>JAUZTG010000048.1:1200000-2400000 GCA_030734395.1 Sarocladium kiliense
GATGGTGTATAGGTAAGATGTTGCGTGTGTAGTGCTGTACGACAGATGTAGGATCGAAAGAAGACGGATACGGAGACAGGTCAACCTGGCTAGAAACATGGGCAGCATCCCGAGACTATATACCACTCCCATAATTAGGGAAGCAATGCTAGCCTCGCCCATAAATCACGCCTTGAGAGACCAATCTGTGTCGCACCTCATCCCGAGGCACCACTTACACTCGGCGCTTTACCAGGAACCCACCAACAACACCCTTGTTTCTCCAGAGTAAAATGCCGCCGGGATCCACGGGAGACTGAACCAATGTTGGGTAGATACCAGTGTAAGGGAACCTTGGGTACCTTCCAGCTCCAGCCAGAATCAGCGTGGTTTAGCGTGTACTTTGTGCATGGAGCCAGTCGGCTTTAGCCACTTTGCCTTGTTAGTGGTGAGGGTGTGGGTGTCTGTGTGGGTGACCGGCACCACACTCCCGAGTTTGTCGGCGGTCGGTGTCGCGCTTGTCGCGAATTCCTGGTGTTTGGTCTGTGGCCTGCCTGTCCTTGTACCTCCGTACCCTCTTGAAGACCGGCCGGAGCCCCATGAGACATTTTCATCATGACTCCTGTCACTCCTGCATCAGTGTCTCTGTCCCGTCCGATAGCTGATTCACAGACTGTCGAACATCGTCTCAAATTCATCCACAACCTTTCATCAGCGGCTAGCGAGCCCCCCTCAGGTCGATCCTAGCCTTCTGCCCGGGTTGAAACGGAACCTAATCCAAGGCTCTCGATGCCATGTCAAGCCTCCCACCCACGGATGCAACCCTGCTTTTGCCGCAGCGACCATGGGGCGTCCTTCTAGAACCCAAAAAGAAGGTCGCCATCCCGTCCGTCTGTCCCGTCGCTTTGTCCGCCTGGTACCCGTGCGGAGTACAGTACCTCGTCTCGCGTCTCGTTCTCGCTCTTTTGAACGAGCTCAGCCGTATTCCCTCCTTGTCCCCGATTCTCCTGCAATTCCGTTCCGCCTCTTCCCCAAAAACCCCCCACCCAACCCTGCTTGACATAGAATTGTTGGTCATCGTCTTAGTTTTAGTTTAACTTCCGGCAAGATAGGCACCACAAGTGTGTGCCGTCGGTCATCTTCGCGCCCTGCGATCATCGGCCTACCTCCCCGAACAACCCATTCCTCGTACTCTGTAGCGCACTCCCTGCTCTTCCGTATTCTTCCTGTCCAGAAGTCTTAGGGACCCGGACCTCCAACGCATGTGTCCCCTTGCCCCTGCACAGGTCGACTTTCCACTGTGTTGTGTCAGCATCATCGTGACGCACGTCTCAGACAGGTTACGCAGTCTTGTGGCCGATGCCACCAGTCTCTGAAACACGCTTTTGTGAGCTCTATTTCTTCAAGGCTGAGTGATCGACATCCATCGGTGCCGACTCTCCCCGTAATGATGCATGGGCGAGCAGTCGGGTAACTTCATCGCCCAGCGAAATCAAGCATCCTCCCCCAGATACCAAGGCTGATCCCACGAGTAGCCAAGGACTCGGTCCGCCTTGGCTCTCTCCCATCTCACTACGGAGTAGTGTGCACCTTATGTTTTGAGCTCAAGGAAGGCAGATGGGTTTAAGGTGATAGCTGTGATAGTGTCGCCACCTTGCGCCATTTCAGTTCTTGTACGCCTTCTTCCATTCTGCAACACGCCACCAAGGCCGGTTCTGCCCAGGGGGCTTGTCACCCTCTCGACGAGAAGCCCAGACACGGCCAGAAACCCTGATCGGATCCTCTGAGACACCCCTGTCGCTGTCAAAGCTTCGCTCCCCCACAATGGTCCAAACTCTCCCCCACGTCGGGATTGAAGTGAGGTTGAATTGCTCCAAGTAATTCCTGTCGAGCTTGTCCAAGAGCTACCTAGTCAGTGGGAGAATACGGACTGCCCACCTCACCTTTCCCATCCACAGGCCCATTTTCTTTGACAGCATTTTACGCTCACCGCAATTCGCCAATCTCCCCCCAGATCGACACGATGCCCTCTCTGTACAGGCGTGTGGAGTTGGTTCGCTAATATCGACCGGGCGTGACTTGAGGCAATTATCATACACCAAGAGAAATGGTCACCTGGGGACCCCAAATTATGGCTCCATGAGTAAATGTTGGGGAACAGATTTACCTGCCCCATGGTCTTTGGATTAAGGTTCTCGTCTTCTGACGTCAAGAGGAGAATGGCGGTATGGAAGGGGGCTGATCATCTTTAACGCGTATTCTGTGTTTCGTTGTCTGAGGCGATGTGGCCACCATGTAAGACATGCGAGCTCAAGACACAGTGTGAGACCGATTTCACAATAAAATTTGTGTCCTTCCCTTTGCTTGAGCCGCAGCTCTTCCGGTACGGTTGAGACCTGCACAGCATCACCCGATCGACGCGCTTGTGCTGCAGGACGGACTCCTGCCGTCCTATGCATCCCACCTTCTATCCACGCATGTGTCGGGTCTTGCATATGCCCACGCACCCCTTCCTTGCCATGCGGGATGCAAGCTGTGCTGGCATCACGCGAGTCGTTGACCTTTTGAGACACGTCCCGCAGCCTAACGCTGGCCGTTCAGCGGTAATGTTGAGCTGATTTGTGCCGCCCGGGCTGTCACTTGGTAGGTTTTGACGATGGTCAACGATACTCGGCCCGCAGGGTATGACCTGGACACGCGAACATACTCTCAACCACTGCAGCAACCACATCAGGACTTGAGTAGAGCTGCACTGTCAAGTCTTCATGTCCACGCTGTGCACAGCACAAGGCAGATTCGACTACGGTGTCGATGAGACAGATGTGATGTCTCACCGATTGTCCAACATATCCATGACAGCTTGCTCCTCGTCGACGCCTTGGTCTCCGTTTTCATTCTGAACACCCCTCTTCCTTAGCTCTTCCTTGACGACAGCGCGTGTTACCATGCCTTCGGTCATCCATGGCATCTCCTCTCTCCTCTTTCTCATCCATCCCTCCAGGCTCCTGAGCGCAACCACCAGAAACCCCAATTCCTCGCGATCGACATCAAAGACCTCCCACCATGCACACTCCGGCATCTTCGCGCCTACGTCCCGAGCCGCCGCATATATTGCCGCCGTTGCAAGCGCGTTCGGCTGGTGCGTCAAGTACAGCAGCTGCGGTGACAGAAGCGCTGTATTTAGATGATGGACGACCCGTTCGGCGATTCGTTTCTTAGGTTGTGCGAGGAAGTCGAGCGTCTGAAGGTAGGTGATGGCGAGTGGATGTGGAAGCGAGACGTGTGTGTCGAATGAGAGAGCGTAGAGGATTCGAGGTTCAATAGCGAGGACATGATTGTGGAAGGTGAAGTAATCGGTTTCGCTTTGGTAGTAGTTCTTTGGATCCTTGGTAGGAGTAGAATTGATCTTGAAGAGAGCAGAGTCGCGAGAGAGAAGGTAAGCGTAGACGTTCGAGATGTCGCGAGGCGATCTTGGTATCGGCCCCATCTTGGAGACTATGAATATACTTGCAGCTGAAACGTGCTGTACCTCGTCAGTCCGGATCCAAGTCCATCGCGCAGGTCTGTAATTCATCGGGATACGCACACTGAACTCATGAACCATCGGCGATTCAACCAGCCAGTAACGCGCTAAAATCACGTTGGCTTGAGCTGTGACGCTCTGTGGAAGGTCCAAGAGCAGACCAGCCGCCTGGGTGAGGCATTGTGTCGCGATAAAGACCCCTTCTTGAATGTCTGGAGGGAGGGAAGAGAGCGAACTCCGATTATAGAGCTGGCTAGGCGTCGCAAGCGGGTTGATGAGATGGGCCATAATGAGCTGTATGCAATAGACAACACTGGAACTCGTCGTGGCCTACGGAAAGGCCGAGGCGGGCTACAGGGAGCAAGTCGCTGTGCGTAGCTGTAGAAGTGAAGCTTTTCCAATCATTTGGAGCTCCATCTCCAAACCGTCATCGTGGTGGGGCCCTCATGCAGCTTGACAGGCACAGCTCTATGACGCAGATGTGCCATAGCAGCGACAAAAGACTGCTCCACGCAAAGTCATCTTCACTACAAGCTAATATATATTTGAAACCAAAAGGTACTCTGGTCTTTCTTTTAAGGATTATGCTTCGCCTACCTCAATCCATGACACAAGCCGACAGAATGCGGGTGTAGGGTAGCGAAGCCAACACAACCAGCGGCGCCAATCCCACTGATTGACAATAGCTTCATCCCGCATCAACCACCTCTCACGGAGCGCGCCGACTCGCCCGGCAATTTACGATGGCAACGTCCATTCCCCCTTCTCCCTCAGAGGAGAAGCCATCATTCGATCTCAATCTTCAACACGGTCACAAGGACCTCGTCCTCGCTGTCGCATTCAACACCTACGGTGACCGCTGCGCAACCGGCTCAGTCGATGGGAAGATCCGCGTCTTCAATCGCCACAAGGATGGCACTTGGCGACACTGCGATACCTGGTCCGCCCACGGCGGTGAGGTTCTAGAGGTACGTGCAGGGTTGCTACAGTTCAATTGAGTCCAATGCCTCATATGCGCACTGCACCTAATCCCGCGTATGATGTTTCTGATAGCTCTGCTAACATCCAGCACCAGCTACAATGGCTACCTGCCACGATCTACCCCAATGTAATCGCCTCCATCGGCATAGAAGGATGGTTCCGTCTCTGGGCTGAAGACCCTTCCGCCGCTCCCGGTCGCCGCTTCAACTCATCGCGCTCACTCCCCGGCCGTCCCGCATTCGACACGCGCTCCTCCCGGTCACCCTACCGTTCATTCTCCATGAAGCATGATCCGAACTGGGGCACCTACCTCGCTTTACTCTCCACCGAAGGTCGTCTGACAGTCTACCAGACAGAAAGCCCGGAGGCATTGGGCGAATATGCCAGTATCGACGAGTTCTCTGTCTGTAAGAAGCCGAGCCGTGGGGAGGAAGTCAGCTTCCGTGTGCGCTTTGATCCCGGTGAGGAGCCATGCTATTCTGCGCTTAGAGCAGGCGTAGGAAGCGACTCATTAGGCCTGGTTGTCGCTGCTATGGGTACCGTCAAGCTCTACCGCTCACGCGACGTGGTCACCGCTTCCTTCGGCAGCTCCCAAACCCAGAAGGAATTCTACCTCGCCGTGGAAATCACAGGCCATAGAGGGCTCGTTCGCGATGTCGCTTGGGCCCCCGGTAACATCCGCGGGTACGACATTATCGCGACGGCCGGCCAGGATGGATACGCACGCGTCTATCGTATCGACACACCTTACTCCGACTCCGATGGCAAGAGTTGGTCCGTCTCCTCACTCATCAAGTCTGACACTCAGCCCGCCTCAAAAGACCATCCTACAACTCAATACTCCAAGAACAATAGCACAGGTGGCGAACAGCCCTCCACATCGTCTACACCACAACAAGCCCCTTCCTCTACGCTGAGCGCAAGTCTCGCTAAGAGCGGCACGACTGGCGACCGGCAGTGGGCAGGTCAACCAGGCCAGGTAAAGCACACTGCACGAGAGATCTCAAGGCTTGACAATGACCGGAAGCCCGTGTGGAGGGTTGGCTTTGATGATGACGGCCAGATCCTTGGCACGACAGGGGATGACGGGAAGTTGATGTGCTACCGCCAGCTTCCAGACGGCTCGTGGGCGCAGAGCTCGGAGCTGGCAATTGTGAAGGCCTCAATGGTAGCTCCTTGATTCTACAGTCCGATATGGGAACAATGCTATCACATTCAACAAACACTTTGTCGATGCCGAAACTGGCTGCAGGCAAAACGTCGGGAGGCACCGATACGACTTGGAGCAAGAGCAGCGCCCTGCCATGCAAGCAATCACTTTATAATACTCCCTCCGCACACGATCTGCACTCATGAGGCGACTCGGCATCAGAAGCCTTCCGGAGGGACAAGTACCGCACGCACCAACCCTGTCCAGCGCCTCCCTTCATCAGGGTACTAAGCCTTGGAGCGTGACTGTATACCTGTCTGGGCGATTACTGGTGCTGCTCAGGTTTGACCTGATAGGGAAGACCCTATCACTGGGCCAAGTGCTGCCTGTCGAACTTCAAGGCTCGCTCGAAAGCCTTACGTTCTCAAACGCTTCGGCGAGTACCACTTCACAATTGACGTCATGCGGCGTCGAATATACGGGCTCGCAGAGGGCGATGGGGAGACCTGGTCAATAGCTAGACCAACCGGTCCTTGAGATAATGGACACATGAAATTCACCGTGCCAGAGACAAGTCAGATACCAAGTGGTCAATGCATTCATTGTAGCTATGTACTTGGAAAAGGGTTGCCTTTCAGTCCTTGTGACACCCGTTGTAGGGACGAGCTGAGTAATTCAGTCTCTCCGATATTCATGAAAGAAGTTCTGAATTTCGCCAGTAGTGAAGATGAGAAACAACAAAAAGAACCATACCGTCCCCTTCGCACCCCCAGAACGCCGATCATGATGTATACAATCCTCTCATCAGGGACTGCTTGATTTGTAGAAAACAAAAGGAGAAGAGCTTCCAGTGTCCTTCTGAGTAATCCTTTCTTTTTTGGTCTGGCGAAGCCTGACCTATCACGAAGAGTCTCGCTCTGCTCGTGGAGGCCAACATTACTCGAATTACCACTCGCTTTGCCACAATTTTGTGCTTCTCAAAAGGGGATTCGTGTCATGTCATCAAAGTCTTTTCGATACAGTTGCTAAGCCTGCCGTTGAGGGATAGCTCAAGCAGCGTCGGCGCTGGCAACAGGCGCAACGATCTTGGTGACCTGGTTGCCGGCACGGAGAATGCGCTGGCCAGCGGAGTCCTCGACGTAAGTCATGTCCTTGTTCTCGAACTGAGCACGCTTCCAGATCTCAACCTCGCAGCCACCACGGAGGACGCCAACTCGCATAGTCGAAAGAAGGTTGTGAGCGGCGTTGGAGTGGTTGTAGACACCACCGTTGAAGATAGCGGTAGCATCCTTGCCAATGGCTGAGGAAATGAGGGCCTTGCCACCGGGATGGTCCTTGATGAAGTCACCGACATCGTGAATGACACCAGCGACGGCAACGAGAGCCTTGCCGTTCTTAGACTGGTCGACAAAGTCATCCCAGTCGACAACGGGGAGCTGCTCGAGAGGGGTACCCCAATCGAGGGTAGCACGCTTCTGGTCGAGCTTCTTCTGGAGCTGCTGAACACGGCCCTTCTCGATCTCGTTGGAGCGGAACTGCTTGAGGTCGTAGGCGAGGCCAATCCACTTCCAGAAAGTGATAGCCCACTTGGTGGGATCGTATTGCCACCACTCAATGGCGTTGCGGTAGTCGGACGGGAACTCGTGGTGGAAGTTGTGGTAACCCTCACCGAGAGTGACGAGGGCAGTGACGAGGTGGTCACGAGGAGAGTTGCGGTCATCGAAGGGCTGGTCACCAAGCCAGTGGGCAAGGGAGTTGACGCAGAAAGTAGCCTGCTGGACGAAGCAGACACGGAGGATGCCAGCGTAGACATAACCGCCCATCCAGTCGCCCCAGCCGAAGCCGCAGACAAGAGTCGGGAAGATGACCGCCATGAAGATAACGCACTTGATGAAGTTGCGGTGTTGCCAAACGACGACGGGGTCCTCGTTGAGATCGGTGATATCGGTTCGGCCCTTGCGCTTGGGGTTCTGCTTCATGACCATCCAGCCGATGTGAGAGTAGAGGAGACCCTTGCGAACGGAGTAAGGGTCCTTGTCGGTGTCGGTGTAACGGTGGTGAGCGCGATGGCCGTGAGACCACCAACGGATAGAGCCCTCTACGGCACCAGAGCCACCGGCAGCGAGAAAGATCTTCAGAGGAAGAGTCGCCTTGTAGGATGTGTGAGCCCAGAGACGATGGTATCCGGCTGTGATACCCAGGCCAGTCCAGAAGTAGTAGAGAACAGCGAAGATGGCGGTGTATGGGTGAAGCTTAACCCAGTAGCATGAAATGAAGCCGATGAGAGGCACGAAGATGATGAAAGTGGTGTTGAGCCAGTTGACATGCTGGTACCAGTTACCCCAAGTGATGGGCTGGTCAGCGATGTGAACCTTCTTGGGGTCATACGCCTGGCTGGCACGCAGAGGCTTATAGTCGGTAGTGCCGTCAGGGAAAGCCGCAGCCTGCGCGGCCTTGGGAGTCGAAGCTGAGGACGACATGATGATCGAGGTGCGTTGAGGTAGTGAACCTCACGGGAAGAGGAAGGAAAGGCGTATGAACGTTGAGAGTCCTATCACAGATCTTCTTCCCAAGATACTGTGTATGGTTGATGGTCGACAATGAGAGAGAATGGAGGGAAAGGGAAGAAGGGAAGGGAAGGATAGCAGGAAGTTCGGGTTTAAAAAGCGGAATGCAAGCAATGCAAATGCAACAGGAAAAAACAGCCCACAGGCCCCAGACTTTTGCAGATGGGGGGCGAGTAGGAGAAAGTGACCTGAGGCGTAAGGTGAGGGAGTGTGTGAGTGAGGTGGTGCAGTTCGTTGTTGGGGTGGCGGGAGGCTGTAGAGCGAGCAGGATCTTGTTAGTGACAGTGACAGTTCGGTGCAGGATTCCACATCACCGAGCCCAGCGAACCGATGCACTCACACACCCCCCTACACCTGCCCTGGAACGCCCCCCTCGTGGAGAATCGATGTGGTGGACCCTTGATGCGATGAACATTGATTTTGGGGCGAATATATCCCCGTGCTTTCCCGTTCATTCTGGCCGGAGAAATGGATATGGACCCATGACTGCCTGGCGTGGTGTTCAGTGATCATCCCTCCGCCTTTTTTGCTCATCGGTGAGCCGAACGTGCGGAGAGAGCAAGACTTGAGAAGAGGCTCTCTCAGCTGTTGTTCACTGAAGTGGGCGTGTCTTTACTGAGGATTGGAGACTAGCCGGGGACGCCCACGGCCGGGACCCCTGGAAAACTTGAACCTGCCACTTACACCAGCCCTCGTCAATTCAGAATTATCAGGTTGAGTTGCAAGATGGGCCGAGCATGATCATAATAATTTGGCACGTGAAGCAACACTATCATACATCTCGCTGCGTTTCCAAACCTTGCACTCGCACTATCTATCTTACCACCTCTACAATTGAATACCAACGCGGCCCCTGCGCTGTCAACCCTCGGGTACCTCACTCCCAGCATCAAAAGCGGGTCACCCCTCCCATCCCAACCGTTTTCCCCAACAACTTTTTCGAGGGAGCGGCAAGCTCTCTCATTGGTTCTAGTGCCCTTCGCCTTGTCGCAAACGGTCTTCCGGGCCCCACCTCACGCCTTCATATCCGTACAGAGGATAGGTCAAAGCTGCAGATTGATCAGGGAAAGATGATGATTACTAGGACGAGAGAAGGTTTGCGAGGTGCAGGAGGCGCTGAAGGCGGGGTTTATGACGATAAAAGGCCGCTTTCTGATTCGCTACTGATCTCTCGGTGGTACCGATTTGAAAACTCCAGCCTTATGATGGTCCCTTCGAGTTACCGCCTCCAATTTTCCACCCTCACGCTGCACAGGGCATACGAATACGTCGATCCTCAGTCGCCACCCTTGCCTTCTCTTCCCTTGTTCCTGCTTCACTGACACTCCAAGAACCCAACACTCAACCAAGCTGTCCCCTCCCGCTATCATTTATCCCACCCACACCCCTCCGTACCACTCTCACCTCGGCAATTGGCAATCCAAGGCAAGATAACATAGAAAAACAGCATCACATGTTTCTCATATGCTTTCATCAGATCATCCGTCAGTGACTGTTCCTGTCCTCGGTATTGTGTCATTTGCTTCAGTTCAACTCGTGTGACAATGACGAAACAGACACAGGCTGCCAACCCCCAACAGAATCCTCAAAGGCCAAAACACTTGGAAAGTCACATCATGTCTATTTGCTCGCACTGGCTCCACACTGATGTAGGGGACTGCTCCGGCCTCTTAGTTTTTCGGTCACGTGAGTCGAAGGAGCTTTGCCGATGCCGTTCCAGAACATTGCCGTTTGAGGAGTGTATAGGGGCGGATTCTGGGATAGCCTATCCACATACATGGCCACCCGACTGAGGACGAGTTCTGGTCACTGTTGTTGAAGCCTTACAGCCTCCGCGAATCATATGGTATTCGGTGTATACATCTTTCGTTTGGCATGCTCAAGACTTCCACACAGAGAATTCACAAACTCTAGAGGTCGTAGTTATTCGTAATTGTCATTATCATACAATGCCCCATCCATCTTCTGCTGATTCATCAATCTCGTGATCCAAAATAGCCCCTTCTCATGAACCGTACCCTCGTCAAGTCGTCCAGTTCGAAATCATGTATCTGCTTCGCCGCGACCCTATAAGACGAAAATGAAACACAATTTGAAAGCTCCAGCTCTGTCTGAAAAAGTCCAAGACCCATGAAAGAAAGAACAATACAGGAAGGAAAGAAAGAATTGCTTCATTGCTCAAGAGGCCAGTCAGTTGCCCGCCTGGCACCTCCCAAAAAGTCTCTAGCCCATTGTAAAAACCAAAAGGCGGTCTCCAAAGTTACTAAATCTCTCCAAGCGCCATAAGCCAGAAGGATCATTAAAAGCGAACCGTAGAGGGATAGAAGAAGTAAGAAGAGGACAAAGGTAAGAATAAAACAAGGATCGCTGTATCATGCTGTTAGCATCATCACGTATTTGCGTCTGTCGATATCATCAAGTGTGGGGGCCGTCCAAGAATGCTGAAATCATCATCGAAAGAGCCCTGTTCCATCATTGCGTCGCTGAGACCGCCCCCAATACCCGCCAGGCAATCTGACATGGAATTGAAGCTCATTGTCGCTGGCGGTCCCGGGTCGGATGATCGCGGTTCCTGTGCTGCCGCCGAGGTAGCCACACCATCCGAGCTAGGCTTGCCGTGCTGAATAGTGGGAACGGTTTCGTCCGTGACACGCCGAGAGATTGGGGCGCTATTGCTTTGCAATGGTTCCACGAGATGCTCGGTTATGCTCTTCGTGATCGCTGCACCTTCTTGAACTGGCGTTTGTGTATGGCCGGGCTCAATTGGCCCGCCTGAGGCTTGCGGTTGCTGTGATCCCGCTGAAAGCTCCGCCAACGTATCTTGCCCACCGGGCATAGGGGGTTGAGGATCTTCCACCGTCCTAGGAATCGCGGTGGTGTGTGAGTTTTCGTGGTCATAATCCCTTACCAGCATCGTAGGCTCTGACTGTGCCAATGGCGGTTCGGGCCCTACGTTGTCTGGAAGGACCCCAGAGGCTAGGTCTTTCGACGGTTGGGCAATGACTGTGTCTAGTGACGACGATGCAGCATCTTGGACCGTCGCCAGTCCTAGTGGCTCTAACAGTGGCTCATGTTCCGACAGCACCTTGCGAACGGCGGTTGGAACTTCAGACTCTGAAGGCTGTGCTCCATCGCTCCCCAGCTTCTGAGCATGTGCTGCTGGTTGAACAGACTCCCGGCCAACGGGAGTCTTTCCTCTCTCCTCAACATTTTGCTCAACAGGTGAGGGCTCGTTCACCCTCAGCTCTGGAACAGTTGGAGCACCTAGTACACCATCCGTGGAAGGGGCGATGCCACGAAGGCCATCCTTGTGATCATGCTCCCCTATGGCTACACCAGAAACTGCATCGCCCCTGAGGGTTTGTGCTGATTCGTCCATAGGTAGTTGCCCAGCGTCGCTCGGCGGTAAACCAGACATGTCGTGCTGCGGCTTCTCATGGTCAAGAAATATGTCTTCGTCGCTGTAGTGTGACCGAGCAATAGACTCCACATCATCACACCAGGCGGCAGTCCTGTGTGACATGTGCCGGGGCGAGACGTAGTCCCCCGGAGTACTGGGCTGACGACTTGGGGGGGATCTCCCACGAGGAGGGTAGTACGATGACCCACAGTCCCGCGTGCCGCTGCCAGTAAAGGTTCTACTCACATGAGACCATTCACTGGATGGTTGGGCAATCAGTCCCGATCGCCGCTCCTCACTCGGAGAACGAGCTCTGTCACTGGGGCGTAGTGTGGATTCGGCGTGCAGCATTGGTGGCCGTGGCGTTGGCTCACATCTCACTTGCAACGCAGGGAACATGTCCATTAGTACCACCGCTTGCAAGCGGGACTTGGGGTCTGGACTCAGACATATCTCAGTCAGCTGACGATACCAGTCCGGAACGTTGTCCTCGGGCCCGAGGAACAGGGGGCGACCTCGCATCTCTGGTTCATCCTCCAAGACCGCGATGGCCCAGAGAACCATACCAAGCTGGTACAAGTCAGATTTGACGCCGATGTACATGGCGATGCGATGACCGGATTCTATCAGAGCTGCAGCCTCCGGAGGCTCCCAACCGACCGGACAACCACGACGATTGATGTCGATGATTCTAGCATCGTCGTCTTTGGTGATCACGATGTTGGACAACGTGAAATCGCCTTGCACGAAACCCGACTCGTGCACGTCAGCGAGACCTTGGACGATCTGACGTGCCCACTTCTCTCGCACCTCCCATGGAAGTGGAATGTTGTGCTCCCGGTGCTCATACAGCAGGTCAATCAAGGTGCCGCGATCAGCATAGTCGATCAGCAAGCCTTTGACCAGCTGAGAATGATCGTCAACAACAACCCCGTAGAAGTCAATAACATTCTGGGAGTCCCTGAGAGCGTTGAGCGCATTGATCTCGTAGAGAAACTCGTCCACGGTTTCCGGACTCGGTATCTCCTTCTTGATCAGCATCTTGTCGCCAACCTTAACTTTGTACACAAAGCCGGACATGTGGGAGTCAAAGACAATGTCACGTTCCCTGACCTGCGTGCACTGCAGATGTCGCACCTCACGCACAGGTGGATAGCGGATGATTTCCTGGAATACTGTCAGCGCACAGGAGGACTTGACGGCGGGGCAGCCAAGCAAGTATTGCTTACATTGCCATCTTCCATCACATGAACGTAAAGCCTACCGTCCACAGTTTGAAGCTTCAGATTGGTCACTGTATCATAAAATTGGATGTCGTCCAGGCTCTCCCTGATAGCTTCGTAAATTTTGGCAATTTTGTCCCTCTGATACCTGGTGTGATCCAGCTGCAGCTCGAGCGAGTCGGGTGGCGCATTGCGATAATCAAGGGAGATGGTTACTCGGCGCCAAGTATGGGGCTCCTGCCGGTACGTGACGAAGAACTTCTCACGTTTTGAGCGATCGCGGAAGTGCATGCTCAGGTTGAGGATCCATTTGGTGTCAAGCTCACGAGCTATGATATCGTCATCCTCATAGCCCGAGTCCGCCACTGAATGGGTTCCAGTCATAGAAGGCACGTTGTTGCGGTCCGTGTCATTAAAAAAAAAAGCCGAGTTCTGGTCGTCCAGCATGTGTGCCAAGGTCTCGGGTCGCTGCTCAGACTGGTCTGCACGAGATGTTCGTGATAGTGAGCGCTCAGCAAACCTTGCCTTGGTTGGAAGGCTAGATTCAGGGCCAAGGATGCCAGGAGCACTGACGCGTGGATTATCGTGAAGAATGCGAGAAATTGGCGAGTGTTGGCGACCTATGGAACGACGATCAACGGAAAGAGCCCTGCGCTCGTCGGGAGTGGGCTGAACGGGCTCAAGATGAGTTCGCTGTTCTGACTGCTGGCGCTTAAAGGTCTGTGCTCTGGGAAGACCAGGAACGACATTGTAGGAAGCACGTCTTGACGAGTCAGGGCGTGGTGAGGCACCATGAGAAGGAGGGACTGATCCTTCTGGACGTTGACCGTCCTCTGGCTCAGTCTCCATCTCAGGCTCATGGTTAGGCTCAGGCTCCATGCTGGCCTTGAGGCCATTCTGATTGGGCTCCGGTATTGAGTTGTCATTGGAATTGTGACGGCCAAAGATCCTGCGCAAGATGCCTTGCCTGGCCAGCTCAGCAGGCTGGTGCGCCATGCTGCGGTGAGTAACAACCACGTTGGTTGCTGCTCACCGAAACGAGGCGGTCAGGGTCTCGGCGGGAGGCGCAAGGGGGCAGTTGGCCGCCGAGGCTAATATTGTACCGAGACTGACGAGCGAGAGTGCAGCTGGAGGCTATGAAGGTCGATTACAAGAGCACATTGGAGAAAGAATAATGATTGAGAAGAGACTGAAGAAGCGATGAGCAGATTCCGAAGGCAGCATAAGGGGGAAGGCTGGTGTGTAGGACAGGCGGTGGTGCAAAGGCCGTTGGCGGCTGGCTCAGACCAAGTGGAGCTTGAGGTCTGGGGTCAATGATGAGTGATGTGCGACCGCCGCTAGATCCCTGAAACAGCTCTGGCGGTGAGGAAGCAAAGGTTTGTGCGGCAGTGCAAAGTGCAGAAAAATGGTGAAGCTGATTCGGAGCGTGTTGAGTCAGGAAAAAGGAGGGCGGCGATGATGAAGAGACAATGAGGGTCGAAGGGGCTGGGGTCGGGAGGTTATCGAGCGGTTTTAGGCACCTTGCCGAGACGGAGGGCTGAACCGTGAAAAAGACCCTGTAGTTGCCCAACGGCAGGCCAAGCGAACAGGCCGGAGGGTGTCGGACGGAATCGGCGAGCTGATGCGGCCGAAGCAGGACCAGATGATGAGTTTGGAAATGCAGTTCCTACGGCAATGACGGAGATGTACGTGAGGCGGGAAACGTGGATGGAGGCTGTGGTGATGTGATGTGATGGATGGCTGGATGAGCGCCAGTGGACACTACCTACCTACAGAAGCAACGACAGCGTAGTGCAAACGGTGCAGTGGTGGCTGAGAGAGGTTTGTGGTTGGCTGTCGTTCTCGAATTCTCGGGCGGATGATTGGGCAAGCGGCATATTGCTCCTAGTATTGTTGTTAGGCAGGAACCCCCTGCGCCGGCGGCTTCGACTGCACCTGCCGCGGTGCATCGTTCTTGCCTTCACAGTGTCGTAGACACTATTCCTACCTAGCTCAGTCTTTGGTTCTGTCGTATCTTTTGCTGCTGACTGAGCATCACTCTTGCCGTGACACTTTCTCTGCTCTTGGACTCTTTTACCCGGTCCTAGTTCTTCTGGAAGACAAGAATGTCCTCATCAACGATGATTCTCCACTGCGACCCGTGAGCCGTTCACTCAACCAGGCCGACATCAGTTTAGCCTGACCTGACAGCTCTGATGATCCCCCTAGCGCCCGTCTCCCGTGTCCCATAAAGCCCCGCCAACGCAGCATCCCATCCCCTACGGTGCTGTTCCATAATGACGCTTTTCGCCCAGTTGGATTGAATGGCACGATCCAGATCAGGCCTCTCGGAGCCCAACAACGCCCATCCCACTCTTCTGACAACGTGTTGCTTCGGGTCAGCCCGCGTGACGTTCGCCCTGGAACGAAGAGGGTCCTTCTCCCGCGTGGGGTGCTGTTGCATGCTCTATGGGAGTCGCGTTGTCAGAGGGAAAAGCTGAAAACTCGAGTCAGCGTCATGCTCAGAATGAAGGCGAGCAGCTAAGCGCTTGGATGAGAAGTGTTTGGGTGACTGAAAAATCACCGTTGCATCCCCGGTAGGTGTGGTTCGTCTTCTGCAATGTACGTGTGCATGCGTATGTGTGCCTCGCCTGAGGGGTGCATTGTTAAAAAGTTGCTCGTGCCTTATCGCCGTGCCGAACCATGACCCAGGCTTCTACGCGTAATTCACAGATGTGACTCAGTCAGAGTCGGATTGAGAAAATGACAGAATGACCTCACAGAGCAGAGCCCAGTATCGCTAGAGAGACATCGATGTTAGGGCTCTCACCGACTCTCAAGCCATCCCATGACTTACGGTGAATGTGCACAAGTCGCCCATCCCTGTGCGATCTGAAAGGAGATCGGTCGGATAGCTTCTTGGGTGGCCTCCAGATCTGTCCAAGCGTGCACGCGCCGGATGCTGCGAGCAGGGAACAGGGGGTTTGTGAGCACGCCTTGGCCATAGAGCTTCTTGTGAGAAGCGACATCTGCTGCACGATGAGCTGTGTTGGTTGCAGGTGACTTCCGTATACTACTACAGGCTACAAAGGTACAGGCACTGTGCTATGCGTGTGTGTAATGTGTAGAGTGTTATCTTTCTGCAGCCATATCCAGGGAGGTCCGGCCACAGAGCCAAGACCATCAAGGTGACAACACCTTGTAGTCACACTGACGAAGATGATCAGGACCACCACGATCCATCTGTTCCCCCCAAATAACAGACATCAAAAGTCCGACTCTAAGCCTTCCTGTCTACACCAAGGATGCCCAACAGCCACCATCCCGCGACAACCCCTCCCTTGTCTCCCCCACACATCCCACGACCCAGTATTCGAATCGAAGGACAACACGTCACACCAAGGAGGGTGAGGGCCCCTTGCCTAAAGACCTCCCTCCACGCACTTCTACTGCATCGGCCACGCTGCAGTTGCATCACTAACATCGTCACCAGCAACACACCACAGCCAGTAATCTTCCCTCCTCGCCTTGTCCTCCCAATTGTCCCGCGACCAGGGCGCCGGTTACGGAGCACTGCCCAACCTCCACCATCTTCAACCTCCATCACCCTTCCCCGGCCATCGGATGCAGCCACCATCAAAGCTTCAGGCACCGCTGCATCAACGACGTCCTTACTTGCTCCTCCCATTGAGGCTGTCTCACTGCGTTCATTCCCACCCTCTCAACGGTGATGAAACTTCCCCGCTCAACCACAGTGCTGGCGCCGACCTGGCACATGTGACCCTGTTGACACTGCAGCTTCCCATCCGAGCGCATGCATCTTTACAACGTCATGGCCGCGGGCTAATATCTTCCACTGCATCGATGCCCAAGGCGTGAGAAAAGGTTCTGGCCTTGATACTTGGTGCTCAACCAGGCCCACTACTGGGTGCATGCCTGCGGCGGGTTTGCGGCAGGGGCTTATATGTGGCCGTTAGTATTATCTTGGCGAGATGCATCTGAGATTGAACCTCGCCTCACTCCCCTCATTCGTCATGAGGTGCTCCAGATGGAGAACTTCAGCTTTCAGCACGATAGCCGCCAGTGACCACGTTCACAAATCGCGAAAGAAAGGACAGCTCGAAACAATTTCGAGTTTTACACTCTGAAACCCCCGTTGAAAATTGTACACTGTCCAGGTTCTCTCCCTTCTACTGGAAACATCCTTTCTAAACCCCCCCTGACCATTCAAACGTACATCAGCCCCAACTATGCAGGAATACACCAACCACAATGTGGCAAAAGAAAAAAAAAGGGAAAGACTATGTATAGAAAGTATGAGTAGGGTCTTGTACCTCGTTGGCCGTCGCTTCTAGGCCCAAATGCCCAAACGCCGTCAAAGCCATGCCTGTAGTCATGGTGCTCGCTTGTGTGCGAGCACACCTTCCCTCGACCTTCACTCTAATGTGATAGCCTGTGCTTCACAGTATGAAACAGCCTCACTGGGAGGCAGTGTGGATGTCCGAGTAAATTCGGAAGACCCCTTCAGTCGCTCTCCTCGGACTTCTCACTCTCTCCCTTCTTGTCCTTGTCGTTGTTCTTCTTCCATTCGCAGATCTTGCACTCGTTGGCCTTGGCCCGATCGAGGTTAGGAAAGACAAGGTCAAAGACATCAGAGTACCACTCAACAGGGTGGCCTTCAATGCCCTCCTTGATCGTCTGGGGGAACCGAGTTAGCTTCGATCTGTACCTTCAAAATGTTACAACGTAGACATACCTTAGGAAGCTCCAGCCAGTCAGACATGTTGTCCTTGGGGAAAATGATAGTCTCACATCCCGCGCGCCTGGCTGCAACTGTCTTTTCCCGCAAACCACCAATACGCAGCACCTTGCCGGTGAGCGTCAACTCACCCGTCATCGCCACAGTAGGCTCAACGGGCGTGTCTAGAGCCAGAGACAAGAAAGATGTTGCCATTGTGATACCTGCAGACGGGCCATCCTTTGAAACAGCGCCGTCAGGCACGTGCAGATGCATCTTTGCCTTGTCAAAAAAGTGGTTGTCGGGGAACTGGCGAACCATGAACGACTTGGCGAAGGAGTAGGCGATGGATGTCGACTCCTTCATGACATTCTTGAGGTTGCCTGTGATCTCGAGGGAGGGGCGTGTGCTGGGACGGAGGGGAGCCTGTAGAATAGACTCGATGTACATTGCTGCACCACCCAACTGCGTCCAGGCAAGACCCATCGCAACACCCGCAGGGCTGACGTCGTAGAGACGGTCAGACGTGAAAACTGGGGGACCAATATAGTCTGTCAAGTTGTCCTTGCTGATCTCGACATGAACGCTGTCAGGTACTTGAAGCGCTTTGCGAGGCTGCTCTACTGTCTCAGTCTCCTTGGCCTCGGTTGCTGGCTGCTCTCTGTTCGCCTCAGCAGTCTCCTCAACCGCCTCAGCCTTCTTCTCGGACTCTGATAATGCGGCCTTGCCTTCATCCGTGAGCGCCTCTTCCTCGGGCAGAGCATCCTCACCAAGTTCCTGAACAATCTTCAAGGCGGACTTCCGGTAGACCTTCTCGATCTGCTTCTTCAAGTTCCGCACTCCGGACTCGCGGCAGTATGACTTAATGAGCTCCTCAATGGCCTCCCCGGTGAGAGTCACATCGGCATTGGCCAGGCCCGCAGCTTCCTTGGCAGCAGGTGCGAGGTACCTGTCAGCAATCGCCTTCTTCTCATCCGCGACATAGCCTGACAGGGTGATAAGTTCCATACGATCAAGGAGGGGTCTTGGAATAGTATCGGTCATGTTTGCTGTGCAAACGAAGAGGACCTTGGAAAGATCAACTGGTACATCCATGTAATGGTCCAGGAAAGAGCTGTTCTGCTCTGGGTCAAGCAGCTCAAGGAGTGCAGATGAAGGATCACCTTGGTAGCCTCGGCCAATCTTGTCTACCTCATCAATGAGAATGAGAGGATTCTCAGTCTGACACTTCTTGAGAGCCTGAATAATTCGACCAGGGAGAGCACCAACGTAGGTCCGTCGGTGGCCCTTGATCTCTGCCACATCTGTAAGGCCGCCAACACTAAAGCGATAGTATTGACGGTTGAGTGCCCGAGCAATAGACTTTCCGATACTGGTCTTGCCAACTCCAGGGGGCCCAACAAAACAGAGGATCTTGCCTTCGACTGTGCCACGGAGTTTGCCGACGGCAATAAATTCGAGAATGCGATCTTTAACGTCTTGGAGGCCATAGTGATCCTCATCAAGGACCTTCTTGGCGTTAGGAATTCCGAAGTTCTCGGCGCTCTTTTGGCCCCAGGGAATCTGAGTGAGCCAGTCAAGGTAGTTTCGAGTGACATTGAACTCCGAAGCAGCGGTCTCCAGGTGTGCCAGCTTGTTGACCTCCTCATCGAAGACCTTGCGCACAGCCTCCGGCATCGCGAGTTTGTTGGCCTTCTCCTTGAACCTCTCGACCAGCTTGTCCTTGCCATCAGACTCCAGACCCAACTCTCGTCGGATACCCTTCATTTGCTCCATCAGCCAATACTCTCTTTGTCTCTTGCTGATCTTGCTCTCGACATCTTTTGAGATCTTGGACTGCAGCTGAGCGTTCATAAGCTCCTTTTTCAGGACAACAAGGGCCTTCTGCATGCGTTCCTCGATGTTCATACACGCAAGAACGTCTTGGAGCTCGGGCTGGTCACCAGACGAGACGGCAGCGGCGAAGTCGGCAAGCTTTGCTGGTTCTGAGGTAACGTTTCCAGTGGACTGGCTCATGGAAAAGGTGGAGATTTGATCGCGGAAGAGGTTGTTCATCGTAGCAACCTCCTTAAAGACGTTGACAATTTCGTTGGTAACGGCTCGAATGACCTGACTCTTAGGGTCATAAGGCTCGTCTGCCATGTTCTCCACATTGACCAAGCTGACTGGGTAGCGCTTGAGGAATGAGGTGGGCTCATATTTCTCAGCAACTTGGTCAGGTTTCTTGTCCACCGCGCTCTCCTCGAAGCTAGCCACGACATCGCCTTTTTTATCTTGCGGCGCGTCCTCTTCGGTTGCCTTCTGAGGAATCGGTTCTGGTGTTGCTGTGTCAGCCTTACCGTCTGTCTTCTTCGTCGTATCCTGGCCGCCCGGAGGAATGAGGCTGGACAGCTTGATGCGGCGGTGGGGATACAAGATAGCGGTTAATGCTCCTTCCTGGCCGTGAATCGGGAATGCACTGGTGATCTGCGCAAAGACACCGACATCATACACATCGTCGACATTTCGGATCACATCCTCATCCTGGTTCTCATCCTTAAAAAGGAAAGCACCGACGTATGGTTGTCCTCGCTTGATCGACTCAGTAATGGCTGTGGCAACATCAGGGTCCTTGATCGTAATCGCCTTGTAGAAGCCAGGGAACAGGGGCCGCCGTGTTATCGGGATGGCCAGGACCTGGGGGTAGACTTCCGGAACGACAGGCTTAGCAAGGGCACGCTCAGCGGACTTGCGCCCACGCTTGCCGCCATCGCCGCCAGAACCATCACCGCTGGACCCAGACCCGCCCGCTGCGCTGCCTGCAGCACCGCCAGCCTTGTTGTCGGGGCTCTGGGAGCCACCCTCACTCTTCGTAGATGCTTGGGTGTCGATCTCTGAAGTCTTTGCCTCGGCAGCAGCCTTTTCCTCGGCTTCCTTCTTGCTGTTCTCCAAATTTGCCTTAGCCTCCTCTTCAGACAGCGGTTCAGTCGGCGGCTCGGTCGTGGAATCGAAAAAGCTCTTTCCCTTGTTGTCCTTGTCCCTTTCTTTCCCAAGTCGGATAGACGTTGTAAAAGCAGCTGCGGACTGTGGTGCTCGTTGCGTTGTTGGTCGGAGATACGGAGTCTGAACGCGGTAGCTCGGGCTTAGTAACCGATGACCGGGAAGGGCGTATCTTGTGGTAGAGGTCGTCTGCGATACGGCGCGCTCGAGAATCTGACGCCCGGAGGCGCGAGACCGCGGAATCATGACTGCTGTGTGAAGCGACGCCGGGCTCAACCACACTCCTCGAGGTGGTGGGAGTTTGTGGTAGAGGTGAGGTTGAGGGCACGACGGTCGTATGCGACAAGTCAGGAGTCAGAGTCGACAAAAGGAAGATTTTGATACCAAGGAAAACGGGAAATTAATCTTTGGTATAGGATTCCGATGTCAAGTCTCTCCTAAGCCCCGGTTTCAAGGCTATTGAGGACGAAGGCCGTCGTCGGGGAGCTTGCGGATGGATTTGCAAATGCAAGACATCATCGGGGGAGCTTTCGGCGCGGCTTGTCGTCGAAACTGCTGGGCGAGCGCGGAACATCCTCGGCATTAGTCAGCGGACTCAGTGCCTGCAAAGTGGGGGCCGATGGAGCCGCAGGTCGAGAGGGATCAAGATGCACGGGGACACAATGGCAGATAGCAGCTGCTTCTGAGAGAAAGGACAAGATATCTCCGCTCTAGAGTATCTTGCATTGGAGGAAACTGACTGTGTGAAATCAGCACACAAGCTGTCGGTCAGTTCCTGTTGTGGTGCTGCAGCCTCGTTGGTCTAAGACCCAAGCATGTAACCCACCACCTAGGCCTGAGCGCCTCCTTGCGGGGAACAAACTTAAACCAGACATCTCAACATCTCTATGTATCTGTAAACTTTTGCTTGCGAATCATTGCTCGGTTCCGCTCTAGACCAGGTGTATCATACTTGGCCCACGCCAGAAAGCTGCCAGTTGCTGTGCCTTCAGCTGTTCCTCACGCCGGAACCCCTGCAGCCATGGCCTCCAAATCCAGCAAGGATGACGTTCAGCCGTCCCTCAAGAATCTTACGATATCTCCCAGCGCATCAGCAAAGTCAAAAGCAAAGTCAAAAAAGGACATCGCCGACTCTTGGGAGGATGAGGATGTCTCCGATGAAGGTCCCGAAGAGCCGCGATCACCACTAGCCGGTACATCCGCGCCACCTCCAACACCCATCAACGCGAGCTACAGTGAAGACACTGGATCAACCTCCCCGGTGCCAAAGCGCGGCGATGACACCTTTGGCGAACGTCGTCCAGAGAAGACAGATGCTGTAGCTCGACGGATGATTGCTGCTGGACTGGGGTTGAAGGCACCTAAGCAAACAGAGGAGCAGAAAGCGTATCAGAGGGCCATTCGTGAACAGGAGAAAAGAAAAAGGGAGCAGGAGAAGGCAGAGGAACTACGCAGGCAGGAAGAGGCAGCCAAGGCCAAGGCAGCCGTCTGGGACGACTGATCCCTTGAGGGCTCAACGCATGTTTACGATTGTCACGATAGCGTCGGTAGGGTCTGTTGGAACTTTTCAATACATATTTATTTCCAACGGCACTCTATTGGAATCTCGTGACTGATTGAACCTCCATGCAAATCAGCTCACGCCCGACACCTAAAGACCGAGGACCTTCTTCACGGATGGTCGCTCCAGAAGCCGTGTGTGCCACGCGAGGAAGTCAGGATACCTCTTCTCAACCTCCCAACCATTCCATATCTCTTGAAATCCGCGAATGGCCATGGTCCAAGGGACGAAGGCCAGATCGGCATATGTGCTACGCAGGTGTCGTTAGCTCAGATTCGGGGTGCAACATGGAGCGCCAGACTCACAGTTTATCGGAAACGAGGTATTGCTTCCCTTTGAGGATATTGTTCAGGACCATGATGACACGCTCAACCTGGTCGTCGTATCTCTTCTTTGCAGCTGGATTATCCTGTTCGAAATAATTGTACCAGACCATCTGTCCGTAGTACGGGCCCTACACAAAGGTCAGCTGTCACATGCATGAATCCTGGAGAACCCTAGCTCTGGATCTGACCTGTCCCGAAACCTGGAAGAATAGGTACTGCTTGGCTAGCCATTTTTCGTTACCCTCAGTCGGACTGAGCTTGCCCTCCTTGTCGTAGGTTTCGATCAGATATTCGAGAATCGCGCCCGACTCCCACAGAAGTATGTCAGTGTTCGGGTCTTTGATGGCTGGCAGTCGGCCGTTGGGGTTGATAGTAGACGTGTAAGAGTCCGCCTTGGGATCTGTGATGTCGATCTGTGAAGAGGAAAGTCAGAGCTCTGCGAAGGCTGAACAGTCTGCTCCCTACGCACCTTCTCATATGGCAGGCCCAGCTCCTCCAACATGATGAACACCTTTTTAGGGTTGGGTCCGGAAGCTGCATACATCAGCATTGTCTCTCTTCTTGTTTCATGGTGATAAACTAACGATGATTGTAGACAGTAATGGGCTTCATTTCGGCCATGCTGGCGTGTGCTCACGTGCTCAATAGAGAGTTTGAGAAAGTTTAAAGATGATACGATGTTAATGTAGCTTGACTTTGTGTTATTTACTGCGTTTGGGTCGCGGTATCTCTTCATATATACTACCACACCTCCTGCAAACGAGAAGAATTGTTACTCACTTGCATGTCATCTCCCAAAGTCCGCCACCTTAAGCGAGGAGTTGGCTCAAGTCCGCTATGTTGAGTAAACGGAGCCTCTGATGTATCTATTGTAGGTCCCGCGCGGCTTCGACTCACTTTGTGAAACGTGTAGCTTTACCTGCCAGAGTGGGAAAGGCACTAAGATAACCGGGGGCGAGCAGCCGCCTAGAAGAGATCGGATGCGCGTTCGGGTGCTAGTAGCTGAGGAGGTATTTCGTCGATTCCTGGGCTATGCACGTATCCTTAATACTTGGCTTCTCACCCTTGACAGACATATGAGTGAGCTCCACACATTGAAGTATGTCTTCATTCATTTTGGAGGATTGGTGCAGTTTAGGTCTATCGGATTTTGAGTGGAGGCGCTGAAACTTGTTGATAACGCGCAGTACTCATGTTGACAGAACACATCAATACACAGAAAAGAGGAAACAAGCAACAAAAGGACCTGAATATATGACTCTACCCGCCAGGCATTGTGTAGGAGTGGCATGGGCTAGATATTGAGTCTTGCAGCCGACAATCTAAGTCGGGGCGCGCGGCTGTGACTAAGCACCCGAGCGGCTAAGTGAAGGTATTCCCGCGCGCGTAGGTCTGAGCTGGGGAGACGATGTGGTATGTCACGCGAGATGATATCATAAATGTTTCTGCAATAGCTTGCGTTGCCTGTATCTGCTACACGTTTTACAATTGGAACTGATTTAGAGCAGGCATATCTTACATCATTTGCTTTTGCAGGGACGAGAAATGATGCCGGAAAGGGATATAGAGTGGTTCAATTAGGTCATCCCTTTGACCAGGCCTGTAAGCAGCTTGAACGTGCAAGACAGTCTCAGGTTGCCATCGGCAGTGTCTTTCCATCCAGCTGGAGCACCAACTCTGGCGGCCCATCGTCTCCGTCGACATGTCTAGCCGCCACCCCAATGCCTTGCAGCCCGCCCTCCTCCGCACCGCGGTTCCACAGCATTTGGAGTATCGCGCCATCTTTCGAACAGGCTACGAACCCCATGGGCCATTTCGACCTTCCAACCGCTTCCCTGACTCCCTTAGTTGCCGGCTTCTGGCTAACCAGAATCGCCAATACACCCTCTCCTCGCCAGCCTGGTGGTGCTGCGGCAAGTGCACCTTCGAGTTCCCGTATGTGCTGTGGTCCGGTCTTCTGTGCTGCACCAGCTTTGCACTGCATGATGACTCGCAAATGCCGCTTCGGAGCATTGTGAGGTGACAGTGTCCATGTGCCGAGAAGATCGGTTCCAAAGTCCCCTGCGCCTCCGACTCGCTTTAGGCGGAATCCGTATCGAACCAGGTTGGCAGCGACGGTATACTCATAATGCGTGCCAACATACACAGTAGAGCGCTTCTCTAAGCCCGTGCGGTCCGCATATGCGAGGAAAGATGAGAGATCGTCATGGTTTGTCGATGGCGCGTCAGGGTAGATAAGATGGTCGTGTGGTGAAGACGCGTGACTGTATTGAACGAGCTGAGTTTGCGTTGGTGGAAACGCGATCACCGCGGGCCTCAAATTGGCCAAAAGCAGTCTTTGGCGGGTAGCATATCTCAGCATGCCTCCTTATGGCTTCAATTAACGGATAGGTCAAGAGGGTTGTTTTCATCGTTGCTGTCGAAGCAGTGAGTGAGGTGGCCAGGCAGCCTCTGTAACGAATAAGCCCCGCTATATGCATTGTCACCTACAGCCACTAAAGTAGTTCCAGACACACTCCAGATGACCTCTCCTTCTCACCACGATCTTGCTCCCTTCGATCTAATGTAAACCTCATGCTTCATTACCCGAGGCCAGAGTATCCATGTCAGCTTCTCGCAGGTCCAATGTCCGTCGATCCAACGTAACAGCCTGTTCAAGATGCCGATCACGCAAGCAGCGCTGTGATCAGAACATCCCTGCCTGCTCGAACTGCGAGAGAGCCGGCGTCGAATGCGTGAGCGTCGACATAGACGGGAGCTTAGCTCCTAGAAGGTGGGAAACGCTGTCAAAATGCCTTGTACTTCACTCATTAATATGGATTTCGTTCAGCTATATTAAAAACTTGGAGGACCGCATTGCACAACTCGAGATTCAGCTTGCACAGTATGATATCTCCGACAATGTCCCAGCCACACCTGGCTATGCGAGCATTGGCGGTGATCCTCCAGGAGATGTGGTAAGCGATTTCGCGCAACGTTATTTCCAGGTGGCTGCATCTTCGCAAAGCACAATCGCACCTGACGGCCAAGCCCTGCTCCTCGAGATGCTCGCGGAGCCGATTCAAGCAGTGATCTCATCTTCGCAGGCATCAAGTCTTCATCGAGAGCTTCTCAATGACCTCCAGCCTGTAGGAGAACCTGCCCTTCCAGGTCGTGAAGCGGCCTCAAAGCTCGTTGATACCTATTTCGAGCATTGCGAGTTCTTTTCCCCAGTGATCTCCTCGAAAGATGATTTCCTCGCTTCGCTAGACACCCTTTACGGTGCCGCAGCGACCGGTGAAATAGGAAGTCCGACGAGGATGGGGACTGATTCAGACCCGATGATGCTACGGTTTTGGTCTTTCCTCGTTTTCGCAACTGCAGTTCTTCTGCTGAACCGAACCGACTCCTCTTTTCCTATCAGCAGAGCAGAGAGTTACTTTCAAGCTGCCATGGCTATACTTCACAAGAATACGAAGATCATCTGCATGGGAGACGAGAAGCATATGAACAGTTTATTACTGCTCGTGCAGTATAGCTGCTTTGCCTCCGACCTTGCCGTGGCATGGCATTTTCTGGGTCTCGCAACCAGGCTGGCAATCGAGCTGGGTCTACATAATGAAGGCATGGCTGACGCTCAGACTGTGTCCAAGAACTCGGAGGATACGCAAAGAAGGCGATGGCTTTTCTGGTCTGTGTACACTTATGAGAGGAATCTCTGTGTAATTCTAGGCCGACCGTTTTCGATCCCAGATGAAGCCATCAAGACCCCTCTGCCAACCGTTCAAGATAGCGATACGCGCCGTGTTTACGCACTTCATCTTATCAAGAGCCGACTCTTTGAATCAGAGGCATATACGACATTGCACCAGCTACCTCCTCTAAATGGAGCCGTCTTGGACTTCCATGTCTGGCGCGAGTCCCTGAGACAACGCCTTATCTCGTGGCGCGCATCCACGCCCTTTTCTTCAGAAGGGCCAACCCAACTTGCGCCTCTTGATATCTTCGATGGCCAACTCCACAATGTGTTCGTTTATCTCTACTATCCTTCGGCATGTTTTCCGAACCCCGCACCGCAGGACATGAGTATCCTAGCCCATAGTGCTGCTGAAAGCATCGGATGCTACAAACGCGCTTTTCGCGACGGCCACCTCCGATTTTTCTGGCGTACGGTTCACAACCTTTTCCGAGCTGGGGTGGCGATAGCCTATTGTCTGCGTGCGAGTGCTATACACTTCTATCCCGAACTCGACCAAACAGCGATGGCCGCTAGTGTCAACACCTGTCTTTCCGTGCTCTGGGCCATGGTTGAGCGCTATCCCCAGGGCAGGGTTTACCGCGATGTTTATGACCATCTTGCCACGTCAGTACTACGACAAGCCGACAGCCAGTCCAACGATAGTCAGTCAGGGCAGTTCAATATCAGCCTTCAAGCTACACTCCTACAGAACGACAATAATGAGCTTCCGCAAAACGCGATTGACACGATACGATGGGGTTTTGGCGATATTGGTTGACATGGAAGCTGCGAAACCTGAGACCAGTTTCTCCAACGCCGTATCTTGAATAGGCTACTAGTTTTATGGCGACATTCGAGAGCACGATACTACTTTCCTCAAACATGGTGTATTCTCTTCCATCTCACCGCAACCTGAGGTTAAAATTCCTTAAGCGGATCTGGAGGAGCTGGATCGTATTTTAAGCTCTTCATAAACTCCATTCTGAGTTTATACATTGGCTGCAAGACCCATGTATTAAAGGCCATGATGTTTGATTCCTCCTTCGGATCACGCACAACGTTAAACAAATATGGGGACTCGAGTTTACCAGACGACTTGTTGACCTCAGGTTCCCAAACGAGGTGGAGTTTCCAATCCTTCCACTTGATTGCTCGCAATTCGTCCTTCAGGTAGAACATGAAGCCTGTTCGGATATGTGTTTCGGGGTCAGAAGGGTTCTTGAAGAACTTGGTCTGATCGACCCCGTCGATGGGGCGGTCGTCTGGAATCGGTGTTCCTGTTATCGAAAGGACCGTACTGAAGATGTCGGTTACGTGTACAATCGCGTTGGACGTGACATTTTCAGGGACAATGCCTGGCCAACGGATGATGAAAGGCACGCGCAGACTCCCTTCCATCGCAGTATGGTATGTTCCCGACCAGGGACCTGCTGTTCCACGATATGGCTCTCTGAACTCAGGGCCGTTGTCAGAGGCAAAGATAAAGACTGTGTTCTCTCGCAGGTCAAGTGAGTCGAGATGGTCGATCAGCTGCCCAACGCGGTAGTCCATCTCTGCCATAGAGTCTGCGAAATGTCCCTGCCTTGTGGTACCATCGAAATCCTTGTGCGGGAGTGTTGGAAAATGGAGGTGGACGAGAGGATGGTAGAGGAAGAATGGCCTTTCTGCCTCTGCTTGCCTAGTGAGCCAGTCCCTTGACTTCTCGACCAATGTCTCGTCTATCAGTCTTCTCTGCTCGAGATCATACACGCAAACATTCTCTGACGCCTCGCCAGCCTTGCCCTTCATGATGTAAGGCAGCTCCGCGACCTCTGGGGTATAACCAATGGCGCTCGTAAACTGCGTCTCGTCTGTCGTTCTCGGGATTCCGTACCACTCGTCAAAGCCTCTATCAGATGGATAGCGACCCGGGATGTCTCCAAGGTGCCACTTCCCATGATGGGCGGTAGCGTATCCGCTGCTCTTGAGGCACTCTGCGACGGTTTTCTCCCACTGAGTCAAGCCCTGGGGAAAGCCTGCAGGAACTGATTGCCTGCATCCAGTTCGTATGGGGTGACGGCCTGTCATAAGCGCAGATCGCGTTGGAACGCAGTCGCTTTCGACATTGAAGTTATGGAGAAGCAGGCCCTCCGTGGCAAGTTTGTCGATTCTGGGTGTTGCAGCGCCACGAAGAGCGCCGCCTCCGTAACATCCAAGCTCTCCCCAGCCGAGATTATCGGCCAGGGCGAGAACAATATTTGGTAGCTTGGGGTCCTTCGACATCGTGGACCTGGATCGAGCGAGATCGTTAGGAGACCAGCTGTATGATCAAACAACAACACCAAGGAGTTAGATTGAGTGATGAAGGTTATTTGAGGGGGATGCTCCTACAGGCACCAGAAATTGTCTGTAATAATTGACAATTCTGCGGTCTGACTTCCGCTGTCTTCCGCCACTAGGACCCTTGGTGCATAGACACCCGAATGGCGGTTCCGGCCCCGGGGCCGCTAACGCTCACCTCCGACGGCCACCGCCGTGCAAAGATCCACTTGGCCACGCGAACTCTCAACGACTGATACTGTGGACGGCTTCTCTTTTTCCTCTCTCTCGCTCACCACCGACACTACCCCAGGTTATCTATAGAGCTAGTTGAAATGCTGTGATACGGGGATGGAATCACGTCTTACGCTGCCCTGGCAATGACTCTCAGCTGGCTGAGCGTGGCTCCGATAGCATGCACGACTATAACTATCAACAGCTTTCCCTCCCTTGAGGAACAATACAACCGGCTTCAAGTCGTGATTTGAAACAAGACGGAACTCAATGACTCATCAACCAGATATCACAGACGCCAAGGCGCCGCAAGGTCAATTGGATGTCATCCAAGCCAACGACGCCATGGTCCATGATACGGAGGAATTCAAGCAAGATGGTGAACCAGACATCACTTGGACCGAGGAAGAGAGACGCTCTGTTGTCAGAAAGTACGGCCGACCCGGGACACGAAGCTCCCACGTTCCGTGTTGCTAATGAGACTCGATAGGCTTGATTGGTACCTGATGCCTCTGCTCATAGCGGGCTTCTTCGTGCTCCAACTCGACCGCAGCAATATCGGCAACGCGATGACTGACACCATCGTGGAGGACCTCGGCATTACTCGCGATGACGTGAATCTCGGAAACCAGCTCATGTCTGCAGGCATCATCATAGCTGAAATTCCATCAAACATCATCCTGCAGCGGCTTGGAGCTCCCCTATGGCTCACTTTCCAGATGGGCGTTTGGGGTACCATCGCCTTAACTCAGTCTTGGTGCAAGAACATGGATTCATTCCTGGCTACGAGGTTTCTTCTCGGTCTCTTCGAGGGAGGCTATATTCCAGGAGGCCAGTATATGCTTGCGCTATTCTACACCCGAGACGAGTTAGCTATGAGAACAGCCATCTTTTACTTTGGAAATTACGGCGCTACAGCCACTGGGTCTTTGATCGCAGCTGGGATCCTCAACATGGGAGGTCTTCAAGGTCTCTCTGGCTGGCAGTGGCTCTTCATCAGTTTGTCTAAAGCTCAGGTGTTCGTGGCTCAAGGACGTGTACTGATTCCGGTCTAAAATAGTCGAGGGTGCCATTACTCTTCTCGTGTTCATCGGGTTCATTGTCTTTCTTCCAAGGAGCCCACGCCACACTGCCCCGATCCACGGCCGTTTCGATATTTTTAGCGAGCGAGAACGACAAGTCATGCGGGCTCGAGTCATGGCCGATGACGAAACAAAGGGCGCTGATAAGGCACACTTTACAGTCAAGAACCTGGGTCAGGCAGCGTGTGACTACCGCCTGTGGCTACACATGTTGATCAATGTGGTGAGCTTGGCACCAAAAGGTGGCTTGCAGCTTTACGGACCAACCATCATCAAAGGTCTCGGCTTCTCAAGGACCAATGCGAATCTGCTAAATGCAGTTAGCAGCTTCCTGGTCATTATTTTCTCGGGACTTATCTCCTTCGCCTCGGACAGGACCCGTTGGCGGGGACCTTGGTGTATCCTGGCCTTCGTTTATTCCATCGCCTTCGCCGGTGCCCTTTACGGCTTGCCTATAGGTTCAGACAAATGGTCGCGCTACGCTATCTTCACCCTCCTCAGCGCTGGCAATGCGCTCGCGCAAGGGCTCAATGACGCCTGGGTCAGCATCAACGCTCCCAGTCCAACTAATCGAAGCATTGGACTTGCGATGGCTGTCATGGGCAGCAACTTGGGCGGCCTAGCGGGTCAGCAGCTCTTCCGAGAGTCGGATGCGCCACGGTATACGAAGGCATTTTTGGCTATTCTTCTGCTGTATTCTTCTGCCATTCCGATCACGTTGGTGTTGATGTGGGTGTACTGGCGTGGTAACAGGAAGCTCCAGCAAGGCAAGACCCTACGCATTAGTGGCCATATCGTCGAGGCACCAGTGAGCGGTAAGCGATTCGATATATGATACAAGTAGGAACACGGCGCCACAGTCGCGTATTGTCATTAGGTATTCAGGTACAAATGGAATTTGACGACATGACTCAAGGCTACCTTGAATTACTTCCTATGCTGCATACTCCATCATCAATCACTCTGCAGCTAGCTCCAATACTGATTCTTGTACTTGAATCACTATGTGTTTCTTTACTTGCTCTTTCTTTCGTTCCTTTGTTGATTGCATTTGTGCTTACTGTTTGCATTTCATCTTGCTTCCTCCGCTCTCTACTTTCCTACCTATGATCTCTTTCGCCCTGGATGGGGTATTCGAAGCCTACAAATCACTGGTATTCTTGTTTATCTCCACTCACGACTCTCTTCCACCATGGTCTCATCCTGATGAGTGGTAGCTGGAGGGACACAGACTCGGTCGCGATGCAGATAGCGGGGCTTTGCGCTTATGGAGGCTTTCATCCCACCTTCAAGGCTCCCATCCCTCCCTCTTCTCCCCCACCATCATAATATCATCCTCCAAAACATCCAACAAACCACTCCAAACCATCACATTCGACCATGGGCTCCGTCGTCATCCCCCATCTCAACTCCGGCTGGCACGTCGACCAAGCCATCCTCTCCGAAGAAGAGCGCTTAGTCTGCATCCGCTTCGGCCGCGACTGGGACGAGCAGTGTATGCGCCAGGACGAGGTCCTCTACAAGATCGCCGACAAGGTCAAGTCCTTCGCGGTCATCTACGTCTGCGACATCGACCAGGTCCCGGACTTCAACCAGATGTACGAGCTGTACGACCCGTGCACCATCATGTTCTTCTTCCGCAACAAGCACATAATGTGTGATTTCGGAACGGGAAACAATAACAAGCTCAACTGGGTTCTTGAGGACAAGCAGGAGCTCATCGATATTATCGAGACCATCTACAGAGGCGCAAAGAAGGGACGCGGTCTCGTAGTCAGTCCAAAGGGTATGTCGCGCATGTCTCTTCCTTGCTGGTTTGTATGTAATGCTAACCACTTACGCAGACTATTCCACCCGCCACCGCTACTAGACCAACGAACTTCGATCGCGCGACAACAGATATCCTCTCCCTTATCTTTCCTTTTCTCTTCGGCGTTCAACGGTACCGGTGTTCTGGGTTGCTTATTGGAGGATTGTCGAGATACCAAAGATGAACAAGCAGCAAGGGTTGGTCTCACAATTCTTTTACACTTGACGTCAAGAACTACAAAAATGCTGATTACGATTCTCACTCAAGAGCACATGCCGCCCAGTGCCGCCCAGTGCCGCCCAGTGAAGCCCACTTCCTTGGGCCAAGGTACGCTGATCGTCTGACCTCAGAGCCCTAGCCTCAAAGAAATGCAATCGTGACTGTATGTGTGACTGAGCCCGTTACTATGCAAATCTTTGGGTATTATTGTGAATAAGTTCTATCTCCAGTGACGTTTCTATAGATGCATACTAAGTAGCTCCAACCATTTTGTAGCTTGCTCGTTTCAAATCTCACGCCTCATAACATCATCATAGCATATCCCCCATGTCTCCGTGATTGCCTATATTCGGCTGATAATTTGTCACACCAACCCTGGCTGTTGGTTGACGCGGTAGGCGGTCACGATACCGATCGTCCCTAGACCTGCTGGCCAGTCGTCGAAGGCGAGATGGGGGAGACTGAATGGATGGCTTGTAGGTCGCCTCAAGAGGGAACGCATTCTCCATGTTGCCTGTGTTAGGTCTTTCATCGTCTGCGTCGGAAAATCCACCAGAGAGATACTCCTCATCTGACGTTACATCAGCCATATGCGGCTGGTATGATGCAGGCGCCGATGGTGATGTGATGGATCTGGAATGCAGACCTGGCCGCATAGGCATGTTGGCCGCCATAGTGAAAGCACCAGGATTCATCGCATTGGAGCTGGCTTCCCTCGACATCGACACAGATCTATCAGCGAATCCATTCTGGAATGACGGATTGTTGGATGCCTGGTGGAGGATGGGGAGGATTTGCTCGTCGTAAAGGGTTGCGCCAGACTCGAAGTTCTCCGGGGTGAACTCTGTGATCGTTCTCGAGGATCTACCGTCGTCATCCGTTTGAGGGCTGGATGGCTCGTCAAAGAAGTCATCAAGACTATCCAACTTGGTAACGAGGTCTCCAACACCAGCGTCCCCACGTCCATCGTCCGAGAGCATAGTCTCACTTCGCTCGGAAGCGTCAAAGTAGCCGTAGGCGAAATCGTCATTGTGGAACTCAACTTCTGCAGTCGGCGTCGCTTCAGTCGACGATCCCTCAGTGCTTTGGCACATGTAGAAGGCAGCATGAATATTAGCTCTCGTTGCATCAGTCTTCTTTGCAGGGACTGGAATTGCCCAGCCGGAGGCCTCTGGGATGCCGAAAAGACTTTGTGTGCGCTCATACTCTTTTCGAATGGCTTTCGATGTCGATCGAGTCATGCTCATCCTCAAGTGATGCTTGTCCATGTGGTTCCCTGACATGGTCATAATGTTGTCCAGCACCTCAAGAGCTTCCATGCAGAACTCTGTTTGTAGCAGACGCAGCAGAGGTGAGATCAAGTCGGAGCCATGGCCGGCAAGCTCTGGATTGCGCATATCCACCTCGGGGATTGCGACGCAAAGGATCCTCATCGTCTGTATCTTGACCCATGAAAGGGAATTTGTCAAAAGGCCAATCAAGAATGTGATCATCTTGAAGTCGTGGTGAGGCAGGTAGTATTCTCGCATCGCAATGAAGTATTGCGCAAGGAAGTCCTGGCTGTTGTTCACTCTGCCGGATTCATACTCCTCAAGAGCAGTTGCAATGCTTTCAAGACCTTGTCGGTCGGCCTCCTTCAGAAGTGTCCTTGCTGTTCGAATTGCAGCCTCTGCTGGGTAGCTTTGCTCAAGCTCGTGCAAGAAGCGAGGGAAGTTAGCAAGTAGCGCGTAGAAAAGGCGCTCGTCATCACCGATCAACGCATTTGGCGGTAGGGCAGCAAGCTTCTCCATAGTATCGAGAGTAGGTTGCCAGCAAAGGGACGATCTCAAGCCCTTGTGCAATAGCGGCTGAACACCTTCGAACCCCCCTTCCCAGCGAGCAGGCTGTCCATCAGCTAGCAAACGGCGTACGTTTGGTGATGCAAAGTCTAACTTCGCAAGAAGCTCATTAAGCATCTCAACAGCTTCGAGATATTCTCGCTCGTTGATAGATTCCAGACAAGCACAAGTGGTCCAGAACAGCTGAGGAAATGTCAGGAGGTGGTCGGCGTCAAGCTTGACGATGAGCGTCTTCAGGGTGGTGAGAATCTCCATGGAGAAGGACTGTATCTCAGGATCTTCATCGGCAATGGTGTTGGACAACCGTGCGAGCATATCGCCGAGCATGTACTGATCAAGACTCGTGAGGATGCATCGGAAGATCTGGAACGATCGGCAAGCGAGGTGCCTGACTGGACAAGAAGTCGCCCAGGTGAGCGACAGCCTTCCCCAGCTCTCCTTGAGTCCAGGATACGCCATTTCAAAGGTCCTGACAACTTCTCCGCTGAGGAACTCCATGCTTGCAGGGACCTTGTTATCATGGTCATCCATCTTGCCATTGCTGTCCTCATAGCTCCAGACGACAGATCGATCATGCTGTCGAATCATATCCACAAGGTCTTCGATGGCCTTCCTGCCACTCTCTTGAACCTGCTCGTCCATCCTTGAGATGACAAGTTCATGAACCAAGTGAACAAGCATCTCGCGTGCCTGTTCCTGAACCAGCGGAGTGTAGTGATCCCATAGGACCATTACAACGTGCAGCAAAAGTGGAACGTTCTCTTGCATGACCTGGGCTGGCGCTACCATGAGATCAACGAGTAGGATCAGTGAGAGTTGACCTAGAGAGAACCCTGCCTGTTTCGTCCCTACTGGCAACGCCTCATTGAGATCAGCGCAGTATGGCAGCAGATTGATGTCAGACGGTGGCCCTAGGACTTCTCGCTTCTCGTTCGGCACCATAGCCTTGGGGTTGATTTGCATGAGCAAGAAGTCAACCACCTTGCTGCCAGGCGAGCTATTGGTGGTTGACAGAAAGACCACGATCTGCTTTGCATACTCAACAAAGTTCTGCTCTCGTCTTTCAAGACATTGCTGGATGATAAAGTCAAGAACAAGACGGACGTTTCCGGGATGAGGTCCTGTTGCCAAAGCCTGCCAAAGTGCCTGGACCTCGTTGTGCAAAGCCACACTAGACTTAATTGTGAGCTCCAACAAGTTGGCGAGAAGGACATAAGACGGCGCGGTCGGGCCTCCATTAGGATCAAGAGCCAACTCCATTGACTGGATCCACGGCAGAACGACAGCCACGACATTACGCTGTGCTGTCGGTTGCAGATCCTTGAAGTATAAGGTGAATTCGGAGAAGATATGGAAGGCAATTTCGTTGTACTGTTGAGCCAGTCGTTTGGAAATCTCGAATTGCGCCAGCTTGTAGACCGCCTGAGTTTTGTCCGCGATGCTGATGTCAAAATCTCGGATCTTGGAGTTGCGCTGTTGGCGGCTTTCCAACAAACGGAGAATGCTGGCTGACCTGGATCTGATCTCACTTTGTTCATTGCCAAGAGTGAAGAGACACAGCCCAAGCAACTTCCAAAAGGGGCATGGATAGTTAGCATGTTCCTCCAGAACCTTGACCACTACTGAAAAGTAGCTCTCCATGACTTTGGAGACTTCAGAGAGGTAACAGCGGCCGATGCAATGTTCCAACAGCCATGGGTGTTCCTGGTTATGGACGATCAGATTTGTCAAGGCGCGTCGACCGATAACGTTCATTCGATCACTTCCTGAATTGAAGATCGCTTCGATCCATGCCAGCATGCGTCGGATATCGAATTGGAGAGTGACGCCTCCCTCTGTCGTAACACTGAAAGGGCCACCACACAGCGCTGCCATAGCACTCAGAGCAGCGGTTCTGAGGTTCCGCTTCTCGATTTCCATAGCAGCAGTCAACGTTCCACGTTCGTTCAAGGTCTGTTGGTTGATGAGCGATTGGCGCATCGTGTCCTCGCGAGCTCTTATTTGGGGTTGGTTGGGTGAGAATCCACACCAATCCTCCATCAATGAGAACGCCGACTTCCGTGATTCGAACGTCATCCATCTGGAAGGATCCTCGGTCAGATTGATGCCCTCAAATAGTGCCTCCATCAGACCACAGTAGTGTCGTCTCAACTTCTGAAACTCCCAGTCCATCTGGACCTCGCCATCCATGAGGAATAACTTCAAATCTCGGGCATAGATAGTGACAGTCTCCAAGAAGAAGTCGCTTTGATAGATGTCAGGCCGCTTCAGATAGTGGGCAGTAAGCTTCAGAACGTGTGTGATTTCCGTACGGAGAAGATCCATCTTGCGATTGCGCCTAGGGCTGCTATTCGTGCGCTGATGTATACGCGCCCGTGCCTCGTCGTTGCAGCGGGAGACTTGTCCTTGGAGCTCCTCCAGAAGTGTGCGGTAGATATGAACATTGATGGATCCCAAAGCAACAACGACAGCCTCCCTCACGGAAGCGGAGGAGCTTTGTAGGAGGGGGTTGAGATACTTGAAGAGAGTCCTCGCATTAACAATCTTATTGTCATCGGCGCCAGATGCCTTGGAACCCTTCCGTACGTGCTGCGCATCTTTGTTAATGGGGGCAGGAGCACTCCCAGGATCATTGAGAGTCGTGCACGCGAAGATCAGATAGAGCTTCCATTGCTCTACGAGCATCTCTGGCTGCGCTGCGGGCGAGCGGGTCGGTATGCGACCGCTGCCTGGCTCGCTGTAGTTGAAGAGGCCGCGCGTAGGTTCTGATAGGATGACGATGGGTTTGTAGAGCTGCAAAATACGGTTGCAAACGAGGTTCCGGGCCAAGACGATAGTGAATGGGCATTTGTCGTACATGATGTGGATTAAATTCGGGAAGACCTTGTACCAAAGCGTTGCGTCGTAGGAAACGTCGCTCGCGCATAGTTCCACGACGACCCCCTTGTTGCTGGTGCTCTGCAGACCGCGCTGCAGTCTACTCCTCTCTGCAACAGAAAGTTGCTCTTCATTGACGAGATCAAGTGCTTCGTCTGAGTGGTTCTCCATGACGTGAATCAGTCGTGTGGTGTCCTTGTCATCAGTCTCCTTCCTGGCAAGTGCCTGATCGAACTCTGTGATGAGTCTCAATACCGTAACAGCAAAGGATCTGACACGCCTCGACTGTGAGCAGAGGAAAAAGAGGCCGTGAGCTTCGACTTGCTCAACTTCCGCCCATATGCTCGAAAAGTCTAGCTTCATGCCACGCATATCAGCAGTACCATCCCCATTCGCACTAGCAGCAGCGTCGACCCTCTTCTGTTTGATTTCCTCGATCCAGATCTGCAGGAGTTCGACATACAGCTTCAACGTGTTTTCGATGTGACCCGGGCCGAGCATTCCGCCATCTGACATGGTCGAGTACCGGTCATCAAAGTTAAAGATAAATCGCGAGAACCCCATGGTGACTTGCTGAGCATGAGACTGCCTCGCAATGGCTTTTAAAGAGCTGGCCGACGATTCGGCGATGTTATATTGTACATGGGCTGTGCCAGTGCAGAGAAGGTTGATCAGAGAATTGAAAGGTATGTCGGCGGAAAGACATCGTGGCAAGGCTTGCACAGCGACATGCAGTAGCTCGTAGAAAGCCTGTTTATGATCTGAGGCCATCAAATGATCGTCACGACGTGCGAAATTGAACGAGTCTGACGATGGCGTCTTCGGCGTGCTAAACTTCTCATCCAACGAAACTTGCCCTCCGAAGGCATGATCGCACACAAGTGTAATCTTGCCGAGGATCTCGCAGAACTTGAAGTAATACTCTCGCACAGTGTCCGTCAGGACGTGAGTGAGGACGGGTCGATAAACCGGATCCTCACGAGCAACAGATCCTGCAGAGGCCAGGGGACCTTCCCGTGTTGGTGACAACACTGGGGAAGTAGGCACTCTCTCCCCAGCTGGAGGCAAGTCGTAAGATTCGGGGAATGGTGGCTGGCCTTGTTCTCCTTTCTCCATGTCTGACATGATGCACAAGAAGGCACGGATGCCAACTACTATGCGGTCAGGATCCAGCTGGTCAACACGGAGTTCCTTGTTGACAGTGAAAAGTTCCGCATTGATGAGTGGAAATATCACTGTTCTGAAGCAGTACTCGGGATATCTGAAAGCTACCACCCGAATAATTTGAATTAATGGGTCCGTGATGGCTGAATCAGACGCCACAAGGCTCCTCTTCGAGGTGGGAATGACGAACTTCATCACATCATCCAGCTTCCTGACAGCCGTCTTGGGGTTGTCGTTGCAGCGATACAAGTATGTCCACACTAGCCGTGAGATGACCTGCAAGCCAATTTGTTTGGTATAGCGATCCTTGACCTTACTTTGCAAGGGCAGGATCATCTGCAACCATTGCGATTGGAAGTTGTCTGGCGAAGAAACACAGAGCATGGTAGCGGTCAAAGGGAAAGCAACCGCCCAGTGTCGGGGTTTAACAAACATCTGAGCCAGTCGTGGTCCGATCACTTGGACCACTTCTGACCATTTTGGATGCATGAGGTGACTGTTGCTGGCCTTGGCGGCAATGGGAATCACGAGCATCTCAATGACCTGGCAGAACGAAGTCTTGACTCTTTGGCCATGAGAGCGGTTGAATAGGCGCCCTAAGGAGATCAAGAATTCGCAAGACTGCTCCCAAGCTTCTTCTGGCGAGACTTTGAGGCGTAAATGTTTCATGCCGCCAAGCACAAGCTCGATTCTCCCGTCTGAGTCGCGTCCTCCTAGTGAGGTCGGGCTCCGCACTGCTCGATCTTGCAAGGAGTTATCAAGGTCCTCGATGAAGCGTCGGGTCACGCTGAGGAAGTTTATGCTGCTCATGTGTCCGAGAAGACGTGCAAACAGGTTCCAGTTGGAGAGCTTCAAGGGCGAAACGACAAGCGAGTCTGGGTCAGCAATCTTCAGCTGGCTGAAGATTATGCTTTCGAGCTTGTCCTCCATCTCTAAGGTGATAGATGCAAGGTTGCTTTGGCAAATAACCTCGAGGAGGACCCTGCATAAGATGTAGATGGAGACAGTCGAGCGCCGCTCTGCTTGAGCCAAGTATTCTTGCTTGGCCGCTAATGCAGCATTGCTTGATGTGCCCTGCTCTGCAAGATCCGAATTTGGAAATCCAGCATTTACCGGTTCTGTGTTCCGTCGGAGGAGAGGACCCGGAGGCACGTTGGCGCGTGATTGCTGCAATTGGGCACGAGCTTCACTGGCAGCGTCGCTCTTGCTCTTCCGCCATAGCATCATTGAGTCGATGAGCGCCTTCGGCTTCGGACTTGCGATATGACCGAGGGCAGCAATGAGCTGGTCGAAGGCTGGGTCGACACCTGGACCGCAAATATTGTCGACGCGGGGCTCGGGATCGAAGGGGACGGTAATGCATGCTGATAGCTTCTCTTCGGCTTGTGCAATGAACTACCCCGAGTTGTTAGCAAAAGTTCGGTGCACCTGTTGCCACCATCAGTCACTCACCGAGGTGAAAAGCACATGAAGAGCATATTCGCCGACTGTCTTTTGGTCGTCTCGATGCAAGCGCGAGGACTGTGATGAATTTTGTGGCCGCGACCGACTCTGCATGCGATCATTCCTTCGCTGCGTCATTGGAGGCGAGGTCACTTCGAGATTGGCAGTGGCCGATTTGTCGAGCGGGAAGCTGTTGGCGTTGGATGAAATAGAGCCTGCCATGGCTGTTGGTGGGCGCGAACCTGCGGGTGTCTCTGCCTCTAGTCGTTCTGAAACGGATTGCATATCATGTCTATCGAAGCCAGCGTTCGCGGCAGCGATCATCTGCGGGCTGAGAGGACTGGATGTAGGACTCGCGAGGCTTCCATTTCTCGAGTGCTGTATGCCGTGGACAATGGACGTCTGGCGATGATGGCCGTAGGTGGCAGCGCGTGCTGGATCGAGTACTCGTTCGTGGGGTCGAGGGGAGGTTTCGTCGGGAGTCGAGAGCGCTCGAGGTAGGTGGTGATCGTGCAGAGCCTGCGGGGAGACTGAGGATGATGGATCAGTGGGAGTCATTCACCAGTGCAGGGAGACGCAAGGGAGGCGGCGAAAAAGAAGAATGGTGATAGTGGCGTAGTGGGATGATAGTGGTGGTAGCTCGAGGTTCTAGTGTATGCGGTTGGAGACAGGTGAGGTGAGGTAATCGGCGTAGTGGTTGCCAACGGTTTCGATCCGAAATACAGCGCCCGCGTTGGGGCCTGAATTAGCAGCAAGTCGTGCCACCAGAGGGCGGCATCATGTCCCAACATTTCGCCCTTGGGTGAACAATTGTGCCGAATGCCTGGCGATAGGTCATTCGAACTTCGCAGTTGCACCGAGTCTCACATGCAGAACCACCGGGCTGAGGCTAAATGCGGGATCCCGGCCGCACAGAGACACAGAAAGAGACACAACGTACCCATTGCGAGGCTGGACGGTGCCAGATCCTCAGATCTAGCCTCGATTCATTCGTCAGTCTACTCCGCGAGCGGCGGCACGCAGCTTCGTCTGACTGAAACAGAGCCAGCAATTGCCTAGAAGCCAACTTCTCAAAGACGAATAGATTCGGGCGGTGTAGGAGTTGTTGCAAGGTTGAAATGGAGAGTAGTATACCCGGTTCGTGGGTATCGGCAACCAGTTCAATGTGCAACCTGTGGGTTCATTTGCCTCAAAGACGTCAGTGGAGGATCGAAGGCAATCAATCAGTGGGAAAACATTGGGCAATAAAAAAGTCCCGACCGCGACGACGAGGGTAGCAGTGCAATGACGCTACTGTTGATCCAGCCTCGTCAATCTCCCTGCTATTGCAACCTTGACGAGGGGTGCCAGCCGAAATGGCGCTGGACCGGGGTCGCATTGGCACTGGCGACAAGGGAAATGCAGACTATTATCTGGGCAAGCAATCAATGACCCGGCCGACCATGTTACCCAGGGACCAGGGTCGCGTCGAGCGGCACGCGGTTCGGAGCTGTCAAAGTCCAGCTAGGCTCGTGGCCAATCCATTGGCAAACGACCCCTATTCCAGTTCATATGAGACGAGGCAGATGATTTGGTAGGTCTGGAGGAGGGCGGTCATTGGACCCTGTGTGTTCCCCACGAAAAGGGATCACTGGCGGTGACGATCCAGTGAGACATGCGCATACTACCGTACGTCTTGCGCACTACCAGGACCAGGACCGCTAAAAGGCATTTTCCTTGCATTGAGTTGGCGAGCGTGCATGCGTCGGCAGATGCTCAATTGGCGCTTAACGAGTTTGCATATGACTGCTGTCGCAATAGAATGGTCTCCCGTTGGACCGCGAAGTGTTACCATCAACCCACCCAGGTCCCGATTTTGGAAGTGGAGGGTGTGGCCAGGGTTACAACACAACAGACCTCGCCTTACAACAGTCACCCTACAGTGGTATTCAAAAGACAATTATGTGAAGCAAAGGCAATTCGAGCACATACCTTGCATATCCTGAACCAATCGCAGAAGTACGGATATTTCTTTGGCTGATCCTTGTCTTGAAGTACAAATACGTGCCAATCCTATTGACTTTGGGGTCTTGCCTAGTGGGGAGGTTCTCTGTTGGAATCCATTCATCTGGCCTGCACCTGGACTCACTCAACCGCGACCACATGACTTCCCCAATTGACTACGACTCCTCATCACCATCTTCAGCCTCGATGCGTTTTATACGTTGCAGGCTTCTCATTACTTATGGCTCTGGGCACGTAAGGGCTCAATCATGACCCCACGACGAACCTACCGCCCATGTGTTGCATGCCGCCAGCGTAAGTGAGCCTGTTCCCAACCCGTCATCAACGCATCTTACCCTTGTTCCCGGTTCCCGTTTCCACGCCGTTCATATCTTCTAGAAAATGACTCCGTGCTAAGCCTGCTTAGATACGCTGCAATGTGGGAGACAGCAACGATCCGCAGTTCCCGTGTGTGCGATGTCGTCGTATGGATCTAGAGTGTATACCAACCGCACACGCCGCTGTCCACCTCGATCTACCACACAAGAGCTCTCCCGCTTACGGCACGGCTAGAGCGACTAGAAAGGCTTCAAATTGCTCTGATAGCACCTCGTCTAATTCTCGTAGGGCTGCAGATGTGCTATCACATCCCAGCCCAAGGAATCGTAAACCGTCGTCATGAAGGCTGCCTCCCCGTAGAGTGCTGGAGTGTATCTAGACTGACCGCTGCTGTGTAGAAAATGTCGGCCGTGATTCGGGTCACCTGACCCCTGAGATTGGAGCGGAAGGGCCGTACTCGTTGATGGAAGATGTTGTACACACCTCAACCGACGCGTTGAACGCCCTCCTCAGGGCTGCTCGATCTCCCTCGCCAAATAGGACGCGTCGTGCCAGTCGCCAGGAAGCATCGCAAAACTTATCTGGGACACGCTGCAATATTCCAGCTTTAGTACACGATAACAAGATGTCCAATGGTAACGATGGCGTGAATGCGTCTGAGGCAAAGTGCCCTGGGTTGCTGCCCCAACAGCCACCAGATCCGAGACCCTCGCAACTATGGAACAAGTGCTGGCTCGTTCGAAAGCAATGGCTGACAGCGACCGAAGCCGCCTAGTATGTGGATGAGTATGTACTGACCTGCTGCGATCTCTTCGGTTCGAGGCAACTCGCGGTCCTAGGATGCTAAAGTGCGTTCGAGATTCTTTCGGAACATCGTCCCTATGACCCCAATCATTTCCCAATTCTTTGGCGACTACAAGACACAAGACCTTTTCATAGTTCACGACCCCATATTGTGTTACACTATCCTCACCATCTCGACCATGTTCTACTCTTTGCCAGCAGCGAGCTCGTCTTCGAGCAACGACCTGATTCATGCTAGATGCTGGAGTATCGTCAAGAGCCTCTGCGAACGGCTGTTGTGGCGGATGAGCACGGTTCGGCATCAAAGCTGCGGATATTAGGAACAATTCTGGCCTTGCTGCTTCTAATTGAGTGGCCTCCAGAAGCTATGAACCTACCATCTGATGATGTGACGGACATGATACCTGCCGAGACTGTCTCGGCCGCTACGACTCCGAGATCTCGTCCGAAGAATATTGAGGACTCTGAACATCATATAAGAGTCACTGATGGTACTTGATAATCTTCAACTTCGAGAGCCACCTGTATTTGCTGCAGGACGATATACTCGCAATGACATAGCTGATATTGAAGCCGATCGCTAGCTACTCAGTGGATAGCGAGCCTGAGCCAGCCGATAATACGATCTGATAGAATGTCAGGGTAAGGTCTCTACTTTCTAGGAACTTGTCTAGACGTCAGGCTTGACATGTCATGGTTGAGGCTCGTTCTGAGCACAAGCTAACCTGGCCTCTTAGTATGCTTCTCGGTATAGCCCAACAGCTATCTAACGAATTATATACCGGACAGCTAGGAGTTAATCCAGAGGCAGAGCCTCAGGGGTGTATGAAGTATCTCCACGAGCGCTACGTGTTTCGCCGGGCTAGAGTCCACCTACTCCTCCATCTCTACAGCTGTCTGTTGTACATCGCCCCGAGATCCCCTTCATTCCTGCAGTCTACCGTGTCAAAGTCGGATTTGGACGTACTGAGAGACAGGGCAACGAAGTCTCTCGAACCCGAGAAGTCATGGCTACATCTGTGATCGCCTGGGGGAACTTGTCGAACTTAGCTCAAGAGTCTAGGGGCACCCTCCTTGCGTCTGCTGATGAGACGAACAAGGTTCTAAAGGACATGACGCATATTCCTCTCCTGAATGATTCTCTTGAAAGGCTGAAAGACTGACAGGATAGTTCAGGCTCTATCGAGTGTAAGTTACTAGGGATATGCCTGTTACTCTGATCTCTGACGGGCCCTAACCAGGTTCTATAGGGTCATTCCCTGCATCGAAGATCCTTGGGATAGAGTACCACATTCTTCGAGTCCAGCTCACGTCTCTAGCAGTTCAATCAGTATCGAAGCGTCTTTGCCAGGCTGGAGTCAGACTAGGCGGCACGATGTCTATTCGGGAGTATAGGACAAAGGTCGAGGAGTTTCTCTGGTCGAACCGATCCAACGATGAAGACTACAGGCTCGCTCAACAATCGCTGATCAGCTCAAGACGCGTTCTCACGTTCGTCGACGAGCTAGGTGAGCAGGGCTGCCTCAGATTGGCGCCATTATGCGTGTTCACTCGGATCGTCTCTGCCGCCACCCTGCTCCTCAAGGTCAGTCTGATATTGACATCACGGACCGGTCATAAGACTCTAACGCAATGGCTTGGGTTAGGCTACATACATTTTGCCTACGGACCAAGACGTTCTGCAATCGATAAGGCAAGACTCATCCAATGCTGCACAAGTCTGAAGCACCCGGGACGCAATTCGGCCCTGATGATTGCATTGCATGTCAAGCAGCTGCGGTCTTTAAAGGATGCTATACTGAGGGACGAGACATCCACGGCAAATCACGGAGAACATGGCAAGTGTTACGACTAACGAAGAGCTTGGCTGCGGCGAAGACTTGCTTGCTCCTAGCCTCAGAGAGCTTCCGTCTGGCGTTGGTGTGGTAGATCCGGTATTGGATGCATTTGGATCAACCGCATGGGCGACGGATTTCCAACTCTCAGCTGACGCGGGGTTGCCTTTCCAGGGCGATTGGTTATATACTAATTCTGTTGCCGCTGGCTTCGGCTTTATCACGGCACATGCCCCGGCGGCTGAGGGTGATCACGAAGGCGAACTATATCTAGGACAGTCGGAGATGAAATTTGGCGCATGTTCTGATAATACTATCTGAAGTTTACATAGAGACGGTTCCCATCTATAAATAGAGAGCCCTATATGTATTCGCCATATTCGGTGAAAACCCTAGATTGGAGCGGCAGCCGTCTGTGTGACCATCATGTAGATCAGAGTTGATACCTGAAGTCCTTGTTCTCCTTATCCGTGATATCGTCAAGGCCAGGGATCATATGGCGACAACAGCAAAGTTGTAGAAATATTTCTTATTAGAAGGCGTTGAAATTATTCATGACGTGAATAATACTTTTGTAAGAAAGGGAGCCATCGCGAGACTGCTTGCTATTATCTAGTGCTGCAAACGAACACCTCACCAGTGCGAACAAATGAGTATCAGATGACTTCTTGCACGTTGAGCATGCTAGTCAAAACCTTATCAGCATCCTCAGTGATGTGATATTGGAAACTGATATAGGGCACTTTTCGCGTGATTTTCGTAGCAGACCGCCACCAGGCTGACTCGTGCTATGGCTGTTATATCTGGACTGCATGCTGAGACGATAATCCTTGGGCTGGCTGTGAATCATTAACAATTGGCAACGCACTAACTAAGCAGGCGTAGGATGCGGCGTTCGGCGCCGACCGAGCATTTATCGTCTCGCGCTAATTAACAATAAAGGGGAGCGAAGTAGTGGGCGTGAATCCGTCAGGTAGGATCGTGAGCATTGGGAGGACCCTGGAATTCACGGTGGATCCGTCAGAACCACAAGCCGAAATATAAAGTAATACAAGGAGACACCCCAAAGTTACAACGGCCCAAATCACGAAAAGGAAGTGCTATAATACTATCGAATTCAGGCTGAACGACTAGACATCACCAGTATGGCCGCGCACAAGGAAGAGAAGCCGCTCCTGCGCTGGGGCATCCTCGGCACCAGCTTCATCTCTCACACCGTCGTCGCCGCCATCCAGTCCTCGACCGCCTCAACTGTCGTCTCCGTCTTCGGCCGCGACGAGGCGCGCCTCGCGGCATTTGCCGACAAGTATGGCATCCACGCCCGACACAGCTCCTCCGTTGAGGCGCTGCTGGACGACACCAACGCGCAAGTCGATGTTGTGTACGTCGGCTTGCCGAGCCACCTGCATGCTGAGGCGACAATGGCCGCGGCGAAGAGAGGGAAGGCGATTTTGTCGGAGAAGAGCCTTGCCACAACCATGGCAGACTCGGAGGCGATGATCAAGGCCGTCGGGGAGGGGAATGTGTTCTTCATGGAGGGGCTGATGTACCGTTGCCATCCCCTCATCACGAAGCTCGGGGAGATCCTTAAGGCTGGCATCCTCGGCGACGTCCTCTCCGTCGAGGGCCACTACTCGTCCAACATCTGGAGTAGAGCCAATCCGCTGGGCCGAGGCACCATTTACAACTTGGGCTGCTACCCCGTCTCTCTGCTGCAGTTCGTAATGGAGTGCTCCAACGGCACTGGTTCATTTACGGCTCCTGGACGGAAAGTCAGCGGGGTAGGCAACTTCGCGACAGACGGCGGCGTGCGACACGTCCGAGACGCGGCGCTTGTCACACGGTTTGCGAACGGCGCCCTCGCGACGATCCAGTCGAGCGACAGCCACGGCAAGTCGTTCAGCTTCACTGTGCAGGGATCAGAGGCGACGCTACGTTTCCTGACGAACCCGTGGTTGCCGTCCGCGGGTGACGATAATGTCATTGAGGTTACCAAGCGGAACGGAGAGACGGAGACCATCGTGGTGAAGGGCGAGTGGGATGCGTTTGGGTACCAGGTGAGGCGGGTGGAAGACGGGGTCAGGGCTGGGAAAAAGGAGCCGGAGTGGCCGGCGGCTGGGTGGCAGACTTCGATTGATATCATGGGAATGCTACTGGAGTGGGAAGAGGATATTTTAAAACAGTCTTGAGAACACAAGCGCGTCTACGATCTACAGTGCTCTTCGGCCAAGAATTGATTAGTCCTTTCGTGATACGGTCTGTCTGTTCATTGCGTTTCTATATGAACATGGTGGTACGAACGAGGACAGTCATGGTCTTCAAATCTTAGCCCAGGGTCCTATGAGCCACGACATTGTCATGGTAAAACGAAGCGGAGGGAAAGATACATACTGCCAAGACTCGATTTCATCGTGGCCGCGTTGGGGATTGCATGCCCTTAAGCGCCACGGTTGCCCGTTTCCAGACAACACCACCCTACTCCCATGCACGTGCTTGTTTGCGATCGGCCAACATCTTTTGAAAGTTGCGGCGAAGATAGTTAACACCAAACAATTGTGCGCTGGAAAACATCGCGCGTGACAAGCGTGTGGATGCTGGCGTCTTGGAATGGTGATGGAATTCACTACTGATAAGCCTCGTGATACGATGGTAAGCAGCTAGGGGTTCAAATAGATGTTAGCTATAAACTACACATGCCGATTGGTCAGCGTGCGGCTCTTGGACTTGAGGAAATGAGACCTAAGGGACATTCGCTGCAGAAAGCTGTACAAAGCTACGCCCGAGGTCGAGCCAGGCTCTTGTGTCCTATATCTCGGTCTGATGTAAGGTCATTGGGCAATGTTCTTTGCACCTAGCGCCAAGACCATAGGAAATGGAGAGTAACTCTCGTACGAGGGTTCCGCCACCGTCTTACCTACATGCATCTAGGACTCATTCTCGTCCGTCAGTTTACGCAGGTTGACATGTGTGGGCTTAAGAACGCAGGTTGCCAAGGACTATTCCGTCAGCTTCACGTTGCATCCTGGTAACCTTGTGCCCAAGGACTTTGTTTTCACATCTGCCGACTCTGTCCTGGACTGAATGAGGCTGATGAAGCCATGGTCCCCCCTACTCTTGAAGTAGGTAGTCGAAGGGTATAAAGGCCTTTCATGCTCCCTGAGCTCAAGCATATGGCCTTTTAGCCAAAGTAGCCGCAAATCACAGCTGTTTGCTAGCCATTCAAGCCGACCTAGTTTCTATTCCCTGCTTGAACATTTGTTACAATGGTTCAATTTACTTTCCAAATCACGGCCCTGGCTATAGCCTTCGGTCTGATCTCAGGCTCGACGGCCCAGATCTCTCATCCAAACCAGCTGCCGGCCCTGCAGCCCGGCTGGGACGAGCCTGGCAAGATCATTCCCGGGTTACTGGCTGGTCTGCCTCCTATGGGGGTCCGCTGGGTGGAAGACTGGGCATCGATCCATATCTTGGACTGGTGCAAAGCCCAAACGCAGGGATTCGGCCTCAATCCGAATGATGTCGAGACCTGGAATGTGCACTATGACGACTGCATTGAGCCCTGGATCATGTGTCGTCACAAGGATGCGCGTGCTTCTAAGGAGCAAATGATCGAGGTGAGGGAGTGTTTTATCTGCAGTTGTTCTTGTGTAAATCTTCCTGATAGTAATTGACTAATATGTGTAACACAACAGGACTGGGGCAGGATCCCACTGGCAATGCGAGAGGTCGTTCGTCACATTGGTCTTTGGCCCTCGAACGGAGATGCTGCTTATTCCTCCGGTGATAACATTGCTTTCGTCGGCCCTGGGATCTGGAGGCTTCCCGTCATCATCCACGAAGTTGCCCACTCCGTCGACGGCTACCTCCTCCGCCACATCGACAGCAGCATCCCGTTCAGTCTCGGCTCTACGTGGAGAAACATCGTCAGCCGTGACACTGCCGCTGTCAGCGCCTATGGCCGGACTAGCTGGCCTGAGAACTTTGCCGAGTCCATGTCCATTGCCGTCACGGACCACAACGCGCCAGGAGGCGTTGGGCCCATGCATCCTAACCCGTTCCCAGCCTACTGGCAGTTCGTTGGCATTCGTGAACTGATCCCTGAGGTCATCAAGTCGCGAGGCAAGGCGCAGTGCAACTGGCGCCACCGAAATGGAAATGCCGTCCTCAAGAACGAGGGTCTTCGGACGGCCAAGGGCGTACCTCTGCCAGACACCAGCTTCAAGACTGACATGAAGGAAATCAAACCGAGCGGGGACAAGACCACCTACGTTGACGAATTCTAAGAACGAAACCGAACATGTCAAGTCTTTAGCTGCTATGGTCAGCTGTTTACTTAGCTACAGGAATCAATAGACATGGTTTCTGTCGCATATGTCCGGGGTTGTCGAATTAACTACATGAGAACCCTGGCACAAAGAAAAGAAGGAAGCTTCACTTCTGATTTAGATGGCATTATAAGTTGGTTCTGACTTGCGATGATCTACTTTGGCTCGGAATCACCCATCGCCGTCCAGAGCGTGCCGACACGCAATACGGACTAGCCACCATACCCAAGCCTTGGCACTGGCGCCGCCTGTAGCCCGGATTCCCCCGCATCCACGGCCAACTACAGCAACGCGGCTGGCTTTGGCGGCCGGAGTCTAGGTGATTTTCGGGGATTCCGTGCTAATTAAGGGACTTTCCGCAGTCTCGGGAAAGCCGGGCACAGTTATCCAGCGGGCTCTTTTTGGTTCTACCCAGCGCCTAGGAATGGATAATGCATCGCCGGCCGTTGCGTGTTCGGCGACACATGTCACGGGCACCACCCACCACCATACGGGGGCACGCGACGAGGGGGCCCTGTGCTCGGTACCTAAGGCTAGGGCCAAGTCAAAGTGAATGTATGATGCTCAGACCCAGACCCAATTGAGAGCCCACCTTCTAGGCGGTTTCTCGGAACGGCGGAATCGCTAATTCCTCTGCCTCGCCTTGCCTTATCGGCCGTCTCCTGTGCAATGTTATCTGCCGTTGCCCGTGTCGGTGTCAGCAGTTCAACCCTTTCAGGCCCCGATGCAGAAAAATAATACCAAGCCCAGATACCCTGTTCCCTGCTGCGCCGGTCATCACAAATTTCTTCCTTCTCTGACCCTTCGCCTTATTTCTTCCTTTTCCGCCCCAAACGATCGGAATGTTGCGTGAATAAGTAACACGTGTGAAGTATTCCCTCGGCTTTTGGGTCTTAGGCGACGACTCCCGCCCGTCTGGCTCACACTGTTTGGTGAGGAGTAGCGCCGTCTTGCCCCCCTCACCGGCGCCTGTCATCGGCAATCGGACCACCATCAGGTCCCCCCGAGAAAAGATCGGAGCGAAACACTCGTCTCTGTTGGTACCGACTTTGCGACCTCCGTCTGACCTGTGATCAGCACAGCCCTGCCAGGTTTCCTTTTCCAAGAACCCCCAAGGTTTGCCAAAGAGGAGGCTACAGGGGACCGTTTTGTCTGTATTCTCTGTTCTCATTGCCGTGGCACGACAACTGCATCGTCCGACTATCGGCCAGATAGCCTCGCTACGTTCGCCGCCCCTATCTGGGTCGAATTCCACTTCGTCCCTCCACCCCCCACGAACACCGAAACCTCCATACACCACTCGCCCGCGATAGACGCACCGCCGCAGCCATGGCCGAACTCGATACCCTGGACGTCATCGTCCTCGGTGCCATCTTCGTCGGCACTGTCGCCTACTTCACCAAGGGCAAGTTCTGGGGCGTAACAAAGGACCCCTATGCCGCCGCCTTCGCCAACGCAAATGGCGCAAAGGCCGGCCGCACGCGAAACATTGTCGAGAAGATGGAGGAGTCTGGCAAGAACTGCATCATCTTCTACGGCTCACAGACCGGCACTGCTGAAGATTACGCCTCGCGTCTTGCCAAGGAGGGCAAGAGCCGTTTCGGCCTCGAGACAATGGTGGCTGATCTTGAAGAGTACGACTTCGATAACCTCGACTCTGTTCCTAGCGATAAGGTGGTCATGTTCGTTCTCGCAACCTATGGCGAGGGTGAGCCTACCGATAATGCTGTCGAGTTCTACGAGTTCATCACCGGCGAGGATGTCTCTTTCGAGGGAGGCAACGAGCCCGCTCTGTCCAACCTCAACTACGTCGCTTTCGGTCTCGGAAACAACACCTACGAACACTACAACTCCATGGTTCGCAATGTGAACAAGGCACTTGAGAAGCTCGGCGCTCACCGCATCGGCGAGGCTGGCGAAGGTGATGACGGCGCTGGTACCATGGAAGAGGACTTCCTCGCCTGGAAGGACCCCATGTGGACTGCATTGGCCGAGAAGATGGGTCTCGAGGAGCGCGAGGCTGTCTATGAACCCATCTTTGGTATTGTCGAGCGCGAGGGTCTGACTCCCGAGTCCCCCGAAGTCTACCTTGGCGAGCCGAACAAGATGCACCTCGAAGGCACTGCTCGCGGTCCCTTCAACTCCCACAACCCGTACATTGCGCCCATTGCTGAGTCTCGCGAGGTCTTCACCGTCCAAGACCGTAACTGCCTGCATATTGAGGTCGATATCGGTGGCTCCAACTTGTCCTACCAAACCGGTGATCACATCGCTGTCTGGCCCACGAACCCTGGCGATGAGGTCGACCGCTTTCTCGATATCGTTGGTCTTACTGGCAAGCGCAACCAGGTTATCAGCGTGAAGGCTCTTGAGCCGACCGCCAAGGTTCCTTTCCCCACGCCGACGACCTACGATGCCATCGTCCGGTACCACCTCGAAGTCTGTGCTCCCGTGTCCCGTCAATTCGTCTCTACACTCGCTGCTTTCGCTCCCAGCGAGGAGGCCAAGGCTGAGATGACCCGACTCGGTGGTGACAAGGACTACTTCCACGACAAGACCGGCGCTCACTTCCTCAACATCTCTCGTCTGCTTGCTACCGTTAGCAAGGGCGCCAAGTGGGATCAGGTTCCTTTTTCTGCATTCATTGAGGGTCTTACTAAGCTTCAGCCCCGGTACTACTCCATCTCCTCGTCCTCACTCGTCCAGCCCAAGAAGATCTCCATCACTGCCGTAGTTGAGAACCAGCAGGTCCCCGGACGTGATGCGCCTTTCCGTGGTGTCGCAACCAACTACTTGTTCGCCCTTAAGCAGAAGCAGAACGGTGACCCCAACCCCGAGCCTTTCGGCCAGTCTTACGAGATCCATGGTCCGCGCAACAAGTACGATGGTATTCATGTACCGGTCCATGTCCGTCATTCCAACTTCAAGCTTCCGTCTGATCCTAGCCGTCCGATCATCATGGTTGGTCCTGGAACCGGTGTCGCCCCTTTCCGTGGTTTCGTCCAAGAGCGCGCGAAGCTGGCTCAGGAGGGTGCCAATGTCGGTCGTACTCTCCTCTTCTTCGGTTGCAGAAAGCGCAGCGATGATTTCCTGTACGAAAAGGAATGGGAGGTAAGTTTTGTCATGGATCTGCATGATACGGAGAGGTACAGTGCTGACATGTGATTGTGCAGGAATACAAGGAGGCTCTTGGCGACAAGTTCGAGATGATCAACGCTTTCTCCCGTGAAGGCCCTAAGAAGGTTTACGTCCAGCATCGTCTTCAGGAGCGCGCAAAGGAAGTCGCCGAGCTCCTGTCTCAGAAGGCTTTCTTCTACGTCTGTGGTGATGCGGCGCATATGGCCCGTGAGGTCAACGCCGTCCTTGCCAAGATCATCGCCGAAGGTCGCGGTGTATCAGAAGCCAAGGCAGAGGAGATTGTGAAGAGCATGCGTGCGGCAAACCAGTACCAGGTAAGACCTAATTCATCCCCGGGCCCTTGTCTGCCCCCATATGGTCCAGGTTAGCTGATAACTCTGTAGGAGGATGTCTGGTCTTAAGGGTCGCCAGGTGCAATGAAGCTCCCGAAATGTTTGAACTCTTGGATTTCAACAAGTGCATGAGGACTGGGTCCCGGTTCTTCCACAGCGGGCATGGGAATGGGGAAATTAAAGCTGGGAGCTAGTCACTTGTCGTAGAGGCAGCGGACTGGCCGTGTACCTAGGTAATCAAGAAAGAAAATAGAAGTTTTGGTACATACAGACGCCTGATTGCGAGAGCAGTGCATCTCAGGTTGCCGCCGCGACTCTGTCTTCCGTGGTATGATCACATTTCGTCTTCGCGGCGAATGGGAGATTGGACAGGTGGTATTCGCAAAGCAACTAGGGGTTATGCTCCCAGAGTGGCCGACGTCTTCGGCATCTCGGCGACACGAGCAGGAGTGCCATCCGCCCACAGACTTCGGTCAACTGTGCAAGTTCATTCACAATAACGATCGCAGTCTGTGAATACATCAAAGTGGTTTGGTTCTTTTTGTGGTCTCAGGAAGGTGACACATCACAAGTTGATCCGAATGTGGGCCACAACACACACCCTTGGGCTGCGTGTCATTGCTTTTGCGGTGCGCCGGAGTGATCGCCCTTGCGGCATGTCTCTCAGCTGGATGGTGCAACGGATTCGTGATTGGTTTGGCACCTGCACGGCATCTTGTCAGAACTTGCTCCGCATGGTCGATCATCTTTCCGTGACGCCGTCCTTCATTTTCCTCGAGCTCTTTTGGAGCAGTACAAGTGAATCCGTGCCGCATTGTGCTCGTCATGACATGACTGATGCACTTCGTCTCCCAAAAACCGGCCAGCCATAACATACACGGATCATTTCCCTTATTGGTGCCGGGACTGTCTTGTGTGGGCGCTCTGGATGGTTTCAGTCGAGCTGAACGACGTGTGGAGGGTACAGCCTAAGTGTGCAAGGAGAGCAGGGCTGATCTCCGCGATGCCCTGTTCCGCTACGTTTCCTCCCCGGAAGCCGTTGACGCCCATCTCCTTTGCCGGCGCTAGATCAGCAGACAAGGTGCATTGGCGCGATGTCTGAGACGGAAGGACATGCATAAGATAGGGACCCGTCGCGTGGAGGTTCTGGCCTGGGGTTGTTAAGGCCGAGCGTGGGCTGCTATATCATTGCCAAAGTGCCCTAAGGTGCGGAAGTCCGACGAACATTGTGTTTCTGTCTTTTGTCCGCCAAATCCATCAGCGGAGCTCGTGTCTGTCACGATAGTATACTTACTTCGAACTGCACGACTGTTTGCTCTCGATTGCATTGCCGGCCTTTCCCATGCTCTGAGTATACTTAGCCTTGCTATACTATACAGCGAGCATTGTCAACTATCCAGGCAAAGATACCTGCGGCTTTTCCGTTGCACTTTCCGACAGCCGATACTCGCCACTCTTCTGTGTTCTGCACTGGAGCCGTGGCAAGCTCGATCAGGTCTCGAATCGGTTTGCTTCAATTACTGTGTTGTGTAAGGTAATAGCAGCATCAGCACCAAGCAGACTCCAGGAATCGTGCCTTACTACACTCCATTCGTTCATTGTCGCAAGATTGAGGCTGTCACGACTGGCCGAGTGGTGCACTTGCCGACATCACGTGGCTCCTTGATATTCGTCACGGTGATCCAGACGAACCACGACAGCTGCCAGCACTTGGGCACAGCCTTACAACCAGCCGTTGCAACGTCGTCATCAGCGTAAAGCTGTTGGTTCCTCCAGTTTAAATATCATTGCTGGCTCCCTTACGTTTTGGCCCTCCTCTTCTTTCTTCTCTGGCAGCGCTTCCCACCTTCCATCTATCCCTTCCCAACATCACTCCTGTTCCCGCTGCGTTGACGAGCGCAGCTCCTTCTCTGCTCTCCCATCGTTGGAGGCAACTGTTCATATCGCGCCTTTTGTTCATATCCAAACATTCTTGCCTTCCAAGGTATCCTACTACAGCATCTCCTCCCTCTTAACCCCTCTCTCCTACCACGCTCGTTGCTCATTATACGCCTTGCGGCTTCTTTGGACATCAACCATTCGCCTCTCCCTGCCAACCTTCCGAGAGAATCACATCACCACCCAGAACCGTGCCTTCTGCTCAAAGCACCTTCCATTGGATACACTAGGTAGGTTTCGCCCCAGAGCCTCGCATCGCTCCTGACACTGTGGTGCCTTTCTGGGACTTTTCTTCGCATTCTCTCGCATCTATGTGCTCTTCTCCTCTCTTTCTTTTCTTTCTTTTCTTTCTCCATAGCTTCACAATCTGGCACTCCAGTTCACCATTCACTTCTAGCCCCTCCACAATCTTCTTCGGAAGCCCATCTTGCTCGATAGCTTGCTCTATCTTACTCACTCTCTCTTCATCTCAGACTCTTGGTACTGCAATCTGCCTCGCCTTCAACTTGGAAGCAATTTCACCAGTCTCTACTAGTACTGGAAGCAATAAGGTAAGCTTCTTAACCACGCCCGCTGTCAGACTTGCAGATTTATGCGAGCACTTGAGCACTACGTATCATGGGAAGAGTAGACCTCTTTGGGCCGGACAGTGTTGTCTGGTCCTCTGCTATACTGGGCATGAATACGTTGTTTTCGATCTGAAGACTGACATTGGGCCTACCAGACTACATTCCACCCAGCCAAGTCAATCTGAAGGCAGCTCCTTCGATCTTGAACTCGACCTTTCAGACGTTGTGAGTTATCCAAAGTTCGTGACAGCACGGCTGCTGTCTCCCACTGTACTTGCATTGACTGACCAGACTTCATTCATAGTTCCTCAATCCATGTCTTACCATCCTCATCCAGAGGTCGAGCGCAACATGGACACCAACGGAGGTCTCGCTGTGCCTTTCATGGGCAACACCCGCCGCGATCATCACAATCACATGCCCATAGCTGGCCATGGCGATGCTGGCTCTCTCACCAGCCAATTCATGGGAATGTCTCTGGCTGGCATGAGCGGTGGCAATAGCCCTGCCCCTGTTCCCATGGGCCAGGGCGCTGCCTACATGATTGGTGCTGATGGACAGCTTGTCTTAGCCCCTATGTCTGCCCCAGGACTCGCACATGGTGCCGACAACATGTTTCCTGGCTTCGGTCTGGCTCCCAACTGCTACGCTGCTGCCCCCTACGGTGGCATGCCAATGCATTATGTTCCTTTCACTCCCAGCCGTGCTCCGACGGCCCAGGCCCGAGTTGACCGGGGCCACTCCGAAGTGCCTGGGTTGGAGAACCGACGTGGCTCGTACTCTACTAATGAGTCTACCCCCGCGACTCCTTTCTATGGTGACGTCTCGCAGCGCGACCACGGACCTCGTGTTGCTGGCCTCGATCGCTCAGCCTATACCACTCCCTCCCCTCAGCAACTGGGAATGGCCAGCCTGCATGTTGAGCCCTCGACCAAGGCAACTGCTCCACCCATCTCGGATCGCTCTTTGGACGAGCTTCTCAAGACTGAGCCTGCAGTACCAAAGGCTGTCCCTGCTGTATTCACACCTGTTGGCCAGATGAAGAGCCTGGAGCAAAGTCTCGAGAACCGCATTCCGGGTAACCGCAATGTCTACATTCGGGGTCTTCATCCTACCACCGACGATGATTTGCTCCTCAGCTATGCTGCTCGTTTCGGTGCCGTGGAGACTTCGAAGGCCATCATTGACACAGGCACGGGTGCCTGCAAGGGGTATTTAGCACAGTCCTTATCTCTTGCCCTGGCTAACCTTCACTAGCTTTGGTTTCGCCAAATTCTACGACGTTGGAGACTCAGAGATGTGCATCCGTGGCTTCCATCGTCTCGGTTACGAAGTTGGCTTTGCTCGGGTAGGCTTGTTTCTCCGTTAACATAATGCAAAGACTGACGACTTTGAAGGAATCGTTTAACTCTCGCCTTAAAGCTGAAGGCGATGAAGGTTCCACCAACCTCTACATTTCGAATCTTCCAAAATCCTTGACTGAAGTCGTATGTTTAATGATACGGTCGCCATAGTTAGTTTCGCTAATATTAATCAGGAGCTCGGTACTATCTTCCTCGGCTATACGATCTTGTCAAGCAAGATTCTTCGTGACAGCATGGGCAACAGCCGTGGCGTCGGTTTCGCTCGGTGAGTGACTGTACCTCTCTTCTCGCATCCCATATTCTGACAAGCTTAGCTTCGAGAACCGTGACGTCTGTGATGAGGTCATTCGCAAGTTCAATGGCCTCGGTATTGGAGACGAGGGGCTACTCATGAACATTCGCTACGCCGACACCCCTGCTCAAAAGGAGCTCAAGCGCGTGACAGCTGAACGGCGTCAGTTCCGTACCAACGAATACAACATCGGAGCCTACGGCACCCCTCTTGTTGGTATGGCTCCAAGCTTGTACAATGGGCAACCGTCTCAGTGGCGCCGCAACGCGCCAGCTTCCCGAAGGCAAGTTGGCCATTCATTTCTGCAAATTTGGGCAAGAGCTAACAGCGGGTAGTGGCGTCTCGTCTTCCTCCTCTCACAACGACTCCGCGGCGGACGACCAGCGCGGGCCTGCTCAGTAGGACTCAACCAGTGTCCCGACGGCTCGTTCTAACCGTGAGAGTAGGGCTTCGACGGGCACTGAGACCGACGAGTCCGAGCTGACACCCGAATCGTCTGAGTGTGAGGATGGAGTGACCATTCGAGTCGATCCCGAATCCCTCACAATCGCCGTCAAGTCGGAGCCCTTGTCCCCTTCAGCCAACCCGAGAGGTTAGCAAGCTGGCTACCAAGTAATTGGCGGCAGCACTGCACAGTGGCATACTAAGCTTCCTCCGATGATTTGTGCCCAATATCCTTCCTTTTCTTGACATTCGCGCTAGGCGTTTGGAGGCCAGGCATACAGTTGTACCACAAACGTAGTTCCGAGACTACTCGGTCAGAAGCAGTGCTAGTATGTTGAGGTTTTGGGAGGAATGACTATGAAGCAATCATGTGCTCAGCTGCAGAGAATTGTCAAAAGTCGAAGAATTACATGAGGTCACCAGTTATATGCAGAACAGGTAGTAAATACCAACCAATCTTGCGCTCTTTGAGAATATTGGCTCCAGCTTAACCCGGTTCAACATGCGGCGACAGCTCGTTCAGATCTTTCAGAAAGTGCCTGCAAGGCGGGTATCATTCATGCTTTCATGCCTTCTATATCTGCCAGGTTTTGTTGCTATTCTTTTACTTCTGGACGTCTGAAGCCTCACCAATGTCCCCAGAATCAGACCTTTGGTCAGCCTCGTCGTCAGGGGCATCAAACCGTCCATTGAGAGCACCCTCTCCGTCACTTGAATCTTCTTCATCGTTGCTCAAATCTTCAAGGTCTCCTTCGCCTTTCTCATTTCTCTTTGCCTCCTGTTCACGAATAGCTGCATCAAGATCCTTCATCATTTTCTTGGTGAAACCAGAGGCTTCGACGGTTGCGTCAAGCCTTTTGCAACCATCAGCTCCAACAAGTTTCTTCGCATCCTCAAAGAATGGTCCAGGCTCATCGCTCTTGAAGTGAAACTTTCGGGAGAAGAATCTCTTGACGCAATTAACATCCCGATCGAAGTACATCTCGGCATTTTGATGGAGCATTGAAACCATTTGTGGGAAATCAATGAGAACGGGCTCTACTTTGACAGTGTCCTCCCCAGTTTCGGACTTGATGGGCGTTTCTTTGATCAGAATGTTGAACTCGTTAAAGTCTCCGTGAATTAGACCATGCTGGGCGAGACGAAGAATCATGGATATGAGGTCACCATATAATGCTGCAGGGTCGGGGACGGATGCAATCTGGCGGAGAGGGTGTGCGTCAATGAGGGACATGACGATTGTGTGTCGTGATTGCCCCAGTGGCTCGGGAACAGGGAAGCCTTCTTCTCGGAGGGCCTGCATGAAAGCAAATTCCTTCATGGCTGCCAACTTTGACAAGTATTGCCACGAGCCGGATTGGTTCTTCTTTAGGTAGTCTCGGTTTGACTTTACCGAACGGAAAGAGATACGTCCGAGTCTGTGGATCTTGAGCACCCTCTGAACACCCTTCTCGTCGGCAACAATCATGATGTCGCTCTCTTTGCCGACACCGATACGGCTGCCCACGCTATACACGTCCTTGCGGGAGGAATGAGTGTGCAAAGCAAGGTAGTCGAGACCTCCGTAGGTCAAACGGTAACCGTCATACCGGGCCTCCTTCATCTTAGCGATAAGACCGGCTTTAGCGAGGGCGGCGATGGACCTGTGGACGCCACTGGCGCCGCCGCGAATGCGGGAGAGCTTCTCGATCAGGGATGTGGGAACAAGCTCATGGTTCTTGCTACCTTGCTCAACCTGATTATAGTTGTCAGCTGAAGTCGCCATTTATTTCTTGACTGTGGGATAGACAGAACGTACTGCCGCGAGCACTTTCCAGTCCTCGGAGGCCAGATGGCGTAAGGCTCTGGTGTCGAGAATCATGGTGATTCGACGGACGAAGGCGTAGACGTAGTCGCAATGGCAGTCGTCCTTTGTTCTCTTCGCTTGAGTTTCGGCGGATTGATGTATCGAAATACACAGGGTTCGAATTCCTTGGAAGTGTGAGCGTGGTGTTCTGGCGGGGTGTGACCTTGATGGCGGGGTGAAGCAATCCAGAAACTTTTGAAAAGTCAAGACCAGGGTCGTTAGGCTTATCGATAACATGGCAGATCGGATGGCCCGAGCGCGCCGGGAGCCAGCACGTGACCGCGAGGCTGGAGGCGCCCCGTTTTTGCAGGCGGCAACGCCTCGCGTAACCCAACAGGTAGAGCTACTGTAGCTCGACTACAACGGCTCCATCAGCTTCCATCCACCGCCACGACACCATTAATCACTTTCCCGCCATCTCCCACCACGACCGAGCCGCTTGACGTCAAAGCGCTTTCAAGTTCACTCAACAGAACTTGGCTAATCTCATTGTCTGCGCTTTCGACGTTTCTTTCGGTTCGGCAGCTCCTGCAGGGTGCTGCGCAAGTACGTCAACATGGCTAAGGACAGCGACGTGCCCTCGGCAGCCGACAAGGGCAAGGGCAAGGCGGTTGAAGATCCCAAGGACGAGAAGCCCGTTCTGAACGGCAAGAAGGAAGATGAGAAGAAAGATGGTGTGTGAACGCGAAAAAGCATCAGTGTGAAGGCAGACATGCTAACGAGTGGGACAGCGGCCGAGGAGGAGCTCAGTGAGGAGGATCAGCAGCTGAAGAATGAGCTAGACTTAATGGTCGAGCGCTTGACGGTAATATTCTAACGTATTCATGACATTTCCAGCTCTCAGTGCGCTGACTTTCGCAACCAGGAGTCAAACGCCGATCTGTACAAGCCCGCCCTTGAAGCGATGAAGACTGCCATCAAGACCTCGACCTCATCGATGACGGCGGTGCCAAAACCACTCAAGTTCTTGCGACCGCATTACGAAACTCTTACGAAGCTTTACGAAGAATGGCCTGCAGGCGACGACAAGATCTCGCTAGCCGACGTCCTTTCGGTTATCGGCATGACCTTCTCCGACGAAGACAGACAAGACACTCTCAAATACAGACTGCTGGCACCAACCTCGGACATTGGCTCATGGGGTCATGAGTACACACGGCACCTGGCATTGGAGATCGGCGAGGTATATGGCAAGCGCGTTACTGCAGATGAGCCAGTCACCGACTTGATGGATCTGGCATTGGTGCTTGTCCCTCTCTTCATCAAGAGCAACGCGGAGGCTGATGCCGTCGACCTGATGAGCGAGCTGGAGATCATCGAGCAGATCCCCAAGTTCGTTGATGAGAATACCTACCCAAGAGTCTGCCTCTACATGGCCAGTATGGTCAACTTGCTTACCTACCCAGATAACGAGACTTTCCTCCGCACCGCACACGATATCTACATGCAGTACAAGCAGTACACCCAGGCCATGGTCCTCGCCATTCGTCTGCACGACCTTGACCTCATCAAGGCGGATTTCGATAAGGTAGAAGACCGTGCCGTCAAGAGGCAACTGGCCTTCCTCATTGCGCGTCAAAGGATTGTGTTGGACTTCCCTGCCAACTCTGAGGAGGAGCAGATCCTTCTGGAATGTCAATCCAACCTTAAGTTGTCGGAGCATTTCAAGAGCCTGGGCAAGGAGCTAAACATCCTGGATCCGAAGTCGACCGAAGACATTTACAAGAGCCACCTCGAGAGCAGCCGTGTAGCGGGAATGACTAACCTCGATTCCGCAAGACACAACCTTGCTGCTGCCTTCGTCAACGCTTTTGTCAACGCTGGTTACGGCAACGATAAGATGATGCTCGTGGAGGCGGAGAAGGAGACTTGGGTGTGGAAGACCAAGGCTGAGGGTATGATGTCCACCGTCGCTTCTATGGGAACGCTCCTGTTGTGGGATATAGAGAATGGCCTCGACAAGATCGACCGATACACCTATGCCAGCGAACCGGAGATCACCGCAGGTGCCATGCTTGCCATTGGTATCATGAATTCTGGCGTTCGCTTAGACTCTGAGCCAGCTCTGGCTCTGCTCGGAGACTCGGATAAACTGCACCATGAGAACCCTCTGATCCGCACAGCCTCTATCATGGGGCTCGGTCTCTCATATGCTGGCTCAAATCAGGAAGATCTCCTTGAGCTGCTTCTGCCCATCATTTCCGACTCCAGCCAGGATATGCAAATATCTGCTATGGCTGCCCTCGCTTGTGGCCTCATCTTCGTCGGATCATCTCACCCCGAAGTGAGCGAGGCAATTGTCACGACTTTGATGGACGACGACCGCAAGAACCAGCTGACCGACAAGTGGACCCGATTCCTCGCCCTTGGTCTTGGTCTTTTGTTCTTCGGTCGTCAGGAGCAGGTTGATGTGATTCTGGAGACACTCAAGGCGGTTGACCACCCCATGTCCAAGCCTACTGCCGTTCTCGCAGAGATCTGCGCCTGGGCTGGCACTGGTGCCGTGCTCAAGATCCAGGAGATGCTTCACATCTGCAACGAGCACAAGGAGGAATCAGATGACAAGAAGGGCGATGAACTCTTGCAGGCATACGCTGTGATTGGCATTGCCCTTGTGGCCATGGGTGAGGATGTTGGTCAGGAGATGGTCCTACGCCAGTTCGGCCATCTCATGCATTACGGTGAGGCCAATATCCGCAAGGCCGTGCCACTAGCTATGGGTCTCATCAGCCCTAGCAACCCTCAGATGAAGGTCTACGACACTCTCTCACGGTACAGCCACGACAACGATCCCGAGGTCGCCATCAACGCAATTTTCGCCATGGGTATGCTCGGCGCGGGCACCAACAACGCCAGACTCGCCCAGCTGCTTCGACAGCTCGCCAGCTACTATCACCGTGATCAGGATGCCCTCTTCATGGTCCGCATTGCCCAGGGTCTGCTCCACATGGGCAAAGGCACTCTTTCCCTTAACCCCTTCCACAGCGACCGCCAGGTTCTCTCTCGCGTCTCCGCTGCCGGCCTTCTCGCCACTAGTATCGCCATGATCGACCCGAAGGACTTCATCACTGGCGGCTCGCACTACCTTCTCTACTTCCTCGTCACGGCCATGCACCCTCGCTTCCTTGTCACCCTCGATGAGGACCTCAAGCCCCTCAAGGTCAACGTTCGCGTTGGTCAGGCTGTCGATGTTGTCGGTCAGGCGGGTCGGCCCAAGACTATCACTGGTTGGCAGACGCAGAGCACGCCCGTGCTGTTGGGTTACGGTGAGAGGGCGGAGCTGGAGGACGAGGAGTATTTGAGTCTGAACAGCACGCTGGAGGGTCTCGTGATTCTACGCAAGGTATGTAATCCACCATGTCTACCTTTCCTCGACATTGTTTGCTGACAATGGCACAGAACCCCGAATGGGAGGCCGATCAATGATTGCGCCACCTTAACCAGTGAGGAAATTAGGAGGCTCTCAACCAGATGATTCGTCAGCTCTTCTCAGACTGCCCTTCGAGAAACGTGATCTGGGAGACGAACAGCTGCTAGGGGAAAAGAGAACAAGATACTCCCGTGTACAGTATTCAGGGCTGTAAGTCAGCGGAGAGGAGGGGAAGGGAAGCCCAGAGGCGTGGAATGATATATCGATAGACGGTTCAAGTCAATGATAAAGCCATAAACGAACAAACACTCGTAACGTGTCCTTGTCTTGCGACTTCGTAGCAGTAATGTAATGTATTCCAGAAAGAATAGGTGCGATATCTGCTCCCATACGCTATGTTTGTAAACATGCTGTCTATCTATGTTCATAATAATCCAAAAAGAAGTCGAGCAGGACCCAGAAACGCAACGCATTGCGAAAGGAGCAAAGCATGGTGTGCTCCACGACACATTTCCATAGTTAATCGTATGATCATCATATCTTCGTTTTCAGCATCTCTCGAGCTAGGCCTCGGCGAGGAGTCTCAGTTCTCACCACTTTTCGGGCCCGAAACGCTCTCCGTCACCAAGGGTTCTGTAAGGGCACGCCTGCCAGTCGCAGCCTTGCTTGTAGACTTCCGTACCCCACCAGCTGAACCCGTTCATCCACCCAGGATAAAGGAAGCCGAAGAAGACGACAACGATACCAAATGCGAGCCCTGAGTCAAGGGCGGCGCTCAGTGTCATGGTGTACTTGGCCCACCACGCGCCGGCGCGTCTCTTGATGCGGTAGTTGAAGACGTAGCACACAACGGCCCAAACAGAGAAGTTCAGGCCAGTTGCGGGTGGAATCCAAGACATGGCGCCGAAGATGACGGGGAGGTTGACCTTGCGAAGAATGCTGTTGTGATGCTTGCGGCTGTAAAGCCATAGTGGGATGGGTAGAATGGCGCCAAGGGGGAAGCACCAGACGAGGGCGCGGTACAGTGCGCCTGGCCCAAAAAATTCGCCAACTCCGACGACACCCCAAAGAATAGAGCCGTTGAAGTGCACTCGTGCGATTGGGCAGCTGAAGCCACTAACGGCGTCTGGTGTGCACAGCCCCCGAACGTTGGTAAACATCCAGTTGAGGACCCCGATCTGCGTAACAGACGAGACGAGTGTGGCAACAACCTGGACGGTGAACATCATCTTGGGAGGGATCTTCATGTAATGGCCCAGCTTCAGATCCGAAGCGAACTTGATACCCTGCGCGGAGGAGATGTAGCCGTACGAGACGAAGACCATATTCGCAATTGGACGGCCAGGGAAGACCGCGCCGCAAATCAGCTGACAGATCAGGTAGATACTGCTGTGCTGGTTGGTGATGGCCATGATGATGCCATTGGGGATAAAGAAGAGGGCTCCAATTGCCAGCGCCAGTGCGAGGCCATACCATGGAAGGTGGACGGGGTAGCTGGGTAGTTGTTAGCAATGTCTTCAGTCTGCTTCGCGAACGAACTGTCGGGGATTGACTTACTATTCAACGACGAAGACACCAATTGCTGCCATTGAGAGGAAGGTGATCAAGTACCAGGAAGCTGGGACATCATCGTACCTTCTCATGAGCCGGCAGTGGATATCTTCCTTCGTTAGGAGGCCCTCGTCGTTGGGGTGTGAATGTCCGGAGGCGGAGGCGGGTCGGCCTCGTTCGTTGGAGCCATCAGAGACTGTCTGGTATGCGCCCTTGCCCTCCTCTCTAGCCTCCCTCAGAGCCTTCTTCCACGTACTCCAAATCTCCTGGCCATGCCAGCAAGCTGTATGGGTGAGGAGCGCAGCCAGTGCCGCAAACTGCACGCCGTAACTGAGCATATAAGTGACGGGTAGGAAAACGCGGCTGTAATTCTTGTACGCCTCTTTGTTGAAGAGGAACTCGGGAGTCAGGATCTTGGTGACGTTGTACATGTCCGCCTTGTTGTCGAAGACGGCTGTCGACAGAATTGGCATATATGATGAGTATGCGACGTTGGTGTAATACATTATCGGTGCCACAATCCACATGACGATCGCGAGACCACCAATAACGTTCATGGCGGCCCAGAACGGAACTAGAAGTGGCGATCCGATATACGTGATTTGTGCCCAGTCGAATGTGACTGGGAAGAGGCCGAGGCCAGAGGAGACGCCGAAGAGGTTCGCAACGACTACATTCTTTGGGGCGAACCATGTGAGTACGTTGAAGTTACTCAGAGCTGGGAAAAGGAGTCCTGGTAAGAAGTAAAACGCAAACCCAACGCTCCAAACAATGAAGAAGAACCTCCACCGACTAATCTTCCAGCCGTTGGCGGGCTTGTTCTCCTGTCTGTGCAGCGTGGAGAACATGGCGGCGGACATAAGGGTGCCAGGCCACACCATACCGCTCGGTCTCACTAGGATGCGTCTCGAGAGACCAGCAAAGCCGTATCCCAGGATTTGCGTAGAGATTGTAAGCAACAGCTGGTAAAGGATGGGTGCTTCCTGGTTATAGAAATGCGTCTGCTCGACGATGACGTCCGTGGCAAAGGCGAAGCCGAACGCAACATTGCTGCTGACATACACGCAAGTGTGTTCCTTCTCGTTCCAGCGTCCCTGAGCCAGCCAGACGCGGAGTGAGTTAAGCTTCGTCCTTCGTGGGCGCGTCATGGGATCGTCCGACTCAGCTAAGGAAGGCGTTCGAATGCCATCTATGAACTGCTCATCGGGATCGTAAGGTCGTTTGAGGAAGTAGTCCCATATCAGACCGAGGGGGTGAACAAGAAGTAAAGCAATGACTGGTGTAATAGCAACGCTTGGGTATCGTAGAGAGAAGAAGAGATTGGTTGAGGAGCCCAGGATGGAGAAGAGGACGGACAGAGTCCACATGCGAGGTGTATTGATAGAAAGGGTTGTGTCGTCGGTAGGTGGTACAGATGCACGAACGGCTTCGTGGGGCGAGTTCTCGTCGTCTTCAGCATCCGAGTCTGGGGCCCGGCCCTCGAGAAGAGGGCCATCCTCGGAGTCGTCCTGCTTATCGTTGTCGAGCAACGTTCCCAGCGGAGCATCTGCCACACCGAAGCGGCCCTCGAGACCAGAGACTAGCATGGCGCCATCGAGGTCCTCTGAGAGTCGTGAAACTTGCTTCGTCAAATTGGAGCGTCGAGAGCGGCTACCCTCGGATACTGAACGGAGTACGTGAGCATCGCTGCTGTTTTCGCTGCTCGCCGGCGAGGCATTGCGACTAGGCGTGAGAGAGACGGAACCATACGGCGCTTCGCGAGAGTCGGACGGCTGCCGAAGAAACGGCGTCTTCTTAGACACCATCGTGTCGATGAGAGCGCCAGCCCCGAGCTCTGTTTGGTCTAGATGTGTTATGTCCTCGGAATCGAAAGAAAGGTGTTGAGTAGGGGAAGAGGACGAAGGATGATTGGCACCTTGAGCGCCAGGAACATGTTCAGGTTCGTGATTCGGTTGTAAGCTCGGATGCGAGAGTCGTGAGTCGGTCGAAGAGTTCGTAACGGTGGAAGCGCTGCGGGCTGCAGCAGCTGCAGCAGAAGCGGAAGAGGTGAGGCCCGGTACAGGAACTGGAGCCTGAACTGGAGCAAGAGCAGGGTATCTGCTTGTCGTTGGCGAGGAAGAGTCAGTAGCAGGTGGAGGAGGAGGCAGGGACTGAAGAGGAACGTCTACAGTGACACCGGGCTGCTGCCGAGGTGAGTCCCTGCTGGATCGGTGTCTGACTCTGTAGCCGTCCCTGTTGTGAGCGGCGGCAGCATGGTCGTCGTGCATGTACAGACGGGCCGTGGGGTCATGCAGCGGACCCCTGCTGGCAGGCAAGCGGGAGCCTGAGCGCGTGCCTGCGACAAGAGGGCTCGGAGCAGGGAATGGAGAGTCGCCAGTGGTGGGAGCGGTGTCTTGGGATTCGCTGCTGGTGTGCGTGGGAGGAGCAGGAGTGGGAGTGAAAGTGGGATTGCGAGGCATGCTGCCAGCGGGGCGAGCAAGGTCACAAGTGGAGGGTGCAGTAGTCGTTGCGTGGTGCGGTGGTGCGAGCGTCGTTGCAGGGAAATTCTGACGATGGCTGGGCCTGCGACGGGGGTAGGGCGGGAGGTACCGACGCCGTCCCGGGGCACGGGCACAGGGAGTCAGGGAGCACTAGGTACCTCAACTCACCTCACCCCAGGCAGGGCAGGGGAGCTGAATGGTGGTGTACCTTAGCCCGAGATCGACAGGCGTAGCGTGGTGAGATGCAGGCTGTTGTGCGATTGATTGATAACTTCTTCTGAGCTGCATGAGGTTGAGAGACACGGGATGCATGCAGGCAGACACACGCCGACCCCTTTCGCAAGGGTATGTGTGACTCTTTCGGCGAAAGCGTGCCGTAGATGGTGATGGGCGTGATGTATCGTAAGGTAAGACGGGGCACACCACGCCGACTGGAGGAGAGAGAACAGCTGACAGCGAAATTAGGAGAGAGAAGAGTGGTGTCGTTAGGAACCAAGGAACAGAGTTTACACGAGCTGGCTGTCTGTCATAATACACGTTTTTGACATGAGCAGCTTATGCTTCAGCCAAACCGGACTCGGCTGCGGCTGTGAAGCTTGCTTGACACTGACGGCTGGTGGCTGGTGGCTGGTGGCTGCTTGCGGAAGTGTCGGCGGGGGTGAAGGGGTCCTGTATTGAGTGTCCTGTAGCCAGGTAGGGGGCGAATTGCAGCTGTCGGGGCGCGCGTGGGGGCACTACGACAGCGAATATAGCGTTGATACACGTCTGTCCCCCAGCTGTACTCTTCAAGAATTCGAACATAAATCATGGCAAAGTTATTGTCCATCTCTCAGCTGGAGTAACGAGACTGGAGTTTAAAACAGATAGTGCAACCAGCATATTTCTGCTGACAGAATGTCTCCATGAACATCTCAGGCAACACAGGGAGACCACAGGGGCCATTGCCGCCTACAGGGAATACCTGGGCGGTACCTCAGCCGCTAACGTGGTGATGCTCCACCGTGCAGGATCAGATTAGATAACGCGTCACTTTACACCATCACCATCTGCAACAACATCCTCGTTACAAACGCCATCCAAATCCGAGAGGAGCAAGAACAGACCTCGCCTAGCCTCTCGCCCATAGTGTGGATGGTTGTGGAGTTGCCCCTCTTGGCTTCCGGCCCAAAAGTCCCTCTTCTTTTTTCCTCGCTGCCCATCGTCATCATCGATTTATTTTGCACTGGAGTTGCCTGCTTGTTGCTCTGAAGCGGTGAGGGGTTTCCAGGCCTTTTCCTGGTCAAAAAGCGCGTCTCATACTCCACTGTTCTGGCATGCCCGGACTCATCGACGCGTAGCTTCTGGAGGCGGGAAACGCAGAGGACTATTCAGTTATGTGTCTCAATATCGTGGAGCCGGTGGCTGAGCTTCTTTATGCACGTGTGACAACATGTCTTGAGGTTAGAATTCTCATGCAGCACAACGCGCTTCCTCGATAAGCACTTCGATGGTACTCCGTACTCTCATGCATCTATCGGTCTCGCATCGCCTGACGTCGAGCCGTTGACCCGTCCAAGCACAAACGCGCTTTAGCCTACGGGACTGCTGTGGATTGCCTACTGAAGTCACATGGCTCTAGCTTGCATAGAGCGACATCCGGATACCGTGGCAAGGGCGCGTCTTGACTAATACACCAGAGACTGTCGCCTTGTCTCAGACACAATCTAGTCTTTCGCTCAGTCTCTTCCAGCTATTGGCTTGTCGGTGAGGCTGGCGATGACTCGCATAGCCTCCTGGCAACACTGCCGACGACAAATTGCTGTCCAGCAGAGATATCGGCATCAACACACCAGCGACGAGAATGACATCAGATAGCAAATGAGGTCTGGACAACGTCATGTCGCAGCTAATCAGCACGCAGAGGTGCTGTCGTTCCGTCTCGAAAATCTAAGTCCCTGGCGATGTGGGTCCAGCTGCGGAAAGCGACACCGTTCTCCAAGATGGACTCTTGCTCCAGCCACGTAAAGCATCACCGATGCCGGAACCTCAACAGAACTTGGGCACTGCCGAAATGGCCTCAAATGTGACGGCTGCCGCAAAGCAGCAGCTCAGGTCTCTTATGAAACAAAGACTTTCGGAGCTCTCATCTGACGCTGTGGGCGCCCAGAGTGAGTTCTATACCTCAGAAGTTGCTGGTAAGCTTAGAGCTAATCAGGACTCTCCTAGGTTCTCGCGTTTTCGCGTCTCTTCAATCTTTCAAACCCTATCAAGATGCTCGTAAAATCAGCATCTACCTATCCATGCCTGGCGCAGAGATCCAGACAGATCCTATTGTTCGCCATGCACTTGATACCGGAAAGCAGGTATTTGTCCCGTACCTCCATCGCTCGCCGTTAGAAACGCCAGACACGCCGACACGTGTTATGGACATGGTTCATTTAAAGAGTATTGGGGACTATGAGAGTTTGAAGCGTGATCGATGGGGGATTCCCAGCGTCGATCCGGCAACGGTGCATGAGCGTCAACGCATCCTAGGAGGGCCGGATGTATTCCACTCAGAAGAGTCGACATTGGATCTGATATTGGTCCCAGGCGTAGCCTTTGATGTTGAGAAGTCAGGTCATGTGCGAAGGTTGGGTCATGGTAAAGGTTTCTACGACTTCTTTATCAACCGGTACCTCGCAAGGGCAGGGGATCATGGGCTTGACGATACGTCATTGCAACTGTATGGCTTGGCTCTATCGGAGCAGCTTCTTCCAGAGTCATCGGAGGAGCAGATTCCCATTGGGCAATATGACAGGAAGCTACATGGGTTACTTGTTGGTGACGGACAGGTTTTCGACACAAGTAACATAGAAGCAAAATCATGAACAGGGAGCGATATGGCCTTAGCATGTGTCTCAGCATGGCTCCGGCACCAAGCTCATCGGCTGCTGAGCCGCTATGCAAGAACTTTCTTCACCTCATCACCCAAGGTGGCTTTTCCCACATTGTCACAGTTCCGTCCGCGATGGATATATATGGTTGCTTGAGCTTGAAAAGGTGTTACTTGCATTTCACGGAGTAGAAGAGGCTAGGTACAGGGTAGTCAAATTTGCGAGGAACTGCTCCGTAGCGGGGTTGAGGGGTGGTCAAGGCAACGGTGCGCCCGCCATGCCATCACTGGGCCAAACTTGAGGACGCCTTGTTCTTTCTTTAGCTCCACGTTCAACCTCTTTCCCCTAAGCACCCCGTTCCTCACGCTTCGCACTTGAAACTTCTTGGTCTATCAAGCTGGCCTGTGCCTGAGCTCTTGGTTGTATTGTTCAAAGCGACCAAGAATCTCGCCTCCGTACCGACCGAGCCTCTCGATCGCGAGTCCAAACCAAACCAGCCGACCCCACGTGAAAGTTCTCGACGTCTCCCCCCACGCGATTCGCCATTGCTACGCCGACGGGCACCTGCGACCTCTACACAAGATTTCAGATCAGCTAGTCATCATGGCGACGAACGGGGCGCCGGATGCGTTCGCGCCATCGGACGTTCTGGCGGCCGTCATGACGATGCGAAGCGGGGAGCAGGAGTCGAAGAAGAAGGCCCACGAATACCTTGAGCAGTTCCAGAAATCGGTACGAAGTCCTTCTCAACTGAGACGATGTGGTGGATCAACTGACAGTGGTGTATGTGTGTAGAAAGGCTCATGGGGCACCATCATTGGCATTTTGCAGTCTGAGGCTGAACCTGAGGCGACGCTGTTTGCTGCGATCACGCTTCGCGGAAAGGTTTATATATATCTTGCGGATGACTGTTGACAGGCATACTGACAGTCTTCAGATTACCTACGACCTGGCCACGCAAGTGCCTCCAAGCGAGCTCGCCTCTCTGCGAAACCAAATACTCCTGCTTCTCAAGCACTTCGCTGCTGGTCCCAAGCCGATCCGAGTTCAGCTCTGCGTTTGCCTGGCCATCCTGGCTATCCAGATGAAGGAATGGGACGACGTCCTCCCATCGGTTGTTCAGGCTCTAAGTGGCAGCCCCCAGAGCCATGCCTGCATCCTGGACTTCCTGCGAGTGCTTCCCGAAGAGGTCACCGAAGGTCGCAAGATCACCCTGTCTGTACGTGGAACGAATCATCATACTCAGCTGGCTCGAAATTGGTCTCGAGGATACCGCGAGCGGTCGACATCGGCAAGGAACATAAGTCTAATATTCTGAAAACAGGAAGAAGATCTGGCAGCCAGGACCCAGGCTCTACTTACCGACAACACCACGCAAGTCGTGCAGCTTCTCATCAACTATGCTCAGTCATCACGTAAGCCATATGACTGCAAGTTTTATACGGCCAGAAACTAACATTGCCTGCAGCTACCGCGGCTAAGGACCCGCAGCTTATGGAGTGCATTACGTCTTGGCTCAGGGAGGTTCCCGTTGGCGACGTCGTTTCATCGCCATTGCTCGATGTCGTATTTGAGGGCGTCACCAGCGATGAGTGTTCCCAGGAGGCAGCAGAATGCTTGTGCACGATGCTGAGGGAGACGCGCGATGTCGACGAGAGCCAGGATGTTATCGAGGCACTGTTCCCTAAGACTCTCAGCCTGACACCACAGATCGCCGCAGCAGATGAGGAAGAGGACACAGATAAACTGAAGGCTTTGACAAAGGTCTTCGCCACTGCCGCAGAAAGCTGGGTGGTTGCCATCGCAAGACAGCCCACCCAATTCCGGCCACTCGTCGAAGCCGTGCTCGAATGCGCAGCGCGTGACAAAGAGCGCGATTTCATCGAGCACACCTTCGCCTTCTGGTACGAGCTGAAGCAGTACCTGGTTCTGGAGAGGTATATCCAGGGCCGACTCGAGATGAACGACATTTATGCCAAGCTGGTCGACATCTTCCTGAAACACTTGCGCTTCCCTCAACCCGACTCAGGCAATGAGGCCGACCTCTTCGACGGTGATCGAGAACAAGAGGAGAAGTTCAGGGAATTCCGTCATCAGATGGGGGATACACTCAAGGATGCCTGCGAGGTTCTTGGTGTTACTGAGTGCCTGACCAAGGTGCTCAACGCCATCCAAGCCTGGATGCAGAAGCATGCCAGCCAGGCCACTGGCACTCAAGTACCGAACTGGCAGGAGCTGGAAGCTCCACTTTTCGCCATGAGGGCGCTGGGACGTATGGTTGACAAAGAGGAGAATGTTGTCCTGCCACAGCTCATGCCGCTCCTTGTTCAAATCCCAGCCCATGAGAAGCTTAGATTTGCCACAATCATGGTTCTCGGACGTTATACCGAATGGACTGCGGAGCACCCAGAATACCTTGAGCCGCAGTTCAACTACATCGTCACCTCGTTCCAGTCTGATTCGAAGGAGATCATTCGCGCCGCAGCGCTTTCCATAAAATACTTCTGCACGGACTGCAAGCACCTGCTTAGTGGTCAGGTCCTTCAGCTGCAGAAGTTCTACGATGAAGTATTGGACAAGCTTCCGGACGTGAGCAAGGAGGAGATTACTGAGGGTGTGGCGAATGTGGTTGCTGTACAACCGACAGAGGAGACGTATCGCCTCCTCAAGCTGTACTGTGATCCTTTGATCCAACGATTGATGACGAAAGCGAACAATGCTACTGACGAAGACAGTAAGCTTGCGTTGGCTGGTAAGTGGGAGTTCTTCTGTAAACTGATGCAGGCGCGATTGTTGACCCTTCTTAGATCATCTCCAGTTGATCACCAAGTTCGCTCAGGTCGTCATGCCGCCCGTGGCTGTTGGACAGGAGAATCCCGCTGTCAAGTACTGGCAGGAAACTTTCCCCATTCTTTCTACAGTCCTTGATAACTTCCTCGACTTCAGCCCCATTTGCGAGCGCGTTTGCAGATGTTGGCGGAGCATGGTTATCTCATACCGCACAGCCATGTCACCAATGCTGCCCGACATGGCCAACAAGCTGGCTATCGGCTTCAACAACTCAAGAGAAGGTTGCTTCCTCTGGGTGACGTCGTCGATCCTGCGTGAGTTCTCTGAGGACCGGGAGCACGTCGACCAAGCAACAACAGATAACATCTACACCTTCTTTGAGGCGCAAGCTACGACTTTCCTTCGCGTTATGACGGAGCTCGAGCCCAAGGAGCTTCCTGATGTCATCGACGACTTCTTCCGCCTGCTCATCGACGCATTGCTCTACTTCCCGACCAAGCTGATGCCGTCTCACTTGATGGGATCTATATTTGAAGCGTCGATCTACGCCCTGACTCTCGAGCAGCGTGATCCCCTTTCCTCGACTCTTCACTTCCTGCGGGATCTTTTATCTTACGGCGGAGATAATCCGGCGACTAGCAATGGGCTTTCCGAGGCAGCAGCGGCAGAGCTTCGCGGGATCGTCAAGAACCTGCTTTCTTCTCACGGGGGCAGCCTTGTCAAGCAGGTCATGGCGGGTATGATGATCACCTTCCCTCGTGATTGCTTTGCGGACGGCAGTGGCGTCCTCCTTGCACTTTTCGAGCTGCTTCCACAACAGACCACAGAGTGGGTAGCCAGCACCATCCAGATGCTTCCGGAGGGTACAGTTTCTCCGACGGAGGCAGATCGGCTCATGTCAAAGATCCGAGAGAAGCTGCAGTCCAACGACGCTGGGGGCGTGCGCAGCGTTCGGACGCTTCTACAAGACTTCACGAACACGTACCGACGCCGAAATGTCGCGCCAAGAGACGGCCTAGGCCAGCTCGAGGCAGCGCGTTTCCAGTTCGGAGGATGAAAAATGAACGGGACTCGGGGTTCCGGGTGACTTGCAAATAAGCGTGAGGAGAGTAGACAAAGGGTAGATATTTGGAATGACAAAGATAGTCAACCAACGTAAACTGAAAATAGATCAAGTCTTTTCTTTTGTTGTTCGACGAAAAGGAGGAAGGGGAAACATGGCTTGATAAGCGACGGGCATGGCAAATGGAGTAAGGGATTGAGGCAAGTTGGAGATACGTCTGGAGTGAAGAGTGCCACATAGTCATACGGTGTATTTGCGTGGATCCTGGAGTGGCGAGGAAGATGTTGAAAGCATTTTGGGGACTGAAGAAAAGGAAATAAGAGAACTTTTGAAACCAACATGGTGCTTTGGGGTTGGTGGTGACAATTGGTCGATCTGAGCAATACGGGCAGATGACTATAATCTGACTTGCGTTATCGGAGTTGGCTGTGTCGATCCGATTCCGTTCGACCTAGGTGCCAAAAATGCATGCCAAGTCAATAATGATATGCAAGGATTTGTGCAATGTATGGCATGCAGAATAGGTATTACTAGTTCGAGTCTCGGAGAGAGAAGCTTGGTCACACAAGGCATTGAAGGTGCACGCACAGCAGGACTCATCTGGTGTCATCTGGTGTGGTGACTGCTCCGACTGCTCTGCTGAGTGGCTTACTTGCTGTGGCGGAAGTCCAGGCCATATGCTTGAACATTTATCGATAGGAGAGAGGTGTGAGAAGAACTGAGGCGGGCACGATGATGACCCGAAGAGCACGAATGCCTTGAGAGTGTTGTGAGATGCCCATCATGGTGTGCGGAAGCAGGAAACGATCTGGCGTTTGGGCCAAGTTCGTATTGCCGAATGGATTAAGCGAGTAGAGGCTGCGTGGACTCCCTGGGCGATTAGGGACTTTTGACCAGCTCAAGTCGTCTTTATCCGAAGGGGCAGTGCAATGGCTCGTCAGTGGGATATGTACTCGTATGCACACCGTCAGTGGGGAGGATGCCGGGTAGCTTCCGTCATAGGGCTGGGATAGCTGCAGTGACTATAAGTACACCGCGCTCCCTCCTTCACTCTCCCAGTGGTGCCCACCCCGGCTCGCCTATCCTCTTCATTCCAACGTATTGGAAACTGGTCGAGCTACAACATGGCGTGCACTGGATCGGATGGAACGGGGAAGCCGTCGAAAGTGGAGTTGGTGCCGTGGGATCCGAGAAGTGAACAACACTTCAAGCGCATGGTCGAACAACGAATCGCCTGTGGCTGGGATCAGGATGAGGTGCCCGAGTGGCAGACGAAGGCTTTGAGCGGCGAGAAGTTTCTATACTGGGTTGTAAGTGACTGGTGCAATTGGTCGAGGTACACCACCTTGGGGACCCTGAGTGACTCACAACCGACGGATACAACGGTCGACTTCGAACAACGCAGATGCGATCCGAATTCTTATTGAGTGTATACTGACAATACTGCTGTGTTCAGAAGCTCGCAGACAGCCTGCCGAATAAGGATGAAATTCTCAAGGCTCACTTCGAGGAGTTCCCCTCGGTAAGGCACCATCCCAACAACACCTGTCCCCCAGAAGAGTGTCTAACACAATGGCAAGGAGAGAGAAGAGCTGATCGACACATCGACGACTCTTGGAGGGAAGGAGTACACGCCGACAAAGGAGAGCTTCTTCCCTATCGGCCACATAGGGCTTCAGGTTGGTGATGCCAGGGCAAAGCAGTTCTCCCTTCCTCTGTCTGAGAAGGCTATCTGGATCAAATCAGTCTACATCTCCTTGTATGTCGTCCGACCAGGACTAGTACCGTCTTTGCCCATCCAACTAACACACAAATACCCAGTGCCCTCCATGCCCAAGGTATCGGCCGCAGCTCCATGGAAGCCATGGAGCGTCTCGCCACCCAGCCACCACTCAACGCCGACCTCCTTGTTCTTGACACAGTAGAGAGCTCTTTCCAACTGAAGGATGAACACTTGGCCATTTACTGGGAGGGGCGAGGGAGGAAGAGGCCAGAGGTCCCCAAGGCGAATCAGGAGTGGTACATGAGGCAGGGATATCAGGTGATCAAAATAGTAGAGAATGGGGCTAACTGGGTACACCCTGTGACCAGGGAGGCACATCCTCTGACGATGGTGTTCTTGAGTAAGAAGCTGGTGTGACGAGATTGACGGGTTGTGCGTGGTTCATGATTAGATGGCAGTGAATGTAATATGTCGGATTTCTTCTGCCGTGGTGTCAGGGTCGTTCAAAACTGCCTCTGGCATGAGATAAAAGTCACGTGTATGCCATCTCGTGTCACAAAGTTATCGACATCATTTATGGTACCCATTGCCGCATGTTTGCTTCGAGCAATCACCAGATACTCATGAAGCAGCTCATGCCACCTCCTGGCCAAGTCCATCGCCACATAAGATCCATCCCTGGTCGCAAGACGAGCTCTCCCTGACCGAGTGTAACCTTCTCGGTCTATGTCTAATGCTCGCTACATTAGAGTCCCTTGGGAAGCTGAACCGATAGCGGCTTCTCGTGGGACCATCACGGTCAACACAAGCCTCTCCGTTTGCCGTGATCCAGGGTGTTTGCCATCTGTCATGACAAAGAAACTATAACTTATTCATCGAGCGTGCGACGGTGGTACTGCATCTCCCCGAGATGCTGCTTGCCCACTCCTTGGAAGATTCTAAGTCATACATCGTCTTCTAGACATTGAATGAGGATGAAGCCCTCTTCATAGATGATGATAAGATTGCGCAAAATCTCCGTAGGCTGAGGGAGATCTCTCCTCCCTTTTTCTTCGTACGGAGCCATGGATGTTGATGTGCTTGCTGCTCAGTTGAGTCCACAGCGCCGCAGTGCGCAAGGCGATGCCGACCCAAGCAGAGAACTGAAACGACTCCGTTTGACTCCAGCACCGGTCAAAACCCTTTGTGACTTCTGCGAGACACACCCAGAGGGTCGCGCCATGGCCTTACTTCGGCCTTGCGACTACAAGACCATAAGCCGCAACATCATCGTCGAGTGCTCCAACTGTGCCAACCATCGGTTCTCAACTTCGCGACCTCACTCCTGCGTCGTCTCAAGACGTGGACGCATTGCATATCGCCGATATGCTGATAGTCACCCAATCAGTTATGGAGGATCAAAGTGCGATTCCTGCGCCTCGACTATCAGCAAGAGAGGTTCGTGTGATGTCGACGTTCTCCTGGGTTACTCCTGCTCAGAGTGCAAGAATCGGGAGTGCTGTGTGGGCAGCGTGCGAATGGAAACCAGACCAAACATTCCCTTGAACGAGAAGCGATGGTTTCGGCATGGATGCAGTACGTGCCATGCCATGAACCAGGGTAAGACGACAGTCGTCCAAGGCTGTAGCTGGCTGCACAATCGTCTGTCTTGGAACGACGCTTGTGATCAATGCGAGAACCATCCTTGCCTCTGCCTCGATGGCGGGCTCGCCGTGCAATTTGCGCAGGCTGAACCTCCCAAAACATGGTCTTTGAGCCGTCAAGAAACGCGAGGCTTGGTCAACCTCACAAATGCTGGTTCCTGGCGCTTGCCGTGTAGGTGGTGCATAGAGCAGGGGGAGAAGTGTCGTACATCGACCTTGGCTCCTAACAATGCCTGCAACCGTTGCTCTGTGTATGGAATCGACTGTATAGGCCGTGATGGCCAGTTGTATCCAATCTTCGACCTGAGTCACGTCGGGTACGGTCGTATTATGACCACGGAAGGTTGTGCTCCATGCCTCACTACAGGACGAAACTGTGATAGACAACGGCCATGTGATTCGTGCGTGAACCATGAAGAAGGCGAGCTATGCAATGGCCAGAACGATGAACATAAGAGGAGATTCGATCAAGCCCCCGGGCCTTTGTATTATCTCGCTCTTGGATATGGACCGCTCGGGGTGGATGACGTGAAGGACGGCAGCCGTATCGAGCACTGGATTGGACCGCCATGGCCAGCATATGTGACACACGGACAAGACTCCAAACGCTGGCAGTCAATCACCACACGGATGGAGGTTATCAGGGCAGGCTTTCTTCCCGAGGGAAAGCCACCTCATGGTGGTCCTGGGGGAACGTTGGCGCATCTGCAACCAAGTCAGATCACTGTTGGTCAGCTTGTCGATGCTTTGAAAGATGCATGGCCTGCGGCGAAGCCACCCAGAGAGTACTTCCCTGACTTTGATAAGCGGGTTGCGAACGCGAAGGTTCGCTTGACCGCGCAAGGAACGCAGCGAGGATCACCGCCACAACACCTCGAGGCAAGCATCTCTCATCCAGGACCAGCAGCAACTTTATCTAGCGTAATGAGCGCCGAAAGATCATCGCCAGCGCCAGCGCCAGCTGAGCCGACACTCAACCAGATTCCCGATGGCATAGAGGCTCGTCATGGGATTAACTTGGATGCCATCGGGACCGGGCTCCCGCCTTTCACCGAGGCCTATGAGGGCGAGCGTCGCTTTCTGGCTTTAGTGCGGGATGATCAGCCTTTCGTCTTTGACGACCGCCCTGTGGTACCTGAAATAGTACACCGAAGAGGCGAACCTCAAAGCCTGTCCTCGAGGCACGGACCAACTTCCTCAAGGAACGGAAGCAACCATGAGGTAATCTTTGTAGGCGAAACAAGGCGTGGTCAGAGCTCTGCGGCTCATATACTCCCCCAAGTGCCGAATGTTCAACAAACAGGATATCATGACCCGAATACTGCAATGTCGAGGGCACGCCATATACGTGAGGAGGATGCCGTCATATGGACGGTACCAGAAGATGCAGCTACAGCACCCGGCACATTGATCCGAGAGCAGCGAGGCCAACAACATCGCCGCCGACCAGCCGTAGGGCCCATAGATACCCGAGGTGACAGAAGGACTGTCAGTCTCATGCCGGCAACCCAGTTCCACAGTCAGTTACTCGAACCTAGACCACCGGGGCAGAAGATCGTCTCTCATCGCATACAGAGGACTAATATGATGCTTAGATTACCGATATCACCATCCACAAGATTTGGGACCATCACCTTATGACGATGAAGAGGCGCGGGCGGTAGCCGACATCTTCATGCAACAGTCAGTTGAACAGTTGCGAGCGCTGGGCACAAAGGCCTGCGAGGCAGAAAGCTCTGTGGAACTGACAGCTAGAGATGACAACATTTGAGAATTTTGCACGACTGCGAGCTTGGCGTTAGTGAGAGAAAGGCACATGTTTTTGGATCATAGCAAGCGACGATTCGGCGTCTGAAAGTTGGGGTTTGAAAGGGAATTTGCAGGCTGTGCCATCTGATCAGACCTTTCGTGGATAGCAAGTGAGCTCATCGGCACGATCCTGGTGAATGACATCGATGACCCTCTTCCATCACTTGTCCAATCAGGAGAGTATGTGGCGCAACGAGTGGCACAGTGATCAGAATGGTCCTCGATAGCAGTCACTCTGCGAGCACAATCGTCAGTGCGGAACAGAGTCGATGCCTGAATGCGGGTTCGTCACTTACCAGGTACAACTTAGCAGTACCGATCTCACACATTGATGACACTCATAATTGTGTCGTTCACCAAGGACCAGTTTCGAGAAGGATTCGATGAAAGAATTACAAAATTTGAAATATAGCGACAGGGACGATCACAATGTCGCGGGGAATTCAGCAAAGACGGAAGAAGATAACATGAAATGCAAATACAACAGAAACCCCATATTTAGATGACTGGAAAAATGAAATCGCATCATTGCCCGTCCGTTTTCCCAGGCCCTCTCTGGCACTCAGTCCGAAAGGCAATGAAAGAAGAAGCCGGGCGAGAAGCCATAAAGTGCGATGGTCTCCCTCGTGATTGTCACTCTGACATGCGCGGCGACAAGCGTGGATCGTATGACAAGTGGTATATGCGGGCAAGATGAAAGCAGCTGTAAGCAAAGCTCCCGCACGAGCTCGTGATTTGTCATTTGCGGTCCCCTCCCACGCTCCGAAACACCATTCGATCTTCTAGATGTGCTGACACTCTTTAGATTGGAGTCGCGCTCTCGATCGAGGTCCACTGGGATGATCCGCGTTTCGTGTTCGCAGGAATAATGTACGCCGTGAAAATCGTCCTTCGGACATTGATGCAAAGTGTCGTGAAATGACAAGATGTGAACGAAGACGACCGTGTAATAAGCGAGTGCCTTGACTCGCCTCCGTTTTAAGGCGAGCTGCCGAAACTTTGTTCCCCTTCCCTCTCCATGCACCATCCTCGTGCTTTTACGTGTCAGATCGCGCGAGCTGCCAACACTCTTGCGGCAGCCTCCATGCCACCAGATCATACCCTGACGTCCTCCACGCACCTCTCTTTTGGCATCAATTTCTGCCAGCAAAGCCCTCACATGATGACACACTTGGAGCAGCAGCCGGCCTCCTTCTCACCATCATCCATGTCCATCGGCTTCGGCGCGCCGTTGGCACCAGCAGCGCCTCCGCTTCCAGTGGAGTAGCCCTGCATCTCTCGGTTAAACCTCCGGATCTCGCGAACGATATCATAGAAAGCCTTGTCGACGTTAATGCGGGACTTGGCGGACGTCTCGATAAATTTGCAGCCAAATGATCGTGCCAGAGCTTCGCCCTCTAATCTCGTCGTTAGCAAAAACATGCACAAATGGCCTCCCTTTAGGCAGGGCCTCGTGGGAAGCATTTGTCAGGACATACCCTGTCTGGTGACCTCACGCTCATTCTCCAAATCGCACTTGTTGCCGACTACGACCATGGGGAAGTAATCCTTGTCCTTGACTCTGAGAATTTGCTGTTGGAAAGTGGTGATCTCCTCGAAGCTCTGGCGGGAGTTGATAGAGTAAACAAGTAGGAAGCCCTCGCCAGTGCGCATGTACTGCTCTCGCATGGCACTGTACTCCTCCTGGCCGGCGGTATCAAGGACATCGAGCAGGGCGACCTCATCATCGATAACGCATTGCTTTCGGTATGAATCTGTGGCGGGGATACAAGTCAGCTCAGAATCCAACAAACTGCGGGCGAGGAAGAGGCTCGGATGTAGTGGTAGGCTGCATCGTTGGAGCGAGACGAACCTTCAATCGTGGGATCGTATTCGTCGACGAAATGGCTCTGAATCAATTGAATCGTCAAGCACGATTTACCAACACCACCGCCGCCGACGACGACGAGCTTGTACTCTCTCAAGAATTGCTAATGACAAAGAGGTCAGCTGACGATACGGGCCAAACGGACAGGATGGTGGCGAGGCACTCCCTGCTCAGGAGGCGCCCCCCAGGATCCCCGTGCGTCGGAAGGAGGGGATTGGAAGCTCACTCTAGTGGACGAAGCCATTGTGCTGATAATGTATTGGCGATCGGGATTCGGTCGTCGAGTGGGAGATGAAGATGAGGCGATTGAAGGTCTCGTGAGGGTTCGGTCGGACAGTCGAGAAGAAAAAAGGAAGATTGAGTAGAAAGTACGTTGAAGGAAGGCGTGGTTGTCGGGACCACCTGGAGCGACAAAAGACAAGCGACAGACCGGGGGTGGCAGGGGGAGTGGGCACCGTCGGCGGTCTGTGGTGGTAGCCTGTGGTTGAGCGAAGGGCAACAGGCACTGGACCGGCGCAAAGCCAAGGCGAGTAGCAGAGTCGAGACGAGACGAAGAATGCGATTAGACTACGAGAATATCGATTATGGGAATCGCAGGACCGAGAAGCTAGAAAGGGCGACTTTTTTTGAGGCACAAACCGTGAGAGGAGGGGAAAAGATGAACCAGGAGAAGGAGGAGGAAGAAGCAACGATAGACAAGACTGTGGGAGGAACTTCTCTCGACAAAGGGAACGATGGACTTGCTAGTGCCCAGCAGACGAGAGCAGAAGCAAGCAGAAGGAGCAGGAGGCGTGCAGTGGTGCAGGAAGTGGCATGAACAGGCGTCTGATCTGGTGGTACTGGTGGAGAGGAGAAGCAACAGAGGGAGGGCGAGGGGGAGCTTGAACAGGCGGGTGTGTGTGGAGAAATGGGATGGATTGGGACGATCGCAGCCGGGGGCCCAACGCCAAAGGGTTGCAGGCGCTGTGGGTGGACTTTGCCTTGCATTGGCTTGGTGGTGCTTGAGCCAGTCTAGCGGGCCATTTAGTGGGTTTGGGAATCCCCCGTAGCGCGCCCTAGCAGGCGCCCAGGCGTAGCACACCACGGCGGCCACCGTGGGCCAGGGCTGGCTGTTAGTGCACCGAGCTGGGACCTTACCTAAGCTGACCTAGCACCGGTTCAGACAAACTCGATGGCGTCCCCCAAGGCCCCAAGCATCAAGAGCTTGCAGCTGTCGTGTGGATCAAACAACACATGGCATGGCGTTCTTCCCAGCCCAGCGATGCCATGACGATGGATCTATTATCTGCGGTTGTGCATATCTTCCAGTATGTTTTCTCACACCCTCCATCCACGCCGTGTAAGCTGCCATTCAGTCCTCGGCGCTTGAACATCGTCCGCTTCATACCATTGGCGTGCTATCCATCGAATACCACCGCCTATCACACCATCGTCACCCAGCTGCCGACACACAGCTCCATCTAGGTGTCCAGTGCTAACCCGATTAGCCTGTGACGCGCAGAGCTCACTGTTGCTTGCCTATCATTGCTTCCCCTATCCTGTTGATGTGGCCATAGTCACCAAGGCCAAGAGTATCACGAACACTTGATGAAGGCTCTTGGGATCATTCATCGAACACTGGTGACAGCTGATGCAGCATTGCTAGGTAGAAACTTTCATTCTGACCAGGCCACTGCATTGGCCAAGGTCTTGTCATCTCCTGCTCATCGTTGGTCAATAGCGAAGAGCGACCACAGGTGCCGGAGGAATGCACCAATGTGTGAAGCAACATTTAACCGTCGCACAGGCGTCTCATTCAGAGGGACGACTGGACAGTAAGAGCTTCAGTATCATCACTTCGTTCACGCCTCGTTTCTTGCGAAACTTGATGTTTCGTTTGCAGCCCCTCCCTTTTTTACCCCAGTCGGCCCCATCCCAGGTGAACCGCAGTGCGCCTGCAGCATGCAATCAATCTCTGTCCAGCCCCTGGTTCTGGCACCTGCATCCGGAGTATATTACTGGCTCTCATGTGCAGATGGAGCAGAGCATCGCTAACACTATCGTCGTGCAGGCGTTCAACAAGGACAGGGCCGTCTTCAGACCGTATGTCTATGAACAGCAGTTCTCTCCTATTCGCTGCCAGCTCCCAGGTCGGGTCAGAATTTGGACGTGACCCACGGGTGGCACGGGATGAGCATGTTGTCAACACAGGGGGCGCTCATCTCATTTCGACGCCACTCCGAGAGAGACCCTGATCTCCTCGGCTCCGATTTCAGTCGACTACCGCTCCTCACCTGTACAACCTCAGGTGATACTGACAAACAAGAGAGGCTATTCCCCCACGCCGTTTATCTTGTCTATCATAGGTGATAAACCATGGCGCCGGGGTTTACATCATTGAATCGATTGCGACTTTGATAGCAATCAACCCAGACCCCAAAAGCACAGAGCACCCTCTAATGGCTCGTACCCGAAGCACCAAATTTGCCTGAAACGACCCTTCTTCGTTCAGCGAAATGAATGCTCGGCAAACCGACCGGGGAGGTCATCGTTCTCATGTTCCCAGGAGCTTCTAGAACCGGTACAAGATGCAGCAAACAAAGCTTATCCCAGGCCAATGTCGATCGCTTCTCCTGGCCTCCGTTCGGCAAACGGACGTAATTTCGTTTCACAGACCCCAAGTGATAGCGACCGAGACGATGGAAGGCTAAGACCTGATTAGTGGTATCGCCATCAACCCTGGCTCCAAAATGCACGAGCCTCCCCATATTCGTCCTGTGGCCGACGCGTGTCGGACAATTGCGGTGCATGTGCGCGCTGCGAGGTCTCATAGTGATCTGATCTGACTTTACGTTTCAGAGTCATGAGCAGATCGCAATGTCTGAGGCTTGGGTGCATGTCTCGGATAACACCGGCCAGTTGGGTCATCAAGCCCTATTGCCAGTGACGTCCGCTGAAACATTCGGCTCTTCCCTTTCAAGGGCTGACTTGTTCATTCTGAACGCACGATAAGGGAAAGGTTTATTACACTGGCATTTCGAATTCGTCTCATTTCAATCTATCTTCGCGCCAAATCAACTGACTATTTGACTGTCGAGATACTTGCACAACGATGGCTCAGACGGCGACCAAGATACTTGATACAGTTGCAACCCTGTTTGCAGGTAAAATGTCATAGCTGAGGTGGTAGCAGGGGTGGAAATATCATCCCCGGAAGACCGGAGAAGCATAAGCGGACTATCATATGCTATGTAGGGATCGGAGCATTCCTTTCGGAGCATCACCCTGATGCAGTTAATCTGACAACTTGTTATAGCACGATCTATCACTTCAACCCTCCATCATCTAAATAGTACGCCTCATATCGCACGTGCGGAACTTCTGTCATCGAAGAGCAACAAGGCCTGGACTATTGCCCGAGAGGCTATAGAAGCCATGTATCCAAGGGCCACCTACGCGTCCTTGTCATTCTTGACATCCTCGTCTCCCGAATCATCCTCGCCCTCGACCATTACCCGCCTCCCGTCGACGTTCTTCTCTACCTCCGCCACTAAGCTCTCAAGATATGCTTGGTCCCTAGCGCTCAGTGATCAGCAGCAGCACTCGGATGTCGGAGCTTGTCTAGCTTACCTTCCCACCAGCGTCACGGTGTTCCGCTTCTTCTCCCATCTTGGGTAGCTGCCGACCTTGACTCCGTGGGGCTCAACCTTCTTCGCGAGTTCAGTCAGGTAGCCAGCGACTGCACTCTCGGGCATCGGTGTAGAGATTAGGACCCTGTAAACGCCTTTGCCTTCGGGATCAGCCAGTCTAGGCCTAATAATGGGCTTCAGTCCGTCGATGAGCTTCTCGACTGGGAGATGTTAGCGAGATCGTCCAGCTGGCGTGGCGGTCCGGGTACTGACATAGCCGTGGCACGCCAGGCAAGATATGCACGTTTCCGTTAACACATGCGACCGGCACCCAGAGGTCCTCATGAGGGAAGATAAATTGCTTCTCTGACTCCGTGAAATCGTCGGTAGGAAGTTCAATCATGCGAAGCTTAGCAGTCAAAGCTGGTGAAGGAGTATCCCAATCAAATGGTGGCTGATTCGGTTTTGGCTTCGAGAGTCTCTTCATCTTCTCGAAAGCTTCCTCGTGAAGCTTGAGGGGAAGGTTGAAGGCTTTAGCAATGGATTGATATGTGATATCGTCGTGACTGTGCGGTTAGAGGCTGTTCTGCGAACCGAATGGCAGAGACCTGCTTACGTGGGACCAATGCCACCGCTGCGAGATTTCATGAGCAAAGAGCTAGCAAGGACATGACGATGAAGCCTACCTTGTGACTACAAAATCGTAGCTGTCACTCATTCTTCGTACTGCCTCCATGATCTCACTCTCTTCATCCTCGATGACCTCAACGCGCTTCAGACTCTACAGGGTATCAGGTATGGCTTGCCAAAGACGTGAAAAGGTAGCAACTCACAATCCCCATAGAGAAACACCATTTTGCCATATACGCCGAGTTGGTCTGGACGCGATCAATGTCTGTTTTGTCGCGCGACGGATGCGCTTCCTATTTGCCCCGGCGCCTGCTCTTACTCACATCAACTGTCTGCCGAAATTGTCAGCGACTCAGCTTAGTGATGTCTCTTCAGGTCTTGTAACAATTACCTTTCCGCCCAGAACCTCATCTCCAATGATCAGGCACGCAGCCGTGTTGATCGTCCGTGAATTCCGATCCGAGACCGTTGCCGCCGCCATACTGCCAAATGCCGTCCGACGGACTCCCGGGACAAGAGCAGGAGAAGCAGAAGAGAGATGCCGAGAAACCTGGGACAGACGGGAGATCATGGGGTTCGCACACAAAGGCAATCGAAATGGCGCCGTGATGTTGAGAAGAGGAAACAAGCGTGTGAGGCTACGAGGTTCAGACTCATGACGCCATGGTGCGAAGACGGAGCTTGCGCCGACTTACGGTGGACGGCGCTTGCAACCGCCCGGGTGGGGCAGAGGGATGAGTGCGCGTTCTCGATCGCGGGGCAGCTCGAGACCAGCTTCCAGCAAACATCCCGGAGCAGGCCATATTAAAGATACAGGGAGACTGCAGCTATTCAGTGCATCTGAAACAGTGGTAAAGGCACACAGGAGTCTTTACTGCGATACAAAGCAAAGATGGTCAGTTACTTACCAGCAGAGGCGAGCTCGCGAGGCTGACTCCCCTCCTCAATCGCAGGCGTCCGAATCGAGGCTGTACACATTCTCCGGCGAGAGCAAGGAACACCTGCGCAAATTCCGGCTGACAACTTCGAGGGCGAAGGAGCCGCAAGCTGTTATCTGTATGTGAACTCGACGGCAGCGAGGTTGGACTCAGCGACTGACCAGGGCGGTGCGGTCCACCAGACATGATCGACAAGAACACACACGAGATCCGACAAGACGAAGACAAAGTCGTATACAAGTCATTGGAGGAGGTCGGCGATGATCTGCCGGACCATTCACCGCGCTTCATTTTGCTCAGCTACCCTCTGACGCTGGTCCGTCCACGATTCCTCTTCTGCTTCGACTGACTCTGATTGTGTGCGTGCAGTCCGATGGCCGCATGTCGGTCCCCTATGTCCTCCTCTACTACCTCCCCATCACCTGCAACGCCGAGTCGAGAATGCTATACGCCGGTGCGAAGGAGCTCATGCGGAATACAAGTGAGTGCGGGCGTGTGATTGACATCGAGTCCGTCGAGGATCTCGAGGAAATCCCAGAGAAGTTGGGCCAGGAGAAATAGGCCGAGATATACGAAATAATGGGCGCTGATGATGCTGGATGGTATCATTTCTATTCTCCATTCACTCGCCTCTTGCTAGCCATCGGCGAGTACTGTTTTGCTGTCGATCCCCAGCTGCTTCGCCACATTCCGCACCACCCCATAGAATGCTTTGCAAGCAGGACTATCCGCAAACGAGTCAAAATAACTCTCACCGTAATCACACGCCATCCGTATCCTTGGATCCAGCGGAACGGCTCCCAAGAATGGCACTCCCATATCCTCTGCCAAGCCTCTTGCGCCACCAGTTGCTGGTCTGAAAATCTCGCTCTCGTTCTTGCAGTTCGGGCAGACGAACCCGCTCATGTTCTCGGCGATACCAAGGACTCTGATGCCAGCTTTGCGACAGAAGTCGATCTCTTTCCGGACGTCTAGTAAGGATACTTCTTGGGGTGTTGTGACCATCACCGCGCCGTCGATGCCGCTCTCTTTCAGGAACGAGTTGACACTCAGGTGCTCGTCGCTTGTGCCCGGGGGTGTATCGACTAGCAGGAAGTCCATCTCGCCCCATTCTACATCCTTTAGAAATTTCTTGATCAAGCCGTTCTTCTTCGGTCCTCTCCAGATAACGGCGTCGTCCCGGTTTGGAAGCATGAACTGGATGCTCATCACACCAAGGTTGTCCATCACCCAAACAGGCGACCATCCGGAGCCGCTGACGTGAATGGTCTCATTCTCAACACCCATCATCTTCGGTATGCTTGGTCCGCAGATATCGGTATCCATGATGCCCACGGTGTTGTCTGGATTCGTCGCGAAGGCGTGAGCGAGCAACGATGTGAACGTACTCTTTCCCACGCCACCCTTCCCGCTCAGTACCAAGATCTTGTGCTTGACATCCTTTAATCTTGCTGAGATGACTGGTATGTCTGGGTCCGGACCTTTCGGGGTAGCAGCAGCACAGATGGCTTGATTCGGACAGCCTGCGCATGAGTCTGCCTTGCCCGCCCGCTCTGACTCTGGCCCAGGGCAATGCTCGGGCTCTGGTGCGACAAGTTGTGGCTTCTCCTTCAGTGGATGTTGGATGACGTCCTCCACCGATTCTGATTCCACGAGAGCTGGCGCCATGTTGCGTGTTCTCGACGATTGCTTTGTATGAATAGTTGAGGTTTGAGATGGCAGTAGTTAAGTATAGTGGAGCGATGTTGGTGGCGTTGAACGTCAAGCTGATTAATGCGAATGTTGATTTGTCGAAAGCCGAAATCGGCACCCAGGGCACCCTCTTATTTTTCTCCCGGCAATTCAGCAACAAAAACTGGTCTGCCATGGTTACCAAAATCTTACCTCTGTTCCGTTGAAAAAGAAGAAAAGGCAATAAAAATGATGCTGCGGTAGTACGTGAATGCATGCAGGGTACCTGAAGTCCAGGCATTGGGCGTGGGCGGCAATTGCCTCTTTCGAAGGAAATGGAGTACAATACTTTCCAGGATGCGACTAACCGTCTTGATCCTACCTGAAACTCGAGGTTCCCTTTGGCTTCTAACGACATGGCCAAGCATGAAGACGCTCATTTTTGCAGCAAAACCGCAGTATGTACTATTGCAGTCTATCAGGGCGAGCTACGAACATCCTTGTATTATATTGCTGGTATCGATTCTGCCATGGAGTCAACCATCGGATACCCTAGCTTCGATGTTCATGCCCACAGTGGGGTGTCGCAGCAGGATCAGTCGAGCACGTCGTTGTTTAGTGATAGCTTCCACCACTGTCGCGGCTTGGTACGACACAGTCCGAAACTTGACGGCTGGATCATTGGCTGTAGTCAACCTCTTTGCCGCTGCCTGTGGTCACGGTCTCATGATCGGCGACATGTGAGTTGAGGGCAAGTGGGATAAGTGGAAGGGCGATGAGTCCTACAGATGCTGGGGGGTCGAGACTGACAATGACGACACTGGGCGATGCGCCTATAGAATCTGTGAGTCTTCTTACTAGGACACCTCCCCAGGTCACCAGATATGGTAAGATCCTGTGAGGTAAGTAATGTTGAAGATGCTGCAGATTCGCTGCTTCAAAGGCGTTCTACTCTACGCGCAGCTGTATCACCATTTACACCTTTCCTACTTTAGCTATTTTCGACCTGCGGGACTTACCACTGGGATTGCTGAACGTGATAACGGGAGACTGAGATATCTTCCACTTCCTGAAATCGTGACAATATTACATAACATGATCTCACGACATTTAGGGTTGCCTGCATCCATCACCAGGGGCCTTTATCTGATCTTCCGTCTCCTACCGCGTAGAACTGTAAGCATCCAGAAACAGTAGATTTATACATTCTACCGCCAGCCCTGGTGATCATCTGGAAGAAACATGCATAAATTGCGGTCGCATATCGGAAACCATAGATACGTTGTGTGGTCATTTACTTGTAGATTGATAAACCGCGCGAGGGACCCTTGGTGGCGGGGCAGGATCTTATCGCAATCACCCCGCCTAAATTTTTCTTTGCACCTGGCGCCCGGCAGTGGTAGAGTCGACCCTCGATCATCACAAGCCACACGACACGACGCCCAAGCGATCACCATGACGACGTCCGATGCTTCTCCCGCTGCTCAGGCAGCCACCATCACCAGTCTCAGGGAGAGCCTGTGCTCTGAATCGACCCCTCTCGCGGTCCGATTTCGCGCCCTCTTCTCTCTAAAGCACGTCGCTCAGACGTCGCCCGATGCCGGCACAGCAGTTGCTGCGATCGAGGCCATCGCTGCCGCCTTCAAATCTCCGTCAGCTCTCCTGAAGCATGAGCTTGCCTACTGCCTTGGACAGACTGGCAATGCCGCTGCAGTGAAGCCTCTGCGTGATGTGCTTTCAGACTTGCAGGAGGATCCCATGTGCCGCCACGAAGCCGCGGAGGCTCTGGGTGCGATTGGCACTGCCGACAACCTGGAACTTCTTAAGCAGTTCCGGGACAGGGAGGGCGAAGAAGTCGTTGTTAAGGAGACATGCGAGATTGCCATTGACAGGATAGAGTGGGAGAACTCCAAGGCAAGACAGTCAGAGAAACTACGCTCGAGGTAAGACTTAGAACGAAGCGTTGCCGCCTAAGTGCACTTGATTCAAGGGCTAAATTTTTGTAGCGACTTCGCATCCGTCGATCCCGCACCTCCGATGCCCGAGTCAACAAGCACAGTCGAGGAGCTTGGCAAGTCCCTGATGGACGAGTCCCTGCCTCTCTTCAAGCGGTATCGCGCCATGTTCGCGCTCCGCGACCTGGCATCACCCCCGGATCTGCCTACCGCTGTCCCTGCCGTCCACGCCCTGGCCAAGGGTTTCAACGATTCTTCTGCTCTCTTCCGTCACGAAATCGCATTTGTTTTCGGTCAGCTGTCGCATCCGGCGTCTATCCCAGCGTTGACGGCTGCTCTCAGTGATCTCAAGGAGGCCAGTATGGTGCGCCACGAAGCTGCTGAGGCGCTCGGTAGTCTCGGCGAGGAGGACGGTGTCGAGGAGACTCTGAAGCGTTTCCTGCATGATGAGGAGAAGGTGGTTCGGGAGAGCGTGATCGTCGCTTTGGATATGGCCGAGTACGAAAAGGGGGGTGAGGCGGAGTATGCGCTGATTCCAGAGGCTGCTGGAGCTGCAGCTTGATTGCTTGAGCGAGAATCGTGGGTTAAGGTGATGTAGAAGCGTATGTTGTATCTCAAAACGAATTAGACGTCACAACTCAATTGTTTTCATTCCATCTGTAAACTGTAAGCAAAGCGGTTGAGAGATTGCACCAACAGGGGTGACCTACGAATGACCACAGTCACAGTTGTAAATGTTCGTTGAACCTTCATCAGCGCTGCGCATTTGTACGGAGGTGTATCTGACTTCCTCGCGACCACACTTGGGACAGCGCTCCTGGGCGATCGACTCGGTCTGAATGTTGTGTCGCTCGACGGATTGAACGCTGGATTGCAACTTCTGTCGTAAATGAGATGGGAAGTCGGAAGGCTTGGTCTCGGTCACGATTGTCTTCGAACCGGTGTCTGCAGCCCTCGTACTCAGCGCTCGCTCTTCGACCTTGCTCCAAAAGACGAGGATCCAACTAACCTTTGTTTTCTGCGCCACAGCATTCACAGCTCAAAACATTCCTTTCTGTGCCTTTGCTGGCAGGCAGCAGATTTCCGCAGTCGGTGCAGAACACCAAAGAACCGATTGCAGCCATGTTGTTGTCGGTTTTGTCGTCTCTCAAAGTCCGTGCGTCGAAGTTGCAGATGGCGACGACCAGTGTTGGGAAAAAAAGTCCAGCAAGAGTTGATGAGACCTTGGGCTTGGCAAACGACCTGCGCAATGGAATCACGGGGGATCCGGAAGAACCGCTCATTGGCCAGTGACCCATGATAGGCCCACCCTTCAGGTACCCGCCGGCTCTGCCTCACGGTGGGCGCGACGAGGCTGGCTGTCCTACAAACCGCATCCCACTTGACAAACGACGAACTTCGCGATTCTGTGTCCCAGAATACGTTCGGGCCAAGATCCCATGAGCCCGCAATACGGATAAGGACTCATAGGGGGGATTGACGCGGATGAATCACGATACTCGACCCATCATCACCCGTCTCCAACACCTGCCGACCAGCTGCCCCCGACGCATCTGCTCCGTCGCACCTTCCCTCCCTCGATGCGACGTCCTGCACTGTACCTTCCACGAGCGATGACCTGCGAATTGGCGTGCTATTGTCGAGGCCCCGAATAGAGGCGCAGAATTATAATAATGGACCCTTACAATAGCAGCGGTGCCCTGCGCAATGGGCTGCCTGCTCATTCATCCTCCTCCAACATGCAGCCGCCAACTTCGCGACCATTCACGTTGCGGGAGGCTTTACCCTTCTCACCTCAAACTTCAGCAATACCCTTTATTCCTGGTAGGTTGTTTTGGCATTCTCTTTCCACAGAAATTCAATGCCGTGGTACTGATCTAGCTGCCATCGCAGATATCATTCCAAGCCCGACCCTCGGCTCTGGCTCTCCAGCTCTGCAGGTTGGAGATTCGCTTCCACCTGTTGAGTACGAACAATTGAACCAGGAGTCGTCTCAGCAGCTCTCGAGAAACGCCAAGCAATCTGTCGACCAGATCCTCCTCGACTTGAGATCAGCGCCGCGAACTCATTTGTACGTGCTGCTCTTCCTTCGGTAGTTGTAATGCTCCTTCTATTCTAACACTTGCCAGGAAATTCCGCAACTTGTCGCATCGGAGTGTCCCAAAGGACCGTACAACAAAAAATCTCGCGCAAGACCTCTCTCCGATTGCGAAAAGCGTTTACGATCGCGTTGGCAACTACTTCAAGACCACCAAATCAAACACCCCAAGTTCGCCTCTTGTGAACGGTCACCAGAAGACAGGCTCTCAAGTTCAGTCCGCAATACCACCGCCCCAGACACCACAAAGCCACGCTGTGCCATCTCATTATGCTCAGGGTCAAAGGTCAGGATCTGCCAAGATAGAGATTGCCATACCTTCCCGGTCATTCGATCCATCGTCTTATGTGGACGTTGATACGGACACTACTGCCGCGGATTCAATTACTGTGGCCCCCCCTGTACCTTTTGCTCAGCACCATTCCCAGGCAACCTTTGTACCAACCCCTGAACCAGGAACCAGTACGGGCGGGTCAGCCTCAGATGCCCCTAAGCCAGGCTTCAGCATAGTGCTTAACTCCGGGAAGTTCAATAAGGACGAATACCTTGAAGTTGCAGATGTTCCTGAACCGTTAAGCAGCTTGTCTTCACGCAAGAAGGACCGTCGGGACTTCTCAGATACTCAGGAATTCTTCGGCGAGAGTCTCGACCAGAGGCAGCGCGCGGATGCCGCTGTTGACTCAATGGACAAGCTTATAAGATCAGTTTATCAGGCGGTCGGAAGTGTCCTGGCAGGAGAACCCGGCTTCGACCATATTGTCGTTCTCAATTCTGAACAACAGCCCACGTTGACAGGCAGTTTCCATCAGAAGCTTCATGCAGGTATCCAGAAAGTCATTGATCTCAAGTCTTTTGATCGTGTTCCCTTGGAGTATCTTCTGCAGGTGCAAAAGTTGAGCGAAGGGAGTATAAAGCATATCGAAGACTTCAATCTCCGAATAGACGAGAACTGGGAGGACGATGCAGTCGAGACCTGGTTGCAACAGATTCCTGATCTCGACACCGCTCTCAAGGCGTCTCGCACCTGCCTGCGGCTGCTTTCTGGTGGAAGGGAAGAGAAGCAGCTCTATTCCGAGACCATGATTCAGATGAGCGTCAACCTGTTTAAGAACATCACTGAGGACATCATTGTTCCCATCGTCGAGATGCGCAACAGCGGCCCAGCTGGCAAGGTCTTCAAAGCGCTTTCAAAGAACAAGAAGATCGTCTCGACCATCTTTGTCTCAACCCAGAAACTCTTCGCATTGCTCGCAGATTTGGTGACCAAGATCGAGTTGTCGGAAATGGCTATGAATGCACTTGAATTCACGGCTTCCCGACTAATCTTCGTCGAGAATGCGTACTACGAACGCGATTCCGTTGTTGGCACCCAGAGATTTGACGGTGTCCGAGCTGTGGCGATGGATATGCTCTGTCAGATATTCATGATGAAGCCACAGCAGCGACAGGGAATCATTGATGATATGCTGACGTCTCTTGAGAAGCTCCCTGTTGGCAAACAAGGTTCTCGACAGTTCAAGCTATCGGACGGTGGCGCCATTCAGCCTTTGTCCGCTTTGATCATGCGCCTCGTACAGGCCAGCGCAGGCCGGATCGACGATAGCAAAGATGTTGGGCGTGCTGCGCTGATGCGCGATCTCGACGTGAACGGGGAAGGCCACGATGAGCAGAAGCCGCGTTATGCGACTGCTTCGATCAGAAGTGAGGAACAAGCTGCCGACCAGCACGCAGTGGCGATTCAGGAGCTTGAAAGTGCCGCATCACCGTTGAATGATGCTGCACAACGCTACGCAGCGTATGTGGTTAACTTCATCGTGCAAAGGGCAATGAAGTCGACTAAGACTGGCGATACGCCATACCGAAACTTGCTGGACTTGTTCGTGGAAGACTTCACTGTATGCCTAGACCTTCCAGACTGGCCGTCTGCTGAGCTTCTGCTACGGCAGTTGATGCTTATGATGGTGCAAATTTTTGAAGCCCCAAAAACGCCGGCACCTGCCAAGAATATGGCTCTGGAACTGCTGGGAGTGATGACTGGCGCCGTTGCGCGACTCCGATCGCAGGCTGAGAAGACCACAAATGCACTTGAAGGAAGTTCTTCAGCTGAGCTTTCCCAGTATCTGGCCGATCTTGCAAGCCATGTTTTGAGCCAAAGAACGCAGGCGGAGCACATCGTTGCCTGGGCTGGACCTTTCCGAGCGACCCTGGAGCATTTGCAGCAACGATCAGCAGACGATCCCTATTTGGCTGGTGCTGCTGCATTCACGATTACTGCGTGGGCTGTTCGCACATATACTGGGTATTCCATGATGCCTGACAACGACTACGCACGGGATCAGGAGCTCGGACGCTTGGCTTACCGCTTGAGGCGCATGATCGAAGACCGAAACTGGCTGTCTAATGAGTACACGTTCAAAGTCGTTGAGGAGAGCCAGGCGCGCCTATCGTACACAGTTCTTGTCCTCTGTTCTCCTTTCTGCGAGTCTTATGACAGGATTCTGAACATCCAAGTGCGATCCATGCTCAGTGACCAAGCGACTGTGCGCAGCAGAAGCTTGAAAAGCGTCTCTCAAGTTATCGAGACTGACCCATCCATTCTTGACGGTGACTCACCTATGCTTCACGGCATCCAAGAGTGCGCAGTTGATTCGTCGCCTCAAGTCAGAGATTCAGCTTTGGGCTTAATTGGCATTTGTTTGACCGTGCGGCCTTCTTTGGAGAATTCACTGGCCCCGACGATCCTCGAGCGTTTCCAGGACAGTGGTGTTGGCGTCCGGAAGAGAGCCATGAAACTGGCACGCGACATCTACCTACGCAACCAGGACAAGAGTCTGCGTAGCGCGATTGCCAAAAGTTTTCTGCGGCGCGTGAACGATCGCGATGAAGGAGTTCGAGACCTCGCACGACAGGTCATTGAGGAAGTGTGGTTCGCACCCTTCTATCACGAGGAGAGCACAGCGTCATACCAGACAGCACTTACGGAACATGTCGCACTCATCGTGCAGACAGTCAAGTCTGAAGGCGCCGGAGATACTCTTGATAAGGTTTTCCAAACCATTTTGCGACCAAACAACAAATCCTTGGAGGGACCGTTCTCTGTGTGTTCCAAACTTGTTGCGATCATGTTTGGGCAAATTGACAACGTTGAGACCAATGAGTCGACAGGCTATTCTGGTCGGGATGCCTTGCAGGTTCTGACCACATTCGCAAAAGCGGACCCGAAACTCTTTAATTTTGAGCAGATCAGGCTTCTCCGGCCGCAGCTCTCTACCCTCACAACTGCCGAAGAGAATGCAGCTTTTCAGGCCGTGACCGTCATTTACAATTGCGTGCTGCCCCAGTTGCCTCTTGTGCACAATGAATGGCTTGCAGACACACGCAAAGTCCTCGTCCAGTCGATTGGCAAAATCAGGCAACGTAAGGCTTTCGATGACCTCATTGCCTGCGTCCGAACGGTTTGCGACCTGCTCAAGAACTTCGCCCCATTGGCAACGGTCGTCATATCGAGTTTGCTGGGACTCCGGAAGTTGAAGGGCGCGAATCTCACACCCAATCACGTCCGCCATCTTGAGGCATACGCTCTTATTGTGGGCGGCGTCTCCAAGCACCACGATCTTGATCAACACATCGGCCTCTTCAAAGAAAAGATCGCTGGTTGGAAGGGGGATTCCGTCCCGAAGCTAATTCTAGACCTCCTCGTGCCATTCGCAGCACCATCCCAACCATTAGAGGCCAGAAAGGCAGCTATTGAGGCCGTCGGGTTCGTTTGTCAAGCTCGGCCACGGAACTATGTCCTTCCCCAGGTGTACACGACCTTCGCCCAGGTGTTCGAGGACAGGGAGCCGAGTCTTGAAATGATGGTTTTGCAGTCATTCAAGGCCTTTTTGGTCATCGAGGAGAAGCGCTCAGAGGCTGGGAGTGACGCAGCTGCCAATGGCAAGAAGAAAGAGCTGACGGTCATGGGCGGTACGAGTTTCGACGATGTCGCCAGCGCTACGACGCAGAGGTTTTTGAAAGATATCAGTCGAATTGCTCTCTCGTCTCAGGATATCTTCGCCTTCACCGCTATGGAGGTTCTCGGAAGCATCAATAGGCAGGGTCTGACGCATCCCAAGGAGACAGGTGTCACTCTCATAACTCTCGAGACTTCATCAAACCCAAAGATCGCCGAACTAGCTTTCTCCGAGCACCGTTCACTCCACGAGAAACACGAGACAGTCTTGGAACGAGAGTATGTCAAGGCCGTCCAGTCTGCCTACAACTACCAGCGGGACGTGGTTATGGATACGCGTGGAGCCACCGCCAAAGATGGTTTCCAGTCCAAGTTACATCTCCTTGTAGATGTGCTCAAGATCAGCAAGATGAAGAACCGTCAACGCTTCCTTGAAAAACTCTGTGGACAGATTGAGTTCGACGTAAGCCAGCTCGATGCACACTCAGACATGCCGCAACATGTCGACTTCAGCCGCTTTGTGCTGGAAAATGTTGCCTACTTCGAATACCAGACAGTCGGCGAGATACAGACTGTCGTCAATACTCTAGAGAAGATGGTCAACTCACTGGGTGTGGGCATTGCCCAGGCGATCGAATCAGAGGTGTTTGACATGCGCATGGATGTGGATGCCGAAGCGGAAACGGATATTGGACCTAGTGCGCAGCTTCAAGGAGAGGCGGCAGCGGTCAGCCAACCCGCGAGCGGTCAAGTTTTGGCCCTGTCCTCCACAGTCGACCAGACAAGATTGCGCCAGCTAACTGCAGCTTCCATGATTCTCTTAGCTACATGGGAGACTAGGACTTATTTGAGGCGGTTGTACGGGATGGGCACCAATCGACATGATCAAAAAGCAAAGGAGAAGGCCAAAGACCTGAACAGGTCGCCCGTGAAGGTTCAAGGGATCCACGGCGACAAGCTCTGGGACGAGATGGCAGTCCACATGCTTGGGCTCAAGACACCAGAGATGATGCTACAGAAGTGCAAGGCGTTCGTGGAGCTTCTGAATGTTGACAAGGAATTTCAAGTGGCAGATGAGGAGGACGATCTGGACGCGGAGGAACCCGGGACGCCAAGCGAGGGCGACGAAGGCGATTTTGACGGCATGGGCGATCGGGGACGCAAGAGGAAAGGTGGTTCCACGCCTGGGGGAAGGAAGAAGCGAGCTCGGTCCGGGTCACAAGCGCGCAAACGTGGTAGGCCGCGAAAGAATCCCACAGACCCGGAATCAGATGTTGATGCGGATGGAGACTGGATCTAGGATCCTCGTAGGCAGGAAGGGGGTTTATTGGGGAAGTTCGGATACACATACTTGGCATGTATTCACTACGGGCAACGGCGTTTATGGATTCACATGATACCCTTTCCTACCATCTAGAGGACTGGGTCAGTAGGAGCATGGGCGACCAACGTGGACCGTGGCTGCGAGAGTGACAACGCTCTCGTAGTGCTCACCTGGTTAGGCAATTCATTGGCTTTTGCATCTTCGAATGTCACCGCACCGCTCATCATGATGTTGTTGGCCTACTCGTCTGCCAAACAGCATCCACGCGTGGAAATAATGTAACGAACATGTCGAGTGACGCTTTGTGTTCGATTCCCCAACTCCACCTGTCATGGACACCCTGATGCCCCGAACAAGCTGTGTCTCGAACATATCTCGACCCAGCGCGATGATTCTCAACTTCATCTCCATCATTTGAATATGACCATAGCTGTCTTAGGATTCCAGGGATGCCCGACAGATTCTCGTACAGCAAGGCGCTGCTCACTCCCAAAACGTGACCAGGACATTAGAGCGGTATACGTCTCACACCGATTTGGGGTGAGCCTGGCACGCAGAACTAACGGTCACCAAATGCTTCAGTACCAGAAGATCTACGGAGCACCTATCCCACATTGATCTTCTAAATGTAACCCCACATCATACTTGATGACCTCAATCTACTATTGTCCATTCAGCCACATGCCACGCAAAGCAGGGCCAGCACATCTGTGGCTTGCGCACGATAGCGCGTCAACTCGGATACTCGGCACAGCAAACAGTGGAGCATCAACGGCGAAATGACCTTGTTCATCATCACTCTCCTGGTTCCCGCTGCTGTTTATTACTCTTAAGTCGAAGCTTTTTTCCTTTTAGCCCGGGCTCTAGTTTAGATTCCCTGATTCGGGTTCGAAGCTAGTACTTCTCCTGAATAGGGGAGAGGCCTCCGTCGTCATCATCCCGATCTTTGCTCCCTCCCTTGTTTTCATCACTATACCTACCTAACAGAGGAAGCAGAAAACTGCCGACGTGTCAGCTTTGTTGCATTGCGTCACGGCTCACACAAGCTGCGAACTGTTGGTACCTTGGTTCATTGTGACATTCTGCTGTTGCTGTTGTCCACACGTAGGTGTCACTCGCCCATTCGTCAATGACACGCCCTGAGAACGGTGAAGCGTTTCTCCTGGAGCTACAAGAGCAGCTCGCTCAGGTGCATCGGCTGTCTCAAACACGTCAGACATTTCGGTACCCAACAACCCGTCGTGCCAATCGCTCAGTTGACCGTTTTCTTGTCGCCAACTCCTTCCATTTCCTTCCTTCTTCAACACTTCCATATCCTGAACGCGTTTCTTGGCAATCCACCCATCATCGTGCGCCAAGATGTCACCATGTAAGTCAACTACAACTACCGAATGGAACGACACATGATCAGATTCACTGACACACCGCTTCGGCCATCACCAGACAATAACTTCCAGCTCATAACCAAAGCTCGGTCGCTCAGCCGCTCTAGCCCGGACCAGTGGTGGAATCCTTACCGTCGCATCACCTGGGGCAAGCGAAACCAGACCTGGGACGCCGCAGATCTCGAAAGCAGCCAACAGCCACCGCGAACCAGAGATCCGAGACGAAACCGAACAACGTATGATGACCATCATGATCGCGACGATGTTGACGGATCGCATAGCCACGCGGGTGTGCCTCCAAGGAGCATGCCGACAGATCTGTCCACGGCGGACACCATGTCTGCTGAGCCTGCTGAGATGAACGGGAGGCACTTGGGGAACGGCAGTGCAGTGCCCGAGCTGAGGCAGCGCAGGGTCGAGGAGAAAGTTGACGGCGGTCCAGATGGCGCGTCAAGAGGCCAACAGAGCGATTCACAAAGCAAGACCCCAAGCCCTCCGCAGACAGGCGACGGAACAGACAAACGTCCAAATAAGCCAGAGAAGCAGGGCCTCATCCGTCACGTCCAGCCTCGCACCCCCTTCACCGTTGGCAACCAGCTTCAGCGAACCATCCTCAACTCCTGGATCAACCTCCTTCTCGTTGCTGCCCCAGTTGGCATAGCTCTCAACTACGTCTCCTCCGTTAACAAGGTTGTCGTATTTGTGGTCAACTTCATTGCTATCATCCCTCTCGCCGCCATGCTGAGCTTCGCAACCGAAGAGATCGCCCTGCGAACGGGCGAGACACTAGGCGGACTGCTCAACGCCACATTTGGAAACGCAGTCGAGCTCATCGTTGCCATCATCGCGCTTATTGATAAGAAGTACCGCATCGTCCAGACCTCCCTCATCGGGTCTATTCTCTCGAACCTCTTGCTCGTGATGGGCTTCTGCTTCTTTTTTGGAGGTCTACGCCGAGAGGAGCAGTTCTTCAACAAGACCGTTGCACAGACTTCTGCCTCCCTCCTCGCCTTGGCTGCTGCATCTGTCATCGTTCCGACCGTTTTTGACGAAGCGAGCCAGACTCCCACCTCCGATGTTGCTAAGCTTTCGCGCGGAACTTCCGTCATTCTTTTGCTCGTATACGCTGCGTATCTATTTTTCCAGCTCAAAACCCACTCCGCTGTGTTCAGTGAGCAAAGTCAGAAAGTACCGGCCAAGCCATGGCGAAGAGACTCGCTTGGGCCCGGAGCCGTGAGAGGCGGTCTGGCTATACCGGGAGGACTAATGGGGCCAGCGATGCCAGAACAGGGCGAGCATGAGAGGCTGTCGAAGATGTTGATGCACCCGCCAGCCGAAGGGGCCAACCCCGATGAGGACGACGATGATGAGGAGGAGCCTCAATTGCATTTCGTGGTGGCATTTCTCACGCTGGGCATCTCAACAGCCATCATTGCCCTTTGCGCCGAGTACATGGTCGACTCTATCGACGCCGTGACAGAACAAGGTGGGCTTTCGGAAGAGTTCGTCGGTCTGATTCTCCTGCCCATTGTTGGAAACGCGGCCGAGCACGCCACTGCGGTGACAGTTGCCATCAAGGACAAGATGGATCTGGCCATCGGTGTGGCTGTCGGTTCCAGTATGCAGGTCGCGCTTTTCCTGATCCCCTTGCTTGTTGTCATCGGTTGGGGAATGGGCCTGGACGAGATGAACCTGAGTTTCGATATCTTCCAGGTTGCCGTCATGTTCGTTGCCGTTCTTTTGACCAACTACCTCATTGGCGACGGCAAAAGCCATTGGCTTGAAGGATTTCTCCTCATATGTCTTTACGCCATCATCGCAACTTGTGCATTCTGTAAGTTGGCCCCGTTCAGGAGCTTTCCAATCAATGCTAACACAGTTCGTCAAGGGTACCCCGACGACAGCCTCGGCTCCGAGTGAGGCCGTTCGGAAGCCTTCTTTCCATTTGTATAATTTATTATCTTTTCCCCTTGGGTGTTTTCGGGCCGTTGCACGTTGATTCAGATTCTCGGCCAGAGGTTACTAGAAGCCGATGTCAGCGCAGTCACAAGCCATACATCGACACCGTTGACGTCCTCGCCCGCCGAGGTCTCAAAAGACTAACGTCATACTTTGGTGTGCTAAAGATGACGGCCGCCAGATCATGCTTTGTGTCTTGCAAACATATCGGCTAGGATCATCCCTGGCCTCGGCTATTTGCTAAGAATTCTCGGGGAATGACTGCAAGTGAACGCAGTCAGCAGCATGAGCTACTGCTATCATTCGAGAATCGGCATTGGCAGATATGAGACGCCGGGAAGACGGAGTGAGAAGTCAAGGCCGACCCAAGGCCGGCCCAAGACCAGAGCCAAGGATTTGCTTGTCTTGACTTTTCGAAGTGGCCAGGAACGCTGGCCAGGTAACACAAGGCACCAACTCTTGTGCTGAAAGTCTCTGAGATCTTGACACAGTCATTCGCAAGAGAGAATTGACCTCAATTCACGGCGGAAATGGAATAGATAGAAAATGCATCTATGTAAATGTGATTGATCCCAGAGTCACTGTTTGAAGAGATCGGAAATGATGCCTCACCTCACTGTGCTTGTTGTGCCTTCCTGCTCGTCTTCAGGTCTTCAAGCTGGGGCCTCCTGCCAGGAGAGTGGAGACCCGTACATGCTAGTGATTGGTCTAAATCACTCCTGCCTTGGCCTTTTTGGACATCTCCAGTCACGGGACTCTCAAGCTGGAGCCGCTCTCAAACGACCTTCAGGGAGAAAGCTGAAGCTCCTTGCTTCTCGCTCCAGCAACGAGCAAGTCCCAAATCGTCAAACGCTCAAGAAGCGGTCCCATTGACGCGACAATGCCGTCTGTGGCCTCAGACACCATGAGCCTCAGACGGCCGGTGGCTCTGACAGCTGCCCCAGCACACACCAGAGTGCACACTGCGAAGTGAGGGACAATCCCCAATGGGCCAAGGTCTTGGCATCTTGGCCAAGCAATCACGCGCCCCAGCGCGCGCCCAAGAGCAGAGCGACACGGATACTCCCCCCAGGGAAGCCCTGGAAATGACTGATGCCACAGTCGGCTCTTTGGCGATCTCACAAGCCACGGCCTGCAGCCTGCATTCCTCAAAGCTCGAGTGCGGTTGGCCAAGGTTGAAAGTAGCTTTGCCGGCCTCGCCTTGCAGCCCTTGGCTTTCCTCTCTGCGAGTAGCACGCACCCGATCCCCAAGACGGAGGCGACACTCTCGTCAGTCCGCAAGACTGCCAAGAGGCTCGGCGAGAGTCAACGACGACAAGCACAAGACGGCAAAAAGCATCCCCCTTCCCCCCATTTCGCACCCTTCGCTCCTGTCGTCCTTCTCCTCTACATCATCATCATCTATTCTGTCTTTACCCCCATGTCGAGCTCGCTCAAGCGACGGTGCAAGCAATCGTGCTGCTCCAATCCCGCATCCATCCTCTTGCGACACGCCTTAGTGCCTCCGAGCCTTCGACCATCACACAACTTCACGGGTCCCACCCACTGTCGCTACTGTCGACCCTCGAATCGCTGCGACTTCGCTTGCAGACTACCTGTGCAACCCTTTCGCAACTCGATCGGCTAGGCTGTCAATTGCTCAGCTTATATATCGATTGACAGAGCCTCAAAGGCAACGACTACCCCCGAATACTTGGTCTGCAAAGGCGGCAACCTGTCTATCATGGCTCTCCCCGCCGCTATGTCCACAGCGGTGCAGATCCTCTCCTTACTGGCAATGTACGCAGTCGGAACGGGCGCAGACGATACACCTACCCCGACGACGGCTCCCGTCTTCTTGCCCGAATGGAATGCGAGATCCTGGTCCTTGGTACGAGGGAGTGTCATTGCGACAGTATGTTGAACCTTGGCTGGTAATAGTTTGGCGCACAGGGGGTAGCAGTCTGACATGTGAACAGAACCCCTCGGCCAGCGAGACTACCTATACCATATTTTGTCCCGAAATGACACCGCCTGCGTGCGGCTTGTCCCTCGAATTCCCCTTTGAACTTGTCGAGGGCCCCGATACTATAGAGTTCCATGGGACGTACACATCCACATAGTACGTTTGACCAGGGCTACCTCGAAGACTATTTGCACGGCAAACATGGCTTCTTCCGTCTCAAGTGCTAACAAATCTATAGCATTGTCGATCTTGGCTGCGACCTCGATGGCACCACGTCTGCGAAGTGCTCGGGCTATTCCAGTTACAAGTCAGGCTACAGCAACGGCTTCGTCACAGGTCCTACTGAAATCTCGTGGACCAGCACACTCACTGGCTCTGATGTCCAGTACGGTGTACTGACAATGGCCGACAAGCCATCGCATACCGACGAGTCACTTGATATCGATATCGAAGCAACACTGCCGGCGTCCGATGATGCGGCTTTTCCTGCGGAGACAGGTGCTGCATCAGGTATATCAACTGATGGCAAGGGACAATGGGCTCTTCTCTCTGTTCTCGTCAGCTTAGGCCTAGGCGGTCTGATATTATGAGAGAATCCCCAGCGAACAAGACACGGAGCTGCACCCCTATAGCGGCAAATCTTAGACAGTGCGAAACATCAACGCGATCATGATCCACGGCCGAACAAAGCGAACGAAGAGATTGTTGGGAGAACATACACGGATAGCACATATTGGAATGCATTCTCAACCAGCATTCGATGGAGGAGACCGATGAAGCGACAACTTTTGTATACCCCACCATCTTGACTTACCACACGATGGGCGTTTTTTTTAACAGGTGTTTGGAGTTTGGCTCATAAGGAAGAAGGACGACGTGAGAGGAAGGAGCCACAAAAAGGCTATGATGTGGTCTGTACACCGGGGCATAGGTTGTGGCTAGGAGGAGGTAGTCTCTTGCGAATGAAACAAGGGTTCCTGAACTTGTGCGTGCCGTTTTGGCTTCGAACAGAGATCAGTGACGTGCATGTGAGGACCGAATTCAGTAGCAAAGAGCTGATGTAGTGCTTGTTTGTGTTGGAGAGTTTGCAGAGTAAGAGATCGGATGGGGATTGCAAGACGGGACAGCAACGTCACATGTATGTACGTGCGCTGTGAAATCGATACCTACTGATACTACCCGTCTGGCGACGCCAGGGATGCAAGGAAGTGCAAAGCGACGAGAGCACAATGTGCCATATCATCCAATGAATGATCAGCAACTTAGTTGATGGCGGCGAGAGCTGCAGTGGTCGTGGATACGTGAAACGTGAAACATCCGGCGACGATCAATGCGGGAGCTGTGGTTGGGCGGTTGCGGCACGTTGATGGGAGAGCAGTCGATGGCCAATCGATGTGGGTGGGACTGTTTCACCAGATGACGGTGCACCAAGCGAGGCACAGACAACGGACCGGATGCAGGTACGGGCAAGATCTCAGATACATGATCTCCTTTGAGTATGCATGAGCTCGAAACGAAACAATATGCTTTTTCTTTGGGTCGGTTACGGAATGAATGAGTCTGTGCTAGTGTGAATCAGCGCGCGGCAGGCTGTGGATGAGAAGGTTTGGTGGCGGAGGTAAGGGGAGGCGGAAGGCTGAAAGCAAAGGCACCTTGGGGGCGAGGGTGTCGGGCCGGTGCCTGGACTGGGCTTTGAGTTTGTTCCATGCCAATGCAGAAGATTGGAGCTGGCGATCGCGGCAGTGAGGAGGATGACAAGCAAGACACGGGTTAATGTGGCTGTCAGAGGAGTAACCAGAATACCAAGTAAGATACCAAGTAAGATAACAGGTAAGATACAGAGCAAGATACAGAGCAAGATACAGAGCAAGATACCAAGCAAGATACCAGGTAAGATACCAAGTAAGATACATAGCAAGATACAGAGCAAGATACCAAGCAAGATACCAAGTAAGATACAGAGCAAGATACCAAGCAAGATACTAAGCAAAGTACAAACCAAGATCCCTCAGGTACCTCGTCCCAGCTTACAGGCGACGTAAGATACATTGCAGAAAAAGGATATGTCGTGTCGCAAACAGTACATCCAGATCGCAAACAACTACAGGTACCTACACCCCGGAAGCAGCATCTCCAAGAACGAGATACGAAAACAAGCAGCCGAGATCCAGATCGCCAGTTTGGGTTCAGACGGTCGGCAGCAACATTCCAGCGGATGCTTGGTATTCTATTTCAAGGGTGCCAGAGTCTTTGGCGCGCGCAAACAAAACATCTCGACCCTTTTTTTTTGTGTCGAGCGATAACAGCCACTAGAACCCCAAACTCCAACCCGATTGCTTCTTCTTTGGACCCCCCAGCCCCCATCCATCTGCAGCCTGCTGGTCCCCTTCTCCTCTCTCCTCCATCCATCCATCCACAGGCTTACATCTATGCCTGCATTTGCATGGTTACGACCCCTTGATCCCACTCTCAGCTCACCCTGGGGAACCCGTGCTCTTGGATGACCCAGCTCGTGTTCTGTCCTAGCGCCGCCGTCTTTTTAGGCGGGACCTGGAGTCGCGGAGGCAGGGGGTTGATTGACTGACTGAGTCTCAGTCCAGATACGAGGATCTCTGCTTGACACTATTGAGAAAGCAAGGAGGAAAAAAATAGTTGGGAGCGGTTACTTCTTACCTACGATGAGGCAATATTAAGGGCCTCGTATGGCCCCCATGCCCGAACCCTGTGAGTCTCTCGTCATCGCATGATTTCCTTCTTCCTTTTCACACAGGGCTGACTCTTTTTTTCTTTGTTCACCTTTAGAACCACTGGTGCCACTCAGTGCAGCACGGTTTAAGCTTTGCTCTGCTTCATCCAGCCTTAGCCGACTCATTTCTTACTCCACGACGCCGGGCGTTGTGTTTTCCCTATTGTCTTCGCTTGCAGCCTGTGGAATTTCTTGGTGTGAATAATAACCACTGTCTTCCTCTGTTTGCCTGCGAGATAGCAGTGAAGCATCGCCCTCCGAACAACCCTTTACCCACCCGCCTCATTGCGCCACGACCAGAACGACTGTGCTCTGAGAGCCTGCCTTATTGTGATAGAATTTCGTCTTTGTCCTTTGGCTATTCTGCTCTTTTTCCTCATACCATACACCATATCTCCAGCAAATTTGAGTCTGAAGACCATTCGCTCTCAAGATGAAGTTCTACCAGAGCGTGGTGGCGCTCACCGTCATGCCCAACAAGCTCAACATCGACAGCCCATGTGAGTCAGAAAACGATTTGGAAATTGCGAGATTGGTGATACTGACTAGTTAAGACTCTATTAGAAATGTCGCTGCTACCCTGGCGTTTGACGCCATGAAATACTACGACGGCAACGTCTCCTCAAACCCTATCGTAAGCTCAACCTGAACTGAACACCACCACCAACGTTTCTAACCGGAAAATAGCAAGTTGGAGATCTACAGGATCCTTACTATTGGTGGGTAGCAGGCTCTTTATGGGGTACAATGTTGGACTATTTCCATTTCACCAAAGATCCAACATACAACGATGTGATCATCGAGGCTCTACTCGCCCCATCCAACCTCGGGGAGAACCAGGATTACGTACCCAAGGAGCACGCCCTGGAAGAGGGCAACGACGACCTCTTCTTCTGGGGCTCAGCTGTCCTCTCTGCCGCAGAGCGCAACTTCCCACAGCCCAACAAGAACCTCCCTTCATGGCTCCAGATAGCTGAGAACGTGTTCAACTCCCTCCACAGCCGCTGGCACACCGACCAGTGCGGCGGCGGCCTCCTGTGGCAGATCTACGAAGATAACCCGAACGGTCTGACATACAAGAACTCTGTTTCCAACGGCGGCTTCTTCCATCTCGCTGCGCGTCTCGCTCGTGCCACCGGCAACGATACGTACCTAGAGTGGGCTGAGACGATCTGGGACTGGAGCGTCGACGTGGGACTGGTCGAGAAGGGCAGATTTCGGGTCTACGACGGGGTTGACATTGAAGACAATTGTGGTCAGGTCAACTACCAGTCCTTCACTTACACTAGCGGCATCTACCTCTATGGTGCCGCCGTCCTAGCGAACTACACAGAGTCCAAGGTGTGGACCAGCCGCGCCGAGAATCTCCTCAAAGGAGGCGACTGGTACTTCTCCCCGTATGAGAACGCAACCGATATCATGTTCGAAGGTGGCTGCGAAGGATACGAGCGCTGCACCGTTGACATGTCTACACACAAGGCTGTGCTCTCAAGGTTCATGTGGCACACAACCCAGATGATGCCCTCGCTTCGCACAAACATTGAGCGTAAGCTGAAGGCATCTGCCAAAGCAGCGGCAAAGAGCTGCACCGGCGAGAAGGATAAACGCACCTGCGGCCTAAAGTGGTACACAGGCGGCTACGACGGCAACCCAGGCTTAGGCCAACAGATGAACGCCCTCGAGACGATCCAAGGTCTTCTGATTCAAGATTCAGAACCACCACTCCAAGGAGACCAAATCAAGACTGTCCGGGATACCAACTGGACGCCCCTTGATACGTATAAACCGGATCCGAAACCCGAAGAGGAACCGAAGAACAACAACAACGATGATGACAAAAAGGACGATGACGATGAGGAAGACGCAGCACCTTGCTGACGGTCTGACGGTGGCTTGATGCTCGGCGCGATGACTATGGCGGTCGCGGCGAGCATCTTGCTGGCCGTTTAAAAGGAATTCATCGCCTTTTTGAAAACATTCATCGCCGACAACACACAATTTCGACAACTACAGCACGGATATGGGGAATGCCTTCCCTGTCGATTGGTGCAAAACAACACGAATCAGAGTACCTACTTTATGCTTCTTACCCAAGACGCATATTAGCAGGTTCTTAGACCAAGATATGCAGAGTTTAAGACCAATATATGCAGGTTCTTAGACCATGATATCGGATTTTGCTTTTTGACTGATTGAGCCATGGAGTTTGGTTGCGGATGGCAGATCTTTTGGAGTTCTTTTGGTTCCGGATAGAGATACGCTGGATCGGCATATTGAGATTTGACAATAGACAGCACCAGAAATGACGAGCGGTTTACCTTTGATCAAAAAGTACTTCATCCACTTCTATAATGAGTCTGTGAAATTATCTAGATTTGTATGGATCCGCTCCCTTTTTCGTCTATGCCACCACGCCATTCGCAGCCTTCTCCTTGCTCTCCTCCTCCGCACCGTCCACCTTCCCACCTGTCTTCCTCACCTCCGCCAAGGTCCTTCTCAAAGCCTCAAGGAATCTAGTGACCTCCTCCTCTGTGCCGACCGTAATTCTGAGGCATCCTGTGCAGCCATGCTCCTTTCCTCTGAATCTGACCACCACACTCTTCGTCTCCGCCAGCGCCTCGTACACAGCCAGAGCCGTGACATTATCCGGTTGGCCTGCCGCATTGAGCATCTCGAACAGCAGGAAGTTACTAGCCAGTCCACCACGGAGTCTTCCGACGCCCTCGACGTTTGCAAGCTCGCGAACCAATCTCTCACGTTGCTGAACGAGCTTATCGCGGTGGTTGTTCATCACTGCGAGGCCGTCCTTGCTAAGTGCGTGCGATGCAAGTGCGCTGGTCGGAGAGGAGATGTTGTAAGGCGCTTTAAGGCTGTTGAGAACGCGCGCGATGGCCGGAGAAGTGAATGCCGCACCGAAGCGAATACCCGCGAGGCCGAAAGCCTTGGAGAGGGTCTGCATGACGACGAGATTAGGGTGCTCGACAGCAAGTTGCGCAAGGGAGGCATCTTCAGGAGCAAAGTCGATATATGCCTCGTCGACAACCACGACGCCGTTCCAGGTTGGGTGGGCGAGGATCTGCTGGACGTCTGCCTTGGGGATGAGGGTTCCGGTGGGGTTGCCTGGTGAGCAGAGATAGATGATCTTGATATCCGGCTCGTTGGACAGAGTCTCCATCACAGCGGGGACATCGAGGTTGAAGTCTGGGGCGCTGCCGAGTGGCACTTTGACAATCGAAACGTCGTTAACTTGTGCTGAGACGGCGTACATGCCATACGTAGGCGGACACGTCAAGATACGATCCTTGCCCGGGATGCAGAAAGCACGGAGGAGCGCATCGATAGCCTCATCGGAGCCAACACCGACGAAGAGGTTCTCTGGTTTCAAAGGCTTGGTGGTGTGGTGGTTTGTGTTGCGGAGGTTGCAGAGGAGCTGCTTGACGTCTTCCTGGTGAGGGTCAGGGTATCGGTGGAGGCCGAGGAGGTCAATCTCGTTGGAAGCAGAGCCTGTGGCGAAATTGGATGAGATGGAAGGACCGTAGGCGTTCTCATTGGCGTCTAGGAGGATGTTCTTTCCGTCATCTTTGTAGTCGCTGGGGTGAGATTTGTTAGTACATGGAAGTGTTCATGAGTGAGATCAAATCGGCAACTCACTCTCTTGCGCAGCGGTAGGGCACGAGGGAGAGGATGTTGGGCCTTGCGCAGGTCTCGAGGTTGAAGGCAGGCATGGTGATGGGGATGTCCAGGTTGTGTCTGCCGTCAATTGAGTTGCCTTGGGGGCGTTGTTGAGGTTGAGTGAAAACGGGGCTCTGGCTTCAAATATTCCATGTGAGCAGTGTGAGTGAGAGAGAGTTTGGCGAGTCATCGGGATGCAGTGGGGCCGATGCCGGGATCGGCGACAGTAGCATTTATGTTAGGGACCTGGAGGGAACGCTACCTTAAGGTAGGGACAGCTATTGCGTAAAATATGCATCCAAATGCTATAAATGTTGCAAAAGAATATTCATATTCTATAGACGCTATTTGGCTCCATATGATAAGAGATAATTAAAGCCAAAGACTGGTGGTAGTCTAACATGTGTATGGCTGCTGCAGAGTAAAGTAAGGATAGATCGCGAGAGTGAGCGGGTACGATGCAGATCAAAACCGGCACGAAGCATCAAATCCTGGACAAGAGCCCCGGTAATCACAATATTCAGCTACAGGGCATTTACTACAAAACCGTTGGTGTTTATCATGTAGGCAATGATGGTCTCGTATATCCTTGCGTTGGCGACGAATCAGAGTAGACTAACGGCACAGTTGATCAGTCCAGCCTCTACAATTCTGGAGCTATCAACATTCGCCTACGGATTTTCGCACAAATCATGTACATATGTGAAAGCTTTACCTACATCTGCCCGCGGTCTATTCTGCGCCGTCGGGAAACTAGCAGTAGCGAATACTCCTTGTAATAACGTGAAGGACCAACGCGCTCGCTTGTAGTGCAGGAAACCGGTGCGCCAATCCAATTTCGGCCTCTTCGACAAGTGGACCAATCTATATAGTGATTATACCCCAACTTCAGTGCCCAGGATTAGGCTATACTCTATAGTCTCTCTCTCCAAACAGGGGGTGCTCGCTCCCGCTGGTGGTACAAACCACCAACAGCCAGATGGCGGTTAATTTGAGCCTTTAGAGAGCCCCTGCTAATAACCATCCGGTTGACCGAACACAACACCCGCAGATATAAACAACCGGAGCCTTCAGCAGGGTTGATCGAGGCCGGATCTGTGGGGTCCGATGTAACCAAAGGGGAGGAACCATCATCTATTCTCCATCAGCCCCTCTACACAAGACAACCATAAGAGGGGAAGTCTGGTCCCAAACCAGGAAGAATGTGGGAATTGGCGTTGTTCTTGTGGCCTGGGGAAAAGATCATCGTGAAATAGACAACTCAATCCGTCTTGTTGACCACTTCAACACCTTAAGATGGTTCGCCTCTTGCCTGCCTTCAGCCTCCTCGGCCTCGCCGTAGCGGACAGGAGTTTCAAGAATCTCGTTGTGTTCGGCGATAGCTACTCGGACGAACAGAATCTCGGCTACCTCATCAACAACGGCGGCAAATGGCCACCACCCGGCACAGTGCTCGGTGCGGTGAACCAAACAGGCTCAACTGGCGGCTACACCTGGCCACGAATTGCCGTCGATAAAGCAGACGCGAAGCTCTTCAACTTCGCTGTCGGTGGCGCATCGTGCTCTGAGAAGATCATCTACAGGCAGTTCGATCCAATTGATGGTCCATTCCCTGGTGTTCTCGAGGGTGAGCTACCCGCTTTCGAGTCTCAATTGGGATCCGAGCCGTACAGCGACCTCACCGCCGACAACACCGTGTACGGTGTCTGGATAGGGACCAATGACTTCGGAAACGGCGCGTTCTTGACTGATCAGCAGCAGCCGGGAAAGACCATCACCGACTACATCAACTGCCTCTGGGACGTATACGATCGCATCTATTCCAACGGTGGTCGGCGCTTCGTCCTCCTCAACTTATCTCCTCTGGAGAAACTGCCACAGTACGATGCGTCGCAAGGGCTCGACACGATCTACTTCCCAGACCACACGGAGTACAACATGACGATGCTGGAGTACAAGATCGCGCAGTACACGACCACTGTCAATACTGCGTTTGACTATGGTGTTCCGTTTCAGGTCCTGGTCCAGGATCGTTGGCCGGGGGCAGTATTCAGCGTTTTCAACGTTCATCAGCTGCTCCTCGACATCTATAACAACCCAGATGAGTATCTCGCAGCGCCAGCAGATTCTAAGGGCGTGTATCGACGATGCAACCCCGAGGACTCGAATGACTGCACAGACTCTAATGAGTCCCTTGATAGCTTCCTATGGTACGTATGAGCTGGCCGGGTCACTAGGCGCGTAGTGTTGCTGACGAGAGGTTGCCAGGTTCGACGAGTTGCACATCGCCGAGAAGGCAAACGAATACATCGCCGAGGAGTTCATTGGCGTTGTGATGGGCGAGTCCAAGTACGGGACGACATACAAGTCGCCATCGAAGTGCGCGAAGAAGCCAGAGGAGGGCAAGATGCTTGTTTGAAGGGAGCCTGAGGTGGCAGAGAAGCGGATGACAATAGACCCCTTCTGATCCTGCATTTGACCATCTCCATCGAGAATCTCGCAAAAAGTGCCATGTAGACTGCATGAGCCCGATTAAGGATATCAAAACCGCGTATATTGTGCCGTCATCGTGTCGTGACAGATTCAAGTTGTTGTGCTGCACCGACTCCCGTGAAGGCAGAGGGTACCCCCACCACAGTCGTGTCGGCCAAAACCTCACCTCATGCAAACCCATCCCTCGCCCTTCCCGACCGTTAGTCGAATTTCGGCGCAGAGTCAGCCTCCAGCATCCCACACAATATCGCATCGCATCGCATCCTATCCTGCAACAACAGACACAGTCCTCGACCGCCTCATTCCTGCGCACGTCCCTAGCTGCCTGCATCTCCGCCGTTGCAGCCGCCCACCGAGTGCGACATCATTCCCTGCGGTGCGTTGTCCGTGCATCAATCACACACCACGTCCTGTTGTCGCGCATCCCGTCCGTCTCTCCTCGCACCGGCTCGCCCAATCGATCGAGACATCTCCTGCGTCAGACAAGGGTGGGAGGGTGCCACTTCTGACCGTATTGCTCTACAGGTGCCCAGCTACTGAGCTACACAACTCTCTTCCCACCGCTTCTTGCGCGCGCGCACCGCGTCCTTTGCGTCCGCACCGCCCACGTTCCCTGTGTGTGCGCGACACCGCAAAGCCTGGTCGCCCCCGTCCACCGTCGATCGCGCCGCCCACTTGCTGTGGCTCCTGGTGCGTCACTTCCCGCAGCAGCCAAGACCGACCCCAAGAGAGCTGCGCGCGCGTGTGTGTGCCAGCCTGCACCTAGGTTCATTTAAAAGGGCTGTCTGTTCGCCATGTACTCGGCTGGGTACGGTGGCTACGGCAATGCTGCTCCCAACTTCAACAACGGCGCCCCACAGCAGCAGGGAGGCCAACCTGGCCAGCAGCAGATGATGTATAACCAACAGCAACCTCAGCAGCCGCCGCAGCAACAGCAGCAGTTCCCAGGGATGGGCCCTCAAGGTGGCTACCCCCAGGGAGCCAATCCGCAGATGATGGCTGGCATGATGCAGAATCCAGGCATGCAGCAGATGGCGGGCAATGGACAGAGTGAGTGCAGCTTCCGAGCCGATCCATGCTACGCCCAACATGGGAACTATGCTAACTTCCCGTAGTGGCAGGCTTTCAACAGCAGTTCCCAGGCAATCCCTACGGCCAGGTCCCGTCATCCGTTATGCAACAAAACTTCGCTCAAAACCAATATATGATGGCTGGTGGCATGCAGGGCTTTCCGATGAACCAAGCCGGTATGCCTCAGCAGGCGCAACAGCAGATGATGCAAAGGATGCAGGCACAGCAACAAGCTCAGGCACAAGCCCAAGCCCAGGCTCATGCGCAAGCTCAGGCACAGGCACAGGCACAGGCTCAAGGCAATCCTGCTATGACTCCGACGGCGACACCTCAAAGACCGCCGAGCGCTGCTCAAGGGACGCCAGTTCCGCTGCCTACACAGGGACAGTTCCCAACGCCTCAGCCTCCATCACAAGTCCCAACGCCGGTGCCTCAACCGCAGCAACATCAACAGCAGCCACAACCGCAACAGCAACCTCAACAACCTCCTCCTCCTCAGCAGCCGCAGCAGCAGCCACAGTCAGCTGGCACCGCTACTCCTCAGACACCGACTTTCGCCTCCAATCAAGGCATTCCGAATGGAGCTTCCTCTGTTGTTCCCTTGAGCCCCGGCACTGCAGCATTAGAAAGCAGACGCTTTGCCCTCTTGCTAGACATCAACTCGGAACTTCTATACGAGTCGATACAGATCCAGACATCCCAGCAAGAAATCAAGAAGCAGCGTGCTAAGGAGGCTAGCACTGGCGAGAAGTCACAGACGGACCCAGCAGCTCAAAAGGCTGAGGATACCATGTTGCAGCAGGACTATCTTGCGTAAGTTGCATCTGTCCTTGAATCCTCGAAACTACTGCTAACTGCCTCTCCAGGTGTATGAGTCGGCTGAAAGCCAACCTCACTTATATGGCCGCCCTGGCAGACCGTAAACCCGATGTGAAGGTTGCCGAGTCACCAGCCTACCTCACCCCTCCAGCCCTCAACCTCACATTGAGACTTCGCACGCCAGCCGAGACACCAGACGTCAAGTTCGATCCAGCAGAACGCGAAAGTAGGGCTCAGTCGATCAAGGACTTGTACTCCCAGCTGCAAGCTGCCTTCCCTGGTGTCAACCCCAAGAAAGAGCCGCAGCGGCCACAGCCTCCAATGCAGAAGCCTGGAGTTCCGGGGGCGGGGCAGCCGAATCCTATGCATCCAGGGACAGCAGCACCGGGGGTCTGATATTGTCTTCTTACACGAAATAAGCAATCTGTCGGATTGGTGCACTGCATAGGTCGTCAAACAAACAACGACATCTGGCGTTCGGGGGTCGTGCGGTTGGATAGGCCAGGTCTCATGCACATGTGGATTTTCACTCAAACACGACGCAGAAGTTGTGTAATCGGTCCTTCGACCGTTATGAAAGGCAGTCTGGTCTAGTCAGCTGCAGTACAGTATACCCAGGTGGCCTGTATATAGCTGGAAGTATCGTTTCGCAGAGGTGTTCTGAGTTGGCTGAGTTTCACACGATATCTGGGCGAGGAGGAAAGGAGTTGCGTATTTCCTCACAGCGAAAGACAAAAAGAATCTGTATGGCCTGTACTACGACTCTGCGCACCGTTATTGTCCCTGACTCGACCGTTCGTGATCACCGCTTCCCTACCAAAAGAGATGGGTCAGGATGGGGCTCCAACGTTTGCGGGAGTTACGAGTCACCGCCTGAAGCTTCGGGTCTCTTAGTGGCATCGGCTCAAGCTGCATTTAGGTGCCTTTTGTGAGATGCAATAGCGTAAGCCGCCCCCAACCTGCACTGAACGCGGGCGATTGGCCAATCAAAGACTTCAGAGGCTGCCCCTCTCCCCGCGCTAAATGACGCCGTCCACTGGAGAAAAGGTGAAGATTTTGGTGTTCGAGTGCAGAGAAGGTGCGTCCGGGACCGGCAGAATCCAGAGCAGAGAAAAGAAAAAAAGTCTCCAGCCCACCCTCACTTTTTTCTTCTTTTTCTTGTCCTCTCTCTCCCTCAATTGCCTCCGCCTGGCCAATTGACAGAGCAACTCTTTATAGACTCTTCAATCTTACGCGTCCCGAGCTGCAGATGGTTTCTTGAGACACAGAACCCAGGCCAGGCGAAGCTCACAACTTCATTTCTGGGTGGACAGCTTGTCGCCCGTGAACCCGGCACAACATCCCCAAATCTTTTCACCCCTCCTCTTCCTCCTTCCCCCGCCTCATACACAGCCAAAACAGCAATCATGGCTGCTGTCGAGCTCCAGCCGCCCGCTGTGGCGCGCCTCTCCAACGCTGACGATAACCGTCTCGTCTGCCTCGAGCTGCAGGATGGCTCTACCTACCAGGGTTACAGCTTTGGTGCTGAGAAGAGCATCGCTGGCGAGCTTGTCTTCCAGACGGGCATGGTCGGCTACCCAGAGTCTGTCACGGACCCTTCGTACCGCGGCCAGATCCTCGTCATCACCTTCCCTCTGGTTGGCAACTATGGTGTCCCCTCCCGGGAGACCATGGACGAGCTGCTCGGCGACCTGCCGGCGCACTTCGAGTCCTCTCAAATTCACATTGCCGGTCTAGTCACCGCCTCCTACTGCGGTGAGGACTTCTCCCATTTTTTGGCAGAGTCTTCCCTCGGAACTTGGCTCAAGGAGCAGGGTGTCCCCGCCATGTACGGCGTTGACACTCGTGCCCTGACCAAGAAGCTCCGTGAGACCGGTAGCATGCTTGGCAAGATGAGGCTCGACATCCCCAACATGGCCAATGGCACTACCAACGGGTCAGTCAACGGCCTTGAGGTCGCCAAGTCTCTCGACCAGTTCGAGACTATCGACTGGCACAACCCCAATGAACAGAATCTCGTCGCTCAAGGTGAGTTTTCCGCGTAGATCTTAAATATGGGACGCTTGCTCATGGCTTTACAGTGTCAATTAAGACGCCCAAGCTGTACAAGCCGCCTCCGTCCATTGCTCGCAAGCACCCGTCCGGCCGAACTATTCGTATTCTGTGTGTCGATGTCGGTATGAAGTACAACCAGCTCCGCTGCTTCCTCAAGCGCGGTGTTGAGGTCATGGTCTGCCCCTGGGACCATGACATTGTTGCGGCCGCTGGCGAGGAGTACGACGGTCTCTTCGTGTCCAACGGTCCTGGTGACCCGGCTGTTCTTGATGTCACCGTGAAGAACATTGCTGCCGCCATGGAGAAGAACCGCACCCCTGTCTTCGGTATCTGCCTTGGTCACCAGCTCCTTGCCCGAGCCTCCGGTGCCGGCACCACCAAGATGAAGTTCGGTAACCGTGGTCACAACATTCCCTGCACAAGCATGGTCACTGGAAAGTGCCACATCACCTCTCAGAACCACGGTTATGCCGTCGATGCAAACACCCTGCCAACTGGCTGGAAGGAGCTTTTCGTCAATGCCAACGATGGCAGCAACGAGGGTATCATGCACGTCAGCAAGCCCTACTTCAGTGTCCAGTTCCACCCCGAGAGCACTCCTGGTCCCCGCGACACTGAGTACCTCTTTGATGTGTTCATTGACACTATCGCCAACTGCGCCGAGAACCCAGCGCTTCTCCAGGCCCCAGTCAGCTTCCCTGGTGGCACTATTGAGGAGAACGAGAGACTACACCCTCGTGTCTCTGTGCGCAAGGTGCTTGTCCTCGGCAGTGGTGGTCTCAGCATTGGCCAGGCTGGCGAGTTCGACTACTCTGGTAGCCAGGCCATCAAGGCGCTCAAGGAGGAAGGCATCTACACTGTCCTCATCAACCCCAACATCGCCACTATCCAGACCTCCAAGGGTCTCGCTGACAAGGTCTACTTCCTGCCTGTCAACGCCGACTTCGTGCGCAAAGTCATCAAGTACGAGCGTCCCGATGCCATTTACGTCACCTTCGGTGGCCAGACTGCCCTGCAGGTCGGTATCCAGCTCAAGGATGAGTTTGAGTCTCTTGGTGTCAAGGTTTTGGGTACGCCCATCGACACCATCATCACGACTGAGGATCGCGAGATGTTCGCCCGCAGCATGGAATCAATCGGCGAGAAGTGCGCAAAGTCCGCTTCCGCCAACAACATCGACGAGGCCATGCACGTCGTCAAGGATATTGGCTTCCCCGTCATTGTCCGCGCTGCTTACGCTCTTGGTGGTCTGGGCAGCGGTTTCGCCAACAACGAGGACGAGCTCATGGATCTTTGCAACAAAGCCTTCGCTGCCAGTCCTCAGGTGCTCATTGAGCGCAGTATGAAGGGTTGGAAGGAGATCGAGTACGAGGTTGTTCGTGATGCTCAGGACAACTGCATCACGGTCTGTAACATGGAGAACTTCGACCCTCTGGGTATTCACACTGGTGACTCCATCGTCGTCGCTCCCTCCCAGACTCTGTCTGATGAGGACTACAACATGCTGCGAACCACCGCCGTCAACGTCATCCGTCACCTCGGTGTCGTTGGTGAGTGTAATATTCAGTATGCTCTGAACCCCTTCTCCCGGGAATACTGCATCATCGAGGTCAACGCCCGTCTGTCGCGATCCTCTGCACTGGCCTCTAAGGCTACTGGTTACCCTCTGGCCTTCATTGCCGCTAAGCTGGGTCTCGGTATCCCGCTCAAAGAGATCAAGAATTCCGTCACCAAGGTCACCTGCGCCTGCTTCGAGCCCTCGCTTGATTACGTCGTGGTCAAGATGCCTCGCTGGGATCTCAAGAAGTTCACTCGCGTCTCCACCCTGCTTGGTTCCTCTATGAAGTCAGTTGGTGAGGTCATGAGTATCGGCCGCTCTTTCGAGGAAGCCATTCAGAAGGCCATCCGAGCCATTGACTTCCATAACCTTGGCTTCGGCGAGACGCCCGCCCTGATGGGCATCGACGACGAGCTGCAGACTCCCTCTGATCAGCGTCTGTTCGCCATCGCCAACGCAATGCACGAGGGTTATACCGTCGACAAGATCTGGGAGCTCACCAAGATCGACAAGTGGTTCCTACGCAAGCTCAAGGGCCTCAGCGACTTTGCTAAGGACATGTCTCGCTTCACCACTAACGACATCGCTAAGGCGCCTGGTCACCTCCTCCAGGCCAAGAGGCTCGGTTTCTCTGACCGCCAGCTTGCCAAGTTCTGGAGCTCTAACGAGATTGCAGTCCGTCGTCTGCGTCTCGACGCTGGTATTACGCCATTTGTCAAGCAGATCGACACCGTGGCTGCTGAGTTCCCAGCTTTCACCAACTACCTCTATCTCACATACAATGCCTCTGAGCACGATGTCACTTTTGAGGACCACGGCACTATGGTTCTTGGTTCTGGTGTCTACCGTATCGGTTCCTCGGTCGAGTTCGATTGGTGTTCCGTCCGTGCTATTCGCACATTGAGGGCGACTGGCCACAAGACTATTATGGTCAACTACAACCCCGAGACAGTTTCTACCGATTACGATGAGGCTGATAAGCTGTACTTCGAGGTCATCTCACTGGAGACGATTCTCGATATCTACCAGCTCGAGGGTGCCAGCGGAGTGTTGGGTGCCATGGGTGGTCAGACACCCAACAACATTGCCCTTCCGCTCCACCGTGCCGGCGTCAAGGTTCTCGGAACATCCCCAGAAATGATTGACTCGGCTGAGAACAGATTCAAGTTCTCTCGCATGCTTGACAGAATCGGAGTCGACCAGCCTACCTGGAAGGAGCTGACAAGCTACGAAGAGGCCCAGGAGTTCTGCAACACTGTCACATACCCTGTGCTTGTCCGTCCCTCATATGTCCTCTCGGGTGCCGCCATGAACACAGTCTACTCCGAGAAGGATCTCGAGAACTATCTTGCGCAGGCTGCAGATGTTTCCAGGGATCACCCAGTCGTCATCACTAAGTACATCGAGAATGCCAAGGAGATTGAGATGGACGCCGTCGCGAAGGATGGTGTCGTCGTCGGTCACTTCATCTCTGAGCACGTCGAGAACGCTGGTGTTCACTCTGGTGACGCCACTCTCATCCTGCCTCCTCAGGATCTGGAACCCACCACTATTGCACGTATCGAGGAGGCCACTCGCAAGATTGGTGCCGCTCTCAACGTGACTGGCCCCTTTAACATTCAGTTTATTGCCAAGGACAACGATATCAAGGTGATCGAGTGTAACGTTCGCGCCTCGCGTTCTTTCCCCTTCGTTTCCAAGGTCATGGGCGTGGATCTGATCGAGATGGCGACCAAGGCCATCATGGGCCAGCCCTTCCAGGAGTACCCCCCCACCGATCTCGCTCCTAACTGCGTTGGTGTCAAGGTCCCTCAATTCAGTTTCTCTCGTCTCTCCGGCGCTGACCCCGTCCTTGGTGTCGAAATGGCCTCGACCGGTGAGGTTGCTTGCTTTGGTGTCGACAAGAACGAGGCGTACCTCAAGGCACTCCTCTCCACTGGCTTCAAGATCCCCAAGGCCAACATTCTCTTGTCCATTGGTTCTTACAAGGATAAGAAGGAGATGCTCCCCTCCGTACGCAAGCTGCAAACACTCGGCTACAAGCTCTTTGCCACTGCTGGTACTGCCGACTTCTTGCAGGAGCACGGCGTTCCCGTCCAGTACCTGGAGATGCTTGCGAACGAGGAGGACCGCAGCTCTGAGTTCTCCCTGACACAGCACTTGGCCAAGAACACAATCGACCTCTACATCAACCTGCCATCCAGCAACAAGTACCGCCGCCCCGCCAACTACATGAGCCGTGGTTACCAGACTCGCCGTATGGCCGTTGACTACCAGATTCCTCTGGTCACCAACGTCAAGAACGCCAAGATTCTCGTTGAGGCTATTGCTCGCCACTTCGAGCTTGAGGTCTCCAAGCGTGATTACCAGACCAGCCACCGCACTATCGTTCTGCCTGGCCTCATCAACGTCGCTGCCTTCGTTCCCGGCATTGCTACCGCCGGCAGCAACGACATGCAGACCGTAACCAAGGCCTCTCTTGCTGCAGGCTTCAGCATGATCCGCATCATGCCGCTGGGTGTTGAGGGATCTATAACTGACGCCATCACTCTCAAGGTGGCTCAGCAGAATAGCAAGAAGGGTGGCTTCTGTGACTACAACTTCTCTGTCACTGCCACTTCCGAGAACGACGACCAGATCTCCGCTGTTACTGGTGAGGTCGGTTCCCTGTTCATTCCCTTCAACCACCTCTCTGGCAACATCAACAAGGTTGCTGCTGTGACTGCTCACTTCGATGCCTGGCCGACCCACAAGCCCATCGTCACTGATGCGAAGCTCACCGACCTTGCATCTATCCTGCTCCTTGCAAGCCTGCACAACCGCCGCATTCACGTTACCTCTGTCACCACCCGTGATGACATCCGCTTGATTGCTCTCAGCAAGCAGAAGGGTCTTCAGGTTACCTGCGACGTGTCTGTGTACTCCCTCTATCTCTCGCAGAAAGACTACCCCAACTGCGATCGCCTGCCCACGGCTGAGGATCAGGCAGCCCTCTGGGAGCACATGGAGACCATCGATGTCTTCTCTGTTGGCAGCCTTCCTTACCAGCTTGCCACTTCCCTGGGCCACAAGGCCGACCCTTCTATGGGCATCGCAGAGGCACTCCCTCTGTTGCTGACCTCCGTCACCGAGGGCAAGCTTACTATTGATGACATCAAGCAGCGGATGTACGAGAAGCCCATGGAGATCTTCGAACTTCATGACCAAGCTGGCACGACCATTGAGGTTGAGGTTGATCGGGCTTTCGAGATCTCGGCGGGCTCTTTCTGGTCGCCGTTCGAAGGCAAGCGCATGCGTGGCTCTATCCAGAGAGTCATCTTCGGCGAGACCACCGTGTGCCTGGATGGCGAGATGCTTGCTATCCAGCCCCAAGGCAAGGACATGTCTTCTCACCTCCTCGGACCTAAGACTCCTGCCATGAAGCCCTCCGCTGCGTCCGTCTCCATCGAGAGCCCCCGCGCTCGTCAGTCTTCTCTGATTACGAACACTAGGGTCGCCTCGAACGTTCGCGCCATCGATTCTGTCTCTTCTCCCGTCAGACTCAGTGCCCCGACGGACGAGTTCTCCTTGGGCCAGCAGTTGCACCCCCTGACCAGCACCAACGTTCAGCAGCTCTTGTCTCAGCCATCGCCGTTCAAGCACTCACACGTACTGTCCGTCAAGCAGTACACGCGTCAGGATCTTCACCTGCTCTTCACCGTTGCTCAGGAGATGCGCCTCGGCGTCCAGCGCGAGGGTGTCCTGAACACCCTTCGCGGTCGTGTGCTCAGCACCCTCTTCTATGAGCCCTCGACGAGGACCTCTGCCTCGTTCGATGCTGCCATGCAGCGCCTGGGCGGACGCGTGATCCCCATCTCCACCTCCCACTCCTCTGTTCAGAAGGGTGAGACCCTGCAAGACACTCTCCGCACCCTTGGATGCTACAGCGATGCTGTCGTCTTGCGCCACCCCGATGAGAAATCCGTCGATATTGCCGCCAAGTACAGCCAGGTCCCCGTCATCAACGGTGGAAACGGCAGCAAGGAGCATCCTACCCAGGCATTCCTCGATCTTTTCACCATCCGTGAGGAGCTTGGTACCGTCCAAGGCCTGACTGTCACTTTCCTTGGTGACCTTCTCTACGGCCGCACTGTGCACTCTCTTGTGACGCTTCTGCGCCACTACGATGTGCAGGTGCAGCTTGTCGCACCCAAGGCCCTTAGCCTGCCCGCCAAGGTGCGCGAGCAGCTTGTTGCCACCGGTCGTCTTCTGTGCGAGTCTGAGACCCTGACTCCAGAGATCTTGGCTCGCAGTGATGTGCTCTACTGCACTCGCGTGCAGAAGGAGCGCTTCCCTAGCGTTGAGGACTACGAGCGTGTCAAGAACTCTTACCGCGTCGATAACGCTGCGCTCAAGCACGCAAAGACTTCTATGGTTGTTATGCACCCGCTGCCACGGAACGAGGAGGTTGCGGAGGAGGTGGACTTCGACCAGCGGGCGGCTTACTTCAGACAGGTGAGTTCTCCCCTTCACCCTCTACAGGTTGTGAATGCTGACTTTTGACTCGCAGATGCGCTATGGTCTCTACTGTCGCATGGCTCTGCTCGCGCTGGTCATGGCTGACGCCTAATTGTTTTGTTTGGCCCTTCCATCGAAGACTGGACAGAATAGAAGGATATTAGAGCACATGGCTTGGTTTGTTTTATTACAATGTTGCAAAAGAAGGGAATTTGGGAAATCAAGAGGCGTGTAAAAGTTGGATTTTAGAGATTGACAGTCACCCGTTGTTTCTTTACACACACATACCTATCTCGTTGTCATCGGCGTCAAAGACGGGACCTCACGGTCATCTTGGGGAGCAGCGTTTTGCTTTTGGGTTTCGTTTCATGATATCCTCGGCGTAAAGAGTCTCGGCGTGCATTAAAGCACCGAGCATGTGTTCAATATAGGCCGAAGTCATTTCGGTTTGCATCTGTGCGTTCGTTCGTTCTGTACGTGTGTTGTGTATGTATGTATATGTGTCGTGTATCTGCGTGAGGTGACCATCGTGTGGTCACTGCAAGCGGCACGCGTGGAGTGACTGGCCCCACCGAGACCGGACCCCTCCATCGACAGCTCTCTTTCACTTTTGGCAATGGCATCACCACTCATGAGTCAAGTATAAAGCTTTTGTCTCTTCCTTCTAATCACCACATAAAACCACAACAACAGAAAATCTCATGCGCGTAACACCTATTCGACGTCTAGCTCGAATACCAGCAAGAATGGCACTGTACAATCCCCCAGCCAAGGAGAAACTTATCTGTACATCTTCACTTGAACTGAGCCTCTCTCCCTTTCCACCCAGCTAACAGTCTGTTCAGTCGCCCCAGCCGGCAACCAGCGAACCGGCCAAGCTGACCAATTCACCCTCTCCAAACTCTCCCTCTCCGACCTCGATCGCACCTCCCCCATCCGCCAATTCCACTCCTGGTTCTCCCAAGCCCAGCAATCCCAAGCCGTCCCCCACCCAGAAGCCTGCTCCCTGTCCACCGCCGAGCTCCCCTCCGGCCGCGTATCTTCCCGCATGGTTTACCTCAAGGAGCTGGAAGCGGAGAAGAGTACTGCAGCACCTGGGTTCGTCATCTACACCAACACGGGACACTCTCGCAAGGCTGCTGATCTGGCCTCGAATCCTTACGCTTCACTCCTCTTCTTCTGGGAGCCTCTCCAGCGGCAAGTCCGCGTGGAAGGTCGCGTAACGAAACTTACACAGGAAGAGTCCCAGACGTACTTCGACACGCGTGTACGTGGGAGTAGGATTGGGGCATGGGCATCACGGCAGTCTCAAGTGCTGCAGCCCCAAGGGGAGGGGGATGATGGCCGAGAGCAGCTCGTTGGGTGGGTGAAGGAGGTGGAGGAGAAGTTTGAGGGGCAGGACAAGATCCCTGTGCCGGAGTTCTGGGGAGGGTTGAGGATCGTGCCGGAGAGGGTGGAGTTTTGGCAAGGGAGGGAGAGTAGACTTCATGATCGGTTTGTGTACGAGAAGGAGGGCGAGGGCTGGACTCTAAACAGGTTGAGTCCTTAGAAGCTTGAGCTGGAGATGGACATTTGTATTGCCACAAATCTTTTATGATTACGGTGCACGCGCGGTGGCAGGAGTTTATGTAGCTAGGACGTAAATGCTACGTCCGCGAAAATATCAATTAAGAGCAATGACCTATAATGGAGCCGCTCGTAAGCAGTTTCCATAGTCATGTTGTGGTATCTTGCAAGCAAATCATGTGTGTGGTCCTCAAACCAATGCAAAGAGCGCCTTCATGGCTATCCCAAAAACGTGCTATTGTTTTCCGACCCAAAACCCAATCCCCCAAGCGCCAAACAAGGAAAGGAGAGAGGTAAGACCAAACCCAGAGCTAAGTCGGAGGCCCGAAAATGCAAAAAAGCAAAACGCCGCCAGCCCTTGCGAGGCTGAAAGTGCTAAAGTGGAAAAAAGGCGTGATCACCCGGCGGCGCCACATTCAATAAGAGACACGGACTAGGCCGCCCGGGACCCCTTAGTCGAGCCTAAATCCGCTCATAGGCATCGCAACGGTCTTTGAGCGGGTATGAGTTGGGACGAAGTCGTCCTCACTACTGGCGCCGCTGTCTGGCGGTGTGAGCGGCCAGGCTTGCTGCTCATCATCGTACTGTTGTCCAGCAAGCTGCATATCAACCATAGCGTCGGTCAGGCAATCCTCAGCGCATAAGGGCATAATGCGGTAGTCGAGACTTGCCATGATGCACCGTTCTGTGGCGTTCAGCTGATCGTGTGACCATGCATCTGCGCCCCATGTACTGCAGTAATACTGAGTTGGTGCTTCCGCGTCTTCGGTAAACTTTGCAGCGATGACCAGGGCAGCGAGAATGATGATCTCCGGGCTAACGGAGTCGATATGAGCCTGACGGTAGGCAAGTGTCGAGGCTGCGGGTAAGGTATGGCGCTTGTTTGAGGCGGGAGGGAGGTTGCTATCGCCGGAAAGCAAGCCTGGTAGAGGGCAAGAAAGACGCCATGTCCGGGCGAATTTGGTGTCTAGGCTGTCGAGGACACAGACGGCCAATGCGATCGTTTCGATGGGCAAGCTTGCACGGGCGAGGATAGCCTGGACTAGAGGGATCGATGCTGTTGCCAGGGAGGCTGCGCACGGAACCAAGTTCACAAGATGAATTGCAGGACCTGAAACCCGAAACGATGGGTCAGCACGAGTTCTCAAGATCGACAGGACAATGATGAAAGACTTACCTCGATATTTAGGGTCGAGTGCGTCACTGTCATGCGCGCTTGCAGGGGAGTTCGGAGTTGATGTCGAGCTTGCCTTGGAACTCGGGGGCGGTGTGCAGAGGTTCGACAGGGGTCTGTAGGTGAAGTAGCTGGGTTGCTGTTGGCGCTTCATCTTTGCTGCGTCGCTGCGTCCCGTAATCCAATCCTCGATTCTGCAGGTCGACAGTCGTCTCTCATATTTTGGCGACGTGATAATGAGTTTCGAGTTTGTTTTTGTGTTGTATTGTGGTGGTAAGCGTGGTGCCGCGGTGTCCGCCAGGTGAAGGCCTGTATGTACTAGACGGGCTGGGCCACCAAGTCAGGGCAGGGCAAGAGTTCGCGTGATTGAGAAAAGGTAGAGCCGAGAAGAGGAGGTCGTCACGCGAGCAGAACCAGCCGCTTCAATTGTGAAGACAGGAAATCATGAACACACAAGAACGAAACAGGTCGACAATGGGTGAGCAGAAGAGGAGGCATGCAAGCGGAGGGAGGAGAGCATGGCCTGCATATATATCCGAGTCCTGGTTTTAGCATGTCTTTCGGCTCGCTGCGGGCAGGCCATCAGGGAGATGAGGGTCCAAGACCAGGGGGGGAGCTCCAGCATCGCAGCTAGCCCAGGCCTGACCACGACCCACGGTTACCACCCAAACCAGTGCTAGACCAAGGCTGAGTCGATGTGTCTGCCAGGATCATACCGAGAAACGCATGGGTGAGAGCGTGAGGGTGCGGCGCCAAGTCAGGGGACCACCGCCCTAACGCAGTCCCCAGGATGATCTTGGTGAGTGTTGATGCTAAGCTTTGGGGATTGTGCCATCAACAACGCATGCTTCAGATTGTCATCTTGTTATGTATCCGCGGCATATGGTCACCAATGGTGGTGTTCTCATCGTACGTAATTTAGATGTCGCGCGTTACACTGAGACACACAGGCCGTCTTGGCCCGGTGCAATTGGGCTTCAGCTGTCAAGCTGCTTGCTTCTCGCTGCTCTCATTTGGGCACCACGACTATGGAGCCCTTCCTGATGGAAGAGGATCGAGACTTCGATCCAAGAGTTCGTAAGGAATGACAAGCCTTGTGAAAGACGGTGTGCGCCACATGGGGTCTGGCCAACCTCCACCCCAAACAGGCGGTCAAAACGTTGTTTGCCAGGGAGGGCTACAAAACAGAACGACGCCTGAAATTAATTCACCGTGTTCCTGCTTCGTACAACTGAGTTCAGGAACAGACCGTTGTTTTGGGCCGTTCCGGTGGCGTACCGTTGTCTTGAGCCTCTTTTCGGGCACGTGAAGTGATGACGGCACGGTATTTACGGACGTACAATGAGAGCTTTTCGTGCTGTACGAGTCTGGCGATCGTGATGCCGTGCAATACGCCATCAGCTAGCCACAGTTCTCATTGGAAAAGAACAAACAGCATTGCATGGTTTTCATGCAGCAGAGCAGGCTCTAACCATCTCCGGCCGCCGATCGCCGTTCGTGTATGAGGAGGAGCCCACCTCCAGCAAGCTCGCATGGCATGGCATGTTCGATTTTCCAGATTTCCAGGAGACCCTTTTCTGGTGTGGCCCCATGCCCATGGCCTGCCTGTCTGTGCTGCTTTCGTGTTTCCCTCTCGTAGATCCCCGCGACGGGCCATGGGTTTCCACAAAAGGGGTCGGGTAGTGGGCTCATCGAAGCTCGCCATGACGACAGCAGAGTCGTGGACACGAAGCCAGAGCGCGGCGGCTCCACGGGGGGTCCACTCTGTAGTGCATCGGGGTCCTCATAGCTCCCGAGTCTAGACAGCCGGCGAAGCCACACGAGCAAATAAATCGTGAAAAGACTACAAATCGGAAACTCGGCGGCATGTTTTTTGCTGGCGGTTGGAAGTGGGTTGGCGTGCCTTACCCAACGTTAGATTATGAAGCAGGAGGGCATCTCTGCACGTGAGCCTGTGCTTGCGAGGGGCTCCTTCAGCTTTGAGCTTACCCTGCAGCTCATCAAGTACTATCCTATAATAGAGTCGGGCCAATATGGTATTGTTGCACTGTCTTCTTTGATCTTGCAGTCTCTATCTACATACTGCCGTGAGTCATGTTTCTGTAACGGACTAGCTATTGTCAAATTAGCGTGAATCAGATTCACGTCGTGGTGACTATGCGTTCTAAGCAAAATCAAGAAGTCCATCACCACCAGTCACCTAGACGGCCGCCTTTGGCTGGCTTTGTAAAACTATATGAGGCGACTATTAATGGGTCCTCTACAAGAAACGACGTTTATGGTTACTTGACTCTTCGCCAACGGGCCGAGACTTTGGTATCACATTCTTGAAGATGGATGGTCTAACCTGCATGGACGGCCCTACCGAGATCGCTCCCGACGAACCGTTTTCCCTACACATTGACCTATCACAGATCTCACAAGATAGACTAAGAGCCTCGCTTGCATACATGTATGCAATTGAATCTGGCGGCGACATTTGGCTGTTCCGACCTACCGACTGGTTGGTGTGGGACGACGATAAGCTGTTCGCGAACCTGAGTGGCGAGGTAAGTGTCACAAACGTCAGCTTCCTGCCAGCAGCGCGGAAGCGAACCTTCAAACTAGAATTCGACGTCTGGGGCGCCGAAACTGGGTTCGTCGCCAAGGTCTATCGAGTCATCAAGGTTGTGTGACGGGACGAGCCTTGTCATGGACCTTCTGGGGGGAGGTCTCACCCGATAGACAGTACCGAAAGACCGAATGCGGGAAAGGCTTCAAGTTTTTGCTTCTAATCGCTCTAGACTTGATGTCCCAGAGGTTGGTCTATTGATTCTTGGCCTAAGCGTAGCTTCGTTTAACATATAGCATTGTGGCTGCCACGACCCACGATCAGCACGTTGTGATCACTCCTCCCGTAGAGCCTCATCGAAAAGTGACCGCAAGCAGGAATTTTCTCTGATCGCCCGCTAGCTTGTGGCTTGATAAGGCCCGCTGATCTTCGGACGTTTTCTCTCGTGGCGGCCACGTTCTAGCGGTCACTCTAGAACTGCGACACTGGAATGCTGTCAATCTAGAGCCTCGCTTAGAACGCACCGGCGAACTATGCCCAGAATTTCGGGAGCGTGGGCCGTTTTGGAAGGTGAAAATAGGCTACCTGTCACCGAATGCAGTATGGCCAGGAGGGAGAGGAATGGCACAAGCGTATAGTATCCGATATCACATCCGGGCTATTTGGTCCATGGGCCTTGGTGTCGGCCGCCTTGCAGCAAACAACACGAGAGAACAGCTGCTCTCGGAAGTAGCCTTGATGAAATACTTTTGGAAGAAATGCCTAAGCGAGTCGTGAATTACAGAGCGACCTTATACCCGCATTGTTCTTCACTGTAGGGTGGGAGAGATATAGCAGTAACTTTGTAGCATTATGCTTCGTGGGTATGAGTAAAATGCAGAATGCACCTTCCATCTGGCTGGAGATGCCATCGGAAGACCCAAGCTATCCTGAGCCTCGCGGGAAAAGAACAGCTAAAAAAATACAACGCCTAGTCTACCATGTCCCAATCCACCATTCCTTTCGTGTCCTTCGCTCCTATGCCGGCCTGCCAGCTGGTGTTCCTGGATCATTTAGAGTCTGGTACTGCCCCTTGAGGGTTTCTCAGATGATCTGGACGGAGACTGTGAAGAAGAATGTTAATGACTGATGCTTGTAGTAGAATATATGAGTGAAGACTTACCACCATCGGCGACGGTCTGGATCTGGCCGCGGAAAGAAGTGTCGATGAACTGGACCAGGTCGACACCAACAAGACCGTTGATAAGACCGAAGTCAAGGTTGGAGAACTGCAGTCCAGCGAGGTCGAAGTTGTTGAGAACACCAGTGCGGCCCACAAGGAGCAGAGTGTGAAGGGACTGGAGCTGGAGAAGGGCGTTGATGTCAAAGACCTGAGCGTTGAAGACGTTCTGGAAGAAGACAACGTCGAGGTTGTTGCGGATGTTGAGGTTCTGGAAGAGCTGCAGGTCGAAGGCATTGAGACCCTGGAGGTAGCGCAGGTCAACTTGGTTGAAGCGCAGGTTGTTGAAGCTGCTGGCGTCGAAGACGGTGCGAGCGTTGAGAGGGTTGGGGGTGGTATCGGCAATGTCGCGAGCCTCAACAACAGGAGCGGCAGGGGCGGCAATGGCAGTGGCGGCGAAGAGGCCGGAGAGGATGGTAGAGAACTTCATGGTGATGGTGTTGAGGGTGGTTGTGTTGGGTTTCGAAAGAGAAAGTGGGACGGAAAGGCCGTGAAATGATCGTGAGATTTGTGGAAAAGGTCGTAAAGTATCGAGCACAGCTCTGATGTTCAAGATTAATATATGAGAGAATGAAGTCGAACAAAGAGCACAGCTGATGTTTTTGTTAGTCGATCATGTTTCTCTGAATTGATCTCGAGTTGAGATGAGGTGGAGATGGAGATGAGATGCTTACCTCTGAAAGAATGGAAGAAGAAGAGGAAGAAGAAAGGACAGACTGTTGTAGTGTGTTTGTGTTGTGAGTGAAGAGGGAAGAAACAGACTTGATGCAGGTCGGCAACTCATGCCTTTATACAAGACGAGGCACCAGCCTTGGAGCACTCTCAACCCCAGCGTCTAGATCTTCGGGGGCCAGAATTGCACCAGAATCACCCCTGCCAATGTTCTTCCATAACTCCCGAGCAACGGGTTGAGTTTCCGGCAAGGCTCCCAGCCGTGACGAGGAGAAGAGAAGGGTGTCTAGGACCAGAGACACCGATGTGGAACCCCAACGAGAACATTTCGTAGCCCTGCCTTGTTCTGACTGCTCTCTCAACGTCGGGATAACAGCGAACCGGGTCACGGCAGTTGGGATGGGTGCACGGTCACCGGCTGGATCTATCATCCGACCCATGTGAGAGAAAGGCGCCAGTATGTGGCTTTGGCAGAAAAAGGATGGCAAAGCCGGGTTACTGGGGGGGTTTGACCGTTTGAACAGACAGACCCCTGGCTCCGGATGGGATGGAGTCCGGGAACGCCAAGTACGGGGGCATGGCGATGGAGGCGTTTGACAGTTTGCTAGGCGAGTGACGAGAGGACGGTGAAGCGGGTGATATAGGTCAGCGTTGAGAATAAGGGCTAAGAGTTAAGAGAAGTAAGCAGAATACTTCATTTGCAAAGGGGGAGTAATCATAGAGAACTGCAATACAGCATTACAGATCAGTCGAGATGATCTATTCGCAGCATTAAGGTTAACCTTCTTGACCCAAACTACCTTAGACCTGGTGAATGAACAAGACTGGAAAGCCAGATCCAGCCCTACAGTACAGTACACCCCCGCAGAAGATGGAATCTTCCGACAAAAAGCACCGTCCCGGCAGTCTTGACAGGTGAACGGACGCATAGGCGCATGACTTGTTCCAACCTTGGTTCGCGACCGGGTTCGTCTGAGGACGTGTGTGAGGCTGCCCGATCAGGCAATACGGGGTGACCAGGGGGTTCGGTTGGCAACGGTGATGTGGTTGCCCCCTCTTGTCGCAGATGCGGGTTCGGATCAGGCTGAGGAAGAGGGGGAAAAAAGCAAATAAGGACTTGGGGATGGGGTTTGTGCTCGGATGAGTGATGAGACGGTGTCTGAACTCGTGCAGTGGCGAAAGATGAGGAGTCAGACCGATCTTGACTGATGTTTGTAAGTCTACGTGTACGGTTAACTAACATAAGGTTCGGGATGAGCACGGAATTGTCTCGCAAGTGCTACAAAGTTGCAAATTAACTCTAAACTCCAGTTTATTCAATGATTGGTGAACTGCCGTAATTCATGCTCTTGTTTATTTTAACAGTGGTTGTACGTGTTACCCGAGTACTGTGTGGTCAGTTACTCCAGAGCCTTCTGTAGCCTCGATACTACCAAGACCAACCTCAGACACCCCCAGTCACGATACTCGACACTCTATGAATCCACTCTCGCCTCTCCTCTACAATCACCGCAATCTCTGGCACCGCCAAGCAGGACATGCTGCCCAACGCGGCAACCTCCTGCCGGCGCACGTCTATAACTCACCGCGCCTATTGAATCTCGCTACCGCACGGCGCCTGTCAATACAACCGGTAATCGTATGGCGCAATCCCTCTGTTGCCTCGCAAGGACCCCGTACAAACACATCAGAGCATGGCATTGTACTGTACGTAGATACTTCCTTGACCTCTTGTCGCAGGACTGGAGCCTTGCCCCGCTCAAAAGTGAGATAGTGTTGTTTGGTAGATATCATGTTTCTTGTCTCTGCTCGAGGCGAGTTTCGCTCATCCCAGGCCCCCGAGTACCTTTGATTCGGATGAGGGGAAGTTCCGATGTTCCAGAGCCGCGGGTTTTGTCTGGTTTCGACCATCTGAGGATCAGTCGAAGCCGTCTCGCCTCAACTCACGACCTGAGCCCGAGTATGGGATTGCCTTGGCTGGCTGTCCTTGCCCCTTCTCCTCGACCCCACGCTCGTTGTTTCCTGATCCACAGAGGCTCTCGGGAGTTTCTTACTCAAAATGCCTTGCCGGGTTGAAGCAACACCAGGGCCATGCTAATCTTGGTTTCCAGCCTCATGAGCGTTTGGACAGTTGATCCCGGTGTCACTTGGTCTTTCGGTAGGGTCCAATCCGGTCCACGCACAAACATCTGTTGTTGTACAGTCTATTTTTGTAAATTTGGTATCGTGACAAAGCCTCATTGCTTCTCTATCCTCCTCGGCGACGGCGAATCTTCACTATCCTTGTGAAATCCTAGCCACTCCCCGAGCATCCCTCCCGGCTTCGGCACGGGACACTCTCTCCTGTCCGGCACCTTCGTCCCTGGGCCCATAAGCTCCTCATCCGGTGTTGTCTGACCGAAGTGTGCGATCCCATCACGGACCTCGGGTGTCTCTTTACGCTTCCACCGCCGCCTCCGGCCGTTTTCATCGATCATGACCTCGCCATCGGCGAATCGTGCTTGGGGCACTGGACAGGGGAGGATGTGAGGGAGGGCAACAACGAAGAAGCTGGCGAAGACAGTTGTTGCAAAGAGGGTAGAGGTAGTGCGGGATCGAGGATGGAGATGTGGTGGCATGATGGGCGTGCTTCGTAGATGTTATACAGCGCTTTGTATGTTTGTAGGCTTCGCGCTTGAAGGATTCTGGTCGCCCAACATTAGCGACTCGCCATGGTCGTGGACGTTAGGGAACTTGCCAATTGGACCGGATCATGGTCTCTGCTTCGCGACGCCAACTAGGTTGAAGCGCGCTCGCCGTGGGAGTGAAGGTCGTTCGTTGTGCCGGAGGAGTCGGCTGGCTGAGCTCGAAATCTCGAAATGCAGGTCACCACGCCATTTAATGCGAGCTCGGCTATTGGTTCGTGATGCATCTGGTCTACAGTCGCACTACCGGATTGATTCATAGCGGGGTTCGGCAGAATGTTTTTCCTTATCTCTTATCGCGAGTCAAAGATCGTCACTTGTCGGCACTTTGAATGTTACTGCAGCAGTGGGCGACGCTGGCGCAAGGGTCTCCAGCACTAAACGACGACCATTCATTCCCAGCCATGCATTTATGACCCAGGCAGGACACAACGACTTCACGACATAACGATTATCAATTCATTAGAGCTTCAACGATCATAGTAGATCAAAGAGGACTCACTCAGACCGGCCACTCCGAATAGAATGAGGTGATCGCATTGCGGCACTCCACCTAGAGATCGCGTTGTCCCAGCGCCGCCATGAGCGATCTCGACCAGTACGTATTGCAATGCGCAATGATTCTTGCGAGAACGCAGAAAGGTAGCTGACCAGACTTGTAGGGCGATCGCGCAGCTGCGCGCATGCCGTCCAATTCCCGAGTCACAGGTCCGCGAGATCTGCCACAAGGCACGAGAGCTCCTCATTGAAGAAGCCAATGTCGTGACCGTCAACGCGCCCGTAACGGTATGCGCTGTCGTCAAAACTGGACGAGAAAAAACGAGTGGATCGCTGATATGACCTTCAGATATGCGGCGATATTCACGGTCAGTTTCATGACTTGATGGAACTATTCAGAGTCGGCGGCGATGTCCCAGATACAAACTACCTTTTCATGGGTACGACTATACCCCTCCTGCAAGATCCTCCATTTATGCCTATACTAAAGCAGATTCTCTTACACAGGCGACTTCGTCGACCGCGGCTTCTACTCACTAGAATCCTTCCTCCTCCTCCTTTGCCTCAAAGTCCGCTACCCCGACCGCATGACCCTCATCCGCGGCAACCACGAATCCCGTCAAATCACCACCGTCTACGGCTTCTACGATGAATGCCTTCGCAAATACGGCAGCGCGAACGTCTGGCGCTACTGCTGCGACATCTTCGACTACCTCGCCCTCGGCGCCATCGTCCTGGGCGCCTCCAACACCCTCTCCTCAGAGGATCAGGAGACAGAAATCGAGGTCTGCGATCAGGCTGGTTCCGTATTGAGCCGCTTTGGAAGGCAGACAAGCAGTAACAGCTCCGCACCAGCTGGATCTCAAGAACCTGTCTCTAGTCCCGGCGGTCCCGCCTCATCAGGCGACAAAACCGGTCCTCCAGGCTCTGGCGCCACTGGCTCCAGCTCAGGCTCCATCGGCAACCCAGCAGGGGCCGTCCTCTGCGTCCACGGCGGCTTGAGCCCCCTCATCGACACGGTGGATAAGATCCGTCTGATAGACCGCAAACAGGAGGTCCCCCACGAGGGCGCCATGTGTGACCTCCTCTGGTCGGACCCTGATGAGATCGACGGCTGGGGCCTCTCTCCCCGCGGAGCCGGCTTTCTCTTCGGCGCTGATATTGTCAAGGTCTTCAACCATCGCAACGATCTGAGCCTCATTGCCCGCGCCCACCAGCTTGTCATGGAGGGCTTCAAGGAGATGTTCGACGCCTCCATCGTGACGGTGTGGTCTGCCCCGAATTACTGTTACCGCTGCGGCAATGTCGCTGCTGTGCTGGAGCTTTCCGAAGATGAGTCTGGTACGGGGCTTTTTGCGAGGAGTAATGGTGATGTAGGGAGGAGCGATGGCGGGCAGGGAACGAGACCAGGTGGGCTCGTGGATGGGGAGCAGATCGTGAACAGGAGCGGGCCCGCAAGGCGGTATCGTGTCTTCCAGGCAGCACCGCAGGATTCTAGGGGCATGCCAGCGAAGAAGCCCGTGGCGGATTACTTCCTCTAACGCGCAGAGGGGAGAGGTCGACATCGAAGGGACTGGACGCTATTGTTCTTCTACTTGGACTACGGAAGGTGTTAACAAGGAGTTCACTAGGGTTTGTTATTACTCTTGAGGGTGCATCAGTCTTCTGCAAAGTTTTGGTATAGTCCTGAGTGAACACTCTGAGTCCAGCTCAGTCTGTCGTCATGCTTCCAGTCCCCCGGCCCTGGACTCCGTATGCCACAAATGCTTCCAACGCTGTACAACAAAACGAATACGCTGGAAATGCAAACGCTCAGTCCTCCGAGTCAGCAGTGTAGCCCACATCCTCCTCTTCCTCCTGCCTCTGCATTGCCTTTCCCGCCTTCAGTCTTCTTTGCTCTTTGGCCTCCTTCTCAAAAGCTGCTTCGAGTTCCCACACGAGCTCGTCGTACTCACCATCGCCCTCTGCCACCTCCCACGGGAGACCTGGAATGGACTGTTCAAATGATTCATCAACGTCGTCCGCGCGGCATGTAATATTCACGATGGTATCGGTGTCGTCTCTTTGAGACCCAACATCTTCAGCTAAGGCTGCAGGACCCAGATCCAAAGGCGCCATAAGCTCCTCGAGCTCGATCTGCTCACTCAGACTCTCACCATCAGCTTCCGCTTCCTCCATAAGACAGTGCAGTGCGTCATGAACGCAATCCAGGGTCCGTCCGGGGGTGAACGGTGAGCCGACGGGAGACACTGGGTTCAGAGTCGGGTTGGTAAGGGGGCACAGAGTGTCATGGCCCTCGGCGTCGCCCTCTAGCTGCTCCGTCTGGCCTGCTGTGAACTCGAATGGCTCTGCTGGGGTGACTGAAAAGCTAAAGTCCATCAAGACCTGATTGTTGAGGTCGGACGGTACCCGTGGGCTGTCAAGTGGAGTGAAACCCTCTGCAGGAGTTGTGCCTTGTGTGTAGCCTCCTTCTGGGGTTGTTGGGAGAGATTCACGGCTGGCAAGACTCTCATCCCCTGAGAACTGTGTGTAAGTAAGGGGAGAGATCGGCGTGATATAATTGTCGTCAATCTCGGGCTGGGTGGAGGGCAAGCGCTCATAAAGCGAGGTCAAACTGCTCGGGTGTAAGCCATCGCTGTATGACTTTGAGTATACGTGCTGAGGGAGGAAACTGTACTCTTTCGTCATATTCGGCCTTTTGAAACCATCTTGCGGTCGGACATGAGAGTTGTCGGTCTCGAATGATCGCGACTTGCGCTTCAAAGGAAACGATAAGGCGTCCATGCTGACGACTGTTGTCGTTGGAGATAGAAGTAGTCGAAACCGCGAAGCGTTGAATTCCGGATGCTTGGTTTGACGAATTCGCAAGACTGCTGCTGGTATGAACCTCGTGGGCGAAAATCTATATCTCAGAAATGATTAGGAGCGCAACTGCTTGATATAGTTGACAGGAGGATATGATCGTGAAGCTGTCTTTGAGGTACCATTACGCGATGCATCATCTTTCGAAAGAAAGATCAGTAGAAGAGAAGGAGGAAGATTGTCTGGTGGTCAAAAGGCAACGAGGCAAGTCAGAAGAAGGGCGATAGCCGGCAGGCTCGAGCGACAAAGACGCTGGTATTTCTGGGTCACAGAAGGCGCACGTCAAAGAAAGGGAACGTGGCGATGCCCGAATCCTCGTCCTCTCTTGTTGCATTCAGTGTTGTCAAGCCTTTGACATTATTAGTCGGTGCTCAGCCTTCGATGGACGGCGCCAACAAAGAATGTCGATGTGAATCACGCCCACTTGGTCAGGGCGCCCCTACGGTTAACCCTCCAAGGCCGGTGCCGCGACCCGACGACCAAACGAATCTGATAACAATGAACGTGATGAGTGTACTGTACATACAGTATTCTTAAAGGACCTGGCTCTGATCAGAGATTGACAGCCCCCAGAAGGAAAACATATCGTATCCAGTTAGAAAGCCTCCCTCACTCAGAACGCCTTCAGATATACAGCTTCTTCGAAACTTGAGGCTATCGCAATGTAGCTAGATAAGTAACTACGCGCGCGGGAATACACTCGCACGCCAGCCAAATTAAGGACAAGTTTTATGCGGGGTCTGCTCGGTGAAGAAGACAAAGGAGAGTAGATTCTCTGCCCGTAGCCTTCAACAAACCCCACGAGAACATCCGACGCCTGTTGGCTCCTGACCGATTGCCGATAATCGGCCTCTTCCCCACGGGTTGGGCAGCGCTGTGGTGGTTTGTTAGAGTATCTAGACGAACAATCCTCGTTCGAGTTGTTGCCGGGTGAGAGGTGAGACCTGGAGGCGATGCTGGAACTGTACTCCGAAGCAACAATTAAAGATATCGTGATGCTAGTGATATGTGCGGCTGCCGCATCGCTGAACGACTATTTGACGATGCGCATCCTCATGAGCTTGACCTTTGGCAAAGTTCACGAAGCATGCGTGACGCCGTGGTGGATGCAGCATAATGCTATGCCGCTTCGTCGCTAATGACACTATGCCCGTATTCTCATTTCGGCGGTTCCGATGGATAACTCCGCTGCGACTTGTGCTAAGTTAGCCGGCGACGATGTGACATCATTTGAGACACTGTCCGAACGGGGGTTCTTCTTGGGCAATGCTCAGCTCGTGAAGCAGTCGAAGCACCGTAGAAGGCAGTCCAAGCCCGCACTTATGGCTGTTAGTCCCGAGAGCGGACAGTAACACGGAGTGGAAGTATTGACCAGGAAAAGCAAGGCTCATTGAGACTCTGACCGGGACCACATAGTTCAGACAACAAGATGAGCTGATTCTCACCGGGAGATGCCACGGGATGGAGACGACTAACATGAATCGAGTTGGTGTGTTCGCTGGGTATGCATTAGAGCCGGCAGGTCGGCCGAGAGATGAATTGGAGGGTCAAGGCTGCTAGACGTGTCATATCGGGCCTGAGCGTATGGAAAGATGTCCATATGCAACTGAGTAAACCTGTGTCATGCGGACAGGCAATGATGACGTGCAGGTTAAGGCTCTGTTGCTTGAGTCGGTAGGTGGTCTTTGTGGTCACGACGTTGACACCAGAACACGTGCCTGCCTCATGGCGTCGTAGCGGGAAGAAGCCTCAGGCAGGGTAGCAAGGGAGACACACACCGCGCCAGATCCACCCACCGATGAATGGATGCTTCCCCCGGATTGCTATGCACCATTTAACTTCACGGCCACCCAGGCTAGAGATACCGACTGTCCTCCTTGCAGCAATGAAATGCGCCGCTCGACTTTCTGCGGAGCGCTCGACTCCAGACTCTGCGCTAAGCCAAAGTTCGTGGCTCGTCTTTACGCCGGCATCAGCAGTCCCTACAGTCCCGGTTTGCGGCTGTGAGACCCAAACCCGACCAAGTGAGCAGACAATGCAGGTCACTGTCGATCATCGCTTGCGGCCGACAGCTCGGACTCTCTGTTTTATGTCGGAACGCCACAAATCCCTCGCCATGGGACCGCGGCGACTCAGTGCACATGCTTTCTCTCGGACTGGCCGAGGCCATCTATCAATTCTGCCAGTCCCATCAGCATGTGCCAATTGAAGGTCAGCGCCATCGAGCTGCACTGCACGGACACGGAAACACCCGTAAAGCATCGGCCGAGCAATGAGGGCGCGTTGACCCCTTGCCTAGCCTAACTCTCTTTCCAGCTATCGTGGCAAGGATGCAGAAAGCCTTTCCCAAGGCATCCATTCACATGCGGGAAACAAACAACGCCATCATTTTTATTGAGCCACACGCTGCCGCGAAGGTCCGTCAACCGTTGGTCCCGTTGCATGGCCGTCGTGCAGCTTTAGCGCGTCGAAAGCAGGATAGACCTGACAAACTTGTCTCGAGCATGCCTGTCTCTCACACATTAGCGCAGTCCTTAGACTATAGACCCTGGTTAGGCGAGTCTCCGCTGCCTGAGATCGACGCGGAAACGGAACAAAGGATGGGGTCGGTGCCGTAGCCTTTGCTATGTCGAGGTCATCAGCCCCTGTCTGACTAGTCGCCTTGAATTGCAGTATCGAGCAGGTCACTGCGGACGCCATGGGCTGCATACTGCAGCACAAGTCGAGTGACCCCTGAGACGATCAACATCTGCGCCACCCATCCGGTTGACCAGGTACGAGTCGTGTCGGCTGACGAGGACGTCGTGGGCAAAGGGGATGGAGGATTAGACAAGACGCCAACAGGCCACTAGGGGTCGCCTGTCAGTTTGGGAGTCATGTCACTCCCAAACAAGACTCACTCACTTCGGAATGATAGCCACATGGCAGTTACCGATACTACGCGGGCGGTTCGTCTCGACCTGTGGATGCATGTGGCCCCAGGGTCTCACACGCCGAATAGGAAAGGGACGGGGCCGGCAAGGTGGTTATCAACGGACATTTACACTTCAGCGCCGACTCTCTGGAGACACCACCTCGAGCATTGAAACGCGTCTCAAAATCCCTGGTTCTCAGGCGAAGACATTTTTCCCGCAAAGACATCCACCAAACTTCGACAACGGGTCACTGTCAGAGGTGACAATCGCTGATTCGACCACGTTGCCAACCAATCCAGTATCAACACCGCATCAACTGTGACCGAGGTCCACAGGATGGGCTCTGTTCGATCCGACTGGCGTGCCAACAGACGCGTCACAACTCAGGAATGGCGCCTTATGGGCATGACTCTACCTGAAGCGTCTCTTCTAAGCCCATGCGGCGTCTATTTGGATGCCCACCACCTCTGAATCGACACCCCCCAGTCAACTCTAAGAGCTTTCCAGCATGTTACACCATCACTTTTAGCTAGCCATGCGTTATTTCGCCCCGTACTCCAGGCTGTTGTTTCTCCCACTTACACCCTCGTACCCATGCTAGACATGGCTGGCTCAACTCTTTCGAGAAATCTCTTCAGCCTCACTATGAAACTTGACGACTACGATGGAGTCTATTCCTTGTCCCGGTGGTTGTACTTCCCCCCCCCCGCTCCATCTGCAGGTCATGGCTCCGCGTCGGTGTCGGATGGGGGCCGCAAGGGGGGTGGGTTTGTTTGCCAGGCCACATACAAGTACCTGATCCTACGCCCTTAGCCTGCCAACCTGCGGCCGACCATTACCTCGACTGCTATCTCCTATTCGGCTTTCTTCATTGTTCTCTAGAAGTACGGGTGCCTTCTGGTACTTGTGCTCTGGTCCTATTGGGAACATGTATAAGTCATAACGCCTGCCGCCTCCTCTGTCACTTCTACGCCTCACCTCGTTGACACCTAGATGACGGAACATCAAACACAACGTTCTGACCCTTTCTGCGAAGACTGTCGATTTGTCTTTCTTCCTTTGCGGACTACTTCACCGTTACTGGTACTCGATATCTACATCCCAAAATCAAATGTCGTACCATCCAGCAGGAACACACGGGGGCTCACGGCCCAACGCTCGCGTGCCCAATACTCTCCCCAACTATCCTGGTGGCCCAGCCTATCAAAGGCGCGAGGCAGACCTGGCACGCGTCCGTGAGAACCAAAGACGATCCCGGGCTCGCAGGCGGGAATATGTCATGGACTTGGAGAATCGTTTGCGCCAGTGCGAGCTCTTGGGCATCGAGGCATCCGCAGAGGTTGCGCTGGGGGCCAGGCGTGTCACTGAGGAGAATCGACAGCTTCGAGAGCTGCTTCATGCACACGGTGTGGATGATCGACATATTGCACACTATGTGCAGAACGCCTCTGGGAGGTGGGAGGCTACCCCCGGGACCATTCCACCGATAGCAGGCGAATCTCCAGTCCAGTCTCTGGAGCAGCTCCTAGAGCCTCGGAGACCATCTTCCTTGGAACCACCTGTCATGTCCTTCACTGTACCTTCGCAGAGAAGTCGAGAAAACTCGGCACCCTCTCCGGCGGCGAGCACTCCCCCTGCCTGGCAGCCATCTCCAACTTCGGCGGACACCGCAACGTACGGTTCACCTCCTACGGGCAATGGCAGCTCAAGATCTGCGGATAGCTCTGCGACGTATTCATATCCCACACCATATGGGACATCAATTTCAAACTCGTACCAAACTTCGACAGCCACGTCAGAAGCGTCTGTTCCACGAACTCAAAGATACGATCCTCCCACGCCGTCTCGGGCTTTCGAGGATGAGGACCAGGAGCATTTCAACAATGCGCCGTCACGAGTCGATGAGGATACTCGGCTAGGCTGCACAGCACCGGCGAATACATATAGCGGTGGCAGTTCGTACCGGTCGGGTCGCCGCGAGACTTGAATTAGGCGAGATAGTTTTACACGACTGTGCGGGTCTTTGGGATACGGCGCACATGACGGGTGGAATATGGGTATGGAAGTGTATAATTCGATCATACGTGTTCTCAACATGCTCTGTTTTGCTACAAGTAAACTGGATGTTTGCAGATGGGGCTCAATGAGGTGTTCTTCATGTCTGCAAGGGGTTGCGTATCCTATTTGAGAGGATTGGGCATTCCAACTGACTGACCGAGAGATCCCTAGTGGAATACCTCGAAATCAATGCATCCCTTGGCATTGGCCGTCGTCAGGTCCAGAAAGCGAACCGGATAAAATGCGCGGGTAAAGTACTGTACGACCAAGGCATATTATGAGGAAAGGTGCACCTTCGAAGCCGGTTCTGTCAACATTCACGATGTCATGGAAAAGTTGTTCCATTTCTCCACTAGAAATCAGCGAGAATTCGAAAGGCTTCCAAATATGCGGTGATTCGTTTTGGACATGGCAGATGTTAAGAAGCGTTGAAGCTGAGCGCGACATACTGTGGTGTGTGCGATCTCTGTGTAAGACCAAAAAGCAAGCCTTGTACCAACTGCCGAGCAAAGGTTGCATTAGATGCGAGTGCCGCCGAACATGCTTAAATTGGCGAAACCTATCCCATCAGTGAGTAACGCAAGCCATGGAGCGAAGTTGGAACCAAAGGGTCTGTCGAAATAACAAGTAAGACTGGTACTGCGTTTTCTTCTTGCATTTTCCAAGACCATCTCCAAATCAGGAATTATTAGGATGAAACCTATTTGGTTTGTCCTCACTTCCTCGCGTGGTGCCCATCTCATCCCTCGCGCAGGATGCTATCCACTACTACAAGCTGTCAGCCGTGGCTTAGACTTTCTGTGACAGACACTTCCCTAGGTTCAGAAGGGAGCGATCTTGGCTCAGACCCGCGATGGATTCGCAGTGGGTGCCCAGCAGCGCCCTCGTGTTTCATGCGCTGAGCGTCACTGCGCCCCTCCAAGCGGCCCACTGTGTCTCCCCCCAGCGACCTCCGACTGGGTGGGCATGACGACACTACACTGGTGATGGTGGGTGCAGGTGGTCCCTGGCAACGGGATCAGCCCTGTCTGTGCATTGCATTTTGCGCCTGTGCCTTGCTGTACCCTGGCTTGGGTGCTATTTATAATTCCCGGTATTTGAACCTGGAAGCTTCCTCTGTTTTCTTCTGCTATGCTATAGCATTGAGTCCATTCATCTTCAGTCGGGAAACTTCATTTGCAGCTACACGCCTCACATTGGTCATTGCTCTCAAGCCAGCTTGCTTCAGTCACTACTACAATCACCATGCCTTCCCTCAAGAGCATCCTCGCCACTGCGGCTTTCGCCAGCCTTGCTCATGCGAAGACCATTCGTGTCACAGCAACTGACGACAACAAGTTCGACCCTAACGATATCAAGGCCGACAAGGACGATGTCGTTGAGTTCGTCTTCGAGCCCAAGAACCACAGTGTCGTTGCCGGCAGCTACGATTTCCCCTGCTCTCCTCTCCAAATTGGCGAGGGCTTCTGGTCTGGCTTCATCGATTCTGATGATGGCGAGGCGGTACGTTCTTCTCTCCTCATACGCAAGCTAAAATACTAACCAGTCTTACAGGACAAGGTCTTCCGCGTCCAGATCAACGATACTGAGCCCATCGTCTTCTACTCCTCACAGGGCACCGAGTGCCCAGACGGCATGGTCGGCATCATCAACGGAAACAGCACTCGCAACCTCACCGACTACCGCGAGCGTGCCTCTGAGATGTCCAGCGGCGTTGATGGCGATGTGCTTGGCAGCAAGGCATCCGGCGGTCGCATTGCAGACAACAATGGTGACAACGACGACGGCGACGACGACAACAGCAACGATGATGATGACAACAATGACAGCAACGACAGCAACAACGACGATGATGATGCAGCGGGTATGATCCAGGTTCCTACCCTTGGCCTCCTCGCTGTCGTCGGTCTCGCGTTCTTCATGGCATAAACAGCGAAAGTTGAACGGGCGAACAGTGTAAGATTGGTTAGGCTTCGGGAAGAAGCAAATGAAACGGCCTGTGTCAGTTGTCTTAGAAGGCGTCCTCCTGTCAATTTTTGGTCTAAGACAGTTTAATCTTAATGATATACCCCGGTTTCAACCATTGACTTATTAGCCGGGCAGTTGTTCCCCCGCGTGGTTTTTCGCGTAAGCTCAGGCTAGTGAGCTCATGTGTCTCACAGGGTTTTGAGTCTGATTAACAATGGGATTGTCTAGCATATCCGAGTGGGATACAATGTGCCGTACGCTGAAGCAGAGGCCATGTGTTGGCAATTCTCAAAGAAAATGTCCATGCGAGGTCTGCATACATACGCGCGATAGGCTATAAGGAGTGTAAGCTGATGCGGGCTACCTTATGATCCCCACAATGGCCGGCACCTATATGCGTGCGCACCGCCGATAGTAACGCCAGCCCTGCTATTAGCGGACTTGTGGCTTTCTTCACCGGACTCTGGTGCTTCCACATCTTGTGAATGTTGGCTCGACCAACACAATCTCCTCAATCGGACCTGGACGGCACTGCGGAGCCACCACTGTGACATGTCCCCAACCAATTGTGTTCTCGGCGTTGGTGAAAGAAAGCTCCTAGCTTCCGCGTGTCCGGCGACAGCCACAACATTGTCGCTAACTATCTTGGGCATCCTTTCATAAGTTGCCACATCGGCCGAGGTACATAGGCTACTGAGCTGACTCGTCTGGCCGAGTATAGGTGGATCTAAGTTCCTTAAGGTTCTATAGCTGATCAAGCACCACTGTTGCGTGTGAACGAAATCACTGCCCAAGTAGGATACTAGACTAGCTGGTTCGAAGATGTGGGACAGGCGGAACATTTGCCGCTCGTCGACATCCCACTTCAGGTCCGCCACGGACAGTAGATAAGTCGGACGCTCTCCCTCAATGGGGTTTTCGGATCAGCTTCACCGTTGCATTCCTCTTCAAGCGCACCGAGCCATCCAAGACATTCATACTCTCACCTTGGAATCCTTCCAGCCAGTCTCCACACCGTCACAATGGCAGCCAAGCAAGCAATCGTCCAGGTCATCTACCCTGCTGGTGAGGACACCCAGTTTGACATGGACTACTACCTCAACACGCACATGCCTCTCGTCCAGAAGCGCTGGGGTGGCAGTGGCCTTCTCAACTGGGATGTCATGGTCGGCGAGAAGGGAGAGGACTTCCACGTCATGGCGACCTTGACCTGGGACAAGGCCGAATCCTTTGCCAACGCGCCCCATGTTGCTGAGGTCATGGGCGATGTCCCCAACTTCACAAACACGACACCAGCGAAGCGAGTGGGAACTATCATCGCGTCGAGCTCTTCTGCTTAGGCAGGACTTGCCTGGATCATTCGGGGGGGGGGATTCTGCCGGCGGGGAAAAGGATCATGATGCTGCGGGTATGAATTGCGGCTCCGAAGGAGGGGTAGAGAGCAAAGCACCCCGGCTGTTGGCATCCGAGCTGAACGGGAACTAGGGTCGAATTAGCTAAACAACGTTGACAATATTGATACGGTCCAAATTGAAAAGTTACCAGTCAAGACACCCACGCTTTATATGTTGCTTGGCTCCTGTCTTACGGTGCAGGGTAATTCCCCCCCGTCGGCGCCCAAGTCTGGACGCCGACATTGGCACCGGGCGCCCTCGGCACATGACGTCGGGTCGAGTCGCGAAGCGCCATCCGCTGCCGCTACCGCTGCCACAATTCTTTATTCCCCTGCCACACCTTCAACTAACCACCTGTGATCCTCCTCAACTCTTCCCGCAATACTCGAGATTTGATGCGCCCACCCGCGCACGATGCCCTTCCTAGAACCTTTATGACCTGACGCGACAACCACCCTCCTGCGTCTTTCCTCACCACCCGCACTTCCCGCCTCCCGCCTCCCGCTCGCCCGAGCCGCAATGCGCGCCTCGAGTCGGCTCAGCGCCCCTCTTCGGAGGAGGTGCGCTGCTCCGTCTCGAGTTCACGCCCGGTCACAAATTCGCCTAGCGACCTATCGACATTACCACCTTCCGACGAGGCTGGCGCCTACTTGCGCACCTCTCGGCCGTAACCTGAGACCCATCTCTGAGCGTCTGACGGGCACAAGAGGGGCTTCCCGTGGCCATGCGACTGCAGCGGGTAGACCCGATTCTGACAGCTTCGGCCCCTTGCAGGAGTATGACAGGCGGGTAGAGACTGGTAAACTGAAAAACGATGAGCATCAACGTGGTATGGTATTTGTCTTATCCCTCAAAGTAACTCGAGGCTGATTGCGCAGGCATCATCGAGAGCCTCCAATGGCTTCACGACGACCTTCGTGGTTACGAAGCACCACCCGTCGTCCACCCAAGCTGGGATCTCCTCAAACCCGCAAAGAAGTCGGTCTTCTCATCTCTATTCGGCGGCGGCAAAGGCGGCGCTGCCTCCAAAAGCGCTATCGGCGCCATTCCCGAGAACTTACCGCGAGGACTGTACCTATACGGCGATGTCGGCAGCGGCAAGACCATGCTTATGGACCTGTTCTACGACACTTTGCCCTCGAGCGTCAAGTCGAAGACACGCATACACTTCCATAACTTCATGCAGGATGTGCACAAGCGGCTGCATAAGATGAAGATGGAACATGGCTCGGATGCCGATGCGATCCCGTTCGTGGCAGCGGACATTGCTGAGAAGGGCAACGTGCTGTGTTTCGATGAGTTTCAGTGTACAGACGTTGCCGATGCCATGATCCTCCGAAGGTGAGTCGTTGGTTTATGGCGAGCTGTCTCTTGCTAGTTCAACTCTAATCACCACAGGCTGCTGGAGGCATTGATGTCTCACGGTGTTGTCCTTGTGACAACGTCAAACCGCCATCCCGATGACCTCTACAAGAACGGTATCCAGCGCGAATCCTTCATCCCCGCCATCAAGCTTCTCAAAACCCGTCTCCACGTCATCAACCTCGATTCTCCCACCGACTACCGAAAGATCCCTCGTCCACCGTCTGGAGTCTACCATACACCTCTCGACGCACATGCAAACGCCCACGCCGACAAGTGGTTCCGTTTCCTCGGTGATTCAGAGAACTTCCAGCCGCATCCCGAGACCCAGAATGTCTGGGGCCGCGAGATCCACGTACCGCAAGTGTCAGGTCGCTGCGCGCGCTTCACCTTCGACGAGCTTATTGTCAAACCGAAGTCGGCAGCTGATTACCTTGAGCTCGTTCGTGCCTACGATGCCTTTATCGTGACGGATGTGCCGGGCATGACGATCAGAGAACGAGACCTCGCGAGACGATTCATTACATTTATAGATGCTGTATACGAGGGTAATGCGAAGCTTGTTCTTACGACAGAGAAACCTCTCACAGAGCTATTTGTCTCACGAGATGAGATCGCCGAGGCGCTCCTCGATGGGGACGCAACCAGGGACAAAAACAGCAAGAAGAGCCGAAAAGAGGAAGCGAAACAGGCTATGGACAATATCCTTGAAGATGTAGACGAGAGTGCAGAGAAGTTGAAGAGCTCGAACCTCTTTGCAGGTGAAGAGGAGGCATTCGCTTTCGCAAGAGCCTTGAGTAGACTGAAGCACATGGAGAGCAAGGAGTGGGTAGAAAGGGGCATGGGATTAGAAAAGCAGGGTGGCAAGCAGAACCGGGATAGCTGGGCCAAGGCCCGGAGTCGACAGATGGAGGATTCGATGTGAGGTGAGATGCCATGCACTCAACCCGCGCCAACCGCGGCTGTTTGCCGTCTTTGTACCAGCGATAGAATCATCTTCACCGCCCATATAGAACAGGCGTCGAAGCTTTCTAGTTCAAGCATCCCGTCAATGTTTCGGGACAAGACCTTTCCGATTCCTGTGTGAGGCTGCGAGGTGACATCGCGGTGCAGCGTGAAGACGAGGTCTCCGCCACATTCCACCAGGATCGCGTATGCGTGAGCTGAAAGGTCACCTAGCGGAAGTCAATGGGCGCGTGTAAGCGCCTCGATTTCACCCCTTACTTGGTGTATGGCCAATAGAAAGAACTTCGGCACGGTGCGCAATGGCAACACAAGAACGCAGCGGAATCTAGTCCTAATCCTAACATTTGAACAATCCCGTACAAGGATGATTAGCCATGCAAGAGCTCAAGGTCTTGATCGTATACGCTCGCATTAGAACTCGAATGATAAATCCTCCTAGGTCTTAACAAGCGTGCTTACCTTTAAGAGCTTAGTATCCGAATCATGGGCTACTTACCCTTGCTGTCAGGATCGATATATCGCGACCCACGTCGTCGTGTAAGACTGACTCTGGTTGGACACAGGCTGGGGTCAGCGCCAAGGCTTAGACGAGCGATGCATATCAAAGGCCGATGCTCCCTATAGAGTGGACAGCATCGCGAACTAACCATTTCATCCGCGCCGAGTCTTAGTCGGGCGATGCAGTTAGAAGACAGCGAATTCTGCAATTTGGCCCTGGGCTTCGTAATGATCGACCCATACTGATCGCTTAGCGCTTGGATAAAGGATATTGAAGCTCGTTGCTATACGAGTGATACATGAACCGTCCTGACTACATAGTTCCTGGATATGAACAACACCATGCTCAAAGGGCAGTTGCACAGTGTGAAGAGGAACTGATTCAGATATGCAGTTAGGCTGTCATGCCCGTATCTTGCCTTCCATTGAGGCTGAGACACCCAGTCTATTCACCAGGAAAACCGATCCGGATGGCCATTAAAGGATACATACCCTTCTAGACGGCGGATGACAGACTGGGGCTTTAGTCTCAAGCCCAAGTGCTCCGTGATGACCTTTTGCCGGGGGTACAGTCCGGTTGCTGTTGGTCGACCCCAGTCTGTTCGCATTCATCGAATAAGCATTGGGCACAGGCGTTTGTTGGGCGAGAGCGCTATGGCCGTAGCCGTGAGTGGAGGTATATAAGGCCTTACCTTCTCGATCAAAGGGCTTTGTCGCCCTCTTCTGCCTCTCAAGCTTCTGACTTCCTGTTAACCCGTAGTCAAGACTTCCCTCAATCTGTCCTTTAACATCAACATGCGCCTCTCATTGGGAGCTCTGGCATTGGTGGCCGCAGGCCTGACAGAGGCCACAGTGAAGAAGGAATCAGCAGTAAGTAATGGTCTATCAGACGCTCTCATAACTCTTCTGGAGACAGTCCAAGCTAACTCATCCTCAGTGCTCCAAGCTAGCCAAACTCTTTCCTGACGACGTCGCCTTCCCCGACACTGACGCCTATGCGAAGTCCAGCAACTACTGGTCCGGCCGCCAAGTCGAACAGAAGCCTCAGTGCTATGTCACACCTCGCTCGACAGACGATGTATCGAAGATCGTCAAAACCTTGGTGGCTGCGAAGTCTGAGTTCACTGCCAAGTCGGGTGGCCACACGGCGTTCTCGGGCGGTTCCAACACCGACAAGGGCGTGACCATTGATCTCATCAAGCTCAATGAGGTCTCTGTGTCAAAGGACAGAAAGACTGCGTCGATCGGTCCTGGGAACCGCTGGGGCGATGTCTACAAAGCCCTTGATCCTCATGGCCTTGCTGTGGTCGGCGGCAGGGTCTCAACCGTGGGCGTGGGCGGCCTACTTCTTGGAGGTGGCATCTCTTGGTTCTCTGGGAAGAAGGGCCTCGCTTGCGATCACGTACGGGCATACGAAGTTGTCCTGTCCTCTGGAGAGGTGGTCATCGCTTCTCCGACGAAGAACAAGGACCTGTACCGCGCTCTCCGTGGAGGTGGTGGTTCTAACTTCGGCATCGTCACACGATTCGATCTCGTCGCTTCCGAACAGGACAAATTCTGGGGCCAGATCTTGTACCTGCCGGGACAGCTAGATCAGACTATCATTCCCCTTTACACCGATATGGTGAAAAATCAACTGCACAAGGATCCCGGCGCTCACTCGTACCTGGTTCTTACCTACGATCCGGATTCCGGAGCCGAGATCCTGTTCCCTTACTTCTCTCACACGACCGTGCCGTCTGATGGGGGGATCCCGGCCATCTTCCAGCCTTATCAGTCCTTGCCAAATGCCTTTGTCAACCAGACCATCGTCGACCGAGCTACAACGCATGCGCTCGCTGTTGGAGACGTTTTCGGCAATCGTCAGGGCTGGTGGACCACATCCGTGAAAGTCAAATCCACAGAGACCTTCCTCAAGATCGCCGCACTGCACAAGAAGCATCTCGACAAGCTCATCAAAGCTGCAGGATCGTCGTACATGACCTCAGTGCTCGAACTACAGCCAATGACCTCCAACATGCTCGAAGCTGGCGTGAAGAACGGCGGCAATTCACTAGGCCTCCGCCCTAAGGACGGCCCGTTTATGGTGATTGCTTGGAACCCCAGATGGCAGGATTCGAAGTTTGATCGTCTAGTGGAGAAGACGGCCAACAAATTCATCGCCGAGGTTGAGAAGCTGGCGAAGAAGGAGAAGGTTTATGAGGCCTACAAGTACATGAACTACGCTTCTGTGCCGCAAGAAGTTTTGAAGTCTTATGGAAAGGAGAATTACGTCCGCCTAAAGAGGACGGCAGAGAAGTACGATCCAAAGCAGTTGCTGAAGAAGTACTGGAAGGGTTACTACAAGCTATGATGGTCGCAGCATAGAATATATCTAAGATGAGAATCGTGATTTACCGTTGTCGGAACAATGTGCATCAGATTATGGATCACAAGTGGTATCAGCAAAACGGCGGTCTTGTCTCTCCACAAGTCCCGGCCATGTCCAAGAGGTTGGCCTGTAGTCTTAGCACTTTGAAAGGCTCATAGGCTGTGGTCAAGCTAGCATCAGCAACCCAAGGACGGCCTGCGAGGCTCCGGCAAGAAGCAACGATAGGACGGGACACTCGTCACAGTTGACTCCAAGCCACAGTGGATTGACAAATGAGTCGGGCGGCTCCAACATTCAGCCAGTGCCATGTTGTGTAGGTGTTCAGCGCAATATATTGCCGGTTTGCTCCGTCTTCTGAACCGGACCGTTCCGTCCTGCCCGGCTGAATCATCACAGTGCTGGGCAGAGCTGTCAAGGTGTAACGTATGAACGGGATGTTCGATAGTAATACGAGGCTCTAGACCTTGTTTGAGGCGTTGGCACAGCATGAGCCGGACCCGTTACCTCAGAGCGTCTCGGAGGCGGTGAGCCGAACATGCAGCTATAGATAGATCATTCAAGGGTAGGACAAGTCGAACATGCATCGACGGCCCAGCAACAGAGTTCGGACAACGAAGTAACGAGAAACAATCATCCCCCGATGAGACTTTCCCGACCGGACTGACATGACGAAGCCATCACGGCAGATGATGTGGCTGTCAGGGACTTCCTCCGTTGCCCTGCCCCGACAAGAAGTGCGTTTCTCTACAGGACGCTAGGAACAGACTGGGCGCGTTTCATACCCCTGTGTTGGTCCGAGCGATCCTTGACGTGGGATTGGGAAGAAAAGGCTTGGCCCACACTTTGAGATGGCGGCGTCCTGGATCATGTTTTTGGTGAGACTGTTGAGATGAGCTGTATTCGTGTGGTTGAGTGTGATGAGGTCATTTCGGAATACCTAGAGAAGGGTCAGCTGAAAAGTTGGTCTGTGCTGCTATCCGGTCTGTATTTGCGACGAGTCGTTCTTGTGGCTTGTGTAGGTGCGGAGGTCGGCGGTTTCGTATTGGGTCGTGGTCACGGCCACCAAAGCGTTTAGCTAAAAGCTGTTTTGGCCGAGGTGTAATTGTGCATTGGATCTCTTTGATCGCAGATCCTTTCAGATGCTTGCGATTTGCTTTCTGGAATTGGCACAGATAGCGATGTTGATAGGGTTGTTATGTCTCATATGACCGACTCCCTTTTCAAGCGATGAGGTTTCTTTTGCCCTCTGCCCCATATTGCGAGTTGTGCCTTCCTGATTTGATGTATCGATTTACCAGTACTTACTGCCATCGCACTCATTAACAGGAAGCATGTAGACATAATCTACCGTTGCAAAATTGAGCTTCATGCAGATTGCTGCTCCGCGGCAACGCGTACCGTTCGCGTTAACTGTCATCTCAACCATGACCATGACGATTGCTGCCTTCCGTTCATGCCGCCTCCTCCTCTTTTCTTGGGAAGGGCCCGGGAAGGAAAGAAGGCAGGCACTGGCAGGTGGAGGCTGACGGCGGGTCCAGAAGTCATCACTGATTGGGCACAGCACTCAACGGTCCCGGACAACAATCTCGCTTGAGCCCGATACACCAATCATGGGGGATGTGTACCTGGATGTTGCCCCACATGGGCGGGGTTCTGGAGGCAGGAACAGAGGGGGTTAATGCAGGTCTATCACACTATTCCTGTCTTATGTCCCTTTATCCCCATTTTATCCCTTTTGTGAACACCTTATGCTAGCTTATACTCCCTTGTGTCGCTTGTGCCTCCTATTGATGTGCGCTGCATCCCGTCAGTGGCTTGCACCCTCGTGTTGTCGCCCCTGCCGAACCGCTGAGACCCCTGGTCAACGCCCTGTCTTCCTCGCCGATCACCATCTCCCTTGTGAGGCCCCATCACACCCATCGATGCTACTGTGAATGGCAGCATAGTTCCAACACAGGGATGATCTGCCCTTGAACAGGCATCCTCAGCGGATCCTCCATCAGCTTGCCTGCTGGGACTCCCTGGTCACACCCACCACCCATCCAGCATCCCACGTCGTTGGTTCTCTGGCTACCTGTCTGTTGTCTGCAGTGTCCGGGGGCTTGGGCTCGTTGCTGCGCCTTCGAGTCAGTTATCTCGTCGCCCTCCGGCTTCCCCTTCGCTCTCCTCTCTTCCTCTCACCAACCCCTCCCTTCAGGTCATCAGGCTCGACTATCGAACGTCGCCCTTTTTGAACATTTCAACCACACGATACTCATCGTGCGCGAAACTTTCTTCGTGCATCCGAGTGTGGCGTTGTTTGTTCGTCCATTCTTTTCCAACCTCGAAGGCGGTGCCCTCTTGAGACGATTTCTATTTCCGTCCGGCGACTACGACGACTTGAGCAAACCAGCCAAATCCATTCTCAGTCAACCTCGATATCAACGGCGAACATCCAAATTCATCTCTCGTTTGGCACCTGGTCCAACCAACTACTTTCATTCATTGAATCCCTCGACTGTCCCTGAGACAACATCGATTTTATCCCACCTGCGACGTCAGCCCGACCGTTCCCACATCTTCAATAGCGTTTACCACCACGTTCATTCCGCCCTCGACCCGCGATCGATAGCATTCCAGTGAAGCTGTCCCACCTCGCGCCACCCTCCAACAAAACAAACTTCTGTCCTGTGATCGGCGCTCCTGTTCTGCTATTCTGTTCTGCAGCTTTGCGATTCCGCAACTACTCCAGCATCTTCGAAGCAAGTGACCAGTGATCGCCAACGTTCACTCTCATCACAATTCAAGATGACTGTACGACACCGCCATGTGCATCGCGACTGGCGCGATGATGCTCGCGCCTGGCGTGAGCAGATGAAGGAGGACGCTCGCAAATGGGGGGAGGACGCCAAAGACTGGATTGACGATGCCAATCCCTTCTCCGACAGCAACACCAACAGCAACAAGCAAAGGGCCGATGAGAGTTCAAGTGAAGGTAATGATGACCACCATTTAAACGAGAGAGAGCACAACCACCCAGGGCCCGGTCCTGGGTCCGGTCGATCCTCTCACCGCGAACAAGACGAGGACAACCAAGCTGACAGACCCCAAGCACCGAAAGTTAAGACTATCTATAAGACCTTGAGTCAAACATTCGACGGCGACATCGGCGGCTACAAAACCCTTGCCGAGGACAAGAGCGAGCCAACGAAAGCGGCCAAGGGCAAGGACGAGGAGGAGTCGAAGGCGCCAAAGGCCAAGGCTACCGCAACATCCGACGAGGAGACCGCCACCGCCGAGAAGAAGAAGGCATTGCAGACCGACACCGAGACGGATCTGCCCACGGCTATCCGGAAACCTACCGTAACCACTTCTGTCGAGGATGATGTCCTCGTCAAGGAAACTGGCGAGCCTTCGGCGACCGCGGCTCTGCACACCGCCAACGAGGCGGACATCACCTCAGCTGCTCGCGGTGCCGTCAGCGCAACCGCCTCATCTGACGCGTCGGCATCGAACAGCAATGCTGATGCTGGAGCTAGCGCTGGAGCCAAAGCTGGAATTGCTTTCGGTGTATTGGGTGGTCTACTGGTCATCAGCCTGATTGTTTTCTTCATCTTCAACCGCCGCAAGAAGCACGCTCGCGAGAGGCTCGAAGATGATGACGAGAAGTTGCACGAGCCTGCTGGTGATGCAGCTTTCGCAGGTGGCGTCGCTGCCACGAGCAACCCGCGAGCTCCCCGCCTCAGCCTCCGTCCCGTTACCCAATTCTTCCCCGGCTTCAATGCAGAGAAGCGTGCCAGCAAGGGCGCTGCCATGACTTTGGCACCGGCTGCTGCTATTGGAACTGGAGCCGTCACCCGTGGTGGTCCCTGGGATCGTCCATCTACTAGTCAAAGCACACACTCGGCTAATCCTTTCGGAAACCATGCGGAACGGGCTCCGTCACCAATTTCCGAGGAGCACAGCATGTACAACAAGCCAATGCCTCCCAGCCCTATGAGTGACGGCACGTCGGCTTCCGACCCCTTCACAGCCAATGGTCCTCCTGTCGCCGCTGGTGCCGCCGCTGCAGGTGTTGCTGCAGTTGGTGCTACGGCCTTGACTCGCAAGACGTCTATGCGCAGGGATGGCCCAAACAAGGTCGACTTAACTCTCCCCCCTTCTCTGGGTGCTGTTCCTCCGAGCCCATCTGGCACTGAGTTCAGTGACACCCCAGAGACCCCTGGTGCCGGTCCTGCTCCTTCTGCAGGCGCCGCTGCTATCGCTGCCGCAGGTGGTCCGGCCAACACCGGCGTTCACCGCGTGCAGCTCGACTTCAACTCTACCCTTGAGGATGAGATGGACCTCAAGGCGGGCCAACTTGTTCGTCTCCTGCACGAGTATGACGACGGATGGGTAAGTAATGAAAATCCTGCCTCCACAAACTTGACTAACATATCCAGGCACTGTGCATCCGCCTTGATCGCTCCCAGCAAGGTGTAGTCCCACGTACCTGTCTGTCTACTCGCCCTGTCAAGCCACGCCCTCCCCCAGGCGCTCAACGTTCAGGCCCGCCCGTGAACCCCCAAGGACCACCTCGTGGCCCTCCTCGCGGGCCAGGATACCCTCGTGGACCTCCACCTAATGGCATGGGTCCCCAAGGTCGTCCTCGTGGTGCCAGTGGTGCCGGCCCTGCTCCCCATGGTGGTCATCCGATGAGTCCCTTCGGACCTGGACCCAATTCTCGCAGCCAATCACCCATGGGACGGCCAATGGGACCGCCCAATGGCCCTGGCCCAAGGTCACAGTCTCCTGGCCCTCGTATGCAAGGCCCTCCTGGTGGTCGATCGCAGAGCCCCAGCGGCATGAACCGCCGGATGAGTCCTCCTGGTCCAAGCCCAATGAACCAACACCAGAGAACCCCCTCAAGCCCCATCAACCGGAAACCTGTTCCAGGCCAGGCACTCTGAGGGACGGAGACAGTCCATCAGTAATCCTGGTTCGGCAGGGCGTTTTTTCGGTTTACAGGGAGCGACATTTGGGCATGACATCTGGCTGGCGTTCGGGGACGACATAGCGAACCACTTGAACTAAAAGGAGTCCATCTACTGCCACGTGTTCTACGAAGACACTTGTAGCATCATCATTTTTTCGGAAACTATTTCTTGTCACTCGTTCACCCTATTTTCTTTCCTTTGCCAGCTCTGCATACGAGCTATTCACTGTTTATATTTCCAACATACAGCCATGTGAGGATGAAGCTCGAGATGATGAACTCCGCCGAGGAGCAGAGTCAGTGGATGGGAGGATGAATGGCCACAGCGCGGGTCGCCAACGTGTTTCACGAAAGCATACCCATGCGCATGAGGAGGATTTGCCAGGATACTTGATCTTTCATAGCTGACCGCTAATGCTGGTGATGAGTATCTTTTTAGCATGTGAGGGGACATAGGAAGTGTCAATATGAGAAGCTGCTGCAATTCAACCGCGTCTACTGCTGTGCACTGTGAATTCATGCCTCTGCCTCCAAGGATGCAGCAAGCGACTCCAGCATGCTTCACTAAGACGGATGTTTGAGCCAGATTAAGAACAGCACTTGGTGATGCACGTTTTCTTCCGACCTGCCCATAACAAACTGTGGCGATTCTTGCCATAAAGCATTCATTGACAAGGCGCCTGAACAACAGAATCATTATCCTGGTCGACAGGAGAGGGATACAACGCCATGCCGTGATGCCATGTTCTTAGTTCTGGACAGACTGATCCCACGGCAAGGTGCATGACTTCACGTTCTACGATCCGCAAGCGTCCTATTGACCGAGGCACGAACCCTTGACGCATACGTGAGACACCATTGTGTTCCCTCAGGCACATCGCTCTGATGCGGGCCGGTGACAATCGATGTGACCTCAGCTTCTATTGTTTCTATGGTGCAGGCGGGATCAGGTGGACTGGCGACCAGGTGTTGGGCAGGTGGCAGCTTCGTCCCAACCTCGCACTTCTTGCCTCACCGCACCATTTCGCATCTCGCTACTGGGGCTTCTTCTTGTACTCTTTGTATGGGAACTGGTATTCCTTCTTCTTTTCTTCTGCAACCTCCTACCTGCAGCAGAATAGCCTCAACACCTCAGCATCGCCACCATACCTCTTCAACAAGACCACTCCCTCGTTTCTTCGCCCTTTGGCAGCATGCGAAATAAAAACAGCCTCAAGATGACAGTCCTCGGTTCTATCCTCCTGGTCCTCGCCGCTCTTCTCGATCAAGCCCTCGCCTTGCCATCTCCCAACCCTGACCGCATCCCCACGCGCCCGGCCGCTGAAATCGAAAAGGTCTCCCTGCCTGGCTTCAGTCAAGTTCAACCGACCAAGGAGGATGCTACCAATGATGACGATCTGCCGGTCAACCCCAGCTGGACATTCAACCAGACCTGCTCCCAGCTGACCTTGGGTGGACGTGGAAAGAAAGGGGCTACGACTCTGGAGGGGACTTGTCGAGATCAGGATGGAGTGTGGTGGGATACAAGCCTCAATCTGAATATGTGCTTTGAGAATGATGGTGGTGTTCTGCAGTACAGGGACTCGTAAGTATTTGCTAGTACCTTTAAGACAATGATGATTGACAAAGAATTTAGGGGCAACTTCGACAGCGAATGCCGCCCTTGCATCATCTCTGAAGATGGTAAGTCGGAGAAGGGCTTGGTCTTGAAGTGCAATTGCCTCAACCCTGATGGCATTCCCCAATACACCTCCATCGGCATGGGCCCCAACTGTGAGTCTCTTGAACCTCCTCATGTATTGGTCTGGTACTGACAATGGTGCAGTCGACCACCCTCTCACCGTTAAGGCTGTTGCTGGACGACTCATTTGCGGTGACCAGATCGGAAACAAATCACCCAATTTTGCTGGATGAGGATGGTCCACAAGGAAAGATGAAGGCAGAGCAAGTCACGCATACAACGCAGGTTTGGAGAAGTCTATGTATATCTCCATTGCTACATCACCGTTTCTTCGTAATCCACGAGCTAAGAGAGGTTCACCATCAGGTGCTTTCCTATCGCATCTCTCTCGATTCGATGAAGATGACCTGTTTGTCATCCACGTAGGTCCATGCCTCGTGTCCACGTCGTGAAGAAGAAGAATAGAACAATGTTAAAATAATGAACAGAATAGCAAGTAAAAGACCATAGCTTCATAGACTTATTCCTCGGTCGTTCAACCCGCAAGCATGGTCATCATGCTTGCGAAGCCTTCGGAGAGCTCGGGGCAATCCCTGGCCAGCTCATGGAATTCGGGAACATTGTTGAGGTGACCCAAAATGCAAACCAGATATCTTAGAATGCAGTACCGTATCTCGCCATGAGCATCGAATGACCATGCTTCCTTTGCGAGCTCGACAACGTCGTGAACCCTGGCAGGGCAGTGAAGCTGGAAGGTGTAGAGTGTGTGGTGTAGCCGGTGTCGGGCCAATGTCTCAAGCGGCTCGATGAGATACTTGTTGGCGAGAACGCAGAGCCGTAAATGGCTGCTGGAGGTAGGAACGTAACTTTGCAAAGGGCGAGGATTAGGTCGAGGTTGCCACGTGAGCAATGCTGGAGTCATTTTGCTTCCTTTACTTATGAAGTCAATGTCGCATTCGACCGGAGGACTATGACCTGGAATCAGGCGACATGCGGTGTACCTTCGGAACTGTTCGATGAGGCTGACCTTCCAGCCTTCTTTGGCCATATCGAGCTCGCCATCGGTCCACGATGTCAGCTTTCTGCGCTTGAGCCGAGCACCCCTGGACTGGGCTTCAGAGTCGATGAACGCCTCTCTGTACCGCGCCAAGCTGAAGACAGAGGATATTCGGGTCTCATGATGCGGAAGTTTTACTGAGGAGCGGGATCCTGGAAGAGCTGACTGCTCCTGGAAGTCTTTGTCTGAGAGCTGGGCAATGACATCGAGGCCTTCCTTGCTCGAGCCACAGATGTCTCGAGGCTTGGCCTCGACGTAGCCACTTGTGTAGGCGTATTCGGAGAAGCGCAGGAAAGTTCCTACATCAACATCCGGCCATTCGACCTTGCCCTCAACGGCTTCCTTCATGCTTCCATTGACGAGGATGTTCAATGGATCCGAGAGGCGGGCCACAAGGTCACTGTGGATATGAAACTCCTTCTTCTCAGGACCGATGATAAAGACGAATGGCTTGGAGGAGAGTGGACTGTGATGTCTTGCGTGATAAGCGCATGTGATGGCAATGGCTTCGTTCGTGGAGGATCACAAGAAGCAGGATTTGGCGCTCCCGAAGCAGGAGGCGGATCTGCTACCGCGAACTCGGCGGGAAACTGCCACATGGTGAGGATATGTGAGGTAGGCGGGACGAGACCACTGTCTATTCCTTGCGACTGCATGACCAAGTCCAAGATGGCCACTCCAGGGTGGATGTTGGAGAGCCAAACGAAGTGTAATAGTAGATGTAAGGTAGGGCTGATGACTGTTCGTTGAGAAAGTTGGAAGAGGGTACAAAGTGGGAAAGCCGATCTGAGCAGGTGGTCGCAATGAGGGACGATTCGATCGGCTGTAGATTTCGACAGGAGCAGCTGCAGAGAGCTTCACGGAATGGCTCAACATATCCTCATACCACGAATTTGCCGCCGCAAGCCTCACAAGCCTTGCTCGCCTCGGGCACAGTAACGCCCGGTCCCAAGTGCTCCTTAGCCACAGCCTCGAGCTCTGATCTCCTCAGGCATCTCTTACCACAGACTGCACATACACGCGAGATGCCAGGCTCCATGATAGCAAGACCAGTAGCCACACAAGCAGCTATTCCGAAAGAGTTAGCGCTGATAAAGAGGCAGAATGCAGGGAGGACACTCACCCCAAGAATGGCCATTCTCGCACCATGTCGAGTCTCCCACGGATGTGAGCTTGCCATCACAAAATACACACAGCTGCTTTGACAGGACATCGGCAAACAGCTTCCTGAGTTCAGACCCGCTGCTGGAGTCCTCACCTTCGGTCTTGATTCTATCAAAGACTGTGACGCCTGGAACGGGGGGGCCATCGGCATACATCCAGTTCCACATCTTCCCCTCTGTAGTCAAGCTTGCGGCATGCTGAGGCTCAGCCAGGGGCTCGCGACCAAAGTATACGCTGCACACGCCTTGTCGGTGAGGATATAGTGAGCTGTACTTCGATACTACCACTGCCGTGAATGAGCCGCCAGGGGCAGATGCCAAACCCCAGAGACGAAATCGGTAGGGATGTTCTAGTGTCTCGGGTTTCTCCTCGCCTTCAGACTCGTCGCCCATGTCGTCACTGTCAGATTCAGGTTCAAGACCGCCCATCACTGTTGCACGAGGGACGAGCATAGTGGTGTTCTTGCGAATGCGATCTGCCCATGACGGAACCTTTGAGGTCTCTTGAGGCAGGTTCGTTTCATACCAATCTTGGTTGGTTCCGGTTGCAGAGAGCCTGACTAAGGTGTATAAGGGTACAGGGGGTTTGTGGCTTGTGTCTGGTGGGTGCATGACGATACCTAGGTCGAGGTGTCAGAACAGTCAGGCAAGAAGGGAACTGTGATTAGGCTGCGTACCGGCAATGGGATTCTTGGGCCCATTGTCAGGAGGATATGTTGTCGAGCAATCATTGGTCGAATGCTCCGCGAGAGGCGCCTCGATGGGCCATGTCAAGGAGACCTCAAAGGGCTTGATTTTCGTGGGTGTTCCGATATATCCTCGTGCCGAGTGTCTTCCGTCTCCATCCGTCCAAATCTGGATAGCAGAGGTCAGTCACAAGGTTATAATATCTAGTCCAGAAGGAACTTACTGCGTCTTCGAACTCGACGAATGCATCCGCTGACAGGGATAGGCACGCCGCTATGGTGTCGGATCCCTCGACCTCGATGGTCGGCAGCTCACCCACTTTCCAGTCACCAGTCATAGTCACACGGCGGAAACCAACGTAGTTCGGGGCAATGTAGGCCAATGTAGCTGTGCGAGTATCGCCTTCTGCAACCCATTGACTCCATTTCAGGGCGTAAGAACTCCCTGATGGAACAAAGTCGGGGTCTATAGCATCGTCAAGCTCCTGTATTGGTCAGTCGAGCGGATGAGGCGGAGGATACCCAAATTTTCCATTTACCTTATGAGGACCGCTGCCATTGAAGCGAGCAACTTCCTGAATATCCCAACCTTCGGAGAGAGCACCCTCCTTGACAGCTCCTGCAATCTCTGCGAACTGGACGCTCATAATTACCACGTCGCCGTCCTCCGTTCTGTAGGCCAATAGTGCCCTTCCTGGAGCAACGTCCTTGGCCCAAGAGAATGAAGTAATACGCTCGTCCATGAATCGATGACCCTTTGCCTCCTCAGGATCAGGTATCGGCAACATACCTCCCAAGCCCCAAAGAATCTTCCACATTTTCACCGACCTGCTTGTCAAGCCGGCCTCTGCTGCTTCCTCATGATCAATGTGCTCTCCAAACACTATCACGCACCCTGTAGTCAACAGGACTGACAACACGGGTCTCAAATTACACCCCAAACCAGACGGCGACCACTCGACCCTTACAACCTGGGCCATCCCAGCCCCCCTCCCCGTCACTGGTCCAGCACCCCCAAACCCCTCCGGCACCTCTCTCGCTGGGACCTGAACCCCTTTGAAAGCAAACAGTTGCCGATTCAAATCCTTAATCGCTCGGATCTTACTTGAAATCCGGATCGAGAGCGACAACTGCGAACGAGGCACGCCGGCAGGACCGCCACGCCGAGGGGACGGATAGGAGGGGAGAAAGACATGGATGCAGTCGTCAGCTGCGACGGCAAGCTCAGCGTCGGCAGAGAAAGCGATGCTGTGGGTGTTTAGAGGGCGAGGACGGAGGTTGAGGGTTTGAAGCTGTGGGATCTGAGGCGCGTTAGGATAATATGGAGTATATATCCCCGGAATCTGTTACTCTACCTGTGAACGATCCATTATGCCTGTCTCAGCCTGTCAACCGACCAGCAGGCTATTGAAAAAGTCCAGTAGGCGGTTCCAGACGCATCAGAAATGAGGGCGCGACTCGCAATGGCGGTTTATGGGAGGTGTCGAGGTTGAGTGAGGTCAAGTTTGAAGGTCCCACTGTCGAGTGAAGGCGGCAGACTGAAGTTGAGACACTGCGAGCGCGCTCACCAATTTACACACGTTGTCTCTTCCAGCCACCAATGGATGCATCGCTGCCATGGCCAGTCCGTCAAGGCAAATAATCACATTTTGAAATTCAGTTCAAAAGTCTCAGATAAGACACTGAGTTTCACGACGGCACTGGCACGATATGGGACTCTCGCATTCAGCAAAGGTGAGATCATATGGGATATATTTTTCTTCTTCAGGACTCAAAAGCAAGTCTCTTTCGCTTCATATATAACGCCTTTATACAATGCATGGCCACAGATGGCGAACGACAACCAATCAGCAAACAAATCTAGCCCAAGTATGAGCCGACAACCCAGAGACCAGCGCATCCAGCCAACGCTGCGACACCTGCGACCTTCTTCCCCCACCAATTGTCCTCCGTCAATGCCCTGGCACCTTGAACCTTCCTAGCTGGTGGTTCCGTAGGCTGGCTGGCTGGTACACTAGATTCATTGTTCCTCATAGCGACCATCTCTTCAGCCTCCTTCTGACGCAGGACAGCGATCGTCTTGCTCAACTCCAGGAATTCCTGCTCCAAAGTCATGTTCTGTGCGCGATCCACCTCAACGTTTTGGATATTGCCGAAGAAATCAGTGATACGGCGCTCGCGTGCTGCTTCCGCGCCTCCAGGGAAGAGATCGTAGCGGATGCCAGGGTTGGAGTGGATCTTGTCATAGTCGTAACTATCGAAGAGCTCGCCGAGCGTCTTTTCGCTGCTGAGGTCCTTGACTTGCGATTCAAGAAACTCGAGGTTGTAGTATGTGTAGCGATCGATGACAGCGACACCGACGTCGTTGTCGGCGTGGTGGGAGTATGAGGATTGATCGAGCTCGGAGGAGCCAGTGGCGATGATGTTCGGAGAGTAGAGGCGGCTGTACATGGTATTTGCCTGGCAGGTATCGATCATGAACAGGATCTCGTGGTACCTGGAGGGACTTGTCAGTATAGGGGAACGCGATATGGGACTGATGGCACCACGAACCTCTTCTTCTCCCACATCTGTTCGAAAGCGTCTGCAAGATCAAAGGCACCAATCTCTTCGGCATCCTGGAACTTGAGGAACTCATTGCCGCCGTGTCCAGTCATGTACACCAGGATGTTACTCCGATCATCTGTGAGCAGGCGCTTACTCCTCGGCATCTCCGCGCCAACGCGATCTGTCAGCAGACGAATGAAGTTCTCAACCGTGACCTCATAGCCACGGTAGTCGACCTCGATGTTGTCTCCGTAGAGATCGACAGCGCGGTCGGAGTTGCTGTAGACAGTGCCAGGGAAGGCGTTGCGGGGGTTGCAGGCCATGTCGTCTGGCAACATCATGATGATCTGGGAATCGGGGATGCCAAGTCGCTTGACGGTGCGATACATGGAGAGAACATTGGCAAGATGGCGGTAGTTGAACCAGAAGCGTGAGGTTGCGACGAGGACTGCCCAGTTGCTGGTGTGCTCTGCGGCGGAGGGCGCAGCAAGGAGGGCTGCCGCGAGAACAGCTTGGACTGATGAGAGGAGCTTCATGACGGGCGTGTGATGTCGTTAATCTGATTTGATGAAGAAGAGAAGTAGCGAGTGTATGTTATAGCATGGCGATGCGCGCGAGGAAGGGAATGGAGGTGGATGGGGCTTGTTGTCGTAGGGAGGTATGGACGGATCGTAACGTTGGCATCGGGGTCGCGTCGGGGCGAGCTGGTCCCTGAATCTGGAAGATGACAAATGGGGGGCGGTTTTCTGTCAAACCCTAACCCTTGAATTGAAAACCCAGGGTTAGGGGTACGATTGCCTCCGTTGAGTCTAGATGAAAACCGATGGGTAGCTTCAAAAGGGGATAGCTCGAATGACAGATCCTCGAGAAGCTCTCGTCAGTTTAGATTGACGATTGAGACCCCTGACACAGTGGCACCCTATGGCTGGTAGCACTGATGGTGCCCACGTGTAGGCAATCGGCGGATTATGGCGCCATCGTGTGGGAGCCGGTAGACGGGACGAGCAGCAACAGCAGAGGCGAGAAATCGGGGGTGTGGGTTCTGATGACACGCTTACAGTTAGCAGTCCGACCCAAGTCAGGTACAATGATTTGCAGCCAGTCAATATTTCATCCGATCACATGCGCATCCATGAAGCGCGGCAATTGAGCGGCTGTTGGATATGGGACGGTGCCTGTGTGGTGAGTGGCATGGTGCCTCTTCTGTTGAAGAGGCTGAAGTTCGTTTGTTGATCGCCATCCTTAATATGAAATGCAACATCCAGATATGTGTCAGATGCGGTAGAAAGCAAAGTGAAAGAAAAGACATCGGGAAAGTATCCGGCTCCGACTTCGCACGTCTGGCTGGAGTCGATCAACAGCGGCTGGACCCTTAACCACCTTAGCCGTAGGTCAAGATGGTTGCATCACCCCGTACCGCGCTCTCAGTGGAGAATGACAAGCCAAAGCTATAATTATTTTAATTGATATGGAGTAAGAAAAAATTCCCAGCGCATCACATGGCGCATCGCTGCCACATGCGTCACATGCAGCGAAGACTACTGTACCTAAAGTAATGAGGAGCGTTCTCCATTTTCTCCATCTCCATCTCTAGCCGCGACTCGCGCATCGCCTCCTCCAATTTCTCCTCTTCTGCTCGAGGACAACTAGCCAGCCATCTTTGTCTCTTCTTCTCAGACACATACTCTTTGCCATAACTTGCATTCCTTGACGAGCTTCACATCTGCAAATCATCCAAGCAAGACTGCGCATTTACGGCCTCATTTACTTCTGCCGTTGTTTCACCTCGTTTCGCCTGCAGACGTCACCCCTCCTCCAAAGGCGCATCACATGCTCCTGGTTTGCTTCCCCACGTCCACGAGACGCTGTCTACCTCAACCTCTGCTTTGACCAACAATCTTCATAATCCGCAAGCGCAAGGTTCTTCTCAACAATCGATCTTCGTCTTCTGAGTCTCATCGAAAATCTCATACTACTTTCGCGCCAATTTCTCACCACTGTCGCTCTCTGGCGGCGTACCCATAACCAGCCATGGGTCTGCCGCCGCAGTACCTCTTTGTCGTCAGGTCAGCAACGCCCAGCTCACCACCTGACAGATGTTTCTCTTTCTCCAAGATAGCTGCTGACATTCTTCTCCAGACACGGCAACCGTCTCGACGCTGCAGACAAGAAATGGCACCTTAGCTCCCCGACTCCTTACGACCCTCCTCTGACCTACGGTGGCCTCCTCCAAGCTCGTCAGGTTGGCCACCAGATCGCTAGTATTCTCGAACAAGCCCGAGCCGACGAACAGCCCCGGCGCCAGAATGGAAGCAACAGTCCTGAGAACAAGCCCAAGCGCAAGCGATTCAGAGTTGTCATTCATACTTCACCCTTTCTCCGCTGTATTCAGACCTCCATTGGCATCAGCTCCGGTCTCGCCCAGTCTACAGCAGACTTCTCTCTCGACCCCTTCGACCTTATAGTCCCACCAGATGGCCCCGGAGCTCGCGAGAATGAGACAAAGTCAACTGTACTGCGCGTCGACTCATACCTGGGCGAGTGGCTGTCACCAGAATACTTCGAGATGATCACACCACCGCCGAGCTCATCACTCATGCTCGGCACCGCAAAGGCCGACCTGCTCAAAAGAGAGGACTACACCAAGCATACCCACTTCACAAAAGAGCCCTACGTGCCCCAGGCGCCGCCGGATCCCAAGACCATCGGCGCATTATGGAACGGCTCCCCAACGCAGAGTCCCAGCCCAGGCGGCTCACGACAGTCGCCTGCTCCTGAGGGAGAGAACAAATCTTTCAATACATCAGCGCTCACGTCAGCATTGCAGAATCAGCCGCATAAACGCAGAGGGTACATTCAGCCAAGGCCGAACTACGCAGTATCGAGTGCTGGTAAGATTCCGGATGGGATTGTGGCTGATGCTCGAGACGAGTGTGTGGTTGTGGACTACCAATGGGACTCAATGAGGGAGCCCCTGTCATTTGGTGATGGAGGCACTTTTGGCGAAGAGTGGTCGAGCATGCACAAGCGTTTCCGCGGTGGTTTGGAGAAGATGATCAATTGGTATTGGGACAACCCACACCCAACCGACTTGGTGTCTCACCCCTCGCCTATTGCTGATGAGGATGGCGAGGTTGAGGAAGAGGTCGAGAACGTTGTCATCATCGTGTCTCACGGTGCTGGCTGCAATGCCCTGATCGGCGCTATTACTCACCAACCTGTGCTGATGGATGTTGGCATTGCCTCCATCACCATGGCTTCACGAAAGCCAGATGTTGAAGCACGTGAGACGACGACGACAGCAGAGCCGATTCGTGTTGATGCTGTTTATGACATCAGGCTCTCAGCAAGCACCGAACACCTTCAATCCACCCACTCGACCCCAATTTCCGCCCGACGAGCATCTGGAAATGCGAGTCCTGGCACCAATGGTGGCACAGCTGGAGGGCTCCGTGGTAGGACCTCGACCTTCAGCAATGTCGGCGGCCCGATTATGAACCAGTTCATATTCAACGACCCTCTGTCCTCTCTTGGCAGCCGTAGCTCATCTGCCAGTGCAGCAGTGGGCACGGCAAGTACTTTGAGAAGAGAGTCGGCACCTGGGCCAACAGCACGAACCTCAGGTCGAGGCTCCGCTCTGTCATCCATCGCGTACGGCTCCATTGCTGGAGCTGATAGCGGCAAGACAGGAGGTGCACCGCCAACAAACAATAACTCGTCACCGTCGACAGCCTCTTCAAGCCAAGGACTCTGGACTCCACAGCCCTCGTCTCTTCGCCTAATGGACGATGGTAAAGACGAGGAGATCGACGATTTCGACGATATGCTTCCCAACTTCGACCAAAGCAAATTCACCTCCGCCTCCATTAGCCCGCCCATCAGACCCTCCTCCTCCCTCCTCACCAAACCTCTCGCCACCTCACCGCCTCCAGCACCCTCCACTTCTCCTCCCTTGGACTTCCATAAACCAGGCAGAGGACCCGTTCTTGCAGCGCCCATCAGACTCAACACTTCCTTCGAGGAGGACCAAAAGCTCGGTGCGCCTACGCCGGTGACGCTGGAGCAGCTCGGCGGAGGAACTGGTGGCCTTTGGGGGATTCCACCTCCGCCTGATGAGGCGGAGAGGTTTAGGGACAGGACGCAGACAAAGAGGAGGTGGACGGTCAATGAGCGGACCTGACATTTAATGGGCAGTAATGAATATTTCATGAAGGGAGGAAAAGTCCATTTCAAAAGCAAGCACGTATGTGACGGGAGGGAAACTTTTGTTGGCATTTCTGGAGGCATCTTCGCCCTCGAGGCTGGTATCTAGCGCTTCTTGAAAGGACAAGATGATGAAAACATCAGCTGTAGAGGCATGGATCATAGTATCACCCTCGATCGTGTTCAAACATGGACAAAATTCGGGGTTTGCAAAGCATTGTTAGGTGCATCCTGCGAAGAAGGCGATGTTGTGATCCTCAATTCCGAGACTGCTTCTTGTACAACAGGGAATAACAAGCAATCGTGGTACACTCGCCAAGATAGTGGTTGCTCTGAGAAACCGGAGTTGTGTTTGACTGAAATCGATGAACCATCTATGTACGTCTACTCCTCCTGAGTGGTCTTGGGCTATATACAGATCTCATCCGAGATTCGCCTGCCGATCATCATTCCTCCACAATATGTATGCCACCTTCTCACAGCTCATCTAAACCTTTCCAAAAGTCTTGTTCATGGCCTGATGCGCCAACTCAACACCCAAGAAAGTCGCCGCATTCGCCGGCACCGCTCTCGTAAGTGCCGGTCCAAAGCCAGGGAAGAACGCCTTGAATCCTCCCTTGCCGTAAAGCTCTCGAATAACGCCTCCGAGGGTAACGTTACCCTCCGCCGTCTGCAGACGAGACTTGACGGTATCAACAGGGAAGACAGGAATCCACATAGCCACACCAGCAGCAGCACCAGCGCAAGTAACAGCCATAAGACTCAACTCCCCGGTCGGCTTGCCCTCTGCATCCTTCGGACTCATCCTCCTCTTGATATACTCATACGCCGCAAAGTACGCCGCGCTACCAGGTCCATCTCTCGCCAGGGTGGCCACACTACCCCTGAAGACACTGCGCACTCCGCCTTCGCGGTAGAGCTGGCGCACGACGTCGACACCACCGCTGTACTTGGGCTTCTCGCCAGGAGCGAGCTTCTTCTGGCCTTGAACCTGGAGGATGACTTTCACGCGTTCGAAGGGCGCGGTGATCGCGGTCATGGGAACGGCGGAGAGGAAGCCGGCCGCGGCGAGTTGGGGGAGGGTGAAGCCGGTGGAGGGGTCGACGGTAGATGTTGCAGTGACGATTTGCTTGCCGAGATCGTAGCCCCAGAAGGAGACAGCGACTGCGATGCATTTGTAGTCAGCATTTACAGCATTTTGACTGTTGACCTCAAGGAGGAGGAAATAGAGAGAAGGAAGACTCACACATAGGCGTAACACCAACCAATGGCGCACTGACACCAGCATACAACCCCCTCCTCAACCCATCCCTTGCAATGCTCTTCTTCACCACATCAACCGCACTCTTATAAACACCGCTCTCGGCAGTCTGCAGCCTGACCTTGACAAGATCAAACGGGTGGCCGACGACGACAGCGCAAATACCACCGAAACCACCTGCCGCCAAGGCGCGCAGCTGGGAAAGGCCAGATGAAGCAGCTGCTTTGGCGTCTGCCTTGAGCTCCTCTTTGGATGTAGGGATAGGAGAAGCCTCGAGCTTCCCTTTGAGGTCGTTGGTAGACATTGTGTGTGGTTTGCAAGGGCACGCGCCCGAGTGTGTTTGTGGCTGGTGGTAGGTGAGGTTGCGACTCAGGTGACAGAGCGAGTCGCAGGAGTTTGCGCTGGAATTGGAAGGTCAAAAAGATCACTTGCTGCTCACGAGCTGTAGCTCTGTGTGAAGTGACGTTTCCTGCGATGCAGTGCCGGCAGAAACGCTGGTGTTGCGAGGAGGAGCTGACTGAGCTGGTGGTGGTGGTTGGTGTTTCGTCGAAGGTGAGCAGGAGGTACAGTAGCCAGCCAAGGGTCTCGCCTACGTCAGCGTGGTAGACAGAAGCTCCTTGCGTCCGACAGCAACACGTCAATCAGCGACTTGCAAGTCTATAGAATCACAGAATACAGAATCAAAAGAACACCAAGTAGGGTAGAATTTGAAGCACGGTCACAGAAAAGCAGCCGCATGTTCTTTTTTAGTCTACCCAAGCCATACAGTGCCATGCCCTTGTGCCGATGCTGTCATCCCGCCCCGGAAATGTGCCTCGGCTTCGGCCCATCCAACCGGAGGGGCGGTGGGCGGTCCTTGTCTGCGCCTGATCAGACTTAGCTGCTCCTTTGCGCCGCGACCGCGTTTGCTTCTCCATAATGCCGTCGGTAAGTTTCCCAGGGAGAGGCTACCTACTGCAACAAGCTAGGTGGGAGGTCTATGCAGACCGTTGCTCGGCTGGGCTCGGTGCGATGCACCCCTCTCATGCAGTGAGGGATAGCCGTGGAAGGCGAGAACGTAGTAACGCTTGTCTCTAAGCGTTTTGAACTTGTAACCTTGATTTTGAGCCTCAATTCGAACGTCCAGGTTTCTGCCGCTCATATTGTCAGTGACAATAGGCACATTTCATTCGCGTTTGGCTGCTGCATTCGGTGATATCCCCATGGTTCCGCCACGCGCTTCAGGATCGCGTACCCACCCTGCTTTTCACATGCCAAACTCGCTCTCCAAGGACGCCCATCACCCACAGTACACAAGTCAGCAGACGCCAGTAATGTCTTCCATGTGAGCCTGGCTCCCTTTCCATTAGGTATATACAATTGTTTCCTGTATGCTGTACAATGTGTTCCGAAAGGTCCGCCCTGCCGTTAGCCATGTACATGATTGACAGCATAATAGAAACACCCATCTTCCTCCACAGCTTAAGCCCTATAGTCAGGCTCCTCACAGTGGCTTTGGGGTCGTAGGTGCCCGCCAGCGGGTGCACCAGCAAGAGGTCTCTCCCTCCCTCTCTACCTGCACCACGACATCAATGCCCTCCTTCAGCAGGAACTCCCGCACACGATCACGGACATCCTCCATCGCAGCTCCTCTCGCCGCCGTGACATGCACGATGCCCATCAGTCGGTCCCCAGCGTCGCCACCGCCCCGATCATCCATCCAGAATTTTGGCACAGAATAGCTGGCCACACCTCGCTGCTGTGGGATCTGGTCCAAGATGTTGCGCAAGTTGTACTCTGTCGATTCGGGCACATTCAACAGCAGCCGGCGTGCTGACGCATACACGAGCGGCTTGGCTGAGAAGAATATGAGCACCGCGATGAAGCAAGATGCGAGAGGATCCCACCCCGACCAGCCGTAGAAGCTCGTAAGAACCGTAGAAACAATGACAGAAACGCTGCCAAGGGTGTCGGCGAGAATATGGAGGTAGATGCCGTGCATGTTCTCATTGTCGTGCGAATGGCCGTGTCCGTGAGAATGATCATGCCCGTGTCCGTGAGAGTGCCCATGGTCATGCCCATGATGGTGGTGGTGGCCAAACGCCATCATACCCACCAGGTTCACTGCAAGACCCATGCTGCTCACAATGAACAGCTCCCCCAGTCTTTTTGTCTGCGTGCCCTCCCAAAGTCGCTCGAATGCTTCGAAAGCGATCTCCACGCTCAGCAGCCTGTGGTCCGTTAGCGTACGTCACTCAATCGCGGCAGATGGGGTGAAATGTCTCACATGAGCAGTACTCCATTAGCGAACCCGCTCAGTGTCTCGATTTTGCCAAAGCCGTACGGAAACTTTTGGCTCGGTGGCCATTTGCTCAGAACGGCAGCGAGAAGTCCCACAAGGAGCGCAACACAGTCGAAGAACATGTGAATGCTGTCGCTGAGAAGGCCTAATGAGTCTGTCACGTAACCGTAGAAAGCCTGAACCGCCATGAATCCGAAGTTCAGCCTGCATTTCAGTTGTCAGTTCCAATTAACTAAGAAAGGATTTGCTAAAGAGAACACGAACGTCATGAAGTAAAAGATTCGACGAGAGTCCTTCTCTGTCATGATCGCATGCAGGATGGGATATGGCGCTGTGTATGGCAGGAGTGTCCTTGTGAAAAGTGACCTCTTGGCTGCTGAGTCGTGGTCATGGTGGTGATGGTCATGTCCATGTCCATGGTGGTCGTGCTTATGGTCGTGATGATGTTCGTGATCGTGATGGTGGTCGTGGCCATGGTCATGATCGCATTTGTGGGTGGCATGAGGAGTCGGCGTCTCAGCGAAGCTTGGGGTCATGGGCCCCCTGGGTGTCTTTGCTTCCTCCCATTGTCCGCCAATCTCTATTGGTGCCAGCGACGGCTTGCCTCTAGACACCGTAGCGCTTGAGTTGGAAGCATAGGAAGGTCCTCGGCTGTGGCTGTAGTGGTTCGACTGAGAGTCGCTGTGATCGTGGTCATGGTGGTCGTGCTCGTCCTCAGGGTAGGGGTGAAGTCGGCTGTTGCTGGATATCGAAGACTTCCAAGAGTGCAGAGAAGACTGCGAGTGTGAATGGGCGTGGGAATGCATGTGTCCGTGATGCGCGTGGGGGAGCGCGGAGGAGGGCAAAGCGTAGGACGAGGACATGGCCGTCGAGCGAGGACGCAAGCTGGTGCAGCGTTGGGTGCGTCAGGATATGGGAGCACAGATGCGCCCCTGGGTGATTATGTCGATATCATGGAGTGTCTGTCTGGTCGGGTAGCGTCGGATTGGCAAGGATTGGATCGTGACGAGGCGATTGTGAATGTATTGAACGGATGAGATGGGACCTTTGAGAGAAGAGAGACGATGAGGACGGAATTGGTAGCACGTGGAGACGCAGCGCTGCGCAAGATAAGACCAAAAAGCCCAAGTCCCGGCGGCGTCACGAATTGCGGAGCAGGGGGGAGGGGAGAACCTTGAGGGGCTAATGTCGTAGTGGAAATAGGCGCGTGTCTTGGGGATTCTCTGGGGACGGACGGGACGACAGGGGTGTCCGGACGAGACGAGACGAGATGAGATATTCGAGAGCAGACAGAGAGGGAGGAAAGCTAAAGAAGAGGAGGAGAGGCGAAAGATAGATTCAGGGGAAGGACATGCATGCAGCTGCACAAGATACTGTAGGTACGTTAGATCAGTAATAACCAGCCGTCGATCAGCTGCAGCTCTTGGTAACGACTCGCCTACTCCAGTAAGGTTCTGGCCCGTCGCTGGAGCCTGGACAACGAGGATGACGCTGGTGCAGCAGCCACTGGGCGCCGGTGGCAGGGGACGGCGGCAGACCAGTGAGGATGAGGTCCGCTTTCGAGGGACGTTCGGTGTGTTTGATTGGACCAGACTGACGCTCTTACCGTAACAGGCTAGAGCGACCGTGTCGAACCCCTGTCCCGCCTCCCGCCCAGAAGGTTCAAAGCCACCATGACGCTCGTTGCTCACTGTACTGTTGCACCACTCTATATTGCAGGACATGGTGCCGTAACAAACAGGCTGCTTGGAATATCAACTCCAGTGAAATCGATACTGCTATGGGGTCACACGTAGCGCGCTCGGGTATGAGATGGCAAGGCCACACCTTTACTAGCATTCTCATAGATCCAAACGGGGTCTTTTACTCGTGGCAGGCCAAGCAAGGCCCTTAGCCTGACCTCCCACCCAACTCGGCAGGTGCCACTCATGCAGCACAGCACACTAACGTCTGGTGCCTTTAGCTCTCCTGCTCAGGTTGACCTCCATACACCATATCCGTGATGGACCATCTATGATGCATGATTTCACAGACTATGGGCAATTTGAATGCCGCAAGAAGAAGGCCCGGACGGATGGATTGGCTCAATATTGCCTTCAGAACATTTCCAGCTCCATGTCGATGTCTGTCTCTCTTGTCCATTCCACCATGACTTCCTTCAATATCTGCCACCACCAGGGCTGGCTTCGTGAACCAAACATTGCTTTCCTATATTCCTACCAGTCTGGCCAGAATCCTGCCATCCCCCAGTCCAGGATACCCTGAATCTTTCCCGTTGAAGCATCCACGAGGATATTCTCCCAGGAGAGGTCAGCATGAGCAAAACATACAGCGCATGTATCAGTCTCAGCTAATTGGCTTCGGTATATGGCAACCAGCTCGGGTCGCGGACACTGTTGTACAGGCGCGACGAGAAAGTCGTGGAACTCAGCCACGGACTTGAAAGGGCCGCAAGTCTTCATATTGCTCAGCCTGTGGTCCCAAGCTGGACCTCCTGAGACCGAACCAATGCGTCGTTCAGCGTCAGCTGGTGGCCGAAGCCGACGAAGTTGATCCAGGTGTGACCTCAGTTCACAGATCGTTTCTGACCGCGCATGGTCATCCATCTGGGGCCATGCAGTACCAAGTTCAAGTCCTGATAGCCTTTGCATGCGAATCCAGCTGGTTTGGCTGTTCAAGACGTCGTCGAGGTGAACTTCTAGTACTGTTGGTATCGGAATGGATGTATTGTTCTTCACATAATCCATGGCCTCCGCCTCGCGCCGAATGAGATCTGCCTCGCCAACTTTACGGACCGTAGTGTCACCTTCGAAGAGCAAACGACCTCTCACTTCCGACTCCATTTCCCTAAAAACCCTTCAGGTGATAAAATATTGGAGCGTCGATGGTATTTGTCTATGATGAAGTTGAGCCCATGTCGAATGGTGGGTGAATGGAGTTCCAGACGGGACCCGGATGTGGCTGGCACCGATGGCCTGCCTAGAAGTTGGCGCGCCCTGCATCCAACCACCAGATCCTGCCTGTAGACCTTCCAGCAGCTCTCGGGACGCGATTCCTACAGCTTCTACAGCACAACCCCAGATGAGCATCAAGTCGTTTGATCTTGAGATGTCCTGCTTTCCTTGAGAACTCCCATTCACGACGTTGAGACGCAGCGGACTTCTCTGAGGGGCATCGCAATCTGGTTTCTTCGCTGCCCCTCGCCCCAGCTCACACCACACTCCATCATTCGTTACCTTATCAAGACTCATCCTCGCCAGCGTCGCCATGGTCAGCCCTTTCTTCCTCTCCGTCATTGCTGGGGCCGTCTTCGTCATATTCCTCCGCTATGGCTGGCTCTTCCTCATCTTCACTGTCAGGATCCTTACCAATGCTCGTCCGACGCGATACCGCCCTGCCGCAGGACCCGAGGATGAGCACGTGCAGGTCCTGGTGCTGGGAGACATCGGTAGAAGCCCGCGCATGCAGTACCATGCCATAAGCTTGGTGAAGATGGGACGCAAGGTCGACCTGATTGGCTATAAGGGTATGTCGCTGCACTGAACTGAGTTGGACGTCATGTACTGATTGTGTCAACAGAGACGGCAAGGCATCCCGAGCTCATCGGAAAGCCAAATGTGGCACTTCACGCCTTGACACCGACGCCAGAATGGATCACCTGGGGGAACCTTCCATTCTTCCTCACCATACCCTGCAAAGTTATCATCCAATTCTGGACTCTTTGGGATACCCTCGCCTACAAGACGGAGCCCGCTAAATGGATCATCCTTCAGGTACGCTGCATCTCACAGCCATTCCACCGGGTCTCAGAACTGACCCGTCTAGAACCCTCCCTCTATCCCCGTATTCCATGTCACCCTCATCATCGCCTGGCTGCGCGGCAGCAAGGTCCTCGTTGACTGGCATAATTACGGCCACACACTCCTCGCCACCGGCTCCGTCCTGAAGAAACCCCTGGTCCCAATCTACAAACGCTACGAGACCTTCTTCGGCAGACATCTCGGTGACGCCAACCTCGCCGTCACAGACGCCATGGCAGAGCAGCTTCGTGAACCGCCCTTCAAGATCTCCACGCCAGTCTACACGCTGCACGACCGTCCAGCGGAAATCTTTCAGCCTATACTCTCCAAGAAGGGCCGCCTTGCTTTCCTCAGCAAGCTGGCTGAGACGAAGAGCGATGCGAAGAACATCGTAGACGGTACCGTACGGCTGCTTGTGAGCAGCACGTCATGGACTCCCGACGAGGACTTCCAAATACTGCTCGACGCCCTGGTTGAATACGCCAACCCCTCAGCAGACGATACAACCGCAGACCGTGAGCCCCCTTCCCCAATTCTTGCTATCATCACCGGCAAAGGTCCCCAAAAGGAGCACTACATCACCAAGATCCAAGACCTCCAGCAAGAAGGAAAACTCCCCGGCATCCGCATCATCACAGCCTGGCTTTCCAACCGGGACTATGCCTCGCTACTCGCCTGTGCAGACCTCGGCATCTCCTTGCACAAGTCTTCGTCAGGAGTCGATCTGCCGATGAAGGTCGTTGATATGTTTGGCGCAGGTCTCCCTGTTGCGGCGTACAGCGCGTTCGAGAGCTTTGGGGAGCTGATCAAGGAAGGTGAGAATGGGCGTGGGTTCGAGACGGCGGCGGAGTTGTCGGCGATCCTCCGGACGCTGCTGAGTATGTCGGGCGGGAAGACGTTGGCTGAGTTGAAGGAGGGTGCGGTAAGAGAAGGAAGCTTGCGGTGGGATGAGGAATGGAACAAGGTGGTTAAGCCTATCATAGAGGGGCTTTAGTTGAAGGTATGTGTATATTGAATAGTAAAGGCGTCAAGCCCCTTGCTCATATAGCAATGATACCCAAGCTTGAGTTCAAACTGCCCAAATTGACGATATGCCAACATCGCTGTAGTTCTTGGAGCCTGTTAAGAATAACCCAACCCATTCTCTCCATAATGAACATCAATCGCTTATAACATCCTATCACCCCAAAGCTCAATCCTCTCCCAAGCTCTCCCTGACACACCTCCTGCACTTTTTTCTGAAATCTTTATGCTGCCCGGACTTCTCCTCACGGAACATCCTCGCCGCCTCGACATTCGCAGGACTCTCATCGTTCGGAGAGTGGAACAGACTGATGGTGCTGAGAAGGATCGTCTCGGGAGTCTGGACGGGAGACCATCGCTCGGAGGCTGCCTCGTAGCCTGTCTCGTCCTCCTCAGGTGGGTGGAGGATGGAAATGCAGAGGCGGCCGTCGGGGTAGATGTTGGGATGGAAGGGGATCGGCGTCTGGAAGGTGAGAGAGGGAGGGAGGTGGGGGTATTGAGGCGGGAAGCTGAGTCTGGCGCGGAAATTTCCTCCTGTGGTGTTGATTGAACGTCAGTTCTCTGGCTGTTTTCAGAAGTTGAGGAGAGATGGTGGCGGAGGAGATCTGGTTCTCGTGAATTGGGACAAGAGGAGGCTCACCGCCGTAGTATTTGCAGTCGTCACTAATCATGAGCATAACTTCCCAGACAAGCATGTTGTTGTCATTGACCAGACCACAGGAAATGCCAGGGATGTCCTTGCTGGTCTGCATCTCGCGTAGCTGGCGCTTCAGCAACGAGGCCGCGGCTGTTGAGTCCGGGGCCATGGCTGTTGTCATGCGAGGGGTTGCATGTATGGCTTGGAATTGAGGAGGTGATGAGGCGATACTGGAGACACGACTCTCAAGAGAGAGGCAGCTCGTGTTCTGTGGTGTCCACGAGGGCAAAGCGAGTCGAAAGAAGGGAGGTAGACAGTCGAGGTGAGGTGTGATGGTGGGGGTTTCGGCTGGTGTCTCCGTCTGTCTGGGAGGCGGGGCAGTTGCATGTGGCTGCTGGAGTTCCTGCTGTATATATCGTCACGAAGCAGAGCAGCATAACCTAGATCCAACGCCACTCACTATACCTGCAAGAGTATCATAGGTTGCAATTCTAGGTTCATTCATAATCCTGGGTATCAATTTTCCATCCAACCACCATCGGCAGCCTCCTCACTTCTTCGACGTCCCGAAGCCTGAGATCCCCATCGCCGCCATCATGTCATCCTCATCATGCTCACCCTCTATCCTCACATCCTCGCCATAGTACGTCTTCTCCTTCTCAGCCTCCTGCTTCTTTGCCCTCTTCTTCTCTGCCTCCTCCCTCCTCTTTGCTCTTCTCTCCTCAGCCTCCTTCTCCTGCTCCTCTCTCCTCAATTCCAGCCTCTCTTTAAGGCTCGTCGCCTTGTCCTTCTCCAGATCTTCCCGCTTCTTGACGTAGAACGCGATCCGCTCATGTACCTCTTCGAGTGTTGCGCGCTTGACTTCGGTGGTCTGACCAGCGTTGAGCAGATGCTGTGTTGTGTTCAGATGCTCGACGTATTGCTTGTTGTCCTTAAACGTGAGGTCGCACGCGTCGCAGTAGAAACCGGCACTGCGTCCTCGCTTGCCCACGCCAGCACCAGCCGGCACAAGCTGCGTCTTTCCGACTTGTGCAGAGACATCAAGAACGTTTCGACGCGCGGATGTAAAGGTTTCGTCGCCGGTGAGCGGCTTGTAGTACTTTTTGCCAGCGAGCTTGGCCTCGTAGCGAGCTTTGGCCTCGTCCTTCTCTTTCGCCTCACGTTCTTTGGCTCTGGCGGCATACTCGTCGAGATCATAGGTTTTGCGGAAGTCCGTGTCGCCAGCCGGAGCGCCGTATGCGCTCCCTTTCTTCGAGTCGGCCATGGCTGGAAGTTGGGTTGAACTGGGATGGTCGGTCTGGGGGAAAGACAGAACAGCCATGTCCAGAAAAACAGCTACTGGGGTCTCTAGCGATAAGATAGACGCGGGTAGTGGATGACGTCCCCCAAAACGCACGGCCCAGCACACCTCAACCCCGCCGCGGGGCATCTCTCGTCCCTTCCAAAATTTCTGGCTTCGTCGATCCTGTCGCGCGTCTATCTTGCAATCCCGACAATAGCGATTCACAATGCTGTACCTTGTTGGCCTCGGTCTGTCCGACGAGACTGACATCACCGTCAAAGGCCTTGAAGTTGTCAAGAAGGCCTCAAGAGTCTACCTCGAAGCCTATACTAGTATCCTTCTGGTCAACCAGGAAGTCCTCGTAAGTCTTGAACAGCTTTCTATTTGCGCCTGAAGACCAATGCTGACTTTATCGCTGCAGGAGGCGTACTATGGCCGCTCGATAAGTATCGCCGACCGAGAAATGGTCGAGTCGAACAGTGACGAGATTCTGAGAGACGCTGACAAGGAGGATGTTGCCTTCTGCGTCGTCGGTGATCCCTTCGGGTAAGCCAGCACATTTGATCCCTGTTCACCCTGAGGAAAGCCTTTAACACTTGAGTCTAGAGCTACAACACATACCGACCTCGTCCTCCGCGCTCGCGAGCTCAACATCCCCGTCAGCACCGTCCCTAACGCCTCCATTATGTCCGGCATTGGCGCCTGTGGACTCCAGCTCTACAACTTCGGCCAGACCGTCTCCATGGTTTTCTTCACAGAAAACTGGAAGCCCGCTTCGTTCTACGATCGCATAAAGGAGAACCGCTCTATCGGCCTACACACCCTCGTCCTCGTTGACATCAAGGTGAAGGAGCAGAGTCTCGAGAACATGGCTCGTGGAAGACTCATTTATGAGCCGCCAAGGTACATGACTGTCGGCCAATGCGCATCACAGATGTTGGAGATCGAGGAAGAGAAACAGGAGGGTGTATACACGAAGGACAGCCTGGCCATTGGCGCGGCAAGAGTGGGTGGGAAGACGGAGAAGTTTGTCTCTGGTACATTGGAAGAGCTGTGTAACCAGGACGATGCGCTGGGGCCGCCACTGCATAGCTTGGTCTTGCTGGGAAAGAGGACGCATGAGCTGGAGCACGATTTCGTACGGGAGTTTGCTGTAGATAAGGAGAAGTGGGATAGGATATGGAAGGCGGACTATGCCCAGACGTAGATAGATATCGAACAATACCCTTGAGAACCATTGCCTTGATCCGATCCGACGCATTGAACTGTGATGTAAAACTTAAGTACATGATTCGGTATTGGATTGATCTCATCGGAAAAACAAGCATGCGCTGGAGTAAGTGCTCGGCAAAGGCTCAATCGCGGCTAACACCCTCATGGCCGAGCGGTAGGATCTCCGGGGCCGGGGCCGACATCTCCACCTTCGCCCTACAACTGGCGCCCCGAGTTCGGCTTCCTCCCCCGCAACAACTTACACCTCATCTCAACCTCTTGCTTGTTCTCTCAGTCATTCTCACCAATCATCACTATGGCTGCTACATTCGTCGACGACAAAACACCGCTCTGCGTCCCTTTCATCCTCGAGAACCTCGAGGAGCATCGGAAGCATCAGCAGACTGCCTCATCCCGGCCATTTATCGTCGGTATCAATGGCGTTCAGGGAGCCGGCAAGACGACGCTTGTGAAGAATCTTGAGAAGGAGTTGAAAGGCAAAGGCTTTGAGACTCTGGTGTGTAGTATAGATGACTTCTATAAGACGAGAGAAGATCATGTGAAGTTGGCAGAGGAGAGGAGTGATAATGCTTTGTATCAACATCGGGGTGTACCAGGTGAGCTCACAAACTGCAGCCCGTGATATCTCGTTAGAGAACAGGAATAATGCTGACTTCTTGAAGGAACACATGACACCGATCTCTTGCAGAACTTCATTGACGACGTCCTCACCGGGAAACCGACTTCCGTCCCCGTCTATGATAAATCCCTCCACCAAGGCCGTGGTGACCGTGCCCCCTCATCCGTTTGGCAACCCATCACCACTGCTCCCCAAATCCTCATTCTTGAAGGCTGGTGTGTCGGATTCCGCGCCATCTCTCCCTCGGCTCTCCAAACCGCCCACTCCTCCCCCAGCCGGACTCTGTCCCAGCACACTCTCGCCCACCTAACCTTCATGAACGAAAGTCTTGCTCCATACGAGAAGATCTGGGATATATTGGATGCCTTTGTGCATATTGATGCGGAAGATACGACGTGGGTTTATGAGTGGAGACAGGAGCAGGAGGACGCGCTGAGAAGGGACAAGGGGGATGAGGGCGCTGGGATGAGCAAGGAGGAGGTAGTGAGGTTTGTCGATGGGTATTTTCCGGCTTACGAGCTTTATACAGAGGATGTGAGGAGGGGCTTGTTCCGTGGGAGGGAGGGGAGTGAGGGTAGGCATTTGAGGTTGATTGTGGGACGGGATAGGAAGGTCAAGGAGGTGGTCCGAATTTGAGATATCGACAGAAATCTTGCACGTTGAGCGTTGAATATAGATCTGCAACAGGAGCAGAAGTCCGGTAATAACGCTCACATCCTTTCATTATGTAGGTAGCTGAAATACGCCCAAAATTGCCAAACAGCAAGAGCAATGCCCAAACACCAAGTACGTCCGTATCGTCATCATGCCAATAGACAATGCGAGACGTCCATAGCTCAACGCCAGATAGCTCATGGTCACCTTAAGAAGACACATCTCCCACAACCTTCAACCCATCCTGTCTCATCTTCCCCAGTTTCCTATCAATCGCCTCCGTTCTCGTCCTCACCACCTCCTCGCGTCTCTCCGCCTCCTCCTCAAATTCTTCAATCACCTTCCTCTTCTCCCGTCTTGCATCCCGCATCTTCTTCATCAATGTCGCAAACTGATCCACAAACCAATCTCCGGATTCCTCCCATTCTTTCATGGGCATTGAGGCGAAGAATTGTCGCTGTTCTTCCTCTCCGCGGTGACGGCGCTGCTCGAGTTTAGTTGGTAGATCTTGTGTACCGTCGCTAGTCACGCCGGCCAGGGCTGCCTTGGAAGGATCAAAGTCGAAGGCTTCGTTGCGAAGATCCTTGTATGACATGGAGCTGAGAACCTGGTCGTCGTAGTCAGGGTTCTCACGGTGGCGCTTGCGAAGTCGGGACCCGTCTCTTGACGAATACTGAGTAGGCTCTTCGGCCTGAACCGTGCCGCCGTACGTGTCGGTTCCGGCTCTCCTGGCCCTCGCCGTGACTCTCATCTCGCTCTCGCTTACGTCGGACGGTGGAGGATGAACGACCTCTATGTGTCGTTGTGGGCTTCTCCGCGCTTCATACTGCCTACCCGGCTTCCATTGCTCTGGCTCATAGGCCGGCGAGGCAGCTCGTGCAGGGTGAAAGACACGCTCTTCCTTGGCTTTGGTCAATCTTCTTGGCTCTGTTCGTATCGGTAGCCCAGCATGATGCACAGCGGTTGGTGCAGGCGGTTCGTTGTCTTCCTCATATCTGTCCCTCCCATGTCTTTCATAGTAGTTATCTCTTGTGAAGCCATCTCTCAGCGCGGTGGGAGTATATTTCTTCCCACCCTTCACCACTTGCATGAATCCATCATCGTTTGTGACGAATTTAGCACTCTCTTCAACCAGCTCTGGACGTCCAGAGGGCCATCTCGACAGCGGCTTCTTGGTGTGTGCTTCTGCCCTTCCCTTGAGAACAGCATTCTCATCCTGCTCATCAAGATCAGGATGGGGTGTTGATGCTTCAGAGCGCATGAAATCATCTCCCAAAATAGACGGGGCGAAGAGTCCATTGAAATGATCGCTGGTCTCTGTTCGTGAGGGGGCAGTTCGTGGAGATGCATGCCGTGACCGCACTGGAGACCGTGAATTCTGCTGGCCAGCCAAACTGCGTTCTCGTAGATGTCGAGCAGCGTGTCGAGGCTGAGGCATTGACAGTCGGACTTCATCGGCAACCTCCTGTCGTGAAGCTTTGTGGTGTTCCTCGCCAGAAGCGCTGTTGGCTTGGGCTTCCGTATCATCCTGTGTTACAAGTGCAGTCTGATACTCTTCATCCGCACCATCGCCGATGACGAAATTCTGCAGCTTATTGCCTCGATGCTTCAGGCCAGCCTTGGGTCCCATTTTCCCGTACTCAGTCTCGACCTGATCCCTTGAGGTCATGAATGGGCTCGTTCGTAGTGGTGGAGCAAGGCGTTGGCTTGTCCAGGATCAGGTCCCCTTCGGCCTCACTACAAAAGTGTGGGTGAGATCATGAGAGCGCACACAAACGTTCCTGAGCCAGAATTTATCACGATGGACCACACTCCATCGAGCATTCACTGGCGCGTTGAGATGTCCAGGATGCATGACGAAGCCAGTGTTCGAAAGACGCGTCTCAAGCACAGGCGGAGGACGCGCTATCACGTGATGTCAAAAGGGTTAGGGTTCTGTCTCACGGTGACGATGATGCCAAGCTATAAGGACGATTCTTTCTCAACCTGAGATACAGTGTGGCTATCTTTCGCAATTACAAAGTTGTTACTCCTCTCAAACAATGATATAATCTGCAGCAAAGCAACCCGCATCTGTCATCGACCACCAACATCAAATAGGATCTCTGGGCACACAGTCTAACCTTACAGAGAACCGTTACAGACATCCCAGCTATAGCATTAGTACTCAAAGTAGTCCTCCTCCTCTTCATCTAGAAATGAGGATCCTGGATGAGGTTCTCCACAGGATGGGCAGATGTGGTAGTCGCCGTAATCGTCATCGGTCTCGTCGTCGGAGTCAAGAGGGAAGATCCGATACCCTGTATGGGGGTTGAACGGAGCCCATATGCGCTCGACCGAATCTCTCGAGTGTGGCATCCGTTTCCAAATAATCTTATTATCTTCTCCCTTGCTGGTTGATGGATATCCCGCTTCTTTGGGAACGACTGTTGCTCTCTCGGAGCCTTCGACGCCTTCTTGGGCTACTGTCCCTGCGAAGGGAACTGGACGCACAACCCTGCCGCACCAAGGTTTATCCGACAGGAACTGAAGGCGTTTACTGAGTGCAACATATTTCGGGACACTCTCGAGGTACAGGCCATTGTTCTTGACCATGCCGACCAGTTCAGCGGTGGCCTTCATGCCAGGCTCATCACAAGGGACCCCAGTGATTTGGATTTCATTCAGCGTGCGCGCAAATTCATGATTTGCCATGTCGTGCAGGTCCTTCCCGGGCATTGGGAGAACGGTCTCTGTGAAATTGACCAGGTCGAGTCGAAGAGAAGTCAGTGAGGGTAACAACCGAGGGCGGGGGCCCTTCTCTCGGAATTTCGGGACGTAAGGCGCACGCAGAGCCTGCAGGAAATCAGCTACCTGTGTCCAGCTGTAGCAGCGAAAACCACCTCTGTTGTGGTGTGATTCCTTGGGACGAATGGTAACCCGCAGGTTGTGGTTTCCCTTGAGATCCGGATGATAGGACTGATCCAGCTTGTGACGAAACTTGCGACGTTCATCGTCGAAGTATTGGGCGATGATGCGGAAGTTGACGTGTTGGATCTTTGCCCGTATCTCAGCACCCAGCTCTGCAAAATTGCGGACAGCCTCTGGTGTCGTGAACGTGAACTCATTTCTTTCCCAAAGAATACGTTTACCCTCGACGTAGAGCGTTTTGCACGTAGCCAGGAGATGGATGGCAATCTGGTTACCCGATGACTTTTCCAGGTCTGTCAGGTTCTCCGGTTGGGCAGGTGACAGAGGGTCGATGATTGGGCGACGGCTAGACAAGGCAAACTCAACAATTCGCAGGAGCACCTCAATAGGGACTTTCAGCTCGACGGGCTGCCTTGCCCTTGTAAGTGCGCGGGTTTTGCGCTTCTTGGAATTGGTTTGCTGAAGGTGCGCTTGGGCAATAGGAGACCAGGAGATGCCATTTTCCCGAAGAAGGCGTTTAAGTCTGAAGTTTTCTTCAGCGAGGACCTGGTTCTCCCGGCGCATGGGAGTGCTGTATGAGACCTTCGCCTGTACTTCTTTATCCCGGCTTTCCCAAGGGAAGTCAGAAGGGTTAGGCTGTTAGGGATTAGCTAGAGCTCGACAAGTGCTGGCCCAGAATGTGACACGTACAGCTGCCATGACCGGCCTGGGTTCAGACATTTCGATACAGGACGATCTTGCTAGCACAGGGGACGTGAGGGCCCGTGGGTGATGATAATGCACAGCGAAGCCTTGCGTGCCGAAGAGAAAGACCCAGCCCTGGTAACGATGGGAGGTGCTGGAAGTAGAAGCAGCTGATGCAGATCCGGGATTTTGAGGGCTGGATTGGGTTGAAAGCAATCAGTCACAATGCGGGCTCGGCTCCAATCACTCAAGGCTGGTGCAGTGACTACGACTGCGAGGAGCTGGTGAAGCCTGCTTCGTCAGTAAAAGCATCGCTGCCACTCAGCATTCAAAGGACAGAAGATCGCCGACTCGTGCTGGAGATCAGGTGTGGTGAGTGTAAGTTGACACCAGGCAGCCGTGCACAAGCTCGTGATAAGAGGAAGGAGCGAGGTTCGCCAGCGGCTACCGGATCAGTCGTTTCTGACTGTTGGGCATTGCTTCTGACACCTGGCCGACGCGGGCGCCGGCAGGTGCAAAACTCAGTGTCAGCCGATAGCACACCTGGCGGCCACGGCGGCCACGGGTGTGCGGGCTCCCGGCTGGCGACATCACCGTGGGCAGGAAAGAGGGAGGAGAAAGGCAGTGTGAGCACTGTGCTTGAGGAGGCTGGCTACTGCTTGGGTACAGTGTCTATCGCGTGCTGACACGGTGCGCACTTCAGGCCATTAGCCCTTAGTCCATCACCAAAGTATGATCTCGTTCATTACCAAGATCAAAGCAGATGACTCGAAGGTGCAGGACTCAAGCGAGTTTATCTAAATGTGGAATACCTCTTGTCCCACCCTGCAACCTCGTTGGCATCGGACTGCTCCTGTCAACCACTGCCAGTCCGATGTCCTCGATCCTGTGTAGATCATGGCAGCGGCCTTTCCAACATGGATCGGATCGTGTCCCCTTGCTTGTGCCTGCAGCCGCAATACTTTTTCCGAGACTGGATCACACTCATCTGACAAAGGTCTAGGCTTTGCTCCATAGAAAGTACGCCATGTGGTGCGGAGGAGCTTCTCCTTCAGCAGACTCGATGGTTTGACGTCATGATATAGGCTCCGGAGTGACGCCCATCATCGATGATGGCATTGCACCACATTTAAAGTACATGCCACATACATACGATTGATCGTCCAGCCACACGCTTGCTTCTATTAAAGTAATCGAATCCCATCTGTTCATCCTACTTGCTCGGAATCTCCTCATATCTTGCAGAACAAAGTGCACTTACACGACCATCAATCACAACAGCCAAACCGCCATCATGAACACCAACACCGGAGACAAGCCCGCTGACCCCTACAAGAAGGCCAATGCCGAGGAGGTCAGCCTCGACACCAAGGTCAATGACCTGGTCGAATTCATGAAGAGCTGCAAGTTTGGCATGATGACCACAAAGACCGCCGATTCTGACAAGCTGGCTTCTCGCTGCATGGCTCTGGCAGCAACGGTGAGCTACCTGGGGATTCCCGGCCGGTGACCGCAGTGTACTGACCTCCAAGCAGGAAAAAGGAGGTGTTGATCTACTCTTTCACACCAATACTGAATCCGGCAAGGTTCACGATCTCCAAAACGATTCGCACATCAACATGTCATTCATCAATGCTTCTGGTGAGTGGGCATCGGTAGCTGGCACAGCCACCGTCGAGACGGACCGCGAGCTGGTCAGCAAGTACTACTCACCGGCTTTGAAGGCATGGCTGGGTGACCTCGGCGACGGCAAGCACGATGGTTCAGAGAATGACCCTCGCATCGGCATCATCCGGATCAAGGCCGATACTGCCTCGTACTCTCTGACGGCCAAGAACATCTTCAGCCGTGTTGGCGAGGTCGTCCAGGGTGCAATCACTGGCCAGCCTGCACAAGTGAACAAGCTTCGTGAGATCTCAGAGTCTGAGATCACTCTTTGGCGTTCCTCTCACTAAAGCGAGATGTTGAGTATATCCCTTTGAAAGGACTTCGACATCTTCGCGTACTGCGGCACTTAACTACCATGAATGATATTACGATTTCACATAATGATCTCAGCATTGCTTGACGTCCTCCGTAGGTATTAGTACTCATCCACAACTGTCAGTAGACAAGATATGCCCTGCATGCCTTCAAAACTTATCTGTGAGCCACCTTGATCTTAGCTTCGTGGGTTTGAGTGGGATCAAATGAGCTCTTCTGCTTCTCACGTCTCCCTCCCTCCCATCTTATACCCATAATGCCAACCACTTCTTGCCATATCCTCTCTCACCTTGTAATTCCCCTCCGCGACCCGCAATACGTCCAGATCCAAATCTGCAATCTCCATACGCTCCTTCCCAAGAGGCAGCCGCTTCACTGCACCCACAATAGGCATAAACAGTCCGCTGAGGCCACCTGCATTGCAGAAGACTACAGCAGCAGTGTTCTCATACGCTCGCGCCAAGGTCACACTCTCGAGAAAGACCTTTTCAGAGTCGGGATTCAGCGCGAGGGCTTCATCTCCCAGATCGGTGGCGTACCACCATGATGGGATGATGATGAGGTCTGCTCCATCAGCAATAAGGCACCGAAAAGCCTCTGGAAAGGCCAGGTCCCAGCACACTAGCATTCCTGCGCGTACATGTCGCCCATCAGCGTGCTTTAGAGGCGTGTTGAACGCAGTATGCGGGCTGTGACCGGAGGACGTGAGAAGTTTGCGCTCGGAATGCCAGAGGTTCTTCTTCTGGTACGACGCCGTAATTTCACCCGTGCCCGCGCTAATAAAGTATGCCATATTCCGGACTTCCGACTCATCTGATCCGACCTTGTGAACTTCGCATATTGTGCCGGGCACGATGCTGATGTTCAGCTCGCGGGCGAGAGCCTGGTAGCGGGGGAGGTATGTCATGGATTCCTCAGTCGCTGCGATGAAATCGGGATGCTCCGGATCCCAAGATGTGAGATGGTATTCGGGTAACACTGCAATATGAGCGCCGTCTGATGAAGCTCTGCGTATATAGCCTTCTGCTGTAGCATAGTTCTCTGCGACTCTGATAGTCTACATCACGGTCAGTAAATGCTATCGCGTTACGGGGTGTCGGTAGCCAGACCTTGGGCGCCATTTGTATAACGGCTATCCTATACACAGGTGCCATGTTGAGGGTATAATAGCGGATAAAGAAAGCGACCTTTGCTTCTGTTCGCATTGATGTTGTAAGATGTAAGAGGACAAAGGTACATCATTAGCTCCTCATGGTCACCAGCTATCGCCGTTTACGGTTGGTGGGCTTTTCGCTCTAAAGTTTGCATCAGAACAAGCCGCCACAATCGTTACGTAGCATTTTCAACAAGACGGTCCTTAACATGGCGTTCACTAGCATTGCAAAACGTGGTTTAAGATCTAGAGCTAACAACATGTCAAGCATTGGTACCTAAGATGTTGTACAGTGTATGGCCCCAGTACCGTTGATGGACCAGTATCCTTACTTTCTGCATCGATGATATGCTTCAGAAAAGCCTTCATTGTACCAAAAAGCTTTAATACAGAGTTTGGCTTATTCGATGCATCTTGGTGCATTGTATGGTCGTTCATTGTGAAGACTTTCGCCAACATGTACTGTGTGAGAGCGGTCTAACCAACATCCATAGACCACTCGAACAAATCGGCGCCCGCTTCGTTTGTGAGCAGAGAATCGAAATTCTAAAAACGACCAAGCAATCAGCATTGCACGAGATTATATTCGATGGTCCGCACCTACCATGAGATCCCACTCGTCAGCCAGCTCAAATGCCATGTCGGAGGTAGGTACCTCATCAAGATGATGTTCCGAGCGGAGGCGAGATAACATATCTTCCAGAACGCGAAGAGACTGTTCCAGAGACGATTCAGCTGTTGTTATCATAAGCCCTGAGAGCTCTTCATCATGCTTTCCTTCCATCTCCCCCTCGATGGCAGCCGCAACAACGCACGTAAGCAGATAGCCCTTTGCATTAGTCTCACCGACTTCGATACATTGCAAGCACCAATCCCTGGCATTTTTCACTACGTCGAGAAGATCCGGGCGAAGGGGGGTCAAATAGTCTCCCGCATCGTCTTCTTGAATCTGTGCACGGAGCTCTGCGGCGATGAGCAGGGCAGCCTGAAATGCAACGGTGTGATGCAGACCAGAACCACAAGCTGCAATCCGAACAAGTGGTACATGACATCCGTGATTATGAGTCTCAGAATCCGTCTTCATCGCCTGAGTTAAGGCCCTTGGACAGGCCGCGTGCCATAATTTGAGTGCCATGTCGACGACAACTTTCCTCGAGTAGGCAAAAGTGGCTTCATGAATCGAGGGGCCAAAGAACGGGATGTGAAGCGAGCATATATAGTGATGCATGACGAAATGCATTACGTGAAGCTCGAATGCATCAGTTGGAAGCCAGGCGTGCAGGGTCTGGAAGAGTGATTTGCCCGCTGCTCGCAACCCCTTGTCAAAACGAAGCGTTTCTTCGTACGTGCTCTTTGACTTAGAGTCATTAAGGTATCTGGTGACCGCAAGGCGCAGAGCGAAGGACTTTCGGAACGCAATAGCTATTGAGGTCTGGGTTCGCTCGTCTTCTCGCCTAGGTAGTGGATCTTCAGTCAGCAACTGGACATCATCAAAGTTTCCCGGTGGTTCTGTCTCGAATAGATCGAGATCGAGCATTGGCGAGGCCCCAGAAGCCAGGCTGGCTCCCAGGGCTATCTCCAAAATGGTGTTCCACAGACGGCGTCGCATCTGTATGTCCAGTATAGTTGGATCCGAAAGTGAGGCCGTGTCCCGGTGAAGACCCATGGCCATAGCCCGACGCAGAAGATCTCCCGCCGAGATCCATATTGACTGTCCGTTACCAACACCAACGAGCTCACGAGCAATCAGTAGCAGTATGTTGATTTGTAGCGCTTGTATACTCAGCCGTGACTTGAAGCGTGGCGCACATATCCAGGCCAGTGCTTCATGTACCCATCGAATAGCTACGGCTCGCAGGGAAAACTGGTCGTCGTAGGTCACAGCACCTATGGCCATGACCAGCTTGAGTAGTATTATGAAGTCGGTGCTGATGTTATCCTCGTTCGTCCAAATAGCCTCGTAGCTTTGTTGGAAATGAGGGACAATGAGAACGCGATGTATTGATTCGGAGTGTTGTAGGTAACATGCAACGAGTTCGTCGGCCAATTCGCGGGATGGTAAGTCTGACGTTGGTAAGGTGGGCCATGGAGGTTCCAAGCACAACTTGATGTCTCTGGATACAGTCTTGCACTTCAGAACGTTTGAGAAGACCGTTGTATTGTCCTTATAGAGGCTGGGTTCGACAAGTTCAAATATGTCTTGAAACTATTCGAGAATCAGCGCTTGATGAAGCAGCCATCGATGATCTGGGTCACAAAGTAAGTGACTAAGAATAAAGGAGCACGTACTAAAGTAATCACGTTCAGCCAATGGGTCTGGCCAAGAAGGCGTGTCTTATGAGACACTGCTTGGGTGACGTTGCTTGAACCTTTCGAAGCAGGGACCAAATCGTGATGAAGATAGACAGAGCCGCCGAGACGCAATGCTGTGCTATCAGAAAAGACTCGAGAACTCCGAGTTGGTCGTTGAGATCTCGTGTTGGAAAGCAACAGCTGGTGTTCCAGCTGCTTGATTCTGTTCTCCAACTGTTCGACTTCACTAGTTGGTCGTTGGGGAGAGGATCTTGAGACAATTGTAGCTGGGGTCAACGGGAAAGGTCTCTTGGAGATGCCAAAGCTAGTTTCCGGTCCAGCAGTGGTGCTTCTCTTCACCGCTGTAGAGTGCCCATGGCCGGCAGCGGTGCTAGACGCTCCAGCGTGTTGTCGAGGATTGTCGTAGATGCAGGTTGCCTTTGACCGTGTGCAGTTGGCGCAAGGGAGTTCTCGATCGCATTTGAGCTTCCGACGTCTACAGATATTGCAGACACTTTTAAAGGCAAACAAGGTTCTCGTCAGCAAACGAGCTGACCTTGTACGGTCATGAGGGAATCACTTACACGGCTGGCCGTCGACGCTTGCGCACTTCTGGCTCAGGCATGCTCACTTCCTGTCCAATTCTCTAAGAAAAAAGAGAATATCCCTCTATCCAGCAGCGAAAAGACGGAGCGAGTACCAATCGAAGCTACGCGTTCGCTTTCGCGGAGCGTGTTGGACGCTGTCGTTAGAGGACGCGCCCCCTCAACCTGGAAATCTCCCTGTTCGCATGGGCGGCAACGACGGCAGCGAATATTGTCTGCAAACTGATCGTGGCGGCAACCCCGGTCAAGGGAAAAGCTGGATTGGCCAAACGGGGTTTCCCTAGATCGTGGGTGAATGAAAGAGCGAGTTGCAGCCATCTGGGAATTTCCCGACTGTTATCTCCGACTGAATTTCCCGATCATCAGCCCGAATGCTACATCCGACTTACACTCTGAACCAACCATGTAATGAGCCAGTCTGTCATTTTCATAAGAATAAAAAGACGCTCTTATATATGTCTTTCAACAGTTGGAAAACACCCTTTGCCTCGTATGCTCAAGGATAGGAAACGGCTGGGAGACCAGCCAAGTATCTCGACTGCTCCTCCTCTAATAACACGAGGAGATGGCTGGAACGGCAGAGCTGAAGAACGACTACCGGGATCCTCCACAGGATTTCCAACTCCGCAATGTCCTCCCATCCAATCCAAAGAGAATCCAGCCAGAGAACGATGTGAAAGCAAAAGGTGATCAGCACCAGCCAGCGACTGAACCAGCTCCAGACGGGGGCCTCGAGGCATGGCTTGTTGCAGCTGGAGGCTCTGCCCTCTTCTTCTGCTGCCTGGGCTTCTCAAACTCGTTCGGTGCTTTAGCAGAGTACTATCTCACGCACCAGCTCGTCAATGAGTCCCCAGACAACGTCGCGTGGATCGGCTCCTTGTCTCTCTTCCTCCAATTCGCAGCCGGCATGGTTGGAGGGCCGATGTTTGATCGTTTCGGTGCCTGGGTATGTATCGACCGTGCTGGTAGAGCTAGTTGAATCAAGTGGACTGGAATTAACTTGTCATTGTCATCTAGGTCATCCGTCCTGCTGCCATTACATATATCTTCGCCATGATGATGCTCAGTCTCTGCCGAGAATACTGGCACTTCATGCTCGTCCAAGGAGTCATCATGGGTATTTCCATGGGCCTGCTTCAGTTCCCTGCGTTTGCTGCAGTCTCTCAGTACTTCGATAAGAAGAGAGCGGCAGCTTTAGGGATTGTCGTCTCTGGATCCTCCATTGGCGGCATCGTCACCCCGATCCTCATCTCCAAGACTCTCAACGGCACAAGTCTCAGCTTCGGATGGTCTATTCGCATTGTGGGATTCATGATCATTCCCATCATGACTTTCTCTTGCATCACTGTCAAGGCTCAACTTCCACCTCGCACAACGACTTTCTGGATTATGCGAGCCTACAAGGAGACCACGTTCATCATGTTTATCATCGCCTTGTTCTTCATGTTCGTTGGCATGTTCACTCCCTTGTTCTATATGTCAGTCTACGCCGTGTCTCGTGGCATGTCGCCAACCCTGGCAGGCTACCTGCTCGCCGTGCTCAATACGGCCTCAACATTTGGCCGAATCATCCCTGGCATCCTAGCTGACAAGTACGGGCGACTAAACGTATTCGCTGCTGGAGGTATCAGCAGCGGTATCGTCATCTTCTGTATGAACTCAGCTGTTACGAATGCTCATTTAATCGGTTACGCTATCGCCCTTGGCTTCGTCTCGGGGACCATCATCTCTGGTGCCTCGGCTGCTTTCTCCCTGTGCCCTAAAGATCCGCGCGACATGGGAACATACATGGGCATGGGAATGGCTGTGGCGGCTCTAGGAGGACTCGTCGGACCTCCTGTGAACGGTGCGTTCGTCAGCCATTATCATGGCTTCTTTGAGGTTTCGATGTTCAGTGGTTCAATGTGTCTCCTGGGGGGTATTGTCGCCCTTTTGACGAAGTTCACGAAACCTGAAGGTCTTTTCGGCAGGACTTGAGGGTTTACCAAACATTGAATAAAGTCAAGCCCAACCTTGATCTCAAAGTTCAGTTCGATAATTAGGACGCAAGGTTGTATAGTATGATGGGCAGTTGTTTCCCCATCCTGCTTCATCGAATTGGCCATCAAGGAAGTGCTTAGACAGATGTCAACTCAAGTTACGCTCTTCGCATAGCTAATGGTCAGAATAGCAAAGTTAATTACTGAGTTTGGTGTCCACGGGAAGCTCCAGCTCCAGCTCCCTGAGCATAGGCGTCATCATTACTATAAGATGGACCTCTCAACCGGTGAGCCCTGAAAGGCGCGCAGTAGAGCCTTGTGAAGCTCCGACAAAGCTGTCGTTCAGTGGACTGTGCACCTATCACATGCGCGCGACCTGGTCCAACATGTTTGCGCAGGTCCCCAAGGTCCATTGGTGGCAATCAATAGATCCACGTGCAGCGCTGGTGACGAATAAGAAACGATGCAAAACACGGATCCGGATCCAGGAAGATGGGAATAAATGCTCCATTGTGGATATCGAGAATGGTACCTTGGTCTTGCTGGGGTTCTCGCCAAAAACCTGAGGTATCTTAGCGGGAGGCCGCCTTGGCCACAGCACTAACACAAACCGCACTAGCAGATGACGATCGAGTGCGTCACAGCCTCCCTCGATTCGATTCCAGGGCCCGCCGCATTTTGCTGCAATTTCAGTTTCGCCATCCACGACACGACGCGCCCAACAAAAGAAAAGGAAGAGAAGGAACTGCTGCTCCATTCATAGACCTCGGCATCTGGAGCTCGCCTGTTTAGCTTGCTGTTCTCCCTTCAACGTCGCCACTACCATAGACAACAGTCAAGATGAACAAGTAAATCGCCAGACACCGCGACTCGGTCACCTTCGCGGCTTGACGTCCAAGCTCCTGTCCACACAACCGACCTCTACCCCCCCCTCTCTTCAGACTATCTTCGTCCGATTCCTCCCATCGTCCTTCTTCCAACCGACACAATGCGCCTCTACCTTCTCCCCCTCTCCACCCGCCGCACCCTCATCTACGCCCAACGCCTCGGCGTGACAAGCACCCAAAACGAAACGGGCCTCCTCAACAAAGCCACCGCCTCCGCGGCCCGTCTCTGGGCCCGCTGGGAAGCGAAAGAAAAAGGCTGGCAAAAGAAGGTCGTCGACTATGGCAATGTCGCGATGAGGAGGATTCCCTACGAGGAGTGGGGTCTCAAGTCTGTCCCGCCATTGTCTGCGCGCAGGAAGACGGAGGAGTCACAGGGGAAGGAGAAAGTTGAGCTTGTCTTTCCGGGGAAGATTCTGCCTCTGACGAAGGTGGAAGGCATTGCGAGGACGTTGGCGACGGAGAGGGAGGCGTTGCATAGGAAGAGCATGATCTGGTGCATCATCGGCATGCCCATCACCATCCCCTTTGCCCTCGTCCCCGTCATCCCAAATTTGCCATTCTTTTACCTCGTCTTCCGCGCGTGGTCACATTGGAGAGCCATCGCCGGCGGGAAACACATCCAATGGCTAATCGATCAGAAGCTCCTGCAGCCCTCGCCATCAGAAACCCTCGACAAGCTTTATGGGTGTAAGGAAGGCCAGCAAGCACTACCACCGACGACTGTGGCTGGTGGAGAGGAGGGAGCGAAGGAGAAGATGCTCCTTACAGAGAAACAGGCACGAGGGTTCTCTGAGACATTGGAGATGCCGGCATTGGCATTGGAGTTGGAGCGTGCGATATGGCAGGTCGAAGAGGCGATCAAGAAGGACGAAAATAACCCAGGAGTAAAGACGAAAACCAGCACCGAGGCTGAAACAAATTCAGAGAAGGACCCTGTGAAGGAGAAGGAGTCTTGATATGTTACGACATGTTCAATCACAGGGTACGACCCCAAATCGGCTCATCTTTGGTTCCTTCACAAGGCTGGTGGGATGCGATCACGAGAGAAATATACAATAGCAGCAGCACGACGGTCAGATGGAGGCGTATTTGGATTCGGTTAGATCTCACCTCCTTCAGAGCGACCTGTACACTCGCGAGAAAGACGCGATAATAGATATCCTCCCATTCCTGGTATCAGTTTCCACACCCGTCCCATCATGATATTCATTAAGTCGTGAAATGTCGTTTTCCTACACTTTGTCATACATGTCTTCATGCAGCCGATGCTGCTGCGACGGGCGAGGGTTGCTCGCTGTGCCATGCCAGCTCTTGTGGTCTTTTGGACTCGAATGGCCAGAAGTTGCCGAGAGCTGTGACGACAGGTCGCGCACGGAACAACATCCAAAAGGCGCCCCATCGTCGGCGCCTCTTCTTTTTTGATGGTTGTTGGTTCGCTGACGACGTTACTGTGATCCCGATCTTGAATGCCGAGTCCATAGGTTCCTTCCCTTTCCCCTTCTTGTGCATGGTTGACTTCGATGTTGTGGAAGAAGCCTATAGAGCGATGTTGAGGTTAGCATCACCAAGTCCATCAATGCTAGCCATCGTCATTGTGCAATCTCACCTTTGTGGTAAGGCCTTGCAGGGCTCTCGCTTCATATGCTTCAACCTGCCGTCGCAGCGTGTTCGTCTGTAGTGTCTTGGCAGCCTTCCTCCTGAGGATCTTCTGCGTAGGGCTCACGGTTCTCGATCGTCGTGAACCCTCTCGTTGTGCATTGTCGCTGGTATCACGACTCTGTCTCTCATCTGCAGTGCTTGGGACCGAGGCCTTTTGTGCAGCCGGGTTGAGAGGCGACGGTTTGCGTGGAGTGTGCAGGTGCACCCTGTAAGTGGTGGTGATGGGCGCTGGCGTCATTCTGGCAACCACGGTAGATGCGTCCATGCTTGGCGAGCCGGCAATCTATACATACAACAATGTCGATCTTCGATGTCGATGCCGATGATATCGAGATGGTGAAACCCAGAGATCAATGATTGTTGCAAGTTTCTTTCCTCGTGCATAGAAAGGGTTAAGACAAGGAAAAGGGTCCCTGGGGTTGTGGATTGAAAGGGATGAGGGACGTGTGGCGGGCCGAGAGACCCTGGAGGGGACCCAAGGTCCCCTATTTCAGGATTCCGTGGGGAATAACGCCCAGCCTGCAGCAGGAACCCGCCGGCGCGCGCAGAGTCGAGACTGTCGGTGGTGGTAGCATTCCCGGCCGGAGACAGCCATTTGGGTAGGTTGGGGCCTAACGGAAAGCAAAATCAGCCCACACAGAGCGCGCAAGTCACCCTGCATAAACATCCACTGCACTGAGTTTGGTGGCCGTACATGTCGTGTGGCCAGCGCCCGTGCCGTCCTTGGGATGGGATCCCGTTGTCCCGCGACCCAATCGACACGACCGGGCGGGCACCAGGTCGACGTCACTCTACACACCCACATGTGTCCTCCTCCGTCCAGGCCCAGATGCTCAACAAACCAGCTGACACGTGTTGGGGTACTTGGGGATCCCCCGTCTTTGGGCATGAGTGTCCATGATCAAAGATCATGTGGTCCCAAGCGATGGTCTGACGGATGGAGTCAAAGCCGATGGTACACTGGGCGAGGGCTGTGCACAGAATACATCTCGTAAAAGCAATTGTATTAATTGGCCGCGTATCTGATGAGCGAACGGCAGTGCATCCGGAGTCGTTGTTCACGGATGCATTAGGTAGGTAATCGAGCGCAGTCCTTGGCACTCTGTGTATAGAAACTCTGCTGTATAGTTATAGCAAGCGAATGATCAGGCCTCTCTCCAACGCCTTGGTTTGTGTGTGTCTCCATTAATGTAATTAGGTCCCAATGCATCTCAAATATTCACTTGCGCATGCCTCAGTTCTCGTCGAGGATGAAGGTAGCCTCGCTGAATAGCTGCCCCTCCTCAGTGATCTCTTGGTCGCCGATCTTCAGCTTCAGGGTAACCTTGGGGGAGTACTGCATCCTTCAGTCAGCTTGGACGCAACGGTGAATCCCACGTATTGGCGATACGTACCTGGTAGATATAAGGCTTCGTACCAGCAGCACCGGCCACAATCTTCTTGACGAAGCCAGGAACCTCGGCCATAACATCAACCTTGTCAACCCGCGGACCAATGGAACCCTCGATCACGGCGTCAACGGCTTGACCATCGCCTGACTTGCCGCTCCACGCGAACTTAATCTCGGTCGGCTCGGGCCAGTCGTTCTCGGCATCGGCGTTGACGGCGGTGTGGGTGACGGTATGGTCGGTACCAGCTGTGATGATCTCGTCCTTCTTCGCAATACCTCCGACGCTGACGACTGTACTTCCGTATGAGAGGGGAGTGGTGTACTGCATCAGGACCGCTGAGTAAGTAGGACCCTGGAAGTTGGCAAAGTTCCACTTGGCCGCGGCATGGTGCGGCTTCATTCCCTGCAAAGCGTGACTGAGCAGCGCCTTGCCCTTGAAGTCGATAGGTCCTTCCTTGGTGGTGATGGTCCCCTCGACTACGCATCGAGGCCAAAAGGCATGGCGCATGCTACCCCATGGGTTCGAGAGGTCGGTGCCGTACAAGGTCTTGCCAGTCTCGCCAGCGTGGAAGGCAGGGGCCTCACGGGTGATCTTGAGGTTCACAACCGCCTTCTCGTCGTTCATGCTCTTGATGGTGTATGTGTTGCCGTCCTCGGACAGCTCGACCGCACAGTCATCGGCGTAGAAAGCTGTCTTGTCCTCGCTGAAATCAACGTTGCTCAGGGGCGATGCAGACCAAAGGTGGGGTTTCGAAGCTTCGCGGGAGAAGATCTTGCAGTTGAATTGGCAAGTTGTATGGATGCCGCTATAGGACTGATTAGTAGGAGGTTCAGATATGTATAGGGGGTTCGTTTCGTACGCCACGTTGCTATAGATGACCTGGGCAAGGGCAAGGTGGCCGTCATCAGACATGAGGTAGAAGCTTTGAGTCTCGACGCAGGTGGAAGTGGCGTTGACAGCCTGCCACTTCATGTGATCACGGCTCAGCTCGGTATACGGCTTCTTCTCAGCTTCCACAGCCACGGATTTGATCGCTGAGGGGCCATAGATGGGCTCTTGGGTGCCAGCCACATTGGCAAGCCTGCAAATCATTGTTAGCTGGCGGCACATAGGCGCCAGGAGGGAAGGCCAGGCCTCTTGCTGCGTACGTCTGCTTTGCCCAGTTAAACATGATGCGTGTTATTGGCCGGGAAAAAAAGTGTTGATAGATGGTATTTCAGGTGTAGTTGGTAGGTAAAGAAAGTTAGGAGAGTGAACGACCGGAGCTAATTCATTCACTGGCAGTTTCGTTCCAGGCGCAGGGTCTTGCATCGGTTCACCGCTGGAGCCGATGGAGGGGCGACGACAAGTGCCTGAGGCTGGTGGCGGGCGGCAGAGGGCGGATCCACCCATGACGATGATCAAGCCGTGTGGCTGGTGCAGTGTGGCGTAGCATCAGTGGAAACACCAGCAAGCAGGTCAGCGGCGGCCATGTGAAGAGACTTCGAGATGTGTTGAAAGAGTATATTGAAGTCCTGTGTGCCAGGCCATTGCGATAAATACAGCTTGCCTTCATCAGCGACATAACTATCACATCAATCATGCGAACGTAGGCAAAACCTTGAGCCCGGCAAGGCTTTCGACGGCAAGTGCGCCACAGCCAATCAGCGCTCGGCCAGATCAGCGCCAGTAATTTCAGAGTCGCCTGCCTGTCTCCCGTCTCTGAGTACCCCCAGGCCAACCTCGATCCGTTCACTATCTATCTTCCTTTGCCTATTGTCACTGCTTTCTCTGCGACAACTTCACCACCTACCGCGACACAGCAACATAAATCTTCGGGTCTTTACCAGGTTCATTTCGATTTAACAGCAGACAGCCTCACTTGCGCAAGGCAAGCACGCGTCTGGTTGGGCCTTCTCCCGGCGATCGCGACTGACTTCGCCTCGACGATCAAGTACGAAGACCCCAGCGCATCAACGCAGCCTCTGAAGCGCACTTTGACATCCGCTTCCATCATCACCTGCGAAACGTCTCGACCCCTAAGACTCAACTGCATTCTCACCTCAAACTACATCGCCCTAAAGTCGCATCATGGAGGACGCTGCGCAGATCCTCGCACCTCCTCCCGTGGAGCCGATCTCCAGGCCCAGCTCGACTACGCCGGCCGAATCGCCATCTTTACAGCACCAGCTTCCTGGAATCTCTGCTCTGGCTGCTGCCAATGCCGAACCAAGTCCTCCTCCCGCAGCACCCGCGACAAGCAACACGCCTCCTGTCCAGACGCAGTCACCATTCCCGCCAAATGTGCCAAACGGTTCAGCGCCTGCTGCTACGAGCAGTGCCGGCATGGTAAGTCCTTTTCAGTCTCTTAATTCATCATGCGCGACTTCATTGTTTTCTCCCCTTTCTCGAAATCGCTCCTCGCGCTTTTGTTATCACTTACACGATGTCACTCCATCGGGCCCAATCGATAATGATTGCGATGGTCGCGCGCGAGCGCGTTATCATCACCCTGGCCGCTGCAAATTTCTTATCTCCCTTCAGAAAAAAATCCATTATCTTATCACGTGTCGCATCTGCTTTGGCTTCCGCCCACTGCGCTAGACCCGCTTGGGGGCATGCGTGGGCGGGCGCAACGTCCCGCGCTATCTTTCCTTATCAGCATCAACGTGGGCCTGCTTTTTGCGACTCGCGATGGCTTATCGGCGACGTCGAGATATACTCCCGCCAGCCATGCCCCTGCTTTCCAAGGCGCGAGTGCGCTCTGCTTTTGCAGCTCTGCTTTTACCAAAGTCGTACGGAAGTGACCATGGAGTCTAACGCGCCAGCGCAGTATACATGCCAGAACTGCGGTACATCGACAACACCACTATGGCGGCGCGACGAGTTCGGCGCATTCTTGTGCAATGCCTGTGGTCTGTACCTCAAGCTCCACGGGCGCTCGCGGCCGATCTCCCTGAAGACCGATGTGATCAAAAGCCGGAATCGTGTCAAGACTCTACGGCCTGGAATGGCACCAAAGAAGAAGGTAAGAGCTTCTATTTACTCGCCCTTAATCCACGAATGTCATGGCAGGTTTACTGACACCATGTAGACAAATACAGCAGTCCAGGCGCAACGAGTAGGACAAAATGGTGTTGAAGGTGAAGGCGGCGACGAGGATCGAGCCAGCGCACTGCACAAATCGTCTCTGACGTCCTTCACCGTCGATAACCCATATCAGTCATCTGGTGTCGGCGGCTTCGCCACGGCCAATAATGGTGAGGGCCGAGCTGGCTCGCCTGGTGGGGACAGGAACTCGGATCCACCACAGACGCACGAGCAGCTTATTGCATACTGCGCTGGGCTCAAGACTCGCGTGAGCGAGCTTGACTTCATCAACGAGCTGTTTAGAGGCCGTCTCAGCCAGCTCGAGCAACAAGAGGCCGCGGCAAGGAGTGCGAATGAAGCTGCCACCGCCGAGCAGACGCAGCTCCGACAGCAGCTTGAGGCTAGCAAGGAGAGCGAGGCACAACTGCGAGCCCAGCTTGACGATGTCCATAGCCGGGAGAACAGCTTGAAGCGCCGTCTTGATGAGTTGGAGCTTGAGCTGAAGGCTGCTCAGGAGGGCACCGCTGAACGCCCGGCCAAGAAGGCGCGGACCGAAGAACCAGCAGAGTCTGAGGCGGCACCGGAGACGGACGCAAAGAAGGAGGCCGAACCTGCTACCCAAGAAGCCCAAGCTGCGGAGGCTTGAGCCGCGAGAACAGGCAGCCTCGCTTGCACGGCGCGAGCGCTCTGAGGCAATTCATTGATACAGTATGATGATGCATTTCATGAGTCGAATCGGGAAGGAAAACAGGAAGATTATGTGGGAACAGAGATACCTTGTACTTATTGATGACAGCCATCTGGAAGCTGGGCATCGGGAGTTGATGGAGTTCATTGCTGTCGAGGTCTTCGAGTCGACGGTCAGACCATGGGAAAAGCGTTTATAGTCATTAAGAAGGACGTTTCAAGCCTTGCATAATCGCACCTCTCTCAGATATGTGATCGAGGCCGAATTAAGGTAAATATAGCCCTTGCGTGAGCCAGCGCTTGTCTGCATATCCCCACTGAAAGCGAAGCACCAGGGCAGCCTTGATGACCCGCCCCCAAGCTTCATGGGGTTGTCAGTTCAGATGAAATCGTTAGATTGAATTATGCTTAGGTTTTGTACACAAGTTAAACACAAACGTGCTTCGCACGTCTGAGTTTGAGACGGCTACAACCTGGTCACGTGGATGCCAGGTGTGCCTGCGTTACAACTGGCCCTTCACAGTGAACCAGACCAACCACCAACAGTCACCCCATCTCACGACCCCAGCGTTTACCCAGCGCCTCCAGCTTTGTGATACATCATCCTTCACCTACAACCACCTTTGGAAGTAGTGAACAAAGCTTTGATTGTTGTGTTTCTCTCCAAATTCCAGACTCGCATCAGAAACTGTGTTGATTGCGCAGGTAGTTCGTTGGGAGGATTGGGAATTTTGCATCGCTTCCATACTGGTGAGCACGCACCCGCTTCCTCACCACAGGTGACGGGAGTACCCTCTTGAGAGCACGGTAAAGAGCTCCATTGTTTCGGTCTTTCTAACCTACATTCAAGCATCCCCACTCAAATCGTACCAGCATTACCCAGGCTGCTCTACACCTGCACGTCAGGACACGAGCCTGAGAGCAACCGACTCCCGCTGGCCGGCATATCATCATGCCCACTGTCCCAGCTCGCGGTGGTCCTGGTGGCGGCGGGAAAGGCAAGTCCCGAGTGGGCTTTGGTGGTGGGAAGACCTTCAAAAGGTCTACACAGCGCAATCGGTAAGTCGCCATTGGCCTGCGTGGCCAGCCATTCGTGGTTGCCTGGCTGATCGGATCTGCCAAACACAGGAAGATTCTACGTGACAACATTCAAGGCATCAGTGAGTACCCTATTGTCTGATTTCTGGTGGCCATTTATTGATCAATTTTATTCAGCGAAACCCGGCATTCGGTAAGTGTTCCCCGCAGGGATCTGTCAGAAGTGATGGCCCGGGTGCGTGCTTGTCATACTGATGCTCATGCAACCAGCCGTCTTGCCCGGCGCGGTGGCGTAAAGCGTATTTCGGCTACTATCTACGAGGAGGCCCGAGTGGCTCTTAGACTATTTCTCGAAAAGGTAGGTTCTTCTTCAACCACGGTTCCCTGGTCCCTGAACTGGCTGACCCAATTATCCTCCTCCAGATTCTCAAGGATTGTGCAGTCTTCGTCGAGTACCGTCAAGCGAAGACCGTGACAGCTATGGATGTGCGTCTCAAGGCCTTCACACCGCTGGATACATCGGAAATGTGCACGTATTGACATATTGGTGTTTGCTTAGGTGATCCACAGTTTGCGACGGAACGGCCGCACTTTGTACGGTTTCGATAATGACGGCATCGCCAAGGGACGCAATCCGAAACGCATTTCTTCCAGGCCGGATTTGGGCGGCCATTATGACTCAGAATGAGTGTGGGCGATAGCTCGATGACCAAGCAGGATGATCCAAGACGTTGATGTAGGCGTAAGGCTGAGAACCCGTTGTGTATGCGCACAACTTGACTTGACGAGTGATATCTGGACTTGCTTTCTTCACTCTGGCGTTCGAGCATGTTGTTTACTTCACATGTCGTATGTTTGAGCATTCTGAAATTTGCGGAATAACGAAAGGGGTATCATAATTATATATGGCCAGCCTATTTGCTGTACCATCGGGGTATCTTGAAGCGATTGTATCAAAAGCAAAGAACATGTGAAACGGAAATGACAGTACGGGTTTCCAGTCAAGGTGAAGACACCTTTCACCTCCTCTTCTTCGTGGCCTCCCAGTCAGAGACAGCAGCATCCAAGGCCTTGGCCGCCCTGATCTCATCACGTCGGAACGTGCCATTAAAGATACTCGGTAGTACCATCGTGCTGTTCGCATGCTCCTTTGCGAATCCAACCTCTGCGTCCTTCCCACATCGCTCCTTCGTGATGCGAACTGCCTCGGCAAGCAGCTCCTTGCCGATTCCCTGTCCACGGTGGGCAAGCTTTGTGGTCCAGGCACGAACGACACCAGTGCCACCTCGCAGAGTGAGATGCTGCGTGCGGGATGCCTTGCGTCGGTGTCCGTTGGTGACCTGTACGGCGGGCTTGAGGTGCAGAACGACGGCACCAACGAGGGTGTCGTCGTCGTAGCGAGCACCGATCACAATATCCTCATCAGAGGAGAAATTCGTGTCTGGTAAAGGTCGAAGCCAAGAACGAGAGAAGGAGGCAGCGAGGTGATCGTAGCGAAGGGTGAGATAGCGTATCGCAAGGAGGTAGGATATGATCAGAACCGACGAGGCGAACAAAAGATGGCTAGGATCGTGGGACGTGAGGCGGTATAAAACATAGAGAGAAGATGCGAGGCCGGCGAGAGACAGAGGGTGAAAGAGAACAGCACGAGCTGCTTTCTGGCGCATTTGAGCAACGGCATCAGAGATTAGGTGCAGGCCTTCGTCCTTCTCGTCTTCAGCAGTCAGGGTATCGAGAGAAAGATCGGGGATGTCGTCGAGTGGGACGAGTGGAGGAGCCGCGAGGGGAGAAGATGGGGGCATACGATGCTGGTTGTTGTTGGTGGTTGAGAAGGCGGAAGAGGATGGTGGTGGCACGGCTGAGAAGGAAGTCGAGGCCTCGAAGGTTGGAGTGTTGGCATGAGAGGAGAGGGCGGAGGGGGGGATAACCAGGTTGGCGTGGAGGAAAGTGAGGAAGGCTGTGATATCATGTTAGTATGTTGAGTAAGTTTCGAAAGGCTTGATAGCTGCCATATAACATGGGTATGTACGTACCTGCACTCGTTCTTAAGCCTGGAACGGCACTGATCCTGTCGACAATAGAATGAGGATGGCAGGCTGAGAGATCCAGCTCACGGACCGCCGCCATGTGGTGATAATGAGGACGTTCCATGTTTGCTGTTGTGTATATATCGCAAGGGCCACTATGATGCAAAAGAGGCTGAATAGATGTTGCTTGGAAGCTCGAACCCACTCCCGATGTATAAGACAAGTAAAGGATCCAGGGCCGTGAAGGATGTCTAAGCCGAACCAGCTTTCGGTGTAGCAGGATTCATGTGGAGGAAATTAGAGGAGCGAGGTAGTTGGGGATTATAAGCAAGCGTCAAGCTTGTGGTTGGACGGGACAGTATGGTTGCTTGATAAGAACCAAGAAGGAGAAAGAGGTAGGGGAAGAAAGTGTTGTTTATGGGATCCAGTCTCACAATAATTAATAAAATGAGAAAAGAAGAAGAAAAAGGCAGCACAGAATAGGTCGAAATGAAGAAACAGCCAGGCTCTTCTTTGGTTGGCAGGGCGAGGGAAGGGGTGTGGCGGGGATGGAGGAGAATTTCTTACGTCCAGGGCCTGGGGCTGGACATTAGTCTTATAATAGTCGGTATAGCTAAGGGGCTATAGTTTGTTGGCTTGAGTATTAGTTGGGGGTCGAAAAGCAGAGGTCAGCAAAGAATGAGAGGCTGCCGACCGGTTTCTCCACATGCCAGAAAACGAAACAAGCCGATGAGCTAGATGTGGAAAGGATAAGGCAAGGGGTGACCGTGGGTGCGTGGGTGAAAGATGGATGATGGGCAGTTTGGGAGTGGGTGAGGAGGGAGGCCAAGGGGTGACGAGAACCCCTTGTTTGCGGCGTTGGACGTTGATGGATTCGATGTGCGAGGATCCCAGTCAACTGGGCCATGCATGAAGTTTTAGCAGGACGGACGAGGAATGTGTGTGGGAGGATGCAGTCACAGCAGAAAGAGTTTGAGTCAAGTCGAGGAGAGCCAACAGATGTGATGGGAGGGAGATAATGCACGATGGCGAGACTAGCGAGGCATGTTGGTCGACAAACCACTGACGAGTGACGATAGCGAACACGCAAGCCGGGCTAAGGAAAAGCACAAGACTGACTGACTGACAGACGGACTGCCTGACAGGCAAAGCCAGTTGGCTGGATGTGCTGCGCTGCACCATTGAATGATCGTCGAGTCCCACCAAGCAACGACAGCCAACCGCTGAACCATCATAGCGGGGGTGGATGATGCAAAGTATCGGGCGATCAGTCTGTTGGCCTTCCTTCCGAGCCCATTGCTTCTTTTCTCAGACAGGAATGCACTCGGGTCGTGCTCAAGATCTTCAAACAGTTGGCTGTCGTTCGTCAGGACAAGCGTTCGTCCCCAGCAACAAGGGGTTTGTCCAGCCAGACATGGGGCGACAAGCAACAAGGGTCCCCGAAACACAGCTCGAAACACACGCGACGAGCCTCCTGCAGACAGGCAGCGGGGGTCAGTAGAGGCAGACAACCTCGGGGCGGGGAGACAAGAGCGGAGCAAAGTATCTGCCGACCTGAAGCTTGCAGAATGAGTACATCGTCACCTACGAAGTCGTCGCAGTACAGCACGCCTTCAAATGACTGTGGCGTACCGTATCTCAGCGGCGTCGCTATCTCAGCAAGCCATCATGCACTCTCGCACCCATTTCCCTGAATCTGGTATCTCAGTGCATCTCTGATGGAGGGTCACATCCGATAACAGAACCCCTACTGCAACCAGACATCCGTTGGCCGTGTCAAAATTAGGCGCGATAGCCCATCCATCGTTCGGCTGCCTTGGCGATGTCACCTTCATCTCTCCTCGATTCGATAGTTTGACTCTCCATTTTAACACAAGGCGTAAAACGCCATCGCGGTCTCTCGTGATAGCATCTTCCCTTTCGACCCCTTGCGCCCGTTGTTGAAGGGCAGAAGTCTGGGCCCAGCTCCAGACCCAAGCGACACGCGGCATGCAAGCCACCGAATTTGATCGTGTGCCGCCGGCTTTTTGGCGATAGGGTCATCTTTTCGACTTTGTACACTTACCGTGACGATCCTATCGAACAGAATTGTCATACTCCCGTCTCTTAAGAAACGGGAGACTGGTAAGTCAAAAAGAAGCATGGCGTTAATCAACAACTTCATGCAACAGCGCCAGCCGTATTGCCATGATAGGAACAAGGCATGAATTCGGTGGCGGGGCCAGAGGGGGCTGGATGCGTGACGATCAATCACGAGCCGTATCGTGACAACTGCCAGGATGATGTGCTTTCAGAAGAAGAGCTGACCGACTTTATCGGGACATGCGTGACCACGTGAGGGTTGCAAGACTTCATCATTTTTTGGCCAATACGATCCCCAGACGAGGCATGAATCGCACTTCACCCACCGCAGTAGTGCGTGATGCGCGCATACCCAGGCCGGTGCATTAACCAACTCAATCCAGCCCTTGATCATGGCCAACGACTCTTCTTTTCCAAAGAGAGAAGAAATGCGAATCTTTCTTCACGAGAGAGCAAGTTAACAGCCCGAAACATGCTCGCGAGCTGGACCAGGGGAGGGGGAGCCTTATTCCCCGCAAGACCATTCGCCAGCTTTGACTCTCCAACTGCATGATCGTCCTCCGCCATTGTTTCGTGGCTGCATCACACCACGGCCCTGACAAGCAGCCACTTGGGACCCAGAAGACGCATCGTCCCTCATTCATTGGGCGTAACAGCGGAAGCCCTTTGCCAAGACGCACGCACGCAACCACATGAGCAGGAAAAGAAATGTCTTGTCGTCCCGAACCAACGGATGTCAGCTGCGGGAAATTCTCTGTCTTGGTATCGTCTGTACTGATCGAGAGTTTCTTGGCTTGCCAGTAGAGCCAGTACCTGAACTTTGCACTCGTAATTGGAGGCGTTGCAAAGCTGGAGAAATGGCGCGATGGCGTTGAAGCTATTTGTGGGCTCCCAAGGTACCCGGGCCCTTGGCTCCTCGCAGCCTTCAAGCCTCACCGGCACGAACATCTCCGTGTAAAGACTTTTACAAGGGCCAATGCTAAAGCCACATGTCGGAAAGTTTCTTTCATCCACCGTTGACTCCAGAGATACTTTCCAATGGGGGCTTGTGCTGGTGCGTACGCGTTCTCCGCGATCTGCAGGAGGTGCAAGTTCTCGGCTCGAAGGTAAGTTTCTGAAACGCCGGGCTTGACGTTCGTCCACGGGTGAAGACGTAAGCGGCAAACGTGTTCGATGAAAAGCCACGTCGGAAAGTTTTGGGAGCTCGATTCGAGACCCTCACTCATCGGGTTGTTTAGCTTGCGGAGGGTCGGAACGGTGATCATGATGCTAAAATGGGATGCCAATGCGAGCGTGTGGAAGGGGAGAGCTTGGCCTGGGGAGGCGAGTTGATGTGCATTGGACTGGCGATCTGTGTTCCAGGTTGATGGTATAACGTTCATCATGTTGTTTCGGGAGACAGAAGTTGATGCCAGTGGTTGTTTCGGAATCTATCGTTGTTGCCTCTGGTGCGGATTGCCTCTGATGCTCAATAGCAGGCGGCTTTCGATGTGCTAGGGTACGGCATAGGGACGGCCAACATGTGTAAATGGATCCGAACTCTCCCGAAGCCCTTCCACATGTCATCATGTTCAAGATGAGACCTCCTACGCCTACGATACGAAGAAGAATTGCCATGAAGTTACTTGAGCAATGGAAAGCTCGGCTCCAACGTGATGCAACTGCAGCGCGCTCCATTACCCGTGGCTTACCCTGTACAGCTGCCTCTCTCAAGGCCCCTTAGATCGCGTCTTTCTACCACAATTACGCATCGGAATCGGAAACAATTCAATAATCATGGTTTCACACAGTCGGCACGAGTATCCAGCAGGCATATCAAGCGGTGGTAATGCTTGAGCAGCACAAGACCGGCTCGTGGTTATCAGATAGCCAAAAGATAGCAAGACCAAACTCAGCCCAATGCCATCTATGCGCCCTTCCTATCTCCTCTCCTCCACTCTGGTGGACAGGTTCCGGCCTAGCTCGGCCTGTGTTTCCACCCCGTGGGGAGCCATTCGAAGATCACGATGAGCACGACATTCTTCTTCCAGCCTTAAACATCCGCGCAAAAGCTTTAGCGCATGTACTCAATACGTCCCTCAGCCTTTCTGATGTACTAGAGGATCCTGAGAAAGGTGAATGATCCAGCATCCGCCATCATGAAAGTCACAGCGGTAGGCCTTAGCTCACCCAATTACCCTACACCGGTTTGCGCAGCACCATCGGCTAACGTCATCCTCAGCTCTGGCTCTATCCCATCAAGGGCATTCGTGGCATCCCAATCAAGGAAGCCCAGCTCACTCCTCAAGGCTTTAAGCATGATCGATCTTTCATGCTGTGCCGTGTCGGCAAGGGCGGTGAACTTGAGAAGATGCAGCTCGCCCGCTTCCCGCAATGCAGCCTCTTCGAGCAAGAACTCGTGAAGGACGGTGATGCTACAAGTATTCGTGTGCGGTATCTTGCCCCTGAAGAGCCACTTGTGACTCCAGAAAGCCCAGAGATGAAGGGATCGTTGGATGTGCCACTCGAGCCTGACCTTGATGGACTGGAGAGGGCGGATGTGAACCTGCATAATAGCATGGCCTCGGCTTTCAAGGTGGGCAGCCATTACGATGACTGGTTCTCAGCATGCTTTGGGTTCGAGACCGTGCTTCTATACATCGGCAATGCCCGCCGTCCCGTTCTCGGCACTTTCTCCCCAAAGGCCCAACAACAAGCCTCCCAGCCCCAGAAAGGCTGGCTATCCTCTCTCACATCCTACGTTATCGGCAGTGCCACTGCCCAAGAAGAACCCGACTGGCTCACCTTCACCGACTGCGCCCCATTCCTCGTCGCAACAGAGGCGTCCCTCGAAAACGTCAACGCCCGTCTAGATGCGCCCATCCCGATGGTAAAGTTCCGGCCTAATATCATTCTGGATGGCGAAACCGCGTGGGATGAGGACTTTTGGGCCGAGCTCTCACTCAGTGGCGGCCCGAAGTTGGCGCTTACCAAGCTGTGCAACCGATGCACGTCCGTGAACGTGAACTATGCGACGGGAAGACCGGCAAAGGGTGATGAGGGGGCCGTGCTGAAGAAGCTTATGGCGGATAGGAGGGTCGACCCGGGGAACAAGTACTCCCCGACCTTTGGGCGATACGGATTCTTGACCGGGAAAGATGGTCACGAGGAGGATGTAACTCTGGTTCGGATTGGTGATGAGGTCAATGTGACTGGAAGGTTGGAGGAGCGGCCGGCTTGGGACTGGCCAATGAAGGATCCTAAAGAGGCGAGATTCTACGGCCAGTCATGAAGATGATGGTCCCACAGCATTACCAGACTCAACTTCTCAGACCTCTAGGGTCATAAATCCCTTCTTCATTGTGTTTGAGGCTGGTCATCCTTGATGCTGTCGAAAAGTGAGGCGCAACACAGGGAGGAGACAAAATGGAGCGCCTGAATGAGACAACACGCCCCCTTCACACCTACCAGCCACTCAGTGTCAGCGGCACGGCCCTTTTGCCAGCTGGAGAATCACTGAATGCCCTCTTCTCTATCGCGGACTCGGCTTCGCCGACCACCGCTGATCACCACCCTCTCGGCTTCCCAGCGCGCTAGATAATGATCTGTCGGGTCCTGTCGCACGAGGCAGGCAGAAAACGTGGTTGCTGCAAGCCACCGTTGGCCTAAGGTTAGGCAGTCAGACGTCCCCAGTGTCAAGGTGTGCCAGAGACAAAGTCAAGTCTCTTAAACGGCCTTGGTGCGATTAGCGCAAGTTAAGCTTTGGACTGGGCATAAAGTTTATGGACATCCACGTTTCAGTCCATATGGCAGATGCCTGCCCAATGTACAGGAGGATTCATTCCCAAACTTTTCTCGACAAACACGGTAGAAAGCCGTTTGAATATTCGGGGGTTGATTGCCAATGTTGCCAATCATTCTTTACTTTTTCTGGCCCCGAACTGCTGCCACATTTTACATTGGTGGCCGAGATAAATCATCCCTGAAACAATCAATGAGTAAGCGCGACTTTGCAGATTATTCGGACACCAATCAGGAGCATTGTTGGCTGAAGCAAGTGACTTAAGGGCTTCGAACATCGCACACTTTAAGATGAGTACTTCGGTGATGTTGGAGTTAGTTTCCGCATACAAGGCGTAAGAGTGGCGTAAGCCGTGATATATTGGTTGACCTGTTCTAGCTGTTCTTTTGCAAATACTTTTCGTGTAATGTCGTCAAGTGTGACAAAGGAGAATAATCCAGACGCCTGGTCAGGATGCCCAAACGGAGGGGGAAAGCCCGATTCGCGCACTATAACTGCAGTTGCTCCTTGCTATACTGTCCTGAATGTAGCTTTGATCCCTTCTAAAACTTTTGTACATGGATCGGCCGTATTCTTGATTGTGTAGTGGAAAAAGACGCTGGGAAGACACATCTTCATCTGGCCGACGGTGTCTGGAATAAGCTGAGACTCCTTCAAAGTACCCTGATACCCTGATCTGCTACCACTAAACGTCAGTCCACATCAAAGCATGCCTGAGGGGGTTCTCTCTTGTGACGGAATGTCTTACCATCTCGCCATGTCCTGAGTGTGAATGTCTCGGCACCACACATGGGCTTCTAGACAGTCTCAGTGCATCCCCTGCAAAGATGTGCCTTGCAATAGGCGCACTCGTAGATGGCCCATTGGGGTCCACGAAGGCAGATTTGACAGTGCCATTGGATGAGGGTGCTATCGGACTTGATGAGCTTGAAGACGTGAGCACAGCCTACCGCCATCTCGCTGGCTACTCGAGGGAGCTGAGGGAACTGTCCGAATATTTGGAAGACTAAGTGACCGAGGCACCGTGACGATCTCCGAAGTGGCAGTTAGTTGCCCTGGTCGACCAAGAGGGACGCTGAGAGGCGGCTGAGTCTGGTTGGAAGCTTGGAGGTCGAAGGGCTGGCTTTGTTGTGACGATACTGTTTCCGCCTAACCTTTCGAGCCCTTCTACACGATGAGATGAAGGTTGTCCACAGGCGATATGGGCACAAACTCCAGTCTGAAGAATACTTCTGCCCTACTGATGAAAGGACTAACTTTAATGGGTCGAAAGGTCGTGGGTGCTGCAGGAGTTTGCGCAGCTGGCGGGTCCGGCTGGCGAGAACAGAAGAAGCGGCCGAGTTGAGCTGAGTAAGAAGTAGTGACTCTGCAGCGAGAAGACTGATGCTGGCGTAGAGATCAAAATGGTCGAAAGTTCCTTCCAAGAGGTGTGACATGAGCTACTTGGCTTCTATATATGATCACATGTGCCATATCCCCCTCCTTTCGTGTTACGGCCAGAGTATGCTCCACAGCGATAATGGAACTTGCCTGGTCCTTGCCCTGAATGGCAACGAAGGAGCTTGGGTCAGGAATAAGCCGCTTCTCTCAGGCCGCAGCCGTTGCCGCCTATTCAATCGGAACCAGCTGGTGTTGCGCGCAGGAGGGTGTGAGCACAGTAAACGATGACATGCCGGGTGAGAGTTTGGCAATCAATGGTGACGACGAATATACTGGCGTTTGCTTGTTTCTGGAAGCAATCTGAAACAACTGGGACATGAATGAAAGCAGCACAGTCCACAGGAAGCAACACCGAAGAGGGAAGGATAGTACTGCTAATAAGAGTAGCCATTCCTGGCCGTCCACGATTCAGACGGGCAATACAAGGTTGGCGCGGATCTCTCGCCCGACCTGACCACCCATTCGACCAAGCACGAGTGTCCGCCACTATCCTTGCGCAGCATGGCTTGGATCCAAGCAGGCTTCGGCGAGGACGGCCAAGGAAGAGCAAGCGGATTCCTGGGCCCTAAACCCCGGCGACACGGCATCGGATCCCTACCTGGTCGTCGCAGAGCCACAAGCCACTCAAAGGGACCCTCGGCACTGCAAGCTTGACATTTCCTGATGCGGCAGACAACGCGGCGCAGACGGGCTAAGAACTTATCCACTCGCTGTTCCTTCGAGGCTGCGGCTGTTGAGCGTGGACCCCAATGTGCACCGAGTTCTGATGAAAGGGATTCGGGTTTGCCTTGATACAGCAAGCGAGTCGGGAAGCCTCCTGGTTTCCGCTGTTTAGCCTGAGGCAAGTGTAAACTCTAGTCTAGAAAACGGCTCCAGTAACCGGGCTGGAGTCATGCTGAGCTAGCATCAACTTGGAGGTTGCAGAATGCGTTGAAGTTTGTGTGCAATTCCATGATGAGATAAATTGTGGACTAGTCCGTCGTGAACAATAGCTCAGGGTGCTGGGTTGGATCCAGTTAGACTGGGCTCTCGGATCCGACCCAGGCCCAGAGTTGGCAAAGGCTAAAACCATCGCGAGTGTGGAAGCAAGGATGTCCCCGTAGCGAAAGGATGCTGACTCCTTGGGGTTTGAGGAGTAAGAACCAGGATCCGCAGAGACGTTTGATGGTCTTGACTTGGACGAATGTTGCGGAGACAGAGGTCCGGGCCCCGACAGTTGCAATGTCATCTTTCCATTACTGGAGGGGCGCGTGCACTGCAACTCTCTTCATGTTTTCGATTGAGAGCACCAGATGCAGGAACAGGCGAAGCAGGGTCAGACCACCCTCAAACGAAGGTCAAGCAGGCATGAGCCAGAGTCACGGGACTTGTTGCACAAGACAGGCAGGCACATGCCGCCGCCCTCGCCCCTTCTCCCACTCAGTCGACATTGTCGAAAATCAGAGGCACAGCCCCTGTTTGATTTGAAGCGCGCCAACTTTGTAATGGCATTCGTCAGAGAGGTGGTGTGCCACACAGCCGACGCAGATCTCATAGACACACATCTGGTGCGCGCACGGAAGCCATGTGTGCGACCCTGCACTGGCTCAGCTCGGCACCGGAGCCGCTTACCATCTTAAAACATGCAGATCGACATGATCATCGGTAATCGAAAAGAACCCGGAAAGCCCCCTCGATCCTGTCAAAATACGCCTCGCACCTCTTCATCGTCTTCTCTCGCTCCAGACCTGTTGGAATCATGAGCATAGCCCAATGAATATCATAGGTGCGGCCTTTGATACCGAGTCTGCAACAGGCCTTCGATCCTTCTACAATGTATGTCGGGATTTTGGAGTCTAATTTCCGACACATCGTCGCCCCGAGCTCAGAACGCAGCCCAACTGACGTAGGTATGTGACTTAGAAGTGGCTAGTCTGATGCACTGCTGGGCAAAGCACGACTCTCACCTGTGCCCCACGACGGAGGTGCTCGCCAACCCGAGATCCAAAACAAATGAACTGTCCCTGTCCCTCAGCGATCTCCAAGGGAATGCTCGCTACTGACAGCTTAAGTGGTGACCAAAGTTGCACACCTTCTCAAGTTGTTGAAGAGAACGGCATTCGGCATTCGGCATACTGTATAAGAAGGGATGTGGCTTACATGGTTCTACGCGAGCATCCTTAAGCTTCCAACGCTTTGATTCTTGCCGATGGTGCGATCCTTGCCCATTATGGTCCACTCTCCCGGATAAAGCCAGGCCACAACAGCTCTACACGCCAGAACCGCGGCAAGAGGAATGCAACTCGAACTACTTTTCCCGTATTCAGGGCGCATGAAATTGTGGGAGCGATACTGTTCCTTACCGCTGTGCGCCAAGACGCATTCAATCATTCACGGCCATACCCTGACATGACTTCGTTGTGATCGCCGAGTGATGGGCTGAGATGACTCGGCTTTTCCCCAAACCAAAGAACTATACGGAGAACTCTTGAGACCATTCCCCCGGTACGAAGCCTACCATAATACAGGTTCTAAGATACCTAAAATGGCTGGGTGCATGATGCCAAACAGGGGCCCGCAACCCATACACCCTGGACGGACGATAACAACAGCATGAGGTGACATACGTGGCTTCATCCTGGGTATCGGACTTCGAACACCAACAAATCCGAAGCTGGCCACTAGTGCACAATAACAACAGCACATGCCGGGCTCGCCATGGTCTTTGATCCGACGGGACGTGTGCAGCCTCGGACCGACATAACACCCTGTTAGTCCTCGTTTCTCGGAACGTGGAAGCGCTGCCGAGATCATGCATGCATACGGTGCCGTCCAAGCGAAGCCACCACATGAGACGAAGAGGAACTCAAACCATATGACTTGTCGTGCATCAACTCACACGGTCTCCGAGAACGCAATCTTTTACTCTTCTTCTTGGCAGGGTTCGGTAATGTGCTGTCAAGCAAGCTGCACTGGCGGTCACTCCGTTATCAAACTAAAAAAGCCCCTGCCAGTCCTTCCAAGGGAGTTTATTGACTGCGAGCCAATCAAAGTCAAACCGCTGACTGCATCCGGACTTTCACATGTACCACTTGGTGAATCGAACACCATCGAGCCATGCCCTTTCTAAACGTCTGCCGCGTAACACATGATGACGCACAGCTCGCTTCCCGAAACTAGTTACATCAGCCTGTCGCTATTTCCAGCAACAGACCCCGCGGTGGTTCGATTGCACGAATATGTCAAACTGAATAGCGCTGTGGGGAGTATCTCGTGGAGAGTCTACCAGTTTGCATAGAGCCGCGAAAATGTGATACATCGCAATTTGGGTGGGTATGGCACGGCACAACAATTTGATGCCCTATATGATCCACCTTATAGTAACAAGCCTGTTGGTCGCAAATCTTCCAGACCTGCGTTCAGGCCGTGGAAAGGGGGTTTCTGGCGCCTTTGATCGACGGCCGACGGAGATCCACGGATGACCGTAATATAGCGGCACTATACGATTCGGTCCAGGACGGAATTTCGCAACCTTGGGCCGGATATCTTCCCGCCGACTTGACTGAGATGGTAATGGAAGCCAGGATCAGAGCGTTGAAGACCATGGGAGGGTAAGCGGCAAAGTGGCCACATTCGAAGAAGCCAGGACAGCGACGAGGCCCCAAATCCCAATCGTAGAATGGTGTTTTGACTGCTGCTACACGTATAGTACGACGTTGCACGTCGCGTCATCACATACAAATTGAAGATGCGAAAAAAATGCCCTTGCAGGCTACTCATATAGATGCTTCGGTAGCCACATCCCCATATCTAAGCTCGCTTTATTACACGCGAACACCTTCTACATTCGCTCTTGATGTCGATATTCAGTCCGAAACGCCCCATCTACAACATATTCCACAGATAAACATACGAGGCGATTCTCTGCGCCAGTTTCTACAGCGTCTCCTCTGGAGCCACATCTGTCATCGGAGCTTCGTCAGACGGCCCCGCGCCGCCTGTCAAAAGATCCCTTGGGGGAACTGCCTTCATTTCCAAACCCTCGTTATCGCTCGCCATCCTTTCCTGTTCTTCAAAAGTGAAAGCGTCGGACAGATTGACAGCTAAGAACGTCTTGGGCAGCTTGACTCTGTGGAAATACCGTTAGAATCGATCGAGGCCAAATTTGACTTCAGAGAAGGGGACTTACTGGTTAAACTTGGCTCTGAGAGTCTTGATCACCTGAAGCCAGTCCGCGTGAGGAGTCAAGCTTCTCCTCGGTGCACATCCAATGCAATGACGACTGTCGAGTTGGACATGAAGAGGGTCAAAAACGTGGCAGCCTGGGCTGATCGTGATGCGAATGCTGTACGTGAAAGTCGGGTAGTCCGGAGGAGCCTCGCCAGGAGGAGGCTTCATCTCGGATTCGTACAACTCGAAGCAGATTTGAGAGAGGTAGTCGAGCTCAGGAATGGTGCTGCGCTTGATCTTGGTCTCAATGCCGCCCTCGATAATGCAGTTGAGAAGCGTGTAAATGTGCGACTCCTTCGTGAAATAGAAGAAAGATTTGGCATCGTTAGACGCCTGCATTTCCTCCAGATCCTGCACGATCTCCTTCAGTAGGGGCAGAGACGTGAGCAGCCCGATTTCGAGCTTTTCGCTGTCTGAGATACCATATTCTTGGGGACAGATGAAATCAAACATCACCTTTGCCAGGCGGTAAAGCTCCTGGAGTGGCTCGTTACGCGGATCCGGCTTGGTTGATGTCTGGTGATTCGTTCCCTTGTACAGACGGAAGTACTGTTCTGGTGGACCCTCATCATGAAGGTGTCGCAGACCATTAAGGAACGACCTCCTACGGAACAGCTTTTTGACGCCAGTGGAGCGACTCGAGGGATCGGCTTTCTCGGCACCTTCAGGCACTGGGTTCTGGCTCTTCTCAGGCCGGGCATCGTCAACGGACGATTTCGCATCATCTGCGGGAACATCCTTAGCCTTGGTGGGGATATCCTTGGGTTGCGAGCTTGCACCACCAGGACCGACAGGAGGCGCAGGCTCCTTCACGATGTTATACTCGTCCTCAAGCATCCCCTTAGGCGGCATGAAGACCCATTCGAGGAACTGGCGGTTGTGCAGGGCATCGAACTTCATCGTGTCATAGAGCTCAGAGATCTTGCTAGGGTCGACCTTATCGCCGTCGCAAAACTCGGTAAAGAGCTTCTCCCATCGCTCACGGAACAACTCTGCGTCTTCGCCACAACACCAACGTGATTGTATCCCGTTGACCGTGTTGACATGCGAGATTGACGAAGAGATGGAAGCATTGGAACCCTCGCCTGTGGTCAGCTTCTCCGTGCTGGGGTTCGAAATGGCTCCAAGGGAGGTCCCAAGTGAAGAGCCCCCACTGGCGCTGTTTGCACTCCCACCAAAAGCTTTGCTGTAATTGTATTGCATAACACGGCGATGGAAGTTCATAAGCTGAACGACACGAGTCTGCACCTCGGAAGGCTCAGGCATGTTATCAGGCCATGCGAACTGGGCTGGACGCTCGTTGCCCTTCCTTAAAAGGCCCTTGAGTTTCTTCTTCACTTTGTCTGTCTCGTCCTTCGCAGCGTTCGAGTCGTCAAGAAGGTCCTTTCGAATGGTGATGAAATCCTCAGGAATGTCCTTCTTCCCTAAGAATGACGCGGCCCAGATTTGCGCACTTGTTGTTACTCGCCTCTCGGAGCTACTGTAGACATGAACCTCATCCAGAATATCACGGTTCAGCAGCATGAGGTCATTGCGCATGTTCTCTCCAAGCTCCTGCGCCTGGTAGCGTGCAGAGTGTGTGGGCTCACCACCCCATTTGACAATCAGCTGCAGCTTGTCAAGAACCAACTGCTCTTCGGCAGCAGTGAACTTGGACATTGTCACTCCAGACATGGAGTTGTGGCGCTTTGGGGGGAGATGGGGCGAGTATTCCTTGCCAGGAGTGCCGGCGCCGCTCCCCTCTGGAATCTTACCCTCTTTGTTTTCGGGCAGATCTGGCATTTCGTCGACGGGGGTGCTGGCGTCTTCTGCGGTCTTCTTCTTGCGGAACATAGGCTTGATCTGGACTTTGGTTCCAGCCCAGCTGCCCTTCTTGACAAGCACATTACGAAGGGCCCTCAGCTTGCCACGGTCTTCAATTCCCTCTTGATAGGCCATGTCTACGGCAGAAATGACGCTTGCAAGGGCCGGCTCACCAATGAGCAGAACCTCTTCCTGGTGTCCTTTGAGAAGAGCAATGAAAGGACCGGTATGGAAAGTGAACTTGTACTTCTGCTTCGGTGTTCGGTCTGCATGACGGATGACTGACACCATGCCCTTGAGCTTCCAGGAGTGTTTGGGCAACGGCGGCGCCGGCATCTCTTCTTCCGGAACGTCAGGGTCTGTAACCTGCGCTGTAGTAGTCTTGACGGAAGTGACACTTGGCGACGTCCCTGGACCTGCGATATCCTGTGCTGGTGGTGGCAGAAGTGGACTTGCTGGAATGCTTTGACTTCTCGATGGCACGAGGCCGTCCCCTTTTGGAGATCCTGAGCGAGTATGAGGTCTGGTGGTACTGTTTTTCCGCGAGAGGGACGAATTTGCAGGAGCTGGAATTGGCGTGGGCTGTGTTGCCATTGCACCAGAGCCGTTGGTTTGCTGCTGCGCCTGATCACGGTTTTTGTTTGCAGAGCGACTCATAGGATCAACATCTGATGGCGCTGGAGATGGCAGCGGTGGTGTCGCAGCGCCACGGCGGATTCTTTCCTTCATGAAAATGTCCCTCAGAATGCTAGCAGACTGATCGTAATATTCATCATTGTCCTTGACGAAGCTCCAGCCATTGACATCAATGACATAGCTCTTGCCGGATGCACGAAGCAGATCAAAACCACAGACTCGCTGGCCAAATGTGGTGGAGATTTTGCTGGCGACTTCCTTCTCTTCAGGGCTCAGCGCCGTCACGTACCGGATTTCCTTGCCATGGGTATTTCGTCGGACAATGCCGTCAACGACTGGAGACTTGCGAGTTTCGGCATGGCAGTAGGAAGCACCTACAGTGTAGGCCTTGACATCTTCGGCGTTGTCCACTTGCATAAAGCTTTCATACACATAGCTTCCGTCTTGTTCGGTAATGGCGCGAGGTACGTTCAGGTCGGGTATGTAGTCGGAACTCTTGTTGCCGATCTTTCGGAAGAGCTTGCGAGCTCCGCCGCCAGAGGCCTTATCAAAGTATATGATGATGTTGTGGTCTTCACCGCTGACGGGCTTTTCAACGAACGGCTTTCTCAAGAGCGCACCGTCAACACTGAGAAGATCACCGTCCTCCAGTAATTCGACCTTCTTTGGTACAGGAATAGAGCCTGGTTCAATAGGATCCAGGACCAGCCCGGAGACGTCTCGAATGTGCTTAACCATCCCTGGTGTCAGCGTCTTGGGACCACCATCACGACTGACCTCGACACGACTAGGCGTGCGGACATTGATCTTATCTAAGAGGAACAAGCAAAGGCGGCGATCCCATAAGATCTTTTGCATGCTGACATCGTTGACACAGAATGGCTTCCTTGCCTTGACATAGGCGATTGCCTTATCAAGCGGGAAGCCATCTGAATAGAAAGAAATCAAGTAGTCACTGCAGAGGTCAGCCTCCGAAATCTCACGTGCTTAATATTTGAGGTAGCACAGTTTTGAGCGACGTACCATATTGGCCAGTTCTCGACCTCTAGATGAAGAGCCAGTTAGAACATGCAGTGGCACAAAGCAGGGTGGCCGATACTTACCTTCGTCCAGAATCACCTTGTCGCCGAAGACAACGACATCGAATTCGCGGTTGTTGATAAGGCGGTTCAAGATGTTTCGGCTAGGCTTACTTCGAGCCTTGACATCGAGAGCGCAGACTCCAATGATGCCCCAAGGAGCAGGCTTTGCTGGAATAGAGATCGAGTCAGGTATGCGCCTGGAGCTGCCTGAGCTGGCTTGCCTACCTTCTTCTCTCTCTCGAGGAACAGTACCTCGCTCACTGCCAGGGCTATGGCTGCTGTTGGCTGTAGAGCCGCTGAATCGCCGCTTTGCTCGACTCCTGGAACGGTCGGGTTGTGATCGCATGGTACTGGGTTCAGGACGGGTATTTCGGCGCATGAGATCGAGGGGTTGTGACTGAGCAGGCTGGTTCTGCTGCTGTGGTTGCTGCTGCGCAGGTGTCGCGTGAGCACCGCTCTGTGAGGCGGTGACGTTGGAGCTAGGTGCAGCAGATTCGGCCTGGGTTGCAGGGTTTTGGACACCGCCTGCAGCGGCAATGTCTTTGCCTACAGAAGCAGGCACACCGCCGAAACCACCTGCGGGAGGCGAGGTCATTGTATCGATGCTGGTCTCGAAACAGCGCCCAAGGTGAAGGACGGAAAGTCTGAAGGGCTGGGGCCAATGTTGTAGATCAATAGGCAGGGAAGAAGTCGGCGGGGTGCTCTGAGAGTCCACAGGAGCTCTAGAGATGGACTGATAAGGACGATTTTGGAAACGATCGGAAAGCCAGAAACTGGCACTGAAGACTGCGAGTCGCTTGACCTGTGACGGTGAAGACTTGGATGTTGATGTCGATGTTGGTTGTTGGGATGGGTTGGCAAGAAAATTGGTGCTTTGGCTTCGGCTGGTTGCGGTGCGTCGGTGGCACTGTGGCAGGCGTGGTGGGGTGATGGAGGTAGTGTCGAAGGAAGAACCTGGGCCTGATCTTAACTAATCAATGGTGTATTGTTGATAGAGTGACGAGGACCGCTGCGACTTTTCAGCTCAGTGGAAGAGTAACGGTTGATATGCTTGTAGATGTGCAGAGATGCAGAGTCACGATGAGCAGACGAAGCAGACGAAGATTTGGCTCCCTTTCCGGCGCTGCCCTCGGGTTTAGCCCCTCTTCCTCCCTCGAGTACGAAGGCTAAAACGCTAGCATTGACAGGCATTGACCCAATCAAAGCCCGGAAGAACCTTCAAATGTGTCAAAAGATGCTTGTCTTCTCAATGTATGCGACTTATAGGGATTCCACATGCAAGACGCTGGGTTTGCGTGCTGGGGGCGTGGGATGATGTTGGATGGTGTTGGTGCGACATCGGCGGTGAGGGGCAATGAGGGATGGTTCACGTCAGTACCCCAGGTCCAGACGCTTTCTGAAGTAACGGACCCGGCAGACAGCAGGAGAAGGAAAGCAATGGCAAGCAATCGAAGTCAGCGAGCATCGAAGGAGAAGTAGTCTCTCGCTCGTCCATTGGCCCTAGCCACTGTTGCATTTTGCAGGGATATCTGAACCATAGCACCATCCCGAGAGTTTGGAACGTGGCACATGCAGCCAGTCATGAGAGAGTTCGTTCATCCTTTGGTAGTAGCGTATGGGGACCTTCAGGCATCGGAAGACTTCCTTTGCCTCTTCCGTGGGACAAGAAGACACACCAATGCACGTCGTGCAGATGTGATGCTAGCGAGGGTGCTGTGGCTGGCAGATAAGCGTTTTCGCAACGGGCACCAACCAACAATTGATGCGTTCCCTTTGGCCCGTTACTATCGTACGTACTTCACTTCGTTCTGTCTCGCCTCTGATGTCCCATACCCTTTTATATGCTCCATTACCTGTGCCCTTGTTCAACTCTGTGTCTACTTGCTACTCGTGTTGCGGGACTGCTGGCGATGCTATCAACAAGACTACCTACCAACATGATTCTCATGGAACCTGATTTCCCTCAGCAGACTCTCCCATGGCTATCGTCCGAGAAAAAAGCGACAACCAAATGCCTGAACGCAGGCTGGTGACCTTGCTTTCACCAGCTTCCTCAAGAAAGCTGCCAATCAGAGCCTGACTTGCAGCACGCGGGGCCTTCAGCGTGGTGACAAATGCGGCAGGCGGTGACCATCTTCACAACCAGCCATCAGAGCACTTGCCCCACCTGAATCTGGCAGAAAAAGTTCCAGCAGCGACTGCATCGACACCGCCAAAATTTCTGTGAGAGAAAGCTGGCGCGCAGCCAGTCTCGTCTTCACGAAGCAGAGCACCTCTCTGCACCGACATTCGCTCAAAATGGCGCCACATGCGAGCTCAGAAGGTCCCATAGTCAAGCGTCAGAAGACCTCCGCGCTTGCAAAGCGACCAAAGGCTACTGACAATGCCTCGAGAATCTTTGCGCCGTTCCGGGTATGGCGCTTCCAGACCACTTCAGTTGCTTTGGAGCACGCATATGCTGACCTTTCGAATAGACCGTCGGTCTTGTTTCACCTACAGATGTGCCATTCACTGCTATTCCTCTCGGAGCTACTACCTACCAGATCACGACTTCCGTTGGACGCTCACTACAGACATACGACTTAGCCCGTGGCCTCAACCTCGTTTTCGTCACTCGACCCCAGACACCGACAGATATTACTGCGTCCCTCGCGTACAAAGAAAAGGTCTATGCGGCATGGGGCGGCTCCAAGGCCGGAGAGCAGCAGGGAATTTGGGTGTTTCAAAGAGGCAGGAAGGTTGGAGAGCTTCAGTTACCTTTAGACTTGACGCAGCCCATCAAGCAGCTCATGATCTTTGGCTCCTGGCTTATCGCTTGTGCTACAACTCGAATCGAAGTCTTCAAGTTTGCGACTCTTGAACACTATTCAACAATCCAGACTATGGCCAATACGAAGGGTGGAAATGAGATCACCGGTGGAATTGTGACCATGCCCACCATCCTGAACAAGATCTTCGTCGGCCGCAAGGACGGTTGGGTCGAGCTCTGGAACGTCAGTACAGCAAAATTGATCTACACGATCTTGCCACCATCACCGGATTGTGGTGCTGTTACCTGTCTCGAGCCGACACCGGCCCTGTCCCTTCTTGCAATTGCCTATTCTTCTGGCACTCTTGTCATCAAAGATGTCTTGCTGGATAAACAGATCCTCAATGTTGAAGCCGGAACGCCCGAGGCCCCTGTTAACTTCATCTCGTTCCGGACGGACGGAGCTGGTGCCGGAAACGATGGTCGCAAAGACGGTGTCATGGCGACTGCGACAATGGAGAGCGGTGACGTGACCTTCTGGGACTTGAATGGCGGTGGCCGAGTTGCTGGTGTCCTTCGAAGCGCGCACAATCCTCCTGCATACGACGGGCGAACATCGCGGGGTGGCGTGAGCAAGATCCAGTTTCTCCCCGGACAGTCCGTTATCGTCACTAGTGGGCGCGACAACTCTCTCAAAACCTGGATCTTCGACCAGACACCCTTTTCAGCCGTCCCTAGGTTATTACATACGAGAAGTGGTCACGCAGGCTCCGTCAATTGTTTGCACTTCTTGCCATCCGACTTCGATGGCGCTGATGCAGGTAACAAGTGGCTGCTTAGCGGCGGACAGGATCGCAGCTTATGGGGTTGGAGTCTGAGGCGTGACGGCCAAAGTACTGAACTCAGTCAAGGTGCTCTCCGGAAACAAGCGAAGAAGACTGGCATCCTATCAGCGCACTCGCTTGCTCATGGACCGCGCGCCTCATCGACTGCCTTGGAGGATCTCAAGGCCCCCGAGATCACATGTATCGCAACCTCTCTCAACCGTGACGGTGGAATTGGTGCTCTTCCCGGAAAGATCAAACAGTGGCAAAAGGGACAACAGCAAGTCAAAGCAGGAGATGCAGAGCTGAGTGGCTCGACTGGTTGGGAAAGCGTTGTCACCGCGCACAAAGGCGACCCCTTTGCCAGAACATGGTTCTGGGGTCGCAAAGCAGCTGGCAGGTGGGCGTTTTCAACTGGCGACGGCAGCAATGTGTCGACAGTAGCTATCAGTCCCTGTGGCTCATTCGCTCTTGTTGGGTCTGAGATGGGATCGATCAAAATGTTCAATCTCCAGTCAGGCCAGACTCGCCAGAAGTTCCCCTCGCCTGTGACGCCACAACAGGCAAAGCAGATCAGGGAACAGCTGGCTCAGGTCAGTGATATTTCTGCAGCGAAGCCAACGGACGGGCGAAAGTTTTGGCCTGGTACTGGCAAACACACCAAGGCAGTGACTGGCTTAATTGTTGACCAGATGAACAAGCATGTGGTGTCATGTTCAAGAGATGGCAAGGTGAAGTTCTGGGACTTCCTCACCGGCAATCTAGTCGAAGAGATTGATTGGGCTCCCATGACAGCGCCTACTCTGGTACGTTATCATCCTGGCAACAACCTGCTGGTCTTCGCCTGCCAGGCTCCGTCTGGCGATTCTTCTGTACGAGTCGTGGATGTGGAGACGAAGAAGACAATCCGTGAATTCCTAGGAGGCGATCATATCATCAACGACCTCTGCTTTTCCCATGATGGCCGTTGGATTATCGCCGCATCGACGGATGCTGTCATTCGGATCTGGGATCTGCCGACGAGCCACCTCATTGATGCAATTCGACTGGAAGAGCCTTGCAAAGCGGTTGCCATGTCATCAACGGGGGAGTACCTTGCCGCGACCCTGGAGACTGGGCTTGGTGTGATGCTCTGGACCAACAAGTCACTTTACAAGCATGTGCCAACGCGACAAATCTCCGAGAAAGAGGTTGCAACAGTCGATGGACCAAGCCTTTCTGGTGAAGGCAATCAAGGCATGTTGGAGGGTGCTTACGACGAGCAAGGTGAAGACGAAGAAGATGGAAATGTAGTTGCGCCTACTTTGGAGCAACTCAGTTCCGACATGACGACTTTAAGTCTGGTACCAAAGAGCCGTTGGCAAACGCTACTTCACCTTGACATGATCAAGGAGCGAAATAAACCTACGGAAGCACCCAAAGCTCCTGAGAAGGCACCATTCTTCTTGCCTTCAACTAACGGAGCGGCCAACCAGTCGAAGGAGGAGAAGCCTGCAGTGGGGACTGAAGTAGACGGCAAGTCTCGTATCACGACGCTGGATAAAGCAAGATTTGAGGAGCTTTTCGCAACGAAGCTCCGGGATGCTGCGGAAACCGGCAATTGTAAGTGCTGCCCTGGGCGAATAGCGCTGCACAGTGGCTAACATGACACAGATGATGACTTTGTCGAGCATCTCAAGACCTTGTCCCCATCCAGCGCCGATCTCGAGCTTCGTTCTTTATCCCTGGGTGATGGTGATGAAGCATCCAACGAGCTGCTCCACTTCATCCGAGCGCTGACGACCAGGCTACGGGCGCGAAGGGACTATGAACTGACGCAGGTTTGGATGACAGTATTCATCCGACTTCACTTCGATACAGTGATGGAGAGGAAGGAGCTTTTGGGTGCCCTTAAGCAGTGGAAGACGGTGCAGGAGAAGGAGTGTAAGCGGTTGGATGACTTGGTTGGGTACTGTAGCGGTGTTGTAGGATTCTTGAGGAGCCCAAGGACATGATGCAGCGAATGGAGTTGAATTGAATGAAATCATATTACATTGAGCAGATGAGAACTCTGTCACGTTATGAAGTCGGGATTTTGATTGCCCAAACCTCCAGGTATACCGGCCCTGATTAGAGGTGCGCGTCAGTTCCTGCTCTCTCAGTCGTACTAGGAGACTTCTCTAAAGCCAACATGGAAAGCAAAGCATGGAAGCTTCCGGGACGATGATAATGATTTGATGTCAACAACCAACTCGTGTGCAGGGGCAATCAGCGTCCATCGCCTTTTATAAACACAGTATAAGCTGCTCAGTGTACAAGAGCTGTCCGCGCGGACTTCCTGGTCTGGAGGCGGATTCAAATCCGCGGCGTATAGCCTGCTCCATCTGTTCCGTCCTATGATCATTTGATCATTTGATCATTCTACCCCACACGATCATGACAGTAGTCAGTGGGGATGAGAGTCGAGTTTCACTATTCTCTGTTGTTTCTCCTCCGTACTTCGCACCGAACTTAGTTGTTAAGCTTAATCCACCAGTCCTTTCCTTCGTTGGAAGGTGCATGACTGGTGTTGCGCAGGTCGAGCGCGGACTTATATCCGATGTTGTTTGCTATCACGCCCCGCCAATGTTCTCGTCTCTTAGCTATGTCAGTAGAATCTCAGTTAAATCTCGATCGGTCTTCGATAGTCCGTCTCAAAATATATCCGCGATCCGGGGATGCGGGGAAGAATATGGTGAAGGTGGAGATACCCCAGATTCAGACCAAGTATAAGAAGTCAGCCTTGTTCTGTTCTCGCCATGCCTGTCACCCCATTCACGATCCTGAAGCCACCATGAGACCTCTTGACTTCCTGACAAAGCTTCCTCTTGTAGCTTCGGCTCTCTTTGGAGTCGGAGCGCAAGCTTGCGACGAATGCGACGATGTTGAGGACAGCTCGGTTCTCTGTGCTAGAGATAGAGTTCACCGACTTAATGTCCGGCAGGACTTGGGGAATCTCTTTCCCATTAGAGAATACCCTGATGAACAGAAGGCGAACGTCACCAGATATTTGACAGAAGCTCGCAAGTTGGCTAGAGATGATCTATGTGAGTCACAAGAACTTACCGCCCCATCATTCGCACCAGAATCGTGAACTAAGATGGTCACAGACGCTCATTTCAGTCATCGCTGCATTCTGAACCAAGTATACCCAGAGCTGTCATCTCTTGCCCAATCAGGTGGTCTCGTCCGACCCTCTGAAGTCTTCAAAGGTGTTTACTTTGTCGGCACAACCGCCGTTTCCGCCTGGGCCATCGATACCGGCAAGGGCCGGCTTGTCATTGACACAATGAACAACGCAGCCGACGCCGAGGGAATTATCGTTCGTGGAGTCGAATCCTTCGGATTCAAAGGCGAGGACATCAAGTGGGTTCTCATCACGCATGAGCATGGTGATCACTTCAATGGCGCCCGCTGGCTGCAGGATACTTACAATCCGGCATTCATCGCTTCCGACGCCACCTGGAAGGGCATGGAGGGCAACGATCGAGCTCCAGTGAAGAACAGCAAGTCCATCGTCACCGGTGAAGGAGACAAGGTCAAGTTTGGCACGGTGACTTTCACGTTCCATGTCACACCCGGCCACACGCCCGGCACGCTGTCATTCTTCTTCCCCGTTGTAGACCATGATGGGTCTAAGCACACCGTCGGCTTCTTCGGCGGCCTCGGTCTTCCAAGAACAGCTGCTGACCAGTCGACTCAGATCCAGTCGTTGCAGCGGTTCTCGCAGCTTTCGAAGCGGGCTCCAGCTGATGTCCTGATGGCGAACCACCAGCTCCAAGACCGGTCTATTTACCACTTCGACATCTTGGCGCATCGTGAATGTAAGGGAAGGAAATGCAACACCCCGAATCCTTTTGTGTTGGGAACAGAGGCTCATTCGCGGTACTTTAATGTTCAGGCTTTATGTGTGAGGACGTATGGGGCAAGACTGGGGCTTTCGCTGTCTGTTTAGCAAATGAAGGAGTCACGATATAGGGCAGGTCCTTTCGTCGTCCTTGATAGATCATCTTGTGAGAAGCCGAATATTCATAGAGGCGCCTAGGGACATAGCCGCGGCCATTAGGCTTGTAGACGAATACATTCTCCCACAAGCGCTCTCTGTGAAAAAAGGTCTTCCCCCTTCATGGCCAGCCACCAGGACCAAGCACATAATGGAAGAAAAAGAGAGTGACTGTTGTCATGTTTGTAAATCAAAAATTATGCCCTGGTTGTAACGGCCCCTTGGAAGAACCCTCAGGAAATTTTGGCTTGTTCTGTGGTGTGACAATCTCACCCGGGAGAACCCGGCCAGTTGTCTTGAGACTGGGTAGCCCAACAGACTTGAAGCATGAGGAGAGGAAAGAGGAAGAAGCGAGAAGATCTAGAAGCTGGAAGCGGTGGTCGTTTATATAACCCTGGAGGCCGTCAGTGTCGTATAAGCGCTTCGTAGGCACCAGTGAGGGCCAGTCAGCCGCAATGGTAGAATCGCAGAGGCCAGTGTTGCTACAAGCTAATTTGCGATATTTCATCTGACTCATACTACTGACAGAGTCAATCCCACACCAAATACATCATAATGTACGGAGTAGATAACTAAGGTATCCCGATCCCCAACCACGCGCACCCGAGACTTCCAGTCTGAGAGTCGAGGGTCTCGGGCTTAGCGAGGCTGGAATGGGCTGCGGTAGCGGGGCACCGGCGCTAAACCCGCTGCGTGAGTTTGACTTGCGACCTTGGCGACTTTTTCTTCGAGCTCTCGACTTTTTCCCCCACGACTGGCCCATCCAATCGCCATACACAACAACCGTCGCAATGGGCAAGAAGAACTTCCGAGTAAGTCGCAAGAAGATTCCAATTGAGCTGCTGCATCGTCACTAACAGCCTTGCGCAGGGTGGTAAAGGTGGCGGTGGACGAGGCGGTGGTCGCGGTGGTGGTAGACAGGGTGGTGGTGGCTACAAGGACTACCGCGACATTGTCAAGGAGAACGAGAACCTCCAGAAGTACTATGACACGCTCCTCCAGCTGCCTGAGGAGGAGAAGGCTCAGTACTGGGAGGCCTTGAGGCGCGAACTCCCCAACAGCTTCCGATTCTGCGGCTCCAAAGGGTGAGTAACACCAGTCCCCCTCCCACCATTGCGCCGGATCGCGCTGACTCTTGCCTTTCTCGCGCAGACACGCTCTCGCCGTCAAGCGACTTCTTCAGGTCCGATACATTCCCGAAATCACCAAGATCGAACACTTCGACGGTCGCCCTGTCCAGCCTCCGCAGCCCGTCAACTGGTACCCCGATGAGCTCGCCTGGTCGATGACCACGCCCAAGACCGTCGTTCGCAAGTTCCCCCCTTTCGCCGCCTTCCAGAAATTCCTCGTCTCCGAGACTAGTGTCGGAAACATCAGCCGTCAGGAGGTTGTCAGCATGATTCCCCCGCTGCTTATTGACTACAAGCCTGGCATGACTGTGCTGGACATGTGCGCCGCGCCAGGAAGCAAGGCTGCGCAGCTGCTGGAGATGGTTCATCAGGGTGAGGAGGCGCGTGTGCGCAAGGTCTTGAGAGCGCATGCGAAGGAGGATGGTCTGGATCTGGGCGCTGAAACGCAAGATGAGGCTGAAGCCGACCTCGAGGCCGACCCTTCAGACGACGGCCGTGCTACTGGTCTGCTGATCGCCAACGATGCCGACTATAAGCGCTGCCACATGCTTGTCCACCAGCTCAAGCGTCTCTCATCACCAAACCTTATCGTCTCCAACCACGACGCTACTCAGTTCCCATCGATCCGCCTTCCCCAGAGGAACAAGAACGAGTCTCCCTACCTCAAGTTCGATCGCGTTCTCGCCGACGTGCCTTGCTCCGGTGATGGAACTTTCCGCAAGAACATCAACCTGTGGAAGGACTGGAACCCGGGCAATGCTCTCGGTCTGTACACCACCCAGGTGCGCATTCTCGTCCGTGCTCTGCAGCTTCTCAAGGTCGGCGGCCGTGTCGTGTACTCGACTTGCAGCATGAACCCCGTCGAAAATGAGGCTATCGTTGTGTCTGCCATTGAGCGCTGTGGCGGCCCCGAAAATGTCGGCATTGTCGACTGTGAAGACAGACTCCCCGGCCTGAAGAGGTATCCTGGAATGAAGCAATGGACCATCATCGACAAGTCCTCAAGAATGTGGACTAACTGGGAGGACGTTGAGAAGTTCGCTCAGGAGGAGAACAACGGTGTCATCCCCGGCAAGGTTGTGCAGGGCATGTTCCCTCGCAAGGCTGGTACAGACCTTGCAGACCTGCCTTTGGAGCGTTGCATGCGTGTCTACCCCCACATGCAAGACACTGGTGGTTTCTTTATCACAGTCCTGGAGAAGAAATCCGACTTCCGTGCGAAGAATGAGAACGAGCCGGCGCCCACTGCAGAGAAGACGAATGGATCTGCCCAGGCTGAGAAACCCGAGGCTTCTAACGGCGAGAAGCCGGAGGCAACTCCTGAAGTCAAAGCGGAGGCCGAGGCCAAGCCAGAGGCAGATGTTGAAATGCAGTCTGCCCCCGCGGAGGAGGCCAGCGCAAACGGCAACAAGCGTCCTCTGGAAGACTCTGAGCCTCAAGAACAGCCGCCTAAAAAGGCTAAGGTCGAAGACGACGGCACCACGAAGACCGAGGAGGAGAAGCCAAAGGAGTCTGCGCCAGCCCCCAAGGCCCGTCGCAACGGTCCTATCGAGGAGCCCTTCAAGTTCCTCGACCCTTCTCACCCTGTCATCCAAAACATTAAGGAATTCTACCACCTCTCTCCACGCTTCCCCGACGACCGCTACATGGTGCGCAACGAGATGGGCGAGCCAGCCAAGGCCATCTACTACGTTACTTCCCTCATGCGCGACATCCTTACCGAGAACGAAGGTCGTGGTATTCGTTTCATCCACGGCGGTGTGCGCATGTACATGAAGCAGGATGCGCCATCCGCTGATGTCTGCCGCTGGCGTATCCAATCAGAGGGTATGCCCATCCTTCAAGGCTACGTTGGCGAGCCTCGCGTCGTGCGCCTCCGCAACAAGGAGACCCTCCGTCGTCTTCTCATCGAGATGTTCCCCCGTATCCAGGGCGATCACTGGAAGAGCTTCGACGAGATCGGCGAGAGAGTCAGGGATGTAGGCATGGGCTGCTGTGTTCTCCGTGTAGAGCCTGAAGGCGATGACCCAGACTTCTCGGAGAGGATGGCGCTCCCATTGTGGAAGAGCGTGCACTCGTTGAACCTGATGCTTCCGAAGGAGGACCGGTCAGCGATGCTGTTGAGGATTTTCAACGATACTACCCCGTTGGTGAATGCCCAGCTGAACAAGAAGCAGGGCGGCGTGGGAGAGAAGCAGGAGGAGAAGGTGGAGGATGCGGCTGCGAAGGAGGGTGCTGAAGAGGAGGTTGGTGAAGAAAATGTAGAGGATCTGCCCACGCCTGAGGAGGCTTGATCAGGTTTCTTCGTTGTGGAGGAAGAAAAAAAGCAATTGATGAATGGATAGAATGGGTTCTTGTAATATTACATTGGCGCTATCAAGTATATTGGGCTATGCCTCTGCTTTTGTACATGCGCGTGATATCCTACACATCTGCCTTCTCAAGCGTGTCTCTTTTACATGGTGTACATGAGTACCAAGTACGTTACTCTGCCAGCAGTCCTGCCACCCAGTGCACAATACGATCAGTTCCCTGCCCATTGATGGCACTGACAGGAATCGCACGACAATCTCTTGTCCACGCGTCATCTTCCGCGCCGCTTGGGTGTGGCACTTCGCCCTTGGTGACACTTTCGAGGTATTTCTGGAGCTCCTTGAAGTTCTCTTGTGTGTCAGGCAAGTCCGCCTTGGTTGCAACCACAAACCACGGCTTACCCGCAATCTCTTGCACGGACGTTGCATTGCTGGCTGGAGCTGGGCCAGATGGGTTCATGAGGTTGACTGTGCCAGAATCTGCAGAGGCGACATCCCAGTCAACGAGACTGTCGACCTCGCGTACGCGTTCCTCATCTTCTCGCATCTGAGCATAAAGGCCGACTTCCCGCCATAGAGCATTGAGGGCATTCACTGCGTTGCCAGCGCTGAGATCAACAACAAAGGCAAGAACTCCAGCTCGCTCAACATGGCGAAGGAAGGCGATACCGAGACCTTTGTCGAGATGAGCGCCTTCGATGAGACCGGGGATGTCCGCGATAGTGAAGCGCGTGCGGGGACCTGACTCGGCATCGTCTGTAGGCGAGAGCGATGGTTTTAGGTTCACAGTAGGTCGTCCTGAGTACTTGTCCAGTACGACCGTGCCGATATTGGGCTGCAGCGTTGTGAATGCCCAGTTGCCCACTCGGGTGCGACTGTTCGTGATGGCTCTGAGGAGAGTGCTTTTCCCCGCGTTGGGGAGCCCGACAAGGCCAACATCAGCCAGAAGCTTCAGCTCCAGCTCAATCTTCATAGTGACCGCATCGTCGCCCTTGGTAGCGAAGATCGGCTTGGCAATGGAGCGTGATGTGAAATGCGGGTTACCAAGACCTCCAATACCGCCAGTTGCGAGAAGGTAGGGCCGTTCAGTGGGCCGCGAGAGGTCGAGATAGATAGGCGCTGGTGGTTGTTGTAGGATTCGATCGCGCCGTGGGAGGCGAGGGAACTCTGCAGACCTCATTTCGGTCTTGGACATGCCGGGATGAAGAAGCCATTTCTCGCGTTGAGGGTCATCGGCATCCGGGTCCTCCTCTTCCTCTTCTCGTGGCTCCTCCTCCTCCTCCTCCCACTCCTCAGCCTCATCTTCTTCCATATCTTCGTCCATTGCCTTTCCTTCAGTAGCTTCCGGAACCTCGCCTGCTTCGATTGCGGCCGCCTGCGCGGCTTCGCGGGCAAGGCGTTCTTTCTTCAGCTGTATGCGCCTGGCATCTTCCGCAATCCTCTCCTGCTTCTTGCGCTGTCTTTGAGCAGCTCGGAAGAGCTTGAAAATCTCTTCCTCCTCCGCCGCAGGATCGGTCCGCTCGATTTCCCGAACAATGGTACCCACAGGAACCGTGATGATGACATCCTCTCCACGGGTGCCACCCTTTGCGCTGCCTTGACCATGCTTGCCACGGCCAGCTCGGACGAAGCGACGCCTGGACAGCTTGTGTAGAGATGTCTCACCATGAGCTGCCTGGATGTACACATTTCCACCAGCACCTCCATCGCCACCATTGGGAGGTCCATCTGGAAGAAATGCTTCGCGATGGAAGGAGACACACCCGTTACCTCCGCGACCAGCGTACAACGTCAGGACAGCTTTGTCTGCGAAGTTCGTGGCACCGTAATCATCAGGACGAGGGTTGAGACGGGACTCGGGAAGCTCGTTGACTGTTGAGGGTTTGTCGGAGTCGGGGGGCGTTGTTGATGATGCCCTACGAGCCTGACAGCAGTGGAGAGGTGCGAATCGAGTCGAGCAGCGTAAGAGCAGTGATGGATAGAGGAAAGGAAGAAGAGGGGCGACAGGTCGGGACCCTTTGAAGGCCATTGTCAAGAAACTTTGCACATGTGTTGCCTACTGCACGTTAGGGATTGGCACAGCAGCATCGAGTGACGGATCTTGGGAGCAGGCGCCTGGAACTTTTTCGATGCGCCAAAGGAATCATCGACTTTGCGATAAGATAAGGAGCATTTTCCCGATCGAGGCAGTGAGTGACCTGGGAAGTGCAGACGCCCCACAGCTGCTCGTTCTCTGAGAGTCACTCGACCATGGCTACTTTATCTGGCCAGGAGTTGAAATTGTTCATATGTCTGCAATTTGGATTGTCGATTTCGTTTACTCTTACCGATGAGGAGTTCCAGTACCCGAACGAGGATTCAGATCGATATCATGGCAGTTTGCGCCGTGGTTGGCCCTAGGTATCTATCGGAAGTACCGAGGAAGGAACACATAATGCCAGTTGTGATCCGCCTGCTTCCTGGTTGCCCCTTCTGTTGCTGGGCGGTGCCATCCAGGATTGTAGGTCCCGTCCCAGCATTTAGTATTAGTACAATTTGCCTCACGTGCTTCAGGCTCCTGTGCCTCAGTTCTGTCTTCAGCCATGCCCAAACAAAGTCCACTCCTCAGCCGAACTTGGGACTTCGGTGCACCCAACGACCCTGCTCAGCCTCGACTACCAAGGGTCCAAGCTCCGCTTCTTCCATGGCCCTGTGCTTCCATCTTGTAGCTTAAAACTCCATCCTCTCCCTCTTTCATCGTTGACCGACTTCAGCCCTCTCTTCGCTGCTTTTGTTCCTACACCTCCTAATGCTGCTTACGCCGGGGCCACACCTTGAGCGTGACCCCGTTTCCATGCAGCTCCCGTCCAGACTAACGGAGGCGACCTGTCGACCAAAATGCGGTGTACAGCACTGGTAATCAACCCCCTCGCCTCTCCGCCGATGAGCTGTCCAACCCACCATCTTCCTGTCGGCAACCGAAGCAAGCCTCCTCCGCCAGGCCCTGCCACTCGTTATGCCCACTCACTCGGCCGGGACCACTGATGTCGAGTATCGGCCCATCCCATCGCCACCAGGAAGTCTCTAGAAGGAGGTTGCTGGCCCGAATGGAATTTATGAGACCGCGACTTCGCCTGATTGATGCTGCCTCCCAGATGCAGCAGTAGGGATCTCGCATATTGGCCAATGGTCTGTGTTCGTGCCATCACCCTGGTAAATGGCGGCGGCCGCTTACACAGCGATACACCACAATGCGAACCGTGTCTCAAGACGCGACTACAAAGTTGTTTGCCATAACTAGGACGAAACACATGTTGTGGGAAGCACATCCGCGGCACGCTCAGGACAGCTAGCTGAGGTCCGCACCTTCAGTTACGGTGCCGATGCCAGCAACATCACTCACTGCCCGCGCGAGTCGGGCCATGCATTGGGCAAGCCTGCATATGTTTCTTGGGCCCGCATTCGAGCCACGACAGCCGCATCTGCATCGACGCTCCCCCAACCCTCCTCTCATTCGATTTGCGTCCCCACACTCGGTTTTTCTTCTTTCCTGGCCTCTAAGACTCCCGGGATCCTCCTAGTCGAATGATCACTTGCGCTCGTTGACTCTGGTTCCCCACGTTGAATCCGTGCGAAGCATACGGCCCTCTCCGCATCGCCGCCCAAAGCTCTCTCCCAACATCTTCTCCCGTTCCAGCGCACGCAGCAAGACGCATCATCGCTCAATCTTCCATCTGCGACCCCCGCGCCCTCTCAGAGGTCTGAAGCGATTCTTGGGCGTTCGTGCAGCACCCTCGATCTTCTACTCGCGAACCGTCTCCCCGCCGTCTTCCTACCGACTCAACCGTCCTCATCTCATGGTTGCCACCACTGCGAGCCACCTCTAGGTCCTCCTCTTACCGCCTGTCAGTCCACCCTCCAAACTTGTTAGTCTCCCCATCTCCTTCTTCTGTCAAACCTTCCCTTCCCCTTCTCTTCATCAACGCTTGGGGAGAGAACCTGTGGTCCTCTTCAGCTTCATGCCGATGTCTCAGGGAAGACCTCTGGTCTGAGACAAACTGATTTCTCTCTCATGTTCCTTTTCGCTTCCTTTTCCTCTTTGTATAATATTTTTTTTTGTCTCTCGTTCCGAACTCTCATCGCTGTCCTTAAGGCGATCAATCCAGGCATCGCTATGACCGCTTCTGGGTTCGTAGGCTAAGATGTATACCAGAGAACAGACCCCTCGAAGGGCCGTCATCAAGATGGACCCCAACTGCGCAATCTGCCATGGCGCAGCCAATGGCTGCGACTGCGAAGCCAAGGGTCTCGATCGAGCTGTGAAAGAAGCAGAGGACAACGCTATGCGTCCCATTTATAGCAAGATTCGGTAAGCAGCCCTTTGTCTGCCGTGCTGAGCCTCTCGTGTCGTTACGGCCAAGCTAATGAGACTTCTAAAGGACATGGGTGCGATCACACGCTCAGGACTACATCCTCGAGTACTTTCATGTCTTGACGGAGAAACGCAAGACCGCTCACTCAGCACATCTCGATCAGATTACCGCACATGCCTACCACCACTACAACGCTCCACCACACCCTCAACAATTACACGACGCCCAGATGGCTTTGAAGAGGGGAATCGATGCAGACTGGCAAGCCAGCGTGCAGCGCTATCCTGAGGTTCTCGAATATTTCTATAACCTTGTCACCTTGACCCTACCTGCCGAGGATGAGCCTGCTGTTCGCGAGCCGACGTTTGGCTCCCTTGCCCGCAAGCAGCGGAAAAGAAACGGCCGTGCGAGTGTGCCGCCACCTGCTATCACATCAGCGCCATATTACGGCACCGGCCCTCTCTCACCTCAGACTCCACCACCATCAGGACGTCGAACTCCGGGCATGGGGAGACGCTCGTCGTACCAACGCCACCACGCCGTGAATTACGAACCGGCTCCTTACTACGTTTGAAGGACGGGGCGGCGATTTTGATGCATACGTTACAACTTTTTGTTTATCAATGATGTCCATGACCTGTTACGACTTTCCAAAAGAAGGCATGATGAGGAGTTGAGGCGACATCTCAGGGGTCTGGCACCTTGCTGCATTTACAACTTGCTGGAGGATCACCGGCGTTCTCATGGCGGCAAACATGACAATGAATAATTTGAATATGAAGAAATCCACATATGCTTGAGTCTCCCGGGGGGCAAGACCTGGAGTCCTAACCCGCTATCTACCTGCACTGTGAATTGATGGGTTACTTGATGGTATGATAGGCTCACATCTTTCAGGGATATCTTTTATCATATTCTTCCACAGCTCGTTACGCTCCAGAAACGTATTATAAGAGAAATCAACCCATGGTATGATGAACATGAAAAACAAGGAGGCCCCGTCATCTCCCTACTTCCTGAATGGTCCCCCTTGGCGAGACGACTCCTCCCTCATCGCATTTCAGATTGTACTGAACATTTCTCTCCTCAACGGCCATTAAACACACAAGAGATTGTCTTGTCTTTTTCTAACCCCGTTTTTTTCTTCCTTTTTTTCGGCATTGTCCGTCTGAGAAAACTCCGTTTATAGTACACGGCTGGCAAGGAGCAAGTTCCTCAATGGCACGTGTGAGAGATGGTTGTTATGGCAAAGCACATTATGAGTCGGCCTTGTCCTCGACGGTGGTGTCCTTGAGGTCGGAGGTGACCTTCTCGACATCGCCGTTGGCGCCCTCGGCATCTTCTTTCTCGAGCTCCTCGATCTTCTTCTTGGCCTTCTCGATGTTCTGGGCAAACACAAGTTAGTAATTCGTGTCGTGAGGACTCAAGCTAAAGAGTTCGGGTCATACCTTCTGAGTCTGGGCGGCCTGATCGGCCTTCCAGTGGTCAAGCTTAGCGCGGACTTTCTCAGTCACGGCGGGGACATCCTCGGCGGACATGGGGGGTTCAATACCCATGAAAGCGCAGTCCTCGACAACAGAGGGAGGGCAGTTGAAGTTCTTGCCGGAGGGGGCGGCGGCGGTGGCAGAGCCCTTCTTGCCCTTCTTGCCTTTCTTGCCAGTAACAGCGGGCATGAAATCCTCGTCGCGATCCTTCTTGCTGAGGACCTTGGTGCCCTTGATGGAGCTCTCGTCGACGGTGCGCTGGGCCTGGGCGCTCAGACCACTGTCGGCCATGAGGGGACCCTTCTCGGGCTTGTGCTCGGGGTCGAGGAACTGGAGGAGGCTGTTGGCACGGCGGATCTCCTCAAGGTAAGCAGGGTCGCTGGCCTCAGCGAGAACACGCTCGGCATCAGCCTTCTTGCGCTCCTGGATGTAGCGGTCGTGCTCGGCCTTACGGCGCTCACGCTGCTTCTCGCGAGACTCGCGCTCCCAGGCCTGGAAGGCCTTCTTCTGGCCATAGTATTCGTCCTTGAGCTTGCGGATGGCAGTGTACTTCTCCTGCTGCTCGGCGTGGAGGCGAGTGCGCTCATCGCGGAGGGCGGAGATGCCCTTGAAAGCCTCGTCCTGCTCAGCCTTGATAGCATCGAGCTCAGCCTGGATCTTGGAGTACTGCTCGGACATGGCCTTCTGCTCCGGGTCGTCCATGCTGTCCTTGATCTCCTTGATCTTGGCGCGGAGATCGTCGATTTGGCGCTGAGAGTCGTCGAACTGGCCGAAGTTCTTGCGGACCTTGCGCAGGTTGGAGATGTCGGACAAGGCCTTCTTCTCGTCAACGAGCTTCATGGTACCGGAGTCAACCTGCTTCTGCAGTGACTCGATCTGGCGGTCGACATCCTCGGCGCTCTTGTAGGGGACCTTGGCCTTGGCAGTCTTCTGCTCGTTGATGCGGCTGCGGACCTGGTCGTCGAGCTTCTTGATCTGGTCGAGCTTGGAGGTACGAGCGGTCTTGCCGCCGGCCTGCTTCTGGCGGATCTCGTTGGCCTGAGCGATCAGCTCCTGGCGGCGCTTCTGAGTAGGCGAGGGCTGGTCCTTGTTCTTGTTGGGCATGGCAATGTCGATCTTGGCGCGGACGGCATTCTGAGAGATCAAATTCAGCTGAGAGGTTCTTGCAGAGAGAAGTGAATGCGGCGCAAGAGCCCAATGGCTCGTGCCTCCTATTGGATATACTCACGAAGCGCTCCATGGATTCCTTGTGCTCCTTCTCGAGCTTAGCAAGGTCAGCCTTGAAAACATTGTCATCAGGCTTGGTAGGACGAGTGCCAGCAGCGGCGGCCTTGTTGTCGGCAGCCGGGGCCGCGGCAGTGGTGGTGGTGGTCTCAGCCATTGCGGGAGAGACTCAGAGGAGACCGGTGAGGGAGAAACCAAAGAAGCGATCTGCGGGACGATGAGGGAAAGATGGCGAGTCTTTCCCGTAGCTGGGAGAGAAAGTCTTAGTAAGGGTGAGCGAGGAAGACACCGACAAGGCGGATAAGACAATGGATCAGAATTACCTGTGAGGTTGAAGGGTGGAGGAAAATGGAGGCGGCGACGAGGAAACAAGCTGGTGTGGCCTTTTGGAGAAAATGTTGGCTGCTCCGCGTGCGCACCCTCCATGCAGTGAGTGTGTGGGCAGCCAGTGCAAGCGACTCGAATGAGAGCACACCCCGTAGTGAAGGAGTGGTGTGGGGACCTTTCACTGCACCAGGTTCCGTCGAGGTCCAGTCCAATTCCATTCAGCTCCAGACCTGCTCAGCGGCTGCAACTCCCCTGAAGCTGTGCGATTGTCCACTGTGATGCCGGGCTTGGCCATTGGCTTCTCCAGGGGGAGGCCTGGGCCTTTTTAGGGGTCCAGGCTAAGGAACCGAATTGGTTTTTCCTTAGGCCGCCAGGATCCCCTTGAAGCCTAGGTCCACGGGGAACGGTAAGGTACGGTACCCAAGGTAACGGATGGTCTGTGGGTACTTTCCTACCGTTTCGAACAGTCCAGAATGCTGTCGCTCGTCGCTGCTTGTTCTGCCGTGATGTTGGGTGACCAAATTTATTCTCGTACCAGCAATGGTGTGTGAGCCACCCTAGAGGTACAGTGTAGGATTGTCAGTAATGCCAGCATAACCTGGATACATTTTCAGTGATTCGGCATTGCGAAATGATTTACCCAATCAACACAGCGACTGATATGGAATCTGCCATTTGCTGAAGATTAGTTTAGAATCCAGGTGTAGAGTTATCGATTATGAGGTAGGCAGCCTTCGTGGTTCATAAAGCTTTGTCGATGGTGATCAGCCTCCGGAATGCACAAACATCGGCATCTCTGATTGCAACTTGCGACCAAAGAATTGCTTCATCTGGTATCCCGAAATTGACAGATAAGGTTTGAGACTCTATCGTCTTCATACACATGCTTACGATTTCTGACTTCCTGCGATTCTATCCGAAACTTACCCTTCCGACCATTGAGGTACGAGCCCATATGCCCCTCTTGCCACCCACCGACCTCCGCCGGGTGAGCGCTTCTACTTTCCGAATCGGGAAACACCTGAATGCCATGCAGTTCACGGAAGTGCGTTTTCGCAACAACGGCCAACTCTCTCTAGCCGGTATAATAAGAAGGCTCCGGATGCTGAACCTTGCCCTTTCACTCCAGATAGTCTTCAAGCTCTCACGCTGTCCACCTCCAACCAATCCTCGCACGACGACAACATGGCACCGATCGCGCTGGTGGACGAGATGAAGGAGTCGCCTGTACATGTGTCAGGCGACGTCAAGAGGGTCAATGAGACGGACAAGGAGACCATTGATCTGGTGCTGCGGCAGTTCCGTTGTCTCATTGCCGACCTTTGTCAACAATTCAATGGCGGACACCCAGGGTAAGCGGGGAGAGTTCTAAATGCTTCGGAATTGCACTAACATGAGCCACTAATAGGAGCGCAATGGGCATGGCAGCCATCGGAGTCGCACTCTGGAAATATGTCATGAAGTATTCGCCCAGCAACCCAAACTACTTCAATCGTGATCGATTCGTCCTCTCAAACGGCCATACTTGCCTCTTCCAATATGCCTTCCTTCATCTGACAGGCTACAAACACATGACCTTCGACCAGCTCAAGTCATACCACTCATCACGCTACGACTCTTTCTGTCCCGGACACCCTGAGATCGAGCATGACGGCATCGAGGTCACTACTGGCCCTCTGGGTCAGGGAATTGCCAATGCTGTTGGCCTGGCCATGGCAACCAAGAATCTGGCGGCTACGTACAACCGGCCCGGTCATGATCTCGTCAACAATACAACGTGGTGTATGATTGGAGATGCTTGTCTGCAAGAGGGCGTAGCACTTGAGGCTATCCAGCTTGCGGGCCACTGGAAGCTGAACAACCTGGTTGTGATCTATGACAACAACCAGGTAACCTGTGATGGCAGTGTCGATCTCTGCAACACTGAGGATGTCAACACAAAGATGCGTGCTTGCGGCTGGGAGGTTCTTGAGGTTGAAGACGGATGCTATGATGTTGAGGGCATTGTCGCAGCACTACTCAGGGCTAAAGCTAGCACTGAAAAGCCGACATTCATCAACGTGCACACGATCATTGGGATTGGGAGCAAGGTTGCAGGCGATGCCAAGGCGCATGGTGCGGCGTTCGGCGCGGACGATGTGCAAAGCATCAAGAAGATCTTCGGCATGAATCCAGATGAGCACTTTGTGTTGGCCGACACAGTCTACAGCTTCTTCCGCGAGATGACACCTCGTGGACGACGATTGGAGGAGGACTGGGAACAGGTCGTTGCTTCGTATCAAGAGCACTACCCAGAGCTGCACACGGAGTTCATCAAGCGGGTCAATGGAGAGTTCACAGAGGATTGGCGGAGTATCATTCCAACAAAAGAGTCACTTCCTACGGCACCAACGGCATCGAGAAAGTCGGCGGGTCTTGTCTGCAATCCTCTTGCTTCCAAGCTTAAGAACTTCATGGTTGGAACAGCAGATCTGTCTCCTTCGGTGAACATGATCTGGAAGGACAAGGTCGACTTCCAACATGTAAGCAAACTACACAATTACAGGAGGTAAACGTTGCTAACTTCCTTCAAGCCCGACCTCAGAACCACATGCGGGATTAACGGAGATTATTCTGGTCGGTATATTCACTGGGGAATCCGTGAGCATGCGATGGCTTCTATTTCCAATGGCCTTGCAGCCTTTAGCAAGGGTACTATTTTACCAGTCACTTCAAGCTTCTTCATGTTCTATATGGTGGGTAGCTGCAGAAACTCGCTGATGTGCATTCGAGATCGCTAAATGAATATAGTACGCTGCCCCAGGTGTTCGCATGGGTGCGCTCCAGCATCTACAGGCGATTCACATTGCGACTCATGATTCCATTGGAACAGGAGAGGACGGCCCGACACATCAACCCATTGCACTTGCAGCACTGTATCGAGCCATGCCAAATCTTCTGTACATCCGACCCTGTGATTCGGAGGAAACTGCAGGAGCTTTCATTGCCGCTCTCGAAGCAAAGAACACACCGTCCATCCTCTCGCTTTCTCGCCAGACCCTTAACCAATATCCCCAGTACTCAAACCGGGAAGGCGTCCTGAAGGGTGCATACGAGTTCATCGCCGAGCAGGATGCTGACGTGACGCTCATCGGCATTGGTGCTGAGATGGTCTTCGCCGTCGAAACCCGGAGAGTCCTTCGCGAGAAGTACAACATCAAGGCCCGTGTTGTGTCACTCCCTTGCCAGCGTCTCTTTGAGGCTCAGTCTGTTGAGTACAAGCGCGAGGTTCTGCAGTACCGTTCACAGGCGCCACGAGTTGTGATCGAGGCATATGCAGTGAATGGCTGGGAGCGGTATGCGGATGCTGGGTACTCTATGGCCTCGTTCGGCAAGAGTCTCCCGGGCAAGGACGCATACACCTACTTTGGGTTTAATGAGGACGTGATTGCAAAAAAGGTACATGCTTTGGTAGAAGAAGTCCGGAGGGAGGGCGTAGAGTGTTTGCGAGGGGAGTTCAGTGACCTAAACACGACGACGCATGAGGAGTAGAAGTAGAATTCCTTAGACTCATAATCAAGTCCATCATCTGAATAGTTTATCATTTTCTACATTGATCAAGCGCAAATCTACTATCATATACCTGTTAGCATTATGATTCCACAGTGCGCTGGGCGTTGGGAATCATGGGGGTCTGGTTAGTGGTAGGCATGAAGTACAACCCCACCATCACCGACTCCGGTGCCTCTGCTTAAACCTTCCTCTCTCATCATCGTCCGTCCCCAAGCTGCGATGTCGCCGTGCCATCACCTTCACACTTCCAAAGGTCTTTGACCGCTTCCTCGCACAAGATGGACGATTTCCACATAGCCGATGGCTCCACGCCATTGACAAACACCAGCAGGCCCTTTGACGAGATTCTCCATGAGCCAGGGTATCTCGAATATCAGGAGGAGCTGAGATGTCTCATCTTCAACACGGCGCAAACGGAGCCTCCGACTCGCGATGGCACCCCAGGTCCAGCACTGGAGCTCGGGGACAGCTATACTCCCGAGCAGCAGAAAGAGGCCAAAGTGCAGTTTGAAGCTGCTTTGTCAACAGGTCGCCGACTAGAGTATCTTCAAAACTGGATTGCTGAAGTTGCACCTTGGGTTCGTGTCTTGTCGTTTCGTCCCTACGATTCACGAAAAGATCCGACTGACGGTCATATAGCTCGACATGTTCGACAGCAATGGTGCTTTTACTATTCAAGTGCCGAACCTAGCTCAACGCTGTCCGGCTCTTCTCTACGCCATGCTAGCTCTGTCTGCTCGCCAGGTCGAGCGCAAGGAGCAGACCCAACGCTCTTTTGACAGCCTAGAACTCTATCAGCAGGCTATAAGACTACTCGGACCTTTGTTACAGGCGAGAGATCTTGCCCTCATCCCGACCTGCGTCATTTTGTGTGTCTTGGAGATGATGTCAGCTAGTCCTCAAGATTGGCGGAGGCACCTTGAAGGCTGCGCAGCGCTGTTCGATGCCCTTGGAGTGAATGGCTTCAGTGGCGGATTGTTGCAGTCTGTCTTCTGGTGTTACGCGAGAATGGGTATGTCCTCTCTGTTGTTCATGGTCGACCATTTTGCTAAGCCCTCTAGACCTCTGTGGTGCCTTGATCTCAGATGGGACCCGAGCCACGCTGGTCCCAATGACTCAATGGCTCCCACCAGGTGCCAGTATTGATCAAGCTGCCGCACTCTTTAAAGAGTGCGCCTCCCCAGAGATGCATGCCAACTACGCTGTCTTTCTCTGTTCCAGAGTCTGCGAGCTGATCGCCGATCGTACGGCTTTCGTCGAGCTGGGTGAGGCTAATGGCTGCGATGAGCAAGCGTTCAAGACCCGGTGGACTGCATTATGGCATGAGCTTCAGGATTGGGTTCTAATGAGACCTGGAGAGATGAAACCAATACAAGCGGTTTACTCCGAGGCTTTCCCACAGATCCTCTTTGCACATTGGCCGGCCATTTCTTCAAACCAATTGTACCACACAGCATGCATCTTGCTCCTCGGCTCTTTGCCACACGGCACCCTAGCCGATGGCGGGCAGGAATGGTCGGCAACTTGGCACGCAAAATCAGTCTGTGGGATCTCGCTCACGAACCCCCATCCAGGATGTCTGAACAATGCAATTCAGCCTCTATGGATTGCCGGAAGGCTTCTAAGTCATGAGTCAGAGCATGCACTCGTGGCCAAGTTGATTCGGAGCATCGAAACCATGACTGGGTGGGCAACAATATGGAGGATCACCGATCTAGAGGCCGAATGGGGACACAAGGTACAAGTCGCTTGAGCGAAAACCACTCCTATTTATACAGGGTTCCATGTCTGCCTAAGTTGTGGTGCTAGGCTACTCAGTTTCCAACCCGTCATGGATACTACTTGCTCCATCTTGCCGAGGATCGCGTCTTGCTGCGGACCATATGTCATCCTTTTCGCCGCCATATACAAAGAGGCGACCAAAGAGAAGTCCCAGCCGTTTGGGTCGGTGTTGTTTAAGCTGATGCCGCATATCTTCTGTGCATGCCGCAGCGGCGATTGTTTGGGCGACCGCCCTGCTTCTGCGGCAAGTGTTCGAGGTCGGTGCTGCAGCAGGAGCAACATAGCTGTATGGTACAGCTGGTTTGCCATAATGGCAGCCGAGTTGGTGAAGAGAAGGAGCGGGAACAGGCGATCCTGCTTTTCTAGCTCTAGGACTGGTTTGAAGTCCTGCGGGCGATTCGAATACCACAAGTCGAGAGAGTTGAAGATCTCCTTCCATGCTTCGACTCTGTTTTGAGCGTTTGGGCCTTGGTTGCCATCATTCCGCGCGAAACAGTAGTTAAGTGCCCTTGCACATAGAAGGACAGGCTGGCGATCATAGTCCAGTAGGTCTCGTGACCACCCGCGACCTGAGGGAGTACTGACCGCGTTCAAGAGCAAATCCGGAATCGCTACGCTTTCATCATGTATCAATCCACGACCCAAGCCTAGTTTTCGTCAGTCAAGGCCGCCTATGATCTGTTGCATCTGCACTCACCCAGACGAAGGAGTAGCCATGAAGCGGACAGAGACATCTCTTGGCCGTCTTCAGGCAACATGAAATGCTGTGAGGTGAAAGTCGACAGGGACAATGGCATCGCCCACGAGAACGGGTCAGTCAACATGTATGCACGGACGCAGTCCATGGCTACAGTTGTGATCTCTATCGATGATGAGACGTGGTGTTGCAACAATCGCTCACTGCCATGAAAAGGAATATTCTCGTTTGGTTTCGATCTCATCACGAGACTTGTCGATGATAGCGCCAGCAGTGAGTCCAACAACGGTTGAGAAGTGAGGCTCAATTGACTAACTCGAGTTCGGAAGGTTCGATCTGGATCACCTGTATCCAGCTAGCCATGTGGTTAGAAATGTGCAAAAGCAACAAACCCACTCAAACAGAACTCACCCATGGTGCTATGCTGTATACGTAATGACGAAGTAGTCTCACGATTGGAGCCTGGGGAGCATGGCGGCAGTTCTCAAAAGTCTCCAGGGCGCCTCCGAGATCTGGTGACACATGGTCCACTGGCGTTTGGGCAACGCCGTCACCGGCTTGGAGATGTGTTCCTTGAGACTGGCTGTTGCTGCCAAGGGTAAGAAGTACATCTAGCGCAGTCTGGTAAGCTCCAGTCCCAGGAGATGTTCCATTCGGCTCGGTACTGGGCTGTGTCAAACCCAGGTGCGCATCTTGTGGCGGGAGTTGACCGTGGGCTGTAGGCTCAGTGAAGAGCAGCGAAGGGGATGAGTCGTCTTGAAAATAGCCATGGTTGGAATCGCCAAGATCTATCCCACGCTCCGGAACTGTGCTGGAGGGCGACGGCTGTGCTTGAACAGTCGGTGTCTCGACTGCTTCGACTGTCGGGCTGGGCTTTGGTGATGATCCAGGGCCACTAGCTGGTGGTTCAACAAACTACAAATGATCAGTGACTTGCGATGGAGCTGAACAGCAATCGTAGTCGTGGGGACGTACCTGGAGTCTGCGATATTTGGAGCTGGAGGACTCTGGCGAATTCGGCGTAGGTAGCGTTATGGCATTCTTGTCGAGGAAGGACAGTTTCGTGCCATATTGACACTGATAGCCGCCATGACGGCAGTTCCGACAGTGCGGTTTCTCTTCATCACCTAAATCAAATTACCTGCATCAGTGTCCATGGCTTCATCGATCCGATCTTGATCATGCACCCACATTTGCGTCTCCGGGTCCGACACTTGAGGCATCCCGTCCGAGCCCTCTTGCGCTTCACACGGCCGGCGTCAGGGACCATGGTGAAGGCACTCGGAAGTGTAGATCAAGGATAATTGAGTTGAAACTCCTCGGCCTGCCAGAGAAGGGAATTATAACCGCACGGTGCCACTGGGACCCCGCTGAGCACGATCAGTGTGACCACTTAGCGCCTGGTCTAGGAAAACCTACTTCCCACCGCTGGACTTTAACGAACGCGGGGCTCCAAACGGCGGAGACACCAGATGGAGAAGGCTTTAGCGCTCGGTGAAGCCTTCCAAAAGTTCAGCCCCGAGTGGATAGTTCAGGTCACTTGCGGTGGAATCGTGGATGGCGAAATCTTTTCCCTACATGACGTAGCAGTCCCTTAAAGAACATTCCCCTTCTCTGTTTCACCTGCAATACACCAAACCGAGAAACCTACTCAAGGTCACGACATCACAGAAAAATGGCGAAGACAACGATCCAGCTGGCTTCTGGCCACAGCATGCCGCTCGTCGGCTTCGGCCTTTGGAAGGTCCCCGCCGACCAGGCTGCCGACACTGTATACAATGTGAGATTTCCAGCAAGACAGACCCTGCGATGATACAAAGACTGACGAAGTTCTAGGCTATCAAGGTCGGCTACCGGCTGTTCGATGGCGCATACGACTACCAGAACGAGAAGGAGGCCGGACAAGGCATTCGTCGGGCGATTGAGGAGGGGCTCGTCAAGCGCGAGGACATCTTCGTCACGACGAAGCTCTGGAACAACTACCACCGCAAGGAGCATGCGTTGCAAATGGCCAAGGCGCAGAACGAGGCTTGGGGTCTTGGTTACATTGATCTGTATCTGATTCACTTCCCGGTTGCCCTGAAGTACATCGACCCCGAGGAGCGTAGATACCCCGTAAGTAGCAGCTATGGTTCCCTTTAGTCGCCAGCCCAGACTTGTGCTAATCACGCATCACAATAGGCTTGGTGGATGGACGACGCTGGCACGATCGAGCTGGACAAGGTCCCCATCCGTGAGACCTGGGAGGTTCTTGAGAGTGTCGTCGACCAGGGCATTGCTCGCTCCATCGGTGTCTCCAACTTCCAGGCGCAATCTCTCATGGACCTTGAGAGCTACGCTCGCATCCCCATCTCTTCTCTTCAGATCGAGCACCACCCTTATCTCGTCCAGCCCGAGCTCATCGCCCTCGCCAAGGATATGGGCATCGTCGTCACCGCCTACTCCTCCCTCGGCCCTCAGAGCTACGTCGAGCTACAGAACGCTCGTGTCAACAACAGCAAGCTCCTCATGGAGACTGATATCGTGAAGAAGGCAGCTGAGAAGCACGGCAAGTCTCCCGCACAGGTTCTGCTGCGTTGGGCGACGCAGAGGGGTGTTGCTGTCATTCCCAAGTCGAACAACCAAGGAAGATTGGCACAGAACCTGGATGTTCTGAACTTTGATCTGGATCAGGCCGAGATCGATGCGATTTCTGGACTGGATCAGGGATTGAGGTTCAACGATCCTGGTTTCTACCTGACAAACAAGCCGCTTCGCATCTTCGCTTAGAGGAAATTGCTAGAGTTAGATAGATTATAGAGTATCATCCTCCTGCAATCCCTCAGTTCCTTTTCCGGTGAATATGACCAAAGAAAGTGTGCTTCCTCTGGTGCTAAGGTTGATGCTCTCACCGTCCCTGATGATCAAACATTCTACTCACAGCACTACGTTGAAAACATATCCGGCTCAGAAAAGTACAGTTGACTTCAGCGAAACCAAGATTCGGTATCAAGCAGTAAATATGCATTCGGTCCCTCATCATGCTCCAAATTCTCCGTCATCATGTTGTGCCAGGCGCTGTTACTCACAAGGACGTCGGACAATGCGGGGCACGCCACCGTAAAATGTTTTGGTTCCAAGTATCGTCTTTTTCACGTTCTCTCTCATCGTAGGTATCCTTCGAAACTCTCCGCATTTCCAATTACAAGCCGGAAATACTCGTCCTATTTATGAGAGCGGCATTGTATACCATACCATAAGATACGCAGTCCAAGAATACGCTGCTGCATGGTGATAGATTATCGCAACGGTTACGGAACGAGCAGCGGGAGGCTGCTGGTGGACGCGCCATGGAGGAATTGCCCGTAAACCCCTCTGGGATTCGAATGCAGGAAGACTTCATCACCGAAGAGCATGAGAAGCGCATCATTGAGATCCTCAACTCATTAGAGTGGCCAGAACGTCAAGGACGGATCTCGCTGCACTGGGGCTACACCTTCAGCTACCAAACCTTCGGGATCGACCAAGATACACCATACAAGCCGTTCCCCGACTGGCTCGAGCCGTTACTACCGACGACAGAAAGCAGACCACCAGATCAGGTCTGCCTGCAGTACTACCCACCAGGCTCAGGCATCCCCCCTCACGTCGATACGCACAGTGCATTTGACCAGCTCTATGCTCTCTCGCTTGGGGCACCGGTCTTCATGGACTTTCGGCAGGGCAAAGGTCCAAGAACTGAAGTTGACCTACCACCAAGGAGTATGATGGAGATGAGCGGAGATTCGCGCCTGCATTGGACGCATGGAATTAGGGCTCGGATGACAGATACGTTGCCGGATGGGACGGTTCGGCCGAGAGGACCAAGATGGAGCATCACTTATCGATGGTTGAGAGAGGGTGCAACTTGTGAGTGTGGAGATGTGAATGTCTGCGATACTGCTCAGAGTCGAGTCGGGGTTAGGAGGGAGTACAGGTGGAAGCAAGGAGAGCAGCACGGAGGAACAGAGTCATGATATCCATTGTACAGCGCTGAGGTGCACAAATGACCGCGACGCCAAAGGGCGCAATCATGACATGAGAGGGATGCAAGCGAATAGTAGAATTGCTATCCGAGATTGCTCGCAATGAGCTCACGGCATAACTGGACACGGAAATTTACATGAGAGGAGGCTCAACATCTCAACAAGTCGCTCCGCAAATCCCAACCACGTCCCTCCGGTGCGGTCTCCGTCTTTCTCACTTCATTGGTGTGTTATTGACCCAATCGCTTCAGCGAAGAGGCTTGGCTACATGGCGACAATGTCTAGCCAAAATCTCAAGCAGCCATAATGCTTCTACCGATGAAAGCTCTACATGGCTGAAAGCCCTGCAGCGCATGTGCGACACCCGCATCAAAAGCTTTCACCCGCAAAGAATAAGCTAGGAATTGCCGTCTCAGCCCACGAGTCTTATGATTTCTGCACCTCATCCCTATGCCGGTCATTCAAGCATGACATTGGGAAAATCTCTGCTATCAACTGCCTTCGCCGTGTCCAGCTGGAGGCAGCATCACCCGCACCCGGACTTTCGACATGGCCAATGAAACACCAAAACCACTTGGGACTTGGTATATGTGATGCATTTACTATCTTGGCATATGCAGAGGCAATTGCGCATCAGAAATGTTGGTCATGGCATGGCTCCCCAACCCCAAGTCAGGTGCTTGACGGACGCCATATCCCTACGCTCGGAACGAACTCTCCTGGTTTCTCTGCGGTCTTCCCGAGGTCTTTGTGTTGTACATTTAGCCGCTCCTACATTTCCACGCCAAGTCACGACCCAAGACACTTTGCCTTCAAGGAGATTCGGATCAGATCTCGGAAGGGGACCCTGGATTGCCCCGCGATCTTCGGAGTCCAAATCAGGCAAGTTGAAGCGCCAGACACGAAGTCCCCGCAACATCTAAGTGGAGGGGTCTTGTCTCCCTCGATCAGGCATTTCTTAGCACCGCAGGCTCGGTTTCCCCTGCGAATCCGTTCCGGGAGGCGGTTATTGCACGAACCTGAACCGGTGTCTTGCTGAGTCGTAAACAGCCTGAATAGACCTAACTTCTTCGCATTGACTTGTGTTGCCTATTCTCGCTGTCGCGCAGTGTTCATCGACCTCACCTCAGTGTTGGACTTAGCCAGCTTCTTCGGTGATTCTTGTTCAACCCGTCCAAGAGCTTGTACTGCCCTCAAGTTCTCTAACCGACATCTCACTGATGGCTTCGATCACGGCTTCTGAGGAAGTTGCATGCAATGGCGCACCAACCACCATCGAGAGTTTGAAGCTCAAACTCCAGAACGGCACAGCTCGCCCGACAACGCTTCAGGCGCCACTGCCCAACCCTTCATTACAAGTAACTGCAGACCACAAACTAAAGGCCATTGATGCGCCTGTGTTTGCTCCGAAAGCAGGAGAAGTGCTCCTTCATATAAAGGCGACGGGAGTATGCGGGTGAGTGAATCAGTACGGAAGACCGATGGGCGACAAGGAGCTGACGTTGAACGATGCTGAAGATCAGATGTGCATTTCTGGAAAACCGGGTGCATTGGAAGCCTCGTGTTTGAGGGCGATTGTATCATTGGCCATGAGGCCGCTGGAGTGGTCGTTCGTTGTGGTGAAGGCGTCACAGATCTGAAGCCAGGTAAGCTTGGAGCCCCTTGAAAATGAGCGGAAATCCTTGAAACTGACAGTACCTTCAGGTGATCGTGTTGCTGTTGAGCCAGGTGTCCCCTGTGGAAACTGTTTCTTATGCGTCGACGGAAAGTACAATCTTTGCGAAGATGTCCAATTTGCAGGAGTATATCCCTATGCTGGCACGCTGCAACGATTCAAAACACATCCCGCGAAATGGCTTCACAAGTAAGGACAATAGTACTTTACCATGGTGTCGCTGCGTATAGCTAATATTTGTCTGCAAGATTACCCGATACAGTCTCCTTTGCCGAAGGCGCCCTCCTCGAGCCTCTGAGTGTCGTTCTCCACGCGATCAAGCAAGCACATATTACACTCGGAACACCTGTACTGGTATGCGGCGCTGGCCCAATCGGTCTCCTGGCTCTGGCAGCAGCTCGAGCCTCCGGAGCGCATCCGATTGTGATAGCCGATCTCGAGCCCACCCGGCTCGCTTTCGCGAAAGAGATGGTGCCATCATGCAAGACATACCAGGTCAATAAGACGTTGACACCCGAGGAGAATGCAAAGGAAATGCGGAAGCTGTTCGGCAGCGAGGAGTATGTGCAGCCTCGGTTAGTGCTGGAGTGCACTGGTGTCGAAAGCAGTGTATGCACAGCGGCTTTTGTTGTTCGCAGAGGAGGCGTCCTGATGGTTGTTGGTGTTGGGAAGTCTGTGATGCACAACCTGCCCTTCATGCACCTTTCTCTTGCTGAGGTATGTTCAACCGGGTTCGGTGATCCTGTTTTGGGATCTCTTCAATACTGACAAGTGTTCGACTTACAGATCGATTTGCGATTCATCAACCGATACCGCGATACTTGGCCGGCGGGGATATCTTGCATTGACGGGAACTTTATTGATGTGAAGAAGCTGATCTCACACAAGTTCCCGTTGGAACAAGCACAAGAAGGGCTGGTACTGGCTTCGGACCCTCGGAACGGGTCGATCAAAGTTCAGATTGTAGACGAGATAGACACTCCGTATTTCTAAGCGATTGCGACAATAGACTAAATCCTCATCTCATCTCATCTTTTCTCATGTGCTTCCAATTCTCGATTTGGGATCTCTTGTATTTAGGATCCGGGAGGGGTGCCTTGTAGGCACGGAGCACTCATGATTCTAATCACCGGTAGACGTATGTATTTCCAATGTGATCTCTCAGCTTTGAACGACTCGCTTCCCATATGTTAGACAGAGAAGCATCATCAATTCTGCCTCATCGGACTAAGCGCGTAAGCTGCCACAGCCTGTCCTTCCAGTCTACTGGTGCGCTTCCATTACCGAATCTGGCATATTTAAGCACCGGCTGGCGCTTGGCTGTGGACTGGTACTGGCCCCCCCGCGATCGGTCGCTTAAATGTTCCCAAGCATCTCGTGTCATGGCCTCGGTGCCCCGGGTCGCTTTGAAAGAGTCAATTCGATTCTGAGACTTTGTTAAGTCGCTGCAATTGTCGTTTGATCTCTCAATCAGGGAGAAGATACGATAGCTACCGTCCACAATGGCCGACACAACCTGGACCTTCGAGAAGAAACCTCGACTATTTATCCTCTCAGATATCACAAACGAGCCGGATGATACCCAATCGCTATGCCGCTACTTGACGTACTCGAACCAGTTTGATACGGAGGGTATTGTTGCTACAACTTCGACATGGCTTCGGGATCGAGTTGCACCTGAGGCTATGCATGCTGTTGTCAATGGATACGAGAAAGTTGTAGACAATCTCAACAAGCATGCTCACCCAGATGCTCAGTATCCGACGCCGGATCATGTCCGAAGTCTGATCAAGTCAGCTGCACCGGTAAGCTTGTCCTGTAATAACTCGCCACCAACCACATATTGAGTCTCTCCAGGTGTACGGTATGGAAGCTGTCGGTGACGACATCCCACTCAGTGAAGGTGCCGAGTTACTACTCAAACGCCTTGAAAATGATGATCCTCGACCTCTGTGGGTTCTGGTTTGGGGTGGTGTCAACTGCCTTGCTTCAGTCTTGTACCGCATTCGCAACCAGCCAAACGCCGCCGACCTACGAGCCAAACTCCGCGTGTACACGATCTCCGATCAGGATGACACAGGAGCTTGGATCCGCCAGCAGTGGCCGGAGATCTTCTACATCTGTGCTGTTCACGGATGGAACCAGTACGCCTCTGCAGGTTGGCTAGGTATCTCTGGTGATTCTCCCGGAGATGGAGGCCCAGATCCACGCACTGTCAAGAAGGAATGGTTGAAAGAGCACATTCAGATCGGTCCACTTGGTGCAGAGTACCCCGATGTCGAATATGCCATGGAAGGCGACACTCCAACATTTCTCTACCATATCCAGAATGGATTGGGGTCTCCAGAAAATCCCACATGGGGTTCCTGGGGCGGTCGGTTCATTCCTGTCAACGTCAGCTCGAAAGGCATTCCTCAAGGACACCATGCAGACGCAGGTGACCATGTTATTGGCATGGATGGAAAGAAGGTCTGGTCAAACAAAGCCACCATCTGGCGCTGGAGAGAGGCTTTCCAGCACGACTTCGCGGCTCGCATGCAGTGGTCAATCCATTCCGACTTCTCCAAGGCAAACCACCAGCCAGTGATCATTATCAATGGCGAAAAGAGTCTCGATCCTCTTCATATCGACGCTGATGCCGGTTCAACTATTGAGGTTGATGCGAGCGAGACCTACGACCCCGACGGCGATGAGTTGACCTTCAACTGGTTCCAATACAAAGAGCCAAGTGCCATGGTTCATTGCCACACTTTTGAGGTTTCAGACTTGACGATTGAGCCTTTCGACGGGGGACGCAGAGCGAAGGTCGCTATACCTCCTCCAGAGAAGTCATGCGTCCTTGTTCGAGAGAAGGTGTCTTTGGAGAAGGGCTTCCCACTTCATCTTATTCTTGAAGTGAAAGACAGCGGCACACCGTCCTTGACATCGTATAAACGTGTTGTAATCCAGCCTTTGAACAAGTCAAAGTCATAGAGACTAAATTCATATTCTACTCGTCACTATTTGGTGATTCACGCAATACTATTTGCCGCAGGGGTCTGTCCTTGAGGTTAACCGACACGCCGGACGTGAAGACTATAGGTAACGAGTTGATGCCATCTTACTTTCAGACAGTCAAACCGAAGCCATCCACGGTATCAAGCCCATGACCACATAGCCATTCATCTCAACTGACTTGACAACCCGAATTCTTTTTGCAAAAAGATGGTTTTGCGCCAAGTGTGGTTTCTTGAAGAAGGATACGTACTGGATTCTTTTCGCAAACGATCCCAATATATAGTCACGGCATCAGCATGAGTTTAACGGCTTACTTGAGTACATAAGAAGGCACAATGAAAGAGCAGGAGAACGGGGCAAGTATAAGTGAAGAAGAATATTCAGGTATTCTACCCGAGCTAGCAAGTACAACCTTCAGTTCCTCCTCAGATATGGGCCCTCTGCAAAGCAGGATTCAGACTCCGCTGTCATCTTTTGACCAGAGTGTCAAGACTAAGAGTGTATCAATCTTGTGAGCCCTGTTGCTTCGAGTCTACTACAGCCGCTGCGGCCTCGTTGCGGATCTCTGCCTCTGTACGGTAAGACTTGAACTTTCTCGCCGGAACCCCCTTCGCAAACATCTCGTCAAGCTCCTGGTACGATCGACCAGTGGTCTCGGGTTGGTAGTAAAACAGATACAGAAGACAGAAGAAACACAATCCGCCAAATATAAAGGCGATCTTGGCACCCAGATTTGCCTTGTCAGGGTTGAACATGAAGGGGATGACAAACTGCCACATGACGTTGATGGAATTTGCTACAGCGTAGCCGATGGCGATGGTTTTGACCCTGAGGCGAGAAGTCGAAGTCTCGGAAAGTAGGCCAAAGGCTGTGGATCCAATAGAGACGTTGTACCACCAGGAATAGATCAGAATGAAAGCAACAGTGCCTTGAACCACTGGTCTTTCCGTACCAAGGCCTAGACCGCCGGTAATGAGGAGGAAGACAGTGAGAATGCCGAGACCATAGAAGGTGAGGTTCCGACCACCAATGTAGTTGATGGTACCCGCAGCCATCAAGTTTCCCACAATGGAGAGAACTGGTTGAGCTATCTGGATCTTGAAGCTCATCTCGGTAGAGTAGCCAGCAAGCTGCAGGTAGTATGTGAAGTACCCAGCGACAAAGGCAATGCCAGAGAAAGACTGAATGCACAAAGGCATGATAGAGATGATGGTACGGCGGAGATTAGACTTGCGAAAGCATTCGGCATAGGTGACACCTTCCGTCTCTCGGCGAATCTCCTCCAGTGTGAGCTGAATCAGGGCAACCTTCTTCTCGGCCTGTTCAGGGGTATTGCCAAGTGCCCTAAGAGCCGTCACCGTCTTGTCCACACGACCCTTGGAAGCAAGCCACCATGGAGACTCCGGCATAAACGGCAAGAAGGCGGTAGCGACCGCAGAGAATCCGAACTGACAGCAGAATACAGTGCGATAGGCCCAGCGCGACTCACTCTGGCCCGTGTAGTTGACAACGATGAACGCGACGAGTGGTCCAATGCCATAAGCGACACCAATGAAGCAAGTGAAGAAGCCTCTGAGTCTGAGTGGAGCGATGTCGCTGATGTAGGAGATCATGATTGTAACAATGAGACCGATTGCGACACCATTGAGCAGTTTGCCGCCGAAGAAAAGAGCGTTGGTTGTAGCTGCGAATTCCATGCCAACGGCACCAAAAGAAATGGCCAATGCAATAGCCAAAGTAGCCTTGCGTCCGATACGGTCTGCTATATCACCAGCGAGCAGAGAGAATATGACAGCACTGCCGAGGAAACTATTAGACCTGCACACGTGTGTTCGCTCGCATAGGATTTCAACTTACGATGCGGTTGGGGCACCGCTAAAAGCTGATTGCCAACTCGCAGGAATCACCCAGTCGTTCCCATACTGATAGCCAAAATCCTTCCGGAATTGGGGGATTCCGATGACAGCACCTGCAGCTTGAGTGTCGAACGCAACGAGGATGATAGTCCAGCAGGCATAGAAGCACCAAAAGCAGGCCTTTTTGTGGCGGCTGAAGGCCTGAGTGAAAGTCTCGTCGTGATCTTCTTGGTCGGCAGCATGTCCAGCCACGCTTGTAGTATGGTCGATGTGCTCAGCATCTGTTCGGAGGGTATTCCCCTTCTCTTGGGAGTCAGCCATAATTGCGTTGTTTAGAGCCAAAGTCTTCAAATGGCAACAGAAACCTGACGAAACTGAAGATGGAATGTGGAATTGGTGGCCCCTATAAGAGCTTGACGCTTCTGACGGCGATATACCTTGGCCGGGGTTGCCCATGGGGAAGCTTATGCTCCCTGTGTCATCGGTTGCGGATTCCTAACGCAGGCTATGATTGGGGACGGGTGGTTCAAATTGCCTCTTCGGGATGAAGCCCAGCATCCCTGAAGCTCTAAGGTACCTTAGCTCATGATCGGCCAAAGTGGTCTGGGGAATGGTAAACTAAAGAAACAACCATTGCGGGGAAAATGCCACCCGTGCCACGGCCATGAAGACGCGCGGATACGTCTTTCGGTTAACTGGTCCTCCAGCTAGATGGTTTCGATACATGGACGCCAAGGAGGTAATATGGGGCCTGCAGGGAGGGACGGGTCTTGTGTGTGCTAAATGATCCGGTCGTACGCCTCACAATGTCGCTTGATGACTTCTGCAGCAGTTTGGTTGATTGCTAGCAGTTCCAGCCCTCCAGATCATCATGGACCGGTGAATTAGGAGTGATCTATCATAGACAGGTCACTGACAGCACGCGCTAAAGAGTCACTCATGCACATCGCTTCACGCACAACTAGAAGGTTTACAACTTGCTTGTACATGCAGCCTAATGTCCTTGGCTAGATCGTACAAATTCTCAGCTGACGCCTGATCAATCAATATTGCGCTCCGAAAGCGGGAAACCTGGTCTCAAGCGGCAGCGGCTAGATAAATGGCCTGGTGCGTGATCCAACCGGTGCTGAGCACTGCGGGCCTCGATCTTTCATTGTTTCAGGTTGAATTTGCAAATATTTTGCGTCCACTTGTAAGGAAAGGAGGCTTCGATCGACCGTTTGCAAATCTCATTCTTTACCTCCCCACCTAGGCAGTGTAAGCGATCACCAAGGTTTAAGCGTGTGGCTATGACAAGGCTATTAGGTGTAGAAGTGGACATAGCACAATTGTTCTTTGTCAAAATTATGACCTCAAAGATATTCTTTCTTCTTCAATTCAAGTGATGATATAAGTAGAACCGCTAGGTAACAGTCTCTGTTGTTATTCAAGCCTCGGAGTTGCGTCGACCGTTTGTACCAGAGTGAGGTTGTTACAAGTTATGACGTCGCATATCGGAGTTTCATTCCGCGTCTATAAATAAACTTCTGCACAGTTACTGCGTTTTCTCTATCCGCTTCCTGCGAACCTCCTGATAACCCAATTATCTACAGCAGGCTTTCTACTCGCATACTCGTCAATTGTTGAATCGCTGAACACAGCGGATACATTGCACCAAGGTCTTCCCTCTGCCATCAAGCCGGCCGGGAAGATGAATGGAAATTCCAACAGCGTCCCCAATTCAAGCAAAGACTTCCCATGGGTCGTGTTCGTATCAGGCCCTACTGCGTCAGGCAAGTCCTCGATCGCTAAGTATCTAGCCTCGCAACTTGGCGCCCGCTTCATCGAGGGTGATGATGTAAGGATACACCATGCGCTGATAATACCGGCCTGTTTTTATTCACAAGGATCGCAGTTTCACCCCAAGGCAAACATCAATAAAATGCAAAGAGGCGAGCCCCTGAATGACTCCGACCGTCAGGGTTGGCTTGAGGCTCTTAGTGAGCATGCCTCAGTTGACCCAGATGAGGCCGGCTCGCGTCACATCATCGTGACATGTTCTGCCCTCAAGCGCGAGTACAGAGACACCCTGCGTGAATGTTGTCGACACCGTGGAGACTTGAGAATCCACAACCTGTTTCTCGATGCACCAGAGTCTGTGCTACAAGAACGAGCCGAGCGCAGAAAAGGCCATTTTGTAGATCCGCATCTTGTTGGGTCACAATTTGAGATTTTAGAGAGACCCGGGATCGATGAGAAGGATACGATGGTACTTAGCGTGGTTCCGTCACTTGAAGCAGTTCAGCGTGATGCACTCGATCTTGTTTCTGAGATGCTGCAGAGGGGATGCCAGTAAAGCAAGCACGCTACGCATGTATTTTCATAATATGACGGTGGCCTGGAATTATTATGTTCACTTCCGCTTTCGCTTGTACGGTATTCAAGGTCACACATAACTCTTCTCTTGTGCTCTCCTCTAATGTGTTGTCCTCTGAATGCGATGCATGGCTCAGGGAAGTGAAGTAAGTGACTCAGGGAAGTAAGTGACTTGGTGAAGTGGCATAGCGAAGTCGCTCAGTGAAGAGCGTAAAGATATCCGCGCGGGCTGGCAAGAAAGTTTGGGAACATGTTGCTCGCCCACAGGTTTCATTTGTTCCAGCATGCCCCGGGCGCGTCCCACCTCAGGCCTGAATCTGAGCGACCCCCAAGTCAAATACGTCCCCTTCCGTGAAAACCTTTAGCTCTGCGTAAAGGCCTACTAGTCACGCCGCGCACGGTTGAGGGGAGAGGGTTACTGGTCAGGTCTTGGACACGGCCTTGCTATTAATCCCCCATCGCCCTGCTAAAGCCTCTTATAATCAGCCTCCAATCACCTTCTTAGAGATATAGGTTCGACATATTGAAACAGGCCCTCAAGGAAGCAGGGTACTTTATCAATTTACTAGTATAAGACACCGGGAGATTCGCTCTAACATATCCAGTTGTTCCTTGATCACAATAAGCCAACCACGAAACAGCTGTGCCGTCGGACAAATGAGCGGATCTCATATGCAGTCAACATGGTGTAAATGGCACCTAGGGGTTTGTGTTGGAGTATGCTGAACAAATTGAGTTGTTTCGAGCCTTGCTAAGTAGCGCCGTCAACTCAGGAGACTACTCGTATTCCTCACGAGACTTTGTGCTACTAAATACTAAATCGCAACCTTTTTGCCTTGTTAGACCGCCAGTACTCCTCCATGGTCGTCAGATCCTTCAACTCCCTAGAATCTTCACTTTTAGCGGCTCTAAAGTACACACCATAAGTACAGATAGCCAAGAGCGATAAGTGCAGCGCAAGAAACGCATTCGGCCCGTCATTTTGATTAGCCCAAATTTAATTATAAGTGTCATCCAGAAGTAATGTCCGTAAACACTAATAATTAGGCAGGATCAGATAACATAACCCGCTAAACTCCAGACATTCCTTAATCACTATCTCGCACATTTCGTGACTTAAGATTACTCATCCCCCAAACCCTTTGAATGCATTCCTGTTCTATAGGTCCTTTTTTATATTTAATACTATTGTTGTTCAAAGTCCAATTAGGCAGAAGAAACCTCTGCCCTGTACAAATCCAGGATCAGCCCACACCGGGGAACACTATCTCAGCCTTCGGCGTGTCTGTAAGATCAGGCATCAGGCCCGTCCAGCTATTAAGAAAAGGCTGACCAAGAGGGTCAGAAGAGTCGATAGGAGGCCACAGCAACGGGTCAATGATAGTCGGGTAATCACCCTCAATGCCTGATGACATAGAGGGCCTTTTAGTCGACTCTTCAAGCAGGGTGTCGGAGGGTTTAACGTCTAGCGCAAAGGAAGCGCAAGAAAGTTTCTGTATAGGATCCATCGGCTGCTGAAGATCATTCGACTGTTGTGGTATTTCTTCAGATGAAAGACAGGGTTGAGGCATGGTATTGTCGCCGAGGTAATAGTTCATAAAGGAGAATAGGCTCTGTCCGGTTCCTGACGACAACATAGTGCTGTGGGCTGCTGATGGAGACCAACAAGTCTCACAATCTTGTAAACTAGTGCTGTTATGTCCCTCGCTCAGAATGTCGACATTCATCCCAGGAGCTTCACTAGTCCCTCGAAGCCTACCGTATGCCTGGTCATATGAACAACTCTCTCGCAACACCCTGAGACTTTCCCCTCCGCTATCATTTTGACCACAGATGGCGTCAAGTACGCGTTCGCGTCGATGAACTTGTTCGCGCAGTAAGTTAGCCTCATCCTTCAGGCTACGCTTTGACGTCCAGGTGCGATCGGTGAAGTGGCAATCGATGTTTCGGGTCTTGCACCGGTCGCAGGGATTCTCGCCAGTACACTCGAGGTAAAAGTATGTCAGTATCTAGACCAAAGGACGTGGTATAGAGTAGTAGGAAAATCAGTGATTGGAACACACCTTTGCCCTCTTCTCACGGCAAGATTCGCAAGCAGCACGTGTGATTCGCTGGCGCGCACGCCTAAAGGGTTTAGAAGCCCGAGAAGTCGCCATGATTGAATTGAGTCGGTGGCCTTGTGTGCTCTCGGCTAGGAGGTATTTGTGAAGAATATCAAATCTAGCAGGCAACACCTTGAGGTTGAAAGTAATAGCTGTTACTGGGTTGTTTAGAACAGCGGATACTGTCCAGGTATGGCACAGAAGTGGTGGTGGTCGAGTGGAAGTAAGACAGATGTTTAGAGGAGAACCAGTATCGCAAGAAGACAGGAGGGGTGAAATGGCCTCCGCTATAAAGAATAAGAAGATTAAATGTGCCTGTCATCCTGGTGCATTCGGCTGGATACTTCACCTTTTTGGAGTTACCTGCAAATCAGGCAAGAATCATCTGTTCGTTTGCGAATTACATGATTCCGGAACAAAGCCCGATTGAATGACGTCGGGAACAGCGCTGCAGTGGGAGGAGGAGACTTTCCGAGGGAATGTGATGAATTAGGTTTCGCGACCATTAGCTTCTGATGAACAAGGAGCGAGAGTCAACAGAGGCTACAAGCAAGATCAGGCACGAGAAGCACATGCGAATGAACCATTGTACCCCACAGTATCCAATGTGAGCCCCCACCACCTCTTATGGAATCTGCTCGGAGGTCATCCAGCTAATGGTAATCGCCGGAGGGGTTCCGAAGAGGCTTTGCGCCGGTCCAAGGCAGTACATCAGTTGCAGGTTCACAGAACATTTGGAGTGGAGGCGTGTTGGAATGGAATTGTAGTTTCGATATCCATTTGCACGTTTCGCAAAGAAACTTGACCTGCGCCAGATATCGCCACCATGTGTCTTACACCAGCAGTCGCTTTGGTTACGGATCTCACGTCATCTTGGTGGACTCGAAGTTATGCTTTCACAACCTAGCAACTTTGAAAACCGCTAGTAGCCGCCGAGTCGAAGTGGTGGATGCCTGTGATTCGAAGCAGACGACCACTGAGCGGCGTAGCACAGCAAGGATCGGCGACTGTAGGCCGTGAGAAAGTGGCTTGTCAGAGGCACCATCGAAGTCTGGAGCAAAAGGCGGCTAAATGAATGGGTGTACTTGTACTTTATCGAGGGAATACAAAACATGTCGCCCCCCTTGAGGAGGCTCTGGTGTGCTGTGCTTAAGATGACCACTATGGCTTCCCATTTCGAGGACCGTCGGTAGCCACGCCGTAAGGACCCCTCCGCGGATATCAACTTTGGCGGCCCCTCGGGCAAGTCCTCTCACTCTCCACTGCTGTCATAGTTGCATGCCACCATCCACCCATCGCGCGGCCTCTCCCAGGCAGTGATGGAGGCCATATCGCGGCTCTCGTCCGGATCGGTGATCCCTCCTTGTCAGCGCCTGATGTGGCCACTAAACCTGTTGACATTGATGCCCTTTCTGAGCAAACTCTGAAGCCATGTTCTCACAATGACGACACAGTGCAAGCCTGCCATCTCTCATCCGCCAGCAACCGAAAAGATCGCACGCGTAAGTGACGGACGTCTCCAGCAACATGCTTGAAAGAGAGGCACCTTGAACAGCTTGAGGCAAGTGCTAGACAGCAAGGAATTTCCAGCGGCTGTTGCCTTCCTCTGCAAGAGCCCTTCTTGACGCGGCTTGTATCGTGGAACCTTCATTACACGCGCAGGGTCACATCAGTTCAACTAGAATCTTTGCGCTTCTAAATTTGAAGTCAGCCGTCTCTTTTGCAAGCCTCAAGAGGCGAAACGCTCGGTGCAGCCCCCTTCTGCGCCTTGTAGTACCGCGCGGAGAACGAAGAACACGATATTCACGACGGCCATGGCGCGCTCTCACTCTTGCCCCGGGACCGCACATTTAGCGCAATCTCTTCGTCGCTGCCAGAAAGCGTAGGCTCATATCGCCCACTCCGTGTCATCCAGTATCATGTACTGGCGCCTCGACGATGCTCGATGCACCCTATCGAGGTTGATGATTTTTACGGTCTCGCTTTTTGCATAGCATGCCACCCCCCTACATCGTCGATTGGCGTTATGTGTGAGCCGCTATGAGCGTCTTAACATTGGGATTTCCCGTATACACTGCACTGCCCTTGTCTGTACGATGGATGGGGGCCATTGCGGCCATGGCTTGTCCACTGGCCTTACAACCCAAGAGACTCTGTTTCTAAGCAGCCCAAAACTCATTTTCAATTGATATGCCTTCCTAATAAAACAGGTTTAAGATACTGCCTCGTTAGCTGTAATTTACCGGTGAGACCGCTTGGCTCTTTTATTACTGTTGGGCTTCATATCGCCACTGTACATCTTGAAAAAGTCGACTGGCTCTGTTGGATGCTCGCCCGTAACGTCGTGGAACGCCGTGGTCGAGATGTAATTCGTTTTGCCCTCACGCACCAGGCTATAGTATTCGAGCAGGTATTGCAGCTCTGACTGGTCGCTTTCAGATTGGGCTTTGAGGACACGCTTCGCCTCGGCTCTGTGCGCAATGCATTAGCGGCCGCAGCCTCTGAGGCTCGACTCCAATATCACGACTTACTGGGAGATGTTCTCAAATCGTATTCCAATGCCCATGGCTTGAGATGCTGCAGTTGCCAGCTCATTGCCAGCGCAGAGCATTGGTCCTAGTAGAAATGTCAATGACGTTTACCTCCAAGCGGTGGGCAGTTCTGAACTTACCTGTGACAATCATCATCTGTCCTCTATGTCTATCGTCAAGACCATGTTGTCCTTTCCCTGTGAGCACGCATGCCGCGACATGCGCGACATCCTTGAGGACCTTTAGTGGGTGTTCATGACCAGAGGCAGTCCGGAAACTTACGCCAAGTGCCACTGGCGCGAACTTGTGGCTTTCGCCAATTGGCAATGGCAGAACGCCCTCTTCTTTCACTTGAGGTGCATACAAAAGGAGATTCTCGGCGTAGAAGCCAGCCCTGAAATCTCTCGATCAGTCCATGTGCTTGACCAAGTTCTCATCTCCAGCACGTACCTGATCACACAAGGCGAGCCGCCAGTCGGGGTATTCGTGTCGCCCTTGGTCTGCATCACCAGCGTCTCGAGATCGATAAACTCGCGGAGACGCGGCTGCTTCTTTGAATCGGCATAATCACAGCCCGCCGAGCTGATGAGACACACATTGGGAATGCCAACCTGCTTCGCCGCCTCGACAAGCTCCACACAGATGTCATACTTCTCAGCGTGGGCAGGCGGCACGACGCAGATAGTGTCGCAGTTCATCATCTTCAAGGACTTGGCCATGTCCTTTAAACGACCGGGCACGTGAGGCACGACCGTGGCGCCCATGCTCTGGAGCTCCTGTGCCTTCTGGGTTTTGAGGTCCATGGCGAGGCCAGTGACGGAGTCTACTTTCTTTGAAAAGTCAGCGTGGGTGAGGATGAGCTCGGCGATGGCGAAGCCGGTGTTGCCGTCGACGGCGGTGATGCAGACGTTGCGGGGAGACATGGCTGTGGTATAGCGTGGTGTAAGTGATTTGGTATTGAATAGGCCGCGTTCAGTTTGTATGGAATTTACAAAGGTTTACATACACTCTGGGTCAAAGGAGCAGCAGAAGTCTCTTTTAGTCTTAATATAATGATAATCTCGCCTGGAGCTGACAGTGGCGACGCTGCATCGGCGCCAGCATTGTCAGCCGTGGAATGTCAGGACCAGCCTCGCCGGGGGGGGGCTTCAGTCGCATCTTCACTGCCGAATGTGGATAGCTCCCACCGGAGCCTTTTCTACGTGAGAGATCAGCTCCGCATAGACGATGGTCATGGATTCAAGGCAAGATGTTTCAAGCCTTGAGCGGAGGAGATTCTCCGCTTTATCGGCCTGTCTTTGGCGTACGACGGACATCGGCTGCGGGTTTGCGAACAGGGGACAGCTCCTTTGACAGAGTATGGAGGATAGGATTGCTCGAAGCGCCCGATCTGCTGCCAAGTGTTGATTTCATATCACAAATTAGGACTTTGCTCCGCATGGTTCCGACTTGGCTTATATGCCTTTACCGAGCTCTACCTCACCCAGTACGTCCGCACACCACACTTGAATGATCATGGACAAATCAGCACAGACAAGTCTCGAAAGGATACACTGGATGCCGAGATTATTGATTAGTTCCAGCCATTGCGGAAAGTAGTCCGTACCCCAATCTCGATCAAACCCAGGAACGGCTCCCATGACCCCAACACGGTTGACATTATATATCAACCAACGCTCTGTCACCCTGGCATCACAACATCGTGACGACACAATCCCAGTCTCCCCCGCAAGCTCTGGGCATGTCGCTATTGATATTATGACTGGTCGATAAGCTCCGATCCATCCCAGGGATTTGGCGGGAAGTGCCGGAGGAATGGGTCCGCCCCGACGCGGCGGCAAGCGTCAAGGACGATGGTGCAAACTTTACTAACAACGAGGGCCGGCCGTTCCTCGATCCGTATGTGCACCTATGTTGTCTTTTGATGAAGTGATAAACGAGAAGCTAACTTCAATGGTGGCGCTCATAGCAAGACTGTGGCTGGTCTTCCTCTGATCAGCAACATGTTTTTTGCTCCAGCAAGGGCGTCCTCGGTGACCTAGAGCCACTCGACATATACCGACACATACTTAGAAAGAAGCAGACTTTCAACAGATCCAAGAACCTGAAACGTTGGTATCAAATCGTGCACTCTTGACATTCCTTCTGATCCGGCCTTGTTTGACACTTTGTAGGGGCATGGTACGGTATACCCTTGTGGCTCGGGCGCATTTGGGTACTATTAAGTGTACCGACGATGTTGCTGAGCTTACCGTAAGTCTTCACGCGAACCGTCACCTTCAGGTTGTCAGTAGCATCTTGATTCTTTACAAAAAGCCGACTTCTTATCTTCAGTCGGCGAAAGACCGCAGCCTTTGTCCGGTTCTCTACCGTCACCCTCGGCAGAGAGTTCCCTAATGAGGCGCGCAACCCTCAAAGCTTCGCCATCAAGCTCTAGACTACTGAAGAAAATCACGACATTGTCAGCCTCAACTTCGTACGCCTTCAACGACTTGCAGCTTATCACAACTCCCAGCTGGCTCTTTACGAACACCGCAAAGGGCTTGAAGCGCGTCAAATTCCCAGATATTCAGATGAAGTACCTTGTGCAGATTTACAACATTGGGGAGGATTTCGCAAGAGTGTTTATGACGGGTTGGACAACCCGAACTTTACGTTTGATGATGTGAAGACTACGGCTAAGGGAGCGCATTTGTGGTTCAAGGAGGAGAAAGACCTACCAAATCACCACTGTTCTCATCAGTAGTGAGACCTAGACGCCATACTCGTCGACCTTTCGCCTATGGTGGATCCGATGCTCGACGAGGACATTCCAACGCCAGGTGTCAATGTAACTGACTGATGAGAATTGACTGTAAAGAACTCATTGAAGCATAACGCTGTGATGAATGAAAGTGCCACACTGTCGAACGTCTGTTCTAGAGAATCTAGCCGACGCCACTGAAGCCTTGGCCACCGCAAGGCTGGAGGCGGCGATGCTCAAAGGATTATTCGCTGCGTAGAGTCATTGGTCAGTAAGGCTATCTATCAAAAGACCACAAAAACGTATTGGAGCTGGTTTTGGATTAGGTGTGTCGCACACAAGTACAGCTGCGATAGTGGTCAGTAGCTGCATTCTAGATCAATCCATGAAGACGACCAAAATTGTGCCTTAGTGAGGTGCTGACCTTTGAGTTGAAGGGTGTCTTTAGGAGATATCCATCTCCAGACAGTTGTTGCCTGGCTGTCCGACGCGGGGGCGTCTCTGAAGTCGTGCTTGTGAGCTGGGAGGGGGCCCTCCCTAGTCGTTGGTTCATATATCGGCCAAAGCGGCAGAAGCAAATAGTTGAAGTCGTATCGACTCTGGTTTGTTGAAGATAGGCTGGCAGAAAGAAGTTCGTCTAGATCGCTGTGGTCCAGTATGTGGCTGTGTGAGAGCCCTGGCTTAGCCCAAGCTTAGGCTTTACTATTTACTGATTGTATAGAGAAGTTTTGCTAAAGGTTCTAGGGTGAAAAAGGGTGAGTGGCTGTATAGCGTATGGTTTAAGGATTATTTATAACCTCTTTAGAACCTATAGTCTGCTCCTATGACGATTTAGTGAGCGCTTTGTGGCCTCTAAGCAGGTCGATAGTAGCATCTCATTATAATTCACATACCCACCGCTTCGAGTCTTTGGAGTGGGCTCTGGATAATGTGATTAGCTGGAAAGTGCTTTTACAAGTCGACGAATCAACTCTGCTAGGAGATTGTCATGCTTGAACTAGATGAGCTGTGTTCAAACATGAATTCTTTCTCTATGTACAGTGGATTTAATGTTAGAAATAATACGCATAAATAAAAAGAGCCTTCAAATTTAGAAAACTATTTATGGGGGCTTAGCGCTATACAGCCACGGGCACTGTATTTACTATAAACTTCGAGAGCGCCAACAATGTAATATGTCTCTGTCTCATGCCCAACAGAAGGCTTACAGGAGGCTTAAGAGAGCCGTAGTTCATCATTCTGTTTCATTGTTCCTACACAGCAAGAATGATCGATGCGCATCAACCACGCCAGATATCAGGTCCAGGATACGGATAGGCTGCCGTGCTGCCCGAGTAAATGTTCCATGTTAGACCAGGATCACTTTTGCTGTAAGCGCCTGGGAATGCCACAAGCTTAGATGGCAGTGCAGATCCGCTGCCAGTAATAGAGAGTTGGGCACAGGCGATGTAATGCTGGGGTGCGCCAGAAATGTGCAGACCGATGTGCTCGTAGCGAAGTAAGTAATTGCCAGGAGCGAGCGATGATGGAATCGTTGTGAAAATCTCGGTCATCTCGCTCTCAAAAGGTGGCCACTGAGTAGGCTGATTGCCGTGCTGGTCTATCTTGAACCACACGTTGCCGCTGGGCGTCCAAGAGTTAACATTCTGGCCGGCGGGTACGCGAGCCATGTACCACAAGCTCGGCCCTGGGTGGCCCATAGAGTTACTGGAGACAAATCCGATCCTACTGCCGGCAGCGACTGTCAGCACACCAGATGCCGAACGACCCGGCTTTTCATAGCATCGCATGAGAGTGCTAGAGATATCTTCGATCGGGTGAGACCCGGGGTTGTTCTCTGTGTCGCGGATAAACTCCCAATCCGCAGAGCGGACACCGTTATTGATAGTCTTGGGGAAGAAGTCTACAGCGAAAGGTTTAGTAATTAAAGACCGACTTAATTCCCAGTGACATACAGTGAGCTGAGGCGCAGGGGCCCAATAGAGCAAGAAGAGCTGATGGCCTCATGGTGCTGAGTCGGAAATACTGTACGTACGGCGTCTGCTAAAGATAAAGATATTTCCAGAGTATTCTTGAGAGGCACAAATGATAGGATACTCTCGACCGTTCGACCAAGTTAGGATAAAGAAGAATCCTCACCGACACCGACTTATATTATATAGTCTCTAGCACCAGCCTCCCGGGTCGTCAGACGGAAAGCCAAGCGATACCAAGAAGACAGAAAAGCAAGGTGATGGATTTCTCGGTGATACATAAGTCCAGGGGAAGGAGACACAGGGTCTACCCTGAAATCATTTGTGGGAAATATGAGCGTGGATTCCCAAGAAGTATCCTCCGGACCATGCCGCTCCGAGGCTTGGTAAAGGAAACACCTACAATTTTCCATGCAATCACAGTGAGGCTTTATGCTTACTATAAATGAAAGCGCCCAGGTAGGAATGAGCACACATAGTCCTTACGAACCAATGGTTCGGTTACCTATAACCTTGAGTCTCACAGGGCTATCCCAGTAATTATTAGCATTATCCCAACTGATGGAAATGTACTTGACACATTTAGTTATTTACCGATCTGGAACGACCTTCATAATCGACGATACAGTTGGCAAAGGAATACCCTAAACGTAGAGGTTGTTGATATCCCGATTAAACTAATAGCGATCCCCTGCGACATCAGCCGCCTCAACTGTCTTCCGGATCTCCTTGTCCTCTGCATCGGTCAACTCAACATTTAGAGCGCCAATGTTCTGCTCCAGATACTTGATCTTCTTGGTCCCTGGGATCGGGATGATATCCTGTCCTTGCTTCATGAGCCAAGCCAACGTAAGCTGGCCTGGTGTGACACCCTTAGCCTTGGCCATCGCCTCAATTTTCTCAACCAGATCGAGATTCTTTGCAAAATTCTCCTCTGAGAAGCGTGGGTTGCCCATCCGCCAATCGTCTTTATCGAAATCGTTGCGGGACTTATACTGACCGGTCATCATGCCCCGCCCAAGTGGTGAGTAGGCAACTGTGGCGATCCCGAGCTCGCGACAAGTACGGAGAACATCACTGTGCGGTGGCTCAATGAAGAGGGTCCAAGGTGAGTATTCCACCTGGTGCGCTGCAATGGGATGAATCTTTGAGGCTCGCCTCAGATCTGCCGCAGAGGCCTCTGAAAAGCCTAGGTATCGGACTTTGCCTGATCTGCAAATTCTCCTCATTAGCATGCCGCTATAATAGTACAGTCTAGGACAACACCATACTTAACAAACTCCGCCATAATAGACGTGATCTCCTCAACTGGGATCTCACCAGTAATGCGGTGACAATAGTAAAGGTCAATGTAGTCGGTCTGAAGACGTTGCAGGCTGCTCTCGATCGCAGATCGTATATAGTCCGGCTGATTGTTGGCCGTGATGTTTCCATTCGTGTCTCTGATATTTCCAAACTTTGAAGCCAAGAATATCTATACCCATTAGTAAGATAGCACCCTCTACAACGTCGAATGCAATTCAAACCTCGCTCCGCTTGCCAGTGCGCTTGAACCACTTCCCGATAAGGTCTTCATTATCGCCATACATGTCGGCGGTATCCTTTAGTATCATGGGTCAACAAAAGCTCAACAATGTTTTAGCCAGGGGGCTTCTATAGGTGATGTTGACATACCCAGTTCCTCGCACCTATCTCATATGCGCGATCCAGAACCCTGAATCGTTCTTCATCGGGAAGAACCGAGCCATAAAACGCTGGATACCATTAGCTCTCTAACACTCTCCGGAGTTTCGAGTTATCGATTCCTGCGCACCACTTAGGCCCATAGCTCCAAAACCAAGCGCTGTCACATGGGGTCCATCCCTGCCTAGTTGTCTTGTGAGAAGCGCCATTGCAGATACAGCCACGAGTGCTTTTTGTCGATTGTTAAGAAATTGATACTATGGACCACAATAGTAATGTATAAACTTCAGTGGCAGCTGCCTCTACATTTATAGCTGCAGCGTCTCTTACACTCCTCCCCAGAGCTCCTCCCTCGCGGCGGCAGAACGGGCCGGGAAGTGCTAGGACTCTGAGTATACATTCCCAATTCGGGCAATAGCTTTGAAATCACGTCGTCGGATTTCCGTCATGGAGTAGCAACCTGCAGTTAGCGAGTGTTATCAGTTGGTCCCAATCTGAGAGGTGACTGGTGCGTTAGGCTACTGATCAGTAAGCATGCACCAGCTAATGCCCCAATGCGGTAAAGAGGGTCTACCATACCTGAGGTAGAGGCTGCGTCTGTAGTAAGGCTGGAATGAATAGGGATCCTGTTCAATAAGCTCAATATTCCATTCAGCACTCTACGTCTTTCCCCGAGAGCTCTTCTCTGATTCGGTAGCCAGGTAGATGCGTAGGTGGCTGTGTTGATTTGGTGTTTCTAGTACTTGGACTTAGACTGCCTCGTGGATCGATGCGCGGAAGTGGGGTTAATCCGGCGCCGCCCAAATTTCTCAGTCGCGACGACCTGCGAACCACTAAGGCGAGGCAGGCCGTGAAAGAAGTTCTAAACAGAAGCCATTCCACCAGTTAACGAAGCGGTAGATCCCTCCGCAGCCCGCCAACCTACCTTTGCCCTCGCCCATAGCGACCTGACGACATTTCGGAATCCCTAATACAAAACGCTACGAGATTCTGCCAAATCTGGCGCGATTCCTATTGGCGATAGCGACGACAACCCAGCGCCTGGTGAAAGATGGATGACAGCCACGCGAACGATGCGAACTCCAAGGAGATGGTGAAGCTGTGGCGAGCCTGGAGGACTGTTCACGAGATGGTTGCGGACAGGGTGAGATATTTATCTCGAGAAAGCTGGACGCGCGCTTGCGGCTAACCTGGTTGCGACCTGGTAGGAGTACGAACTTGCAGAAGATGAGGTTAAGATCTCACTCGAACGCTTCCGCGACGAATACTGCACCCCTGACGGCGCTGTAAAGTGAGACCTCCCAACAACCACTCCTGCCGACTTAGCAGAAGCGTTCAGGTACAGGTACTAACCCTCCTCTTAGCCGCGCAAAACTCCAGTTCTCAGCCCGCCCATCCGACACCATGCTGCGAAAGCACACCCCTCCAGCCACCGCCGCAAACCCCGACCCAACTCCCGACTGCGGCCCCGTCTGGGTCGAGTTCCTCGCCGAGAAGACCTTCGGCGTCAGCACCATCCGCAACTTTGCAAAGTACGTGATCGAGAACAACTACCAGACCGGCATCATGGTCACCAACCAAGCCCTCTCCGCCGCAGCCCGCAAGGCCCTGATAGGCGTTGAGAACCTCGCCAAGATCGAGTGTTTTCTGGAGGAGGATCTGTTGGTCAACATTACGCACCATGAGCTGGTCCCACGGCATGTGCTGCTGAGCAGGGAGGAGAAGATCGCGTTGTTGAAGAGGTACAGGTTGAAGGAGACACAACTGCCACGTATCCTGCAGAAGGACCCCGTGGCGCGGTACCTGGGGCTGAAGAGAGGCCAGGTCGTCAAGATCATCCGGACCAGTGAGACGGCTGGTCGCTATGCTAGTTACCGTCTTTGTGTATGAGCGACTGCCAGGTGTTGAGGTCGAGGGGCGCATGGTCGTGTCAGGCCTGAGGACATAGCCTGACGATGATCAGCATCTTGAGGTGGCCCCTTTCGTGGATTGTAAAAGCTTCCGGTTAGGTTATATTTCTGGCGTTGGGGAAGGACAGAATTTCACAATCACAGTCAAATTTTATGCAATCCGACTTGACTTCTTTGTCATTCTCATGTTTGGTACTGTTGTATCAGCCTACTAACGCAAGCCCAAAATGAGACAGGAGGTGCCCATTACGTGACCAGAAGACAGAACCAAAGATGGATAAAATTATTATATTCTCCTCCTCTGACGAATACTTGTCCCTTCTCGATTTTGGACATTACTCAGCGCTTGGCCATCGCCGGGTATAATAATAACAAAGCATGAGAAAAAACCCCCCTGTCAACGCTGTCATGAGAGCACAGCCTTGGCGGGTGGCTGGCCGCGCTGATCCGCATATAATCCAGAGGCCATGAAAGAGGCGACACATGCGTGAACGAGAAGGCTCGCTGTAACGCCCATTGCGCCTGAAGTCCTGTGGCAGCCATGGCCCCCCTGCATCCCATCCATAAAACGCCCAATCCACATGCAAACATCTATGTCTACAAAATGGTCATATAAAAACAAATAAAGAAGCCGACCAAGAATACCGTTAAACGTCTCTTGGCCATGTCGTGGTACAGTTCGTCCCATGTCGTAAGTTTCAGTGTCGTAAAATAGTCCCCGTCCAAAGCTGAGCCGGCGTCTACTTCAACAAACCACCAGGGTCCATCAGAATAGGATCAGGCTTGCCATGAGAGTTATAGGTGGGTTCGTGTGAGGATTCGTGCCTTGACTGAGGTATGGTCTGCAACTCAGTCCCAGCAGCCTTAGCTTTGGACTTGGACCGACTGGTTCTGCCGCTACCTGAGCCGAGAAACCCTCCAAGGTCCTGCAGCAGCGTTGTAGAGCCGCGACGAAACCCAGTACTCGGCATCGGTGTTGCTGGCGATGGGGGTTCTTGGGGTGTATCATTTGTATAGGAACCCGAACTTTCACCGCGCTGAGTTGAGCTGCTTCCTCCGTTGGCCTCCTCAAGCAGACCGCCAACGTCGAAGAAAGAAACACGTCGTTGAGAACCGAGTGGGTCAGTTTTTGCTCCAAAAAGTTCATGTGGGAGGAGAGAGTCATCGCTGCGCTCTGCGGTACTGTGCTGGCGTTGAGGAAATTGCCAATTCCTCATCGCATCCCCTAGACTTTTGCTAGGAGTTCCAAGAGGTGCAGGCATGGGCTGCTCAGCACTCGTATGAGTCGGCGATCCTCGTAATTCGGGATCTAAAGCCAAGCCAACATCCCTTACGAGATCTTCATCGCTACCCCAATGGCGGTGCAAGGTTGGCCGGCGCGGATGGCTGCTTGTCCTGTCGAACGAGTCGGCAGCAGAACTGCGTCGGAATTTTTGCTTCTTGACACCTCTATCTCGCATGAAGGAGCCAAGGACAAGGGCATTTGCCGCTGCTGTCGCAAACATGAGTTCCACAGAAGCCATGAGAGATCGGTATTGTTGCCGTCCATGCTGGTCGATGATGTGAGGGACTCGGTACAAGGTGACAACAACCACCGACAAGCTCAAAGAGAATAGCATGGTCAACTGAAACTTGCGTTTGATGGTCATATTGCTTGTGAGAATGATGGGAATCGGGAAGAAGACCAGGATAAGGTCAGTTAGCACGTTGCAGCTGGCCATGGTTATAAGTTGGGCGAAGCCTTGTCGACATGCACCACCAGGATCTGGGACAACCTGCCAGTAATGGTCGAAAGGTTGGCATTCGGCAAGAGTGCTTATAACAACTGCTGCGAAGGTTGCAATTAGGGTCCAACGAACCGCGATCAAGGAGATTCGATATGAACGGGCCCATGTAGTGCCGAGCAAGCGTTCGAAGAACTCAAGGATGGCATATTTGAGAACCCATAGTCTACTCAAGTCAGTCCTGAGTTTCTCGACAAAATAATCTGGTCTGGCTAGGAAACACTTACGTCGCTGCATAAAAGACGCGAGCCGCCAACACCAGCCCACTTGCGATTGACACTTCGCGCAGGAATTTGTCATCAACATCGAAGCCGGTAAAGTCACTATTGTTGGTTGCGTGCAGCAGGATATAGTGGACCAGGCCCATACGTATATACAAAGGTATCAGGGCGAGAGCTGCGATGCGGTCCTCCCTGAAGAGTCTCTCTGTGCGAATGAAGCGTCCAGTCACTCGGAGTAGAATGATCATGGTGCACATCGCGGTCGCCCACCAGCATACCAGGAGAGTCGGCTTGTCAAGTCGAAACTCCCGGTGCAGGGGAGGATCCGAATAGAGCGACATGGCTGAGAGAAGCGTCTGCGCTCGTCGTCCTCCGTGGAGGGGGCGACGAGCGAGAGGAGGACGATGGCAGGCTCGGAAGACGCCAGCCGCAGGCGTTTATGCCGAAAAATGCGCTCGATTCGGTGTTCGACAATGGGAGGAGGTCGTCAGGGAAATTCAAAGCTGCTTCTGCGGCCGGGTCGTAGCATGACGGGATCGGATCGGGTCGAATGAGATTGGTGGACTTTGAACGGGTTTCTGCTCAACTGACAATATTATTGTGCCAGTGGTGTCGCATCGGCTGAGGGAAGCTGTTGGAGCCGAGAACAGTGCAAGCGATAGGTAACTGGTCGATCGTCGAAAAGTTGACCGACAACGGGAGTTTATCGACAGGTCGAATGAAGGTAGGGAAGAGGAATGGCGGAGCCGGGTCAAGGATGGTAGAGATAGGAATACTGGTGTTGAATCAGAGCCGCTGGGCGTGCGACTGCGGGCTGGTCAGATGGGGGTGGCCACTTCTAGGCCTGGTCAGTGTCCTGGGGTGTCGGCAAGGTAGCGCGCGCGGACGGATGGGGTCGCGAACGAGAGCGAAGGACCACAGTGAGGAGGGGACAGAAGATGGACAGAAGTACCTAGCACGACTTGGAGCCCTTGCCTTATCCAATACCGATAATCGTTCCGACGCGGCCTTGCAGAGATGCTCTGCAGACCGAATTGAATTGGAATGAATTGAATTGCAACCCAACCTGTGGAAGGAGAAGTACGCATCCAATCCTGCGACGAAGGTACTTGCTCCTTTCTCGCCGTCCCACCTTGCACAGCTGATGCACAGCAGTATCACGACAAAGTACCTCGGGGACTTGATGGTGTGTGGCAGCAAACAAATGTGTGTGCATGCTGTCGAGACGCTCGCAGGGATAGTGTGGGTACAAGGTCTGCTAAGAGATAGCGACCACTCAGATTTCGCCTTGGACTGTTATCAACCCTCATAACGATAAGTGCTGGGCTGGGCGAGTCAGGGAGGGGGTGTGCGCGCGCTGTGTGGCTGTAGCTGTCGTCGGCTGCAGGATGCCCAGGCCAGACAAATGGGGGTAGCGTGCTAGCTGACCTAGAGAATTGTGAGGACATATCCCTACGCTCGAGACGCCGTATCGATGCATTCCATTCTCTGCCGACGGTCAACTGGATCACTTGCAAATATTGAGCCACAGCTGCGATGTCCGTTCATCGCCGTTTAAAAGCCGTTGCGCCAGGCTCTGCGCCACAGGAGAAAGTTCGGCCGCGTTGAGCACCGAAACGTGATTCCTACGCCGTTTTCGACCCAAGGATTTGGAGCACGGAAGATGGCTGGCGCGGGACAAGGGAGCATGGCGCCCCAAAGTCCGTGCCGCATTGTGTCCGCTTGCGCTGAGGCATGTCCGTTCCGAGACGCTATCAACAAAATTGATATCGTATCACCATTTAGAAGGGTATTGTGACGGTCGCTTGATCGGACGGTGGCTGGAAGCACTTTTGCTGTCAGTGGGACAGGGCAAAAGATAGGAAACCCAATAGTGAATTGTCCAGGCCCAGGCCATGCAGCCAGCACTTTCACTCCTGTGAGGCTTGCAGACTAATGAAACTGGGATAATCCAGGCTGTAGTCGGTGGCTGGACCAGTGACTGACGTTGTTCTGCTGGCTCGTGCACGCTGATAGAACAAGGACACGAAATGCTGGAGACAGGGATGCAAGCTGCTCCCTCCGTGGATCGGTATCCTGGACCCTTGCGAAATTTTGCTTGTGATCACCGATAGTCGCTTGGTAGGACGCGGCAGACGGCCTCGAGGCCCTGAAATTGCATCAAGTCGCGTGCACAGAACCGGCAGCAGCAGCTGAAGCTGGTACTGGGAAAGCCACTACTGTGTTGTCGGCATGTTTGGTTGGGTAGACGAGGCTTTTCTCAGGCTTTCACGCACGCCAGCTCCCTCATGCTGTGCTTGCATGGTGCATCCTCACAAGGCAAGAGCGTGCCGGGTTTACAAAGTTGCGCCTTCCTCATCGCCTCGGTTGGCAGGTGCTGTCTGGCTGTCACCTGCCACATGACACCTGCCATCCCGCGGACCGAGCCCTCCTGAGATCTCGTTCCTTCTCCTTCAAAGCACATCAGTCAATTGAATGACGATCTTACAAACATCCTGCCTCTCCCACATGCTGTTATGCTCTCGACCCCTTCCTATGTCAGTGAGGGACCCAAGCGAGACCAGCTTGATGTTCCTACTTCCCATCCCATTCGAGACATGGGGCGCCGCCACAGTTCAAACCCCTCGTGTGGCTGCAGCTTCTGCCACGCCCAGCAGGCAGCCAGGTAGGGCATCCTGGTCCCCACGGCCTTCCAATGCGCTCACCGATCTGCCTCCTATCCTCACCGTCGGCATAGCCAGTCATCCTTGCCAATCCAGCCACCATCAGTAGGGCGGGCCAGACTGAGCTTACAACACCCGAAAACGAGACTATCGAGGAGCATATCATTCAAGGAACTATGGAGACACCCATCTCCCTTATCGCCCCGCCGCCTTGTCACTGCGCTGCATTTCGGCGGACAAGGTGGTGACCCCCATCCACCCACCACTAACTCAGGGCCGCATTCCTAGCCCAATACGCCCAGCTCTTGCGGTTTGATTGCGCTGCCGCCATCACCTTCCGAGCCAATGCCATGGTCAGTAGTTTCTCGGCAGCAAGCCACGCCGCGACTTTTGGTCCTGTCGGCTGAGACCCATCACTGTGCTCGCTTTCAGGTGATTGCTGACACCGTTGCCTTCAGTCCATTGACGAAGGATTCCATATTCATCGGGTGATCGTCAGAGCGGACTCCTCATCGGTATCGGCAACGGCAAGGGAGGGTAGATAACATCTAGTAGTGTCTCAGTCGCTCGGACTCGTTGCAACCCAGTCGCGCACGTCGTTGCTCCCGTCCGTCGTTCATTGCCTACACGTTGTCGCAGCGTCTGTGCATCCCGACAGCTCATCCAGACTTCTGGTGTCCAATCAGCTTTTGGCCGCATTTCCCGCAGGGGCCAATCTCGATGGTCCCCGGCTGGGTGGTGACGCTCAATGCAACATCACTACATTCAAGGTCTCTTTCTTATTGCCCATCCCAAAAGATGATATATTCTCGCGCGCATGTTTACCGAGGGCTCATTGCTACCTACGATTCAGTCCTCAGCCTGGTTTGAGGGGTGTGGACTACAGAAGCATAGACCATCGTGTGAAGACAGATTGCCCCATCGTGAGGAATCTATGTGTCAACTGCCCACCACTTCCCCCGCAAACTTCTCTGCCACGGACGAAACCTGGGGTTTTGTGGCCATCGTGGCGTGATGGGCTAAGACCGATTAGAGGCATCACAAGATCCAAGCCACGAGAAGGTTCTGCTGGTGCTTCGATGGAAGAATGGAACATTTCGAAGGAGATTGTCGTCAGCCACTCGCAAGGCTCCGGCCTGGCCAACCTATAACCCGACCTCAAAACAGGAATGGTACAGTAGGGCGACACAAACGAAAGAATCACTTTCGAACGCTTCGAAGAGCTAAGAACTGCTAATCGCGTCATACCGTCTACTAACTCTACGCCGGCTTTCCCCCCGCAACCTTCAGGGCTTAGTTCATGCACCCCTGAACTCAAAGAGAATGCTTTAAGTTGACATGACGTTCGACATCCCTAAATATCCCGATGCAACAAAAATTTTCTTTCATGATGATCAGTAGCTCCAAGCCGCTCTAGGGGGACTTGAGATGACACTTGTTCGTCATCTGATAGAGGTGTGGCTCAGCGCCGCTGGACAGGATGGATGAAGACATTCTGACCTTCCTGAACGGGTGATAGATGACGTGGTGATGATCTGCGCAAGTGGCGTTTTCAAGAAAGTCTGAAGAAGCTTAGGAGGAAGGGTTCTGAAGACGTTGCAACGGCTAGGAACGGGCCCTTCCACGACGCACGGCAGGTAGATTGCCGAGCAAACTCAGCCTTGGTTTGATGTATGTGGGAAATGATGCATGCAGCTGCATCCATCAAACATGCTACACCAACCCCAACTCCTCGACAACACCCCTAATCTGCGTCTTACTTGCCTTCCCCCAATCCATGCTCAGCAGCCCTTCGCCTCCTTTTCGGTTTGCCTCTGTGTCTTGATCCCCCTCGCCCACCAATCCCCAGACCTCATCCACCACCATGCTGCGCACCTTGGGCCATGGATGAAACAGCAAAGCCCCTAACCTCTTCCTCGCCTCCTGCGCCGCAACTTCTTGCCCTGCAGCCGCAATGCCACCGTAGACCCTCACACAAGCCTCGATCTTGCGCATACTCCCGCTCTTGTATCCCGCTTTCTGTGTCTGAAGACACAAGGCCTTGAGATCCAGCTGTTGTGACCCTTCAAGGCTGGCGTCTGAACACGCCTGAGCTAGTGATCCCACTCGGAATAGGAAGGCAATAATCTCAAGTGTTGGTATGGTGACCCTATCATTGCCCTGGTTTGTCCGCAGGTTGTAAAGCAAAGCTGCACCGATGAGGCGGGACTTCCGGATGGGTGAAGAGGATATGAAACTGCAGAGAGCTGCACGAGAGGCGATAACGAGGTCCTCGTTTCCTGTATCGGCGGAAGTAACGTACCCAGCCAAGAGCTGTGCAGTCAGGAGGCCGATGTCTGAGTGGATATACTGCTGAATCTGGGGGTCGAACATATCGCTGCTCTCGACGAAGCTGAGGAGAGTACTAAAATAGCTTTCGGAAGAGAAGGTGAGGGCTTTGAAAGCGGTCTTGTGTCTATACCATGCGTTAGTGATCGGAATGAAAGACTTATGATAGAATTTTATGGGCAAACTGGCTGGGGCACTCACTCGTCGTTCATCGTCAAGGCCAGAGCAGCCTGTGCCTCTGGCCTCACCCTATCCAGCTTCTCCGCAGCCAGTCTCAAGACATTGCCAAACAGTATGCTCAGAGTTTCTGGCGACCGAACTGTGTCAAGGCTATCGCCGGCCCAGAGTGACTGCACCACTCGCAGCGCCTGCACTCTGACATGGGATCCAATGTCACCCCGAGCATTTGTCGTATAATCGTTCAAGCCATCGTTGAGCAGTGGAAGAAGCTTGTCCATATCGTTTCGCAGTAAACGGCTTCTTGTCAGGCTCTGAAGTATTGCGACACGGGTATCGACATCATCGTCATCAGCCCAGCGCTCGACAAAGGCACTGCCAATGCGATCCTGGCCGATTAACAGGAACTCTGCTAAGGCTAGCGCATGCATATATCCGTCCCCAATGCCAGAATTGCGGCTTGATGGTTTCTTGCGAATGGCGTCGGTCCATTCGTTAGTTGTCTGGTCCCTCTGCTCAGAGTGTGAGAATATCAGCAATGTCACGGCAGCCTCAGAGACGGGCTCCAGCAAAACTGCCTCGTCTCTTGCAAGCCATGCTGGCATCGCCTTATGCAAGACCGCCGTAAATGTTGCAAGGGAGGCGGGTGGCCCTTGTTGATATTTGTGATCCACATCAGCGATCAAGTTCGAATACCGTCCAGCTCGTCCGTTGAGATACTGGCTGAGCTTGGGCATCTGTTGTTGGTAGTCACTGCAGGCTGCGGCGGTTAGGAGAGGAACTAAAGAGACGACCAGCCGGCTGGCTCCTTCGGCAACGAGATCAGGCTTTCTGAATGTGACTTCGCTGCACTCCCGCAGGATCCTGGTCACGTCTTCGATGATCTTCGACGCATCTTGTTCGTCGAGTGTCTTTTCGGAAATGCCAGCCTCCATGAATGCTGGGATCTCGTCGACGACTGCCGCATAGCAGAGCAACAAACCATGCCTCTCCTCAACTTGCCGCTGTGCAAGTAGTTTCAGCCTCCCGTCAATCATTCGGACGGCGGCCATCAGTTGGGACGTCGGATCCGGGGATCCTGTAGCCAATTCAGCCACCAGTTTGCCATAGCCTCTTGCTGCATCGCGTCTTGATGCAGCATCAACATCGCCAATACCCCTCCATCCAAGGATACTGTCGACCACAGCCTCTCCGTATTGTGAAGACAGCTCAGCGGCCCCGTGAGCGACTTCTGCAAGTGCTCGTGATCTCCTCGCTACTGCATGATAGTCGACTTCCTGAACCACACCAATACCCTCTTCGACAGTGTTAGGGTGTCTGCCGATAAGCTCTTGCAGCGCGGCAGATGCTCCGCGTCGAATATTGCCGGCCGGGTCCAAACATGCCGTTGTCACGAGTTCAGTTGCAAGAACCTGAATGATGGAGCTCTTGGGGTTATGAGCTCTCGCAGCAAAAACGGACTGCGTAGACACGGCGAGCAGTTCCTCGGTAGTATATCGTCGTGCGACAGCCCAGATACCGAAGCAAGCCGCATCGCGCACATTAGAACCTACGCTTCCACCTGAAGTACTTCGCTGCTCAAATGAGAGGCCGATGAGCAAAGCGTGAACAATATCTGAGAGCTGAGCAGCGGGGGGCGAGCGACGGTAGAGCAGATGAGACAGAGTGAGCATCAGGCCATGCCATTCAGAGCTGTCAACAGCCGAAAGGTCTCTGATAGGCTTTGCACCTGATGCAGCGGAGGGCTTACTCCAAAGAACATTGCGATTCAGTGAATCAAGCACAGCCTCTACCACCTGTGACGCCATGAAAGGATCCAGCTTCAACGTGATAATACTCAAAGACTTGCTCGCCAACAAGCGAACTGGGGTATCGCTGTCAGCTACACTCTCAAGTAGATACCCGATGGCAGTCTCAGTCAGTTCCGTGTTTGTCTCGGTTTGCTCGGGCTGGCGGAGCAGAGAGACGATGACAGAACGCATCACCTTCAGTATCATCTTGCGAGCTAGGGCTAGCGAGACGATGGCCTTAGAGGAAGGCGACTCTTCGACTGATACGGAATGCACTGTATCAAAGATGACCTTCAAATGCCTGTCCATGTCAGAGGTGTCGGAGGACGACCGCAATGCACCAGCCAAGAACGATAAAACGCCGATGTAGAAGTAAGGGGTTATCTCTGAATCCTCTTGACCAGGTCGTAGACAGTCCAGTGCCCAGGCAACAAGGCGGTCAAGGAGGCCCAGTTGCTGCATGTCTCGTCTCATGGATATGCGGACAATCAAAGCCTTGGCGGCATCCCGCTCTCGGCCGGGTGAGGCAAGATACTTGATTCCAAGGGGAATCACGCGAAGGGCAATACCAGGTAGGCCACTTGGCCATGTGAGATGCTGGATGCTGGGTATGCTCATGTCCTCCAGGTCAACGGAGGAGATCGTGCTGAGATCAAACGGCGCCAGGAGCAGGTGAGAAATCCAGAGTAGAACAATATACCGCTGCTCCCAAGCCCATACCTTCGTTTCATCGCCCCCGCTTGCCGCTTCCTCAGCATCCTCGATGGCAGAGGTAAGCAGCTCAAGATACCGCGCCTCAACATTGAGGAACCGTACAATAACCTTCTCTCCGCGGATTTTGCAGAAGGTGTAGAGAAGCTTGCAGATAGCATAGTCCGCTGACACAAGATGCTGGGAAGTGTCGACGCGCTGTCGCGTGCTCTGGGGCTGCGGGTGAAGGATAAGATCCAGGTAAGTTTCTGAGAGAAATGGGATCCATTTTGGCAGGTGAGGATCCAGCAGCTGAGGAAGCTCTTGGAACGGATCGAGGAACTGCGTCACGGATCAGCGACAATGTCCCCCAGGCATTTCAGATAAGGGAGATAATAAGATGCGATGTACTCACAGTGGAGGTCAAACGGAAGAGTTCTCGTGAGCGCACTCGATATCGAGGAGTCGTGCCGCCTCGACCATCCGGCTTGCGCAGAAACGGTGACAGAGCGTCATCGAACTGGTGAAGAAGACCCTTTGAGATCTTCTGCAGCTTGACGTCCTGATCAGCCTCAGCAGCGTCCATGTTAGCGGCACAGGACCAAGCTATAGACGTAAAGAGGCCTCCAGTTGTGTGTTCGTTCTCATCCTCAGTGAGAGGGGGGGAAGTTGTGAATCGAGTCGACGTAAGGGCAGCTTCAAGGTCATCAAGGCGCTGAGCTACCAACCTCACCCTCTATCGAGATTCAAGTCTGGAAATCGACCGTTCTCAGTCCCCGGTTCCAGATCTGGGCGAGGTCAGGTAAAGTATCGAGGTATGGAAAGGTGGACAAGCTCCATGGTGACAAGAATCCACTGTTGCCTCAAACCGAAAGTGGCTACCCTTGAGCTATCGCGTTTCTCACCACCAGACTCGTATCTTTCTCGACGATTCATTTTTTGCAGGATAAGAAATCCTCATCTTTAGAATTTATGGAATAAAAGTTATCAAACCGAGTCTGAGGAAGCAGTATTCAGCCTAGTCTCTGACCAGAACTCCACGCCCAAGAAATGAAGTCTAGAAGGGTATATCTGCCCGAAACGAGCCTCACCACCACAAACAACACCGTCGCCAAATTCCCAAAACATCACCACCCTCATTTTCAACCCAAGTCTGCAAACACTTTCCGACGTCCTCACACCACAGCAATGGCCGCCACCAACGCATCCAAAGCACAGCTCTGCGACGCCCCAGTAGCCTTGACAAATGGCCCGGCCCACGCTACCCCCAACCTCTGCACACCCTCCCTCCCCTTCTCGCGATTATTCTCCCAAACGCTTACCGCCTGGTCCAGAATAAACCTGCGAAACTCCTCCTCTGGCGCCGCCTCATGGAGGTACCTCAAGTTCCTCACAAAGATCCCCTTGAACTGCTGCCCATCCTTGCCGCAGTTCCCGCTTCGCAGCTCGCACTTGTCTGTCTCAACGAGGATGCCGTCTGCGTTGGAGAGGTGCTTGATAGCCGCGCGGGCGATTCGTTTGGCTTGGAGGAGGAGAGATTTGTCGTCGGGGTTTGATTTGCTGTTTGCGCGGTGGAGTTCGACGAGGCCGCCGAGGATGACGCCTTGGTTGTAAGACCAGGTTTGGAGACCGTTGTTCTTGCATTTCCCGTTGAGGCCGTCGTTGATGAGATTCTTGTCATTGATCATGCCGCTGTTCTTGAACCATTCCCATTGGTTGCGTGCAGTGGCTAGGTATCGGGGATCGGAGGGGATGCGATTGGCGAGTGAGGCGGCAATGGAGAGATAGAGTTCGTTGGTGATGGCGTTGACGTATTTGCGTTCTCGGCTCCAGTATACGCCGCCGTTGCATGGGCCACCGAGGCCACTTGCGAAGTCGTCGAAGATGATGATTGCTGAGTCGAGGTAGCCTCTATCGCCAGTCACATCAAAAGCCCTGATCAGGCCGAGAGCCCACCAACCCATATCGTCGTAGAATTCATTACTATTGTCTTGTCAGGTGACATTGTAACGCGGAAGATAAATTGGACATACCGAAACTGCGCAAACTGGCGCTTGTCCCATGTGTTCTTCCCACATTGCTCACTGCTGTCAGGGTTGTTGACAGGACTGCCACCTTCACCACCAACGAAGGAGCTGAAAGACGTGACCTTGCCGAATGCATCGATGTCTTTGGTCGTCTGCACTTGCACGGTCTGCGCCTGTACGTATGTGTTGCGCAGATAGCCGCCAATGTTGATCTCGTTCGCATCCTCGGGCCTCAGAACAGCAAAGTCGGCGAGTGTGGTGAATGCATTCCCGCTATTCCACCAGGCCATGTCCCAGATGCCTGTCTGAACGTTGTACCACTCATCATTTAGCGTCTCGATAGCTGCCTTGGTTTGTCTCGTGAAGATGTCGGATGTAAGTTTCTCGTCGTCGGTGGAGATGTTGCCAGGTGCTTCAGGCTGAATGGACTTATAGAAGACGGCGGCGGCTGCGCGGGTGAAGAGCCTGGACCAGGACCCGCCTGGCATCGTGATGGGGATTGTGAATACTGTAAAAATATGAAAAGAAGTGGTGAATAAACAAAGAGGAAGAAAAAAAAAAGAAGACGAGAGGACCCGCGATGCACTCGGGTCGAGGGATCGATAGTGAATGTACGGTAAGGGTATCTGATACGATATATTGAACAGTGAAGAGAGTGGACAGGGCGACAGTGAGGACACAGTGTCTCAGCCCGGGTATTGGATATTGTATGTGAAGGAGAAGCGGAATAGAGACGGCAGTGAAGAAGAGAGAGAAAAAGCTGAAGAACGTATCGAACGTGTGAAGAAGATGAGAAGGATGAAAAGTAGTCAAGGAAGGAAGAAGGGCAGGGACTGAATCAGAAGCAAGACCAAAGGGAGTCTATGGACAGGCTACAAGCCGGCGAGAGAGGCAGCCAGGGAGATATATACGGTCAACATCCCCCATTTTCTTCCTTTCCAAGTGCCGGCGACTCTTAACAAACGCACGGTCTTTGGCAGTCTTGGACCAGGGCAGGGATATGGGCGGCATGCTGGTCCAGGAGGCTGTAGACCCGCCCTATCTATTGTCCGTATGTACCTAGAAGGGCTCCTCGTCCGGCTAGCAAAAGGGAAACACCGGCGAGCAGGAAAGATCGGAGTAAAGCCATCCCTGTCATTTGGTTAGGTACACTATCTTGGGCGCTGATCCGGAACGTTGTGCCAGGGCAAAGGATGGTGCTGTGTGTGGACTGGGCACCAGCTGGGTGTTTGTTCCAGGGGGCGGCTTTGCGTAGGGAGATGAGTCAATGGCATCACATTCTGGGAGCGCATGAATGGCACCAAGAGCCGCCTGCAAAACCACAAGCAGCAATTATTTCCCTCTCAGCTGAACAGGGAGAACAGCGACGGACTGAAAGGACAAGGGATGACAGGACTGTTTAGACTCAAAAAGGGGTGTAAGTGATCGCCCAGGCGCAGCGCCGTGATTGGCCACTCGCGCCGTTTCAGAACGAGATTGTCCATCTTCATGCTCCATCGTCCCCTGCACCCATCCGCCTCACCTCTTGCGCCTGTCTTTCTGTATCTTCCTCGGCTCAGCCTCTCAAGTCACGAGTTATTTCCAGCACTCCCAGAAAAAAAAAATGAAGCTTATGCCTTAGGTTCTCCATCCTGCTAACCTCTATCGGGGCGTCTATCCCGTTCGGATTTCCCTGGTTCGCCTGATACAGGCGCCAGGTGCCAATGCCAACCCTACCTTACCAGCGAACCCAACGACCAGCGCTTAATCGCCCCCCCCGAATGTTTCATACTTCTCCAGTTTGCTGCTGTTTTCTGGTAGCCAACTCATAGCCACGATGCGATGTGGGACGCCCAGCGCGCGGTGACTCTTGGACTGGGCTTGTTGATGCGCTGGCAGTGCACAGCATGAAGCGCCGTCTTGTCGCTGAGCATGGCTGGCCTTGATCAGACGAAACGAAACGAATTCCCATGACAATGCCATTCCTTGCTTGCTGGGCCAGCATTTCGCCAGCATGGGTATTCCGTCTTGACACATTGAACAATGTTGCACCGACAGCGCCGTGTATACGTATCCTCCGTAGCTACAGGACCTACTAGTCGAAAGCCACCCTCCGTTTCCGTCCACCATCATCCTTCCCGACAGCCTAGATCTTTCCCGCAAATCTTTCGAACCACAAAAGAAGGACTAGATGGCACAGAAGTAAGTGAAACACCGCTACGATCGCTAGAGGCCATCTCCCGTGTCCACCATGGTCCGATCACCCTTTCATTCCGGCATTCTGGTCACAGCGCCAGCTACCCCCACAACCACTACCACCAACCGCGGCTGGTTCAGCAAATAAAGATATGCACTTCCAGCCGTGTTCATCCCTAATCTTGAATGGATCATACCTTGTCATAAAGACAAGATAGGCTACATTGACCGTCCGAGTCTCGAAAGTGCCGATCACAAAGTTCCTCCATAATCTATCGCCCGTTCTGTATCATGCCACCCTCTCATCTCCGGTATAAAGAGCATCCCGTCCCGGCCCAGCCCAGCCCCGTCGATCTACGCTCTTCACATTCATCCAAGATTTCAGTGCAACGATGCCATCACGTACCAACCAAGGCCTCAATAAGAATGCACATGGTCTAATAAGCTCGAGATGAATGGGTATATACCTCGCAATCGTAATCCCGCCAACAACCCCGAAAAGAAACGCCACATGGCCAGGTCATATCCCATCAATCATATCACAAGACCCCAAGTCCTACCCCAAACCTCATCTTCAGCTCGCATGCACATCCGCATAACTCCCTCTTCCTAGATGCTGCACCCCTCTCGACTCATGGCTGCTCGTTGACCCTGCCACACTCGGTGGCCTCATCGCCTGCTGAGGGCTATTGTGCGACCCTGACTGCCGTCGGCCGAACCTTGCAATGAGCGATGTCGACCGCGCCTTCTCTTCGCTCAAACTCGTTGCTCGGTTTAGACCTGTCGGTTCTTCCAGTGTATTAGTGTCGATAAAGGCTTGGGGAAAGATACCCCATTTGCCCTTGGGGTTTGTGCCAGACCAGCACCAGTGGTCGAAGTAAGACCCTGCAAGATAATCAGCAACGTGTTTCCAAAGATACATAATGTCCATCTGAACTGGAGAGACTCACAAGCAATATTCTTGATCACGTCATTCTTATCAATCTTCAGCCAGTCGCTCGATTTATCTTTCCCTGGGTTGAATTTCCACTTCGCTCTCGCCCGAATCATACTAGTCCCACCAATCTTGATGTGCTGATTCGGCGGTGTATCCAGCCTGAGCAGATCTGTTGGCACTGTCGCGTGAACCCCATCGTGCCATCCAAAAGCCCACTCTCCGTTATACTTCGCTGGCCATGTCAGCCCTGTGATGCGCGCTCCCTGCGCCAGTTCCAGTGCTGGAGTCCGATCAAAGAGGAGCCGTTGGCCATAGAGTCGTCGGGCGGGCTCTTTAGCAACTCCGGTTGGGAGATGGATGATGTCGGAGCGGATTTCAGTCACGGGATGAGGGACTGGAGGCTTCCTGAGTTGGATATCAAAGTCGTTGGTGAGATGAGATGGAACCTCTGGACCGTCAACGACGACGAGACCAGGCACGTCGGGAACGGGTCGCGGGTGACGAGCAATGTGATCCATGAGAGCTCTTGGGCTGAAGAAAACTGTCGCATCGCTTTCGTCGAGTGTGTGGCCTTGTTGCAGGCAGAAAAGACAGCCGTATTGCACATCGTCGACTCTCTTGGCGGCAATGTGACTCTTTTGCAAGAATCTTACACGGTAGGATATGCTACCACGTGAATACGTGCCACATTCTACGTAGATTGTTAGCATACGCGAGCCATGCGACGCGCTCAGCAATCGTCATACGTACCCAGTTTATTGACATCGTTCTCGATGTCCTTGAAGTCAAGTTCACACATGCAACTTGTGCATCTTGCTACCGTGGCTGAAGTAGTGAATCCGACCTGAGGCGTGGCCATGTCAATCAAAGAACCAATTCCAAACTCAAGGGGGAACAACTTACAGGTTTCTTTGTCTTCTTGACACCGATGCCTCCTCTGCTTACCTCCTTGGCACCCTCGCAAAAGCCCTTCGCCATCCAAAATGAGCTCTGCGGTGTGATGGAGCAATCTATAGAGGACGGCTGAGATGCCGAATTTGTCCTCTCTTCCTTCAGATCCATTTCAACCGGAATCGGGAGTTCCTGGTCATCACGGATGCTGTTCGGCGCAACCTGCAGCCCTTCAGATTCATCCTGGACTGGTCTGGATCTTGGGCTCAATTGTGATGATGCCACGGTCTCAGAGGTAGACAGTTGAGTATGGTGGTTGATGATGGCTGGGCGATGAGAGTTCTCGAAGCCAGCGAAGTTAGAGGTGGCGACATAGCTTGGCCCTGGTGCCTGAGGGGTAGATGGGGTAGGCTCGTGCAAGCCAACGGCTGAAGGAGGAGGTTGCTGGAGAGATAGACCACCAGTGCCGTCTATGACGCTGTCCTCTGGAATGGCCGATGCTACCTGAGAGGTCCTGGAAACCGTGCGCGGACGGGCGGGTGGAGGGAAAGGGTTGTACCGTCTGCTGGGTGACGTGGGATAGTTGGCACTGCTGGGAAGATGAGAACGGTCGTCGTTCTCATTTGTAGAGACTTCAGTGCCATTCGCGATCGGGTCAAGGGTTTCGGGCTGAGCTGGGGTGATGCTCTGGCGATGATGGATATCTGACGGGGTAATAATGGGGGAGAATCCTGGATCAATAGGTGATTCAGCGCCGTCCCGTGGTACCTCAGGTCTCCTCTCCAGCTCCGGATCGGTCGCCTGTTTGGTCTCATCAACCGGTGGCATGATGTTCACATCCCAAGGATTCGTATTAGGAATTGGTGGTGGTTGCCGTGGAGGCGATGGCTGCATCGGCGGTCTTTCCTCGAACCCATCTTCAAATCCCATGAGCCTCTTCAGCTGGCTTGTCGCATCCTCAATTGTGTAGATCCCACTATCTGGACGAGGCTCGTTGGCAGGACTTGACGAAGCAGCTTGCTGGTTCTGGTCCAAAGGAGTGAAGAAGGCTGTGGAGTGTCGCAAAGCTGGGGACTGCTGCTGGGTTCCTATTGAGAGAGGAAGAGATCCCACGGGGGAGAGATCATCGTACGGTGTCTCGAGCTTCATGCGCATGAGGATGTCGTAGATCTTGGGTGCAGCCTTGCGGGACATGGCCTGCAGCTCTGTGAACTTGTCTGCGTCGAAAGAGTCGGCATCATCGATGAAGTCGTCAAACTCCCAGAGAAGGTCATTGAGCTGCGTGCGGTACTCTGCGATTTCGTCTGGATTGGCGAAACAATGGTTAGTGATCTCGTTTATTAAGCCCGCATACGACCAACAATGGGGCAAGAGACAAACCATTCTCTCGTAAAGCGTCGCGGAAGTTGACGCCGAACTCGGCGACGTATTTCTTGCATAGCGGCTCAATCTTCTTGAGGGCGCGCTCGCCTTCTTTGACAAGACTCTGGGCAGCCTTGGCCATGGCTTGAGAGTCGCCAGCATTCTCGACTGCCGCCTTGCCCTTCTCAACGACTTCTTGGAAGGGTGTAATGACCAAGTGGGCGATGTCTTCCATTGTAGTAGCCATGTCAGCCGGGGATTGAGGCGAGGCAAGACGCCCCGTCAGTTTTGGACGTGGCCAACCGTCAGAGGGTGAATTTGCTATCGTCGACGCCGAGTGAGTGGTTTGGTCGCCTGGAGGTGGCAATGCGTGGGAAGGATGCGGCGCGGTCTATTCGTACAAGAGGCTGGCCGGGTGTGAAACAGAAATCGCTGGATGAGCTTGTCGCATTTGAAGTTCCAAGAAACAAAACGCTTAGAGAAGGACGGCTGAGGTGTAGAAGGTAAGGAGAAGAAAAGAAGCTGCCACCAAGGAGGTATGGCAAAGTCACAAAAGAAGCAGGCTGTTGCAGGAGGTGGTTCCAGCTGAACAACGTCGCGGGTACGGGATAGATGGCGGGCACTGGGGGAGCGACCCTAAGAAGGATCGGGAATGACGATGGTGTATGGGCATGAGCTTGGCAAGGCGAACGCCGCCTCTTCATGGGAACAACCCAAGGTCCTGGGGACGCTCAAGTGGGCAGGGGTCTCTCTCAGCCGAGCCGCGAGACACAAGCAGCAAGGACAGATTAGGCAACTATCTGGTGGTCGATGATGGATGTGATCCGAGGAGGGGAGAATGGAGGCGGGCAGTGCTTCAGCCACGGGCGGGGATGAGGCTTGCAGGTGGTGCCGAAGGTGGTGCAGCAGACCTACTGTTCATGCTCGTGCTGCTGCTGCTACTGCCACTGCCAGGTAGCCGTCATTGGAGACACCAGGCGAACCATCTTGCAATAAGGTATGGCATGGCCTTCTTGCTGGGGTCATGAGACTACGAAAGAAGCCGGAGGGCAGATATCGAGAAAGCACTCTCATCTGAGGCAGAGGGGATATCCCAGACAATCAGAGATGCGCCTCTATTACGGCCAAGCTATCAGTCCTCCACTACTACTACCCGCGGAACCCCCCAATGGCCCCAGGGCAGTGCGCCTAGGGACCAAGATGCCACTAACACTAAGTGAGGATCCACTGGGGCTGAACGCCATTCTTCTACTCCATCGTCCATCCTTCCATCGCCCTGAATGGGACGACCATTTCCCACGGCAATGGCTTCACCGAAAACCATCCTCCTTCACGTGCCTCCTTCTTTTTCCAGTTCCCTAGTCCCTTTTAGTGTGACTGGTCTTCTCACCATCCCATAAGCTCTGGTTACCTCTTTTGGCACCGACAATACTTACCACTGATGGACCCCCCGGGACAACGCCCCAGCCCCAGCCACATGGGCCCCAACCAGCACCGCACGTGGGCGCGATTTAGATCCCTGGACTTCTACGGATACGGAACCGCCAGCTAAATCACTTCGCCATTGTAGACTATGCCATTGCGCAAACGAGATCCTCGCTGCCAAGATCACATTTCAAACCCCGTGTCCCAGTAACACTCCTTGCATGTTTCCTCTCCTTTTCTCTTTCCACACACCGACACTCTAATATGCCTGTGCCGCTCACTGAAGACCCATACTTGGGGCAGCTCATGTACTGACCCTTCAGCTTCACTTACACTCACTCACTCGCCGGCCCCTGCACAGCCCCCGGGTCGTTCGCTTCACTTTCCCGACGACCGCACCTTTTCCTCCACTATAATTCCGCCTCTGATTCTGCCTGTCGGAAATGTCACATGTGCCTTGGCATCGTCGGGCCAGGCATCGAGACTTCCCCGGTGACTATCTTGTACTACCGTAGCATTCTGCAGGTCTTAGTTGATCGACCCAGCCATCGCGTGCCTACTGAGCTCGAAGCAACACTCGCTGCCTGGGCTTGATACGACCCTACCACGGCTGAGAAGAGATTCCAGGCTGCAAATATGGACCCTGAGATCTTGCTCCGCCGATAAGGCGGCCGACGACCGTTGGACTCGTTGCTCGCCACCGGCCTGACTATCATTGGCCACGAACGCAGATCTCACGAGCGGCAAGTGCATTCGAATCAGAAGAATTCATGTTTGCTATCCTAAGAACTCCTTTTCATTTCCTATCGTTAGCCGCGCCGAATCACTCTGGGCTTGTTGCCGAACCGGTTTTTAGGGAGCAGGGTCTTCGTGTCGTCATACTGTAGCTTCCAATCCCCTCGCTTAATCCTTCGTTCCGTCGATCATCTCCACCCTCCCGCTGCCTGGTCCCTGTCCATCGCGCGCACTGATCTCAGTTTGTTTGCTCTTCAACTGTTCGAACAAGTCGTCGATTCCTCTCATTTTAGCTCCCGGACAGGTGCTGATGGCTTTTCAATCTGCTTTGGCGATTGGGCTTGCACCGGCCGGCTTGTTCTTGCTGGCATCGACGCCCTTCATCTGTTACGGGAAACTTGGTCAGTGGTGCTGTTGTGATTAACATTGGGCAAGGCGGACCATACCTGTTCCTCAATCATGCGCTTTCCCACTTGCACAGACTCATCGCCTCCCCGCTGGCGCTGCCAGAACCTGATATTATGTTAGCAAGAAGCTCCGCGCATCATGACAACCCTCAGCCAACTTACATCTCCTCAGCTGTGTTGTGTCCCCGAATTGAAGACTTACGGGCCTCCTCCTCAAGGGCCTGTCTTGTTATCTTCTCGTTCTTCGGGACACTGGGAAGCGCTACCGCCTCTCCAATTTCCTTGCCAATGCTTTCCTCCAGCATAGCCTTCTTGATCATGTACCTCTCGCGACGTTCTTTCTGGAGTCCGGGACTTTCGACCTTGCTCATCACGTATCGAACTGCATATTGCACGGCAAGATAGAAGTTCTCCGACAAGAACATACTCAACAGTACGCCCCAGGCTGTGATCTGTGACGTTGTGCCTCGAGCTCCGTTGCCAGATCCGCTGCAGAGGAAGACAATGGCTGCGCTTGTGATGCTTCCGAGCCAAGACAGGAAGCCGAGGGTCGACAGCCATGGACCGATCGAGTCTGCGCGCCATGGGATGGGGCGTCGACTGCTAATGGCAATCTTGATTGCATCGGATCGTAGTTCCACCCAGTTATTGATCAGGAAACAGCACGCTGCCAGCGGCCATGCAACTGAGAAAAGTGAGAGGTACCCTGAAGATGTTAGTCATTTCATCGTGAAAGCCCTCGAAAGTTCCTACCGTATTGCATGACCATCTCACGGTAGTCTCCGGACACGTCGTAATTCTCTAGGCGGGACTCGTCACGAACTCTCTGTAAGAAATCGACCTCGTCCGCATGGTCCTTAGGCGCCTGATCATCCGCCTTCGACTGAAACTCTTTCGCCTTTGCAATCGCCTTGCGTTTGACGTACGGCACGACCACCTCGGTTGCAAAGTTGACAATCTGAGCAGTGACTGTGAAGTAGAACATCTGGCTACTGATGCGGCCAGGATTGATGTTGAACTCCCGGGTCGGCAGAGGCTTCTCGCTGAAGGTAATCGTTTGTGCTGTCTTGCGCCAGAACTCCAGGAACGGGACAATGATGTTACCGAAGGGAATGTACACAAAGGCTGTGAATAGGAGAGCCATGTAAGATGTCATGAAGTTCAAAACGAACTGCTTTTGAATGAGTGCAGATTGGTGTGCTATGTTCAGATATGTTAGCTTCATAGTTACAGGGAAACATCGGCCAACGCCTTACCATCAACAGTCTCGTAGTTTTCGAGGTCAGTAAGAACTTCAGCGGCCTTCATGAGCACTGCCGAGAGAGTAGGAGTAAATACGACGAGTAGGACGGTTGGAAGAAAGGCCTGATGCGGTTCAATAATCGTCCGAAACGAACAGGGCGCAGGAGACTTACCAAGTATTGCTTGAAAGGACCGTTGTAGACCTCGTTGATGAAGATCTCCAAGGAGTTACAAGTCACAACCAGACTACCCAAAACCAGAATACAGGCTAAAGCAAAGGGGATCTGCAAAGCTTGAGTCCGAAACCGCAAGTAAGGAGAATACACCTTCTTTGGTTCCCCAGTGACAGGATCCTCGACTTCATATTCCCACTTGAAGTCAGGACGCTGATGCTGGATGCTGGACACGCCACGGGTACCCCACTGAACAGCCAGATCAACCTCACGCTGTTTCCAGTACTCGAAGAAGACAACCGACCAAAGGCAGCTCAAAAGGGCGTAGAATACAGAGAATTGACCGAGCAGCATCCACGCGGCGAAGCCAGCGGCAGCTGGAAAGACGAGAAACTTGAAATACGATTGGACGAAGGCGAAGTAGAAGGCAACGGTTTCTCCAAACTTGTTGCGAATCTCGTCGAGGTCCTCCTGGTCGAGCAGGTACTTCTTGCTCCACTTTTGAATCCAAGCCTTATTGAACTCGTGGTTGTGAAGTGGGAAAACCGAATCCAGGTATTTCCACTTGTCGGCTCCGGGTAGAATGCCTGCACCTCCATCGTCGGTCGGCTTCGTGATCATTAGATAGACAAGGCGCAGTCTCTCAGCTTCGGTGATCGGTTCGTCCTCAAACGACCGCTTGACATCCTTGTCCGGAGCGGACGATCGAACGCCATGTAACCAGTCCTGAAGTCGTGCACGGTAGACTTGCTGAGCTAACAGGTCAAACGAGGCGAGCTTGACAAAGATGAAAAGGGAGTTCTTGTTCCCGTGGCGGACTTCAGTGGCAAGGCCAACTCCGGCCAGGGCCTGGATAAGTCGTTCGAAGCCTGCCTCTGCTTCTGCTCGCTCTTTAGGGGGGATGTTGTAGACGAAGACGAAGTCGACACTGTTCGCCTTCATATTAGCATGCGGTCAAGCAGGGCACATAATTTGGGCAGGAAGGAACTCACCCGAAGTTGCTTTCGACGCCTCCGTCATCTCTCTTGCCATACAGGCCTCTTAGACTTGTCATGGTGGTTCAATGGGCCAGGTGGAGGCCTGTTTCTCAGCTAGACGTCAATGATGCCGTGTTTGAGCTAGGCGGTGCATTCAGTGTGAATAAGCCCAAATGGTGTTCAATGAAGTGAAGTTGAAAAAAGGTGCAAAGGGTAGGATCCAGGTTTAATTGGGAAGATCTCAGATCGGCAGACGACTGGGATGTAGGGGTAATGACGAGACCTTGGCGTAGGTGGAAGGTCAAGGGAGAGGGCGGAATCAAGGTAAAACGCCATGAACCTGGCGAGGGCGGCACTTCAGCTGCAACGACGTCACTCATCTGAGAAGTGCAGCGCAGTGACAAGCTGAAAACTGCCCCACCAGAGCTTTGCTAGTGGATGCTGGCCTAAGCTCCAGGCGGGGTGGACTCTCTGGCTGTGTCCAGCTCGACAGGCATGACACCAAGAGCAAGGATTGCTCCGAAGAGCCAAAATGAATGCCCTGAGGGAGTCCAAGTCTTGAGATGGATTGTTTTTCAAGTCTCAGTCAGTTAAAGAATTAGCGTATAATTGTCTCGAAGTAATGGACCCGTGTGTATGAAGCTCTGGGCGTCAGTGCACACAAAAAACTGATACAGCAGCAACGGCCCCTGTCCTGCACCCTGGAGGTGGGCATTGCATCACCACGTGCGTCACATGCAAAGGGCCCAGCCGTCCAAACTTCATCCTCGACATTTTCTACCTCTCGACCTCCCATCGTCTACTACCCTTCTCCCACCGACCCAGTAGTATCCTTATCCCCAAAGTCATCTCTGAGCCTCCTGAATGCAATGGGACTCCTCACCTGGTTTGGCCTCCGCCGCGCCAATCAATGGGAGCCCCAAACACTCCTCGACCACCTCCTCGCCTCGCCTTTAACATACCTCACCATCCTCTTCTACCGCATCATCCTGATTCTCCGAGGCCGACCTTTTCGTCCCGCACGCGATAAGCCGCCCGTCAAAGTCGTCTGCATTTCCGACACACACGATCAGACTGTTCCAGTGCCAGCAGGCGACATCCTCATCCATGCCGGGGACTTGACGAATTCAGGCACAGCGGAGGATATACAGAAGCAGATCGATTGGCTCGCCCTACTACCACATCCAATCAAAATTGTGGTGGCGGGGAATCATGACAGCTGGTTTGATCCGGAAAGCCGGACAAGTGAGGATGTAAAGACTGGCAGGGCCGTGGATCTCAAGGACCTCATCTACCTCGAAGGCGAGACCACAATCCAGGAGGTCAAGGGCCGAAAGATTTCCATATTTGGCGCCCCAGATATTCCTGGCCTTGGCCCCAAGGAGTTCGCGTACGTCCTCATGTCCTTGCGTTACCAGACTGCCTATTCTAACCTCTTCTCCCACAGCTTTCAATACACCGATGCAAACCAGCCCTGGTACAGCCGCGTCCACCCATCAACCGACATCCTCATCACTCACACGCCCCCGAAAGCCCACCTCGACCTCCTCCTCGGCTGCCCCCATCTGCTCCGCGAAGTCTGGCGCGTCAAGCCTCGACTCCACGTCTTCGGCCACGTTCACTGGGGAGCCGGCACCGAGGCCGTCCACTTCGACGAATGCCAGGCTGCATACGAGAGGGTCCTCTCGAGACCTCAAAGCTGCTTCATATGGGACTTCTTCCCGAGTCGCAAGTGGATTGATGTGTTGATGGTTGTTGGACATGGTGTGCACAGCGTCCTGTGGAAATGGATCATGGGCGGACCAGGGAGCAACCAAGGTGGACTCATGGTCAACGCGGCGCAGATGTATGGAAATTCAGGGAAAGTAAAGAGTCGAGCAAGGGTCATTGAGATTTGATACCCCTGAGATGGTCTTCCTCATCACAGCAAGCACATCTTCACAAAAAGACAAAAGTATTCAATCTTGATTTTTCCAATGCAGTGTCATTATAAAAGCAAACGCAATGCTAGTGAGTCTATCTGTATCCGTAAAACAAAGAGAAAATGCCAAAACAAACCTCCAGAGATGCTCATGTAAAAGCTCCCAGTATGCCGGGTATATCGTAGTCGTACATCATTAGATTATGCTTCGTCCCCCTTTTTTTGTTTCTCACTTTTCCTCTCCAAGACCATGCCTAGACAAGCATCAGCAGCCCAATAACCATCACACTGCTCAGAGCTCCCAGCTTCCAGTCAGGAAGGCTGACGACACCTGCAGCGGTGGGAGTCTCGACAGGTGGAGGCACAGGCTGCAAGAAAGTCTCGTTGGCGCGGGGTGTCTCGGCAGGGACAGGGAGGACGAGTTTGGTCTCGACGTTGTCGACGACAGGGGTAGGCATAGCTGTGTCGGTTGGGCAGACGACTACCGTGACCATGCTGGGCATGCCTGCCATGGGGACAGCGAGAGGCTTCTCCTCATCGGCGACACCGGCGTAGACAGTGAAGAGGCGGGCAGAGCTGTCGCCACCACCGCAAAACTCGGTGCTGTTGCCAGGACAGGGGGTTGAGCAGCGAGTCTCATCCTCGATAGCCCTGGTAGAGCCGGCATCAAGGTCGTCAGCACAGTAGCACTGGGAGCCGAAGATACCAGCATAGGTGTGACCAGCGGTGCTGCAGGACTCGACACAGCGCTCAAGAGTCATCTCCTGGGTGTCCTCGCCGGCAACGAAAGTAGAGAAGTCGGTGCCGGAGGTGAAGCAGCCGAGGTAGGAGAAGGTGTCGATGGTGTCAGGGTTGACGGGAGCGCTGGGGAACACATCGGGGTTGATAGGGGTGGGAGTAGCAGCGGCAGGGAGAGGAGTGACACTGTCGGCTGCGAGCTGGTAGGCATCGATGTACTTGATATCCCAGTGACTATTTGCTGTCAGTCATGATGGATTGAAGGGAGGGGAAAGTGAGCTATAGACTTACGCGTTGGCAAAGGCCTCGGGGTTGTTAGCGACATACTCATCGCAAGTAGGAGCAAAAGAAGAGCAAGTATCGGAAGAGGCCCAGGTAGCATCACCGTAGTCGCCACAGAAGTTGATGTTGATGACAATGGACATATTCTTGAAGAATGAGTCGACATCGCATTTCTGACCGCCAAACACCGCTTGAGGAAGTCCCCATCCAGAAGGATCAGGGTTCTTCGCGCCGATATCAGCAGGTACAGAGCCCCTGGCGAAGTGCCACACCTTCATGCGGTCTGAATCCCATTGAACAGCGTAGACACCACCGCCAGCGGCGTTGAAGGCATCTCCATAAGATGAGGTATCGTCAGCAGGGGGGTTGAAGCCACAGCCAATGTTCTGGGTACCGATAGCGCAGTCGGTGTTGCGCTGCTCTCCAGTGAAGAGGCTTGTCTCGTCTTGGTAGCAGCCGTCGGCGGTGTGTGCAGAGATGATATTACGGTGGGCAGTGTTCGCGCCCTCGATGATGTCAAGCTCACCGCCATAGGGCCAGTCTGCGCCGTACATCCAAAATGCAGGCCAGAGACCGCACTGTGATGGAGGCATGTGGAGGAAGTCGGCAATGAAGAGACCATGGTCGTAAGACTCCTTGCTCTCAAGACGAATACTGGGACGACCCTGGTCAAGGGCGTATGTGTTGTTGGAGTCGACGCCAAGGCGGACGACTTGAGTTGTCTCATCTAAGGAGTAGAGGCCTTGTGCTTGTGCGTCATCACGGTTCTGGTATCTGAATGGCATTGTTAGCTTCGGCAGTTTGGTACAGAACAATGAATGGAGACTTACGAAACGAAGCCGTTAGAAAGATCCTTGCCGTTGAACCAGTCGAAGCCGGAGAGGAGAGACTCTCCCATGTAGGAGGTCTGCAATGCGTATGACATGATTGGAGAAGTGTGTGTGACTGTTGTTGGTAAAGATATAGAGAAGGATAAACTTGTTGGTAGTGACTGGTTGTCAAAGCCTTTGTCAAGTAGAGAAGTCTTGCTGTTGTTCTTGTTGTTGTGCTTGTTGGTGCTGATGATGATTCGAATTGCCCTTAGACAGGAACCATCTCGCCCTTATATGCATCTCTTCCGATGCAAGGGATATCCAGCATCCCAAAGAACAAGGCTGGTGAACCCATCAAACTGCGCATCATGTCGTGGCTCAGGTCGAACAATGGCTATGAGACCACGAGGTTGGAACAGAGCCCTCCACATACCATCGTGAGGACAATAAACCACTCCACCCAGAGCCCTCTCCCGCACCAAAACTCAGCAATGCCGACCCCATTAGCAGCCGCTTGTCTCTCATCTAGCCACCAGGCCATTGTCTTCTCCATGACAAAGAACGCGGGAGGCGTGGTTGGTGAGTCGGGAGAGGCTGCGCTGCTGTGGGCGGGGCCCGGCAGCGGAGGCGTAGGCGCAATGTGAGACATCTTCAGCGCTGACGCAGCGACTTACATCCAGCCTTGTGCTTGAGCGTGTCATCGTGAGACATGCGCGCGAAAAGCCACATTCCACGCAAGGGCGAGAAAATTCCACGCTCCACTTGTCTAGATGTCGAAATGCATACCGTTGAAAGGCTTTAGCCAGCCAATGCGCTGGTGACTGGTATTTGCTCGTTGCCCACAGCAGTTCCCGAACGCCTACCAACAATGCAAAATGCCAGTAGCACTGGGACCGGCCTCCGCAAATCCATTAAACTCCAATACATGATGCTCCATTGTTTCCTCGCCACTCTATAATCGCCCGTTCATATCATGATCCGTCGCAGACCCTCAGTCCCGCCTAGTACACGCCGGCCTGTGACAGCACACCGACCGAGTCCGCTTTCCCATTTACCGGCACGCTCTTCCATGAACTCCTCCTGTCTCGGGTGCATGCCCTCAATCCATCTGTGGATACAAGAGTAGCAATATATGATGCCAGTCTGGCAAGCTGTCGGTGTGACAATATCGCTTTCGCATATCGGGCATAAGGAACTGTCCTCGGGTGTAGTGACTGTATAGATTGGCAATAAAGACGGGGTCGCAATCGGGGCGTTCTCAGCTGTGGGAACTCCTGGCGTCTCTTCCGTCTTATCCGCCCTCTTGTCTGATGACGCATCCTTTGACTTGTTTGCAGGAGAAGGAGGCAGGACAGGTGGTGGAAGCTCGATATTCTCCGTTGCCTTCCGCGACAGCTGCTTCGCAAAGTCTGACTGGTACCACCATTCGAGGAACTTAAGCGCGAAGATGCTCATTGGCAGAGCAAATGAGAGGCTGGAAAGAAGCCTCGGGCCAAGTTCACGAGGCGACAAAAGTGATCGCCACCCGGGCCGTGCCCCCTTTCCTGCCGCCTTCGCTGTCAGGGCATCGATGGCCTGGTAGTCGGCAGCGCCCATCCGCCTTACGCGAGATCCAATCAACCACATGAGAGGATTATGATATTTCGACCCATCGAATAGATAAGCCAGGTTGAATGCCAGGATGGCAAAGTAGTATGCAGCGTTGACGCTCGGGTATATGTGCGTCAAGAACCATCGGTAATAGTGGAGGAAGCGCTGCCGTATCGTCGGCCTATCCGGCATCCTCGTGTATGCAGCACCAAGCATCGCTCTCGGCGCATTGATCTCGTATGCCTCGTCTAACTTCCTCTTGAGGTACGGCACGCCCACCAATACAGCTAGGTTCTTCCAAACATCGGCAGTCGATAGCTTCAGAGTCTCACGAAGGGCGCCCGGAGCAGCCAGGCTCGCGCGAGGAACCTCCGCGCGCAATGCTTTCTCACGCTTGAGGCCATAGAAGTTTTCTGTGAAAGAGCCGGCGCGCGTGAGGAGGTAGTGGCGCTCCACGGCGAGCATGAGAAGAGCGTAGAGCTCATCGAAGGAGTTGAGGATGCGGAGGAGGTAGCGGGGGTGTCGGTGGGTGGCGACGGTAAGTAGGTATCGTAAGGTCGGAGGTAGAAGGCTGTTGAGTTGTTGCTCGGAGATGAGCTCGAAGAGGGACGGTTTCTGGTCGTCAAAGGTGCCCCGAAGGGCAGTGACGAACTCCATGGTCGTTGTGGCAATCGGTCGCGAGGCGTATCGTTGGCGTGTCTATTATGCCGTCGCCATGACTTTGTGCGGTCCTCGATCTATGTCAGCAGCTTTCGAAGAGTATGCGACAAGGGTTCAGCAATCAGTGGCGCACACAGTTGTCGTGATGTTGGATCGTTGCAGCTGAATGTTCGGACGGTTGAGGGTGCAGCCGAGCTGCGCATCTGGGGAACCGAGAACGGCGACTCCACCGCTACCCGCATCGGCCAATTTTGCCTCGGCTCAAGTCCCCTGGATGCATCATGCACCTGGTGTAACACCAAGCAAGCCGTAGATACGAAGGAATTGCCTTTCTCGACTTCCTACTTCCACTATTGAATTGTATTTGAAGGAAATCGCTATTCACCTTCCATTACCTCAATTTCTCAAAGTGAGATCAAACCTGCAGTCTACGCGTGGATACAGTAGCCTACCGAACTGGCACACCCATGTGAAGGTGCCGTATCACTGTGCCGTGTTTCTCGTCCCGTGTCTTTCGCATAGGACTCAACGCTTACATCCCTCGTCCCAGAAGTCGCGAATCCAACAGACGGCTATACTCCTCGCCAAGCAGGTACAGCGAGCATATTTTTGAGTCGTTGGGCAGCTGCAAACAGGGGACTGCTATCGTTATTACCACACCGAGGCAGTACATCATCGCACCTTGGTTGCACGGCCTCCCTTGTTGAACCACTACACACAACCAGCCACAATCATGACCAAGAAGAACGGCCTTCAAGGCGATAGTCTCACGCCGGATGCCAACGGCAATTTCTTACCTGATGAGTTGAAGGCAATGTATGCGCGCTGGCTCAAGAAAGCAGGTGAGACGGGAGACAACCCGGCTGGCGTAAGTTCACTGATCCTACCCAAACCTCACCCATAGAAGCACTGTTCTATCGCATTTACGATATCTCAAAAGCAATTTGCACCTAACAGTTATACTAACCCGTTTCTGCAGGACTGGATGGACAACCTCGTTCCTTATGTCTCCGTCTACGATGTCACCACCTCCCCAACACACCCCTCAGCAACATTCCTCTTCACCGTCCAACAAGAACACAGCAACCGTCACGGCACTCTCCACGGTGGCTGCGCTGCAACGCTATTTGACTATCTTACGACCTTGCCCCTCAATGTCGTTGCTCGTCCCGGCGGCTATTGGCAACGCCTTGGCGTGAGCAGGAATATCAGCGTCACGTACCTCCGTCCCGTCACCGTCGGTGATGAGGTCTTGATCGAGACGGAAATCGTGCAGGTCAGCAAGAGGATGGCTGTTTTGAGAGGCACAATGAGGAGGAAAAGCGACGGGAAGATCGCAATGACATGTGAGCATCAGAAGGTCAACATCGACAAGGACGCGCACAAGCTCTAGACTATCTTGGACTTATAGAGAGATTACCAATCAAAAGACCATTGTATGCTATTTTTCAGCAGCTATCTTGCTACCATCTTATATAAATCCTGCGCCTTGTCAAAGATAGGGCTCTTGTAGCCAAATTGTGAACGATTCCGACCCAAGTGCAAGTATCCCAGGAAATCACCATGAACTCCGGGCTTCGTAAACATCTTCCACGCCTCTATGATGCCGAGCCATTATGATGATGGGGAATTACATCCTCGATATCTTTCTGCGCGTCTGTGAGAAGACCCGGTAGTTCGTCTTCCACGGGGTCCATGTCCATGTCATCGTCGTCGTCGTCGTCATCGTCAAAGCCGAGGACGTCCATTTCTCCGGGTTCTTCGTCGGTCTCCTCCTCGTGAAGGATGTGATTGTATGTTAAGATGAAGTGATGTGGCATGATATGTCGCATCGACTTGCGTGGGAGGTGGTCGTTGCTAACTTTCCAGAACGATGTCGGGCCAGCAGGGCCGTGTGGAGGATAGTCCCTAAAGTCACAGTGTCAGGCAAGCTCAGGAGCTGAGAGGAATGGCATAGCTAACCTGTCGAACCAGTTGCCAACAGCGCCACGAGCGGACTTGGGGCCTCCTATCTGAATGCACTCGCTTCGCCATCTCTCCTCGCCGTGGAAGATGGAGAATAGCGTCCACCAAACCTCGCCCTCTTTCGTCAATCTCACCGTTCCTGCAGTGAGAACATGGTCAATTTTCTGTGTTCAGCTCATCGTTCCATGGAAGCACGGGATGTGCTTGCGGAGAGGGGAGTAGCCATTCGCTTACCTCGTGTCTCCGAATTAGCATTATCATCCCACGAGTCGTCAAGCGACCTTGTAATTCCCTTCAAATGCACCACAGGTAGGTCTTGGCCGTCATCGGGTCCTGGCGGCTCGATCTTCTCAACCTCGAGGTGCATGCTAATGAGGCGCACGGCCTCACCAACATTAATCGGTTGCCGTGGAGCATCCTCGGCGATGAGGTCCGCCGTCGGGAAGTTGAAAGCAAAAAAGTCATTATAGTCGAGGAAACAGACAATCTGGAGCCTTCGTGTTAGCTCAATAGTCAGCACATGCTGATTGCAAAGCAGGGAGTACAGACACGATACCATGTGCCCGTTACACCATACGGATCCTGCAGCTCCAGTGATGATGGCGGCGCCTTGGGTGGCCCCGTAACAACGTTGGCGAAGCTGCCTGCCCATGATCCGGCGAACGGGTTATCCCAAACTTCCTTGAAGTCTCCTGTCATGAGGCGCTTCGTGTGGAGGTTGTATGATAGAGTGACCAGGATCGCCTCAACTTTCTCCCAATCCACTTTATTGGAACCATCGTTTCGGAAAGGACCCCATCGTGAATTCGTGGTGTACTGTCGGAGATCATAGACCTTCGAGCAAGCATACGCGTATGTTTTATTTGACCTCAAGCGACCGATATTGAGGATGGGCTTCCCGTACAAGCAGTGAAGGTGGGCACTCTTCTGATATTCTTCAGCTCGCGCCTTGTCGTATCGAATAGGTTGGTGCTGTTCCCGACGAGCTCGTTCAAATAGAAAGGATCTTGAAAGAAACGCATCGACGTTGGACTGGGCGGCGAAAAGGACCTGGAGGAGCATGGCATTGCACGATGCCCAGTGGGTCGTACAGTTCGGAGCAACATCCCCTAAGGAGGAAGCTCGCTTTAGGAGCATGATGGCGGTGTCGTACACGAAATCGAATTCATCGAGCTGTACCCGCAGCGTCAGTCTTGATTCGTAGGCTGCAAGTACGAGTTGAGCTTCTCATACCTTGTCCTCCGCCTCTTTGCGCTCGCAGACATTCTCCAGCCTCACCACCGCCTCGAGAGACTTGATCCAGTCAACATTTTTCGGGTCCGGCGGAGGATCCTGATGTAGGACAACTTGTCAGCTAAGGTTCCTCAGGTTGCACGAGTCACATATGCAGGGCCTGTCTCGACGAAGGCTGCACAAACATACCAGGTGGTGAAGCCAGGCATCGTGATACAAAGTGGCGTTGTCTCTGACGAATGCATGCAGGCGACGGCATACGCGGGGTAGAGCGACCAGCTCAGCGGGGTGAATGAGGACTAAGATCTGGTGAAGAAGCTCCGGAGGCAGTGTAACCAAGCTCGCAGTCGGACCAGATGCCGTCACCTCCGCCATGGTGAGGATCGCGAGTTGCAAGAAGGATGTAGGATGCAACGGTGGGCTTGGAGAAAAAAGGCGGGATCATGCATGCATAAGATCAGGTAAGCCAGCAGCCAGCGCCGATTCAAGGTCGGGATTCACGGTCTTGGGGGCGGGGAGCTGTCACCACTGTGGATCGGACTTAGCCGGGCCCAAGCTCCCTAAGTTCGGGGTTGCCCTTGCTTTAACCTCCGGCCCTTTCGGCGAGTGGGGGGCGCCGTTTGACGATGACATGCCCTGATGCAAATGACATTGTCATCCGCCGCCTCCTTCGTTTGAATTGCCTTAGGTGCAGGTATGCTGCAGTTGCTCTAGCAGAGACGAGTAAGCAGATCCAGTGGCAGGCTACACTGGTGTTTACGCTACAAATGAAACATCATTGAACGTGGTTGGATAAACAAACAACCACAGCCACGTACCTAAGTCAAAGCCACTCTTATGATTGAGCTCCATGTTCTCAATGCATTGAGTCAATCACCTGATTCTCACGAGTCCATTTGTGGGAGAGACAGAAAGTCCATGTGTCGTTGCGGATGTATGTGCTATCGCTTGCCTGCTCTAAATCACACCAAAACCTCGAGTCACAGCCATGTATGTATGCCCTCCCAAACTCAAACAAATCAAAGTCTCGCCTGCTCAGTGGGGTATTTTGCCGTCAAAAACACGCTTCGCCACCGAAATCTCCCAGAATCCCAATCAAGCAAAGTGCAATCTGCCCAGATCCCCCTCCTGCAATGTTCCCGCTGCCCGAGTCGCAGAATACCAATATTTCCCGTCTTCGCCAACGCCAAGTCATACACGTGGCACGATGCCGTTACACAAGAGCACCTTCGCAATTCAACACGATGCAGTTGTTCAACAGGTTTGATCCCTCCTGCAACAGCTCCCAGCGTGTCGTTTCAAAAGAGTCTTTCAGCACCATCAACAGCGCTGTGTTCTGGTTCACCCCCGTAAGAGGCCGCAGCTCGTTGGGATCTGCAATATTGCCAAACTTGAGGAGGTAGTCCCTCATCTGCTGATTCTTCTCTTCTCGAGTTGTGGGTGCGGCCACTTTCCAGCATGGGCCTTCCAAAGCATAACCATAACACCAGACGACTAGCGCAGCGAAATATAGCACCCATGCTCTATTAAGCAGGACGTCTTCGCGCGCTTCGTACTGCTCGTCGTAAAAATGCCCGCTGGCGAGTCCATGCTCGGTCGAATCGGGGACCAATACCGAGCACAAGAACTTAAGGGCATAGAAAGTCGCGTCTCTTGCCTTCGCTGACGGAGCCCAGACATCCTTGATCCTTCGCTGTGCGCTATTGAACTCTTGGGGTCCGATCGTACGTCCCAAGAGACGTTTCGCGCGGGCGAACATCTGGCAATCAACAATATCCGCATGCATTGCCATGTGGGCCAAATGATGCAGAACTGTCCGGCTCTCGAAGACAATATTGAACTCATTTTTGTCGTACCGGTACTGTTCCATCGCGGATTCACTTCGCTGAAGAGCCTTGTCGAAATCAGACTTCCACTCGTCGAAGGCTTTGGTCAACGTTGCTCGCCACTTGTCGCGGCCCCCCAGGGCAACAACGACACCTCCACCAAGCACGTTAACTTGAAGATCACGTTGGTGCATGTGCCAGGTAACGCTGAGGAGGCCGGCCATCAAGACAGTCCGTCCGAAAGAGTTGGTTCGCACCTCTTGACCACTGAGCGTGCGTTTGAGACCCTCCAGAAAAGACATAGGCTTAATGCCTCGGGACATGAGGTTTGACTCCACGCGACCAACCTCCGCGCTGCTCGTGGCTCGCCAAAGGGACTCATCGCAGGGGAGAGGAAGCCGCATTTCGTGGGCTACCATGAAGGCTGAGTGGCCGAACATTGTCGCGTGAATCGAGTCGATGACGAATGCGGCAAAGGCCACCCGTCGAGTAGCTTCGCTTGTGATCCAGTCGTTCCACCATTCTTCAGGAGTCCTTGCCGCACCTGAGGTCGACGAATGGCGTGAGCCATTCGCACTATCACGTGGATTAGGCGGTGAGTCCATGGCGGACTTGCCGATCAGCGATCTCCCTCGCCGCATCAGCGTAATTGTAGTAGCATGATGAATATGGGCCCTTTCATGAAGCTCCCTGGTCGAGTACATCTTCTCGTACAGTTCCAGAAGAATAAGTGTCTGGAATATCCATAGCTTGGCCGGTGGTCGTGAGTTGACGTCCATGAAGACCTCCCATCGTAGGTACCACGCCAGAAAGTTGGAGAGCTGAGCGCCGGCTTTCGTAACTTTGGGTCCATGTGTCCTGTCGAGGCATGCAGCTCCAATCGTCATCATTGCTAGAAGAAGCAGGGTAGGGGTTTTCTCTGGGGAGAAGGTTGGTTTGTGTAGAATCGGCATCTGATCACTGAAGTGATACCAATATGAGCTGATGTACGCCTTCATCATACGTGTGCTGAGCATGTGTTCGGGATCAGATCGGTCGCCATCCAGAATACCCTCTCTCTGCCGCTCGATAGGAGCCTGATCTTTCTCTTTGAACCTGTCTTTGATGAAGTCGAAGATCTCTTGAGCTTTCTCTTCAGATATGGTGTTCTCTGGTACGGTTTGATCAAGGAGGTTGTTCACAGCCATGATCTGCTGAGGGCCAGAGGGGAAGTATCCAGCAGCGCCGTGTTCATTCCCCATGTATGAAAAGGTGTTGAGATCTCCATAACTGTGAATCATTAGCATATCGCCCAGGCTTCACAAGACCCTATGTCAACGTACTTGGTGTAGGAGACAGGCATTATTGGGCTGCTCATCGGCGATCCTTGCGCAGGATTGACTTCAGAATTGAACAAGTAGTTCATGAAGTCCAAAGGCATCCCAACATAAGGTGACTTGTTGAGAGCCCCATCGCTCCCAAACACTGGGGCGGTGCCTGGCATAGACATCTGATCTAACATCATTTGGTTCGAAGCTTCGGAATAGTCCTGAGCCGCGCTTGTAGCATAGCTGACGTCCTCTGCTCTCGACCCCACTGTTTGAAAGCTTGTGTACTGTGCTGGCGGAAGGTTCATCGGTTGAACACTTTGCTGAGGAACAAAACTATCCGACCGGATCATTTGTGGTTGTTGGCCTGAATAGCCTCGCTGATTTGAGACCGGTGACATTACGCCGTAAGAGCCCATGCGGGATCCTGAGGCAGGTCGAGAATGATTCATCGTTAAATCGACTTCTTGTCGATGAGGGGACAACTGGGGGTATCTGACATCGTGACCATAGTCAGGCGGGCCCTGCACAGAATTGCCATTTGCGAAAACATCGGCCTGCGTAGCGCTTCCGGGAGTGAAGGGAGTTGCAGAGCCTTCGTGGGGTGAGTTGTACAAGATCTGAGACTGGCGCCCATTAGGATAAGCATGAGGGTTACTCTGCTGGTCAGAACTTAGGGCGCCAGATTGACCAGCCTGGGCAACGTGGCTAATAACAGAGTCCCGCCGACTAAGTTGCGATCCTTTATTCGTGTGGCGGTCCTTGTGACGCTTAAGAAGGTCTCCGCGAACGAAAGTCCGAGTGCAGTTCGGGAAGTCGCAGCGGAAAGTTTGCTTAGAATTGTGATTCAGCTGGTGTCGGTATCTGGAATATGTCAGCGAGGTTGCGTCAGAAGCAGTTACGAATCTCATACAAGTGCTCGGCCCTGGAATAACTCTTGCCACATCCTTCTTCGCTACATTCGAAACGTTTGTCCAGTCCTTTTCTGCTCCTTCGCCGTTTCCGTGCAGGTCCATCTGATGTCGGAGAGGCATCTTGAGGCCCATCCACGCCGTCGGCGGCTTGACCTTCAGCACTGTCATCGAGGTATGGACTTCCAAGTTGTGTCGGGCCATCTTGGTCGTCGCCCTCCCGTGGAGATGCGACTTGACCCTCGCGCCCCGGCATCGTCCCTTGACTGACGGGAGAGACTGGGAGGTGCGGTTTGACCGGCTGCGCTTCGGAAACTCGCTGGGCTGCCATGGACAGGTAATGCGACAATTAGCAATAAGTTCAATGCTCCGGGACGTCGTTTCGTCAGTGCGTCTCGAAAGTGTGTAGTATCGCCAATGACGCAAAGGTCAGCGGCTTGGGTCTGGTCCGCTACTGGCCACTGGGTAGCTTCAAATCGCCGAGCACATAATAAATGCCGCCAATGAAAAGCGAGTAGTGTGGTCTCGCCGTTCGAACAAATGCAACAAGACCGTTGAAAGCGCTGTTACACAACAGTACGTGTGTACGCTGAATCGACACAAGGACCAATCGCTGAGAGCCACCTCAGTGAGGCTTGCGCATGACTCTCTGTAAGGAATGAAGGCAATGGGCCGTCGCAAGGCGATTAACGCGCTGCTGTCCGGTCAGATGATACGTCGTTACTGCTCTAGCAGCGCGAAACACAGTAACAATCAGATCTCACGGGGTCCTGGAGGCTCACAGGGTCAGTAAGAACACCGCCAATGTCGAAGACAGAAAAGATGCAGCTGGCGAGATGCGAATGCTGGCGACGAGGCGTATATGAGGGGGGCGTCCGGGGACAGGCATCCAACGTTAGTGGTGGGTTAGAGGCGGGATGTGGGCCACACTTCCATGCGACGGGGGGGAGGGTTCAGCCAGGGACCCTAAGCTGGGATGAGCGATCTTGCTGGGGCCATATCGGTGCGTCTCAGGTCCGGATTGGATGGCGGTGGGTGGATGATTGTCCAAGTCTTAGTGAAAGGCGACGGTCATGGATTCTCGGAAGGAGGGTGCGGGAGGCTCGGTGGCCAGAAGTCGAATGACGCCTGTTGTCCTCTTATCCAAGTGCAAGGATAGACCGCCGAGCCAAAGGCGACGGAGGAGACAGCGTAGGGGATAGCGCCAGTTCAGAACAGTTCAGAACAGTCCAAGTGAGCGGCGGCTCCCCGTCGATACTGGCCAGCTTTCACGATGAGGTCCCAACTGGATGGCTTCATGTCTCGTCTTGATGGTTCAGATGCCGCCCGGAGCTCTGACAGCGAGGTTCCACAAAGGGTTCAACGGCGGCGGCAGCGGCCATGTGTTTCCTCTATGCGTCTGGGGTGAAGGAGGGCGATTTGCGCCCGCAAAGACACAGAGTTTGTTCGGCAGACGGCCTGAGCCGCCCGTAGTCTGCGATTCGCAGTGGAGTCGCGCATGGAGATGGCACGGGCGTCAGCCATTGACAAGGACCATCCTAGGCGGCGAATGCTGATGAATCAACGTTCAGATGGCATTTGATGTGATAAGTCGCATGCGACGAAGATGCCACGCTATCAGTACGGCCGATCCATGAAAGACCCGAGGTGTGTTGTTGATGGAACCAGCTACCGCTAGCAAAGCCTAAATGATCCGAGATAATTGATAAGACATGGGAAATTCAACTTGCCTGATTTCACGGTACAGACGTGTCTGGCAACAGTGAATGAGCAGCTTGAGACGATGGCTTTCCAGTCTTCGATGTGGACGGCTGGTCGCCGGTTAGCAAGCCCTCGCAGGTGCAGGATCTGCCTGGGGTGGCTCGCGTAGGCTACCAATAGCAGGCAGATAGTGGTCTGGCTGTCGCAAACAGCAAGGCTGAAGTCGTTATGGGAGGCCGATGATCTCCCGTGGCTGGATAGCTTTGCAGAGATGCAGAGGGAATGACGAGCATGCAAGAAAAAGTATCGTGGTCTGGCGATATCTTGTTGGGGCTGTATCCCAGGCTGTCTTCAGCACGCAGCTGTCATTGCCATCTGCCATCGCCTGTCAACAGCCGTCGGCGCGTGCCCCTGACGGCCGCCGGCACCTTCGATTCACGGCGGGAGCCTCAGGCTACACTGACGGATCTCCTCCTCCTCTCCTCTGGTCGGCCGCCTTCACCTCCTCACGTTTCCCTGCCTCAATTGGCATAATGCCTCATGGCCGCCCTCCAGCTCTGCCCAACCTCCTCATCCAAAGTCACCAGGCGAGCAACCACCCACACACTTCACACTCGTCACCATACAATAGCCCTCACTAAATCGTCGACATGACCACCACCCGGCAGCTAGTGGGTGCATCCGTCCCAGTAGTCCCTCGGCGCCTTCGACCGGTCATCCTATCCAATTCGCTGCCATTGGCCTTTCCCGTCCCACTGGCGTGGTCTGTGGCGCCGTGTTATGGAGGGTGGCCAAGAGCAAAGGGGCACTTCGCTGCGGGACAAACCAGGCAACGCGCAGATGACCTGGACTCGATTCCGCAGACCCGCGTATGCCGCCCCGGAGATACAGACGTGTACCGCCTTGATGACCTGAACAAGGCACCATGCGATCACTAACAATTTATTATGGACCATGAAGGTGACGTACCAGTGTACTACCGATTTGCATGAGGATCACATCTGTGCTCGGTATCCTTTCTGGGCTCTTGGCCCATTCAGCCTCTAAAACCAGGCATTCGCTGCTGTCGCTACCATCTCCGGCTGAGTCCGGGTACCGACAGGGGGGGTCGGCCGGACGCGACAACAACGGGAGCCCCCGAATTCGACCCGCCCTACCTCGTACTTCTGCTTTTCTACAGAATGTATGGTTGGGCAATGCTGTTGAGCAACCTCTAGGACACAGTTCCGAGCGCAACTTCTCTCCATCCCGTGAAGCGCGCCTATGTGCAGTGCTCGTCTCTGGTGCTGCATAACGCTGTATTCGTAGATGCCACCCACATATCCGCTTAGCAGGGGTAGCCCAGAGACATAGTGCGCCATATTCGATCAACATCTGACGGAGGGGCAGAACGCCACCTGAGTCCTCGACTCGACATCCGACGCGAAAATGTGCACTTCCTATCAAAGCCTCAATTGCTTAATGTCATCACTTTTGGGGGCAAGCGCCAGGCAGGTATTGGCGTCTCTCGAGCTGGTGATGACATGAGCGATCACCAGCACGTTACCATGCAAATTCGGCGGTGCAAAGTACAATCGATCAGGTCAGAACCCAGGGCTCGAACTTGAGCTGACTATCCTGGCAACTTGAACATGCAGTCACGCAGTTGGTGGCATCTGCACGTCGACAGAAAGAGTCTTCGCTGGTTTGCTTCTGCGACAGACCGAGAGCCCCCCAACCATGTCGGCAGTGCCGCTTTGGATCTCCCTCCAATAGGTCCATTGGCGAATGTGAGACCTGGCTCCTTGATGGGCGACCCCGTGGGCAGGCAATCTCCACTGATGAGATCCTCGAGCGTGGGGATTACCGTGGGGGTTCCAGTTGAAGGATCGCCCAGCCAAGACGTTCTTTGCGTGCTTCTATCAAGGGACATTACACATCTTTCTTACGGAGTTTATTGATCGAATGAGATCACGGCCTCGGGGTGCGCTTCGCTTTGGGATTAGAGTCATGCTCCTGGAAACTATTTGCTCACGTTCACCGTCCGGTCTGGGGCGACCTGCAAGAAGCTGCATCCGCCCTATCGAGATTACTTATGACCGAATGCAATTGTTCAACTGCTGCAATATCTATAAGCAGGTACAACTCATAAGTCATATCACAATACCCTCTTTTAGGGCCTTGATGAAATCATCGCATCCATGTATCATCTGCTTGACTAATGCCACAAGGATTGCCTCTCATGAAGCGGCGAGCTGTACTTCTATTCTAAGCTAAGAGGATCAACAACATCTCTCGCCTGTGCGCAGCCTGACAAAGACCTCCGTCAACTTGGAGTCCGCCGGCCTGAGTAGGTGAGTCTCCTTGCCATTTTCATCTGTCTCTTGATAGCTGTAGGTGGCGACTTTGCTAGTCAGTTAGCCTTCGAAGGTGACCGGCGGATTGCACCACATGTGATGGGCAGCATCCGAGTAGCAGTCAATCTTGACATCCCGGAACCCGTCTTCAGCGGGTTTGCGCATCATGTCCTGCGCGGTCTATTCCTCTGTGGCTTTGGTCCTCGTAACCTTCCTTGGTCGCCGTGGTGCAGCGCATCAAGACCTGCTGCGGCCCTGTCGGTGAACATTCTGCCGCGTGTCACGTGTCGCCTGCCGCCTGCCGCCTGCTATCAGAGCCATGAAAGCGATGGGATCCAGGGGGAGTGACATGAGGTTAGCAACAAGCACTTCCTCGCTTGAGAAGTCATGCTGGCCATATGCTCCAGCAATACGAACGAGAGGAAAGTCCATCTACTCCTCCAGCTGTGGGCATGTGGCGGAGGTGTCGCTCAGGTCCCAGTAAAGCTTTCCTCCAGTGGCGGCAGAGTCTGATCGCTTGAAGAGATATTTCTTGTCGTAGACTCCGAGAGATCGGCCAAGTCCAAGTTGGTGTACTTACATGCCCTTGGCCGCCTTGACCACTTGTAGGTTTATGAAGTTTCCCCCAACTCCGGAAGTGCTTGGGTTCCGTGTTTGGTCCCATGGCCGAAGCCGTGACAGACCATACCGCATGCCCATGCCTCGTGTTCTAACGGAATCAAACTGGGCTCGCAGCGGGGGAAGACAGATTGAAGACATTGCGGTTATGATTCAGTTGGTCGATCTGTTATTCGATCGAGTGAGGGTTGTAGGTAGAACTTGAAAGGGATTGGAAGTCTTTTGATTTGCTAACAGATCGTCCTAGTCCACGAAATTTGGCGGCTGCCTGGTGCTTGACTAACCTCACTGATATATGAGACGGAATGTTTGAAACATGTAGAAGAATTGTGGTAATATTCTCCCTACTAGCTTTATTCATTCAACCTTCTCCCAGTTGCCAACATACTAACCCCTAGGAATGTATTGTATACGCGATATGTCTGCTTTGATCTCTGCGTCCGCAGCTTTGGTAGTAACATACATGCCTAAGAGAGCGGCCGAGCTGCCTCAGATCAGTCGGCTCGGGGCCGTTCAAGGGACAATGGCGTCGTGTTTCGCTATTCCAAAGGAGAAGGCGAAATCCTTATCATGCGTCTCGTTGATTGCCTTGCTCTTTGTATTAAGGACAGCGCAGAGCTGATTCTTGGGAACCGGTATAAGGTTGTTCAAGGGGAGGGTGGGTTTGCCAGGGGTGGCAACGGTACGGAATCGGAAGTGTCGTGCGAGGTCCCCGTTGTCGTCAGGTAGGGTCACGATGCCAAAGTCTGCATGCTAACGCTGGCCGAGGAAGGGTGTGATTGCAGCCTCGGTGCCCTTGATACGCTTTGTAATGACGGACAGATCAATGATGAATCCGAATAGAGTGGCGGTCAAGAACGAGACTCGCGGCATTGCGGCCGGATTTCTTCCTGGCCCAGGTTCTGTGTTCTCTGCAGGAATTAGCATTGTTGTTCTCAACATGTAATTAGGAGGATGTCCCAGTTGGCAAGATCTGTGTTGGAGCCAGACCCCTGGTGCAAATATTATGATGTGTGGTATCTCTGAACATATCCCATCGGGAACATATATGCCCGTCTATGTGAGCTCTTATTCACATCGCTACGAGTTTTCCCGGTTATGTACCTACTCATATGTGAAGGCCTATATCGCCTTACACATTGACATGCCTACTGAATCGCGAGGTCTTGCTCCTTTCCTATTCAGCGCGGCGTCACACTCTGCACTCACATCTCTCTTTGGGTTCCGGGAGATGTAAATCGCCGTCATTGACCCTCCCCGCCGGGCTGCCTCTCGTAGAGCAGCTCAAAGGACCGTCTTCTGGCTTCATGGGCCACGACACCTCGAATGTGCGTGTTCTCGAGGGAGAGTTTCCGGCGCATAATAGACCGAGGCCCGAGTGAAAAGCCAAAATAAGATTCGGGTTATTACCCCGCGATGACCGAGGCTGACCCCAGAGTCACCCCAGAATGTCCAGAGGAGTCAAGCTAAAAACAACTAGTCTATGGAGTACGAGGTACTCACGGAGAATATCGCGGGGCATGGATCAACGTTGGCTTGCATCAACTCGAGCCACGTCCCCGGATACCAGGATTTCCTTCGGCGTAAAACCTGCCGAACGAGGAGCCTATATAACATCCTCACAGTGCCAAAGTCTGCGCTCCATCCATCACCGACCAGATAGTCTGCTGTATCTCCCGACTCCCGACACGGCTAGTCAAAAGGCAAGAAACTCTTGAGCCATAGTAAAGACTGAAGCCTGGGCATCGATCAGCTGAAAGCTGAACACAAGCAACATGTGGAAACATGACTTCACGGGCAAGAAACTGCTGTATGCCATCACAGCATGCGTGTGCCAATCGTTCCTGTTGCTGGGTTACGACCAGGGCGTCATGAGCGGCATCATCGGGGCAGAGAATCGCTTTGGCAGAGACTTTAATAGTCCAGACGCTGAGATGCAGGGCGACATTGTGGCCCTCTATGATGTGAGCGAATCTTGTCAATCATTCACATTGTATCTTGACGCATCTTTCTAACAACTTCATTACAGATTGGCTGTGTTGTGGGTTCTATCGCTGCGTTCCTGGTCGGGGAACGCTTTGGTCGTCGCAAAATGCTCATCGCTGGCGGCTCCATCATGGTTGTTGGGGCTGCTATACTTGCCTCCTCGACCACCATTGCCCAGCTCATTGTTGGCCGTATCGTGACTGGAATTGTACGAATATCCTTGCCAGACTTCTCCTCTCGGACTAGGAACACATACTGACAGCATGATAACTCAGGGCAATGGTATCAACAGTTCAACTGCTCCCGTGTATCAGAGCGAGTGTTCTCCTGCGCACAACCGTGGAGCACTCCTCACCCTCGAGGGTGTCGTGACTATTCTCGGTCTCTGCATTGGTGAGGAACCCTTAGTCACCTTCACTTCCGCTTTGTGATGGGTTACAAATCTAACGATATTTGTGATCATAGCATACTGGCTCGACTATGGCACTAGCTTCACCGAATCCTCATTCCAATGGCGATTCCCCCTCGCTTTCCAAGCCTTCTTCGCTATTTGCTTAGTGCTGCAGGTCATTGGCCTCCCTGAGACTCCACGATGGCTCATGCAGCACGATCGACACGACGAGGCGAAGCACGTCATTGCCGCTCTCAGGGGTACCACTGTTGAGGACGAGGAAGTTGAACAGATGGCTCTTAACATCCAGGCTGCTATTCTCGAAGAGTCCAAGGGTGGCCCCTTCAAGATCAAGGAGTTGTTCACTGGTGGGAAGGTTGCTAACGGCCGTCGTACTGCCATTACCGTCGCCGTTCAGTTGATGCAGCAGTTTACTGGCGCCAACATGATGTGCGTATCCTATTGCCCTTGATATGTGGATGAACTTGTCAAATTAACCCTTGTCTCAGAAATTACTACGCTCCCGTCGTTTACCAGACGACCATGGGCCTTTCCCGGAACACTTCACTCATCCTTGGTGGCTGCACAGCCCTGACCTATCTCGTCGGATCAGTAGTTCCCGTGTTTCTCATGGATCGATTCGGACGCCGCCCTTTACTTATGATGTCCTCTGCTGGATTGGCCGTCTGCTTCGTTCTCGCTGCAGTCTTGCTGTCCCGTGATACCTTGAGCACCGCCTATGCAGCCGTGGCCTTTGTTTTTGTATTCCAGCTCTTCCTCGGCATCGGTTGGCTTCCAGTGCCCTGGTTCTACCCTAGTGAGATCAACACTACTAGGATCCGGTCCCGTGGCATGGCACTCGCTTCCGCATGGAATTGGATGGCCGTCTTCGTCATTGTCAAGATTACCCCTATTGCTATTGGTGAGTAGCCCCATTCAACTACACGGATCTCAAATACAGATCCCCGAGTTGACCTGCAGTATTACAGAGAACATTGGTTGGAAAACCTTCATCATCTTTGCCGTCTTCAATGCTATCTGGATTCCTATCGTCTATTGCTTCTTCCCTGAAACCAAGGGCCTCACGCTCGAGGATATCGATCTCATCTTCGCCAAGGGTGGCATCACGGGCGGCGTATTCTCTTCGCGGGGCAGAACTGTTACTCCCAACCAACACGCCATGGAGCTGGGCGCTACAGGGAAGATGGATCACGACGAAATGGCACATCAGGAGACTGTGGGCTGAAGCTGATGGAATGACGGTGATCTCAAATCTCAACAACGGAGAGTAATGAACACTGGCTGCAGTTTAGCAGATCGTTACCCATTTGAGTAGCACGGGTCGCTAGACATCATAATGTATAAGTCGTGTCTATGGACTGAAGGTTATGTTTGCATCTATCCTATTCTACTAGCAACGGGGACGAACTTGAGCTGGAGTGTTTATGTTTAGGGTAGGATCCCAATTCCTAACCACGTATATCAGGTACCTTGCCGTGGTGTAGAAGCCAGACTGAAGATCGTCCGCAGCGAGGCCGTGGGTACCAATGTTTTCCTGGTTTCGCTGTCAAGAAGCTACAAGACCTTGCCCAGTGTTAATTAGAACTTTGGTAGCAGATGCAGTCTGAAGCATGGAGTCGGGATGAGTGCAGGATAGTGTAAATGGTTAGTTGCGGTCGCCAAGGCTGTTGGCGGCTGGCTCTTGATGATGTTCCGGAACCGTCCAAATGCGCTCGTGAATGAGGAAGGTGAATGAGGCTAGAATCGACTCCGGTCAGTGTCGTTCAATTTCCATACTGGAGTATCTTCCCTAGTCAAGAGGTGAACGCGCCGGTTTCGCAGCCGCGATGCCCAGCAACGCGTGGTCGATGGGTGCCCCACCAATGTGGAGCCACTCTCCAATCTCGCCCACCGCCGTGCGTCACCCGCCATGGGATTTTTGTTGCAGGGACCGACTAAGTTGCATTGAGAGGGTCGCTTGACCGCCGCCTCTCGTAGCCCCCCCGATCCTCGCTGCAAGCATTTCCTTCTCGACGCACTCCCCTCACGATCACCGCCTCTGCAACTTAGTTTGACACCACCGAGCCTCTCTCACTTCTCCTTCGAAAGATGTAACACACTCGGTTGCTTTGTGACAGCCTTTCGACTTATTTGCGACCTGCCAACTTTCGGAGTTCGAACAACCAATCCGGCCTCTCTCCTGGGCCTCCCCTCCTCCTCTCCTCCCCTCACGCGGTCACAACTCCACAACCGATCATGCCTCCTGCGAAGACATCGCGCGCTCATGATGATGCCAAAGGCGAGGGCACACATACTGAGAAGAAGAATGGAGGTGGAACCGGCTCGGCGAAGATGCGCCGCATCACCAGCCAGACTGGCAGTGCCGCCAGCCAGCGTGAGGCGGCCAATGCGCCTACCTCGGCGCCTACAACTACCGAACAGACTGCACCAGGCGTATGTCACTATATTCTGGACCTCTGAGTCGCATACTCGAGCACACATACTGACCTGGGACTCCTCACAGCTCGACTGGCGATCCTTCGACCGCTCCGCCCTCCACTCCTACCGACGCGAACTACACCTCTCGACCCCAAACTCATTCGTGAGCACATACCACCACTGGGTGCTGTCAAGTCCGAACGGTATTGGCATGCATTCTCCTACCATGGTTCGCCGGAAGCAGGCGAGACGACAGACCAAGGAGCAGCTTGCCGCCACCGTGAGGAAGCACTTCAACGGTGTCGGCATACAAGAGAACGACGTAATTGTTGACTTTATATACAAAGTGCATAGCGACAAGGCTGAGAAGGCCAGTGAGACGTACAAGACAGGCACAAATCCATCATGATGACAAGTCATATAACAGGCATTGAGAAGGATTGCATTGGAAGGCGTTTGCGGCGTACTTGCGGCTACAGGGATACACTGTATGGAAATAATGATGAATTAGAGTCGCTGGAACCTGGCCGTTCTGGCCTTGAGGAATACTGGGAATAGGGATGTATTTAGGATCTATACCATGCGTCAAGCTGTCGCATCCATTCACGGATTGGCAGCTGCATTGTCAATATTTTGCAATACACGGACGTTCACAATACTCTTTGCCTCATGTTAAATAACCACTCGACTCGAACCCATGGGACTACTCGCTCTTGGACTTCTGTTGTGCCCATCAGGTACTGGCCGCCAACCCTCTGACCTCTCGCGGCAAGATAATTGGCGAGAAGCCGCTGCTCGGCTTATGACGGCATTGCGGCCTCAGGCACGTGGGCCGCCAGGCGCGCCTCCAGCTGTGGCAGACGCGGCCCCACCTCAGCAATCGCTCCTGGAAAAAAGTCGGGATCGGCTCTGGGGCCGCTTCGACGTCGAGATGACCGAAGCGCAAAGAAATTTCGGGACAACTCTGGCAATTGTCACTAGCACCCTAGCTCAACTCACCTCTTCTTCGAACCGTTCCTAGCTCATCGAATACCCGACGGTCGGATTGTCTTTTCTGAAAGGATCTCTGCCTTGTTCTCCTTCTGCTTATCTTCCGGAGAGCTCATGAAGAGCTGCGCCCTACGATGAACTCCAGCGTCTTCGTCAAGGCCGCGGCCCCGGCGCGTGCCCTGGCGCATACGCATCGGTGTGGTCAGCCGAAGCTTCGAGGTTGTCTGAGGGAGCCAGCACGGATGCATACCTTGGTCATACGGCCTGGGACTAGCAGCATCAAAGGCCGTCGGAGCAACAGCTTGCCATCTCTGAAGCGAGTGAGTCGCCCTCCTGTACTTGGCTGTCCAATCCCGAATATGCGAGCTGACAGACTACTTTAGTCCTTTCACAGCACCAACAGCTTATCATCGAAAGATCCATACAAAGCCCTAGGCGTGAACAAGTCGGCGTCGGCAGCTGAGATTAAGAAGGCATACTACGGTCTCGCGAAGAAGTACCATCCCGATACGAATAAGGACGCCAACGCCAAGGACCGTTTCGCCGACATTCAAAGCGCATACGAAATTCTGTCCGATCCTAAGAAGAAAGAACAATACGATCAATTCGGTGCCGCAGGCTTTGATCCCAGTGGAGGTGGTGCCCCTGGAGGCGATCCCTTTGGTGGAGCTGGCAACCCCTTCCATGGCTTTGGAGGCGGTGGTCAAGGCGGATTCGGCGGAGGCTTCAACTTCGAGGATATCTTCTCTGCCTTCACTGGGCAACAAGGACCATTCGGTGGACGAGGTGGGAGGGGAGGACGGGGAAACCCATTTCAGCAAGAGATTATTGTTGGCGACAATATCGAAGTGCAAGCCAGCATTACCTTCCTTGAAGCGGCTAAAGGAACAAGCAAGACTATATCTGTCACGCCTCAAGTCACCTGCGGCACTTGCTCCGGCAGTGGTTTGAAATCTGGGGAACAGAGGGCACCATGCAAGTCATGCAACGGCACTGGCACGCGCGTTCACTTCATGCAGGGAGGATTTCAAATGGCCTCAACCTGTAGCACCTGCGAAGGCACAGGATCAACGATTCCGAAGGGCTCGGAGTGTAAGACTTGTGGCGGTAATGGTGTGACGAGGGAGCGCAAGACCATTACAGTGGACATTCCTGCAGGCATCGAAGACGGCATGCGCTTGCGCGTGGACGGCGCCGGCGATGCGCCGGCCACTGGACGATCCAACCCTGATGCTCGGACGCAGCGCGGTGATCTGTACGTCTTTGTGCGTGTTGCCAAGGATCCCAAGTTCAAGAGGGAAGGCTCCAACATTTTGTACACGGCCAATATTCCTTTGACTACGGCATTGCTGGGAGGCACGGTCGAGATCCCAACTCTTGAGGGAGCCGTCAATGTCAAGGTCTCGACTGGCACCAACACAGGCGACAAGATTACTCTCACCGGCATGGGTATGAAGCGACTGGGAGCAAGGAGGGCAGGCACTGGTGATCTGAGGGTGGAATTCCGCGTCAACATGCCCAAGTACCTCAGCGCCAACCAACGCACTATTGTCGAGATGCTCGCAGACGAGATGGATGACAAGACTGCCAAGCGCATCATGAACGTCTCGTCACCCAGGTAAGATTTCTCGTCTCGCGAGCGATGGAACCAGAGCTGACACAAACTATCTTCAGTAAAAGCGGCCAGCAGATGGACAATGACCCGGATTCACACAAGAACGAGGGCTTCCTCAAGAGCATGTGGCACAATCTCACGAACCACCCGGCTCATCAGAAGCAAGACGGCCAGTCCGATGCTGGTAGCAGCGCAAAGGACAGCAGCGCTGAGAAGAAAAACGACGACAAGAAGGACGAGGATCCCAAGAAGCCATCCAGCGGTTAAACGCGTTTAAACTTCCCCAACCGAAATTTTGTATTAAAACCAACCACTCAGCACCAACCAGGAGGAACTCCCTTGGTCATGGGAGTCTCCGCGGGAGAGGATAGACGGCGAGTGCATTTGAAGGTGTTCAAAATGATTTGTTTTTGGCAACTTACTGTACTTATCTTGTTTTCATGTCATGCTGACATGGTGTCTTGTACGGCAAGACAGTGCCCTGTGGGTTGGGGCTTCGACTTGTATACTACCTACATAGAGCGAGGAAGCGGCAGGCTCCAACAGAGGCACTCTTCTCAAATACACACAATCTCCAAAGTAACATGGATGTTTGCGCAACTAAGGAGGAGACCTCTTGGTAGGCTCACTTGCCTAACGCTTGCCTACATCCTAAATAAAGAGTACCACATCCTACTCTGTGCGAAAGTGACTATTGGTGAAGTTCCAGACGTTTGCACAAATTGCGCGTCAATTCATCTATCACATAAGCAAAGCGTGAAATTCTGTAGCCGTAACGCCGTGCAACCAAGAGAGCATATCTCATCTTCACTCCATCCGTTAGCCGATAGGCTTCAGTTTCTTCTTCTTCTTCGGCCCATCACTCTTCCCTTTTTGGAAGTCCCTCCAGCTGTTGATTCTAGTATCCCTCGTCGCCTCCCAGTCTTGATCGTGTTGCCTCTTTCGCTTCCTTTCCTCCAGCTCCTCGTCCTGCTTGCGCTGCTCCCTACCTTCTTCCTGCATCTGCGCCTTCATTTGTCGCCTCCGCCTGTGCTCATTGTCAATGAGTACCTCTCTCGCCTTGTCACGCCACTTCTTTGCGAATTCATCTGTCTTGAGCTCGGGGGAGTCGACAGTCCATTTGTTCTCGCGGATGAGGAGCATGCGTGCATCGGCGATAGCCTCGTCAAGACGCTCGCGGTGCTTCTCGTCCATAAGTTCATTCTGCGCTTTCTTGAGGCGATCAAAAGCATCTGGGGCTTGTGGATTCTTCGTTTTATCGGGATGGATGAGGAGGGATTTCTTGCGGTAGGTTATTTTGATGTCGGATTCGGGGACGCCTGGTTGCAAATCGAGAACGGCGTAGCTGGAAGAAGCAGTTAGCCTTTCGCGGGCCGATAGATCAAGAACAGTGGACTTACGCATCTAGCCGAAAAGCCTTGAGGATTCTGTCGATCTCTGCGTCCTGAGGTCGGGTCAGCCCTGCACGATGGAAGTAGAGGTCCTCGCACGCGACCTACCTTGTCGAACTCCTTAGCCTCCAGCTCCAGAGCATCGAGTGCATCTTTGTCCTCTACAGGATCATCGCCCGCCATCTTTGAGTAAATGCGACTCCTTTTCTCTATACCGAAAACAATAAAACCCTTCGTGGGCGCTTGAGAACGATTGCGCCTGGGGAGGAAGGCAGGAGAGACGAGGTGGGATGAAGCTGGTTGAGTTTGGGTGCGGCTGTCGCAGGGATCCACATCGAAAGTGAACCAGCACCAGAGTTGCCCCGCGTAGATAAGATAAGGCAGGGGACCCAGAAAAAAAGTGAAAGAGCAGGACTTGCGGTCTCAGAAGATGCCTGGCTGATCTTCTTGACCAGCATCGACAGTATCGAAGACGAGCGCAGATCCTACAGCCACAATGCCTCGTCGTGCAGCATCACCAGCTGCATCGGAGCCTGAGCTCGACATTCTCGGCTCGCTCTACCCTGGCGAGGATGATGGTGGTTTTCAAAGCTTCGCGCCCGACCAAGGTTTCGATGTGGACGGCATCCTCGATGGCGCTGATGGAGACGACGGCGGGGACGAGGCATTCATTGCTCTGCAACAGGCTGCTTCAAACAGGAAGACTTCGAATTTGAAAGGACGAACGGTCAAGAAGGGTGGTGGCTTTCAAGCAATGGGTAAGAAGGCAATGACCCTGGTGTCTAATGCAGCACAGTTTCTAACAGCATACGACAGGTCTGAATGCAAACCTTCTGCGAGCGATCACGAAGAAGGGTTTCACTGTCCCAACCCCCATTCAGCGCAAAACTATCCCGCTCGTTCTCGATCGAAAGGATGTCGTCGGCATGGCAAGAACGGGTTCCGGAAAGACTGCAGCGTTCGTCATCCCGATGGTCGAACGACTCAGAGCCCACAGCGCCCGGTTTGGTGCACGCGCACTCATCATGTCTCCTTCCCGTGAATTGGCCATCCAGACTCTCAAGGTTGTCAAGGAGCTAAGCAGGGGAACCGATCTCAAATGCGTCTTGCTGGTTGGTGGTGATGGCTTGGAGGAGCAGTTCGGTGCGATGTCTGCCAACCCCGACATCGTAATCGCGACGCCTGGTCGTTTCCTGCATCTCAAGGTCGAGATGAACTTGGACCTGTCATCTGTCAAGTACGTGGTGTTCGACGAGGCGGATCGACTATTCGAGATGGGTTTCGCGGCACAATTGACTGAAATTTTGCACGCTCTCCCGCCGTCGAGGCAGACGCTGCTCTTCTCTGCCACTTTGCCGACTTCCCTGGTTGAGTTCGCTCGCGCCGGTCTTCAGGAGCCGAGTCTGATCCGTCTGGACGCTGAGACAAAGGTGTCGCCCGATTTGCAAAGCGCATTCTTCTCAGTGAAAGGCGCTGAAAAGGAGGGAGCTCTCCTACACATTCTTCATGACGTGATCAAGATGCCTATGGGAAGCCCGCAAAGTGCACAGCGGGACGGCGACAAGTCCAAGAAGCGGAAACGAGGACCTGACGTCGGCCCAGGCAAACCGACAGAGCACTCTACGATCGTCTTTGCAGCAACAAAGCATCACGTTGAATATTTGGCAACACTCCTGCGAGAGGCTGGCTTCGCGGTTTCACACGTTTATGGTTCTTTGGACCAGACTGCGCGAAGGATTCAGGTCGAAGATTTCCGCTTCGGCAAAACGAACATCCTCGTGGTCACAGATGTTGCGGCCAGAGGTATTGATATTCCGGTTCTGGCAAACGTCATTAACTACGATTTCCCTCCTCAGCCTAAGGTGTTTGTGCATCGTGTTGGACGAACAGCTCGTGCCGGCCAAAAGGGGTGGAGTTACAGCCTTGTACGGGACACAGACTCCCCATATCTTCTGGATTTGCAACTTTTCTTGAGTAGGAAGCTTGTTGTCGGTCAGAATGAGAGCAATCCGTCATTTGCTGAGGATATTGTCGTCGGATCACCGAAGCGGGATCTAGTCGAAATCCAGGTCGAATGGCTGAACAAAATCTTGGAAGAGAGTGAGGACATCAACAGCCTCCGCAAGGTTGCTGGCAAGGCGGAAAAGCTTTACTTGAAAACGAGAAACTCGGCGTCGAGTCAAAGTGCCAAACGTGCGAGGGAGCTTGTAGCCTCAACTGGCTGGAGCGAATTGCACCGAGTCTTCGGCGAAGATGCAAACAACGAGCAAGCGGCAAGGGCTGATATGCTAGCACGTATCAGTGGGTTCAAGCCTCAGGAGACCATCTTCGAAGTCGGCCATGGCGACAAAGGCAAGAGTCGCGCCGCAGAGGTCATGAAGGAGCTTCGCAAGCGAGTTGTTCCAAGGGGACGGAATAAGTCTACCGAGTTCGACAAGGACGATGATAACGACAGCGAAGATGATGATGCGGCTGATGGAATGGATGTCGACGTTGAGGCAGGAATCGAAGATGATGAGGTCGCTGAGTGGGAGGACGATGATGACGATGGACTGGAGGTCACTGTGTCCAACGCGAATGGCAAGACCAAAGGCCAAACGGACTGGAAGGACTCAGATGTCTTTATGTCATACACACCAAGAACCGTCAACGCCGCTGAAGAACGTGGCTACGGCGTTCATTCAGGTGGACAGGGCTCCAGCTTCGTCGAAGCAGCACGCGATGCCACCATGGACTTTACCAATGACGAAACAGCTAAGGGCTTCGGAGCGCCGGCACGTGCGAAGATGCGCTGGGATGCCAAATCCAAGAAGTATGTGTCGCGTGACAACGACGAGGACGGATCTAAGGGCGCACGCCTGATTACCGGCGAATCCGGCGTCAAGATCGCAGCTTCCTTCCAGAGCGGCCGTTTCGAGAGGTGGAGGCGCGCGAACCGCATGGGCAAGATGCCACACGTTGGCGAGACCGAGAAGCCTGGGCTGGGACAAATTCCCATGGGCGTCAGGTACAAGCACAAGCAGGAGAAGGCACCCAAGGAGGCAGACAAGTATCGCGACGATTTCGAGGAGCGGAAGAAGAGGGTTGGCGAAGCGAGGGAGAAGAGGATTGGAAGGTTCAGGGATGGTATGGGCAACAAGAAGGAGCTCAAGGGAGCAGACTTCATCAGGAAGGCCAGAGCAGAGAAGCAGAGGAAGATTGCTCAAAATCAGAGGCAGCGGAGGAAGTGAGGGTGGTCATAGATGCGATTTGCTTATTATCAATTGTAGCGTCTCCATACAATGTCATGAACAGATCACTTGTTGCATACTGACTCTCGGTCTTGTGTGCGAAGAAAGCCTTGCGCACACTGTTACCAATTGATATACGGTGCTGAGATTCACTTGTCAAGGTTATTCAATATGGTCAATGTTGTTGGGCTCTTGGGGACATTCATTTGCTGACAGAGGGCACTTCTGCCAAGTTTTGGACCCCCCTACGTCACTGAAGCCTCTCAAGATCCAGCCTCATCCATGCTCTCTCTCATCTCCCAATACTTTCCTTCACCGACCGGATTTAAACATTCTCGATCACACTGGACACTTCGATAATTAAGGAAACTTCAAGGAATCATGAGTACAGGAAAAGCACGCAAGAAATGCCTTCTCTGGGACTGGACCAACACCCGTGACCGTCCCTCCGCTATCGACCAACTCTTCACCACCCCCTCATCCCCGTTCATATCCTGCCACAACTGGAATACCTGGGTACCACCCGAGCTCAAAGACCGCCTCACCTTCCGACCCATTCTTCGAACCCTCTCCCATCTCTCCTCTGAAGAGTTCGCCTGGGTCCTTGACTCTCCCTTCCCAATCGTCCACTACCTCAACGAGCCAGAGCGACAAGGCGTCTCACCAGAACAGGCAGCAAAAGTATGGCGTGAAAAGGTTATCCCTAAGTTAGTAGAGGAAAAGGGGAAGAAGATGATCAGCCCGGCGTGTGCGAGTGATCAGCAGGGGAAAGACTGGCTCGCTGCCTTCTTTGCGCTGTGTGGGGACCGGAAGCCAGATTTCCTAGGCTTGCACTATTACGGGACAGAAGCAGAGGCTGCGAAAAGGTATCTGAGAGAGATGCATGATACATATAAGCTCCCAGTTGTGGTGAGCGAGATCGCGAGTATTAGCAGGGATACGGCAGAGGTAGAAGCGTTCACGGAGGACTTGGGAGAGTGGATGGATGGGGAAGATTGGGTGATAGAGTACGGCTGGTTTGGTTGTATGGCACATGTAGCCGATGATTTTGTAAGTGAGAAGGCGCAGCTCATGGACAAAGACGGGAATTTCACGGGTTTGATGTTGAAGTTGATGAAGTGAGGGTTAGGCTACGTACTTGAAAACAAAGTGCATGCTCGACTATAGACACCAAGGCCAAGTTATGTGCATTGCCGAAAGCTTAAAGGAGTCTGAGCCAGGTGCAGCTAACGTCTGCCGATCTCGACAATAGCCAAGTCCCCCAAAGCCTCAGAGGCTTCGATTCCTTAACGATTCCTCACTCCTTGTCCTCTGTCTCTTCATCCGTTCCCTTGTCTATTGTACTTTGCTTCGCCCACATTGTGGAATAGCGTCCTCCCATTGCTAAGAGCTGATCGTGGGAGCCTCTTTCAACAATCTTTCCATCGTGAAGGACGATGATCTGATCCGATTTGGTGATTGTGGATAAACGGTGACTAAGGCAAAATGTCAGTGTCAGTCTCATTAGAATGCACTCTCAATCCCGCCCTTGATGCATTGGTTACATACGCAATGGTGATTGTGGTCCTTCCGGCAACAGCACGTTCCAGAGCATCCTGGATCTGCCTCTCGGTATTCGAGTCCAGTGAAGCGGTGGCTTCGTCTAGAAGGAGGATTCTGGCGTCTTTGAGAATTGCCCGAGCAATAGCGATCTAGTAATTGACCAGGTTAGGGCATTGCGACATGTGATAAGAAGAGTCCCCAAGATTGACTTACACGCTGCCGTTCGCCTCCGGAGAGTTTGAGTCCTCTCTCGCCCACTTTCGTTTGATAGCCATCCGGGAATGTGAGGATACGATCATGGATATTGGCGGCTTTGCAAGCCTCTTCGACCTGAGTTTCTGAAGCTTCGGGGTTGGCGTACTGTAAGTTGTAAAGGATGGTCGAGTTGAAGAGGACCGTGTCCTGCGGCACAACCCCAATGTTCTTCCTGATGCTGTCGGTTTTCAGGTCTCTCAAGTCATGACCGTCAATACGGATAGACCCATCGGTGACATCGTAGAAACGGTACACTAGCTTCAGACAGGTTGACTTTCCAGCTCCTGATTCTCCTACAATTGCTGTCTTGGTACCCGGGTCAACGTTAAAGCTGACACCGTCAAGGACCATGCTATCTCCCTTAGTGCCATAGGCAAACTTGACGTTGTCAAACTCGATCTTGCCGCTTGGGGGCGGCAGGTTGATGGCGTCCGGCTTTTCCTCAACGCCGGGTCGCTCCTTGAACTAATGACGGTAAGCAATGCACACATACAACATGTCTGGCAGAAGCTCTCACCAGGTCAAGCATGCGCTCCGCCTCAATGAGATTGTTCTGAAGCATGGTATAGTATGTTCCAAAGAACCCTAGGGGGGCTTGAAGCTGCACAAAGTAGTTGATCAAAGTGACGAACTCGCCAACGGTCTGCTCCCCAATGGAGATTTTATACGCCGACACGCTCACAAGGAGCGCAGTACCCAACGTGAAAATAGTGTTTTGTGTGAGGTTCAGGGCATTCAGTGACCACTGCACCAGTCGTTCTGCCCTCTGATAGACCATGACGTAGTCTTTGAAGCGTTGTGCTTCTCGAGGAACCGCACAGTTGTGCTGTACTGTTTCGTAAGCCATGATCGCATCGGTCTTGATCGCTTCCATCTCGCGACCCTTGATGGTCATGTCTCGCCGCTGCTTGCCTCGGTATTTCGCGAGGTAGATGGTGAGGAAGATGTATGACCACATAATGAAGAAAACAATGATGGTGTAGAAAGCATCGTATTTTGCGAAGAAGACGATACCGGCAACGAAGATGTCGAACACCATCGGGAACACTTGGAAGCAGAATCCTTCAAGGAAGGTATTCAGTGAGGCCCCACGACTGAGAGCGCTGGTCACTTCTCCGATCTTCTTGCTCAAATGGAATTCCAGGGAAAGTCCCAAGACATGTTCGAAGGCTGCAGTGGAGAGTCTCCTGAAGAGTGACTGTGAGACGGGGATCCAGAGCACAGACCGTGTAGCACCAAGTATGCCTTGGTTTCCCTGAAGGCCACGGTAGATGATGTAGAGAATCACCTCCTTGTAAGGTAGCTTGCCTTCTCCCAGTGCATCGACGAGTGCGCCGAGTTGCAGAGGAGCAAGCACATTCACGGTGCGCTGGCAGATAAGAAGTACAAGAGCAAGTACAACAACACCTTGGTATAGAGGTGAGTCCTTCGGCCTGAAATCATTTAGCATTTTCCTACGATGGAAAAGAATGGGTGTGTAATCACCAAAGGTAAGGGAATAGAATCTTGAACCCGGCGATGTAATCGAGCCAACCGGTCCCTGAGACCTGAGTTCTCTGGCTCGAGCCAGAAGCAATATCGACTTTGGGCCGGGTGCCATCATAGTTCTGTCCCGAACTGTGGCCATTCTGCAGAAGGGATTGGCGCTCTTGAGGTTCTGATTCGGGTTGCTTGACCATCCACTGGTAACGTCCTAGAGCGAATGTGGCCACCATCAGGGTAAGAAGTGCAACCCTGGCGATGCCAAGTGCGCTGACAGTTTCCAAGAACTTTGCTGACACTCGTAGCTGTGGTTGCATGTGAGGTATCACGGCTATAATCAAGATCTCCATAAGAGCTGCTGTGATCCAGCCGCCGCAATGAGAGATGCCAGGTGCCCATGGGCCTTCCGGGTCGGGAAGCAAGCCAGCCAGAAAGTAGAGAAACACTCCGACATAAGATGCCTAAATCGAAAAAAGAAAGCGTCAATGTCGGATAATCTGATCAATTTCATTGTACTCACCACGTAAGAACTCAGTGGAAATTCGACGGAACCAGTTTCATCATGACCTCGGGACAGAACACCGCGCACGGTGAAGATGATGCTGCCCAGCAGCAAGCAAGAGAGCGCAAGCTGGAGGATCCATATCAGCCACACCTGCGTTTGGTTCAAAGACGCAGGTTTCCTTTTCGACTGGTCACTCGTCGCGCTCTCGGAGCTCGATTGGCGGTGCTCTCGGTAGTACTGGAAGGCCTGGATTCCGAGTAAAACAACAAAAAGAAGACAGGGATAGACGTAAAATGCAACCCGCATTCCCACTTCCACTTGCGGTTTCCCCATGATGGAAATTTCTCTCCTGGACTTGGAGAGTTCTCATCAATGATGGAATTGGGTTTGTTCTTGCTGAGGCGCGAGCTTGATGGACAGTAAGGTAGGTTCAAGCGTGACGCTCCAGGGCATTTCGTGCCTCAGGCATCAAATGCTTGCACTTGCGTGCTTGTACTCGAAGACTCCCCTATGACACAAGCTTCAGCTCACATTTCAATTCACCGGCCATTGAGATTGGACCGCGTGCACTGTGATGAAATTGAGCGTAATATGTCATATTATTTGAGCAGTGGTCCAAACAGGCTTTTGCAGAGCGCTTCCGGGTCGCACTGCATGGGGCAGAAAGGTCATCATAACCCCATCGAAGTACAAGCCTAATCATTGGTACCGAATATACAAGAGATGAATTGATGTAGCTCTTCGGGTGTTCTGCACCATTCCTGCTTTCAGCTCTTGTGAAGGCTCGCAGCTGTGGTGGGGACGACATGAAGCCCCAGAGTGTTGAGAAAAGGAGGAAAAGCAGGCTGCTGAGAAACGGAGGAAGAATGATGCTAACCAGAAAGGTGCGTGTTCAGAAGCGCAAGACTTGATTGAATCGGAAGAGGGATTCGGAAAAGTATGAAGATGAGGAAGGGGAAACTGAGAAGGATGAAAAGCAAGGCGCGCCGATGGCAGGGGAAGTCCACGATGACTGTTTTGAATATAAGCAGTGAATGATGATCTAGGCATATATCTAAGCTAAGCTACTGTCATCTTAATCCCTCGAGGTGTCGTTTGGCTCAGCTATATATATGGCTACGTGGTCTGCAACATCTCTGTGGGCACAGTGTGATGCCTGCAAGTTAGTGAATCGGGTGATGAGACCTGAACCTGATGCCGGATCATCGGACTGATTGGCTTTCATGAGCCCAAAGGAGCGCGCATGCCATCGTACAACAACTATGATAGGTAGAGTAGCAAGTGGAATAGGGAGTAGAATAGGGAGTAGAATAGCAGGTAGAATAGTTGGCAAGATAGTCAGTAGAATAGCATGTAAAATACATCGTCTTCTTCATCGCAGTGGCACTCCCACCTGCTCTGATTACTAGCCTCGACCGCGTTGGTATGTATGATGACTACCAGGCCAGACTCGCAACTGGCAGGAAACGTACGTTGATGCGCCACGCAAGCCATTGCTGGCTACCGCACTGGACCACACAGGACTCTCTCAACTGACCAAGGCTACCATGTGTAAATAAAGCCAGACCCATTCACTTTATGCATTTTAAGGTTCATAGCAAGCGAGTCTCGAATGCCCCGGAAGCGAGGGCGTTCTAGCCCAGAGAGGCTGCTCCAGGTTGATGAACTGCCCACTAGTCAGTCTCCTCTCAATTCGTGTTGTTCACGACTTGACTGATACTTGGTGGCGTTATTGTGGCAGGCTACTCGAGCGCTTTGACCCCGGAACCTGGTAGCTGAACGAACTCCCCACTTGGCGCACGTGGTGAACAAGAGGGTGTGTGGAAAAGCCATCTCGGCCATTTGAACCTTCGCGCGACACAGCTGACGTTTCGGCTCTTGAGTGTTGCAGAGGCATTTCATCTATACTATGACTTGCAACCAAAGGGCATGATGCGATGCGGTTGGAGAAACCAAGGAACTAGGGGCCAGTCGTAGAAGAGGCATCATGTTCATCATGTCACGCAGGAACACTGAAACGGTCTCTTTCATGCATTGGGTATCAACGTCGGCTGGCTGTGGAGAGAGGGACAGAGAATCGCTAATCTACTCGTAGATCATGTTGGGAGATGTGCGGTTCCACGACCGCGGTCCACCTTCTAGCCCGGCTCTTCATGACAAGCAAGACTAGCTTCGCCCCTGACACCAACAAACTTACACATTTGGCTCGCTTTGACCCAAGCATGACTCTTTTCTTCCCTCTGGTTCAGTATCTGCTCGCCGGCCGGATTGCCATTCTCGGTTTGGAACCACGCACCCGCGATCTCCCATGCGAGACTCTTGGTAGACTTGTCTCTCCTGGTAATAAGTGGCCTACCTGCCTATGAAAGATCAGACAGATGAAGTCCTGGATCCTAGCCAGGGATCTCAGAGATCCCGGGAACAGGGAATCTCGAGATCCCGGGAACAGGGAATCTCGAGAGCTGCCAAAATGGGAAATTGGAAGAAACGACATGGTCTGTATAGTGTGAAGCCACCCACCACACAAAGAGTGGCGGCTCTACAGGCTCTACTCTACATAGAGTGGGCTGTCAATGCTGCCCTTCCTGTGATCTCTTTCTACATGATGGATACTTTGCACTACTGGGCGCTAGGGGACTCTGGCGAAGCCCACTTGATCCGGTGCTGCGTCCAGCCTAGCGAGGTGCCTTTTCCGCCATCAGATGGGTCGACGCTTCTAGCCTTTCAGTTATTTAAGAAATTGATGATGTGTGTCCTCCTCCTGTGTCACCTTTAGTTCCTGAAGGACGCATCTTGTCAATCTTGTTTCTTGCTTGCTTGGTTGGTGTTCAGGGCTGGTTCTTTACTTGCACGAGGCGGCATCGCCAACATCCTTCACTACGACCATCATGCGGTTTCTCCAACCCGTCCTCTTGGCGATCTCTATCCTGATATGCGCAAACCCCACAACTGCACAAGGGTCTGAGAGCCCAAGTGCAGCGTTAGCACAGTACCCTGAATGCGCAGTAAGTGATCCTTGATCCCAGGCTTCCCGAACAAGAGCTCACACAGTGTTGGCATACAGAGACCTTGCATTGTCGCTGCCCTTGGCGGCGGGTGGTGCGCCCCAACGGACGTCGAGTGTCGATGCACGAACGAAGAAATGCAGAGGAATATCACTTCCTGCGTTACAGGAAGCTGCCAGGTCTCCGATGCACTTGGTACGCCACTTACACGAACACTAAAGAGAGTCATGGCAGTGCTAACGAGAATTTGTTCCAGCAACCAAGAATACAAGCATGACCGCCTGTGGTGCGCCAGTTAGAGACAGGTCACATAGCCACATCGTCCTTCCAGCGGTTCTCGTCTCCGTCTGTATTGTCTTCGTGGCCATTCGCCTCGTATACCGAGTCACCATTGCGCAGATGGGCTTCGGCTGGGATGACTGGTTCATCCTCGCTGCTATGCTCGTAACACTGCCTTGTGGCGCTATCATCATCTGGGGAACCGTGCCTCATGGCTTGGGCCGCGATATCTGGACCTTGGAGCCCGAGGAGATCACCAAATGCATTTTCTATTTCTGGATCATGGCGTGTCTATACTTTGTGGAGGTCACGCTGGTGAAGTTGAGTATCCTGAGCTTGTTAGTGCGCATCTTCCCGGGCCCAAATAGCCGTCGCGTGATCTGGGGGACCTTGATCTTTACTGCTGTCTGGGGCATCGCCTTCTTCGTCACCGCACTTGCACAGTGCCAACCGACTCATTACTTTTGGACGAAATGGGATGGCCTTCACGAAGGTCGATGCGCCAACGCGAACGCCATATCCTGGTCCAACGCAATCATCAACATCATCCTCGATATTTGGATGCTCGCTATCCCTCTCTGGCACCTCAAGCGCCTGAGGATGCATTGGAAGAAGAAGCTTAGCGTTGCCATCATGTTCTGTGTTGGAACTTTGTGAGTATCTGCATTCTTGGTTGTCCCTCATACTCTACGTGCGCTGACTTTGCGTAGCGTTACTGTGATCAGCATCCTCCGCCTACAGTCCCTCATCCACTTCGCGACAACAACTAATTCGACATGGGAGTTCTACGACATCTCGTTCTGGTCTGTCATTGAGATCGCCGTAGGCATCATGTGCGCCTGCCTCCCAGCAATCCGAACAGTCCTCGTCAACCTCTTCCCCACGCTGCTTGGTTCTACCGCCCAGTCACAGAGCAAGTCGAATCAGCTTCGAAACGGTGGAAGCAACGTAAATGCAACAACACACAAGGGGGCCATCTCGTCTACGATACACCATATGACGGGACACAATGACTCCGAAGGGCCATTTATCATGCTACAGGACACAGAGAGCGTCAAAGATGACTACCAGAGCAAGCCTCGGTAATGATGTAACATGCTATCGCTATTTTCCGCCTTCTTCTACATAATATAATTATCTCCCATCGTATCACGAATGTCTCAAGCAAGCACATGCCTGTAATCACATTATTTCCGAAGTGACAGAGTCCTGCTATACTATGCACGCATGTTGGAAGCTCCGGTTGTTGGCCATATCTTCCACAAGTTGGTAGCCAATGGAGAAGGTATTCAACGATATTAATTGTGGTTTCAATTATCATGAGAACGCCTCGCTATATGCTTCTATTACCCAAATGCACTTGTAGATCAAAATCCTTCAAACTCCGTAGAAACCTCGTCCTTGGATCGAGTGCCAATTGCTAAGGAAAATAACGCGAATTGCCATGACTTAAAGGGTCCGATGTACCCGTCAGGGAGAAGACGAAGACGGTGTGGCGTAATTTCTTTCGGCAGAGAACGGTGAATAGCCATTGTCGCTCACTCAACGAGGTCTAACTCTGCGACCCAATCTCTGACAGCGGCGCGAAGGAGGTTCTGGCGCGCACCTACAAATCCGTCTTCTTGCTTGTCGCGTTGCTCAATGACGTCTCGAATACTGTCCTCAAGTGCTGAGAGGACGACAGTCTTGCACTGCACCCGAGGGGTTTCCAGAGGCATCCTAGAAGGGTTCGAGCCATCAAATTGAGTCATTGACAAGTGGCTGTCCTGGAGGTGATGGTCACTCGCCGTGTGCGAGGATGTGGATGAGCTAACTTTGCTGGAGTCTGGTTGCAAATCCATGACCTTGTTCATCGCATCGACCAGTGCATCATCAGGTCGCCCGACTACCTCCTCGATCCATTCTTCATCAAGTGGTGTTTCGTACGGAAGAATCGAGGGCGTAAGAAACGAGCTTCCATACAGTCCAGACGACATATTCCCAGCGCTTGAACGGTCGACGGGGCTCTTGGTTCTCACTAGGCGGCGATAGATGATCCGTGAGATAATATTCGTGGTGGTGTCAGCAATCATGACCTTGCCGACATCCACCCATCGTTCGCCAGTTTCGAAAACAGTGCTTGAGAGCGGCGCAGGCGTTGGTTCCGCGCGAAGAGCTGCCTTGACAGCCTCGAAAAGGTTGTCCTGAGGAGGAATGGCCTGAAGCGCAAAGTCTGGGTGAAATTGCCTTAGCCACCCAGCAGCATTCAATGGGAGGTCACCATCGATAGTAACCCTTGCCGAGTGCTCGAAGGACTCTAAACCTCCGGGAAGGCCAGGAGTGGAAAGGTAACCGCTGCTTGATGGCGAGCTGATAGCGGACTCAAAGGATGTGATGTAATCCGGGAAAGGCACATCCACATCAATCACGCCATCATCGGCATTTATCGACGTTTTGACTGGCGATTCAAAGGCTCCATTTGGATCAGGTGTCCTGTCAGGCTGCGCGAAGAGATCTTGTGACCTCGGTGTGTGTTCGCGGGGTGTGGTGGCCACGTCTCTGGCGTCGGATGTTCCGGGCGTCTTCTGAGCATCCTGGCAATTGGGCTCCTCTGGCAGTGCGTTCTCGTGTATCATATCAGAAAGTCTTTCAGTCCGTCCAAAGTTGACCTTCCCGGAGGGCGACTGAGTACCGCTACCTTGGCTGTAGGTACTGAGATTTGAAGACTCTCGACGCCGTGTGTTCCACAATCCGCTGATGACGCTTCCCCATCTAGAACCTTGGCTCGTTGTCCGGTTATCTGCGGTTCCCTGTCCCGAACTATCGCCTCTCGTTAATGATCGCTTGAGATCATCTGCTGCAACACTGCTACTGCTTCCAGGTCGAGGTCTCCTACGGCTGTCGGCTCGTTGGACAGAAGTAAAGTGAGGCATTGTAGTTTCCGGCATGATGGTAGTTGTTGTCGCAGCACTGCTCTTCCTGCTGACGATGTCGTTTCCCGGCATCGCTAAACTGGCAGTCCTGATTGAAGCTGCATCAGAAGATCTCCTCTCATGGGCACGATCCATGCTAAGGTGAGCTAGCTGGACAGGAATCGCGGATGCTCGTGTGCTTTGACTGGCAGTGCGTGAGTGAGAAGCCCGCTGAGGAGCAGCTCTACGGTTGATCTTGCGTCGAAGAGATTCTTCTCGAAGGACTGGAATAACAAACGTCGGTGGCGAACTCGGATAGTGCCCAATGGATGCCGAGGTGCTTGGCCGGTGGGCTCGAGTGGCTGGTAAATGCTGATTCGCAGGCAGGAACGCTGATAGGAGGAAGATCAACCGGCGCGCAGCCATCTTGTCTTCGCTCACAATAATAGTTCTTGAAGGCAAGGAAAGATCCTCCTCACTCTGCTTCTGTCGACTGAGGAAGTAGCGGCGGCGATAGGAAGGGGGGCAGAGAGCCTGCAGCCAGTCGGTATGTGTTGCGAGGAAGCCCGTCAGGAGGTTGTAGAAGAATTGGTCGCGGTCCACAGTTGCTGTCCACCTCGAGGCCCAGATAGCCTCGTCGCGCCAGATGCCCCATCGTCCTTGACCGGTTACCACCCGCGAAGCACAGAGTCCAGTGACGATTCTCCCCCGAGCTGTCTCGACTTCCTGCGTGATCTCTGGATTTTCTGATAGACAATTTGGCCAAAGTGACACCAGTTTTGTTGTGCTCTTAGGCTGCTTGTTGCGAAACTCGGGTTGTCGCCTTTCGGCGAGAGTAGGGCCGGGAAGATTTGAAATGGATGGTTGACTTGCAGGCTCTGGGGAGGACACGTCTGCTTGTCTCAACATTGCCGTAATTGTTGACGCGGCGATGGACTGCAAGTGGGTCATGGTGCGCATGATGATATCCCAATGTTGGGTCAAAAGATCAATCCGTTCTTCCAAGTCCAGGGAATAGATGGATTCAGCTGCATCTCCCAGCGTTCCAGAGCCAGACATGCTCCATGCTGAGGGGCGGGCGGAACTGTAGGATGAAGGGAAGAGATCACCGTCCGTGAAAGAACTCGAGTCCCGAAGACCGGAGCGGCCAGGGCCAGTAGCAATGCGAGATGCAGGCAGTTGTACCACAAGCACAATGGCATACATGGGTGTACGCCTCTGCCGAGGCTGAGTCTTCTTTTTCCTTGCGTTCCCATCATCGCCTGTTGGAGGGAAAGGAAAGCCGGCATTTTCATCTGAAAAGCGACTTTGCGGTGTGATACTGGGGTCCAGTTCATCGGCTGGCAGGTTGACAGGGAAAAGGCGAGTAATAAGAACCTTTTTGTAGCGCGGCGTGGGGGCGTGGCTGGCAAGAGGTGATCTCATCGACGGTGAGACGGCCTGAGATGAGAATGACTGTGACAGCTTACTGGATCGTGCACTAGAACGTCCAATGGAGCTTCTGCCATCTCCAAGCGCCGAAGAGAGTGTGGACTCCGGACCACGGAAATCGGACGGCACGACATGCACCTTGGTTGATGTGCCCTTGTACGACATGAGCTCCGAGTTACCGAAGATGCAGCTTGAGAATGTCGCCAATTCCTCTCGATACTCTCGAGCAGCCCTTTGACTCTCGCTCTCTGCGTGGCTCTGTGTTCTGCCATGCAATGACCCTCGCCGGTCGAAAGCTCCTTGCCGGGGTTGCGGGCTGTCTCCCTGGATTATGACAGGACGAGTCGACTGTCCGACCAAACTACTTTTTCGCGAAGTTGAGGTTCGTCTCATACTTTCCTGAGGCATGGTTGGGCTTGTACGTTCAGCTTGGGGTACGGCAGGAGCGGGATGACTGTCAAACAGAAGAGATGAGTTCGTCGGCCCCAAGGCATCCTGCATGATGATGACCCGAACATCCTTGGCGTCGATGCCAGGGTCCTCGGTGTAGTCGAATGCAGCCGGTGAAGCGGCTGAAGGGGTCGTAGGTGCCGTTGAGAGTGGGAACATCTGGTCGTTGCGGTGCTGAAACAGGGTGTGCGCATCGGGGAAGAGGAGGTTACGTGTATGGATGTCCTCGTGGACAGATTCAAGCGAAGCGACGGGCCGAGACGGGGTGCCCTGCGACTGAGCTTGGCCAGTCGCAGGGCCTCCAGATCCTAAGTGAAGGAGACGACCGAGCATCTTGGAACGCGACGAAGGACACGGCAGATGCCACTGAAGTCCGTCAACAAGGTGGCGCCATGAGCGACGGCGACACGGCCTGCAACACGGATGAACGGTGGTGCTGAAGGCGCATAGCAACGTCGGATGACGAACGGCGCTGGGGTGAATCCAAGGTTAGGTTAGGCCAGGTTGCAGGTCCGTCGAATTACGATGTGCTTGCTAAGAAAAATGCTGGAATTTCGTCGGTGAGCGCGCACGCAATGGCTTCACCAAGGGGGGGATCCGAGTGAGTAGGATCGGTAATGATTGCCGAAAAACGCGGAAGAACAAGGGTCGTCGGAGTAAGAGGCGCGTCGAAATATGAAGCTGTGCTGAACGAGGAATGAGATGCTTGGCTGGAAGTATGGCACAGGAGTCTATAACATTGCCAGTGGTCAAAACGAAAGGCAGAGACCGAGAGAGCAGGTTGTGCAGCGAGACACGTGCAATGATACGTGGATGGTTGTGTGGTAGGACGGCGGGATGAGGTGGTGTTGATGTGGGTGAGAAGCAGCGGTGACGGTCTGTGGCCGGCTGGCGGGTGCTGGTGGTTGTTGCGAGTGCTGGCCGGCGGTGACACTTGCTGCCAGCTGGCCAACGTCACTGGCGATCTTAGGGCGTCGTCGTGTAAGCTAGACAATTCAGCCAACAGCAATTGCAGCTGTTATCGATGGCGATTTCCAGGGTTGAAGGGAGGGAGAGGTGTGGACAAGTGCAGAAAGCAAGGCCAAGCCAGTCAAAGAGAACGGAGGCGGGTTGTGTTGAGGTGTTTGCGACGGAAGAGAAAGGGCGGTGATGCGCGCGCGACTCGGGGGCTGGTGGGTTCGAGATGCCGTAGTGGAGGGACTATGGCGCGCTAGGAGGGTACCTGGGACGGTGGGGGGGCGTCAGGAGGGAGGGCCAAGTACCGTTGCAGAGTCGGAACTGGGACTGAGCCTGGCTGTCGAGCCGGATGGTCGGGTCAAGAGGGTTGCCGGGGGTTGGGCTTGGGTTGGTCGAGGCGGGTGGCGTGGCGTGGTCACTGATCCCGTCTGTGCGTGCGAGGATCATTGCAATTTGGCAGGACGCCGGGGTATCGATGATATCAACTTGGTGCAGCCCTGGGAATCGCAGGGCTGTGTTTGGAGCTGGGTGAGGCTCAAGAAGGCCGGTCCTTGCCGATCATGGGAAAGGGCATACAGGGTTCTAGGTGCTGATGTCCTTGCATTGCCATGACTTGCGCCGCTTATTACTACTAGTAGAGTGTCCATACTATAGTAACGCTGTCGACGACTCAGAAGCACACTGTGAATTGCAAAAACAGAAGCAACTAAAGAGTCAGAGGAGGCATTTTCAGAGAGTGAGGCGGCGGGAGGTCCCACTTCGTCAAGCCAGCGCGTTTGTTCCTTCCTCTAAATCCCGAGTCCCTCTGCTTGCGCACTCTCTTTCCTTTCTTGGCTGGTGTCGTCGACGCCAGGAAGGAGCGCTCTACCTTAGTAAGGTTCGTGCCTGCCTTCCAAAATCAGGGTCGGGGTCTGCGTGGGACAAAGTGCGATGCGCTCTTCCCAAGACTGGGCAGGTATGCGATTGGACCAGCGGTTTTTCCAGCGAGGTTTGTTCCTTAGTAAGGCGATCAGCTAATGAAGCTCTTGGAAACGATGTCAGCTGTCTATGGCGCGGTCATGGCATTGCTACCTACGCATATATCTCGTCAGTGTAGATTTCAGGAAGTTGGTAATGAACAAGCAGAAAAGCACGTCATACCAGCACACTTGAATCGTCGCATTCATTACGATATACCCTTTCCCATCCTAATCTATTTCAACTCTTGGCTTGAATAGCACTCAGCCGGAACATCGTCCCTTTTAGTAACAGGTAAGCAACAGCTATCCGAGCGAGCTCAGTCTCGGCCAATGGCACCCTCGATTTAACAAATCCTTGCCTCTCGCTGACAACTGCCAGTTATCCCAATCCTGGCGATTGACCACAGCCCTCTCTAGCTCAGACACCAGCCAGCTCCACCGCCCCATCCTCCTCATCGAGCCGCCGCTTTGGTCCTTGTTCAGACGCGCCCTGCTTGTTCCCGTAGCGGCATCCCGTCTGTCAGTGTGTCAAGACGAACACCTCATAGCCTCCCAACTCCTTCCTTCATCTTGCAAGGAATGAGATCAGGGCTTGCCACCAGCGACATTAGTTTCCCAAGATTGCAAGATTGCACCGCTCGAGGTCGCCGTCGTCCTCACGCCAGGATGTCCCTGCTACGCGCCGCATACTGTAATTGCATCCACCCGCCATCCACTCGTCTTTTGAAAATGCGGTGAATGCCGGGTCGCCCTCTTCCTGGCCACCACCACCCAACGATTCAGATGCATGTGCAAAGACGCTTATCCACCTTCATGCACACCACTTCCACTGTGGACCGTTGGAGGGTTGCCAGGGTTCCGTTGACGGGTCGATGCTGCACTGACCATTGTCTTTGTAAAACGTCTAGTGCAATTTCGTGATCACCAACATGCGAGCAGCATTGCTTCAACTGGTCATCGAGAGGCACACAATTGCAGAAACGGCCGCGATTGTCTGTCAATTCGCCTGGTAGCTGCATGAACTGGGCTGCATGGTCGCCGACGGAGAGCGTCCGGTGCTAGAACCATCAAAGTCTAAAGCTCGCGACGTCGTGTTGAGCTTCGTTTCTTGCCTTACTCGGCATCCTGGGCGGCTAGTGACCTAGCACAACTCGCTAGATGCCGGCATTACTTACAGGAGCAAGTCAGAGGTAGGGCACCAGCAAGATCGGTGCCCAATGATTTACTCTTGCACACAGGACACTAGCTTCCGCCCCGGACGACTCCGCAAATTATGATCAATCAACATGATTGCTCTTCGTGAAGCTGCCAAGCGACGCTGGGGTTTTACTACTCCGTCTTATACGGACACTCAAAAACCACGCACTCACACGGGCTGATCAAATGTTCCGGCAGTCCATTCCTGTCAGACGAACAAGCACCTCATCAATTACTCCGTATCTTCGACGGACAGTCTCTGGCGAAACAGGATCGCATCCTTCCTTTTCTTGGACGAGCAGGTGACACAGAGTCTTATTGTGATCATCGGGTTGAGCATTGTCAATTGGTCGGGGTTCACGGCCCGCCAGTGAGATGAAGATCATAGCGCTTGAGCACGCCTCAATATGTTCGATCGCGGCCCGATGACGTAGAAAGACCCCTGAGGAAATGGTATGAAAAGACAGATGGAGATGGACTTATGAGACAAGTCGGTAGGGTCAACGTCATCGAATCGCCTTTCATTGCTTTCCTTCTTGTGAGCATCCAGGCAGTTGTAGATACTTCATGGCCGACCGGACCAGAAGCGGACCCTTGAGCAAGGCGGGGTTCGTAGGCATGCATGGTCGACATCGGTCTGGAGTTGCTCTGTCTGTACAGAGTAGCTTGCATCCAACCAAGGGTACGACTTGGCACACCGACTGGTGGAGCATCTGCAGTACGCGAGACGCGAAAACACTATTGGTCTGATGAACAACAACATTCCTCAAGCTTGACGCATTTACATACCTCGGTCCTCGATTTGTAGACGGAGCGTCCAGAATGAAGAGAAACCCTCTTCGAAACTACACAGCCCCCTCCCCCGCGCGGGGTTATCCCGTTGCGTCTGCCAGCTCTTACCATCGGCAAGTTTCGCGGTCAATCCCAGTGTGATGTCTCATGTCAACCTGGAACGGGAAGTCCGTGAGGATTGGTGCCCCAAGGGTCGCCCATCCTGCCCGCCATTCCGATGAAGCCATGCAAGTGTGCTGCCCATATGACAGTTGGGGGACCTTAACCTTGCCAATAACTCGAGCGCGATATACGCCATCCATGCCATCCCACCCAGGGACCCCGGCCGACCCCGACCGACCCCGAGCGATCCAAGGCTTGAGCATGTCACTTCATTCCAAGACAGAGTGTCATCTTGAGGAACCTCGTACGGCTGTTCACTCATTTAGATGCAACATCGTGGCAATCGTGAACAAGTCTCGGGGACTATTTACTAGGCTGTGCGGAAAAGTATTGGCATGAGATCAGGGACTGGGCCTCTATCAGCTGAGATCCTTCCTTCAAAGCCTCAAGGCCACGGGCCGAACCTTGTGCGGTCCTTCAAGCAATCGTGCAATCGTTTCGGCAGTCATCTCGACTATTTGATTTACATGTGACGTGACGTAGGGGCCAAATTTATCTGCCGTACGCTGGGGCCGAAACCCCATGTATGCAGGGAGCCGATGAGCCGTTCGGCTGAATTCAAACGTGACGTCGGACGCTATCCGGAACGACTGTATCGCAACGTCCTCAATATGCCGTCTGTGGCGTTACGACAGCTGTACCGGACCAGGACAGCATCTCATCTCTCCGCAGACCGGGCCGCATACCAATTGACAAGCCGCATCATCACCGCTCTGTCGGCTTTGTACCCCAGTTGCGTCCTGGGACGACGTCGATACTGAAGATGATTGCGCCCGAGAAGAAAGCCGCGTTTCCGGTTGCAAAGTTGCAGAGTGGATTCCGTAGGCGTGCAAACACTCCATGATCGTCCTCGCCTTGTCCGCGAAGCTCCCTACGGTTCTACCGTCGACAACAACGTGAGCAGACGCAACGGACTTGCGTTGATCGAGCCTCCAGATATGGAGCTCATGAACTGATTCCACGCCAGGGATCTGCGATCGTGTTAGTAGGTTGCCATTGCCGTCGTCTATGCTTGTCATATTTCGCACCTTTTCGATGTCCTGCTTGACGTCTTCCATACTGACACCGGGCGGTGCGATTTGCAGGAGAATGCTCCCACTGCTCCGTGTTAGTGGTATAGCTGTCAGCAGAATCATGAATGCGATGAATATGCCGACAGCTGGGTCAGCGTAGTATCTCGCGTGTCCCTCAGCTCGCCAGATGATCAAGGCGGCAATAATCACGCCCACGTTATTAATCGCATCACCAATGACGTGGATAAGAACCCCAAGCATGCCCAGATCTCGTCCGGTATGGCCAGCACTAAACGAGCTGTGTCTGTGCTCGTCGTGTCCCTCGACATGCTGTATCATGTCAGTGTCACTCTTAACCTTATCATGGGAGCACTCACGGCGTTTGAGCCATGATGCAGCTCGATGCCGCGCTCGTCTGCAATAGCTGGGGAGCTGGAGGTGTCGTTGTGTGTCCCAGCAATAGGAGTATCGCCACGATGGTGGCTTTGTTCGTGTGTGGGGGAATGTCCATGCCCATGCCCGTGCCCATGGTCGTGTGAATGCTCTGACTCTGTCTTAGGTGGTGCATCTGGAGAAGTGATACAATACGTACCATGCAAGAACGACATGACGAGCACGTTCAAGCCGAGACCCACGCAGCCCATTATCAGGACGAGCATAGGGTGGTCGATAGCTACCAAGTCTCAGCATGTCATAAGGCTATCCGGAAAGTTCAAAACAACTTACGCGAAATGTCAACAAAGCGCTCAATTGCCTGCACCAAGATGCTAACCCCAAGGGCAAGAAGGAATACACCATTGAAGAAAGCGCCAAGAAGCTTTGCGCGCTGCCAGCCAAACGTGTAGCCGTCAGGTGCTGGCTTCTCACGTTCCGAGATCTATACATATTGTTAGTCCAGAGTATATCGTGTCGCCTGCCTCTAGGCATTCAAATCATACAATGATTGCGACAAGTGCAACGACGAAGCCGACGAGATCACACAACTGTTTTGGGAAGCATAGTTAGCCAAGGCGGAACTTGCCGCCGACCTTGACCCGTAATTAGTGACTTGGACGTACGTAGTGAAAAGCATCGGCAATGAGGGCAAGCGAATGCGTGTAGAATCCAACTGGGAAGCCCTGTTCAGCTTGATGCGTCGGGTTCGATGTCTTGAAGTAACCTACCAGCTAACTCTGCTGAGAAGAAAGTAAGAGCAATGCCAATCGTCAAGATCAGGCGGCTCTTCTGGTCTTTAAGTGGCCGAAGCATGGTGTTGGGCAGGAACAAGAGCAGTGCCTGTGTTCGAAAACGGCTATCTTGTGAAGTACAAGAACGAAGGCTTTTGACGCGCCACTGGATGGAGCGTCACCCGGAAACTATGAGATGGGCGGTAAACGTTGAAGATGGAGAAAGGAGAAAGGGGGAAACATGAGGCTGGGAAACAAAGCCATGAGACGAACGAAATGCGTCATGAAGGTGAAGGGCTGGAAGACTGGAGTGCAAGGCCGTCATGCACGGGCCTGGACCAGGTTCTGAAGCGAGCCGGTTTGGGTGCATTACAGTCACGCGACGATGGATGTGAATGGATGATGAACTGGGTTTGGGGCATTTGTGGCTGTTTTGCGTCGCTCATTATTCCCGTACCACGTTGAATCGGGCGCTCAAGGGGCGCCTCTACAGTGTGTAAGTTAGAACCCGCCCTGACGCACCGACTGCATGGGCAAAGTGCATCTGGATAGGTGCTTGTCGTTGAACAGGGTAGAACTACGTATTTGTGAGGATGCTGGATTCACTGGTACTCGAGAATTGCGTGAGAAGGTGACTTACACGATGGGGTATTATTTGATGTTTGAACGCCACAGCAACAGTCGAAGCAACCGTTTCAGTAGTGTCACAGACAACCGGAAACCCGGACTTCTGTGCTATTCTCGGAAGCAAAAGCGCCCTCAGGGTCTACCTTGGTCCAACGCATTTCCCTGGGTGCAGGTGGTTTCTACCTTAGGTAGGTAGCTTGCTTGATACAGCGTCGGACACTGCTTGGCGGCTTCTGCGTAAGTATAGGGTACTCCATAAGGGACCTGCAAACTGGGACGTACCTATTGACTGCTTTACCTGAAGCAAGGGACAGGCAATACAATTACAATAGGTGCAATTCTTCTCCCAGCGAGAAGTAGCATATTAAAGCGCGAAAGCGATTCTGTTTTCTATGTTCCATTCCTGATTGCGCGCAACACGGTTGGTACATGAACTCTGCCGCCCTGATTTGTTGGATCGCATGCACCAAGATGTACGGTGGCAGTGAGCGTCAGTCATCCGGCTTGAAGGACCGATAGTGATTGGAAACAACAAATAACTCCAGCCAAGGCTAAGGACAAGCTCAAAACCAGGAGGAGGCGTTATGTTAATATCCAGAATCGCCCTCAGGTTGAACACCTCCCATCAAGGAAGCGACTGTATGGGGTAGGCGGTGTGGAGCTCATCGTCACCCGCGACAATTCTGCCAGCAGCTTGTCGGTCGCATTGACATCGCGCTTCCATATCTCGAGATCGTCCTATTCGAACAGCCTACCGCGCGAGGACAATGACAACGTCCTCGGTTCGCCAAAGACCATCAGCACTTTAGGACCTCACACCGGCTCCATGTCCCGCAATGGCACGACACCTGCACTCCCCCGCCGGGCACCCCAATGGTCCCACCTACGACAGCGCAGTCGATCCAGCCTAGACCGCGCCTCGTCCGTCGCAGATATCCCAGCCTCGCCAAGTAGTACGTCCACGCGCTCAACAGTTAAGGATGACAGGCGGTCGATCAAGCAGCGTGTATGTACGCTGGGTATTATCGAGGGTCATTCGAGGGATGAGGTCGTCCTCAACTTCGAGCGCCTCGGCGGCGGGGTCCCGGCCCAGACCCTCATGGGAATCACCACGATCAAGGGTGATTCGGCGAGGAATGGGGCTGGCTATGGGAGTCTGAACAAACAGAGTGGGAATGATCATGGTGGGCCAACGAGAGGGATGTCCTGGTCGCAGCATGATCATTCTGAGGCTGTAATCGACCGTTATGTCTTCGTCGCCAAGGATGCTCCGAAACACATGAAGGACCGCCAGCCAGACGCCGATGTGCTCGTCGTCAAGCAGGTCGCCGACGCGTTTGGGATGAAGAAGGGCTGCCAGGTCTTTCTCGAAGTTGTAAGGAGTCCCCCGAACAGCCATTGCTGCTCGCAACGCTAAAATTCCAGACAGATTGATGGCGACAATCCCGTAATCGAGGCGACACATATCGAGCTGACCTTCAAGGATCAATACCTCTCCCGATCAGATCTCTGGAGACTCACGATTGGGGACTTGACGAACAGAACCATTTACAAGGGCCTGTCGATCTTGTATATGGACACCATCAAAGCACAGGTCACGGGTGTCTTCGTAGGCGGGCGGCGAGTTTATTCTGGCTTCTTCACACGTGATACCCGTCCCATATTCCGAAGCGAATCTGCGAGATATGTTCTCTTCATCCAAATGGCAAAGGAAATGTGGGACTTTGACTCGGAGAGCTCTGGCGAGATTATGTTCAGCAAAGTTGTCAACGGCTTCCTCCCAGCCCTTTTCAAGCGATGGGCCACGCTTCGCGTAAAACATCTTGTCAGCATCGTGTTGTTTGCCCGCGTTGAGTACGACACTGGATTAACAACCGACCTGGCAAGCAATGCGTTGCACAGTGACTACTACACCGGTATCCAGCCGACTGGCACCAAGAGGCCTTACAAGGACTTTTACCGCGTGGTTGTCAGTGAAATGGCCAGCGGTGAATGGACGGAAATTCTCCATCGTCTCAAGAAGGAGTTCAACTTTTTCCAAAGAGACATCAGTACTCACCACCACCAGGTCAATGCCGATCTGGGACTTGCATCCGAGGATGAGCTGCCTAAGAATGCACACAGCCGGATCACCGCTGTTCCGGCTTTGTCCATGCATGGCAATGTACTAGAAGCGATACACCTAGCTTCATCGCAATTCGCCCATGACTACATCGACCGTGATCTTACGAGAACCGGGATTTCGATCGCAGTCATCACGCCTGGCACTGGCGTTTTCGAAGTCGATTACGAAACTCTGAGACGTGCAACGGAGGCGATGGTGGGCAATGGCATTGGTATTGACCTGATATGCATGCCGCGCATGCCACTCCATTCTGTGCCCTTATTCAAGTACAAGAATCCTCATTTCTCAGAAGATCGGAACCAGCCTCATCATATCGGGACATCACAATCATACCAAAGTCGTGACAGTACCCCCGGACATCCGACGCCTGTCGTGGGAAGCTACAAATCCCTGACTGGGTCCTTCTCTCCAAGCAAAGGAATGTCCAACAGTCTGACGAGGCGCATCGACTCTATAGCAACGATGAAAACAAACGATGAATGGTGCTATGCTCTTCCACAATGGCTCCATGTATCTTACTGGACTGGTAACTCAGATGAGGCCCTGTCTTATGCGGGCATCGCACTATCTGTGTCGAACAAGGTTGTGAAGGACAGTGGTGACGAATTCACGATGCGGTGCCGCATGTACGATCTGCAAATGAGAAGTCTTCTCGAAACCAATGAGATTGAGACAGCTCCTCTGTTGACAGATCCCAACTTCCCAGCTGACCTCCAAGAAACTGGCTCTTCCTTGAAAGCTTTGCATAATGGGCTCGATGACATTGTCTACATCCCGAATCGACACATTCCAGATGCTTTGTTCGATCATGTTTACGGCTTTCAAAAGTTTGTTCCCGACCGACTCGTGAAACCAGGAGAGACAACTATTTGGAAGAAGCTCAAGGACTTTGACAACTCCCGAGCGAAGCCCCCAAAGGCTCGACGTCATCAGCGCTCTAGCAGGCAAGACCAAGAGCTAGATGAGGACACGGGGAGGAAGCTGTCAGAAGGAGTTCGCCTCTTTGGAAGCAGTCTTCCGGAGCGGAACATCGCACATCATCAGGTGCGCAAGCAATCTGTCAATATCCCTCGGCCAGAAAGGCCTCGTATTGCGCCACTTGTGAAGCATGTCGAGGCATCTCCACCCACAACCACAAACACAAACACAACGACACCGAAGCTCCCAGCCACGACGGCGAGGCAGCCAAAGTTCATGAGGCAGATCAGTCTTGGGCAACGGGGTTTCGGCGTAGCTGCGCCTAAGGCCGTTGCAGCTGAGGTCAAGGCGGAGACTGTCAATGCATCAGGAACATCGACAGCCGCTTCAGACTCGAGACGACCAACTACACCTCGCATGCTCTCAGAGCTCAGGCCTTCGTCGCCAATGACAATAAGCAGCCAAACATCATCACTGCTGGCTGTTCCCACTATCAGCAAGTTGCAGCGCGAAAACGACGGCCATCATGAATTCGTTCCATCCACACCTAGTATACCAATTGCCAAGAGGGGCAGTGACATGGTGCGCCACAACTCGTCGAACCCGCTTCGAAACTCTTCTATGGCAAGCACGGTTCAGAAAAGGGAGGGAAAGCGTGACGAAGATCAAGACCTCAGGTATTCTGATGCTTTGAGAGCTGAAGACGCCCACAAGGTCTCTATCAACAAGCTCCGTGCAGGACCGGTCGTTGAGTTTCTATCAGCACTGTCTCCCACGACCGCTGTTACACCATGGTTGACTCTTTTGAATCCTTCCAATCCTGAGGGCAATCGGATTGACGACGCGCTTCTTTATAGCCGCTGGCAGCACGTGTTCCCGTCAACTTCAGAAATGAAGGTACAGAAGTGGAAATCCCTGTGCTGTCCTGCGTCTGTGCCACTCACGACGGAGTATTTTCCGTCCAAAACAGCATTTGACACAGAGTATCAGCGCCATCCGTATACCATTGACCAAAACATGGATGATGATGTGGCAGAGGAGCCTCGCAATCGGAAGGAATTCATCAGAGAACTCATCAGTCTCAGATTTTCGCAAGGCTTTCAAGTTGTCATCGGACCATCGGTGGCTAAAGCATTCGGCCAGAAGCAGATCAAGATCGCTGACATCTTTTCACGCGACCAGCCACTCGAAGACGGAACAAGCGTCTTCATGTCAGTTGGGAACACCATACACCAACTTTCTTGTGTTAATGGCACAGAGGTTGAGGTCAACATCTTTGTACGCAAGCCAACTGAATCCTCAGCTTCGTCCGAGGAATTCAGCTCTACCTACAAGCCAGCTATCAGGACACTGTTCGATACTTCGTACGAGACCAGAAAGATTGAGATCTTAACTCCCCGACCTGAGCGCAACTGGAACACCATCGACTCTTATCTCGCTGGTCATCATGACGAGATGATGGAAAGTCTCAGGTTCTGGAGGGCACGATTTGTCCTGATCCCAATGTCCATGCGAAACTCTGCTGCTCCAAGAGCGCATGCTACAGACAACCCGGAAGAAGTTCGCATTGAAGGAATCAAGCGATTGGCTCACCTGTGGCAAAAGAATCGCTACTTCCCTCCATCTGAGCAGTGGCTGAACACCCCTGGCCCATCCCGACGCACCGATGCCAGCCTTCTGAACATTATTTACAAGACCGAAGATCCCTCAATTGTTATTGCAGCTGAGCTGGAAAGTCTCCCTCTTCTGGAAGGGCAAGATGCGATCTCGCGCAAGGGACAGCTGATCTCCCGCAAAGAACGGTTCCGCAAATCTAATTTGAACCTATCCGCCCTCGCCGAGGCTATGCAGCAACCCGTGGACCAGGGCGGTGTGAACTTGCGAAACAGACGTTGGCATCTTCGTTTGCACTCAAACTCCTTCATCGGGTCAGACATGACCTCGTGGCTGCTTGACAATTTCGAGGATCTTGAGACAAGAGAAGAGGCAGAGGCTCTGGGTAACAAGCTCATGGTCCAGGATGATGGAAAGCAGAAGGACCGAGACAAGGACAAGGATGGTGGCGACTCGAAAGAGGACAGACAAGACAAACCCCGTGGGCTCTTTGTTCACGTCGAGAGACGGCACCAGTTCCGAGATGGAAATTATTACTATCAGATTTCAAGCGACTACGCAAAGTCACAGCCAGGATGGTTCGGATCGAAACGCCGAGAGGCGTCAGTCCCCCCAACCCCTATGAACGAGAACTCGCCACGGTCAGCCCTGCCTCGCCCTCAGACAGGCAACGAGACTGGTTCACCGGCATCAAGCTCAACAACGCCTACCATTACGGGCCCCCACAGCCGGAATAAGCGTCCACGGGTCTACCTCAGCAAAGTCATCAAATATGACGTTGACCACCGAAAGAAGTCGTACCGGCCAGAACGTGTAGAGCTGCACTACGAGCGTCTTCACAATCCTGACAACTGCTACCACATCCGCATTGACTGGATGAACACCACCTCGAAGCTCGTTGAGGATGTTGTCGAGAGCTGGTCCCGTGAGGCCAGTCAGTACGGGTTACGGCTTGTCGAGGTGCCAATAAGAGAGGCAAGCGCCATCACGGAAGCTAATCCCTTCCGCCGGCCATACCCTGTCAAACTCGCTGTTCGTCCTCCTGACAAGCAACCTGACGCCTATCTGGACCCGAATTCCAGCGGGCCTCAGACGACGCAGCGCAAGTACTTCTACCAGACCGCAATCCTACGTCGACTCGACTTCGTGCTGGATATGGAAGCTGCGTCGAATTTCCCAGCAGATGTTGATGTTCGGTTCTCATGGGGCAAGCCTGACTATCGGTACACGCAGTACATACACCGGTCGGGACGGCTCATCGCTCAGATCACCGATGAGAACCAATTCATCCTCGTAGCCAACAGGCTGTTCAACAACCATGCATACAGAGATCACCACAACCGGACCCAGGCGTCCGAACCTGATCGCGGTGGGAGCAGCCGCATGGCCTCCTCCATGTCCACATACAGCGCAATCAACCTCCCAGAACCGACACCTCTTTCCTCTCCCATGGTCAAACCGGCCTTCCACCATTATTCACCGGCACTGAAGCCAAGCGAGCCTTCTCCCAAAGCCAATGGCCCAACTCTGCCACCTGAGCCAGAGCAGCTCATGTATGAGTTCGAAGCCTTCTGCAGTGACAGGGCCGGCCTTGAAGCGTTCTATAAGGAGACGATGGAGAAAGGTGAGGGCCTTCCAGGTACACCTGCTGTATCCGCCAGCGGTGGCTTGGAGGCTGTGCCAGAAGCAAGTATTCCATCTCTCGGACTGCCGCCTGGTGTGCTAGGCGGCGATGCGCATGGAGGGCCTAATGTACGACTGGGAAGTCCAATGTCGTTCTTGAGGCGTAGTAGCGTGCAGCTGGATGGTATTGGACTGGGATCTGGGCTGCCGAAGCCAAAGAATTGATTTGAAGAGGTGGTTTCGGGACATGAAAAGCAATGTATCAAATGATGTACGAAAACTTGAATGAAATGGGGCGTGTATAGTTTAGAACACTCTGCTGCACCAACTGTAAATGTCATGATTGGCTGTCCTTTGAACATAGAAAGCCCCTGTGATAGCCAAAAGATCCTGACCACCCTCAGGACATCTCGCCAAGAACACTAAGAGTTCTACGTCTCAACAGCCCTGCCTCGGAACTGCAGCCACGGACCGAACAAGCGAAGGAGCTCGATTCATCCTGGCCCTCAGCAACACAGTGCCGAGTTAAGTACGTGGTCGCCCTGGGGTTTGCCGCAGGCTGAGAGAAAGATGCCACCCGATCATCTCTGGGAAGGGTGCTTTGGCTGGCCTGGGACTTTCAATGGGTTTCATTCTTTTGCGGTAGTCAATGGAAGGAAACCCAGGGTCTCATGGTGGCAAAGTTGTCCAGGCAAGCAAGCAACATGTTTTCGAGACTTTCAGCGTGGAAGTGATGAGCTGTTGGCATATAAATGTACTCAATGCCTATGCGTAAAGATGCTATCAAGTCCCACGCCGTGAAATGGCCCGCCTTCCCAAGTAAGCTATGCTCAAATGGTCTAGGCATATGTGTCGCAAACGGTATCGGCGGTACCTACCGTCGCCTTCAGCGGACTTTGAGAGACTGTTTGTACGGCATTTGGCTCCTCGCTGACAAGTCTAGTATTGGACTCGTTCTTCGCGACCATCCTGCCAACTACTGCAATTGATGCAGCGAAGTGCCTTGAAGACCAGGAGTCAGCGACGCCGTCATCGGTTTGCAAGAAGCCTTGACGTACCTTCTCATTGATGTTCTTGCGGCAATACTTGCACTTCTTGGTATGCTTGATGATGGGCTCAGATGAGATGGTCTGGAACAGGTTTGCCATACCATACAGCGCCAATCCCACCATAAAGAATGACACACATTGGTAGATAAACGCTCTGCGATTGTCAGCCAAGTGCTCCAGCAATTGCCATACATGAAGACCCACCCGTAAGTCATGATGACAGCACCATCCTCCAATGCCTGGCCTGGAGTGTTGTACCCCTTCTCCGGATCGTACGTGTCGCCTGCCTGAAGGACGGCGAACTTCTCTTGGATATTCTTTCTGATGGGCAGGAGCACTGAGATTGGAGGCATGAGCACGTCGCTAACGAAGGACTTGACCAGGTCGGTGAAGATAGACGCCAGACTAGGAGCATGTCAGAACGAAGAGGATTGCAGAGCAGCGCAGGAGTTTTACGAACATCAGACCAAAGGCAATCTGTAGAACATTGCCCTCGAAAGCGAAGTCAACGAACCCTTCCCAGAGTCGCTTCACCCTACGAGCGCCTCTTTCGAGGAGAGCGTCTCTCTCGCTGGCCTGGCGTTCAACATCGGAAGGCATGACTGTGATGAGTGCTCTGCGGATTGATTGGCGAGGGCCAGAGGAAGCAAATGCGACGCGCAAGTCAAGGAAGCCGAATTCACAATCGCTCACTCGAGGACAGATGCGCACGGGAATCAACGGAACGCGAAAGAGTGCAAAAGGAGAGCAGTAGAGCTGGAAATGAAGTTGTATTGAGGAAGAAGGTCAAGGAGCAGCGATAGAGGCGCGGCGTTTCCCCTCAGCTTGGCCGTCGCGAAGATGGCCAATGCTCAGGGAAGCTGAAGCAGGAAATAGCGGTAGGAACAGCCGAGATGGAGAAATCGTGGACAAGGATGGGAAAGTGCCAGATGACGTAGCGGGGATGAGGAAGGCACGTGAACCGCGATAAGCGACAAGCGACCTGGTGGCGGTGAGACAGCGAGAAGGACATGGCCAGTAGAGGGAGGGGGTTAGGGACATGCCTTGGAGCTGTCCTAAGGTACCTGCTATTCCTCCTGCTATTCTACCTGTTATTCTACCTACTATTCTATTTACTGTTCTACCTGTTATTCCACCTACTATTCTACCTGTTATTCCACCCACTATTCTATTTACTGTTCTACCTGTTATCTTACCTACTCTTCTACCTGCTATTTTACATGCCATTCTACCTGGTATCTTACCTGCTATTTTACGTGCTATCCTACCTGTCATCTTACATGCTATTTTACATGCTATTTTACCCGCTATTTTATTTATTATTCTACTTATAGCAGCCTTAACTTTCGTGGTTCACCGCGAGTATACCAGAATAACGACCAGGATAATACTAGAACAGCAGGTAGAAAAAGTATCTGACAGGTGCAGGTTGCCGGTGGGATAAAGCCGATCCCGAGCTGCACTGTCCTGCTTGCATCAAAGTGGCAACAGCCAGCGATTGGTTCAATTGCCAATTACCTTGAAGGATGAGTGAGATCTTGATGAGGCGATCATTTGGAATTCAATCGCGCTAAAATACTTAGCCCAGCCCAGCCCAGGTGTCAAACGGCCTTCACTAAGCCGCTGTCCCCCGCCCGTTAATAATGCAGCTCCGCCATTGTCCGTAGCCGTCGCCGGACCCTGAATCACAATTACGTGATCGCCCACTCTGGTGACAAAATCACTACCGAACTTTCCAGATCTCCCGCATCTACCATCGCTCCGGCTACTATAAAGCAACCCTCGACCTCCACTTGACCTGTACCTGCGCAATTGAAGAACGCATCGAAAACACATTTGACTATCACTCAACTTACCTACCCATTCTGAAGCATACAAGTGCCTAAACCCTGCACAACACCCCGCGCACGTCATACAACACCACAACCATGTCCGTCCAACACATCAACTCCGCCACCGAGCTCCAGGAGCTCTTCGAGAAGAACACATACGTCGTTGTCGACTTTTGGGCCACGTGGTGTGGTCCTTGCAAGGCTATTGCGCCCGTCTATGAGCAACTTGCAGCCAAGTACGCCATCCCTGGTCAACTCGCCTTCGCAAAGGTCGACACCGACGCTCTACAGGATGTGGCTATGACCTACCGCATCACCGCTATGCCGACCTTCATGTTCTTCAAGGAGGGAAAGCAGGTCGCCGTCAATGGGCAGCCTATGATCCGAGGTGCCGATCCACGGAGCCTTGGTGCTGCGGCGGAGAAGCTCGGAGGTCTGGCAAAGAAGAGGCAGGAAGAGGCGGCTGCAGAGGCTTGAGACTGAGCGGCGTAAAGAGACAAACAACACCCAGACCAAGTCGACGTCGAATATCTAAGTCGCCTCTTAGCAGGGATATGCGATGAGGGCAGTCAAGAGAATCGCGAACCCCTGCATCTACACCAATCTCCTCCAATTATACGAAAGAACGACGCGACCCGCGAACTGCAACATGAATGCTTTCAATGGCTGTTAGGCTCGTGTAGCAGCACTGAACGGACTGTTCAGCGGTGTCATCCGCGGAGGCAGACTAGACGAGGGGGACAAGAGCTGAGTCAGATCAGGGTGATCAGACGATGTGGTGCGGAAGTCTTGAAACGTTATATAGCTGACATGAGACCTGTAAAACCAATGATACCATGAATTAACTTAATTTCTCATTCTTCGCTAAAGTGTCCTGCTTGACCCTGTCAATCAAATCTAGTAACTTCTTGGTACTAAGCAGTCGCCAGCTGCCTGCCAGATTATCGGATATCTCTACAAAAGTATCGTCTCTTCCACAACTCCATTCCTTTCCCAACAAAACGTGATCACTCGTCGACCCGGAACAGCGCCAGCGAAAGCGCATCCGAGAGAACCTTCTGATTTGGCTTCTTCACGCTCAGCAGCCTCGTCAATCCAACATCTCCTCCCGGTGATGGCGACCTCCCTCGTGAGAAATCGTCATCTGGCAGACCCAACGAGATATTTGCAAACTTCTCATCTACTGAGCCTCCTCTGAATCTCGTTGACCTGGTAGCAGAACTCCGTCGAAGCATGCCGTTGCTATTTCCATTGCCATTTGTCGGGCTAAGCAAGCCAGGTGATGGTGGCAGGCTTTTGTTTGAGATCTCGTTGATAGGTTTCGCGCTGGCACCTCTTGCAGCCTCGAATCTCGCCTTAGGTGCCCCGCCTCTTGCTTCACCGTCAAAGCGAGACTGTGTCTTTGCCGGAGCAGGCTCCTTGTCGTCCTTCAACATTCGCCATAAGCTGCGCAGCCACTTCTCCTTCTCTTCCTGCTTCATCGATCGGATAGGAAGCACCTCTGCGCCTCCCATCTCGCGAGTCGGCCATGGGAATGAGACAGCCATCTCCCGAAGCGTTAGGGACCGGAGTTGCCTCAACACGATCCTGATCTGAGGCTCGACGTTCTCGACCACCTCAAATGGCCAGTCTGCTCGTTGCTGCAGCCGCTCTGCAATTTGTGTCATGGCACCAACGAGCCAGTCGACAGCTACCGCGTCGGGAATCGAATGAGCTTTCTCCAGAAGCCAACCAAGCGTCTCTGGCGTTCCTGATTGATTGAGAATAGGAATACTGCGCTTGTCATGCTCGCGGTCCTGCAGCTTCATGATGAAGTCGTTGTACTCCTTCATCGCGTTGATGTCAAGCCCTTCGAACTTGCCATTGTTTAGTGCATGTACCAGCTCGTCTCCAAGAGCCATGCCGGACTTGATACCGCTATTCAGACCACGACCGGGCCAAAAGTGCACGGTCATAGCTGCGTCACCGGCTACAGCTGCGAGAGCGCGGGGGCGACACAGTTGCGGTGCCTCCTCGGCAGGGAAATATTGAACGCCTTCTCGAACTGCCTGTACGACGATGGGGATTCGAACAACATTGATGACTTCACTCTCCTTGAAGCCAAATAGCTTCAATCCGTCTTCGATAGTCTGCCACAGCGGACTCTCACGGTCTTCAGACGGCGCGAAGATCTGACCCTCCTCGAAACCCTCTGGGGGCGCTCCATTGACGCGGAGACAGCCCGGGTTACCAAATGTTACGGGGCGACCCTGAATATCGACCATCTTGTGCCATTCCTCCTCGGTCAGTTGCATATTCAGATATCCTCGTCCATCGTAATCACTCGCATTCAGAAGATATCGGGTTTGGCCGAGAGTCAGGAAGACGTTCAGGGGCTGTGACCAAGGCAATCCGGTAGGGCGATTGAATGCCAGTCCGAGGGCATAGCTTCGGCCGCGCTCGTTCTCGTACCCGTGGAAGTAGCTCTTTCGGACCCACGATGCTGCGCCATCTGCGCCGAGTAGGACGTGGAAGTCGCCAACCTTGGACACGTCTTCACGCCAGACGCCCTCACAATGTAGATGGATCGTACCGTGGAATTCGAGATCCTGGCACCGCTTGAGAAGGCGATCCTCAACCTTTCGGATCTGGATGTTTGCAGAGCCAGGCCATACGGGTTCCGGTCGACCTCCGAATAGCGCGTGACGTGTCCTCTCAGTCATCAGGTCTGTGACCGAGTTTTGCAGTGTTACGACCTGGTCCCGGCGCTTCGCTGTTGGCGGATAGTCGACATACGGGCCATGCGGTCCTTGTTTCCAGACCCAGCGTCGTTCCCAGAGGTGAACCTCGACCTTTCCTTGACCCTTCTCAGCCAGAGAAATGGCAGACGCCAGAGCGGTTGGTCCACCTCCGATAATGACAACCTTCAGCCGGCCAGCAGGATATGGGTATGAGACGGGATCTAGAGGTGGCGGGTTCAGGTTCCGAGCCATCGTGGGATCAAAGTAAAAGTCGACAATGCTTCGCGTACGGTCGGTGTATATCGCATCCGGAATCTTCGCCTTGATGAGCATGAAGCGAATGGCTTGCAGCAGTGGTGTCGCCTCGAACGAAGCATGCCTGCCCCCGAAGACCCTCGCCTGCACAGCGGCTGCGATCTGTGGAACGGTCCCAAGCTGTTGGTTCATTGTGATAGCTCGCAGCTCAGCATTGACCATTGGGTCAGGGTTCATATTTGTGAACCTCAAGAGGAAGATGCGAGCGCGTTCGATCTCGGAGCGATCTGAAGCGAAAGCGCCTACTGGGTCGGATGTACGACCCCATGCATCTTCATAGACCTGGGGGAAGAGGATATCGGCGTTGCTCGGACTGGCTGCATCTTGCCCAACCGTGCTGCTGGAGCGCTTAGATCGGAAGAGCGGTGTTGATGGTGAGCGGGATCGAGGGCGGAAGCCAGTCATGGTTGTAGTAGAGCTGTGGAAGCTACCCCAGCAAGTGACTAAAGAAGTCTTACGATGCCGATGAAGATGGCCAGGATGAACGGAGGATGTTCCCGACCAGATCTCAGAAAACACTGGGTGAGCAACACTTCCGATCTACTAGGCCGAGTTGCTTTTCATCAGTGGCTCAGTAGACAAGCGCTTGGGATAGTGAGGACGAGGTTCGCTGCGTGAGAAAGAAAGTATCTCAGCGACGGAGGCTGACGAGGGAATAGGTGTCTGAATGGGTTGATGTTTCTAATAGGCCCTTCATGTTCTTCGGATACGGGCGGGAGCTACATTCGAAACAAAGAAAAAGCTTGGGGTCATCAAGTCCTACTAGGCCGGGACGAGACAGCTATATACCTTGCCAGTCTCTGAGTAAGGTCACGGAAGAGGGAGTACGACAGCCAAGCCCGTTTCACAAACAAAGGCTGCTGACTGTTGGCTCAACGTGCGCACGCACACCCTCCCCTCCGGCATCTGTGCAAGGACCAACCGGCATCACAAGGACAGCGGGCCACCCCTCCATGTTCCCCATCATGGCGCAGGCTACTCGAGAAGAAGCAGATGCGTTGAAACGTCTTGGGTGTGGCGGTTGGACGGCCTGCTTTGACAACCAAGAGAATGAAGAGGGGGGAGGGGACTAAGCCAAGTCAATCTGCGCCAACCCCTGCCTTCACGGTTGAACGGTGCCCCTTCTTTAACCCAGATGGGGAGATTTAAGCCTGATCGCAGTTCCAGTGAGAAAATAGCCTTGGGCTAACGAGGTGGTGTCGAGGTGTTAACGATGGTAGGGCTAGCTTCTGCAGGAACAGGGTGGTCCTTGTCGATTGCGATTCTGGTGTCCTTCCTTCGACCCTGGGACATTTTGACTAACAGCATTGAACAGGGTATCTTCTTGGGGAAACAAGGTGTTCCAAGTTGGCGTGTAAGATTTCCATGGTGTGCGATCAGACAGTCACTCAACAGCTGCTCGCGAAGGCTATCTTCAGCGATACAAGACCCATGGACACAAGCAACAAACGCGGCATCCATGCTGCTGTCCGCTGTATGCTGTCCTCGGTCCCGTGCGTTGTCGCAAACAGTGTAACGCACGCCCCATCCGGATGCTTCATCGTCCGAGTGGCTATGACGAAGCTCGGCAAGGATTCGGGGGGCTTCCTCCGTCGGCTCCGGCTCGAAAAAATACAGCGACAATGCGAGCCACAAATAAGCATGTCCATCGCTGTGCAGCGTGTCTAGAACACAAGAAGTGAACGCCGCGACCGATTGCTATTTTTGGCGCGGCTACCAACGTGGTGCTGTTCGCCTACTGGTACAATACTACGTGGCAGCCCATGCATGCAGGTCAGCTAATCTGCACGGCCAGAAATGGAACACACACACGCTTGAATCCAGCCGCGATGAAACACAACATCCCGGATCTATATTTCGAGCCGCGCGTATCTTCCTTTGGTTGTGGTGTTGCCGCCGAGGATGCGACCCTGGGTGCGACCGCATGGCGCTTATCCACGATTCTGCGCTGTCATCGACCGTAAATGATGTCGTCGTGCTGGCATACTGCGGCGGGAATGTGGCCAGAGATCACCCAGAATAGCCCTGACGGCGTCAAGCCAGATTTGGCAACAAGATGAACATGGTTCATAACAAGAAGAAGCTCAGGGCGGCACCATCCATTGACACAGATGCACCTAAGCGAGGGGGGACAGTGCACCAACCGTGCTGAAAATGCGAGCACGAGAAATAGAGCATTGCATGACTGTTACTAACTTGCGTTCATATCCGTGCCTCTCAATGAAGCTAGAATGTTAATTTTTCTGCCGCATTGCGCTGACTCAAGCAAGTCCGTGTCCAGACTATGACTTGTCGTCACTTTACGACAATTGCTCTAGTTTCATGGAACTAATATATTGCTAATCAAAATAATATCTAGTACAACGCAAATTTACGCCTTCGAGCTCTTTCTAAAGAAAGTGTCTTTAGCCAGGAAGGTGAAGGCAACGATTGTGCCGAGGCCAGCAAGGCCGACACCCATATACAGACCTCCTCTATACCCATCAAGTCGACTTTCAACAGTGTTATGGTCCCCTGAGTGGATGTTCGTCTCGACAATCCCCGCGAAGCCCACGCCGAGGGCGATTCCGTAGTTCACAACAGTATTGATCAAGCTGGCTGCGACGCCTTGATGCCCCTTGGCGGCTGCGTTGGAGACGATCAACGTGGCCGCTGGGAAACTGGAGTCCATTCCCCATGGCATGATCACGGCTGCCATAAAGTTCTGTGCCCAGTAGACCTGGTTTAGAGGGGCCGAAGCCGTAAGAGAGATACCTGTGGTGAAGAAGACCAAGGCCATGAACATGACGACTGGCGGGCGTACGTTCCAAGGTCCGAGCAGTTTGCCAGTGACGACGGCGGCAAATGCACCGGAAACGGGAGCTGGAGCAAACCAGGCGACGGTGAGTAGTGGTGCAAAGCCACGAATGTCTTGCAGGAGCTGTGTGAGATATAGCGTCCAGACTCCGAAGCTGGCCCAGCCAAAGCAGACAGCGGCGAGGATGAAGGCTACATCGACGTTGACTGCATCATACGGGATGAGAGGGTTCTCGGAGACTTTGAACTCGATGTAAAGGAAGACCACGAAGAGGATGAGGCCGAGAATGAGCGGGACAAGCGCAACAGGTGTGGCCCAGCCGTCGATCGGGGACTGGGTGAAGGCAAAGTTAAAGAGGATAAGTGCAGCAACGCCAATGATCGACCCGGGCAGATCTAAGACCGCAACCCAGGCTTTCCAGGTTTTGGGTCTTCTGTCTTCGGTTTGCGGCAAGTCTGGAATGATGAAGATCGCGGAGACGGCGAGAATTGCTAACCAGATGGCCATCGCCCAAAGTGCCCATGGCCACCAGACGAGGTCGAAGACTGAGGCGACAGCTCCTCCAGCGACGCCGCCGATTGGAGCTACTGCACCAAAGATGGCGAAGACCATGGCCTTGCGATGTCCGGGGGGGTACATGACGCCAAAGATTGCCAGAGCGTTAGGAAGGCATAGAGCTGGTCCGATGCCCTGCAGCACCCGACTGAAGACCGCGAGGGTGAAGTTCGAATAGGCCGATACGCCCGCAACCATTGACCATACCGAAAACCACGCCAGGCCGGTGATGAACAGCCGCTTGTGTCCGAATACGTCGCCCAGACGTCCAGACAGGAGGATGAAGGTCCCGACTGTGAGCGAGTAGCCGGCGACAAGCCACGCGAGGCGAGGAGCTTCCGACACGCCGAATGTAGCGCCAATCTTTCGCAGAAGCATCAGTGTGCCCATGAAGGCTGCCTGCGTGCAGAACTGAGCCATGCACACGATGGAAACAAGGAGCACCTCGCGGGTGAAGGAGAGCGACTCAACAGGCCAGGGACCGTCATGGTGGTTGTCGGTGTCCTGCGAGGACTCTTCGGTTGAGCTGGGTGGGCGATCTCGCTTTTCTGACATGGCTGTGGATTTGTCGGACTGTTGGATCTTGGAGTCCTCACATGGGGGAAGGCTCTTCAGAAGGAAGTTTAAAGGCCTGGAAAAGTTGATGCGGCCTCGTTATCATGATTATTTGGATCCATCCATCCAATCCATGACCCGTGGTAGTGGAGATGGTTACTCCAGTGTTATGGGGCGCTAGCTTTAGTCAGGCCGAGCGGGATCTCGAGACGGCAGAGAGCGAGAGGTAAGGCAGAGAGCTAAGGTTTGTCCTGTGATTTATCAGATCGGAATTACAGCCAGAGCAGAGGCCGAGTGTTCCGAGTGATGGGGGAACGTCGCCAAGTATCTGAGTGTGCTGATCATGGATGCTATAGTGTTCAAGCAAGTCAGTCTTGCATCACCTTAGCGTTATGCAGGATAACGTTGAGGAACAATGCATTCTCTTGAGACCGGCGGTTTGCAGGCGAGGCTTCTTGGCAAAAGGACCCGATCCTTGCAACGGAATACTCGTGTTCTCCTCAGCAAGCGTATGCCCTACTCTACAGTATGCACATGAATCAGCTTCCTCCTCTTCTTCTGAATTACTGACAGCCCTCAACCTGGCGCATGTCTGATCTGAGTCGTGTGCTCCACAAGTGATCTACCAGGGTTGTAAATCCGTAAGTCCGTAGATCCGACTCAACTCACCGTGTCAGCCATGCTGAAGGTTGAGAACATTGGCATCGTTCTTCCCTCCAGCCGAATGCCATGTTGAGTGCAAAACATACATTCTCAACTGGTCGTCAATGCAGGCACTCGTTGAGGGCTGTAGAGTGCAGTTTCGCTAGGCTTTAGGCGTCTTCAACAGCCTCTTACAGCAAAGTCCGAGTGTCTCATAGGATGGTATTCAATTCTTGTCGTCAAGAAGTACGACAAGAAAAAAATATTATTCAATTATGGTCTCAATGACTAGAAGGACCAGCATGTCCGCTACGCTTTTGTTCGCCATCTACTCCTGCGCTATCGCCAGACTCCTCGTCGCTGACTGCTCTGGTCTTGCCCCAGCTAAACTCGTCGCAATGCAAAAGAGCATACACCAAGATGATCATGTTCATGAATGGCGATGCTACCAGGTAAATGAAGAAGCCGATGATGAATCGCAGCCTTGCGATCGGTGTATGCGGAAGCCATGTGACGATCATGAATGAGTACACCTGCCCGCTGGAGTTAGCTCTCAGAAGATCTCCCGAAGCTCGGAAAGAGGAAGATCTGGAGAGCAATGCGGACTTACATATCGAAACAGCAAAACGCTGATGAGGCCAACGAAAAGCTTATTGTCGAAGATCCTGGCACCAAGTCTCACGAAGACAACAATGAGCGTCACAATGGCCGCTACCACGAATGGGCCAATCCACCAAGTAATAATCGTAATAAGCGAGCACAGCCGTTCGATCCATAAGATCCCCGGGCGAAAGATCATGACAAGCTCATTAGACTTGCTGCCTAGTGCCCATCGCTTTCGCTGCGAAAGGTAGACAGACCAGGACTGGGGTGCCGTTGTGAACGCTCTAGCTTGAAGAGCCTGGCGCGTTTGTGATTTGGGAAATTGCGAGAAGATGATGGACGCGTGGATGGAGTCTTCGGAGTAGACGCCCATGATTTGCTCGGTCATGGTGTCGTTGGGCTTGGGGACGTGACCGAATCGCTCGCGGAGGACGACGTCGCCGAAAGTCGCCTCTTCGACTCGGATAAGCTGACAGCAGCCTGGAAGTCAAGACTCGAATCAGCGCATTGTTCGGGCAGCATGTTGAGGTGCTGAAATGGGCTCTCCGCTGGCTTACCTGGCAGACAATTGACTTTGCCAGTAACACGAGATTGGAACTCTCTCCTCAGTCCTTGCGTTATGTTATACTCCGTATTTTGTAAAAGGTTCCTATATCGCGGTTAGACATTTCTCAATACGACTCGTTCTGCACAATAAAACAAGCTGAGACGTACCAGAGGCCCCAAGGCTTCTCATCAAACTTGACCAAGACAGCGCCACAGACACCAACCACCTTTGGTCCGCCTCGTCTTATCGCCTTGATGAGCTCAAAGACGCAGTCCTTGTCGAAGACGGTGTCGCCATCCATGCCGCACAGGTAATCGACAGTGTCGAGGCCATAGTCCATGAGGATCGAACCTAGGTAGTCGAAGAACTCGGGATTGAACATTGTTGCAATGTGTCCCGATCTGTTCTTGTAATGCCAGAGAAACGATCTCGCCACGCATAAGCTGTCGCGTTTTCCCTGGTTATGCTTTTTGCCAATAATCACGTATGGCACGCCCTTGTACGTGCCATGCTGAACAGTGACGCTCATAAAGAAACCATCCCTGGCACAGTAGCCATTGTCAAAGTATGTTCGCTTGCCACCAGCAAACATGTCGTTTAACAGGAAATCTTGGGTCGTCTGTGTCTCGCCGGGAGCTCTGACATCGCCGTCGACCACAACCATGATCATGCGAGGATGCGCATCAATTTTGACCTGCTCTACCAGGCTGGCAAGAGACGTCTCGACCTCAACTCGGTCCTCGTTGTAGCAAGGAAGCAGCATGATGAACTTCTCCAGTGGCTCCGGTGCCACATCCTTGATGCGCAGCAGCTTCCGGCGCAAGAACGTGAATGCAGCGGCAATGGTGATAGATATGGCAAAGAATACTTGCGACATGGTGTTGATGCTCAGCAGAGGAAGGAAAATGTACCAATGGGTAGGGTATTGGTGGAAAGCCCAGATGAGCACGCCGTTGATTGAGACGAGCAAGAAGAGCAGAGTGTACTTTTGTAGTCTCAGTAGGCCTCGTGAGACTTTGTGAAGTTCTTGATCTGGATTCCATGGCTTTTTCAATTCTTCTTGGTAGATCGAGCTTTGGTATGAGCTGCTGCTCCCGTATCTTGATGTCAGACCGCCGCCAGGCCTCTGTTCCGCCATGTGTGTTAGATCTTGCGCACGTTCCGATATCCTTATCATATTCATTTACTTACCATCTGTGTCTCATTCTCATCAGATGGCTGTGGCAGATCTTGGCGTTCTGGATGACGGACGGGAAGCCCAGGAGGTGACACGTCGCCGTGGGGAGAGACATCGCCATGACTGCTGCGAGGAGAGTGAAGGGCAGTATCCGAGGCTGATCGACGAAGCTTGAAGCTCCTCGCGTCAAAATAGCCACTTGTTGAAGAATCTCCCATTTTTGATAGGAACTTGATTTACAAAAGATACGCAAACCAAGAAAGAAAAGAGGGAGCTCAACGAGCAAGGAGGAGAAAGTCGCAACAACAGAAGTGCCAGAAATTCCACCATGGCTTAAGCACCTTTTGGGTAAGCCTCATGCTAACATATAGGATAATGAGACAAGCGACGGGTTCGGTAGCTTTGCGTTCCTGGTGCAAAACTTCGTCTGAGGGGGCGACATCGGCAGATCCTACGGAGGGTCGACGAAGGCAAGACTTAGAGCCCCAATACTTGCATCGTGTAGACGCGCCTAAGCGACCGTTTGCGTGAAATGGATCTCGTTGCTATGGGAGGCAACGGTATCCTCACGTTCGGTACGGTCTAGATCAACTTCGTCCTGTGGAGTGCCAGAGGAAGGGGGAGACCAGGGTTTGTCGATCGTCTGCTCACCCCTGTGATCGACGCCGCTTGCGGGCCGCATGCTCATGTCTCTCTCCCCAAAGTCATCCATCTCGTTCCGCGGTCGGGGGGCGGAACAAGATGCCAAAGCATTACATGCCATGCGGGAAACCCACACATACTTGGCTTCTGCAGTGGGCTCACAATTGATTGCCGATACCACCGCCTTCGCTTCTGGGGTGTTGGAATCGTATGATCAAGGTCTAAGTTGTCCAATGCCTTTGCCCGAAGCGGCCGTGTGAATGGCATAATGTGAATGGACGTTGGGCCTCTCGCTTACACGGGCCTCTGGTATGCAAACCCATGCCATGTGTGATGGGCTTGCATTCCTGGGCTGTCCCTTGGGCTTTCCTCCTTTTGGCGATAAACGGGGTTTGGAATGAATTCTGACAGCTAAACCGACTTAAAGATAGACTAGGGGTCAACTGACAGGTGTGGGGTTGGGCTGCATTGCTCCGGTTCTGCAACTCGCGTGTAAGTGTGTATGTAAGTCATGGTCGGGATCATCAAGAACAGGGCACGCGACTTGTCTTATTTCCGCTTGAACAAAATTCATCACTATGGTGTTTCTATCAGGGTCATATCTTGTGCCTGTTCTAGGGTTCTTATAGAGTCAGGTGGCATTCGGTCGGCTTGTCCAAGCTCGGCCCTACAGATATCTCGTTCTCGTGTCCTGGAACTCACCTGCTATATCCGCCTGTCTCGGTTATAACGCCACTTTGCCGCACATCTGTTCTTACTTAGAAGGCGCCCTGTTGACAGTTCTGTGCTCGGGCTGAATCATGTCTCCGAGCTGCCCGGCAACGTGGTACTCAACCCCAGGCGCCTTGTGGCTGTCTGACTCTGTTCGCAAACGTGGGCAACGGTCTTCTCCTTGCTCGTCCCTTAGCCACCATTCCAGCATTATCACCTCACTCTCTTCCTGCTTTGGCTTGTCGATATTCAGTCTGAAGCCACAACTTCCGCTTTGAGAGCCTTGGCCTGAACAGACTACCCGGAGTTGGTCGACTTGCCATGTCCAGATCGAGCGGTGGCCTGACGATCTTGAAGTTCGAGCGGCCGCTCCTGGGGCAAGGGAACATGTGTTGGTCAACGGCTGACTTGAGGCTTGACTAGTTTTGTCGTCGCTCGTCGTTCTGGGAATAGTCGTCACACTTTGAGTCTGCTTCTAGTGTTCTGGGCTGGTTGATATCCACGTGTTGGCGGGTGCCTTCGGCCATTCGGAGAATATACGAACATGCGACGGTCTTAACCGGGCGGCCGGGAACGGTTCTTTTAGGTCTGAGGATATTCTAGCTCTTCGTCCCTGTGCTTTGAAGCTTCCTGGCATCTGCCGCATTTGGCTTGGACACAAGCCAACTTGTGCTTGAGTGAACTAGGCAAGCCTCATGTCTGTCTAGATCGATGCCAGAGGAGAAGACCATGACCTTATGATCTTTCGGCACACTTCTTCGGATGCTTTCGTTCTTGTCATCACAGCCTGAGCGGTTTTCGTTCTCGTCCATGTCCGCTTCCGCTGGCATCAGATGTTTAGTCGGTTCAATAGTCTAGAACTTTGACGTCTTCAATGACGAGAAGAATCAAGTTGGGCTTGTATGTATCGTATATAACCAGACCTGAGACCTATGATCTGCATGCCTGTCTCGGAAAGTCTGCTGGTCCATGATTTAAAGTTGTTCGCTATAGTCCTTGATTCTTTGCCTCTATTTCTCGAACATACTCAACACCGCAACCAACACCGACGATGTCTCAGAGGTCGACTCTCGCAAGGTGTGCCAGTCAGGGAGACTTCTACACCTTAAAGGATACACCCATCACAACTATCAAGGAGTATTCTCTCAACGATCCTAGTTTCCCTCCTACACCCCCCGATACTCCACTGAAGGAATCGTTTCAACTCCCATCCCTACACCCCTATATCGTCGCTCCGGAGACCAGCCCTGTTGTGGCAGTGATTGGTACCGGCTATGTGGGCACTCATCTCATCGAAGTGTTCGCATCACAGTATCAGACCTTGGGTTTCGACATCTCACAGAAGCGCATCAACGAGATTCAAGAGCAATTCTCCGTCAATGAGAGAGTTGAACTGACTGCTGATGCTGGTCGTCTGGCTTCGGCAACCCACTTCCTGATCTCGGTTCCGACCCTACTCCTTCCCAACAAATCTATTGATTCGTCGTACCTCCGAAGTGCGCTTGCGACTGTCTCGGAATATGCCCGTCCTGGGGCAACGATTGTGGTTGAGAGCTCCGTGGCGGTGGGCATGACCCGAGAGCTCCTTGGTCCTATCGCACTTAGAAACAATTGCTATGCCGGAATGTCCCCTGAGGTCAGCTGCTGCTGGATCCATGTTACCGTCAAGTCGCTGCTAACGTTTCTTCTAGCGAGTTGACCCTGGACGTACAGTGCCTGCAGCGCATCAGATCCCGAAGGTTGTCTCGGGGCTTGACGATGTCGTCCCCGGTTCACTGAATCAGATCGTGCTTCTGTACGAACAGGTGTTCGATCGTGTGGTACCAGTCTCTAAGCCTGAGGTGGCTGAAATGACGAAGCTCTACGAGAATTGCCAACGCATGATGTGCATAGCTTATGCCAACGAGATGGCAAATGCTTGCGAGGCGCATGACATTGATCCATACGAGGTATGCGATGCAGCAGCGACAAAGCCATTCGGATACATGCCGTATAGCCCTGGTCCTGGGGTTGGCGGTCACTGTATTCCTGTGAACCCATACTACCTCCTATCCAACAACGAGTTCCCGATCCTTCAAGCCGCAACTGAGTCGATGTGGCAGCGTCCGCTCGATCACGCAAGAAAGTGCATGGCATCCTTGAGAGACTCAAAGCCCTGGTTATTCAAGGCCGATCGTGAGGCTCGTGTGCTGGTCGTTGGCGTTGGCTTCAAGCCTGGCCAATCGACCCTTAGCAACTCGCCAGGATTGGCGCTCATACGCGGACTTACTGAGTCGGAGAACATTGAGATTGACTTTGCAGACTCTATGGTGTCTCAGGAAATGGTGCCTTGGGTACAAAGGCTAGATGACGAGGATTGGACATTGGAAGGTTTGGAGGACTACGATATGATTGTTGTGACAATACGCCAGGTTGGACACGACTTCAGCATTTTGGACAGCCTCCAGCGTCCCCTGGTCAAGTTCCTCTGCAGATAGACGGTTCTGGTTTTGGCGTTAATGTGGAAATGGGTATTGAAACTCTAAGAAGCTGCTCCACAGAGCCAAGCAGGGTCTGTGATCCCTTAGGCATGCCACTAACATCCGGGCTGAGTTGAAGTCAAAGCGACTATCAGCACTCCCGAGAGTCTGGTTCATTCTCTTCAAAAGTCCCACTTCGGTGGACTTCCTCAAAACTAGCAAAGGCTTAGCAAGTCGGCATTCTAAAGGCGTCAAGTGGGAATCCCGTTGCGAATCATTTTCGCTAGTTGACAAGCGTCGGTCATGGAGTTATTACATTTGCTCCTTGTATTGACTGATCATGTGTCTCCATCGTTGTCTCAGTCTTCCCAACCCGGACCCGTCAATATGCTAGTTGGAAACGATAAATGGCACTAGGTGCCAGCCACAAGGCGATGGGGTAAACAATGGAACGTGGCCACCTCAAACTACCGCATTTTAGCTTGCGCCTTCAAAACTGATATCAATGCCTTGGTCATTAGCTGCCTATATTCGGTGCTACTTGTGCCACTATCAACAAGTACTTGGCCTTAAGTGCTAAGGGGTCCTTGTCTGAAGAAGCCTAGCAAGAAGTTCCTTTCTTTGGACGTCGAAAGTCTTTCATTCTCGACGCGCACGAACAAAGTCCCCTATACTTACTTCAGCTCCTTTTCGCTACCTTCTAAACTGCTACAGGTTCCCAAGGGCTTGGGCCAAGTCAAATTTTTCATGTTCCCTTTAGAGTATCAGACCCGAGAGGTTCTCTCTACTTATCAACAATCGCCTCGGTATCGTTTCTGAACAATAGGCAAGGCAATACCACTTCCCTGCTTGCTGTCGAAGAGATATCAAAGATGCACAAGCTTTCAACTGTAGTTGCGTAAGAACACATCTGATGGCATAGCGCTGGGCAACAACTGTATTAGGAGATACCTCGAGGGACGGTACGACATGCGAGCTACGAGACTCTATCGTGACTGATGCAGACTCAGATAACGCTGAGTTGGAAGATCTGCCACCGCAGCAAACCCAGGTTTTGGAGAAGGGCCCAATGCTGTTAGTAATGACCTCCAGATATGTGCTCAAGGTAGAGTGTCATTTACTGCCAAGCATTGCTCAAGGTTCATCTGGCTGTAACTACCATTGCCTGAGTACCAGTCAATCCCACGTTCACCTGACAAGTACAGCATCAAGCAGAACATAGGGGAACATGATGTCCTGGTATTATTGTCTAAAGAGGAATAATAAAACAAAATCGCTAAAATCGCGTCGACAGGCATTATCATGAACCATCTGTCGACATGCCTCTTGATGGCGGTAAAGACGGGGGAGGGTATCCAAACTTTCGCTTTCCAAATTTCACAATCTTGTGCAGCCCTCCATCGCCTCAAGTCTCGCTGCTCCATTGAAGAGCAGCATCCAGAGTGTAAGGCCCAAGCCAGCAGACCTCACTGTTATCCTTACCAATGCAAGGAAGTAGTTTCCACTTTAGTAGCTGCCCTTGCGATCAACCATCTTCTTGTCGCGCCTCTTCTGGACGCACAGCACGCAGAACCTTGTCGTCCAGAACACGGCCGCGAAGATCATACATCCAGCCGCAACCCAGCTGATGATGAGGAAGTTCTTGCCACGCGAGGCATGAACGTTTGCCTCCTTGGCGACTTTGTTCAGCTCAGAGATGCCCTTCGTTCCGACGACAGTGACGATCACGGAGCCGATGGTCAGGGCGAGGGCGCCGAGGCCGGCCAGGATGAAGTTGATGAGGACAAGGAGGCGGGATGACGCGAGGATGAGGGAGCCGATACAGGCGAGGACAGCAAGACCGCAGAAGCCCATGCCGACGACGTAGACGATGAAGATGGCGAGAAGGAGGTCGTTGATGAGGTCGATCTTCTCCTGGATCTCCGGGGGCCAGTCGATGTCGGCGAGACTGATACCCAAATCGCCAATGGAGAGCTCCTGGTCAAGCATCTCGGTGAGGTTGAGGCGGTCTATCAAATTGTGTTAGATCCGCGTCTATGGAAATCCTGAATCAATCTTGCAGGGCGACTTACAGGTTGGAGTAGTATCAGTACAGTCAGTGACATTGAGTGAAGGGCTGGAGACTGTAGAGTTGGGCTCCCATGAGCCGTGGCAGGCCGACATGACATGGATGGAGTACCAGTCAGAGATGCCGAGACGGTCGGCAACTTGCTCAATTACATCGTTGGTAATGTTGTTGGCCTTGTCCCTAGCATCGTCGCCAATCTCGTCAAGCTTGTCCTTGGTGTCGTCCTTGACATCATTCCATTTATCCTTGAGGTCGTCGGCGAGGTCACGCTGCTTGAGAGAGTCGATGATGTTGTCAAGATCGAGTTCGTCCCATGGGATCACGTCTTGGCCGATCTTGGAGGTATTGAGCTGAGATTGAGGTTAGTTGGGGTGAAAGGGAAGTCGGATTTGCGGCGGCAAGGGTATCGGTCACTTACGCGGACAATATCATAGTCCTCCATGAACCCTTCGTTGCGCCCGGCGAAGAGACATAGTGAGGACAGAACGATGCCAACTATTGACAGTGCTAGAGGAAGCAGGATGACGAGTCTCGCGAGAACGCCCATGGTGTGCGTTGGGCTGTAGTTGATTCGTGTGGCGAAGGGATGCTTGCTGGTTCGGTTCAGGTTGTCAAGGGACGCGATGAGGCGACACGAGGTTAAGAAAAGCAGGCACGCTGTACGCTGGGAGAAGACAGAGGCGGGAACATGTGGGAACAGGTACGGAGAGGCATGTCAAGGCTGAGGCTGTTCCAAGACAGCAATATATATTCACATTCCACAGCAGCAAAAGCCAAATCAGGGAGGGTCCGGGGTGTCTCCTTGGTGCCTTGCCATGTCATTCACGCCAACGTGCGTAGGACAGCCATGATGACGATGATGGACCCAAGACCCAATCGCAGTTGTTCTTTGTCTGGGTCCAAACATGGTTACGGGCGGCACCCCGACCGCGACCTAAACTCAGTCTCGCGGACCAGGCTCAGCTCAGCCATTCACAGCACGGCCTGAATGAGACAAAGAGGATCGCCCAGCGGCCCCAGGCCAAGGGGTGCAAGCGATAGAGCAAAGCCGTGAAGGTGGTCGGGCTTTGGGGGTCGTCTGCCGGCGCTTGCGTCATAGCAACACGGCTCAAAGGGAACACGGCCACTACCTACGTAATCCGTTCAAAAAAAGGGAAAACAGGCTTTCAGGGTCGTGCGTCTAGCAGGGGTGCCATGATCCATCGGTGGTGTGGAGGTGGCATTGGCATCGGCATTGGCTGCAGCATGTGCTTTGCTGTAAGGGGACAACAGCCACTGCCAGTCAAACAAACTGGCTGCTGATGCATCCTGGAGCAGTGCTGCTTTTAGCCTGAGCCAGCGACTGAGCCGAGCCATGACTGAACAATTACAAGCGCCGCTTTTAGTTTCGGTCGCCCCTCGCATACCTTACGTAATCCAGCTACCTCCAGCTACCCTATATACGTAAATCACCAGGTATCTCCGTAGACTCACGTTGGAATTTCGACCCTAAGAGCGTATATTATCCTGGCAGAACATTGCAGTTCATCGTCAGTGCTCTAGTGTAGTCACAGAAAACAGAGATGGTGTGAGATTTATCTCGCGGACTCTGTTTTGTCGCCCGTGAAGATCCTGTACTTGATGTCCAACCCCCTAGTCCAATGCGGACGACCAATGTATCCCAACAACCGAAGCCCTCCACGAAATATTGCGTGAAGCAAAATACTACCATCCCAGGTAAAACTATGCCGCATGAATAGCCCTGGCAAGTTAATACATAAGCAGTAGATTGACAAGCGGGCTCATAGACGCACATTGTGCTGCGCTGCATCACGCCAAGTTCACTGAGCCATGGTCTTCAGCTGGCTGTTGTTCTCTATGGCGAGACGTGTTACTCGGTCGATCTTCTTGGGCAATAGATTTGCGAGATGTCGACAGAGACTGGCTGAGATCATTGTCTTTTCGATGCCGTTGCTGATAGGTGTCAAGGACTGGACTGGGTGCAAGGATGGAGCAACGAAGCCTCGGGTCTCTTTTCCGTACTTCGCCTTTGTCGTCTCACATCTTTGTTGTATTTCACACGACGAACAGAGAAAGAAGGAGTTGCAGCTATGAGCCTTTGACAACTTTTGCTGTGGTCTGTGATAAGCCCATGGTTATCGTCGTAACGCAGTTCCGTATTGGGACATGATACCCTCCAAGCTAGGTTCGAGATCGTACCTTGGGTAATACTGCACTTGCTTAAGCGGTTCAGAGGGTGAATGTGCCACGAAAAAAACGCAGAGGGCAGTCTTGAAAAGTCGACTTCAGACATCTTACTTTGCCTCTTTCAGCCAAAGGTAACGCTTCATTTGCATGCAAATTCGTACGTACTATAGTTTTCGAAACCCCAAGTGCAATGGCACTCGAAGACAACTTCAACGCAGGAAGTATGAGACGGCGGTCTATCCAATCCAACGGGGTTGAAGATACGTTTAAGCTTTACTACCCTTCCTGTAATTTCATCAGATCTCGCGCCCTCAATCAAAAACGTTCAGTCACGGAACCGAAGAATGGGCGTCGAAGTTAAACTTTCTCAGTTTACTGATACTGTAGTCCACCGGCCCTTGCTCATCGGCTTACTGGCCTCCTGCAACGTTCTGCGTTCCGCGAACAAGGTTGGAAAAGTATAGAGATGGAACAGTCGAAAGTGGGGGATGGTGTGCAAGTCCTACCAAGTGAGGATGTAGCATCTTTCGACACACCACACGACAATGACATATACAGTCAGCACTCCCCAGCAAGGAAGGCCATCTTCGTCGTGATACTGGCCATCTGCGGCATTCCCGCACCCATGTCCTCGACGGGTAGCCTCGCTGCAGCAGAGAACATCGCCGAGACCTTCGCGACGAGCGCCAGCGTGGTCAACATCAGCAATGGGGTGTATATTGCCATGATGGGCCTCTCCGCGGTGATCTGGGGACCACTCAGCACGCTGGTAGGTAGAAGACCTGTGGTATGCACAGGGAGCCTTCTCTTCTTCCTTTGCTCTATAGGCACCGCTTTGACGCCGAACCTCGCCGTCTTCTTCGTCACCAGACTTCTCTGCGGAGCTGGCGGAACAGCGGTATTGATTGCGGGATCGGGGTGTATTGGCGACCTCTACCGACCTGTAAGTAGCACTTCTTCAAGACCTAGTTCAATTGCCCTGAATGGAGTCCCTGCTCACTATGTATACACTTTAAAAGACGGAACGAGCGACAGCCTTGGGATGGTTTGTCACCGGGACGATCCTTGGACCAGCAATTGGTAAGAAGGCCCCTGACAGGGTACGAGGTGGGATGTAGCCTTTCGCTGATCAACTCCAGGACCCGTGATCGGGGGCATCATCGTCACTTACGGAACCTGGCGGCATATCTTTTGGTTCCAATGCGGACTGTCTGGTCTCGGCCTGGTGTTGGCCGTCACCATTCTCCCAGAAACCATCCACTGCGATCTCTGGACCGCCCTGCCCACGAAGTCGCAGAAAGCGACGAGTCTGCTAAAAGCCCTTAACCCGTTGAAGATGCCCCTGCTTCTCCAGCGCAAAGACCTCTCCCTCGTCTCCCTCGCGTCCGCGTCGCTCATCTTCACCATGTACGCCGTCATCACACCGATCCCTCACGTCCTCAATCCGCGTTACAATCTCCAGGCCCCGTGGCAGGCGGCTCTGTTCTACCTGGCCCCGGGACTGGGCTACCTCCTAGGAACTTTGCTTGGGGGGAGATGGGCAGACCGCGTAGTTCGCAAGTGGAAGGTGAAGACTGGCGGTGTGCGTCGTCCTGAGGACAGACTCCGGAGCGGCGTGTGGTTCATGGGCGTGGGCATGACGGCTTCAGTGCAGGTGTACAGCTGGTGCGCCCAGGAGAACAGTGGTGGCATTCCCGTGACTGTCATAGCCCTATTTCTGCACGGCTTCTGTCAGCTCATGATCTTTCCATCTCTCAATACCTTCTGTCTTGGTAAGTTGGCTGTCCGAACCCCTTTTTCCCCTTGGCACACCCAGACTTCAACCCAACTGCGTTTAAGTCTGGCAATCCCAAGACGGTGCAAGCTGACGGTCATTCTTTTGAGACGAAAGACATTCTGCCAAACCGATCTGCAGAGGTCGTGGCCGACAACTACCTCGTCCGCTACCTCTTCGGCGCCCTAGGCAATGCGGTTGCCCTGCCTGCTATCAATGCCATTGGGGTCGGAGCTTTCAACCTGATTGCCACCTCTTTCGTATTGATCAGCTGTTTAGGGTTACTCCTCGTTATATATAGAAAAGTCTGAACTGAGACATACTTTGCATCCTGTGGCGTTTTGCCCCGACCTTTTCGTCTGACCTGTTTCCTCCAGTTTGCAACAGCTTAGCTCCCTCGCGATAGACCAGGTAATCCAGCACATCAGATCTATTTATTGATTTCTCTAGCTCCAGCAGAATTTTTCTTATGCAGGAGAAAGAAGTTGGGCATTTTCTGGTTTATGATACTTGATTTGTGTCAAGATATGACTACCAGGTCCGTTTGCTCTCCGGATCTAAGTCAATAGAACAGATCGTGCCAACTTCAACACGTAGTCATCGTAGCGGGAAGAAAGAACCTATTTTGGATATGCACAGTCTCATACACTATCCGCATAACTCAGGACGATGCTCAAGACAAATCAGCGTCCATATCTACCAGATCGTGAATAGCACCCTCGATAATGCTCACAGCCCGGTCCAGATCAGCCTCACTGATCACCAGAGGAGGAGCCAGCCTGAGACGGTTCGCGTAGGAGAAGGTCAACACTCCCCTCTTGCGCATCAATGCCGTGAGTCGTGCGGCAGTGACCTTTCCAGAAGGATGTGACTCGTCGATGTAGAGACAGGCAAACAGCCCTCTCCCTGTCACCTCGACGGAGGTGTGTGGGGATCTGATAGCCAGAAGACGTTCCTTGAGCCTTTCTCCGAGAACGAGTGACCGCTCGGCAAGGCGCTCGTCGAGGATCACGTTCAGAGACTCGATGGCCACAGCGCATGCTAAAGGGTTACCAGAGAAGGTTCCGCTATGTCTGGATAACATGTCAGCTTTCCTATGCTCCAAGGTACAGACGTTACAGTTTGGGAGATACTCACTCGCCTCTATGCATTTGGCTCATCACCTCCTTCGTGCCTACCACCATGCCCATCGCGTACATGCCGCCGGTAAGCGCCTTGCCAAGTATCACCATGTCCGGGTTGACCTCGTGCTTCTGGTACGCCATGAGATACCCCGTCCTGCCCAGACCAGACTGGATCTCGTCCATTACCAGCAGAGAGCGGTTTTGTTTGCACAGGTCCGAGACGCCCCTAACATAATTGTCGTCGACAGGCAGGCAACCTGCGTAGCCCTGGACACACTCGAGGATGACCGCGGCAATGCGCCGGCCTTGACGCTCGAAGGCGAATTGAAGGTCTTGGAGGTTGTTGAATCTTATTTGACGGCCATCGACGGTTGCCCCAACTCCGGGAAGAAATGGACCGTATCCTGCATATGCTGTGAGCCCATGCTTCTGTCTGTCTCCGAATCCAAGAGGATACGACTGACGACGTACCATTTCGGATGAATTGGTTGCTAGAAGCCGAAAGAGGGCCTAGAGTCTTGCCATGGTAGTTGTTGCTGATGGTCACGACAAGCGCCTCGTCAGGCTCGATGCCCTTCACATTATACCCCCATTTCCTAGCAACCTTGATAGCCAGGTCCACAGCCTCCGACCCGGAGTTCATCGGAAACGCGAGGTCCAGACCAAGCATCGTACAAACCTTCTCACAAAGCAATGGGTACCACTCATTATGGAAAGCGCGAGAGGTGATGGTCAGCTTCTGACACTGGTCCATCATGACTTTGAGGATGCGAGGGTGGCAGTGGCCCTGGTTGACAACGGAGAAGGCGCTGAGGAAGTCGATGTATTCTTTGCCATTGACGTCCCAGAGTCGGGCACCCTGGCCACGGGTGAGAACGACGGGCAGGGACTCGAGGCTGTGGGCTGCATAACGCTCTTCGAGGTTGATGTAGTCCTGGGTGGAGAGGGTAAGAGACTGTATTGGCTTCTTGGTTCCATGATCCGTGAAGGTGTCCATGGTGACAGCCTCGGTCGTAGTAACTGCAGGCGCCATTGTTCAAGATGGAAGGTCACCGGATTGGCTGTAGTAACGATACCTTGGCCCTTGGGAACGGTAAGAAAGCTTGTGTTGAGCTCTAGGTGCATGGAGATATATGCGATAATCAGCATAACAGCTTTGAGATAAGCTGAAAGGGAGCGACATACATGTACTTGAGGCAAGCATCAGTGGGATGACATTGCATTCACTTAGAAAGATACAGAACAAACCGGGCGCTGGCTGGATTCTCACCCAGACCAGCTCTTTCTATGAGGTGTACTACCGAGACCCTGTGGCGTGCGTCGTTTATTCTAGCTGCATCTGGAGCGATTTGCCGCCTTGAACTCCCTACTAGGTAAAGGTCAGGTACCCATCAGGTAAGGTAGGAGGTTGGCTGGATCTATAGAGAGAACTTCAACTTCATCAGGGATTGAAAACGTCACGTATGCATGTCTAGGTCCTTGTATGCAGCGGCGGTCTAAGTCATGCGGAATAGCAGATACCAAGGGGGCTCCTTTCTCAACACCACGTCGGGAACCACAAGATTTCGAGGCTGTTGATGCTGGTATGCACTGACGGACTAGACGAGACTAGATGTATTTTCCATTTCTGCTTCTCTAATAATCTAGTATCTTCACGGGTCTGCCGCCATCTCACGCTGTGCCTCTTCAATGCCCATTCGAATCGCCTTGAGTGTTTCCAGAGGGTCTTTTTCCCACCAAAAGAAAAAGCTGTCAGCACTCATCCAAGGTATCCCTACTTTACGCCTAATCCCTCAGAAGAAAGGGTGAAACTTACGAGGCAAATCACTGTGGACGCAACAGCTGAACTCCCGTCCCTCCAGGCCCAGCTTCACAGCCTCGCCCGTCGTCTTGGCCACCACTTGGTCGTCCTTGACGGCTAGCTTGACCTTGGGGGCAATATCCCCGAGTGGCACGCGGCCGTCACGCAGGATGGACATGAGCCTCGCTTCCTCGTTGTAGTGCACATCCGGGTAGAACTCTGGGATATACTTCATACCCATTGCCTTGGCCGTCTTCTCCATGCACGTCCCCGAGATGAGGAGCATCGGCACTTCAAACACCTTAGCCGCTCGCATGACAGCGTCGCAGTGCGGCTGGCTCGCCTCGCACATGCGCCAGAGGTAGCCGTGGGTCTTGATGTGGTTCAGGGGCATGTCCTCAGCTTTCAGCATCCCCGCGAGGGCGCCAACTTGGTACACGATCTGGTCAAAGAGGTCCGAAGGGGAGAGGTCTATGTGGCGGCGTCCGAAGCCTTCGCGGTCCGGTAGCGAGGGGTGTGCTCCAATAGGGACGTTGTTGGCCTTTGCCAGTCTGATGGTGTTGTGCATGATGACGGGATCGCCGCCGTGGAAGCCGCAGGCGATGTTGGCGAGGTCGATCAGTGGCATGAGTGCCTCGTCAGGGCCCTGACATGGAATGATTAGACCTGTAAACATGCTATTGCCGGTGATCGAAGTGAAGAAGGGCATGCTATTACCATTTTCCAGCTGCCATAGCCTTCGCCCATGTCGCAGTTGATCGTCACCCGAAGGCGGGCGGCATCACCATTGACGGTCGCTATTGAAGACATTTTCCCCTTTTGCTTCTCCCTTTTCCCCCTATTATTAGTTCGTGTGTACTCTAGCGATGTCAAAGTTTCGTAGAGCAGAACTCGTCGAGACTCAAGCGGACCATTCGTGACAACATTAGGCCTCTTTTCGTCTTTGTTGTAGACCACATGTCGCCATTGGTGTTTCCCAATAAGCCTCAATTACTTATCAGAGTACCATTATCATGATGGGCTAGACGCAACTCATCCGTATCTGTCTCGCGTTCCTGATACCTTAGTCGGGACGGCGAGACGCATGACTTATCAGGGTTAGCACAGCCGCCTCGCTCAAGATATCTGGTATCACTTGCTCTGACTTGGTTGCTGCAACCAAAGATTCCAAAGATTGAAAGGGCTAGTACCTTCAGAGATGGGCATTATCACGATTTCGCTTCACTGACTCATGAGCATCTCTGCTACTTGGAGAGAATGTAGATGTTCGCGGTTGGATCACCCCGAGAGCTAGTCCTGAGGGTGGCCATTCTCGTGAGTGACAGATAGCTGTGATATGTCTTTTACTGTGATTCAGAGTTTAATGTAGAGCCAGCCATCACGCAGCTTGGCCAAAACCCTATTGCGAAGCACTTCTACTGGGACGACCTCGGAGCTTAATACAAAGAGCCAGCTGTCCAATAGTGTAAGACACAATGTTTTCCGTTTTATTGTATGTGTTCTTTACTATATTCCTATATTCAAGTAAAATAGCCCTTAGTTGATAGAGGGAACCTCTCCCTGAGGTGTCACACGGACCAAGTGCCTCTTGACCCCGTTCTCCAACCCATAGTCGAGCGTCACTGAGTGCTGCACCATGCGGTTATCATACACCACCACGGTTCCGTCTTCCCACGCGACGCGCGTCTGGAAGTCCAACCCCTTGTGCATGTGATCAAACAGGAAGTTCAGAAGCATGTCACTTTCGCCCTTGCGCAGTCCTAGGATCTTGGTCGTGTACTCCGGGTTGACCCAAAGCGCCTTGCGGCCCGTGACAGGGTGCTTGCGAACGACGGGATGGACTGTGTCTATACCCGGTCGACGAGCAAGGTTGGTCTTGCCGGAGAGAAGGTTCTGGCGCGTTCCTGAGTGTAGAGCAGAGAGGTTCTCGAGGAGAGACTGCATGGTTGGCGAGAGGCGGTCGTAGGCTGTCATGGCATTCAGGTAGAGTGTGTCTCCTCCCGTCTTGGGGCCAGCGAGGGACGAGAGGAACGTGGTGCAAGGAGGGTTTCTAGATATTCACGCGGAAAATCAGCTCCTGAGTATCTTGGAAAAGTGGGAGGACGGATCGTAGGCGTCCGTTTTTACTTGGACTCACACTTCATAGGACATGTCGGTATGCCACGCAACTGTGTTCAACTGTCCCTCCTTCTGGTTATCAAAGTAGCTTCCCTTGTCGCTATCCCGAAACACGACGGTCAACTCGGGTGTGTCCTTGGGATGCACCCCCCATTGGTGCACGTGCAGCCTGCCAAAGTAGCTGCCGTACTCCTTGAGCCACTCGCGGCCCTGGTCGACGAAGTCCTGGTCACGGAAGACCAAGATGCCCCTCTCGGAGGACCACAGCGCGAGCTCATCCTTCTGCTGGTTGGTGAGCTGGCTGAGCTGCAGGCCCCAGACCTCGGTGCCGATGTTGGGAGTCATGTCTTTGCGCTTGGGGATGGCGGACAGGAGGGCCTTCTTGGCCGGGTCGGCGAAGGAGGCGCGGTCGACATGCTCATAGGGGGTCAGGGGACCCTCTGAGGTGAGGGTGTTGTAGGGGAGGAAGTCCTTGTACTTGTACTATTCGTCGGATGCATCCTTTTAGTATTTGCCTTCGGCCGTTTTGTTGTTCAATGCCAGGTGTTTGGGCAGGGGAGGGTTAGGGTATAGGCTTCGGTGGCACTTACTTCGACGTCGTCCTTTGAGTAGTCCAAGGTCGTCTTGACGGGAATCTCGGTAGGCCCAACGGGATTAATGAGCACCTGCTCGAGGTTTGCAGGCACCTCGAAGTCTGCCGGGGGTACAAAGTCTGGGTTCTCGACGAGGCTGGTGTGGTATCGCTGCGCCTCCAGGCGAGTGACGCTGGTGGGGACAGCGGTCTCAGTGATAGTGGTGTCCATGGCGGGCGAACGAAGATGAAATAAGCCCGGCACTTTGGCGCTGCAAGGTAGTGGCAGTAGTGACCTTAGTTATAGTGAACGAATGAAATCTGCCAATTCTCTCTCAATTCTTAGGCGAGTTGCTGAATGCCAGGGACCTCAGGTGGATTGCACTGCTGCTCCTTCTTCTTCTTATGATTCTCGCTGGTCGAGTTGCCTCCCACCTTATGTTCGGTGTCTCCAGTGACGACGTCCCGAGTCCATTCTTTTCTTCTCACCCCATTACTCACTCACTCAGTCTCTCACAACATCGATATCGACTGTATCTGTATCCGATCTCATCTCATCATGATAAGATCCTCAGCCAGTGTCCCGGACTTCCCAAACGAGTCATGTCAGGATATCGCACTATCTCTCTATCAGCCAAGGCCCCATCAAGGCACTCGAATCCCCATGTCGTAACACCGCCCCCAATTAGACCGACCAAGCTCCAACCCGCATCATGCTCCGCCTATCGTATCGCCCGCGACATCGAGGGTCTAGACGCAAATAATACCTTGGCTACCTTCCTTGGGGCCCACTATTGAATTGAGGTACTGATACCAACCTGGCGGCATCAGAATGCACTTCTTGACAACCAACGTCGTTGCCACCATTCTTCTAATCGCAAGCCACAAGCCAGGGACTGCCATGCCCCTGCTCTTACACTGCGAATAGCGTCTGACTAGTCTCGATGCACGGCAAGGGCCTCCTCGAAGCAGAGGCCCCCTCCCCCCAGAACCCCAGATACCACTCGCCATCCAACTGGACCTTTATCATTTTCAGGGAGCGGCCAAGCTTTGGGTAAGATAGGACATCCGAGCTGTTGATATCATCAGGCCTTACCGGCTCTTGCTATAACCACGTCGAAACCCTCCGTTGAATTGGCAAAGTTGACCAACCCTCTGAAGGATACTCTAGACACCCATTCATTTTGCTCATTGCTCAAACACTTTTCGTCCCTTGCGCAAGTTTCGTCAACATTGCCATGAAGGGAGATAATCCTCCTCAAGTCCAGGGGACGTCGGTCCACTCCTCGTCCACGCCCGAGGAAAAGATCCAAGACGCCGATGTGGCTTTGGCCTTCATTGAGCAGCATGGCCGCATCGAGTACACGCCGGAGCAGGAGAAGGCCGTCATTCGGAAGATTGACTGGGCGTTGATGCCGCTGGTACGTTGAACGACAATGACAGCAGCTTTCTGAGTGCGTCGATTACAATTAATTGACCATGGGAACGTCATACAGATGTTCACTTCATATATGATTCAGTATATGGACAAAAGCGTCCTGGGCCAGGCTGCCATCTATGACTTGATCACGGACCTGGGCCTAGTCGGTCAGCAGTACTCTTGGTGCTCGTCAGTATCCCCCCCTTTTTTCTTTTCAGACTTTTCCATTTTCCCGCTGACATTTGCTCCAGATCTCTCTTCTACTTCGGCTACCTGGTCGCCCAGCCCATGGCAGCCTACTGCCTCACCTATCTGCCCCCCGGCAAATTCGTCACCGGCACCTCTCTCGTCTGGGCCATCGTCCTCTTCTGCACAGCCGGCTGCAGCAACTTCCAGGGCATGGCCGCCGCCCGCTTCTTCCTAGGGTTCGCCGAAGCCGGTGTTAGTCCCGCCTACGTGCTCATCACGGGCGCCTGGTATACCAAAGACGAGGTGCCTATGCGCATGGGCATCTGGTTCTGCGGCAACGGCCTGGCCATCATCATTCAGTCTGTTCTCTCCTACGGCATCGGCCACATCGACAGCACCGGCATCCCCGTCTGGAAGTGGTTCTACATCATCTTCGGCATCATCGGCTTGGGCTGGACCGTCGTCCTCTACCTGTGGATGCCCGACAACATCCTTACGGCCAAGTTCCTCAGCGAGGATGAGAAGGCCATCGCCGTAGAGAGGATCCGCCGCAACAGGACGGGCGTGTCGAACCCGCATTTCAAGAAGAACCAATGCATCGAGGCTCTCACCGACATCAAGGTCTGGTGGGCCTTCTTCTACACCATCGTCTGGATGATCCCCTGCACCGCTGTCGCCAATTTCGGCTCCCTCGTCATCCGTGGCTTCGGCTACGGCCAATTTGAGAGCTCGTTGCTCAATATTCCTCTGGGATGCACCGAAATCATCGGCCTTCTGGTCGCGGGCTGGGTGTCAGGGAAATACCCCAACATGCGGTGCGTCATGCAGGTTGCCTGCAATACGCCCGCTCTTCTCGGCGCGGCCCTCATCAACGGCCTGCCCGAGAGCAACCATGTTGGGCGTCTCATCTCTTTCCATATTACAAACTTTACCATTGGCAGCATCACTATGCTCTGGGCCTTGACAAACTCGAACATTGCTGGCCACACAAAGCGCACCACGAGCAATGCAGTCATGTTTGTCGGATACTCCAGTAATTCTCCCCTCCCTGCTTAGCCTACCTTACCTCCAAGTATCATGAGTTGCTGACTAGTCATACAGCTGGGTTTATCATCGGCCCCCAATTCTTCCTTGGTCGAGAGGCGCCCAAGTACCCGACTGGTTTCAAGACGATGCTTGTCTGCTTCGCCATGGCCACTGTGTTCCCTGCTTTCTACTGGCTCTACATCACGTGGGAGAACAGGCGAAGGGCGAAGGTGCTGGCGGCTAGCGGGGAGGCGGACGTTGTGGTTGAGAATGAGGAGTTCCTCGATATGACCGACAAGGAGCAGGCACACTTTGTTTACATCAAGTGAGAAGATTGTGCGAGACGGGACTGTTGCATGGTACAGCCGGCGGCAGACGCAGGGACAGGAACCCAGGTCATTGAATTTTTCCTGTCCGCTACCTGTTGTAGGATTCCCAGCTTCATGCTAGATTGGAGAATCAACCCGAGGCACCAGTTTGGAAAAGAAACAAGGGGCCTAGTTACGCAAGCTGTTCATTCATGTACCTCACTTGATTCATTTGCCTCGCGTGATGCATTTACCTAACTTGATTTATTCGCCTCGCTTGGTAGAGCTTAATACATTAATGAGCGCTACTTGCAAGCTCAGAACATGTTTATTTTCAGATCAGTCCAGCAAAATGTAAACTCCGCGATATGAACAAAGTAATCAAAACCTCCGATAGCATTTCTTACGCTGCCTTTAAAAAAAAAACATGATGACATCGATCTCCAGACTTGGCGATAAATGGTAGATAAAAGTTAGATTCCACACCCCCAGGATCCAATTAACGAACAGATATAAACAAGCCGTCCACCGTCGAGGGTGAGTCCACATCCTCTCGGTGCTAGACTCTTATCTCGACGCGCCAGAAGTTCAAGGGTTCAATCGTATCAGCGACAAGCCTCTGCCCTTTTTGGCAACGGGTTACGCCTCACCGAGCTTGGGTTGGGTTTTGGAGTGTGTACCATTTAGTTGCCTGATAATACTAGCGACGGGAGGAGAACGAAGATGTTACTTTCGGGCTTGATAGTGACGCAGCAAGGCAGAATATGGTAATGTTGTAACTAGTAAATTATCATAAAGTGTCTGTTTGATTGCATGCTCCTGACGGGGATACACCAGGCACACAAGCAATGAGGCCGAGGAGCACCTTGCCACGAGCCAAGAGCAAAGCACCACTCGCCTACGAAAATACCTTGACATCTTAGTTGCTGTAATGCACTTGGCCCGAGTTCTCGTCGCGAACCGCGGCGAAATCGCAGTCCGCCTCATCCGCTCGTGCCAGAAGCTGGGTATCACCAGCATCGCCATCTACACCTTCGAAGATGCAGACGCCCCCCACGTGCGCATGGCCGACGAGTCATATCGTCTGCGGCAGCGAGGTTCTCAAGGCTACCTCGACGTAGAGAACATTGTCGACATCTGCAGAGAGCACAATGTGCAGGCTCTGATGCCCGGCTATGGCTTTCTGAGCGAGGATACCGGCTTCGCTGCAGCTCTGCAGCGAGCTGGCGTTCTATTCATTGGACCTTCGCCGGAGAGCCTCAGCAGCTTCGGGCTCAAGCACACGGCGCGAGAACTGGCTATTGCTGCCAGTGTGCCTGTTGTCCCCGGGACCGCGATGATTGACTCGAGCGACGAAGCCCTGGATGCTGCGGAAAGGCTGGGCTATCCGATCATGATCAAGGCCACGGCTGGAGGCGGAGGCATGGGGCTCAAGACGTGCCACAGCCCTGCCGAGGTGACTGCGGCCGTGGAGGCTGTTAGGAGCAGGGCGGGCACGCTGTTCCATAACTCGGGCTTCTTTGTCGAAAAGTACGTACAGAACGGTCGGCACATCGAGACACAGATCTTCGGCAACGGGCAGGGCGACGTCGTCTTTCTGGGAGAGCGAGAGTGCAGCGTCCAGCGAAGACACCAGAAAGTCATCGAGGAGAGCCCTAGTCCGTTCGTCCTCCAGCATCCGGAGGCGCGGCAGAGGCTCAAGGAGTGCAGCATCATGCTCGCCGCTTCGGTGCGATACAAGTCTGCAGGCACGGTCGAGTTCCTAGTAGATGATGACACGGGAGACTTGTACTTCCTCGAGATGAATACGCGACTGCAGGTCGAGCACGGCATCACCGAGCTCTGCTATGGCGTGGATCTCGTCGAAATGATGCTTCTTCAGGCTGATTTGGAGCTCAGCGGACAAGAGGGCATCCCCAAACAACAGCTCGAGAGCTACAGCAAGGACAGTCCGGTTGGGCACGCGATTGAAGCGAGGGTCTACGCCGAGAACCCCGTCAAGGACTATGCACCCGCCCCAGGCTTGCTGCAGCATGTTCGCTTCCCCGCTCAGAAAGGCGTCCGCATCGACACATGGGTCGAGAGTGGGACGCTGGTCTCGCCGTGTTTCGATCCCATGCTGGCCAAGATCATGGTCCACGCAGAGACTCGTCCGGCTGCCGTGGCCCTCATGCATCAGGTCTTGCGCAAGACGCTGATCCAGGGTCCTCCAACCAATCTAGACTTCCTTGCTGCTGTCGTTGATGGCGACGACTTCCTCAGCGGCTTCACGACCACGACCATGCTCGACACTCGCTTCACCTACAGCCCAGCTGCCATAGAGATTATCGAGCCAGGAACACACACGACGGTCCAGGACTTCCCCGGCCGAATCGGCATTCCCAATGGCGTTCCCCTGTCGGGACCGATGGACTCGCTTTCCTTCCGAGTGGCGAATCTGCTGGTGGGCAATGCAGAGGGCGTTGAGGGTCTCGAGATTACACTCGTCGGTCCGTCCATCAAGTTCTATTCATCCACCGTCGTCGCTCTCTGCGGCGCACCCTTCAGCATGACTATAAATGGTCAGCCGGCCACCATGTGGACACGCCATCTCGTCAAGGCTGGCTCGGAGATCAGAGTTGGCCAGGCTTCCTCTGGTGCACGTGCGTATCTGGCGATCCGGGGCGGTCTCCCTGGCATCGCCAACTATCTTGGTTCGAAAAGTACCACGCCAGGTCTCGGCTGGGGAGGCTACCAGGGAAGATGTCTTCAGGCTGGAGACTTTATGTTCCTGGAAGCAGGCTTATCAAAGCCCCCGATGGATTCATCGTCTGCAGGCTCAGTCGTCTTGCCTGATAACATGATACCATCGTTCGAGCACTCACCTCGCTTGTATGCCCTTCCCGGGCCGTGGTTTTCAGAGGAGTTTGTCACGGAGCAGGGTCAGAAGGACATATTCAGCAGTAAATGGAGCTACTCGGTCAACTCCAGCAGGGTGGGCATCAAGATGGAAGGCCAACCACCGCAATGGGCGAGGGAAGACGGAGGAGAGGGAGGCAGCCATCCTAGCAACATGGTCGGCTTCGGCTTGCCGCTCGGCGCTGTCAGCTGGACTGGAGACACGGGTGTTATTACTCCTGTAGATGGCCCTAACCAGACTGGCTTCATCGTTACCCATACTGTCGCGCAGTGCGACCTCTGGCGCCTCGGCCAATTGAGTCCAGGCAGCGAGCTGTCGTTTCAGGCCATCACCGCTTCACAGGCCATGGACCTCGAAGGCCGACTAGAGACATATCTTGAGGTGGTTGCTACGTACGTCTCTGCGGATCATGAAGTTTCCAACGCAGCAGCGTACCCCTTTGACTGGACCTTGCCGGAGATAGACGCTGGCGATGGAGTCCTGCACCGCAGATCCGCCGATGCTTCCAAGCCGGAGTTGAGCATTCGACAGGCCGGCGAGCGCGCTCTTCTATGCACAATCGGCCCAGGGACCTTCAGCCTGAGCGCGCGCGCTCGAATCCAGCAGCTGGCCAACGTCTTCAAGAATGGTGCCGGCGTCGTTGGCTTCGGCCGTACCCCGACCGCAGAGAACTTCTCGGTACTAGTTCACTTCGACCCAAGCGCCGTGTCATCCGATGCCGCTGTGGTAGAGATCCTTTCTATTGAAGCTAGCCTCCCGTCTATAGAAGAGACGAGGATACCCAGCCGTTTGATCCACCTGCCTGCTTTATTCGACCCAGTCGAGTGCCATGAGGCCGTCCGCAAGTACATGACGCTCCAAAGGCGGCTGGCAGCCTACCTGCCCGACAACGTTGACTTTATCCGTCGGAGCAACGGCTTGGCCACCAAGGAAGATGTGAAGAAAGCCTACTTCGAGACGCCGCACATCGTTAACGCCGTCGGCTGGCTTATGGGCCTGCCAATCCTCAGTGTCCTCGACCCGAGGCTTCAGCTCACGGTGCCCAAGTATAACCCGGCGAGGGTGTGGACCAACGCCGGCGCCCTCGGCTCGGGAGGTACCTGCAGCTCTATTGTACCCAACGAGTCACCAGGTGGATATATGCTATGGGGCGTGACACTGCCTGGCTGCTGCTGGGACACGCACGAAAGGAGACGGGGTACTCGGGCGGGGAAGCCGTGGCTGTTTGAGCCTTTTGATCGCGTCATCTTCCACGAGGTCGAGAGGAGCGAATACGAGAACATGGTGGCTTTGTTCGAGGCTGGGCTACTTGAGATCAAGATCGAGCCGGGTTTCCTCGACGTGGCGGCACATGAAAGGTTAGTGGCGGACACTTTGGACGAGGTTCGCGCGCTGCGGCTGCGGCAGGCGGAGTGCACACGAATCGAGCTTGCAAAGGAACAGGAGCTCCTTTCACAATGGGTGCTGGTGAAGAAGGCAGAGGAAGCGGCCCAAAAGTCGGAGAAAGCAGCAGCCTCTCTAGATGGTTGTGAGATTTCAGGTATGTGTTGCACGGATTTCCCATCCACACACAGAGACACACACACGTCTAGCCATTCGGTATACGTAATGCGCTAACAGCTCATACCAAAATCTAGCACACCACATTAAAGTGGCTTCAAGCATGATTGCCAGTGTGTGGAAGATCCTAGTCGCCGTCGGCGACGTTGTGACGAGCGAGAGCGTCCTGGTGGTCCTCGAGGCGATGAAGATGGAGGTTTCCATCAAGGGCCCTGCTTCTAGTTCTGCTAGTACTGGTGCTGATGCTGGTGGCAAGGGACGTCAGCAGTACAAGATTGACGCTGTGCTGAAGCAGCCGGGAGATCAGGTGCAGAACGGAGATACGTTGCTGCTTCTCCGTGCTGTGTAGTCATATCACGGATAAGGTAATCTGGGGTCGAGGATACGTTTAGTACATTGCAAACACTATATGTTCAATCATGGCATTATCAGCGACGGCTCATACATCTATATAGACAATAATCCGAAAAGGCAAGAAGAAGTGCGTGAGAAAAAAAAGCGTAAATGCTATAGTGACTTATATCTGGAATTACAGATAGAAAAGAAAGACTAGTTTTATATTCGAGCAGGAACGCCGTGCTTAAAGTATCTCAAGTACCTTGTTTTCTTTGCTTTCAACAGTTCTGTTTCGTGTTTTGTTACTTCCTGTTCTGTTCTTGGAAGAGAAGTACACAGGCAGCGAATATTCAAAGTGTGCGAAATGTATTGCTTTCATCTACTTGGTTATAGTGTCTTCACAGCAGCATCTCCCCCTTGCTCTCCGCAAGCACGGCTTCGTACTCCGGCTGGAACCACATATACATGACCTCCGGGGCCCCGAGCCAGCTCTTCGTAAACTTGGCCTCGTCGTCACCGACAAGCCGCTTCTCTATGCCGTTAGCCGCAGCAGACTCGGCAAGGAGCTGCGTTTGGCAGGCCCTCTCGAGGCTGATGAAGTAGGCGGCGGCTTCGGCGGGGGTTGAGCCACAAGTGATGAGACTGTGGGTTCAAACGCAAAGTTTGTGTGAGTAAGATCCAATATCAGATAGATGATGTGCGAAACACGAAACATACCCATGATTCTGCAAGATGAGGTTCTTGTTCTTTGGGCCGAGCTGCTTAGCTAGCTCCTTGCCCTCCTGGCTCGCAAGCACGACACCGCCAAACCCGCCATAAACGCTCAAATCATCGTAGAAGTAGCAGCAGTCCTGTGTGAGCATCTCAATAGGGCGACCGAAGCAGGACCATGCGCGTCCGTAGGGTGAGTGCGCGTGACAGACAACATGGAGGTCCGGTCTCACCCTGTGGATATTGCTGTGGATGATGAAGCCAGCGGTGTTGATCTTCGACCCTCTCGGGCCCTCGACGTACTTCCCATCGTGGTCGACGCGGATTAGGTCCGAGAGCTTGACCATGGAGAAGTGCTTTGCGTAGGGGTTGATCCAGAAGGTGTCAGGTTCAACGGGGTCGCGGAGAGAGACGTGACCATTGAAGCCGTCGGCGAATCCGTGCTTAGCAAAGGCCCTAAAGATGCCAACCATCTGTCCCTTGGCCCATTCTCGCTCCTCGATTTTAGAGGCAAAAGTGGGAATGACATTGAGGTTGGTAGTTGGGTCGTCCGGATCGTAGCCGGCGGGCTTCTTGGGCTCTGCCGGGGTCATAGCCACGGCTTCCATGGCGAGACTTGGCTGTTCTGTGCTTGTGGTGGTGGTCGACATGTTTACAGGATGTGAATAACTTCAGCCTTCTTCTTATTATTTTGGGGTCTGTTAAAATAAAGATTGTGAAAAGCGGAGAGAGAGAGAGGAGATTCTGGTGTCGAGGATACTGGGGTTCCTAAGCACACCCTCGAAACAAAAGCATATACTTCGGTCAGATAGATACGACATGATATGATACGCAACGATAAAAGACAGTATGGTACTGTACAGCAGCTGTTGCTGATAGTAACGCTTGATGATATCCAGCACTGGCCTACAATGGACGTGATGGAGTCGTGGAATGGGTCCGGCGTATCGCTTTACCTGAAAAGGACAATGATAAGACGACCCAGTCTGGCCTTAGCTTTGGACCCTCGATCTGGTTGATCTGGGGTCACATAGCGTAGAAATTGCGCGATAAGGAGTCGAGCAGAGAGGAAGATGGGACGCGGGTCCAAGTCGTGGCTGGCCACGCGATAAGTCGGAGAACAAGGAGGAGAAGCACGTTTCGACAGACCACATCGGGAACCATGACCTCGTCGCTCTCTTCACCTTTCGTCCTCTACTCCGTATCCTTCATCGCCTACCCATGTCGTCTGAAGTGCGCTCGCGCAACGGCTGCACGAACTGCCGCCGTCGCCGTCGAAAATGCTCTGAGGAGCGGCCTCGCTGCAAGGGGTGCGCCCAGCGAGACGTCGCCTGTGAATACAGCCATCGCCCTGTGCAGTGGGCTAAGGTGGCTACCCTCCAGCACCAGCCTCATCACCAGCCTCAGCGCCAGCATGCTTCTGCAACTGTAACCTCTCCAACCGGCGCGTCCAAGGCTCGCCGCTCACCAGGGAGGCGCCAACGACGTCGTTCGCGGGTGGATGAGCCTGGTCAGAGCGATGCAGAAGCCCACGAGGCTGTGGCCTCTCTGTTCAGCCTCTCGTCGGGTCAATTTTCCCTCCCCGCCGTTGATGATGATAAGCCTGTGCCAGTCGAGTCTACCACCACCATCTCTACCCCTGCTACCACCGCGGGATTCCTCTCGCCTCTCCCTTCATCCGAGGCCGATGCTCACGAGGCCCAGGTGAATGCCTCTGTTATCTACGTCGACTCTAGTAGTAGCAGCTCTAGCAGCGGTCACCATAGCAGCCATGCCGACACTGCTTCGGTAGACGGCTGGGAGTTCAATGACGATGACCTCAGCCCTGGCATCGATCCCAATGCCTTCAGCTCACCAAGCGAGAGGATCGCCTTCGCTTACTGGTCCAAGTATCTCGCTCGGGTTCTGCCCGCCCACGACTCCGAGGAGAATCCTTACCAGAGGCTGTCCTCCCTCGCAATGGCCTCGCCCGTCTTGCTCGATACTATCATCTCCCTCGCCACAGAGTACATGTACTGCCATGGACACACGTCTCCAGAGCTCGTGGCCATGCGCCACGAGAAGGCTCTCTCCTCTCTAAAGCAGGCTCTGCGCACAGCTTCGCGCCATGACTCCGCTTCCGAGACTCTCAGCCCTCTGAGTCCAGCCCAGGCCACCCTCGCAGCTATCCTGCTTCAGATTGCCAACACCGTCTTCACGGGCGGTTCCGGCGTCGACACCCACATCACCTGCGCAGCCTATCTCCTCCGCGAGCAGGGTTACATAGACACCCCGACGCAGGATTTCCTCCCTCGCCTGCTTGTGCAAAGGTTTGCCATCCTCGATGTCACAACCGCTATCCTCCGCCGCCGGAAGCCACATCTCCCCCTGACGTTCTGGTTCTTCGTCCCTGACGAGGCGTACGATCGGACGAGCCCGTCCTTCAGGGAGATGACGGGCTGTCCGCAACCCGTACTAGGGTTCTATGCGAGGCTGTCGCACCTCGCCGCCGATTTGAAGGACAGCGGCGGCGGCCAGGATGAGAAGTACGCCATCCTGCGAAAGGCGTCGACCCTGGAAACGGATATGCGCATCTACGCAAGGTCCCGTGTGACGTTCACTACCACCCGTCCGTCGCCCGCCCGCCACCTCGACACCTTGAGCCAGTGTTTCTACTGGTGTGCGCACCTGATCCTACAGCGCGTCATCTACCGCGACTCTCCTGCCTCCCCCCGTGTGCAGCATACCGTCCGAGACATCGTCATGCTCATCAAGTCTATGCCACTCGGCTGCGGACCCGACTCGTCACTGGCTTTCCCGTTCTACGTCTCGTCTCGGGAGGCTATCACGGAAGAGCACCAAAACTGGGTCCGGCAAAGGAACCAGGAGCTCAAGCTGGTGTACCCCGGTCGGACGCGTGATACATTAATGATGACACTGGAGCAGATATGGGCTGTCACCGCAAACATCAAAACGGACAGCTGCAAGTCGAGGAGCGAGCTGGACACTGTCATCGAAGGTCTAGAACTTAGTAGGGACTTTTGCCTGTTCTAGGTCTGTTTTCCGTAGATGTATGATGCACAAGGCTCATTTTCTAGTTCCGTCTCGCAACAATGCCAGCGTTAGTCGGACGACTTGGTTGTTTGTTTTGCCATGCTAACACAAGAAATCTGAATATTAGATTCTTAATAGTGAAATACTTACGTCAAGGGGAGAAGCCGTCACCAGATGGTTATCGACGCTCCGCCAGCTCTTGATAGTCTATGTATGCTAGGCGGTTGGCTACACTCCAGTCTGTTTAGAAAACTCTCCTTTTGATTTGCCGTTTGAATACTGGGACCTCGTGAGCAAAGACGAACCCCTCCTATGACAAGCGTTTCGCATTTCCTATCTAGGAGTATCCATCTGCCGATCAGAGACATCTGTTAATCAGCCATAGACAAGCGGCTCGGGTGTGAGCCGGCGTCACGTCTTACTTGTTGCGCCTATCAGAGCTTTTGATCGTCGGCTTCTCTACAAATGCTCTAGAGGCCGCAGCTTGTAGGGGAAAACATAGTATCGAGATATTTCGGTGAGAAAGAGTGTCCCTTGAACGAAGTTGAAGACTCACAATGCCTGCGGAGCACGCCGCCAATCCGGACAGTACAACAAACGATGTCCTGCTCGTCTTCATTCCCGCTGATGCGCCTGAGTGGTGGCTGAAGCGCATGGCCCTTCACCACGCCGACATCGAGGTTCGCTGGGCGAATGCGACAGCGCCTGATCGAAGTCTCCTGAGACCTGAGAACCTGCCCGTCGAGATTTGGGACGGCGTCACCATGCTGTGCACCTACGTCCCGCCACCGCCGCATCTGGTGCCAGGTCTGCGGTTTGTGCAGTTGACGTCGGCTGGCTTCGACTTGTGGACGGGCCATCCGACCTTTGAGGACGCACAAGTTCAGTTCTGTACGGCCAATGGAATCCACCCGTAAGCAACTGTTGCCTTTTTTTTTTCCTGGGACATGAGCCACATTATAAAGCTCCCTTTCCATTGTTCTTTGCTCACTGTGTTCATCCGGGTTTGCAGACCGCAGATTGCAGAGTGGGTGATCAGTTCGTGGCTATCGCACACACATCACCTGCGTAAGTACGCAGAGGACATGACGACAGGCCGCTGGGAGAACTCCTACGAGTCGCCCGTCACAGACTCGGTCGGCGCAACCATGTAAGTTCTTCCTCCTCCCCGACAGGTATTCAAAGTTGGCGAGAAGGGAAGAGTCCGCGAGGAAAATGAAGCGCTGAATCATACTCTACCAACTAGGGGCATCCTCGGCTACGGCGCCATTGGCAGACAGTGCGCGAGAGTGGCCCAGGCGCTGGGAATGCAGGTCTCGGCGTACACGCGGACGAAGAAGGGGACACCGGCATCACGCAGAGACGAGAGCTATAGCATCCCGGGGACTGGCGATCCGGAGGGTTTGATCCCCAAACACTGGTTCCATGGGGCCTCCAAGGAAGCCGTCAACCAGTTTCTCTCCCAAGGATTCGACATCGTCGTGCTGTGCCTGCCGCTGACTTCCGAAACACGCTCTCTCATCTCGACAGAGCAGTTCGCCCTTATGCAGCGCAAGAGGACCTTCGTATCCAACGTCTCACGGGGCTCACTCATCGACCAGGACGCCCTACTCGATGCCCTCACCACCGGCAAGATACGCGGAGCGGCGCTGGACGTCACGGACCCAGAGCCGCTCTCTCCGGATCACGCATTGTGGAAGGCTCCGAACCTGCTCATCACGCCGCATGTGAGCTGGAAGTCGCAAAATTACTGGACGAGGTTGCTTGATCTCTGCGTCCAGAACCTGGATAGGTTGAAAGCGGGCGAGCCGTTGATTAATACCATACATAGGAACTAATAATTAAGTAGTCAAGTTGGAATTATTCACTGTTGCAGCAAAAAGTGCACCGTAAGTACCACTTGAAAAGGAGCAACGGGCCTCATCGGTGGCGACGCAGTGTAGGATATGTCCATCCCATTTGCAGACATGTATCTGCGATCAGAACAAGTGTTAATTCTCTTGCTCTAAATGGAAGCCTAGGGATATATGTCAAACAATTGTAGCAAAATATCCTCTTCTAAGAAAAACAAAAATCTTATACACAACTTACACACGGAGTACTCTAACTTTTATTTGGTGTACAGGTAGTCCAAGCTAAAGCAGCAACAGCGCTAACCTGGTTCGTCCGGCATGATAGACCCTTGTACCTTAACCACTACCTACCTGAACCTCACAGGTAGAGATGGGGTCTGACTGGACCTGGAGTTTCTGTGGCAGGGAGCATCGAGGCCCCAGCTGAACTTGACATGAAAGGAAATACATGGCAGCAGATTGGCAGCAGGTTTGTGATTGCCGCCATGTGTCTCGCCCTTAGGAATGTGATTCCAGCAATCATGGTAGCCGAACGGTGAGAAAAGGTGTAAGCGACCGTTGTGGAGGTAGCGGCACGTTTTGGACGGGTGCCGACAAAACGCATCACCACGGCAAACAGCGGGCCAACACACGACGTCATCGCGGGACCGCGGTGTAGATTACCTTAACTTAAGGTACCTTGTCGACCAGAGGGACTGGCAACGGAAGGCCCTCACCGCTTAAAGCACCGATCTGTTCTGCAACCCGGGAGTAGATGGTCGATAAGGTACTTTATGCTAATGGTTCCGAATGAAATGACTGAAGCTGATCTTGTCGAGACCTCTGCCGCATTCCAATGCACTTGATTCCTCTCAGGTGTCCCTACCCTGAACATCAACACGCAGTCCAGTCTTCAGTCAGCCATTGAGAATCCCTGACAGCCAGCACTAGGGAAAATCAGTTTAGGTGCATATCTGCGCTGATCCTTTGACACTTCCATCCCACTGTCGATAAATAGAGTTGACATGTTCGTTGAAACTCACTCCTCTGCCATGCCGACTCATGCTGCCCTGCCTCGGCGCGGGGTCCCTGAATCGCTGCCAATGTTCAGGGACTTGGGCCAACTCCCAACATTTCTTCCTCTCCGTACCAACTATATTCAATCATCCTTTTCTTTAATACTTTCTTTCCATAATAAGTCGCGTAATTTCACAGCATAATGCCTTTTCAACCTGCGTTCCTTTCAAAATGCTCTCTCGGCCCTACTGCCCCGGCCCTTGCATCGCCCTTGCGACCGCATCGCGCGTCTTGGACCGATCGCCGCATCACTTGACCTGATCACCACCACCACCACCAACTGCTCCTCATTCCCCCTCTGACCGCCTCCGCCTCATCCTCCCTAAATTTCCTCTAACCGTCTCCTCTTCTTCTCTCTTCCTCTCTCCTTAAGAGAAAAGTCAATTTTCTCTCTCACGGGATCATTTTCCCTGGCGGCCAAATGTCTTCCCTCGAGGCCAAGATCGTCGTCCTCGGCGCGCAGGGTGTCGGCAAAACATCCCTCGTGATGCGCTATTGCAAAGGCGCTTTCAACCCGGCAGACATCACTTCTACCGTCGGTGCAAGCTTCATGACGAAGCGGGTGGTGGATTCTGACTCGGATACGGTTGTTCGTCTGCAGATTTGGGATACTGGTGAGTGGTTTGCCGCGTTACGCGACGGGCACGGGCTTATCTTGTTGTGATGATGTGATATTCCGTTGCTGACCACCTTGCCAGCTGGACAAGAACGGTTTCGATCGATATCAAGACTTTACTACCGAGGCGCGAACGCGTGTATTCTCTGTTACTCTATTACCGATGCGAAGTCTTTCGAGGATATGGGCGTTTGGCTCACCGAACTCCGCCGGAACCTCCCCTCCGATGTCGTCCTCCACGTAGTCGGCACCAAGGCAGACATTGTCGCCCGTGACCCTTCTGCTCGTCAAGTCCCATTCGAACGCTGCATCGCCTACGTCGCCGAGAACCTCGCCCCCGGCGCAAGCACCGATCCACCACCAACAGCCAGCACAAGTCTCGGATCCGGAGGCGCAGCAATGGGAGAGCCTCGCAGTCCCTCGTCGAAACGCAGTTCTGGTTTCTGGGCTCAGGAGGCAGGCTGGGATGCGTGCCACGAGATCAGTGCCGAGAGCGGCGAAGGTGTCGAGGAGGTTTTTCGCGTTGTTGCACGGAAGCTGGTTGAGCAGAACAGGAAGATGCAGCAGGCTTTGTTACTGGCGACGGCGACACCCGCAGCGACACCTGGATACGATTCCGGCGCGGATGGAGGGTACTTTGACGGCATGAATGCGAGGGGGAGCTTCCGTGTCGGCCGCGATAGGAGGAGCTGGCTCTTCTCTCCGGCTTTCTCGCCTGCGGTGACGGTCGATCAGGCCGGGAGTGCTGTTGGTTCTGGCCAGGAGCAGGCTCATGGGGAGTATGAGCACAAGGCACGGCGACGGTGCTGCTGATCTACACAGCTCTATAGAAGAGAGATGTTGCGGTGTGACTGGCATGGTTCTACAAGGTCATTGTCTTTCTGTTTGGCATGGATACAGAGATACCCATCGAATGTTTGGCGCGTCTCAGTTCTGGGTGGTTTGCACTACGCGAGGGAGTCTCTTAGGTCTTTTTCTGATGCATGGGTTTCTATTCGTTCAGCATGATGCACAGGACATGGTATTGGCTGGCATGGGTGGCGTTTGGGTGGCTTTCCTACATTTCATAGATAACGCATACGAAGCGATACGCAAGTAATACCATCGGTTCTCAGTTCAAGAATATCTCATGTCCAGTGGATCAGGGTGATTGTTCTATAGCACTTGCTCAAGCCTTCGCCTTGCCCTTCGCAACATCATCGTCCACAACCGGGAGAGCAGGAATTTCAATGCCTGTGATCTTGTGCTCCAGGCCAATATAGCTATCGCTGACCACCAGAACATCGAGCTTACGCGGCTGATTGCCTTCTGGCTCAGGGAGTTTGATCGTGGCTCTTGCCGTGGGCTTGCTTCCCTGGGTCACCTTCTTCCCGCCACCAGCTGACCATCCCACGCGCTTCACAGCAATCACCTCGTCCTTTGCCACATCTGCTACGAGAACAAACCATCCCTCAGTCTGCGGCTTGGGGAACTTGGGTGCAAAGATACGTGCCTCTCGTTCGACCACAGGGTTGAGACGTTTGAGGCCGATTGTCAAGGAAAGGGACTTGATCTCGTCGATGGACACAGCTATATGAGGCAGGACGGAAATTGTGCGGGAGAAGCGGGCCTGCTGACTAGCAGGGACCCTGAGTTTCTTCGCAAAGTTCTTGACCTGTGGCTGCGAGAATCCAGCTATTGTGGCGAGGCTTGTGTCGTCCTTGACCTCACCGGGCTCGATCCCGGGGAGAATAGAGCAAACTGGCTCGGTTGGCCATCTGGCACACTTGATACTCTGCAGCAGGGTAATCATCTGCAAACAGCTAGAAAGGTAGCCCAGTTCGGTAAGCACATCGATCGATGCCTGGATGATACGGATTGCCTGATCGAGAACGCTGGTCTGGTCACCAACGTAATCAGTGATGGGGAGGTCGATTCTCGACATGTGGGCTTGCAGAAGCAGGAAAGCCTTCACGTGGGGATCCCACATCGGGAGACCAAAGCTGTGCCCTTGGAATGGGAGATTGGCGGACAACGTTTCGTTGATCAAATCTTCGTTATGGCGGACTGGTAGCTCGTCGTATTCGATAGCACGGGACATCCATGACAATACGTCAAAGAAGCTGCCTTGAGGCTTTGCGTGCTTGGCAAGATGGCGGATAGTCTTGTGGGAGAGATAGTAGTAACTCATGATTTTACCAAGGGGTGTTGGGTCAACGTCTCCGTTCGGGTAGACCTCCACACACTTCGACTTGGCTAGCTCATCCAATGACTTGCTGACCATTTCAACCATGAAGTCATTCGCAAGCTGCTGAGCTGCAATGCTGCTGTGTTCCTCAGCTGAAATCTCCAGGCCGTAGTATGAAGGGTTCTTGTGCAGTCTCCTGAAGAAGAACGTCCAAGTGAGGTAGTCCAGGGCATCTTGCTTGGTCACAATAGTCTCTGCTGAGACTTCGGCACACAAGTGATTGTCGAGAACAGTGTGGAGCGATGATTCGACAGGGAAGCCTGTGTGAAGGAAGTGTTTGTAGAAGTCCTTCTTGGAATCTTGTGTGAAGATGCGCGCCACGCCAGAGTTATCGAACTGGGGACGACCTGCTCGTCCCAGCATCTGCAAAACATCGGTGAGATCCATGTCTTTGTAGCCCTCCATCTTAGCATCGTAGAACTGTGTGCCCTTGACAACAACCAAATGTGCGGGGAGGTTGACACCCCAGGCGAGTGTGCTGGTCGCAACAAGGATCTGAATTTTGTTGTTAAGGAACAGTTCCTCGGCTAGCTGACGGTCAGACTCGACAAGACCAGCATGGTGGAGACCAATGCCGAAGTTGATAGCCTCCTTCAGTGCGTCATCCTTGACTCTTGCAAGGTTCAACTGTAGGTCATCCTCATCCATGTGCAAGAACCTGCGAGGGTTGTCCTCCATTCCGCAGAAGTTGATCAGGTCCTTTGCTGTCAGTCTAGTTTGACGACGTGATGGCACGAAGACAATCACTGGCTTTTCCGGGCTGTGGTTCTTTACTGCCAAGAAGGTCGGGCGGTTCATGGACTGCATAAGCGGGCAGAAGCCCCGGACCTCAGGGAAGCCGTCGATGAACAGTTCCAGAGGGACGGGACGAACAGAGTGACGGAAGTTGAACAGGCCTTCCTTCACGCCAAGCCAATTACCAAGGTCGCTGGCGTTCGCGCACGCCGTTGACATACCCAGGAGGCGCACAGAGTTCTCCGTTGATGCTGCGATGTAGTTCATACGCGACACAATGATCTCAAGAATCGGACCACGGTCTCCAGCGAGAAGGTGAATCTCGTCAATGATGACCAGGCTGACCTGGCGAACATAGCCTCTGGTTTGCCATGAACGAGAGATACCATCCCACTTCTCTGGCGTGGTGATGATGATGTCGGCATCCTTGATAGTCCGCGTGTCTGGGGTGTTGTCACCTGTGAGTTCCACAATCTTCAGACCGAGGGGTCTGGCCAACCGCTGTCCCCAGTCCTTGACACGTTCACGGACGAGAGCTTTCATCGGGGCGATATACACCACCTTGGACTTCGGCCGCTCTCGGAACGCCCACCACATGGCTAACTCAGCCGCCACTGTCTTGCCACTACCAGTGGGTGACCCCAGCAAAACGTTCTTGGACGTGTGGTAGAGAGTATGAAAGATCTGTGTCTGCATAGGGTTGAAGAATTGGAAACGCTTAGCGTAGATCTCCTCAAGTCCAGGGTTCTTCAAAGCCGTGATAGGAAGCGGCTGCAGGTTCAAAAGCTCCGTGTAGACGCTTTCTGTATCAGGACGGATAAGGTGCTGGAAGGAGACTGGGGTGACAGTCTCGGCTCCAAGCCAACGATCAGAGACACACCGAACATAGATCTGGCTGGGAAGAGGGTCCGATAATGGGATGGTGAAGTTGAGCTCATGGTCGTCATGAAGCTTTCGTCGGTTGAGAATGAAGTACTCATGGTGATAGATCTCAGCTGTCTCGGAGTTCTCAACCCAGATGTAGAAAGACTCAGATGTACCATGGTATTCATCTCTCCAAGAGAAGTCGGGGATCACGTAGAGCTTGATACGGAGAACATCTCTGTTCAAAGGTGCGATCTCGGCCTCAACATGCACTGTTGGGAAGCTCCTCAGAATCCTGGCAATATTCTTGCCTGCGGCGTGATTGTGGACGAGAGAGCCAATCTCGGCTGGCTCCATCTCCTTCATTGCCTCGATGGTCAAATGCTCCTTAGCATCGAGCTGGTTGAGGATCGGCTTGGCAAGATCAAATTGGTGCAAAGGATGCTGGAAGGGCCAGATTCGCTTCTCGATGGACTTCGCGAGGCCTAACAAGACGAGACACTGATGACCCCATCTTCTGTTCAGGGCTAACATGAAAAGAGCTCGACAGATACGACCAGACTGCTGCGCGACGTAGTTCATGTCGTTTCCTAGGGCGAAATCCTCTGGCTGCTGGCGAGAGATGTAGGATTGCAAAAGAATGTTGGTCTTCGCTTGGGGTGTGTCGATGCCCTGTTCAACATCGCAAGGGACAACTCGATCGTTGTCTTTAAGATTCATGAGCTCGTTGGCTTCGCTTTCTCGAGACTGGACATTGTCAAACTCGCCGCTCATGCTGATCATCTTGAGAATGTCCGCCTCAGTTGCGAGCTCTCTCATCATTGTGTTGAAGATCTCGATACTTGTGTGCAAGATGTAGAATTGACTGGCGATGCGCCCGATATCCTTGCTGCGCAGCTCCTCTGTACGCTCATTGAAAATGATCATTTGGCACTTCTGAAGGGTACGTGCTGCTTGAATTGCCAATTGACGACGCCGTTGCACGAGCGTTGGATCGTCACGAATCTCATCCCACTCAATGCCATACGTCAAGGGACTCTTCTGCATGCGCACGAAGAGGTAGGAGTATCCAATCCATTGGACAGCGTCGGGGATGGAGGTAACTGTACCAAGCGCAATCTCGGCGTTGAGGTTGTCAACCAGCTTGGTAGAGAACTTTGACTCAATAGGTTGCTGTTCTGTTACCGCTCTAAGGTAATGTGGCAGCTTGTCGATGGTTGTGCAGATCATACCGATACCGGTGTCCTCAAATTGCGGTCGTCCGGCACGTCCGAAAATCTGGAGCACATCAAGAATGCCCAGATCAACAAATTTGCCGTCTTGAGCACTGTAGACCTGCGTCCCCTTGATTACGACCGCAGCAGCCGGCAAGTTAACACCCCAAGCGAGGGTGGCTGTACAGCAAAGAACCTTGAGAACGCCCTGAGCAAAGAGACGCTCCATAAGATTTCGGTCTGACCGAGCCATGCCAGCATGATGAACCCCCAAGCCTTTGGGTACGAGATCTCTGATCTCCCGAGACTTGGTGGTTTTCATGTCCCGGACAGCTTGGTCGTATTGAGGGTGAAATTGCGGATCAAACAAATCTAGACAGTTGTGCTCAATGGCTTTTTCGTGGAGCATTTTAGCCGTAACCATCGTGTCTCGGCGAGAGTGCACAAATACCATGACTTGGTGATCGCGACCAAGCATTTCCTTAACCTTGTCGAAAGCGACGACGTCGAGATTATCTCGCGACTGCTTTGATCCTGCTTTGCCTCTGACACCAATGAAATGCTGCTCAAGGGGTACGGGTCGGAAGGATGCGTCGAAATAGAATAGTCCGGCTTGCTTGTTGACCTTCAGGAAGTCGGCGACATCGATGTAGTTAGGCAATGTAGCACTCAGACCGACGATGCGGATCAGCGACTGTGTGCTCTCAACCTGCCTCTCGGTTCGCGCGACAAGGGACTCCAGAACGGCGCCTCTCTCATCATGAAGCATATGAACTTCATCGATGATCAGCAATCGAACCTTCTGTACAAGTTCTGTATCGCCGGTGCCCTTGCGAGTGACAACATCCCACTTCTCAGGCGTCGTGACGATGATCTGTGTCTGCACAATCTCAGACTTAGTCAACTGCATGTCGCCAGTGTACTCCCTACACTTGATGCCGAGCCATGCGAGTCGTTTGCTAAACTTCTCAGTGATTTCAGCAGCCAAGGCTTTCATTGGTGCCACGTAGACAATCTTGAAGTCGTCAGTCTCGACAGCAAACTCCTTGGCATCGGGGTTTTCAGTGGGATTTGGGACGGTGTTCTGGCCAATTGTGTGGAGGATCGTCAACATGGCAGCGTCAGTTTTACCCTATGCGTTGTTAGTGATTAGATCGCTTCTTGTATCAAACACGATCAGTATGGCCTTACAGCTCCGGTCGGCGCACATATCAGCATGTTCTCGCTTGTCTTATACCCGACGGGATACACAAGACTCTGCATTCGGTTCAGAGCTTTGTATCCCTTGAAAGTTCCACGGCAGAGTCCGTCGAGAGACGCAATATCCACCAGCTTTTGACCAGGGCCAAGAGCGCCCTTTTTCCCTGCCGGAATCACGTACTCCTCGTACTTCTCGAACTGTTTTCGCTCATGCCCATCTGGCAGACCGTACTTCTTGCCTGTAGAGCTTAGAGTGTTTCCGGCAGCATACGACCTGTAGACATGAGGGTATTGCACCTCGCGAGTGAATGATGGTGCAAGAGCAGCGGTCTTGTGCTCATGATCCTGGCGACGAAGTGCTTCATCTCGCTCTGCTTTCGAGAGAAGGCGACGGCCACTTTGCTCTTGCTCAGTATGCCTCGCAATAGCTGAGAGGATTACATTTTTGTGCCCAAGAACATCGATGATGAAGTCGAAGTCGTCATAGCCAACTAAGTCAGTGAGCAAGTTCTGGAGTTCCTCATCTGAGCGGCCGGATGAAATGAGACCGAGAGTTTGGGCTTTGAAATCTTCGACAGGAAGTCCATTCTTTGTTGCAATGATGGCACACTTTTCCTCGAACCACTCGTTGCCGTACGCTGTCGCGCCGTTGGTGCCATCGGATTCAAGGAAGTCGCTGCTATCCCCATCTTCGTCGTCCTCTGAGATAAAGTCCCAAACATCCTGACCGCCATCAGCGGAGGAATAGCCCTCTAGATCCTCGTCCGTCAAGTCTCCGTCTGCTAGTTGAGCGTCATTCGGTAGCTTTAAGTTTGCCAGGGCTGCCTGCATGGCGGCAAATTGCTCCCGCCATTGTGCTTCAGCGGTCACAAGATCGGTCGAAGCCATGATGTCTAAAATTTGCAGGCCTATCGCAGCTGAGTTCCGACTGCGAGTGAATATGATGCCTCGGCGTTGCTGGTGGAAATGCAATCGGTGCTTCGTTATTCGGCGCAGGACTGCCCGGGGCGGACTCTCTACCAGCTGCGGATAGAGGTCGGGGTGGAGCCATAGTCCCGAATAAGATGGAGGCCAGCTGCGCAGCGTTACCGCCGCCTGGTCTATCATCGTCCTCAGAGTCCTCGGAGTCATCATCCTTATCAGAACCCCAGTCGTCGGAATCTGCTCTCTTGCGAGACACTGGTGCAGGTGGAGTAGGAGCCGCGCCGCCCATACGGTGGAACGGATTCGTGGATTCGGCCTGTGCCGGAGCCGGCGGAGGTGCAGCAGGGGCTGACGGAGCGCTGGCTGGGGGAGATGTAGCATCCGAAGGCTGGGACATCATCTTGAAATAGGGATTCTTGCTGCCTGAATCAGCTGGAGGAGAAGTCACCACTGAAGGGATAGGCGGTGGTGAGGCAGTCGAAGCAGATGCTGGCGGAGTAGGCTTCTCGAGTTCCTGGCTGCCAGACGCATGGGTCGGCGTTGAGGCTTGTGGTGTTACCTGGTGCGGCCCGTCATCTTCGTCGTCGGAAGACGAGTCTTCCATGGCCTCGAGCTGGCGCTGAAGCTCGCGCTCGCGCTCCTTCGCCGCCTCCATCTCAGCACGGCGAGCCGCAAGCTTTGCTTCCTTCTCCTTGGCCTCGGCCTGGGCAGCCTTCTTCCGCTTCTTCTCTTCCTCCTTCTTAAGCTTGCCCTGTCGCACTTGCTCCTCAAGAGCTTTCAATCGCTCAGCGGCTTCGCGCTGCTCCTTCTCGAACTCATCCTCCTCGTCCCGAACTTGGCTCCTGTCTATGTGTTAGCACTGCTGCGAGACCCGGCCTGATTTGTACTTACGCCATCTGCTGCGCCTGTCGGTGCTGCTCTTCACGTTCCTCGGCAAGCTTCTGCTCCTCGAGTGCCTTGACAGCCTTCTCATCTTCAGCCTTCTTCGCTGCGGCCTCACGCTCCGCCGCGTCATTCTTAGCACCCTTTCTCGTTGGCGGAGGCGGAGGCTTGCTTGCGGATTCGGCCGGGGCAGGTGGGGGAACACCTTGCTCCTCTGCGATACGAGCCTGGCGCTCACGCTCACGCCGGGCATCTTCTTCCTCGGCTTGGCGAATCTTCGCAGCTCGCTCGGCCTTTTCGCGCTCAGCGCGCTGAGCAGCAGTCTCGCCAGGCTTGGAGCTGGACTTAATTCCCAAGGCCGCCAGGCGCTCAGCCATGCGCTGCTCAGCCTGTTGCTTGATGAAGGCAGCACGCTCCTCGGGCGTCTTGTAGGATGCGTACGAGCCACCAGCGGTAGCTGGAGGAGTAGACGTCCGCGAAGATGTCTCCTCGAAACGGGGGCTCGCAACTCTTTCGGGACGCTCCTCCACGACTGGTGCAGCACGTACACCGCGCTTGTCCTGGGCACGAAGCTTAGCGGAGCGGCTCTCACGCTGGAGATCAAAGATGAAGTCTCGGACCTCATCCTCCACTCCAAGAGCATCTTCCCATCGCCTCTTCTCGTGTTCACTAGTGTTATCACGGCCACCCTCTTTCAGGCTATCCTCAATGCCACGGGAGAAGTCTCGCACGCTCTCTTCAACATCCTGTACCATGCGCTCATTACCCTCACGCTCATTCTTGACCCGAATAGTCTCCTCTTCCAATCGCTTGGGGCCTTCTGTGTCCTCGGTCCCAACGGGGTCAACCTTCTTGCCTGTCAGGGCGGCCGTACGCTGTTGCATCATGGCCTTCGCCCTGGCCTTGAGACGATCGGACTCAGTGACAACGCCTCCAGGACCAGTGCCCACGATGTTGGAGGCACTGCCAGGGTGCGCCTTGGCGTCTTTAAGGCGGAACAGCTCGAGGCGAGCCTCCATGATGGCCTTCTCCGTCCTGCGCACCTGAGATGCGAGCTCGGGAACCTTGTCATTCAGTGTCTGCAGCTGGCGCTTCAGAGCGCGGCGCTCAGCATCAGAGTCATTGCTGGCCAGCGCGGCATCGGGGTGTGAGTCGATGTCTTCTTGGATGCGGCGGATACGACGATAGAGCTCTTCGGCCTCACGGCGGTCACGCCTATCGAGAATGTCATCTTCCTCATTGTTCTTCTCATCCGAAAAGTCCATAGCGTCCAGCAAGACTTGCTTCTCGCGGATCTTCTTCCGCAGCTGATCAAGGGTCAAGTCTTCATTGGAGCCAACGGATGACGGCGAGTCTGGACGAGGGGAATTGTTGCCGACGCGACGGCGTGCACTTGACTTGTAGCCAAACTCCTCATTGTCATTGCGGAAGACGGTGGCGTCCTTGCGACCACCGGCTGGGCCGCCTGCGGCACCCCTGAAGGAACGATTCTTCATGTAGCTAACCCCAGTCTTTTGAGGCAAGAGTGCCGCGCCAGAGTTCTTCCTCTGATCGGACTCCTGGTGAAGCATATTCTTGAGAGTGCCGATCGACTGGCTAAAATTCCGTGTCGAAGGAGGAACCAACTCAGCGGGAAGAGTATTAGGCAACGGATAGCCATTGAGCTTCCGGTAGATCAAATGCATAGCAACTGCGAACTCGTCAAGGTCGAGGCGACCCTTGTTACCGTGGTCGGCGAGAGTCCAGATCCGCTCCAAATCGGGCTTCTCAAGACCACTCTGCCCGAAAATCTCGATAGCCTGGTCTCCAGCGATGAAACCTTTGCCCAGCCCGTCCCAAGCCTTGAACAGAGAATCATAACGGGTCTTCTCTTCCTTGGTGATAGCCCAGGGAATAACGGCGTTGCCTGAAAGTCCCTGTGTTGTAAAATTACCAGCCTCACGTCCCTGCTGTGGCATCATCTGAGCTTGGAGAGCGTCGATGTTCGGTAGGCCAGTGGAAGGAGCGTTAACGAGTCCCCATTGGCCGGGTCTGCCTGTAGGCTGAGCATTGAGAGGTGCGACCATTCCACCACTGTTGAAACCAGTCGGCATCGGGGGCATTGGTGGCCGAGGCCCCTGATACCCAGTCTGCTGAGGGACTTGGGGCCCAGGGAACCCAGTTTGTTGAGGCTGCATACCCTGCGGCTGCCCGAATCCCGTCTGTTGTCCAGGCATACCTGTCATTTGTGTTTGGAGCAGCTGAGAGTTGGACGGCTGAGGCTGAGGTTGCTGAATGGTCGGGGGGGAAGCAGTATTGGTTCGGACATCGTTATTTGCGCCCGATGGTGCATCGTCGGCAATACTGAAGCTAATAATGTCGACCATGCTAGATACTTCATTCTTGATATTATCAGGCAGTGACGACGGCAGCATCTTCCCGGTCAACTTCAAGTTGCACAGGTACATGGCGAGAGCAAACTCGGGGAAGTATAGCTGTCCGGCCCGCGTAGTATCGGCCAAGGTCCTGTTCATCTTTTTTAGCATTCTGGACAAAGTTTACCAGATCTCACTTGCATGGAAACATACCAAATGTGCGAAAGAGAATCACCATCCAGCTTAGAGCGCATGAGAAGATCGCGCGCCTTCTCGCCAGACATGGCGGTTTCATCCCCAACAGCAGACTTGAAGAGAGTCTCAAACCTTGTTTGGTCTGTAGCAGTAATGAAGGATAGTCTAATGTTGGGGATCTTGTTCGTTTTCTCCTGCCGTCTGCCTTGAGGCTTCGGTGTCCCGCCAGTCTGGAACGAAGCGGCCATCTGGGAGAAGCCCGTTGGCTGTGGCTTGATGGCCGCTGGGGGCTGGCTTGGTCCGCTTGAGGGCTGGGGCGAAGAAGAGAAGCCAGTCTGCTGCTGAGTTTGGAAGCTCTGCTGGGGCGGTTGTTGAGGCTGTTGAGGTTGTTGCTGCTGCTGCTGCTGTTGCTGGAACTGCTGCTGGTACTGTTGCGGCATGGACGGCATCGGCGGTACGGCACTCGGACCTCCTTGTTGCTGCTGACCAGGAAACCCTGTGAATTGCTGCTGAAGAGGCTGCTGCTGTTGCTGTTGACCTCCCATCGGAAAGCCGGTATATTGCTGTTGCAGAGGCTGCTGCTGGCCAAACCCAGTCGGTTGCGGCGCAAAGGGGCTGGGCTGCTGTTGGCCACTTCCCAAGCTATTGAACGAGCCACCATATTGCGGTGCGCCCGGCCGCTGGCTATTGCCACCCAAGAAAGAGTTCGAGTTCGAATACATCGTAAAGATAGCCGGCTCGGAGGCACGGGGAGTATCGTGGGGTTATCGTTGCGAGGAGCGAGGGGGGCAGTGTCAGGCGTCGATCGGCCCTAGGTCGCTCGAGCGCACGAGGAGATGCTCGAGATGTATACTGTGGGCTAAAGTTCGAAAAGAGAGCGGCAGTCGGCCAATCGAGAGCGCCGTAGATGGCGCCTGGACTGGAAGAGCTGTCGCGAAGCGAGTGTGTTGAGGGAAGAGAGGTTGACGGGAAATTGGTGCAGTAGAGTGAGGACAGATGACGAAGCTCCGTCCAGTTTCCAGGCTTGGGGCTCAGCGTGCGCTATTGGCAGTGGCTGGTAAAGTGGCTACAGGCTACGGGGAAGGCTGTGGCTGTGGCGGATGTGGGGATGCACGCAGCCTGCATGTGGCGTTGCGCAATGACCAGCACCTGCCTCTATGGTCTTCGAGCGCATGTAAGCGAACACAGTATTCATCACACAAATTCGAGGTGAAATCAACTTCATAATAAGTTCAGCTAGATATCGAAGCGAGGGGTATCGACTTAAAAAGCAGCAATGCAAAAGCTTCCCATCTAGAACGCCAGCCCCAGTCCTATCCAGATGCACCTTGACCCCCAAGATGCAGCCCTTCTCCACAGACAGGTATTTCTCCAAATAACCCGTTAGACCTTCCTCATCTCAGCGCATAACAGTCATGGTTCATAGCGACCCTTTTTCTGTGCTAACAACAGCGTCCTCCTCAATAATCCTATCCGCCGCGTCACCAAAGTATCTTCGCTGGCTCTTCATCAGCAGCCCTGAATCTTGCTCCTGACCGCATTGGTAGTAGATGTAGTTACCATCATCACCACCTGGCTCTGGGCTCTGTGCCCCTTCGGAATGATATTCCTTGCCGTCAGTGTGTTCAAACTCCGGGGGCGTTGGTACACCTGATCCGAAGCTACCGCCATCGGTGACGGGGCTGAGAGCAGCGTCGCTAGACACGATGGAATGGGAGCGACTAATCTTCCCGGTCAGGGACAAGCCAGAAATGTCAACAGTCGCTCCTTGGCCAGTATGTGCTCTGTTTCGTGGGCTTGGGGCTCGTCGGGATTCGTACTCCCTAAGTGCGAGTCCTCCAAAGTCCGAAGCGAACTCTGCATTCGCGGCGTCCTCTGCCTGAGCATAAGGATCAATCCCACTATGCTCCAAGTCGACATCGTCGAATAGCTTCCTGTTCCTTGCAAGAACCTTTTCCAGCTGCTGAACAGCAACATCCCATTCTGCCTTCAGATGTCCCACGAGTGGGTCGGGCGTCGGAGCAGCAGGCTTTTCGTGACGAAGCCGTGAGAGTACAGAGCCCCGACGCTTCGGAACGCTCACAGCTGCGCCTGCATCGTCCACAGACTTGTTCACCACGCGATGAAGCTCGTGCTCGGAGAACGCAGAGAAGTACCTGATCGTCCGATTACCCTCCAGGTGCTTAATCAAATGCCTGAAATTAGACAAATTGAAGTCATTGGCTTCGCAGTCGATTGTATGCAGCACGCTATTGCCCTCGATAGCCTCCGCGAGATCTCCAATATTGATGTTGAGCATTTGACTTCGGACGCGAAGGTGCTCGATACGAGCATTCTTGCGGATACCGCTCAGAGACTTGGAGAACTCGCGGCCGAGTCTTCCTTCGTCGAGCTTGGCATCGTAGCCAGAGAGATCTAGGTACCGAACCGTTGTGTTCTTCTCGAAAAAATCCGACACAGCTTGGCAAGCAGTATCACTTGCATCGTCTGGGGTTGCGGAGCCAGCCAGGCTTAGGCACTCGATTGTTTTGTTGACTGTCAAGGCTCGCCATAGCTTCGTATAGCTTTCTTCATGGGTGAACTCGACCATCTGCATGAAGAGACTCCACGGGCCGAAGCCGCAGGCAACGGCTCCACAAAGGTCCTCAATGCCCTCATCCAGCCTATTGGCATTGATGTGCACGGTCAACTGTCTGGCCTGGCCCATGTGACGGAAGAGGCGAGCAATCTGTCTCCCCGTCAGGCCACACTTGTTAAGTTGGACACATCGAAGATGCTGAGATGCTGTGGTCTGGAGGTAGTCCGCGAGAACATCGACAGTAGCATCATTGAGCTGAGAGTCCCATTAGTTTTTCGGCATCCACTGGTTTTACTGCAGCCAAAGAACTTACTGCGATTCCTGAGAGGTCGAGCTCCTCGAGATTCCAGCAATAGATGGACGCCTGGTCGAACAGGGGATAGTCTCCGTGTGCTCGAGTGTTGCCCGCAATCTTGAGAACCTTGAGAGCGCGCAACTGACCGAGGGTATGACGAATGATCTCAGGTTGCACAATCCCCTGGTTGTTCGACGTATCAAGCACTTCCAGTCTTGAAGCCTGGCCACCGAGCCCGGTCCATAACTTAGAGAGACCAGCATTGCCCAAGCCGCATTGAGACAATTCCAGCTTCTTGATCCCCACATGATCGAGGACCAATACATTTGCTAATGAACACGTTAGCTCCCCACATATTCGTGTAACTGCCCAGTGTCAACTTACCCAAGTCATCAACCTCTGCGGGACGCAATGGATTGTTCGAGATGCAGATGCTACTACACAATGAGCCCTGACGGCGTAGGAGCATCAAAATCGGCCGAAGTATTTCGGTGCCTGCCTGCGCGGCGCGGCTCTCAGAAATTTGGAGCCTTGCATGTCGAAGGGCGAGATCTTTGTGGTCAATGACATTGGTCAAGTCGATACTGCGAACGGAGTCCGAAGCGAAGAGGACATTATGCATCTCTTGTGCGAGCAGTGGCAACCTTGCGAGCTCGTTGTAATGCTCTTCAGAGATGCCTCGGCCTGTACAAGGATCAGTCAACGAACATTAAGGCAACAGCGGAGGGTCTCACCTGTCTTGGATGTGTAGGCAATATTGTCTTCGACTGTGTCATGTCTATCTGCCAAAGGTAAAAGGTTGACATCCCGGAATGACAACGCTTTGAAGTAGTTATTGTATCGAAGAGACCGCAGAACTGCGAGAAGCTGCAAAGCAGAGTACGGCGAGTGTTCCAGTGGAAGGAGTCGGAAGGTAGCTTGCGACGAAGTCGGCCATTCGACAACCCATCGAGGGGGCTGCACCGCGAAAGCGGCGCAATACGCTTGAAGAGATCGCTCCAAGCCTCCAAGGTCATTACCGGAGGTAAGTGTTAACGGCGGCGGAAGTCCTTTGATATCGAATAGCGACTGTTGCAGAGTCTGTGGCCACATGGGTTTGATGATGCGGTCAACTTTGGTCAGCGCCTCGATGATGCGGCGGTAATGGGCACTCGCCAAATCGAGGCGAACATCCGCTCCAAATGGCGAGCTGTTGACACAGTAAGCTTGGGTCCTGCATCATTGCGTGAATGGGACATACCGGAAGTTCATAACAAACCGCTGCTCGTGCGAAGCAACCGAGGCTCGGAATCGAGTCATCGTGATAGTACCAAAAGATCGCACCTTGACCCTAAGGTCTCCCGGGAAAGTCGAATGATCAGCTTTCAAGACCTCGATTAAGTAACACATACATGGGCCAATAACGAAGAAAAAGGACGGGCTGTCGGCCAAGTAATGGGACTCTTCTGCAGCTCCAGGCCGCTGACCTGGTCCAACAACACGCCTTGCAACCGGAAAGGTGAGGTTCTGTGTGCCTCCCTCTGTTGGTGTCGGCTCGGTCGTGTCGACGATACGATTGATGCGGGCTCGGAGGTTCTCCGGGATCACTGTTTGGGTCGGAACTCCTCTAATGCGTCCTCTGTACGCCCGTTGAATCTCCGTGAGCCACGTATCGCGTTCCTTTGGAGAGTTGAAGTATAAGTGCGCCTTCGAGTAGGCAAGACGAGGCCACGGAGAAAACCACCATATTTCCAGGCCAAATCGCGGACTGGCACCCTCTTCGTGGAACACGGTAACAAGTGAGCGGAGGGGAATCTCAAGTCGAATCTCGGATGCTCCTGTCTTGTGGTTTGCGTTTGGGTTTGGTGAGGATGGTGTTTGATTGTCGGACGATTGGGATAACTGAGGGAATGCGGCCATAGCAGCTTCGATGCTGGTGAACTTGACCATACACTGTTCCGTCAGGACAAGATACTCAGACCGTGCCTTAAGCAGCGAGGCATCGGACTTCAAATTGCCAGAGAGGAGAATCTTCATGGACGAATAGGGCACTTCCTGAGGAAAGCCCGATCCATCCATTGGGGGTGATCCTATCGTCGAATCTCTTGATACTCGCTTATGTAGGCGGTCAATCATTGAACTTGAGCCTGATTGGGATTTCTGTAATCTTCGGCTCGACATCGATCGCCTTGGACTCGTGCTGTTGATGGAATCGAGCGACGAGCTGCTGAGTGATCGCAGAGCCTTGGTGAGTATCCGAGGCTTCTTCTCTCCAGCATCTTGGCCTTCCACGAGTGGTTCATAGTGATTCGAGTTGCTTGAGGAAGTCCTCAAGCTGGGAAGCGTCCGCATCTTCCAAGTACTATCTGTGCTCATCGCGATTGCTGTCGTCGTCTAAGTCGTCGAGCCTGTCAGAAGGCAACGTGACGGAATAGAGATAACTGCCGGAGTAGGACGGGGTCGCTTCTGACAGAGGGCGTACGAGGTATAGCGTCACGAGGCCCGGGCGAGCTGTCCAGCGATACGAGAAGCTACTGGCAACAGTACGAGGGAACCCCTACTCAGTGGTGTGCCGAAGTCCGCAAAATCATGTCTCAGCCACACTTGGAACGTCACTGCTCGTCACAAGATTGGCGAAATGGTTTTTGAGACCTGGCTGAAAGCGTCGCTCCAGGAACGGGCGGCTCAGTTCCAGTGCGACACCGATGCCTTCGTTGATTGTTTTGTCCTCCTTGAAGCGCGGGTCACCTTTGGGTGAGATTGTATAGCGCTTGTGCAGCTTGCAAACAAGGTGCGTGCAGAAGGGTTGGTGTAATTGACGCCCCGCAGACCCAGGGAAGCTGACAATGCGGTATGAAACTGATCTCAAGGTACGGAGGCTTGGTGAGGCAATTGGGTTTGTCTCCCACGCCTGACGTAGTCCGTCCAAGGGTCCAGACTCGGTGAGACTCGAGGCTATTATCGCGGCGGGCTAAAGTGACGCGAGCGATGGGACGGTGTGCCCGATGCAAGGATCGGATTTGAGAAAGCGATACTTGCGTCAGCCATTCCCAGTGACGGGAGAATAGGCTCGGAGGCGTGAAAAGTCCCCGCGAATGAGAAGCGGGATATTCTAATTGTTCGTAGAAGGCAAGAGAAGGCGTAGAAAGAAGAAGAAGAGCAAGGGCAGACGATGAGAAAGAGGAGCGAGAGTCGATGATGGAAACGAGACCTTGTTTTTTGGACCAGTCTGCGCCGGGCCGCTCAGCATAGCGTCAAGACCAGGGATATCAAGGTTGCATGGCCTGTCCGACAGCGACTAGAGGTCGGAAATCAGTGTGGTGGCCAAGGTCCTGGAACAGAAGACCCCTCATCGCGATTCGCCAGGCATTTCACCGAGCAGCCCGCGATGCCTTGGCCAACTCCAGCTGCATCCGTTATCCTCCCCTTGCTAGGATGGTTGCGAGGATGGTGGGACGATTAGGTACGAGACGCTGTGCTGGCCCAAGTGGCTCCGGATGGGGACGTGATCGGCACATCGGAATGCCCACCAAGCCAGTACGAATGCCATATTGGCTGCGCAGAATCGTAGCCAGCCCGCTAAAGCTGCCGCTATGGGTTATCGCAGCATTTGCTGTCCTCGATTCAAGGGAAGTTGTTTGCGCCTGTGGCTGCATTTGACAAACAGATGCTCGAATGCACAGCGAAGATCACACCTGCATGGCCGGACAGTCACCACCGCTCTCGCTCTGAACTGATGCAACGGATCGTCAGGGCGCTGGTGGAGGGTGATGATGTCGTTGTTTGTCGTTGTTTGAAAGCTGGGACCCCATCCTTGTTCATCTAGCCCACGCACAGGCCAATGATTTAGCTGCTGCGCGTCTGTGGGCTTCGCCTTGATTTTGGAGCTTAGCAAAGCCATTGAAACCATGGCGCGTCTTGGGCAGACAATAGCTCCAGGGAGCTGATGGCAATCTGGTCTGTGTCCTTGCGGGAGTCGTTCCCTCGTCCCATACTCAGCTCTCGTCCGCACGCAGGCTGCTCCAGAAGAGGACATGTCGGCCGGGAACGGTCCTGTGCATGCCGCTCATGATGATGGCTATTGGTTGCCACGCATCAGTTGCCAGGGACTGTACTGTGCTCGTCGTCATTGATTTACCATGTTCTGATGATCAGCTGCGACCATTTCCATCCGCCGAGTCTGCCCAGGGCTCGGCTGCCTGTGCGTCTTCTTCGGTGATCAGTCTGCCGAACACCACAGAGGCCCCCACGCGGATCGAAGACCCGATTGTCGTCATGCAGCAGTGAGCTTGTCCATGTTTGTGACTAGCAGCTTGGAGCTTGGTGGCTGGCCAGTTCCGGAGGAGCTCCAGAGTGTGGGTTCTTCATGTGGTGTGGGTATCTGGGTCGATTGGCGGCACTGCATGCGAGTTTGTTAAACTGGAGAGGAGTCTTGTTTTCCCTGATGGGCAATTGAAGTTCATGTTGCCTTTGCGATGGGAAGAGCATGTGCTCTGGCCTTACTTCCATACACACGGGTCACACTGCTGCATTAGCAGCAGCTGTAGTTAGACTAGGTGTGGGAGGACACAAATGCTGGCGTGATTATGTGACATATTTTCCTGAAGTCAAAAACGACCTTGACCAGCGTGCTTCGCCATGTAGCTGCAACCAATCCTCAAAAGCTCAAAGTAACGGGTAGACCACGTTCAACAGGCAGTCCAATTCACCAGATCACGCTCTCGCGTGCGTAGAAAGAAATTATTCGTGGTGTTCGCAACAAAAGCCTCAACACGGGCTCCACGGCAATGACACCGACCAGGTGTAGGGTAGCTTCGGCACCCAGGCCTCGGTTTCCAAGTGTGGGCAAGCCACAGCACAAAACTCCCGAGATTTGCTTTGCCTGAAAAACGACCAACACTGGGAAGGCTGAAGTAGAAGAGCTTGCCTTGTTATTACTCCGATAAGTCCACCATCAGTTTGGACCCTATCAGAAATGTAGTGTTCCTTGACTTCTGAACTGGGTTCTGTAGCTGTCACAGCTTCGATTTAGGGCACTTGGTCCACTAACCTTGACCCATCAGCGGCTAACCACCGGCCCCCGAACCCACGAGAACCGATTCCGAATCCCACCGCCTTCGGCTGGACCCCCTCCCCCCCAACAACAATATAATTTCCTGCCAAGGGCTTCCATCTCGACGACAGTCCACCCCCCTCCATCCTCCCACCCGCCGACCAGACCATATTTTTCGCCCAGCATGTCGGTCAAGAACGACAATCCCCTCCTGGCTCGTCACTTGATTGACTACGTCTACGTCCCAGCGGCATTGCTCGTCGTGGGCACGCTGGTCGTCAAGAGAGAATGGACTCCGTATTCGGTGGCCCTGGCCCTTGCTTTCGGGACCTGGAACTTCTTCCAATTCCGTCAGTATATTTCCTTCCTACCGCTCATGTTCATTGACTGACTCATTGGGATCGATAGAGGTGAAGAAGGTTCTGAAGCCTGATGTCTTTCAAGACTTCGAGCTTGAGGAGAAGACGATTGTCTCCCACAATGTCGCCATGTAAGAAGACCCCTAACCCCCTCCGCGAACAGTCCGCCCTCGTCGACGTAAGAGCCGAGCTGACTGAGTTCATTTTCTGCTATATAGCTACCGATTTAAGCTCCCAACCGAAAAGTCGATCCTCGGCCTCCCCATCGGTCAGCATATCTCCATCGGCGCTGTCCTCCCCCAGGAGGATGGCAAGCTTCAGGAGATTGTGCGTTCCTACACTCCCATCTCCGGCGACCACCAACCCGGCCACTTCGATCTCCTGATCAAGAGCTACCCTCAGGGCAACATCTCCAAGCTCATGGCTTCCCTCATCGTTGGTCAGACTATCCGCGTCAAGGGCCCCAAGGGTGCCTTCGTCTACGAGCCCAACATGGTGCGTCACTTTGGCATGATCGCTGGTGGTACTGGTATCACACCCATGCTCCAGATTATCCGTGCCATTGTCCGTGGCCGCGCTGCTGGTGACAAGACTGAGGTCGACCTCATCTTTGCGAACGTCACTGCCCAAGATATTCTGCTCAAGGAGGACCTCGACGCCCTGGCCAAGGAGGACGACAAGATCCGTATTCACTACGTCCTTGACAACCCTCCGGAGAACTGGACCGGTGGTGTCGGATACGTGACTGGCGACATGATCACCGTGAGTTGCTCATCAATTCCTACCGGAGCAGAGCTTTTGCTAACCCCACCTCAAGCAATGGCTCCCCAAGCCTGCCGACGATATCAAGATCCTTATCTGCGGTCCTCCACCAATGGTCCGTGGCCTGAAGAAGACTACCGAGTCCCTCGGATACAACAAGTCCCGTCCAGTCAGCAAGCTCCAAGATCAAGTCTTTGCTTTCTAAGAAAGCAAGTTCGATCATTGGCACACCCAACAAAAATCACGCAGCGAGAGCCATGTCTTTTGGTTGTGAGGACACGACACTGAAAGCTCCCTATACATACAGATGGGATATACTACCGCATATAGCCGCCCTCCATACCTAACTAATTACCACCTTTGCTATCCGAACTGACCCAGTGTGATCTAGACTGTCCCCCCTCCTTATGAGAATGCTCCACCCAATATCCAGCACGGATGTCAAATTGCAATTCAGTCCTCCAATGACTGTGGTTGTGCCGAAGAAGTGCTTAAATCAAACCCGGCTTTCAATCCTCTTTCCGAGGATCCGTCGTTGTAAATAGAACTGCATCTCCCCGACGCAGTCTGGATCTTCGTCGTCGAGCCAACATTCCCACTTCCAAATTCGCATTTGCAAAAAGAGTAGTTGAAGAAGTAGTAGTAATGCATGGAACAGTTTTGAAACACAATATCGCTGAATATCATCTAAACCTACTCACAAGTACATTGTACACTCTGTCGCCAGTCTATCCGCCCGTTTTTGTGATGTGAGAGATGCTACGATGCTACTCATCGTCATCGTCCGCCTTTGCCTCGGTCATGCTTGTGTCAGCACCAGGCGTCGGTGCGCGAGCCACCGCATCATCCTCGTCTTCTTCATCGCTTTCAATGACACGGCCGCGCCTGGCCCGCTTCTGCGTCTGGCGGGGTGCAGTATCCTCGTCTTCGTCGTCATCGCCTGCACCACCTGCCCCAGTGTCGACATCCATCTTCTCATCTTCGTCACCGCCCTTATCATCGATCTCGGAAAGAGGCGTTTCCTCGCGGCTTGTGCCTCGGTCTGCACGATCCAGAACATCATCATCGCCGTCTTCGTCACTGTCGACAACGATCTCGGCAGACTTGTACTTGGCGTTGGTTTTAGCGTTTGTGAGACGACGCTTCTTCTTGTTTTGCGTCTCCTCTTCCGAAGAAGACTCATCGTCGTCGTCCCTGTCCTCCTTCCTCCTCCTCGAGCGCTTGGGTTTATCGCCCTTGCTTGCTCGCGGCCCCCCAGTCTTCCTCTTCCTCTTAACCTTCTCACCCGTCTCCGGGTCGGTGTCCATGGCTTCCAGTCGCCGCGCCTCCTCCTCGGCACGTTCCCTGGCGCGCTCCTCAGCGAGCGCTCGGTCACGGGCTGCGATCACTTCGCGTTCTTTGCGGATCTTTTCTTGTCTCTCCCGCTCCTTCGCAAGAGCCTCCTCGCGAGCCTCCTCCCGCTTCCGTTGCTCAGCTTCACGCTGCTCGCGGGCAGCCTGAATCTTCTCCTTGTTCATTTCCTCCCATTCCTTCTGCTTGGCAATGGCTCTTTCAAGTTGCTTGCGGAGAGTGTTTCGAGCCATGTTGGCGCGCTGCTCCAGATCGTGCTTGGGGTAAGGAGTTTGGGGATGCGACGCAATCTCGTCCAGGGACTCAATCGCGGCCTCAAGCCCAGCTGCAGCCTTCTCAAGCTGTTCGACGGAGCGCTTGTTCTCAGCTAGACCCTGGATTTGAGTGACGAGCTGGATCTGAACGAACGCGACGTTGAACTTGTAATGAATTTGATCCGGTGCCGCCTTGAGAGACTAGGAAGTATGAGCATATAATCATTTAAGAGTTTCAGGGGAGTACTATACCTTTTCAGCGCACTCAAGGGCCTTGTTGAAAGCGTCAACGTCTCGTTCTGCTCTGCCTCTGTTAAGCCAGGTGCGACCGAGACATGCCAGAATCAAGGGATCGTTGGCTTTGCCCTCGCCAGCCAGCGCAATTTCGTAGTGCTCAATTGCCTTCGAAAACTGCTTCAATTCGGCATACATGTGTCCAAGGTTGACAAAGATATGTGGCTCCTTGACTGTGTCACGGATCTTATTGAAGATTGGCAGCGCTGCCTTGTAATCCTTTTTGTCTTCGACCAGCGCAATGGCCATACCTTGCGCAGCGTAGGCATTCTTGGGATCCAAAGACAGAGCCTTGTCAAAAAATTCCACTGCTTTGCTATAGACAGCACTTCGCTTCAGCTTCTCGGATTCGGTCTCTCGGCGCATTTCGCGAGCCTGTATCAGGAAGAGGTTACCCATGCCCACTAATGCATATCTATCGTGCTTGTCGTAGTTCTGTAAGGTATGCTTGTGGTGACGGAACTCAGGCTCCTCGGTGACGTTCCCGCGCTTCTTGGCATGTACCTTGCCCAAGTACCAGCCGTAGAGCGCGCGAACCTCCAGATCAGTGTTATTGTCCTGGTACAACTTGGCGACAGCTTCCGGTCCCTCCTTGTTAGGGTGTCGCCTCAGCTTAATGTAAGCAAGTCGTGTGCGGGCATCGGTGTAGTCTTCGTGTCGAGCCAACAGCCCCTCATAGACCTCGACTGCCTTGTCTGTCAAACCCCGGGATTCGTAACTGCGTCCCAGGTTGAAACTGATGGTTGAAATAAGAGCGTCGGTGTCAGCACTTGGATCCTTTTCGCCAACTCGAACGCATGCGCTAAGAGCAGCCTCAAACATCTCGCTGGCGAGTTCATGCTTCTCTGTCTGGGAATGAAAGCACCCAATGTTGTTTAGAAGCTGCGGGGGGAGGAATTTGCGAATCGAGGCTCTGATCTCTGCCTCGTCGGTCACACCCTCAGGATATTGAGATGAAGGGACCTGGTCAAGCTCAAGTTGCTCTGCTTGCTGCAGACACTGGAGGGCTTTCTCAGGATTCTCAGTCTCGTACAGACGGGCCAAATTAAGGAGCACCGCTGAATCGGGAGCGATAGTCTTCTTCGGGTCTTTCCATGCAGCCCGAACGCTCTCAAGTAGGCTGATTGCCTTCTTGGTGTCCGCAGACTTGTCTTCCTTGGTGTCACTTGCTTGGTTGGTGAAGATTTCCTCTGCGTAAAGAGTTCCAAGGAGCACCAATGCCTCATGGTTGCGAGATTGCTGGATCATCTTCTCGAGACGTAGTTTTGCCTCGCCAAGGTCGTTCTTCAGCACCGACAGCTGAGCGACACCAAATTTGGCGGGGATGTAGCCTGTTTCCGCACCACCTCGGGCATCGTCGGCACGGCGATAATAGTCGCTGGCCTTTTCCATATCGCCCTGGTAGTGCGCCTTGCGGGCGAGTAGGTACCAGCCATCACTAGCTACGGCATTGACATCTGTATACTGAATAGCCTTGTGCGCAAGCTTGTCGGCATTATCCCAATTCTTCCTCGAGAGGAAATAACCGGCGAAAGTCGAGCATGTTAGAGGCAAGTCCCGATCCAGCTTGAATGACTTTTGTGTATACTCTGTCATGGCCTTCTTGTACAACTTGAGGAAATCTTCGCTGTTGACAGGTTTGTGTCCGCTCGCATCGAGGTAGTACAGACCAAGTAGGATGTTGGCGATCTTGGAGTCCGGAGTGATTTCGAGGCACCTCTCCCAGGCCATCTTCGCGTCATTCTTGAAACCAAGCATCCAAAAGCACGAGCCGATGCCGATGCGCGGATCAGGGTCGACCATGTCGGGAGCCTTGGATAAGACGTCTTGGTAGATGGTCAGAGACTCTGCATAGTTGTGCATCGAGAACAAAGCACGAGCCTTGCCCATTGACGCCAGCATGTTTTTCCCTTGGGAGACTCGAAGGGCATCTTCAAAAGCCTTGAGCGCGCCTTTGAGCAGCTCGTTCTTCTCAGTACCGATGCCACCTGCACTTTTCGATGGAGCCTGAAGCGATGCTCTGAGGAGCTGTAGCACACCCCGGGCGAGGAAAATCGGCGGAAACGATGGGTTGAGGCGGGAAGCGTCGTTCAGAGATGCAGTCGCCAGCTGGAGGTAGTATTCCTTCGTTTTCGCTTCGGAGACGATGGTACCCTCCGGTGCAAGACGGGGTGCCTCGCGACTCTTCCAGAGGTAGAGCCAACAGAGACAGCAAATCATGCTGACCTTGTCGCGAGAGTTACTGGACTGGATGGCACTCCCTCCGCGGAGGAGCATTTCGATAGCATGGTCGATCTTGTGCTGTTTGGCGTAGGCCAGCGCAACCGTCATCCACTTGCTCTTGATGGCACGTTCGTTCTCGAAAAGGGTACACAGCTCGGAGGGGTCGTCAAGCAGTTCCTCGAGGTCGATTTCGACAGCTTCGTCTTCTTCTTGAACGGGAATCTCGATGGAGGTCGGGATGTCGGAGAATCGTATGCTGACAGGCCCTGAGGCTGCATTGCCGTTTGTGACACCATTGGTGGCGCCATTCTGAGTAGCAGCCATGCTGATAGGTAGCCCCTGCGATGGGCGAAGCTATATAGCGATCGAGACGACGAGGCTGAGGATCGTGGGAGAGCGGTGGTCGCGAGGAGCCTCAGGGACGCGCCGCAGAGAGATTCGCCAAAAAGACCATCTGTCGCTTCGAGACGAGGCAAGCGAGATTCGGACGAGAGAAAGAGCGCAAGAAAGCGGCGAACGTGGCTGAGGATATACGAAGCGCGTCAAGTTGCTGCACGAGGCAATGAGGGCTCGGGGAGCTGAAGACGCGATGAGGGAGGATGGATACCGTAGGAAAGGCTTCTTTGAGGCGAGTGGGATCCCTGCAACCCAAAATCAGAGATGGTAAAGGCGGCGACGTGCGAAGGCGTGGAACGTGGCTACGATTGGCTGGTGGGCCAGGTGCATGCTGTGAAGGTTCCACTCACGGCGACAGCGTGTGAGATGGTTGGCGGTAGGGTTGATGAACGAAGACCTTCGAAAGGGGGCAGCTTCAGGTTGAAATGAGACGAGATTCATAAAGAAGGAAGCAAATCCTTCGCAGGTCAGTAGAATGCGGTGGGTGAGTGATATTGCGCGTGGACGCTGGCATAGGGTACATATTTGCAACCAGCTGGCTGCACTGTTCGGAGCACTTGCGAACAACTGCCCACACTCAGACACCCTGCAACTGCTCAACTCATCTACTGAAATCACTGGTGGTTCTCCATCTCGAACCCAAAAGCACGTTTTTTCTACTTTGTAGCCAGCATGCCCTCGTTGGATTAGGACTCCAACGACCAGGTGCTGCTAGAGTACAATGCACGCTCCTCCTGCGTCGGCTGGCATTGCCTGACCACTGCTCAGAAATTCGGCATCATCTTCACAGTTTCCATCGTATGCACTGTACTCTTCGTTTCCTACATGTACTTTGCTGGCAGAGTATTGGCTGCACGCCGAGAGAGGGAGTTCATCCAGCTTCCTGGCGGGAGAAGGGTCCCTCGACGAAGACCCGATCCATCGCGCTTTGGTTATGAGATGCCTTCCCAGCCTCGAACATACCTACCAGGGCCTCAACTGATGCCGAACCATGTCCAGAACACAATCTTTCATCCACAGCCAGTACATCCTGCAGCATTTCCGGTATTTCGGCCACCCCAATGGAGTGCATATCCGCCTTACGGAATACAGTATCAGATGACCAGCTTTCCACCACCGGCATACCCTGGCCACGCCCAAAATGCAGAAACACACGACAACCGAACCCACCGCTCATCAGCGAGACAGTCCCATCCTTCTGAAGCGAGAGGCAATGACAGGTTTGCGGACGCATGCCAAAACCGGCCGGCTGGGTTTCGCTGGCGACAGCGACTCGCACGCATGTTGGGTATGCCAGTTGGCCGAGCATCGACCATTGCATCATCATCGTCGTCCAGCTCGACACCTCTGGGCTTTCGAAGCCTCTCCAACCTCGGGGATCGGGCTGGCTCAAGACGGCCCAGCGCTTCTTCCGTTCCGAGGCAACAGTTGCGACCCCAGGAACCTGCGAACTATGACAGAAGCCACGATGACAATAAAAAGGGACATCAACGGTTCCCCGAAGACTCTTTGTCCTCTCGAACTGATGCAGCCACTGTGCACAGCGACGACTTCGATGCGCCAAGACATAGCCAACAGCAACGAGGGGCACCACCGCGACAAATCAAAGCAAAGGAGCGGCAGAGCTCCCAGGAGCATCCTCTGGCTTCAGAAAGCAGTTTTGAGTCTAGTAGGACCCGGTCAGATAGGCCTCACTCGCTTCCAACCCACTCATCAGCGACTACCCCTCAGGCTCGCTTGAGCAATGACAGGTAAGACCATGGCGATAGTAATGCCATTCAAGTGCTCAAAGTCAGCGATACTAAGCAGCACCTTTGGAAATAGGCAGAAGAATATTGCCAGTATCAGGCGCCACCGTGAGGCAAAGCGGCATGCTTGGGACATGAGGTATGGATGCCTAATACGCTCACAAGACCAGAACTGACGCCTGTCATACAGGGCCTCCTCAGGATATGATGATCGGGGAGGCGACACATTCGGCGGTCCCTTGGTTCCTCAGCCTACAGCGTCTAGTATCAATGACAGGCGACGAGTGTCGATGTGATACAGAGCATAGCAGCGACACGTCAGTTGTTCATGGGATGGCGCAGTGAGCAGCATAGTCAACAGAGCAAATGTCGGCTCGTGCCACTATCCAAGCATCAGTTGCCAATTACTTCAACGTTTCTGGTACCCGATACATGTGCGTAAGCAGTTATCCTGCTCGGTGGGTAGTCAATCGTCTCTGTAGCTTGAATGGGAAATGCGTTGAAGAAGGCAGCCATGCTGCGACACCATAATTAGGATCCGTGCTACAGGCCGTGTTAGGGATTTGAGTGACTAAACACACAGTGCACTAACGCCGGGGCTTCAGGGTGGGACAGCTTGCTGATTGGTTTATGAGCGTTAAGCGTCGTCATTCGTAGCTACGGCGGTCGAAGCGGGCGGAGCTTACCCAAACGCTGCCCGCCGCCCGCGCCGTCACCAGCAACCGTCCCAATCTGCGCCCATACAACTTCGCAACAATAAGGAGATAGGTGTCTGCATGTCTATCACGCATAAGTCGGTGGTAATGGACAGGACGATTCCCGGCGCTCTCGTCTTTTGATCGCTTCCAAGCTACAGATCCCAGGCACGGGCCCCAACTCACCCCGCCCTCCGCCACAGCCGAGCTCTCTCCACGACGCTTCCGGCAGCGACGCACTCATCGTCATCCACCCTTGCGCCTGCGTCCACCTCAATTTGCGACAAACAACTTACTCTGCTCGTGGCCTCTCTGGGCTTGAGCATCAAACATGTGGAACGACGAGGAGGACAACAACCCTTACGGGACGAGCTTCGACCGCCGTGACTCGCAGACCTCATCTTCCGCAAACCCAGCCTCCCCTACATCACGCAACTGTAAGCCGCGTCTGAAGCAGCCTAGGACAGGAAGGTTGAGTCACCGTAAATGAGAGTGCTAACGGAGCCGTATTGTCCAGATCGGTCATTCGAGACTCCGCGAACTCCCACCTCCGACAGCGACGAAGATGTAGTCCACGCTACCTACACTGGGGAGGAAGAAGAGCCAGCCGCTGGGAGTGCTACCCCCAAACGCAAGCCCGGTGGCTATGACAGTCGCATCGAACAGATCCTTTATGAGAATCCCGATATGTCGATCTTGATTACCGATGCTGGGAAAAGCTTGGAGAGCGGCGGCAGATACATAGTCTACACCATCCGAACAGGAGTACGTCGAGACATTGCTTCAGAACGAAACTGCACTAACCTTCCTCTACAGGATCTCGAAGTTCGACGTCGGTACTCAGAGTTTGCATCTTTACGCGATGCCTTGACCCGGCTACACCCTACGCTCATCATCCCACCTATCCCGGAAAAGCACACAATGGCAGACTATGCAGCGAAGCCGACCAGCGCGAAGCAGGACCAACAGATCATTGATTTGCGTAAGCGAATGCTTGCCGTGTTTCTCAACAGGTGTCGGAGAATGGACGCTGTTCGTCTTGATGGTGTTTGGTGGCGCTTCCTTGACCCCAACGCCAGCTGGGTGCGTATACCTGACATCAAGCGCACTGACTGCGACTGACGAAAGCAGAGCGAGGTTTTGCACTCACACCCGATCGCTTCCATTCCGAAGTCTGTTCTGAAGGCCCCTCCTCTAGACACAGCGAACCCGACTGCGGCACATAACTATCTTCCTGTCCCTAGTAGCTCCGCAAAGCTGAGGACGAGCAGCGGCTCTTACAGCGACTCGTCCTCGATCCCCAGCGGTGCTCAGATTGTTTCTCGGTTCCCGTCTGACGCGAGTCAACTGAGCGAGCAGGATCTCGACCCATACTTCACATCCTACGAAGCATCCATCAAAGAACTCGAGCAGTTATTGATGGGCCCTATAGAGAAGGTCAACCGACGAACGCTCAGCCATCTGTCATCCCTTGCAGCTGATCTGTGTGAGCTCGGGTCTCGTTACAATGCGTACGCCCTATCGGAACAAGCGCCGTCTTTGGGTCCGGCCATCGAGCGCGTAGGACAAGCTGCTGATTTGTCCTACATTGCAACGGAGGAGCTTTCTGGATCACTCGGAGCAACGTTTGCAGAGCCTATGAGGGAGAATGCCCAGTTCGCTGGTGTGGTACGAAGTGTGCTGAAGTATAGGGTTCTCAAGCGGGTGCAGCAAGACCAGACCAGCGAAGACCTGGAGAAGAAGCGGGCGCTGCTTGACCAGCTTGAGCGCAGTGAAGCGGAAGCTCGCCGCATTGAGCAGTACCTGTCCGGAAGTCAACAAATTTCATCGCCACCGAAGCGTTCTACGAGTCTCAGGGAACCTTCTCAAAGCCGTCGAGAAGGGGGCCAGGAGGACACAGAGTCCATCGACTCAGACTTCCCCCCGACCCACGGCGACTTTCCCCCATCCACACCCTCTGCTAGCCAAGGTCTTCCTGAAAGGAGTACCAGCGTCCCTTCGCATAAGAAGCTTCCAAGTGGAAATTCCATTACGAACAAGATCTTTGGCCCTATTCGGCATGCAGTGCAAGGTGTGGTAGACGTCGACCCAGAGCGGACGCGACGTGATACAATCGGCAAAACAAGGGAGTCAATTGGTCAGCTGGAGCAGGCACAGGTTGTTTCTGAGCGCGATGTCCAGGATGCAAGTGCAAGTATTCTGAAGGATCTCAAACGCTTCCAACATGATAAGGAGGATGACCTGCGGCGGTACATGGTAAGCTCTCCGTTCAAGACTTCTTCCGATGCAACGCTTGCTGACATCTATGAAGATCGCATATGCCAAGGCACAAATCGAGTGGGCCAAGAAGAGCAAGCAGCAATGGGAGGAAGCCCGCGCAGAGGTTGACAAGATAGAGGAGAGATAGTCTCCAGAAAGTATTGGAAAAGAGAGACTGTGGTTCAGCTCCGGCCGTGGGTGGTTTAATGTCATGTTTTAGACGTTGAGCGTTTGCTATTAGGGTCTTCATTCGGATTGACTTGCCTGCTTCTTTGATTAACAAAAGCTCCTAGACAATCTACCATGAGTCAAGAGCGTCACTCTGGAGATGTAAGTCATATGTCACGACGATGAGTCGCGGGAGCCATCGTAATCGACCACCACAGTGCGTTGATGTGCTGTGCGGTAGAGCAGTAGTAGTTGCGAACATGGTCGTCGTGCGTGATTCATCTTATCATGTTCACCTAGTGACAATACTCTTCTAAAGCATATTATTCGAGACTCTCTGGGATAGACATGTGCGCAAGCATTACTGCTCACCCCAAACTGAAATCCTAGTTAAGAGGAGGACCTCTTCTGCAAGATATCCTCAAACCAGTCGAGCGCGATCTGATTCAGGAGTGAACTCGCTCCGACAGAGCAATGCTCACCGGCCCCAGCCGCAGCTTCGAAGAAGTGATACGTAGCCTTGGACTTCAATGCCTTGCTGAGCTCCTTGGCTTGGCCGGGGAAGAACCCATCGTTCTCGGCGTCGCCAACAAATACCGGCGCTTGAATCCTGTCACTGACACCGGTTAGGTTATAGAGGTGCGCTCTCTTGGCAAACTCGAAGGGGCTTTTGACGTTGAAAGACCACATTCCCTGCTCCAGCGACCATCGTACTGCCGTGGGGGTTGACTTGCTGGCGAGGGCTTCCTCAATGATCTGGTTGAAAGCTGTTTCGTTGCCTGAGTCATACAGCTTCTTGACAGCTTCTGGGAAACTACGCAAGATCACCTTGCCGAAGTCATAGACGCCGTCCACAGCCAGGACAGCGGCCAAACGGTGCTCGTATGCCGCGGCTCGTGGGGCTAAGTAACCACCAAAAGAGTAGCCCCAGAGTCCGATCTTCTTAGGATCGACTTCAGGTCTGGTCAGGGCGAAGTCCACAACTGGGGTAATCACCTTCTCCCAGTCAGGGATAAAGCCCCGATCTTGGTATCTGCGGACGGAAGGCTGACCCGGCCCTTCGTAGGTGATGACGTTGATGCCGCGTAGTAGAGCGGCTGCACCAGCGACATGATACATCTCCTCCTGAGCGCCATCGTAGCCGTTGCCAAGAATGATGGTAGGTTGCGGCCCAGGCTTGCCACTGCCGAAGAATATTGCAGGGATGGAGAAGTTGTCATCTGTGGCATTCAACACCACTCGCTGGCCGGGAACAGGGAGCAACGCCATGGCTGAGTCGAAAGCATCCAACTGCTTCTCCCACAAGCTGTTGATCCTTGGATCGCTCCAATTTCCATGGAGAAAGAAGTCTGCGGAGCGATAATATGTCGACGCTTTGAAGAACATGTTCCTAGCTGAGACTGGGTGCTTCACCTTGTCAATGGACTTGGCTCTCTTGTGAACACGGATCGCCAGATCGTTGAAAGCCGAAAAGAAGCTCTCAAAATCATGAGCCTGGATCTTTTGGGCAGCGACAAGGACCTCTCCGAGGTCGCCGCCTTCGGCTGTGGCTGTGGCCATAGCTCGTAGGATTTCATAGTGAAACTCCGGATCTTTGCTCAGTTGGTACATTGAGTCTGGAGGGGGGCTGCCGGAGCTGCCTCTATTCGAGAGAATAGTCAAAGGCTTCCCTGGGAGGGCGAAGGCCTAAGAATACAGCATTAGCACACGCTTTGGGAAGAAGATGCGCGAAGAGGAGTCTACCTCGTAGAAGCCAATGCAGCCCAGTAGAGGAGCAAGCGATGAGATCTTCATGATGATGGCTCAGAAGAGACAAATGTGGAATCACCGAGGGAATTGAGCAAGTCAAGAATGTATTAGGAAGAGGAGGTGGTAGTGATCTGTCAAGAATGCAAGTAGGAGCAGCAGCTCGTCTTTTATAGATGGCATGGCTTCACATTGGTTCTGAGCTGCATTTCCAGATTCCACTTACAAAGTCTCGCTTCAGGGCTGTGACGGCGTAGTTCCAAGACAACTTCATAGTCTCGTTCAAGTGTCGTTTAAACGGAAACGGTAATGCCTACGATCCCGTCTTTCAGTCGGCACTTGAAAGCCGAACGGCCCACTCATTTGCAGATGGTCGATCTACACTTTGCCTCTTGGGGATGAACGAGGTCAAAGAACAGTTGCTGGTGACATTTGGTTTAGTAGTGCTGACGGTTGGTCCTTCAGCTGGGCAACCTCGCATCGTTCCCGATTCGGCTAAACGAGATGAAGGGTGTGCGAGATCATCGCAAACCGTGTGTAAGTGGTGCAGATCAATAAGTTCGCGCGAAACTCGGAAATGATACATATGGTAGAACTTCCTTACCTGGAAGACCGAGAGATTAGTATAAGAAGTCTTGATCAGCCTCCAAGCCCCCAAGCGAGAGTAATCATCTCATCAAGGCGTATACAGTCTGCCATATACTTCAACTATACAGCGTGTCCAAGACATCTCTTTGTTGCGACCTGCCACCATTTAAGACTCAAACTTGGGAGCTACAATTACTCCCACCTTCAAGCAGAAATGATTGCCGCCCCAGTCCGTACGCAATATGGGGGCTTTCCCATCGAGTCCGACCAGCCGACTGCCTACACGCCTTGCACCTCACCAAACAACCAAAGCCTGTGCCTCCCACCAACTGTGAGCCCGCGGATCGTCATCCCTCCACGGCGGCCAGGTAGCAAGGAGCGAGGCTTCATCCTAGCTTACCCTCCTGTTCTGGATACCTACGGCATTTCCCAGCCCGCGTTTCTCCAATTCCTCCAAGGATGCAACAAAGCCGTCCAAGGGCACGCCGCACTTACAGCGGTGGGTGCCGTGGGCTTTGGCGTCGGTGTTGCCCCAGAGCCAATTTCGATGCTTGTGGGTGCAGCGGTTCAATTCGGGGCGTCTGCTCTGAACAAGAATGTGGCAACATGGAAGACCAACTCATACATCGACAAGTGCAACAAAGAAATCTTCTTTCCCCGAGGGCTGATGTGCATCATCAGCATTCATGATCCCGAAGCGGCTGCTATGGGCATGAATCAGACCATGGCATCCAATCAAATGGGAACGTTTGCTTCGCTTCCCTTTGGAGAAAGCTATGGGACCGACTCAAGAGTAACTCGGTCAAGAGGAAATGGTCTCAATGCCATGGAGGAGGTTGCTCCTCTAGTATATCATGCCGATCCCGAGACCACATCTTCGCAAGAAGCTGGCGCTGCAGACAAAGCAAAAATGAGCCACCGAGTCAAGAATGTCTATGCGAACATCAATCACTACCTAGACAAGAGATCTCGTGCAACATACGTAAGTCTCGCATTTCTGACCTGCATAGCAGCCTGACCTCCAATGCATACATCTACAGGCAAGAGAGTATCCGAACGATATCCTAGCGTCGATCCAACCTCCGGCCGAGTGTACAGCACGAAGCACCTTCTTTGATCGGCCTCGTCCTTATCATCAAAATCGGTCGATGAAGTACCAAGGTGATGGCAATGACCGTGATCAGCGCGGTGAACCTGAGCGAAAAATTAAAAAGGTAATGGTGAACATGACGGAAGCACCTTAATCCTTGCTGAGACACCCAATGCTAACAGATACTAGGATATTCTCTTTTTGACCATAATCCAAGCTCCTGACCACAGCCAGTTCTAGACGGCTTGCTGAGCGGCATCATTGTTTGGAGGGAGCATTTGAATTGCGGTCTTTGACTCGATCGTTGTATGCATTGCGGTCAGTAGCATCTAGTGGACAGCAGTATCTGCTTTGGCGTTGTAGCAAGGTCTTCTCATTATTCTAGTCGAAGTCGCGGATTACATTGCATATTATCCCTATCATGCTTGCGAAAGTCAATGTGCTGTGCTGGCCAGGTCACGTCAACACTAAATGCTGAGTCACCGCCGGACAGTGAATGCACTTGAAGTTGAACGGCGCCATCCGCACACACCCATGTCTCGGGCGACCTCTCCTACTGGAAGAAATACAGTCATGTCGGACGAGAGCGCTGGATGACTGGGCGCAGTACATCGTGCAATGTCAACCAACTCGCCGACCTTTGTCGATGGCCTTGACCTCAGCGGAGTAATCCGGACAGGATCGACGAGACAATTCCACCGCAAGTCCCGCACTGGCTGCCAGAAATGCCGGTCCAGGAGAGTCAAAGTATGTTGAGTGCAATGGCCCATGAGTTGCCAAGAGTTTGTTTTCGCTCTATCTATTGACATGAAGTCCTTGGTGTAAGTGCGATGAAGCCAAGCCTCGCTGTCGGAACTGCACGAGACTCCACGGTGACTGCGTCTATGACCGTGCAAGTCCCCATGCGGCTCAAGCAGCTCAAGCAGCACATGCCCCAGCAAGTGAATTGGCCTCGACTCCGAGCACGACAGCTGAGGCGAACGAGGACGAGCCGGCCGAGTCGGCAGAGAGGCGGATGGCCGAGCTGGAGTTGATGCATTTCTACGTAACCGAAACCGGGCCTTCCATACCATTCGACAAGGAGACAGCACACGATCTCTACGTCAAGGCAATCCCGCGGATGGCGATCAAATCACAGGCCTTACTCTACAGCCTCTTCGCCGTGACAGCCCTACATAAGTCGACGCTAGAAGGGATTGCACCCTCGACAATGACCCCGAATGGGAACAAGGCATGTAGCCTGCATGAGCAGTACAGCCGGCTCGCGTTTCAAAGCCACCGTCGAGAACTGACCCAGATCCACGCCGGCAACGTCGATCTTCTGTACATGACAGCAAATCTCTTGCGGCTCATGGCGAGCTTCAATCTCTCCCAACGCACCTTGGAGCCGTACCGCCCACCGGTTGAGTGGCTGCGCATCACCAAGAGCCACTACCACTTATACGCCACGGCATGGGAGATGGTGGGTGACGACGGGGATACACAGATATCCGCCATGACTCTGTCGACATTTCGCGAATGGGAAGCACGCAAGTCGTCAGGCGATGGCGACGATGGCTCAGTTGGTACGCAGTGCTTTAGTCACCTGTTGGAGCCCATGCCATCCAGTGCCAGGCGTTCGCGTCGCCAGGACGCCAGCATTGACACCCCAGAGCTCTGGGACAATGCCACTAGAGAGGCATTCACGTCGACCACAAATTATATCGGCGAGATTTTCGAGTCCATCCAAGAGAAGGACAAGTTCCCGTTGATCGCAAGACGTCTCATCCTCTTTCCAGTCATGGTGGACGCGCACTTTGTCACCCTCGTGGAAGATGCGGATCCTCGAGCACTGGTGGTGCTGGCTCACTACTTTGCTCTCCTCACGCCGTTGCGGAACTTCTGGTTCGTTGGCGACACGGGAACACGGGAGATCGTGGCTCTGGCGGGGTTTCTTTCTTCGCCTTGGGTCGAGTTGATGGAGTGGCCTCTGCAGGTGGTGAGGGATGGGCTTTGAACAGGAGATGCTGTACAGGGTTATGAAGCTGGGTATCCCAGCACTGGCTTCCTACCACAAGCAAGCAAGGTCAACATCGGGCTTGCTGTGTGGGTCAGGCCAACAGGTACCTCTCTTGCGCTAGACTCGTGATCTACTTTGCAATAAGGGCAATCTTGCATATGTGCATGGGCGATTACGATCAATTGCCATAGATTTACTAAAACCTAAATCAGAGCCAGAGAATACGATTAAAACATGTCAAGAAATATGAAGCAAAACCATGAAGTTTCCAGCTGTACTGCCCTGGAGGCCAAGGTACCATTTAGTGAGGCTTGACCCATACAAACCCAAACCCACAGAGCTTGCGGCTACCTCCCGACAACGAAGGACAGGCGACAACGAAGACTGCGCAACCTTGCCTCACACACTCTCCGCCGTCAGGCTTCGCAAGTCACTCTCGGTTGCGCAGAATACAATTGCTCCCGCGACCATGGCCGAACCATCGGGGCCCATCACCTCCATCGAGGAGCCGGGTGTCAAAGCCCAAGGCGAGCTCCTCCACGCCATGCGCAGAGAGGTCGCCGACCTCTTGGACAGGAGCTCGACAAACTTCCCGGGCGCGCAGCCTGTGAGCTTCGCGCGCCAACACCTGCAAGAGCTCATGAGAGAGGAGTAAGTCATATACAAGACCGAGCGCATGAGATCTAGGCATCTTCGCACTGCTGGGAGGTGTTTGCTGACCTGGCGACAGCTACTTTGTCTGCGAGAAGTCGGACGGAATGCGATACCTGCTCTATGCGACACACGATGAAGCCGGCGCTGAGGCGCATTACTTGATCGATCGGAAGAACGACTACTGGTTTATTGCAAACCGAAGCCTGCATCTACCACTTCCGAACGCACCTCAGGATTTCCACACAAAGACACTGGTCGATGGCGAGCTTGTCTGGGACAGTTTGCCGAGTGGCGAGCGGGAGCCAAGATTCTTGATCTTCGATTGTCTGGTCATGGATGGCAACCGGCTCGTGGACAGGTCTCTGGACAAGCGGCTAGCATACATCAAGACGCGACTCTACGAGCCGTATGTGCAGCTATTCAAGGAATACCCCGAGGAGCGCAAATTCCAGCCGTTCCATGTCGAGATGAAGCCGTTTCAGTTCTCATATGGCATTCTGAAAATGTTCAAGGAAATTCTGCCAGCGCTCAAGCACGGGAACGACGGACTCATCTTCACGTGTCGAACCTCGCCCTACAAGCATGGCACAGACCCTCATATCGTCAAGTGGAAGCCTCCGGAGGAGAACACAATCGACTTCAAACTCAAGCTGCATTTCCCGCTGGTCGAGCCAGATGACACGGAAAAGGTTGATGGCGTTCTCGAACCATTTGTCGACTACGACAGCGTGCCTCGTGCGGAGCTACTCATCTGGCTGGGTAACAGTAGCAGAAACCCTGCGGAGCGATACAGATCGTTCCAGGATGCATACATTACCGAGGATGAGTGGGAGGAGCTCAAGGCTCTCGACGATCCTGTTAATGATCGGATCGTGGAGTGCAACATTGATGACCAAGGGCGGTGGAGGATCGTTCGCTTCAGAGATGACAAAGATGACGGCAATCACCAAACCACTGTGGACAGCGTCATGGAAAGTATCCGTGACCGTGTGTCAGAGGAAGACCTGGTGGCCGCGGCGAACAGCATCAGAGACGCGTGGAAAGCACGCGCTGAGCCTGACAAGCGACGTCACAACTGAGGTTCAGAGACTTTGAAGTCTTCAGGTGGGGGTTTAGTATTTCCGGAGTTTTCTGATTTCTGGCCACATTGTAAGGAGGATCAGGGAAGTGGTCACGGCGTTCGGGAGCTGGCAGTCAAAGACCACCAGGTGAAAACTGGATGAGGGCGATGGTAGGAATAAAGTGCACACGGCGTTCCATTGGTTTATTCCAGATCATGTGTATTACGTTATCTAGGCGCACAACTTTCGAAGAGACCAAGATTCAGATCATGGCAAAACCCTTTCTCGCCTTTGCTCACTCCTTCGTCCATGTTGAGTCGCACCGTCTGGAGGAAAGATGAGGAACGGGAGAACAAGCAGAAGAAACCAAAACGCCACTATTCCGATTGGTGATCGTATCATCCAGACAAAGGTTCCAAAGAAGATAGCCTGAGAGGGATGGCGCGTGCCATGACGCATTTGCTCCAAGAGAGTGAAAGATCCAAACGATCCTCAGTGTCCAGAGAAGAGCAACATGTCTTCAGGATACTGTCAATTAGGAGGCTGTGTGCTCAGAAGAGGCACATGATGGCGCCGATTGCAGCGACAGCAGCGAATACAATGCCGTGCGAGCCGCGCTGAGGCTCGGATGCTGCTCCAACGATGATGGGACTGTCCGAAGGGGTGGGCTGAGGGTCGCCACCGGGAGGATAGATGATGACAGTCGCATTGATGCCACCAGGAGTAGTGGCGGGAGAGTGCTCTGTTACAACGACGAAGGATGTCGAAGTGACGGGCTCACCAGAGGTGACAGTAGACCACGTAGTTGTGGTAGTGACAGGAGTCGCAGCGGGCGGAGGGGGGTAAGAGATGCCGTCCTTGCCCGATGCCTCCTCAATGGGTGTCTCGATGACGGTGACAGCCGCGCTGTTAGTCAGGGTCTTGACGATGGTCGAGACAGCGGTGTGGACCTCCGTGACGGTTGAATACTCGATGCTGTCGAAGGACGACTCGGGCTCAATGATGGTCTTAGCCTCTTGGGTCACCGTCACGAACTTGGTGATGATGGAAGCAGAGCACTCAGGTTCCTCTGAAGAGGTCTCGGTGACAATAGGTGTGCTGACGCTGTATAGTGTCCTATCGCAGAAACCGTCAGTATGAAGAACACCAAATGATAGGCGCAACGGCTAACATACGTGATCGGAATTGTCACAACACCATCAACGTCGGCATGGACGTGTTCCTCGCGCTGTTCGACACCACGCGCGTACTGGATGATGGGAAGGGCACCATTGATGCTCCCAACGACCTGAGCTTGGGCAGCAGCTGATGAGAGACGTTAGTGGAGAGGGCGCTTGGGAAGTGATACTCCATTGAAGACTCACGAGTACCCATGCTGAGAATCAGAGCGCAGACTGTGGCGCCAACGCCGACCTGGAGGTGCTTGATGGATGACACTGAAGGAACGTCAAGGTCAACAGCGCCATTCAAGGAACACATGAGGTGTGTGGAAGACCTACTTGTAGACGGCTTCTTGGAGTTGAGGAATTGGAAGTGTCGAATTTCAAACTGTACAACAATGATCAGTATGGGGTTGACTCAACGATGCTGGACTCCCACTCACGGGTGGTGGTGAGTGATTGTTTCCAAGTGAACAATGGATCTGTTGAACGAGAGGAGATTTCAGAGATGGTTGAGCGAGTGTGAGGAGTGTTCCAAAGGGAGTGTGCGAGCAAAGCGTTGCAGAAGCGAGAGAGAGAGAGAGAGTGAAGTGCCGAGAAGAAAGACAGGAGCAGAAAGGGCAGATGTAGAAGTAGGAACGTGATGGGAGAAGAGGAAGGCCTTTTGTCAACAACGGGAGATCATTGTTATTTTGTTTGCGGATCACAAGACAGCCGGGAGAGGCACCTGTTTCTAGCAACAGCTGGCGGTCCGGCGGTTACAGCTGCAGGAGAGTGATTCACAGGCTAAGGAGATGAGGAGGATTTCCATCTGATTCTAGGATGGAGATGAGCAGTGGAGAGACGGACGGGTTGCCAGGTGCTGCAGTTCGGCTTCTTTCGGGAGGCTGCAGCTGGGACGGACGATGGCAGATGTGAGATACGATGCGGGAGCAGGGAAGTCGGGGCAAGCTGGTGCTCGGTTGAGCTTTAGCGATGCTGATCATGGTGTTTTGGCATCTGGGAGTCGAAGCCATCCATCCCTCTTGATGAGGAACAGCTTCCGACCTGGCCAGGCATGATGGCCTAGAATGTAAGTTGTAATAAATCTGAATTTTCCCTCCGTCTTCGAAGGAACTTCCTCCTGCTTGTCGGTGGGAGCAGCTTCCGAAGATACGCAGCGAATGTGCCAACACAGTCAAGCGGACACTGTGACACTCAGCTCGGGTGGTTCAAGGAGCACGGCGCCCGGCCTACAGCCGTGTGCAATGTCAGTGTTCATCTTTGCAGCAAACGTGTGATGCGTGGAGCTTGCTCCTTGCACAACTCCAGCCATCTCCAGATTCGGCGGATTTGTAGAAGTACGAGATTCCTCGAGTGTCCAGAGTCACTACTGTCGAAGTTCGTGAGGGTCCAGTGATGCTGTGATGTCAAGTTATATACGACATGGCTTCGGGGTTCAATCTTGAGCTTTGTTGATTCAGACTCGCGCATGCTTCCTTCGGTTTCTCACTGTTATATGATTGGTGCCATAATCTTCGATATCACGATCACGGCGGTATCAAGAGACTCGCGTCTGTGGTTGTAAGAAAGGAGGTGCCATCTATGGGCTCACACCATACCACATTCATGATGACTGCGAACCGATATCCGTGATCGACCACAGCCATCTATTTCCAGCCGAGGAGTAGATCAATACCATCGACGCCAGTGATGAAATGGATTCAAAAGGTCCAGGGTGACCAGTTCTGTCGCAGCGAAAGAGCTCGAGTGGACCTCAACATTTACGAAGTCACGGCAACCGCTAATTTGGCCGGCGAGGTACCTCTGCAATTCGCGTGCCGTGCCCACCGAAGCGCGTGTCGTCGCGTCGAGACTCGGACCCTTGCAACAGCCAGATGCACCACCTTTGTTACTACTGCTACCACCACCACCACATCATTGCATGGGCACCGCACCCCTCTCCCAAGCCAGTCTCCATCCATGTCCTGTCCACTACTCAATTATCGCCAATTTCCTCGGACAGCTTGAATTGCTGCGATTTTCAATCTCACCATCTCAGGCACCAACGCACCGTTCGGACGCGCTTACTCTCTGGCTTCCGCCACCTTTTAACGGCGCCCGCTTCGCGCCCGGAGAGACGTCCTCCACGTACTACACACCGCCCGTAACACCTCCGCGCGCACCATGGCGCGACGTCGCGCCCCCCCGAAGAAGCCCGTCGAGGTTGAGGAAGAAGAGGAAATTGAGCAGGAGGAAGAAGTGGAACAAGAGCAGGAACAAGATGACCAGGAAATGGCCAACGCCGGCGCTGAAGAGGACAACGGCGACCTGCCGACCTTACAATTTGACCAGGAGCTGTCATGGCGCCCGACAAAGCCTATTGCCACCTCGACACTTCTCAAGCGTCTCGAAGCTCTGTCAAAGGAGTTAGCCGACTTCGATCAGGGTGGTGTTCAGCTCGAGTCGTTGAAGGATGTTGCTGCGAGCTTGGCGCATCGCAATTTGCTCCAACACAAGGATCGCGGCGTCAAGGCTTATACCGCATGCTGCCTGGTTGATATTCTTCGTCTGTTTGTTCCAGATGCCCCTTACTCAGATGATCAACTCAAGGTTCGCAACGTCTAACGGTCCAAAGCCAATGCTTAAGCTAACATATCCTTTAGACCATGTTCTCCTTCTTCATCAAGGACATCCTACCCGGCCTCTACGATACCTCGAACCCGTACACGAGTCAACACAAATATGTCCTTGTGTCACTCACTGATGTCAAGAGCATATTGCTCGTGGCCGAGATCCATGGCGCCGACGACCTGCTGCTCCGGCTTTTCAACTCGACATTCGATGGGGTCTCCAACAATGCCAAAGCATCGTCAGATATGCAAATCTCAAAGGACGTAGAGATCCACTTGACCGACATGCTGATCCAACTTATTGACGAGAGCCCTGGCAGTGTGCCCGCATCTGTCGTCGACGCCATCATCAGTCAGTTCCTTCGCGCAGCTCCGCCTGGAGGAGCAAGGAGCAAGGAGCAGAACGACAGCCAATCCACATTGCTGCACAAGACAGAGCCGCCTGCATATGTCATGGCGAAGAACATCTGCAATGGCTGTGCAGACAAAATGTCTCGATATGTTAGCCAATACTTCAGCGACGTCATCTTGAATGCGTCAGGGTTTGCAACAAAAGCCAATGGATTCCGTAACGGAGATGGCTCGGATGATGAAGACGGCGCGGCCGGTCCTTCTGACGCAGATCTGAAGAGCCTCAGTCAAGCACATACGCTAATCCGCGAGCTTTGGCGAGCTGCTCCGGACGTGCTGCAGAACGTTGTCCCACAGATCGAGGCAGAGCTCTCCGCCGATAATGTTCACCTCCGTTCCATCGCAACCGAGACGTTTGGCTATATGATCTCGGGCATTGGCGCCGCAGGTCCCCCTTCACCACCAAGTTTGGACCCTACGGCTTACCCCCCTTTGCGACTTGAAGAAGATGGCACCGCAACTCCCCCGGATGCCAGCATTCTCACAACTCCATTTTCTCCCCACTCCTTTGCCGCAGCCCATCACGGCACCTACCGCAACTTCGTTGGCCGCAAGAATGACAAGAATCCAACCATTCGAGCTGCATGGGCGACAGCCGTGGGCTATATTGTCTCGACTTCGGCTGGCGGCATCGGTCTGAGCCGCGAGGATGAGCGGGAGCTGATTCAAGGGCTTGGTGACAAGCTGAATGATAGCGATGAAAAAGTTCGCCTCGCTGCAGTCAAAGCTATTGAGCTATTCAGCTTCAGAGATATTGTCCTGAAGCTCGGTGTTTCTGGAGGGGTTCAAAAAGAAGGCTCAATCTTTGCTAGCCTTGCTGATCGCTGTCGTGACAGGAAACCTGCTGTCCGTGTCGCCGCTATGGTGTTGCTTGGCAAGCTCTGGGCCGTGGGATCTGGTGAGATTGCTGCTGGCATCGATTCTGTCACATCCTGCCTGTCTGGTGTTCCCTCTCGCATCGTCAATGCTTTCTACGCAAATGATCCCGATCTGAACGTCTTGCTCGATCGTGTCATGTTTGAGTGCCTGGTGCCGTTACGATACCCTTCGCAGAAGAAGAAGGGCCCCAAGAACTCGGGATCGCAGGCAAAGGGTGGGCTTACACATGCAGATCAGGACCGGATACGAGCCGAACGCATCCTTCTAATGCTCAAGTCCCTTGATCCCCCGGCGCAAAAGGCATTCTTTGCTATGCAGGCAAGACAGCCGTCATTTGCCAAGGGAGCTTCAGTGCTCATTCAACAGTGCGAAGCATACAATGGTGGCGTGATTGACCGCAATGAGGAGAAGGTCAAGGCATCTCTCTATAAGACTTTCCAATGGTTAGGCAGCTTCTTTCCCGACCCCTTGAAGGTCCGAAGCGACCTTCAAAAGTTCGCAAAACTTAACGATCGCCGGGCATACCAGCTCTTCAACCATGCCATTGGCTCTGAGGCTGATTTCCTGACGGTTCGCCGAGCAATCATGGAACTCATCCAAAAGCTTCAGTCAGGATCAGCTGCATCCGCTCTTGACACCATTATCCCGCTTCTGTACAGGTCCAGCTGTATTATGTTCAACCGCAGCCACCTTGCGACTATCATGGATTACTCCAAGAGTGACAAGGGCGGTTACGCGACTGTGGCTCACGCAGTTCTGAACGATATCTCGCAGCGAAACCCTGACTTGTTCAAGGCTCACTCGGAAGAATTGCGTAAGGAAATCATTGACCACTCGCCAACCGATTCTAAGCCCAACGACCCTTCGGTTGCGGATATCCTCAAGGCATATTCATCGTATGCAAAGAGGTACCCCAAGGACATCAACCACGACAAAGCTTTCACCCAGACTCTGGTGAACTACGCGCTCTACGGTGCGCCGCCTAAAGCTGCGAAGTATGCCATCAATATCCTATTGGCCAAGAACGATGACAAGGGCAGGGTCACTGCAACGAACCTGCTCCAGAAGACAATGAAGGGGCTGGACTACGGTTGTTCGCACTTCCTCAACAGACTGGTGACTTTGAGCCAACTTGAACGTCTGGCTCCAACTGTGACAATTGACTCTGATGAGGCTGTTCATGAGTTGACAATCAAGCAAATCCTTCGCCAAGTTCGCACTGATGCCAAACCCACTGATCCGTCCTGGGTTGAGGATGCAGACATGGACGAGGAGCTGCAAGCCAAGTTACTGTGCCTGCGAATCTTGGTGAATCAGGCCTTGGCCAATGCAGAGGAGCAGGATGCCGAGGAGACCGTGAAGCCCGTGTTCAAGCTGCTGAAGACGCTGGTCGTGTCAGAAGGCGAGTTCTGCAAGACCAAGGATACTCCACTTCATCACAAGAAGCGCCTGAGACTTCTCGCAGGCCAGCTTATTCTGAAGCTGTGCACCTCGAAGAAATATGATGACCTCTTCGACCCTGCTGGATTCAACAAGCTTGCTGAGCTTATCCAGGACCCTGAGCAGCACGTACGAAGACGGTTCATGGAGAAGTTGCAAAACTACCTCACTCGTGGACGTTTACGCGCCAGGTTCTACACTATGCTCTTCCTCGTCGCCTTCGAGCCCGTCTCGGAGCAGAAGAACAGAGTGGAAACGTGGATCAGGTCAAGAGTTCGTTACCATGCCGAGAGTAAGAAATACGTCATGGAAGCGATCATCGGCAGACTGATCCCGTTGTTGGCTCATCACCCTGACTACAGCGCAAGTGCTGACGACCTTGTTGACTTTGCGAACTACTTCCTGTTCTTCCTCAACGCTACCGCAACCGAGGAGAACATCTCGCTGATCTACAAGTACGCCGAGAGAGTCAAGCAAACTCGGGATGCCATCAACCCCGATGCCAGCGACAACCTTTATGTCCTTAGCGACCTTGCCCAATCAGTGATCCGTAAGTTCCAGGAGAGGCGAAACTGGAGCTTTCAGGCCTGGTCAGAGAAAGTTGGTCTTCCAACTGGTCTCTACAGTGCACTGCCATCGAGCGAAGTGGCTCAGCAGATTGCCAAGAAGCAGTACATACCCGAAGAAGTCGACGAGAAGCTGGACGACCTTCTCCGCGCCATGGAGCGCAAGAAGGTAAGGCACAACCTATCATCCCGATCTTGAGCTCTGCTAATAGTGCAATAGAAGCGCAAGTCGTATTACGAGTCTGGCGAACAGCCCGCAAAGCGGACCAAGACACAGACGAAGATTGCCAGTAGACCAAAGTTGGGTGCTTCCTCTGGGGGGACCAAGAAGGCTACCAAGAAGAAGGCTACTCCGAAGCGCCGAAAGTCACCAGTCTCACCTGCCATTCCTGTCGGCGAACGCAGACGTAGCGGGCGCTCACACAACGTGTCTGCCTACACAGAACGAGATGATGCTGAGGATGAAGAGGAGATGCTTGAGGGTGTTGCTGAGTGGACTTACGAGGGTGACAGTGGAGAGTCAGATAACGAGGAGGCATCAGATGATGACCGCTCGGAGCAAGGTTCAGCGGCGGCAGAGTCAGACGATGACGAGGAGGAAGCCGAGGACGCTGCTCCAGCGAAGAGGAATGGCCGCGGATCAGCAGCAGCAGCTTCGAAGGGCAAAGCCAAGCCGCCTGTGAAGAGTACTGTGCTGGACAAGCTGAAGTCTGGCTCGAGGTCCACCCGAAAGCGTGGCAAAGCAGCGGATTCGGACTCGGATGCTGATATGGACTAAGGAGTTGAAGACAAAAGAGCGTCGACAAGGTGTGTTTTAAGAGTTAGCAGTGGGCGGACAAACCAGGGTGTTCGGTGCCAACATGGATGAGGCAATGACATGTTCTGTTATGAGGTCACAGAACCTCTTTGTGTATGCGATGGGAGGTAGCTTTCCCCGGAAGTCGAGGTGGTTGCACACGGTCGAATGCATATACCCCTTGTTCTGGTTTAGTGGTAGGCCTCAATTATACTTGTCTTGGCTGTAACTAATGTTTCGGCGTCTGTGTTGATGACCGAGGTTTGTACAGTGATGAACCTTTGCGTGTCAGAGGCGGGAAGGTGATTGTATAGCAGACAGACTTATTGAAGTTGAAAAATGGTCTCCCCATCTAAGATCATGGGCCCCAGCATCGAACGCGTTGAAGCAGGGAGGACATGACCAACGATGACGTGATCAAAAGCACTTTTGCACGGATTTACAGTGTCAAGTGAGTAGTATAAATAAGAAAGGCACGAAAACACCCGCTTGATCTACCCATCTTCTCTTCTGTATCCAAGGGCATTTTCGTTAGGGTAGCCGTGGATGTATGTACTCGACTCCAGACCAAGCAACACCTATGCTTCCCCTCGTTTCTAGACCCCGTACACCCTTGACAGAAAAGTAGTCGTACAACTGAAAAATAGATAAACATAACGCCCTCCTCTTCCCCACCCCCTTTCTCTTATTTTCGATCAGACCGATGGCATTCCTAACTCTGACCACCCCCTGAAGCCTCCTCAGCGAGGCGCTGTCTGACAGCCTCGCGATGACCAGAGAACTTGAGATGAGCCTCGAACTTCTGGGCAGTCATGTCTGGTCCGGGAGTGTAAAGCTTCTGCGTACAGTCCAAGCAGCGGATGCGCGGCAACCATACATACTTGGCACCAGGTGGAGCGTCATTGATGGGTACCGGAAGCTCAGTCACGGGATCGAGAGACCAGTATTTCATGATGGCCTCGAAGCGGTCACCTTGATCATACTTCTTCTCGAGATCCTTGAGGGCTGAGATGAGCCATTCTGGTGGTGGAGGCTATGAATAGTGTCAGTTTAAGATTGCAAGAAAGTCAAGGCAAGCGGTAGAGAAACACATACAGCGGGAGGATATGGCTGCCCGGGGATGTATGGTGGTGCAGGTAAGCGACCGATCTGGGTCGGCGGAACGGAGCTAGACAGTTGTGATGTCGATTGAGGCGGTGCAGGCGCCGCTGGTGAAGCTGCTGGTCTTGGGGGTGCTGGAGCAGGCGCGCTCGGCGCCCTGGTGTGCGGCTGGGAAGGTGTCTGTGGTTGAGATGGCGCTCGGATGTCGCGATACTCGCCTCTCATGATTCTTCTCAGAGCATCTCTGTTCACCTTCAGCGTCACCATCATCTGCACTGGTTCCTCCGTCTCGTCTCTGAACCGCCGTGAAGTCCGCGTTTCGTGATGATGCAGAATTGACGATGACTCTGGTGTCTCAGAGCGACCCAGGTGAGCCATGCGTTGCTGTGCGGCAGATGCAGCGCCGCGCATACCGCGCGTACGAGCTGTACCGGCATTGAGCTGCGAGGGTGCTGGAGAGTCGGGGGTAGAGTCTTCGCTCTCTTCCGACTCGGACAGATCACCATCACGGATAGGTCGCTTCTTGCCTGCTCCTGCAGCACGCTTGTAGAGCCGGCTCTCCTCGACATTTTCGGCAGCACCTGGCAGGGTTGAGGAAACAATGAGAGTGCGAATTGTGCGTGGACGATCCTTGAGGTCAGGAAGCTGAGGTCCTCCTCTCCGGTTGATCGATCGCTTCTGACGACGCTGCTCACGTGAAAGAACCATTTCATTGCGCTCAAGATCAGCATCAGTGAGCTCCCAAAGGTATGGCGCGTAGTCCTTGGCTTGCTGCATTGGTCTGAAGACGCTTGGCAACGGTGAAGGGCAGAAAGCACTGACGAGATCGGGATCTTCGACAGGCCTGCCATCGAAGGGATGGCCAACACTGTAGAGACTCCGGGTAAACAGCTGAACCTGCTCGCGAATGCAATGTGCGATCGCTGTGGTGAACTCGCCGCTCAGCGAGAGATCTCGGGCCATACTGATGGCGAACTCTTCAGGTGAGTTTGACGGATTGTTGATTTCCCATTCAAACTGATCCACAAGCGTGTGTTGGCCGATTGTGATGTTCAGCTTGATGAGGACCCGCATCTCATCGTTCTTGTATGCATGATAGGGAAGCTCGGGATCGAGGGCATCTTCTTCGTAAAAGGCGAAAGGGAAAAAGTCGGCGAGCTGTTCACGCATTTGGTGTTGAATCTGCTCATACACGACCTGAGCGCCTTGATCTTTTAGACCCATGTCCTCAACCAGCTGAGCTGCAAAAAGATCAAGGCCGACCACGCGGTCATGAAGGTTCCACGTGAAGGTATCGCGAAGCCGGATCTTGTCCCACTCTACCTCCAGACGTATCGGCACAAGCTCTTCATGCTGCTCAGCCTGTTTGAGGAGATCCTTGCGCTTGCATTTCCAGGCTGGAGTCGTCCGGCGGCCGGGCCTAGGCTTCTGATTTGGGTATACGAGGCGCGATGGGGCGTGATTTTCAGTGTAGCCATTGGCGAAGCCATTGTACCCTTCACCGTAGAGACGACTTGGGGGGAACCACTGCCTGTAATCCGAACGCGCCAATCGATATTCGTGTGTCCTGTTGCGCAGATCGTGGGGGTATGATTTGCGGTGCTCTTCGCCAAGTGCAGCCGCAGCAATAGAGTCGCGCGTCGTATACCGCTCCACCATGAGTTTATCGAACGAATCCTTCGTGCGCACGGGGATTTCCGCCGCCTCGGTTTGAGGAGTAGCATCTTTCCCTGATGCAGAGCCGGCAGCGTTTGATGTCGTCGCGCTCGGCGTCGAGCCAGTGGTTGGCGCTGGTTGGGCCATGACTGTGAATCACGGTAGCAGGCGGGCGCGGCCGCGACACGGCGGTCGCCTCGGCGATGCGACAAGCGATGAAGCGACTCGTGAAGGGTTAGGTGGGATGAGAATTAGTCAGTCGGTAGGAGCGAATTGTGGCGCGTTGGGCGTTGCGATGTCGGGGAGAGTGGGATGGTTGCTCGATGTCGCGAAGTCAGGGCAAGGCCAGGCAAGGCTACGAGGACGAGGATCAGATTTGGGGAGTCGCGAATGGAGACACCAGGGCCATAAATCAGGGTGAAAGTAGATCGACTCCCAGTGTCGGTATTTTTTGCCGTGTCCTGAGGTAGCGCTACTTGTGAATATTCTGACCAATCACAGTGCGTTTACTGCATTCGGTCACCAGGACTGTGTGCAGGGTAGGCCGCTTTGGCAGGAAACCAGCGGATGCCAGCTGAACAGGGACGAACTGAAATGAATTGCATCTCTCAAATTTGAAGGATGACTTTTAAAGTCTGTCATTCGCCTGCTTGAGTAACCGCGAACTTATGCGTCTGATAGACTGAGGTCTCGCAGATGGCTGTGTCGTTAGGTAAGATAAGTAAGGGATGATCAAGTATTTAGTTAAGAGCACATCGTAGCGGTGCGTGCTTACAAGGTATCACGAAATCCTTCACAGCTTCATTATGACAGACGTACTATCCTACTTCCAGTAGACTATCTTATAGCATTCTGTAATAGTAAGTTATTCTAAGTTTCAGCGCATGTTCTCGACCGACCATCCTGAACAGTTGGCTTCAAATCAACTCACAGTCCTCAATTAACTGTTTGAATTGACATGAATCGATAAACAAAGAGTTCAAAGTGACTCAGAATGAGCGCGGGTACCGCTGTTTGCGCCTAAGACCCTACCTTAGCCTCGAGTCCAGAGCTCTCGAGTCTTGACAAAGAGCCCCATTCTGCTGGCACGAGACATGCCACCATCAAGCCAAAGGATACTTCTGAGCGCTGCTAGATTAGGTGACGGCCCAAGTACCTCCGGCGCTCCTCCACATCCCTCATCCACTCCAGCAACCGAAGCCCAATCTCTTATTAGTACCGCCACACTTTGCGTACACACATCATCAACCTCACACGCTTGCTGCTTTCCACTGCACTCTCCTTCTCTCACAACTCCACAACATCACATCCTTGGGATTGACCGTGAATTGAATCCCACAACCACCCCCAAACAACTGCCCATCATGTCCGAGGAAGTCGGTATGTTTATTCCCTGTTTTCCCGTCCATAATTGATATGCCTGTGCTGTTTTGTGCCCCTCGTCCACACCCAAAACTACCCCGCCATCGTCAAGCTTTGCCCCTCGCTTTGCTGCACACGACCATGGGATAGACCACCAACCGCCTTTTGTTTTGCTGGAGTTTTTTTGCTGATATACTTCGCTAGACTACTCTCTGGGTAACCCAGATACCCTCACCAAGTACAAGACTGCTGCTCAGATCTCCGAGAAGGTCCTCGCTGCCGTCTCCAAGCTCTGCGTCCCTGGCGCCAAGATTGTCGAGATCTGCCAGAAGGGTGACGCGCTGCTCGAGGAGGAAGTTGGAAAGGTTTACCGCGGAAAGAAGATCAACAAGGGTCAGTTAGAGCTTTTCTCAACATGCTATTCCTATTGCTGACTGATCTCAAGGCTTCTCCCACCCGACGACCGTCTCTCCCGCCTCCTACATCACTCCCTACACGCCGCTGACGACCGATGAGGCCGAGGCCGCCACCGAGATCAAGCCCGGCGAGCCCATCAAGATCCAGCTTGGAGCTCAGATCGATGGCTTCGGCTCCATTGTGTGCGACACTGTCCTCGCAACTCCCGAGGACAAGGCTGGCGAGGAAGTCTCTGGCCGCCCCGCTGACCTCATGCTCGCTACCCACTACTGCAATGAGCTCCTTTTGAGATTGATGATTCCCCCTGGTCTCCTCACCCAGGGAACTGACGAGGAGAAGGCCAAGGCCACCGCTCAGAAGGCTCCTTCTCAAGCCAAGATCACCAGCTTGCTCGAGACCATCGCCAAGAGCTACGACTGCAACATCGTCGAGAGCACTACATCCTGGTTGTTCGGCCACAACGAGATCGAGGGCGCCAAGAAGATCGTCCTCGCACCGGCAGAGGGTACTAAGGGCGATGGCACCCCCGAAGTTGGCGAGGTCTGGGGTGTAGAGTCGGGGTTAAGCCTCGGCTCTGGCAAAGTCAAGAACATCGATGGACAGCGCCCGACCCTCCACCGCCGCACGCTCCAGACTTACGGCCTCAAGCGCCCTACATCCCGTAAGGTCCTCTCCGAGGTGCAGAAGAAGTTCGGTACCTTCCCTTTCAGCTTGCGTCAACTCGAGGATGAGCGTGATGCCAAGTCTGGTGTCGTCGAGTGTGTCCGTGGCAACGTCTTCCGCCAGTACGAGCTCGTCGCCGACAAGGAGGATGCCCCTGTTGCCCGGCTCCTGACCACCATTGGTAAGTTGCACTATACCGCGGAGCATCATGGACATCGACTAACAGTTGCACAGCTATCACCAAGAACGGCATCACCAAGCTTGGTTCGCCGCCCCAGCTTGACGTCAGCAAGTACAAGACCGACAAGAAGATCACCGACGAGGAGATCTTGAAGCTTCTGGAGCAGCCACTCAGCCGCAACACTGGCAAGAAGAACAAGAAGAAGAAGCCCAAGAAGAAGGCTGCCAAGAAGGACGAGTCAGACTCCGAAGACTCCGATGATAGCGACTAAATGCACAAGGGACGGAAGGACTTCGGGGCATGAGCTGCACTCACATCCATTGTTGGGTCCCAGGGCCTAATACGTCACTACTCTTGCTTGAACTATACAGCGGCTAAAATACATATCACCCCGGGGTGTTTCCATCCTTCGAGAGCGTGCAGTGACATCGCAGTCTTTGGCGATGTGACTATGCAGAACATGTAAAGTCCTGACTTAGTGACAATGACCCGCTCAACGTTGCATGTTTCAGCAACTACATTTGAATGAGTCATCAGTTTACTGGTTCTGTCCGGTGTACTTATACCTTACTCTAAGCTATCTTGTCTGGCAGGTGTATAAGAGCTCAAGGGCAAGGAGAGCGAGGATAGGTTTAAGCATGAGAAATATAAGCCTGATGATGATCAACAGCAAGATAGAAAAAGAATATGACCGGTCCACTCAAAAAGCAGCCCGAAAGCCAAATATCCTCTATCAGCGCGGGGCAGATGGCGAAATGTAGCGTAAGTCCACCGGCGTAAGCTTGCTGGCCTTCTAGTCCGTCGCCTTCTTGGTGTCTTTTGGCCTTTTCCCGACTTGTATTCTGCTCTAGTCTTCAGGGCAGTGTAGAGCATGACGGTTGGATGTGTGGGTGGACTGCTGTGATACTTCGCTACGAAAAGGTGGGTGGCCAGGTGCAGCCTTCAGGCTCCTCTTCTGTTCATCATGCATATTTGTTGAGATAACACATCCGGTTTAAAACGCTGAATTTAGGCACCATGTATTTTATTTTATCGAGAATCGGTTATTCTAGTCTTCAGACATTGTGTTTCCTGTGTCCCTCGAAATTCTCATGTTGCCGTTCCCGGCTGTTTATTACGTAGGCATGAGGTGGCAGTGGCTCTGAAGTCGCTCCATGCTTTGATTCTTCATGAGGCTTACGTTTGTGCCCCATCTGTTACAAAAGATGGCGGGTGAGGCAGGTTACTCTTCCAGGGTGAGCAGAAGCTGCAAGAGCCCAAGTCTCTGGACTCCACAAACGGGGAAGCTTGAACGTGTGGCGAGCTCAGGACTCAGGAATACCTACGTGGTATTACTACAGGCTGAAATGCCATAGAATAGATATCTGGACTATGCACGCCTCCGTGACTGCAACTGGCAATGATCCAGTAGAAGAGGGTTGAAAGGTCTAAGAAGGGTAAGATGAGATACTTTCTGGATGGCTTTTGTACCACTGTACCAGGATAAATGCAGGTATGGTCACTTTTCTCTGGTTTCTTCATCGAAGTAGGGGAAGGTGACCGGTTGTTACTTGCGTGGACTCAAAGTGACGCTCTGTAGGCCGGACGCACAAACCCCCGAAGACACGGGAAGCATCACTCAGACAATGATAAGGTTGATATGCTGAAAAACTGTACACCGCGCTCACTACGACTGTTGTTTGAGGTTCACGAGCGATTGAATTGTTTCCTAGCTTACAGAATCAGCAGCGACTTCACCACAGCTCCTCGACTTAGCATATTATGCTCATGAGCGATGTGACACGTCTCATTTTAGCCTTTGCCTCAGTGGAGGCGGTATGACTAGGCTATTTGCCTGATCTATCTCTAAACAGGGAGTCCACGTCCGAATGGCTCCCAGGGCAAGTCTGGCTCCATCTCCTCGAGAGTCCTCTGATTGGGAACCAGCTCGCACAGATCCCATTGCGCCAAGAAGGGGAATAGGTCGAAGTCCGGCCTAGAAAAGTGCTCGGCAATATCGATTGCTCGCAGTTTCAGCATAGCCTCGAAGCCACCAGGGGTGGCAAGAACCTCCTTGAGATCCCAGTCATCACGAGCTTCAGACTATTCGGCATCGCCTTCCAACGACTGGAGAAGCTTCTCCACCTTGTCTACAAGGCCCGGATTGAAGTTCATTCTCAGCTCATAGTCAAGGGCAACGACTGGGATCAATAGCCAGGCTCGGTTGGCTTGGATCCCTGGATGGGCGGCTGGCGTACAGGTAGGACAGTAGTTATCCACATGGGGGAGTATCATGATTTTGGGCTTCTCGAGATCCCAATGGTAGGGGTGACACTTTGAAGAGCATATGTGATTTTTGTATCCGACCAGCACGTAGTTCGCACAACCTGGCGACGGCAGCGATGGAAAGTCCCGCTCTGGTAGCACATGATGGCTTGTTTGGCGACTTGGAAGGCAAGTGGTCTCTTACTAGATTCACCAAAAGTTACCAGGCGGTTACATCCTGTAGCGGCTCTGAATATCGTGGTTGAGTCGCTGTAGTCGGTGAGGCATCAGTGTGTATATAAATGTGAGACCATGAGTGCCTCTTCTTTCCACTTGGCCTGAAGGCTTTGTTCATCCACCAAAGGTTTTCTTTCTCAACATGAATGACGCGAGATGGGGTACCCATTGTCCAAGGGATGCAGCCTCAGGGCGCACTAAAGACATGCTCAGAAAGCCCCCTCAAAAGATCTAGATCCTTGACTTTTCAGGAGACAGATAGGGAACGGTTCGATATCATCTCAGGCTGTTTTGACAGAGTGAGTGGTGTCTTTGATCTTTGGCTACGAAGGATCGAGGCACAAGACCCCTGACGAAGAACGTGCAGGCGTAGCTAAGCAGCAGCCCAGTACGATGCGGAGGGAGCCCAGGGAGCTGCCGAGCCTGGTCTGGCGGCATGCCACCTTACGGGATCCTGTGCATGTGATGGGATGGGCATCTGTAAGGCATGCAGGCAGCCTGGGAGGAGTGATTCGGTGAGTTGTGCAGCCGTACATACTGCACACAAGGTGCATCAATGCAATGCACCGTGTCTGGTTCACAGGCGGCATAGGCGCCCTCCAAGTGCCCTGGAAGCCTGGCAGTGAATCCTGAACCCCCCTGTGGCACCCACTGTGCTGTGCTGGAGACCCCCCAGCCTCATCCACTGCGCGCACTGCTGCACCCGCATCCCCCCCCTTCCACGTTCGCTCTGTCTTTCTCCTTCTCGCCTCACCAAACCTTGACCCTTTCTCAAGAAACCGCGTCAACTTCTCCTGACGACGCGACTGGATTCCTTCGATCCATGCTTCATCTCACAGGCCAAGTCAATACTTCTTCCCTGCTCTCACTTTTGACCATTTGCTGACCTTATCTCAGGCCTAGAAGTGGTGCTGCGCTGCTCTCACCCAAGCTACGCGTGCGCGCCACAGCACCCACACAAGGGGGTTCCTCACCCCCGGAGACGTAACTCCTCGTCATGATGGCTTCCAACATCAGAGCAACGCGCTCACGCTATTCAAGTCCAGCTCAGCCTCAGACGCATTCCAATGGGTCACTGGAAACCCCCAAGGATTCCGTGAGCGAGAGTTCCCGGCACTTCATGGCCAAGTGGTTGGAGCCCACCGTCCAGAAGAAGGCGAGCTATGAAGAGGCTGGCCTCGTACGACAGGGTGTCCTTGAAGGCATGGCACCTCTGGGAGCTCTACCCAAGGCAAAGAAACCTTCTGGCGATGGTGCCTCGGGGGTGCGAAAGATTATTTTGAGGCCATCGGGCGGCAACGCGAATGCTGCGCCTGCTCCTCAGGAATCTGCCCCTGCCCCGAAGCTCCCGGCTGCATTATCACCGGCATCACCACCACCCCCTCCTCCACCTGCAGCAGTTTCCGCCCCAGCATCACCGCAACGGCGGAAGCTTCCTATGGCGGCAAAGGATGAGGAGGATGACGGCGATTATGACCCCAAGTCCACTGGGTCTCGTCGCCGGCAATCCGGTCGCATCACCAAGGGCAAGAGACCCTTGCCTGTCTCAGCAACGCTACCGGTCACCACGCGGCCAGCAATCCCTCTTTCTACCGATCCTGAGGTCAAAGAGTTTACAGACAAGGTTGTCGACGCTGCTGTGGACGAGGCACTCCAGCATTGCCGCTTTCCGACCGCTTATGCTCTACGCACCTTGTATGATGAGAGGTCTGCTGAGCCAGGATTTGTAGCCATGATCGAGGATGTTTTCAGCCAAACAGCCGATGCAGACACGGTGTCTGAATTCGCGTCGCTTCTCGAGGAGAGGAAACGACAAGGGAAGAAGGATGATCTTGGAGCCTGTTACTTTGCCCCAACCTCGTCGAGCAAACGGAATACGCCTCGGAAGCCAAAGCCTGCCCCGTATGCCAAGATGCTCAAAAGCCAGAGCTTTGACGCAGATGACCAGGGGGTAACACCTACACCTCGTGCATCCAAAAAGATCAAGATTCGACACAGTCGCACGCCCAGCAAGCCGAACCACACCAACGGAACCACAGATGGGGCGACGGACACGACAAAAATCAAGACACCGGGCTCGCGCAAGCGTAACCGGCGCGCATCTGGGTCCAGCGACTCTTCTCTATCTACGACTATGAGCCTTTCGCCTTTTGACACTCACGGCAAGAAGAGTGCCGTGGCCCTGCAAAGCCCCGTTAGCCCGTCATTTCGGGGGCCTGTCGCTTCGGCTGCTGCTGATGGGGCCCAGGCAAACAGCGCCGATAATCATGCCAATGATGCGCCCAACCCACAGCCAATCACCACCCGCGGCAAAACACTGGCCGCTCCTGCTGCCAGAGCCAAGGGTGTGTCCAACACATCAGACACTCACTCCCCAACTCTCACTCATCAATCTCAACATCAACAAAAACAACGCCATCCTCGTCGCTCTCGTGCCGGTCGCTCACATTCCCCGGTTGTCGACGATGCCAGCATGCCAGGACGGGTTTCTGCAGTAAATCTTTTCCCAAACTTGCCTCGCAAAATCTCAGACACCCCCCCGAGGCAAGAGTCCGAGGCTCAGGATCCAGCACATGACGACGGTGGTCTCTGGGATAAGAAGTGGGAAGCAAGACGGGTCACAGAGGATTATGAGGCACAACACAGTTTCCTCCGAGGGAGCTCGCCTGATGAGAAGGCTACGCCTACTGTGACGACTCGCCGGACGCGTCAGTCTCTTCTTCCGAGTGTCGGCACGCGCGCAACGCGCTCAGCCAGCAAGAGACCAAATGATGATATCGATGATACCATCTCTCCGACCGCGCCGTCGTGGAATGGAGACGCAAGCTCAACTGTGGGATCTCGTGCAGTCACGCCTTCGTCGCAGCGCCCTGCAGCAAAGAAGGCGAAGACTGGCATTCGCATCAAGTTATCGTGAGTACTCACTTTCCGCTGTTCAAGCCTTGTTTGTGGACGTGGAAGGACAAGGACGGGCGAAGTGAAGATTTTGACAGTTGGGGACGCGTCACGATTGGTGTCGTCATGCCACTCTGTCAATATGCGCGCGACACCGCCTTGACCTGTTCATGTCTGGTGAGGCACGGGAAAACACGTTGAAAGATGATATTAACGCGATAATTTGCTGTCTAGGCCTATCAAGAAGAAGGGAGCTGCTGGCGGTCTTCCGCGACCTGTCGGTGAGGCGCAACCCGCATCCAACGGTGCGACAAGAGAGCAGGTAAGATTCACTACGTGACTCACGCGTTCGATGGGGTCTGGCTGTGTTTATCGGACATTCACGCTCATTTTCCACGATGGAAGCGACGATTTCAAGTGAATCCTCGTCCGTACATGAGTGAATGACAAATTGGCGCAATTTGGTGCAGGCACATGTCCCCCCGCCACCCTTGGGAACAGAGCCCGGTGGCGAGTCTCCATCTCCCATCTTCTTGCTTCCAGCGGCCGAAGCGAATGGACTGCATGCCGAGCTTTACCACGAATGACGCCGATACTAAATCCATGGAGAGCTGGCGCTAACTTCGACGAACAGACCGCGGACAACGATGAGTATTGCTCTGCGTGTGGAAATGCAGGTGATGTTCTCTGTTGCGATGGATGCCCAAGGTCGTTCCATTTTGAGTGCGTCGACATGACGCAGAATGAGCTTCCTGACGAGTGGTTCTGCAATGAATGCCTTTTCAGGCGGTATCCAAGGAGACTACCTGTTCACCGCGGCGTGTTCGGGGGTGCTCTCAACAATCTAGAGAAGAGCAATCCACGCGCTTTCAGCCTTCCGAAGAAGCTGCAAAACCGTTTCGAGGGCGTCAAGGCAGGGCCCGACGGCGACTACGACGAGGTCGTCAGCAAGCAATCCCGGTAAGTTCTTCCCCGGCGATGACGGTGGCGCATATGTGTCCCGGCATGTCAGCTGACGCCTTAACAGCGACAGGAAACGCAACGCGTATGAAGAGGGCGGATCATATCCCATGCGCGAAGATGGCCGGCCAATACTATGCCACAATTGCCAGAAGGGCGATGGAACTCCCCAGGAGCTCATGCCTTGTAGCGCGTGCCCGCTTTGGTGGCATTTGCACTGTCTAGACCCCCCGGCCGCCTATCCCCCCAACCGAAAAACATGGCTGTGCCCAGCACATTCAGCCGACGTCACGGCAGAGGCCCATCCACTGGCACCAGCCCATCGCTTCCGCAAGCTGAAAGGAGCGCAGGTCATTACTCCAGCCTTTGGACGTGGTCTGAAGAACAACGGTCAGATTGAGCTTGACTGGGGAGAGGAGCCAGAGCCTTCGCATACTGGATGGCCCGACCCTCGATCATTTGGGCGCACATACAAACTACCAGTCAACGGGGTTGTCTTAGACTTCATCGAGCAGTAAGTGAATCGACTGGGTTCGCTGGAACGCATAGACTAACGGCAGTACCAGACTGCGGCATCAAGGTGCTGGATACGGACCCAGGCAAGAAGAGCCGAAGTGGCTGCCAACCAACGTGTTGCCTGCTCCAGACTCCGACGCACCATTGAAGGGGTCTGCTCTTGATCGTCAGCTTCAGGAGATGCAGGTGTCATTAACCTTGACCAGCCTTCAGCGGGATCGCTCCGAAGGGACTGAGAAGCTTACTTGTGCTCTTTTGGTAAGCCCGGCCCTTTCTGCAGTTCTGATTTTTTGATACTAATGACCGAGAAGAATGGTGTTGATCCTACTGTGCTGGCTCTGATGGCGAAAACCAATGCCGACAACATTCAGTTTGGGAGGCTGTCTGAAGACGACAGACTTGGCCTTCGGGCTATGATGTTGCAAATGGACGCAATGAGTGCGCGCATTCGTAAGACGCTTGGTGAGGACAGCCAGTCGGCCGCGTCTGCTCTGGCATCACCCGGCGCAACCTCGGTGGCGGAGGTCACGCCAATGAGCAGTCCCCGTGAGAAGCTGCAGACTATCCATCCGGTTACTGAGCCTACACCTCCGTCGACCATCGAACACGGCGACGGATCCATGGATCTTGACTAGATCCAAGGAGCGCGGAACACTACCGCATCGGCCAGAAATTTCGATCTAGGGAACTTTCCGGGTCTCTACAATGAACCTTACATAGTATCGATAAATGTATCATTACGCCGGCAAAGGCCGGAGATTTGCCCATCCTGCCACGGTCAGAATGGGTTATCATCACGACGAGGGCGATATCCAGGATTTTAGGAAGGATTGACGGAGGCGGTTGGCCTCGTGACGAACAGTTTCCTATGTCATTTTGATTATCAGTCTCATAGCACGCAACGTCATCTTTATTGCGTCAGAACGGCGCCGGGGCGCATATTGGCAGGCAAGGGCCAAAGGAAAGCATGGATCGAGGCATGCGTTGGTTTTCGTGATTTTATGGTCTCTCACATACCTACCCGCCTATTTCGTGGTACCTCATCTTGTTTCATCTCTTTTGGCCAGCGAAAAGAAAAGCGGGAGAAGGAAGAATGGAAGCGAAGGAAGCAGAGAAAGAGCGAAGAGAAGGGGGAGTCGCCCTCATTGGATCGATGGTTATTTCGACTGTCTCGATCTTCCGTCACGATGTGGCAGCGAGGCTTGTTTTTGAGGATAGACGGCGAAGCCGGAGAAGAATGGAGGACATGGTGCCGAAGCATTTCGGTGCCATGGAACTAATTACAAATGTATCTGTCCCGACTGACCTTTTAAGTGATGACGACACCAGGTTTCTGTTGCGCCTTGTGTTGCAAACTTTGACAGCGGCCAAGTATTGGTATTGCACGAGTGTGAATGGGATGGACTTGACCGCGAGGCACTGCAGTTGCCAATCAGAGATACGTAAGAAGACACATAAGACCAAGCGATAATGGTTTCGTCACTGTTCATATCTCATAAATGATGATTGTTCGACAGAAAAAACCTTGGCACATACGTAGGGGACCCTTCTCTGAATCAGTAGGACCTAATCTTGCTCTGCCTTTCCAATCTTCCTGTTGGATGAACGACAGATGTGATCCGGCAACGCAAATGTAGGGGCAAAGAGGAAGAACAAAGTGTTTCAAGAATCATAACATTTCTGAAGTAAAAGTAATGAGGAAGAAGCAAACACACAAGAATGTAAAAGGATGTCCCTACTTGAGAAGATAGGAAAACGCAGGCTCGCCTCCCATCGTCACTGTGCACCCTTCTCAGCAACCAAGCACCTGAAGCAGCCCCTTTTGTTCCGCTTAGAGCCAAGAAGAAGAAGAAGAAGAAGAAGAAGAAGAAGAAGAAGAAGAAGAAGTAAGATGAGCACAAGGAAGACTAAGATAATTCGTTCATTCATTGAATGGTGATGATAGCCTCGAACGGAAACATGAGAAGCCTACAAGGACGGACAAGGGAGACAGGCCCAGCCTGAGTTCTAGACACCCGTTGTTCCGTCGGTAGCCACATAGATGCAAACCAGTCGGTGGCAACTGATGCATCCTACTACTTCTCAAGTGCAGACACACGACTCCAAATCCGACTTTTCTTTTGTGATGTAGCATACAGTTTCCTCAACTCCGAAAGGCTGGTGGTTGTCCCGCGTTCTGCGGGCCAGCATGCTGGACTTCTATCTCTGTGTAGACGTTAGCGCGTGTCTTTTGTCGACTCAAATCCTCGGACTGTACTCACTCTGCCACGGCGGTTGTTCTGCTGCTCTTGTTGCTGCGAATATCCCATGCCTTGCATTCCAGCCATGTTAGGGTAGCCTCCATATCCGCCCATAGCCATGTTGAAGCCGGGAGGTCCGTAGCCAGGTTGCATGGGATGAGGCTGGCCCTGCATTGAGCTGCCGTTTGACATGCCCTGCTGACGATATTGATCGGCCTGTGGGTTTCCATTGCTGTAACCACCATATCCTGTTGGGCCCATGGGTGCGAAGTTGTAGCCCATCTGGGGAGCGCCCCTGCCCATCATAGCTTGCTGATATTGAAGCTGTTGCATGCTCACGCCTGGTGGCATACTGGGATTAGGGTTGAATGCCATGCCCTGGTTGTAGACTGGGAACGTCGACATGCCCGGCTCTGGGGTTCCAGACGCCTGAGGTGCGTACGTCGTATCGAAAGCCTGTCCATTCGCGGCAGGGTTCAAAGGGTTGTAGTACTGCTGCTGCTGCTGCTGTTGAGACTGCTTTCCCTGATTATGCTGGCCGTTCATGTTGGCTGACCGGGAGGATGGCCGCTGTCGAGATTCAGGCTGAGCACTGGGGTCCCGACTGTTGGAGCCGGACGTTCTCGTTGCCAGACCAACCTCATCCATGAGCCGCTTGTATCCTTGGTTCGGCTGTGCCTTGATCCTGATGAGGACATTCTTGACGGTCTCAACAACCTGACTCCGGATATTCTCGTCAAAGAACGGGGTAGTCAAGACCTTGAAGATCAAGGTCGCACCGCACGACTGATCACTGAGAATTGCCTCGAGTGTCTGGTCGTTGGGTGTAGAGAACAATGCATTGATGATAATATCACGCGCCTCAGGCTCAAACTTCTGATTAATCAGCTTGAGCACAGTCAGATATGCGACCTTGTGAGTACACAAGTGAACCAGATATGGGACAAGATGGGGCGACAGCACCGTCCGCCTTTGCGGGAGGTTGCAAGTATCAAGGAACCATGTCAGGAGGAGTGCCCCATTGGCGTTCGTGGCGAGCTGAACACTGTGCAGAGCAATCGCCGCCGCAAGCATCCGTTGCTGATCCTTGGTAGCAAAATGGCTTTCAAGACATGCGCGCATAGCCCGGGCACCATAGCGTCCCTGAGCTATCTCCCACATACGGCTGAGCATTGCCTCGAAGATGAAGTCGTTGAATGGTGACTTGAACTTGAGGCAGCCCTGTAGGACATAGTTGCCATACTGATCAAGGAAAAGAGGGACCGTGTACGGCCGGAGGTTGTCTACGATAACACGCTTCTGTTCAGGTGTCGCGCAGACCTCGATGATCTTCTGTGCTGCCCATGTTCCGTTCTTGTGTACACCAATCTCCGCTAGGTGGGGTGCGATCTCACCCAACATGGCATCGCGGATGGGATCGCGGCAGTGCTCAAACAGTTTCTGAACAACCGTGTTTCCAAGGTAGTCCGATGATAGCTCTGCGATCTCGGGGAGCATGTCAAGAGCAATCGTTTCGATCTCATCCGCATCCAAGCTGTGGTTGTCGATGCGCTTGCGGATTTCTCGCAGCTTGGGAGCATCGTGAACTCTGGTATGTGTCGGCTCACGGATTGGTGGTATCTCCTCCATATAGTTATCGTACTGAACAGCGGCTTGGACGCTACGGGCCACATTTTGCTTTTCCTCTTCGGTGGCTTCGAAGTCTTCGACAATCTTGAGGATATCGTTTGTCATCTCACGCAAGGGTCGCACAGTAGGTGTTGCAGTGCCAACTGCCGACGCACCCAGTGCATCACCGGAAGCACGAGCAGAAGCGTTCTGCCCGAGGTCCTGGCCCTTCACAGAGAATGGGTCAGGGCTTGGTGACGGGAACATGCCGTCATGACCGGGCGTATTGGATGCAGACGGAGGCTTCGCGAAGTTGATCCTGATGGGGCCGGCGCCTGGGAAGATCTCCTTGCCATTCATACCGGCCTTTGCGCTAATGGCGCTCTCCACTCTCTCAAAGTTGACAAACCCGCAGTTTTTATGCGTAAGGACGCGAGCGGATAGAATCGTTCCGTGTTGCTTAAACATCTCGGTGAGGGTGGATGTTGTCGTCGACGTTGGGATGCTGCCGAGCCAAAGCGCGCTGGTTGGGCCATCCAAGCCTTGCTCATCAGCACTCAGCAGTCCAGCATTGCGGCTGTTCGATCTGCCAAGGTTCATGCCGGCAACGGATTGAGAGAGGTCGTCAGTGTCGAGATCATTCTGAACATGAGAGTCATTCATCGCCAGGGGACTGGGAACAGGCGCATTGCCTGCCATGAACGACCGCATACTGCGGCTTCCGGGTAGATCAAGAACACCAGCGGTGCGGGCACGAGGACGGGTTGTCGCCGCGTGATTCGCGAAAGCCTGAACAGCAAGGTTGTGCTTATGGATCGCAGCATTCGTGGCCGCGATCTGGTTCTGTAGTGCTGCAGCAGCGTACTGGCTGTCCAGCGGAAGGTCTTCGTCGCCGTAGGCATCATCCTGTTCCAGATCACTATCATACTTGTCCTTGTTGTTGACTGAGAAAGATCTGAACCGACTAGATTGCCTCATCGAGTCAATGTTTGGGATGTATGGTGTCGCCAGCTGGGCCTGTGGAGGCTGAGGGGTCTCTGCCAGGCCAAGATAGTCAAGAGTCCGCATATGGACGTCGGATTCGCCTGTTCCCTGGTTGGAGAACTGTGACTGAGAAGGGGAGCTAGGCCCATTTGAACCAACGCTGGCTATGCTTGCCAAGGTTGATCCCCTTTCGCGATTCATGCCGGTTGGGTTCCAGCTGCTGAAAATGGATGGACCGAATGGTGAGCTAGTGCCTGGAAGGGGAGCGTATTGACTCCTCTGAGGCATGGAACCCGCACGTAGTCTAGAGAGCAAAGTCGAGCCGCCTGGTTGATCTACTGGCTCAAGACCAGGAGAAGGGGTGTTGCCGAAAGGACTCTGAGATGGAGTGTGGCGAGCTGACTTCGGAGGTAAGCCAGCCAAACCAGCAAGGCCTGGAGGTGGACCCGCTGGGGGAAGTCGTGATGGTAAAGTACCTGCTCGTGTTCGTCGTGTGTGAGGCATCGAATCTGGAGTTGGAAGTTGTGCGAAATCGGGGAACCCATCGGTGGGAGATTCGGGGATGTTTTCTCTCAAGGGTGTAGAGTTGCCGCTTGTCGGCGGGCCACCCCAGGGGTTCAGTGGCAAGCCTGGGACGCCTTCTTGAGCCTGAATCTCGCGTGCCCTGAAGCTCCAATTAGTTTGACTGTAGAATCAGACAGAGTTCAATGGCGGCGCACCTTTTCGAGAACAGTCTGCTAGCACTGCTCATGTCATGGGATGGCGAGCCATTGCCAGATCTTGGGGCGTTAGCCATGTTTCCTGCCTGCATCATGCCACCAGGAATGCCGAAGGGCGATCGACCGGCTGATGGGAGAGAATCGATCGGAGAGTTGTTGGCCGAAGGCGAGTTAGAACGAGGCTGGCCGTGGCTGGTGGAAAGCGAGTTGTAGCTGAGCGCCAGGTGGTCGGGTCTGGCAGAGGACATTATCGGATTATCATTCGTCGAGCTTCCATTAAGCGGATAGCGCCACGGAAGACTTGGTAGTTTGAGAAAACTGCTATATTAACAAAATGGGGCTGGGTCGAGGGGGCGTAGCTTGTCGCGCGATGACGAAAGCTTGCTTCGTGTTCGGAACTCGAGCCGAGCGATGAAAGAGTTGAAGTGAATATCTGGCCTCGGTTGCCGTACAGGCCGCACACTGGTGATGGTGAACTTTCGAAAGGACCCAGGACAACCAGAAGACCAGCGTGCCAAAAAAGATGCCGCAGGGGTCGAAGACAACGCGCTCAACGGGGCTGAAGGTGCAGAAAGTCGAGGAAGTGTCCCGAATGAGTAGTGCCAGGGGTTCCGGTGTTGGTTGACGTGCTAGAAGCAGCAAGGACTGAATAAGAAGCTTCGGGCCTTTATATTCTCTTATCGTTCGCTCGTTCGCAAATCGTCCAGGCGCACTTTTGGATTTCGTTGACAGTCGTAATATCTCGAAGGATCGGACGTGCGAAGCTCGGAGGTTCTATCGACTAGGGGTGTCCAGTGTGTCGGCGTATGCCAGCAATTGCCCAATCGACAATGCGATGCAGGACAATGTTGAGACGGAAAGCGACAGGCGGCCGGCTAAGGAGTGCGATGGATAGAGGTTGGAGGCCCAAAGGGAGAAGATAGGGTAGAGAAAGACAAGAGGCCAGGCGGCAGAATAGCCAGAACTGGATTTCAAGGAAAGACAGAAGAGGTGGGGAATTTCAATGAGCAGGGCCTATGGATGGATGGGTTGAGGAGAGGGCGGATGATGGAGGGGGGAGCGAGTAAGAAAGGAGGGCTGGATGAGAGGGCTAGAGTGGTAGAGAGGGTACGGAGATGGAAAAGAGGAGAGAAGAGAGGCAAGAGGGGTTGGGATTATGGAGAAGCAGAGTTGACAATGGGGGTTGATGGGAGAGAGAGGAGTAAGGGAGGATGAGATGGACAGCGTGAGGTACGAGTAAAGCTCAGCTCAGCACAGCACAGGAAAGGAGGAAGAGGGTCGAGGAGATGCCACGATGAGGTGCAGCAGCTTGAGCCTTGTCTTGCCTTGCCTTGCGTCCGCTTCGCCTTGCCTGTGCTGGCCTGGCTCTATTTAGCAAACAGCACAGCACAGCTCAGGACCTAGAGGCCGTTGACAGCGTCGCTCCAGCACTATTTTACAGCAACCGTCAGTGCCCAGCCGGGGTGATGCCAGGAGCCGGATGGGATGAGCCTAGCGCCTGTCCAGTATCCCAGCCAGCCAAGTTAGTGCAGTTAGTGGTGCCGGTGGGTGGACCTGAGATGTGCTGAGCCGACGAGCGCGCGTCCCCTGTGTCCATCTCCCAGGCGCGGCACCAGTCCCTCCGCTCTCACCTCATGTCTGGCATCGCGGAGGCACACATAACAGCAGCATCCTCTCAACCTCCAACTCCAACAACCCTCAAACAGGTTTCAAGTCTACCTGCTCTTTTCCCGTTGTATATACACTACATCCAAGTGCCGGATCGTCCAGCCACCATCTGGTCTCGCTCAATGATCGACAACCGCCGCTACTCACCTTCTCTCCAAAAGCTCCATCTCCAGCGTCCTTTCGTGCAAGTCACCATCCCCATTCTGGATTCTCCCCCTGCTGCCCATAGCGCTGCCGTGTCTGCGAATCGCAACGGGCGCCTCTTCGCTCTATGAAACGCTGCCCTGCCAGGGGAGGGGAGGGGATCTTTCTCAAGGCCCTTCTGAGCTGTCAGGGGCTCCAACTCTCTGTCCCTCTGGTACCGAAAGGAACAAGAGAACCGAGCTAAGCGTAGAGCTCCAGGGAAAACACCGAAGATCTCATAGTAGCAAAATTCTAGCCTTAGATCTCTTCTGAAGAAACATCTCACTGCTCTCATCTGAAGCTTTGTCCGCCTTCCCAGATAACATCCTCATCCCAGGACCAGCAGGAGAGACCCTAAACCTACCTCAACCACTCATCCTCCGCTTCCTCCTCCTAAAAAAGCAACAACAGTCTTGGCCACCTCCCACCAGAAACGCAACCCTCGAAATCAGTGGCGGCTATATCACAAAGTCTCCTACCTTGCCTACCTATCCGCGTCTAATACCACCTCGCGAATCAAATGCGCCAGCCGGACCAAACATCCGCTCCTCACCTCTGAAACACGACCAGGTCTCCATCCCAACAGCCACCCCCAGTCCCGCCCCCCCTCTTACCCCTGACGATGGATGGGGTGATTGCACTAATAAACTGCTCTGTGCTTTTCGGGTGTGCTGCGAGGGATGATGATAAAAAGGTGTCCAATTTTTGTTCGAGATCAGGATTCAGTCAGGGGTACGGAGTACTGTCATGTACAGTCAGGCTTGTAACCAAACTCGCCAGGGATCCGAGTTCCGAGGCGATGTCGATCACAGGGTCAACACCCCTTACACAACCACACACATCCACCCCCATCCTTCGTCATCACCGCCATCGGGTCACGAAACTTTGATCACAATGAATGATCTACCAATCAGCGTGCTAGGCCTTTATTAGACAAGTCATCCCATTCTAGGTACTCTTGCGTGTACGCTGTTCAGGCTCGCACGCATGCTCGTGAACGCTCATATGCTTGCTATCAACCTCCTGGTCCACGCACAGCTGAATCGGCTCCCAGTGTAATCACAACTGCCTTCCTAGGGCCTCACTGACCTATATGGTTGCGAATGTGCTTCTCGCTTTTTATCTTGGCCTTCTGATCAAAAATCCCTGCGCGTCGTTCAGTGAGCATGGCTCACGTGTACGCTCGACACCTGAGGTATCGAGATGCATCATCATACGTGATCATGGTAGTCTCAACCCGCTTCATATCCGGAACGCCGAGCAGAAAAGAAACATGCTCCATCTCGCATCTCGCATCCCACCGTCCTGATAATCTTCAGCCATCCTACCGTGGCGTAAGCTGTTTCGATTATTTGGCGTGCTTCTTGAAGGCGAGCAGCTCAGCCAGGCTATTGAGAGTGCAACCATGCTTCAAGAAGTCATGTGCCAACAACTCATCAGCAGAAGCGCGACTTTTGATATCCACGCACAAGCAAACGGACAGGAAAGCCTTGAGCTCCTTGCTCAGCTTCTCTGGCTTCTTGAGGCGAGGTGTTCCGTTCGTCGCGATGAGGTACAGAGCCTTAAGAGGCTCCTCATTGAGGTATGGAGGCTCGGATTCAATCATCTCAATGGCCATAATACCAAGTGACCAGATATCAACCTTTGGGCCGTACTCCTTCTGCTTGACAACTTCGGGCGCCATCCAGTATGGCGTGCCCACCATGGTGGCACGCTTCGATTTGGACTCGGTAAGCTTTGCGCAGAAACCGAAATCGGCTGCATTGATGTTAGCGGACCATGTACTCTCATGAGACGATCGTGAAAAAAGGACTCACTAATTTTGACATTGCCGCGGGCATCCAGCAAGACGTTGTCACTCTTGATGTCACGGTGAATAATGCTCTGGGAATGGAGATGTTGCAAGCCACTGCATGTCTGCAAACTGTCAGTCATCATAAAACGTTCGACCGGCTGCTGAGACTAACCTCGTGGCAAATAGTGGAAATCTGCTCCTCTGAGATGGAGGGATTGTTGTCAATCACGTCTGTCAGAGCACCACCCTCCATGTATTCCATGACAACCCAGAGCTCTGAGTTGTTGTTCCGCAGGAATGCGTCCAGGAAGTTGACAATGTTCTTGTGGCTGCTATCCTTCATGACCATGATCTCGTTGACAATCAACTCCTTCCTTGGCTGATGAGCGAGGTCCATCTGCTTAATGGCAACTTGCGCGCGGCTGCCTTGCTGACGCAGCACTTCGCGGGCTGTTCCAACAGCAGTGTCCTTGATCTTCGCGACGTAGACAGAGCCTGAGGCACCTTGACCGATCTTCTTCTGCTTTGAGTAAGAAAGGTTGGGGTCATCTTTCGAAACGGCCTCCTTGAGCTTGGCCATGACCTCACTCTCGGACATTGTCGACATTCGCACATCCTGCTTACGCTCAGCGGCCGACGGCTTCGCTGTAAGAGCTGCTTCCGCTGCTTTGACGCCATCCGCCTGTGGCTGCTGGTTCGTCTTGGGTGCAACGTTCAGAGGCTTAACAGGAGCAGGGAGCCTCGACGACTGCTGCTGCTGCTGCTGGGGTTGCTTCACCTGTCCGTTATAGCCGTTGGGTGGGCGAGCGCCGTTGTTCATCGGAGGTTGCTCGCGAGGCGTACGAGGAATACCTTGCGGAGACCCAGAGTTGCCTTGAGCGCCCATCGGCGGACGTTGAGGGCCGCCTTGGCTAGGAGGGGCGGGAGCAGGACGCTGGGACTGGAGACTGTTCGGTGGGGGCCCTCGGGGCTTTCCTGGTGCAGGCGGTGCGGCTCTTGTTGGGTTGTACCTATCCGCGCCAGGCGCAGAGGGCTGCGAGCCACCATATCCACCGCCGCCGATCTCTTGTTGAGCCATTGGAACCTTGCTCTTGGGGAGCGTCGCATTATAAGCCTCCATCTCCCTGCGCTCTCGGTCCTCTGCCTCCCTCTGGCGTTGCGCTTCGAGCTGTTTCTTACGCTGTTCCTCCCGCAGCGACTCCTGTGACCCGTAACCAGATCCCATCTGTTGCATGGGTGGCCTCTGCGGAGGCTGATCCGGACGCCGTTGTGCAGACTGCTGAGGGTTTGAGAAGCTAGGGTTGCGCTGCTGAGGAGTTGGGGGTGCCGGCCGTGGAGGCGCAACTCCAGCACCACCATACCCGAGTTGCTTGTTACCGAGCCCACCAGCGGGGGGTGTAGGTGTCAAGCTTGAAAAATGATTAGGGTTATCTGCGCGCTTGGCCAGGTCCGTGTAGAAGTCGAGAACCTCGAACACGGCTTGTGGGTTGCGTTCGTAGTCCTCCTTGGTGATAGCTGAAGCGTTGAGCAACTTCGACCACTCCGGAGGCAGTCCGGTGAACTCTCCGGACTGGGGATCAAAACCGACATGAACGGCGTGAGAGAAGTTTGTGGGATTACTCACACCACCCAGGCCAGGGCAAGCTCCATGGATGAAGTCAATCCACTCGTACAAGTCGTCGTCGCCCTTAACCTTAATTTGCAAGGTCTTGGTCGTGCCATCGTCGTCACCGGGACTGTTGGAGATACCGTCGGGCTTGCGCTTGATCTCGAAAATGGTCCCTCCCACCTCGACTCGGCCGACATTAACAACGTCTTTGAGATAAAGAGTGTATGATACTTTACCCCCCTCGTTCTTGTGGAAGTCCAGAGACTCTTTCCGCAACACAAGGTACTTCTGCTTCCAGGGCTGAATGAAGTTCTTGCTCTCCTTGACGGAGGCCCATCCCTCCTTCTTGACCGCCACACCGCCCATACCATCAACGTTGTTAGACTGTTGCCTGGCAATTGGAAGAGAGATGGTCGAGCCAGTGTATGTCGAGGTAGCCGTGCTGCGCACTGGGGAAATGACCATATTGGCCATGCTTCCCGGCAGATTGGTGTTGGGGGTCAGAGCTAGGCGTGGTCGGTCTGTGGGAGGTCGTGGAGCTGGGCCAGGGTTCATGAACTGGCCCGTTGCGTATGAACTGGAGTGCGGTTAGCATAGAACTCTTAGTCTGGCGCACGTTGAACATTCTTTGCATGAGCCAGGGACCGAAGGCGCTCAAAGTCTGAACAGCTGCCAAGAACGAAGGGGCCTGGTACAACTGCTGGCCCATTGCGGTCGACGAAGCTCCTTCGGTCCTACTACACTTCTACACCTGGGGCAAGGGAGCTCTAATCGAGCAGGAGGGACGGCGGCGGGCGCTTCTGAGCGCTCCTAATGAAGCGACTTACGGATTTTGAGACATGATGAGGCAATTGCGTGCCTGGCGGCACGGGACGAATCGTAAGGTGGGGGATCAGGAATGCTTTTGGTCGAGACCTGAATAGGAGGAGCCTTGAGCACAGGCGTCTAGAGAGGGGCGGGGGCCGGCGAGGAGAGGATAAGCTCCAAGCGCACGCACACTCAAGGTGAGAATTTGGTCGTCAACTGTTCGGCAAGACGAAGTCGGGACTTGTCGAGCAGTTGGCGCGAATAATCGCCTCCTCTCAATGTGATTGAGGGGAGCACATATGGCCACTGAAATGCGCCGTTGAGCGGTGTAGATGAGGTTGTGGAATTGTGCAGGAGACCCAAATGAGCTGGAGGCGCTGATGCGCACAGTTTAGCCAGCGACAATCTGTGCTCCTTTGCTCTCGTGAGGAGATGTTGGAAAGGCGACGTTGGGCGTTGGCGTTGTAGTGTAGTAGAGCAAGGCCGAGCTGGGGAGGGGTGGCCTGAAATCAAACGGTCGTGGCAAAAGGCGTGGCTTGGGGGTGAGGGGAGCGCACAGGGTCGACGCTGGGTATCTCTCAAGGAAACGACAAAGCGAGGCCACGACGATGGAATACGGGCTAGTTGAAGAGAGGTAACTCCTACGAAGAGGTAGGAGAAGAAGTTAGAGGAAGAGGAGGAGGAGGAGGCGAGTTGATAGTGGAAGCTGGGAGGGAGAGGAGAGGGAGAGGCGAAAGGAGGAGCAACAGGAGGAGGGTCAGCGGAGGAGAGATTGGCGCCCTGGAGGAGGCCAGGGCTCCCGTCTCCACCTGCACCGCTGGGCTCCAGCAGCCGCCAGTGCTCCCGGCTTGGGCCTCAGGGGCCGCAGCCCACTAAGGATATAGCGGTGTCGCGATATTGGCTTGACTTGAGCCACACACGCTGAATGTCTAGACACAGTGACGGTGCGGCCGCTATACTGCTACCGTACTGTAATTAACACCAGAGGCTTGGAGGATGGAGGGTGGTCGGTTACTGGCAGGCAGCCCTTTCCGATGACATGCTTCGAATAACTCCGAGAAGACCCCTGTATGACAGACATCCTTCACCATCTTGCAGCTAGGGCATGGCAGTCTGTCCATGCATCTAAATCGAACCGCCTCGGCCATCGCGTGTAGGATGCCTCACTTCAGTCTCAGGGGTCAGGTTTCCAACAGTAGTCAGCGCAGAGGCCGTTTTCAGGGGGTGCCCATCGCCTGTGAATGTGGGGGTTTAAGGGGACAAAGGGTTAGAGTCTCGGGTGGTCATGGCGGCGACAACGAAACATGCAGCTTGGCTCTGACCTAGAATAATACTAAACCGTGTTTGTCCAGGATCTTATTTTCAGAATGGTCTGTCTCTATTTGCCTCCCAAGCCAAGATGCCTCTCCCCGTATATCGACCCATTGACGAAGCACGATTTGCTACTGTGACGAGACAGGAGTGCTTGTGGTGGGGTGGAGGCGCCAGCCCTCGGAATTGAAGCAAGCGTCTCTGCCTAGTGAGGTCAGGTAAGGCAGGATCTTGCCTGTTAGCTCCCGCGGCGGAAAGATTCTGGACTGTGCTGATCCGTGTCGGACCGCTGATCGTCCGCTTCAGGCTCAGGTTGAAGTCGGGCTTTCTGACCTGAGTGTTATTTTCTGCTGTCCCTTCCAGTGTCCTTGGGGTTCGCACCCGTCCAATGTGATATGACAAAAATTGACCGCACTTTCAGCCAAATGCCAATCTCCGGAATCAATACGGAGTATATACGGGCAGATTGCTCCCAAGCGGCAGGACTCACAGCATAGGAATGAGTAGTACACAGTTACCAACCGGGGTCATGATTTCCAATCTTCACAAAACTTCCTCCTCCTTTGCAATAGCTTTTCCCAGCCTCACACACTCAGGTTCAAGATACCAGTAAACATCACGTAGGTTAGACCGCCACGTGAAACCGGTCAAACGAAGGCATCCGGGCCGGCCACCCCACATTCCCCAACCACCATCGCAGTGTGTGTGCCAGGGTCCCTACCTCCACTGCAGGTGATTCCTTATCGCTATCGCAATCGCTATCAGCCAGTCCCTCATCTTTTTTTTCCTTGCCCTCCACCTCCAGTTCAGAAAGCGCATAACTTCGAACACGACGACAAGAGGCTCTCACCCCCACCATTCCGACGCCATATCCTAGCAAGACCTCTGGAATACCTACAGAAACCGTCATTCATTCATAGCCACCGTCGCAATGCGTCCTCTTACCGAGAAAGAGACTCAGACGCTCTTCACGAAGCTCGCGGGCTACACTGGCAACTCGCTCAAGAACCTCATCGCCCCTCTTGACGACAGCCCGGATGCCGACCGCTACGTCTTCCGCCTGCAGAAGGATCGCGTCTACTACGTCCGTCTCTCTCTCGCCAATCTTGCCACCTCTATCGCTCGCGACAAGCTCCTTTCACTAGGCACCTGTCTAGGTACGTTACCCTATAAGCTGCTGTCTCTGCATGCTCCCTCCACATACTTACGACGAACCTCGCAGGCAAGTTCACCAAGACTGGCAAGTTCCGTCTTCACGTAACCGCCCTCCCTATCCTCGCCGAGCACGCTCGCTATAAGATGTGGGTCAAGCCTAACGGCGAGATGCCCTTCCTCTACGGCGGCAACGTCGTCAAGGCACACATTGGCCGGTGGTCCGACGACTGCCCCGAGCACCAAGGAGTCGTTGTCTATAGCATGAACGATACCCCTCTTGGCTTTGGTGTCACAGCGAAGAGCACCGCTGAGGCAAGGCGACTCGACCCAACGGGTATCGTCTGCTTCAGGCAGGCCGACTGTGGAGAGTACCTTCGTGACGAGGATAACCTATTCGCGACCGGCTAAAGCCACACCGGGTGCGGTGGATTGTATGGAGAGGGCTTGAATATTCTACTATGTTGTCATGTTTGGCGTTCATCAAGGGCATGGGAATCCGCTCGAGGCGTTATCTGTTAAAAGAGAAAGAAAAGTGTCTGTAGGAAGACAATGATGGCATTCCAAGAAAGTATATAAACCCATCCATTTTATATTTGAAGATAAACGTGAAGTCATCCAAACGCAAAGTCATCATCTTGTGAGCTATCCTAAGGCTCTCTTGCAGAATGAGACGTGTACGACACATCTCGGATAGGTGTCGGCGGTCGGCTTTCCTTGCGGAAGAAGACGACGTGCTGCCTGTTAGCCACGTATTCGCTGTCTGCGTAACCGAGGATGTCCTCAATCTCTCCACTGTGGCACCCCATGATGCGCTGGATCTCGTTGCCCGCGTAGTTCACCAGAGCGCGACCGACCTCTTCTGCCGGTCCGCCCCAGTGCTTGCCGTCTGGTCCTGGGGAGCCTAGGCGGTTGACGACGACCAGACGTACAGCTTCATGCGCTGCGAAGTTGCCCTCGACATCGACGATGCCTACAGGGAGAAGGCCGGCCTTGCCCAGCAGAGCGCGATGCGCACCCTGATCAATATAGATTGTGCCGTGAGGTGTGGGTGTGTGTAGGAGCCAGAAGTGCCTGTCACGCATTGGCTCTGAAGAGGGGAGGAAGCGGGTATGTGGGGGTGGTGCTTGGTTGGGGTCATCGCATGTTGAAGCTGCGCCGAGATTGAGTGGCGCAGACGACTGCGTCAGACCTTCGTTGCCGCCGAACGAGTATGCGCTGGCCTGCGGCCGGCCTTGGAGGTACCGGACGATGTTGATGATGTTGCCCGGATTTGCGGACCTGGTGATGATTGTCATAACACCGGCTGTGATGCCCAGCCTGGCAGCGACGATCTTGGTACCCATGCCACCGGTGCCGACCGACGAACCGGCACTTGAAACTGTAACACATGGGTTAGAGCTATGATAAACGGCAACGGCATCCCAGGGATGACATACCGTCGGCCTCAAGTTGTGACACGTCCTCGACAACCTCGATAGGTTTGGCGTCTGGGAACTTGCGGGGGTTCTTGTCGTACAAGCAGTCGACATCGGTCATTAGGAACAGGAGATCGGCGTGGATCATCGCCGCCGTAACGGCAGACAGCGTATCGTTATCACCGAACTTGATTTCAGATACAGCGAGGGTATCGTTCTCGTTGACAATGGGAATGACACCCATGTTGAGAAGCTCATTGAACGTATTTTGGGCGTTCAGGTAACGCTTGTGCTGTGGTCGGGGTTAGACAAGGCTGCGAATTGAAAGACCACAAAGAGTTACTCACATCCGCGATGTCGTTCCTCGTCAAGAGAATCTGAGCAATGGGCTGTGCAAGGTGAGCAAACAGGCTGTCCCAAAGACTCATCAGTCGACATTGACCGATGGCTGCAAGGGCCTGGAAGAAGCTGTCAGCAATGGACTGAGAAAGACATGCTCAAGTGGGTGAGGGGTCCTTACCTGAAGCTGTGAGAGGTGCTTCGGCCTGTGATCGATGTCCATACGTCGTAAACCAACGCCAATGGCACCCGAGGAGACAATGACCACTCGATGGCCATCTTTCTTGAGTTTGGCAGCCGTGTCGACAATGAGTGTCAAGATGGGCAAGAGGGGTTCATGGGTTGTCTCGTCGACAATCGAGCTCGTTCCTGCAGGACATTTCCATGTGAGTAACTGGGCCGAGGGGGATCAGCGAACAAAAGGCGAAAACGTACCCAGCTTGATGACCACCGTCAACGGGATCGGCTTCTTCGTCATGGCTGCGGTTGGAAAAACGGTATTAGCGAAGAACAAAGACCAGTGTAATGACTTCGTGCCATGGGCCAGCGATAGATAGCAAAAGAATCCGGGGAAAGACAAGACTGTGGAGGATCGTGGAAGGCAAGGGTCCAAGGCCAGGCGGGAGCCACGGTTGAACTATTACTTGGGACGCTGAGACCCTAGGTGTTCCTGGACAACAGGGAAACGCGAAAGACGCGGGATAAATTGAAACGCTGGGACATCAGAGGTGCTTGGCTCACATTCGTCGGCTTCTGAGTTCGTCATTTTGGCGCGAGGTTTTCTGCACAGTCCCTGTATGATCCTTGTTCCTTTCTCGTCTGTGTGTACAGCCGGATGTACTCTTTTTCAGTCAGAGCGTGTACATATGTTGCCGCAAGGTGGTCGTGGTACGGCAATGCGTGCGGCGTTATGTACTGTATGATTCTTTGCAGAACCTGGACGCAAGGTCAGAGTCTTATTGGATCGAATGACGGTCACTGTACCGCAGGGCCCGTTGACGTACCGTCAAACACTGGGCCGCCGAGGCCCGACTGGCTCCGCCTCTCCGTAAGCGTGGCTCCGTTACTGCCCTTGGCTCTCAAGGGGCTCCAAGGTTGCGTAGTGGTGCAGGACGGCCGGGGACAACTGGAGACTCTCATGGAGCCAGTTCCGAGCCTGTAGCCAACGACGTCGCCAAACTGCACCCACCAATGCTACCAGGCGACAGGGCGTAGAAGGCGTGAGGATCAATGTACTGTTCGTGAAGACGGGGTGGCAGGAGACGTCATTGGTCGCTAGGAGAGTCGATGTGGTTGTTCGCAGCCTCCTCGATGCCGCCGTGTCTGCAGCTAGACAAATTCAAGCCATGCACAGCAGCCCCTCGGGGGCACGGACGAGTCATTTTGCTGGTGGTGGAGGTACTTGTGACGTCGGCGGAGCTGCGCAGTGGAACCGCGTACCGTCGACTGGTGCAGGCCATGTACCCAAGTACCTATGTACCTGTGAAAATCTCACCGCCCGGTCTGGAGCGGCAGAATTTTCAGCGGTGCTGATTGGCCTGTACACTGACCCCATCCACCACCTCCAGGATTCCAAGCAAAAGGGAGCCCGCCGACCACCGCGTCTTGCATCATTGAGGGGTGGCTTTGAGCGGGTAAAGAAAGCGAGTTTTTATACGGGAGACTTCTGGCAGGCAAAGAAAGCTATTGCAGGCGCGTTTCCCGAAAGAGTGTCATTTGCCATGGCTGCCAACGACTCTGGCGCCGCGCCGCAGGCGTCGCCTCCCGACCCGTTGGCTGCTGCACCTGGAGCTTCGGCAAAGACGCAGGAGAGGACCAACGATCCTGCGAAAACGGGTTTCGACCCGCAGATGAAGTGGTGGATGAACTATTTCAATATCCTGACCGGCCAGATGACACCGGAGGGCCAGTTTCACTTCAGAGAATGGCGATATACGGTTCACGAGGAGAGGGACTGCAAAAAGTGCGAAGAGTATAGGGACTGGCTCTTCACTTACTCACCGACCGTCAACTTCCTGTCTGGGAAGATCCAGGATCTCAACGGCAAGCTGGACAAGTCCAATGTCCTGTGCCGTCGTTGCCCAGCACGCCTGACCGAGGATGGTCAGGTTCATCGCCAGTCTGGTGGTTTCAGTCCTGACCACGGCATCCTCCTCTGCGCAAATGAGATCCGAGACCGCAAGCATCTCGAGGATACTTTGGCCCACGAGATGGTCCATGCTTGGGATCACCTCAGGTGGAAGGTGGACTGGATGGGCGACAAAGACCTGAAGCACGCAGCCTGTACAGAGGTCAGCAACACTTTGCTTATTGAAGTCTGTACCTACCTTGACTGACTGACTCTCTACAGATCCGAGCGTCCATGCTCAGTGGCGAGTGCAGATGGACGAGAGAAGCGTTCACAAGGAACAACTGGACCTTGACGCAGCAATTCCAGAACTGTGTGCGTCAAAGGGCCATCAAGTCTGTCATGGCACGCCCAAGGTGCGAGGGCGAGGAACACGCATCCAAGGTGGTGCGCAAGGTCTGGGACTCGTGCTTCTCAGACACGAGGCCATTTGATGAAGTGTACAGATAATCGGACCTCAGGGAAAGGATGTATCGAATGGAAAGAATCGCATGGGCCGGCATGGTATGGCGTTTAGGATTACTCTCAGCTTTTCATGCTTCGAACGCTTGTGGATGATACCCAAGAAGGCATTGTACAAGTTTCATATCGGACCGTTTCTTCGTTTGCATTGTACAAAAGATACGCATAACAAGCAAAATGTAAGAACTCCAAAACTCCATCCCTTTGCCCGAAAGATTCCTGAATGCTCCCCTTCTCGTCATTAACCAACCCAAGATCGGCCAGTGCCAAAACGCCGACTAGTTGTACTGTAGTAATTGATCGTCTCCACGCCGGTCGTGTCGTCTCCACATGATTGCGTCGTAAGTGCTACGCTGTAGGATGCGGTACATCACCGCAATGGCTTCTCCCGGTTGCTAGCCCGCTCACCCTTGACGCAGTATTTGACGATCCAGGGGTGTTGTGACACCTGTTCGAGCGGAATCCGCTTCTCAGGATCTAACACGAGCAGCTGGACAAAAAACGTTAGCACCTGGCTAAGGTTGCAGGCTAGAATAGCGTGACAGGGTTGGTGACGCTTACCTTCTTGATGAGATCAGTCGCTTCCTTGCTGACGAAGGAAGGGATTGTCATTTCCGCTCGTGCAATTCTTCTATGGGTCATGGCTGGTGTGTCCTCAAACGGCGCCTCGCCAACAAGAAACTCGTATGTCAGCACACCGAGACTCCACAAGTCGACTTTTTCGTTGTAGTAGTTGTCTCTTGATCCAGGCTTAATCATCTCCGGCGGTAAGTAATCCAGAGTACCGCACAGAGTGTTCCTTCTGTTGTTCGGAGCGTGCACACTCCAACCGAAATCAGAGATCTTGATCTCGTCGTGGACGCCGACCAGAATGTTTTCTGGCTTGATGTCGCGGTGAATCACATGTTTGCGGTGGAGGTATCGAAGCGCTGATGCCATTTGTGCGATGTAGCCGGCAGCCTTCCACTCAGGGAAGCGGTTCTCGCGGCGCAGATGCTTGTAGAGCTCTCCCTTGGCGGCGAATTCCAGGATAAGGAACACACGCTTGCTGTCGTGGAAGTGGCCATACATCTGGAGGATGTTGGGGTGACGAAGGTTGCTCTGGATCTCGATCTCACGCCGGACTTGCTTCTCAACATTGTTGTGTTGCAGCTCGTTCTTGTGCAGCACCTTGAGGCCACAGATGAACCCGCTGGTCCGCTCGCGGGCAAGATACACCCGTCCAAACTTGCCCTTTCCGAGCGGCCTGCCAATCTCAAACATGCCGAGGTGGAATTGCTTGGGGATAGATGGCTGGTATGAGGTCAAGCTGATGCCCTTGTACTCCTCAATGGTTTCCTCAGATTTGCGTACGACCCCAGAGCCGATAGCCTTTCTTGGAGGTGACATTGGACCACCCTTCTGCTGGACGGTCTGAGAAGGAAGTGTGACTGAAGCAACTGCATGGTTGGTCTGTGACTTGAGTGCGACTTTGAAGATGTTAGGCTTGCCGTCTGCCTGGGGGAGCGCAGTTGTCGTCGTGGTAATCAAGTTCTGGTTGCAGGTTAGATTTATACTCCCTAGCATTGAGAACACCCGGGATTCTTTAGACGAACCTTTGACCTTGCATACGAGGATTCATTCTCATCGCCAACCGCAAGATGCTCGAAGCGAGCCTCAAGTGTCCTTGTTGTGGCCATGTTGACAGGATATGCAGCTCGTAAATGTCGAGGAAAGTAGAGCGATCCGGAACGACAAACTCCAGCAAGCGCCTGCTTGTCGGATGATAAATGTATTTGCTGGTCGCTATGTTAGTAAGTCGGCGTTGAGCGAAAGGTTGTTGGTTGTCGATGGAGGGGAGGTATGCTACTTGGTGTGGGTGGCCACCCCAAATATTTGGGGGGCGACACAGCCGTCGCCCCAGCAACGGTCTCCCCAGGTTTCAACTTCTCCTGCTTAACGCTTCCTAATTTCCATCGATTTTGATTGGGAAACTACCCTAAATCGGACTTACAAGAAACTGAATTTCACCGCGCTGAAGCGATGATTGCAGTTCTCTATTTTACATCAAGCCTCCGTGGTGAAGGAATCAAGCGCTGTGCACCTACCAGCTAGGCAATCATGCAGCCTGATGTATAGTGTCGCAACTTTGGCACATACTACCTGGTAGTATCGATTGAAGCTTTGCACGTCCTTCGTTTAACTTCCAAAATAACGCAGTGCGGAACACTATCACAGGAGTAGGTCATGGCATGTGTTCGAGGTTCGTGACTGACCCTGGCTATCATCGTAAGAGCTGGAACAGCTCCAAGGGCTCCCCGCCTGAAGGGCTCCCCCCCCCCACCATCCCCGCTGTTACATCAAAGTGTCTGCAGCTTCAAGCTCTAATGCTTCGACATCTGTTTGCTTTGCACACGTATACATCACCACACCCACGCCTACCCATACATGCCTTGCACGACACCGAATACTCCCATCGATCACCCCCGTCTCCTGTCGCCATCATGAACCACATCACAGCTCTCGACGAGCCCTTCCCCTCCCCCGCCTCACTCGACGCTGCCACCACATCCCACACCCAGAACCGCTTCCGCATCTCAACCCGCAAGCTACCCATCTCCAAAGCCGCGCCCATCGATGCCCTTACCGAGAAGCTCGGGATTCCCGTCCCGGAGATGATCTTTGGCGACAACCTCGTAGCCATAACCCACGTCCCAACGAAATGGTCCATCTCCTTCAATACCCCAGATGCGCTGGACGCTGTCGACAAGACCGACAAGAACATGCTCAAGGTCGCATACGCTCGTGACTGGGAAAGCACAAGGGAAGGCACCACACAGAAGATCAAGGAGGTTGTTAAGCCTTATGACTGGAGCTACTCGACTACCTACGCTGGCACAATCGACCCTGGCACGGCTGCCACGTCCCTCCAACCCACCGACCGCAAGATCCCAATCGAGCTTCTCAAACGGAGAGATCCTATCCTATTCTTTGATGAGGTCGTCTTGTACGAGAGCGAGCTTGACGATAACGGCATATCTATCTACAGCGCGAAACTGCGTGTCCACGAGAAGCGCATGCTACTTCTCTGTCGTCTCTTTATGCGTCTGGACAACGTCATCGTCCGGATACGCGATACGAGGATCTACGTCGACTTCGAGACTGACGAGGTGATTCGGGAGTACACAGCCAAGGAGGCAGCCTTTGATGATGTTAAGAGGGTAAGACCACGATGTTATTCCGGTGCTCGTTCCAAGTGCCTAGAAACTAACATCCGCAACAGAGCCTACTCATGTCCGGTCGCCTTCCTGACGATGTCACAGTCGGTCTTCGAGACCCAAACATCCTTGACCCGCTGTTGCCAATCGTCGAGCAAACAATAGAATCTGCTAGGTTGAGCGGGTGAGGACGGAGGTGATGTCTGGGACAAGGTTCTCAGAATCCATATGGAGTTAGGCGTTATCAGGAGTTGGACTATTGAAGCACGGAATGTGCGCAAGGTCCCATGCTGTTGAATTGAATAGGGCAAAACAATCACATGAATACATTTCTGATTCGGTTTCAATCGCCAGGGAAGATGAACAATGTCCGCACTCCTACGTCAATGGCTACTGACCCCTACCCCGAGCTCCTGCAGTGTATAATGACACAGACGCAGCAAGTAGATGTATTCCTCTCATTCAAGTCACTTACGACACGCAACCGAAGTCACACTAAGATACATGCTGAAGCAATCCAACGCCTGGCAAGCCTTCCAAGGTTCATATCATCCTGGGAACATTTCCAACGCCAAAACAAGGAACGAGTCAAGGCTCACAGGCTCATCCTTGACCAGCCTCAGCTCTGTCTGAGAGCAGCAACACATCACTGACCATTCATCGGGCATCTAGTGGTGCAACCTCCTCTGATTCAACCACCTCCTCAAACGAGAGCTCCCACCGATCCACTTCCTTGAACTTTACAGCCTGCGCCCTCAATGCTTCCGTTTCAATGAAACGCCGATGTTCCTCACTGTCCTCACCAAAGGTATCATCCGGCAGAGCCACAAAGGCACTCGGCTCATCCTCATCAACCTTGTCACCGTCGCTCTGATCTTCATTCTCCTTACCGGAGGCCCGGCGCGAGTACGTCTTACCGGCTCGCGATGAGCTGCGGGTAGTAGGTCGTGTGGCGACGGCAGCAGCAGGAGTTTGACGCGGTTGCAAGGCGTTGTCTGTCTGTCCATTTCGTGATGCAGCTCGAGTGCTCTTCATGCGCCGAGAAGAACGAGCGTCGAGTTGCAGCTCGTCATCGTCCTGCGCTAGGCCGGAGGTATCGATCGCCTCTTCAAGGGTATGATCCTGGGTCTTCTTGACGCGTCGCTTCGGGAGAAGGTTTGCAAGATGAGCAGTTGTGAGCTCTGGGGAGTGTGCGCGTTGCCGACGAGGGCCTCGACCTCGCTTGATGGCTTGGAAGTTGGGTGAATGTGTAAGAGATGGAGGAGAGGAGACGTCAGAGAGACGATCTAGCTGAGCAGGCGTGGTGACAGAAGGTCGACGACGGCGCTTGCCTAGAGCCTGAATGTCTGGCCAAATGTTGTCGTCGTCTTCTTCTGAGTCACTACTGGCCGGTGGTGCATTGTCTCCATCCCTAGTAGGAGTGACTGGCCTTTGCAGAGGTGGTAGCATCACTGGCGAGCCGAGAGAAGAAAGCTCAGACTCGCTATCACTGACATCGATGCCGTCTCCATGTGAGGTCACGCGAGAGGTCTTCTCCGGTCTCTCACTAGCCTCCATGTCATCGCCGCTCTTGCGCTTCCTTGCTACTGGCACAATCGATGCGTCAACAGAAGCTTCGCGGTCAGCCATGGCTCGTGATCTGGTACTTCGACGTCGTTCCTTCAGTGGTGTGGACTCGGCCTCGGGGCTGAGTTCTCGATCACTCCCAACATCTGAACCCTGACCCGAGCCAGCTGCCGAGCCAGCAACCGAGCCAGCAACCGAGCCAGCAACCGAGCCGGTAACAGAGCCGGTAGTATCATAGCGTGACTTGCGATTCGTTCCCAAGATGCTGGGCTCCCTTGCCCGCCTTCTGAACACACCAATGTTGAACGAGGAACTCATCAGTGGCGTGGCTCCATTGCGGCTGCTCGGGCGAATCGGCGCGTCATTCCGTCCAATAAAGCTAGACTGACGAGATCGCGAACGCCGCCGCCCAAGATTGCGGAGAGAGAGCGTAGAAGACTCAGCAGATTGTGGCGCCTTGAGCAGCGAGTCACCACCAATGTCGAAGCTCTCATCGAGATCGCCAAACATATCGTCGGCAAGATCAAGACCAGTCGTGTCAACAGCGCGGAGCGGTGTTCCGAGGCCTCGGCGGCCGACTTCTACAGAGCTCATGGTATTCTCTTCGCCGCTGGTGGTGGTCGGGTCCTCATTCGCAAGACGTTCAAGGGCAGCATCGCGACTTTTGTTCGCGATCCGAAGTACTGCCTCGTCCTTTGCACTCAAAGCTGCACCAGAGCTCCGTGTGCTTCGCGTCCGGCCTCTTGTCTCCATCTCATCTGTGTCTGTATCGGTAGCAGGCTTCTCGATAGCCTTCGAAGCTTGCGCAGGGGGTACGCGAGGAGCCCGTTTTGGGCGTGGCATCGTGACAGCCGAAATTCAGGTTTGGGAGGCTTGGATGTTGTAATTGGTTTCAAGTGGTGTATGCTGGTCAGATGCTTCGCGAGCCGGAAGTTAGGGGTCGTGCAGTTGATTTGAGGAAACACGCTGGGTAGAAGAAGCTCGTTAAGATGTTTGGTGGTGGTGGGAGGAAGTGGGCGCCAGCATAGACGCGACGCGACGTGTCACGGCACCAACAAATGGCTGCCCCACCTGTCTTCACTTACAGACGCGCCTCACTAGAGTGCAGATCTTCTTGTACGGCTCACCAGCATTGTGGGGATTGTCTGTACTCGCACGGTGGTCTCAGTCAGTTTGTAAAGTACATATCGGATTGCGAGAGTCTAATGTGTTGAAAACGCTACCATGAGTAGCGGAGGATCGCCAGAAAGATCATGCTCCCAAACGCCCCTCCAGGGAATGTATCCAGACTGCGACATCCTGGATGCCTAACCAAGCGATATACATCCTCCTCTAATTTACATGTTGTACATACGAACGGTACAGCTAAAAGGAAAAACGACTCTAGATCAGTGCTTGTCCCTCGAACATGCTCCTCTTGACATCTGCAACGACATCCTTCCTGTCATCATTGCCCACCAAGACAATGCCACGGCCACGACGGCCCATACGCCCAGCACGTCCAAGACGGTGAATAAAGTCGATCGTCGTGTGCGGCACATCGTAGAGAATAACATGGCGTACCGCAAGGGTGTCGATGCCTCGGGAGGCAAGGTCCGTCACCACGAGCACCTTGACATTGGACAGCTTGCCGCGACCCTTGATTGGGATGGCGGGTACAGCAATGGGCTCTTTTGTTGTGAAAGTCTCCAGGATTTCATCGTGACGCTTCTCGGTGGTGTCACGATGGAGCGCTTGTGCATCGATACCCCATGTTCTCAGATACTCGGCCAGTTGCTCCGTCTTCTCTCGCTCATTGACGAAGACAAGGACTCGCCGGAGATCCACCATTTTCTTGTCCGTACCCTCATGTGCCATGCCCTCTTTGCCGATAGAATAAAGGGCATCTGCGCAAGCCAAGTCCTTCTTGTTCTTGTAAGGCTCCTTGGATACATCGATGACGCCAAGCTGAACACGACGCGGAATGGCGTGAAGATTGGGCGTAGTGATCCGTTGCATCTTCGGGTAAGTAACCGCAAGATAATTGTTGAGTTTCCTGGGAATCGTTGCAGAGCAGCACACGAGCGCCTTCAGCGATGGCATGGCACGCTCGATAATGCTTGTTGTCACCGGAGCGAAGCTGCGGTCCAACAGAGAATCAGCCTCATCTACAATGAGATGAGACACCCTGGACAGGATGTTGGGGTCCGAGTCGGCGACGGATGCCAAAAGGTGTGGTGTCGAGATAATCACGTCCAGACCCTTAGGGCTGTACAGATTGCGTTGGATCTGTTGCGGCTTGAGATCCGATGATAGCATCTCGGTCTTGTACTTGACGACATGAGACAGCTTCTTCGATACCTTGCCAATCTGCTGGGCAAGCTCCGCCGTAGGGACAAGAATCACGACCTTTGGCCGTGCCATCGTGGGATGAGGCTCGTCTAACGGTCGTCCTTTGCCGTTCGTGGCTTCGAGCCGAGCCTTCTCCGCCATGTAACGCTCCTTATACGCCTTGATATCTGGGTCCTCTGCCTCCTCGACTTTGACAGCATTTACGGCTGGCAGCAGATAAGCAAGGGTCTTGCCGGAACCCGTCTCTGCGGCTAATAGAAATGAACGCTGCTCTTTGAAATCTTTCCTCGGCTCGCCGGGCTTTGACTGCCCCAGAATTGCTGGAATCGCTAAGCGTTGAACCGGTGTAGGTTTAATATCAGTAAGTCCGTGGAAAAGCTCGTCGGTGACCGCTGATCGAAGTTCGGGGAGAAGGTCGAACTGGTCGAAACTTTCATACTCCGCCATCCGCTCCTTAGTGAGGTTTCTTCTGCCATACGAGACAGATGCTAGTGCACGCTGCATCTTCAGAGCCTTTCTCTCGTCCAATGGCTGCCTAGTATCTCTCCTCCCGGATCGATCGTTCTTCTTCGCCAGCACCTGTGATCGGGCCGCCCGGCGGGCAGGGTCGATGTTTGCCGTCGTCCGATTCATACTGCCGAATGGCCCAGGAGACTCTCGTCGGCTGCCTCGCTGCACAGGCGCCCGATGCACTTGGTCAGAGAGGACCATGCGTGAAGGTCTTTCCTTGGTCCCCCTTGAGAGGAATCGCTGACCGAGCCATGGTTGCGTGCTGGCTCTCTGAAACCTCGCTGCTGGCCCAAGTCCCGACAGACATGATGCGCAGACGGGAGCGCGTGCGATTCGTCGCATATTTCTTGCTGCGATTTCTTTGGTGATGGTTGATGAAAGATCAAGCACGCGACGTCTCAGGAGTCGCTTGCCACTAGGATTTTTTTTCCGCGACGCTAGAAGCTGCCACTCCAGAGTCGGTGCTCGGCGCCTAACACCTCCGACTACCTACGGCCCCAGATGCGATCACACAGCACATGCTCAAGTTGCACGAGCGGGATGAGTTGAACTCATTCAGAAGCGCATGAGGAGCTTTATATCATTTCTTGAATCAATAATTACACTAAAAGTACTCGATCATAGGGGCTCCCAGGGGGCATGAAGGTGCATGTCCACGGAGCAACCGCAGGATATCCAATAACAGGAAATGTAGATAGCGCGTCCATGTTAGTCGCGACAACTTTTCCACCACGTGATTCCCAAAGCCAGAAGAATGAAGCCGCCTGTTATGAACCTAGTACAGTGTCAGAGGGATGATCCATGCACTTATCCTGGGATTTCGCCTACCATCGACCTTCTATACACGAGTCACCATCGCCTGGCCAGGAGAACTGCCTAGTTGGCTTGCTAGACCTTGGGGGAGTCTTGTCCTGAGTTTTGGGGGACAAAGCGACGCTAGAAGCTTGAGGATCATGGTTCTCTTTGGCATAACGAGCAGTATATACCTTGTGATCCTTGAGTTGAGGTCCATCGTCCTCACTGGTGGATCCAATGGCATCGTCGTATTTGTCAGATGCTTTATCTCCTGGCATCGAAGTACCTGGTGCTCGGGGAGGCTCCTCCACGATCGAACCAAGAGATACTGCAGATTTAGTCCGGCCAAAGCTGCTATGTGACGGTCTGCTGTCGCGTTTCTTGGAGGAGGTCGGACTGAGGGAGTCTGGCGACGGGAGACTATCGGTAGCAGTGTCGACGCTATCTCGTCTAGAGGCAAATTGAGGCGATGATGGCCGATCTGCGAGCTGAATGGGCCCCTCCCCCATACTTGTGGATATTCTCCGTAGTGTATTCATGACGGATGACTTGTCGCAAGGAAACTTCTCTAATGTAGGGTCATCCACATCTGGTGATGTGTAATCTGGTGCGAGAGCTCCAAAAGAGCTGATCGACATGGTACGAGTGGCACTAGGCGAAAGTGAGTGGTCAAACCCATCGTCGACCACCTCGAAGTCGTATGCCCCGAGGCATTCATGAGCAAACAGGGGCGTAGACGGCACTGCAGCCTCATCGGTGTCGTCCGTAGGTGTCACTACTCTTGGGGCATCCCCCATCAGCCTGATGGGCGCAGGCTTGCCTGCACGTTTCTTCTTGTTTTTTCTGGCTGGTCGTGCATCTTCCGACAGAACCGGCTTGGCCGGCTCAGAAGGTGTAATTTGCGGTGAGTAGTTGGCGTCTCCCGCTGCCGGAAGCTGAAGGTCTGTGCCATGGAAGGAGGTTGACGTTACTGTGAGCAGGTTGTTCAGGTTGCCCATGCTGTCCGATGCTGCGATCAAGTATCAGCACGTTGGGCGTCAAGCAGGTTTGAAGAGCTGGAGACATACTCGTGGGGCTCTGCTCGTCCAGGTCCCAATCATCGCCGTGGCCGACCTTGAACTTGTATTGATACTCCCGATTTTCCTCCACATGGATCTCCATTGTGAAGAGACTCTCGCCTCGATCGTCGAGAACCCAATCCATTTCTCTGGGCACCCATTCTGGATTGCTAAAAGACCCGGCGACGAAGACCGGGGGTCGGACCCCAGCCTTCCGATACCTGACTGTTGCTGGAACCATTTGAACAATCTCTATATGTCTTGCTGGTGGTAGTGTCTAACAAAGACCGCCTGGTGGGATCGTACTCGTGTAGGACGCGTTCACTAGGCCGACGACTTCTTTGTCGGATCTGTTCGAATATGCAAGCTCGCCTCGAGGAATGTGGTAGACAGAAATCTGGAGATTTGGATTTCAGGTGGCGGCAGAGCAGAGGGAAGGTCGGTTGCTGGTGAGTGATGATAGGGCAGGAAGAGCGAAGTCGTTGATGAATGGCGAAGGTAAACAGAGGTAGTTGTGGTCAAGGTACAAAGAAGTCTGGAATCCAGGACGTGACGTAAAAATAAGGGACGTCGTCAAAGAGTGACAAATCTCGAATGCCTTGCCTTGGTTGGGACGGAGCGCGCAGGAGCGAAGCAACAGCTAGTGGCAGCCGGCATGGAATTCACATGTGCAACAGTGAGGAGCTTCCCCGGATACTTCACACAATTGATCGTATGTTCAACAGTCGCTCGACATTCGGGCGGGCTCCACCGATTTCGAGCGCCATCCAAGGCAGATGAGGCATCTTCCTCGTCATATGCTTTGGGGCGGGGACATGGTCTCAACAGTCTCCGGGAGCGTCATCCACGCTACGCCCCTTGGAACCTTGGAACTCTAAGTCGCAGAGACTTTACTCAACTGCATGTCCCACTCGACCCAACGGGTTGCCTGGACTTGACGAAGGTTTGGGGCCGTTGTAGTCCCACCCCGCATTCCAACAGGAGCTTTGTGTCCTGTTGCACTGGGCGGCCCGCCGGCTTGTGTTTTGAGGCTAATGGCAGGCAGTACCAAAGCTTGGTGCGAGGTGGGTGTGGTCACCAAACTGATGGTGACTGGGTGCATGTGAAAAGTCGTCAGCAGGGTGTAAAGCCATCCATCATGATCGAGTGGCACGCTGATCATCGCGATGTGCTTCGAGTCTACCTAATTGGTAGGTTGGGGTTTGGTTCCTGCAGCGACGCGTGCGTGTGCCATTGTGCCCTTTGGCGGGAGTTGATCCGGACCACAACTTCTTGCAAGATCAGGACCCATCCGGAGCATTTCGTCCAGACGACGGGAACGGAGGGGACTTGCTCATCGCCGGTGCCATTTTTGCAGGAAACAAGGTCAAGTGTGGAGTTGATGAGAGTGGGTGAAGGCACCCACTGAAGCGCATCTACAACTACTACACCATCACCATTGCAACGCCCATGGTACCCTGGGATCATAATAACGTGTAAGGTAGCAGCGACAATAGGGAAACCCAGGATAACGACAACGTCTCTGGAGGCGAGTGGGCTCTACAGCCTGAAACACAACCGCCCAGCAGTGCTTGCCCCTTTCCCATCTGACCCTACAGTGTAATTATCAGGCACGACCCGGAGACAGAAGGGCGGATGCCTTCTGGTGGTAGGGGATGGATGTAAGGTGTTGGAGGCCCACGGGTAGGCCCATCGGCAGCCACACCACAGGTAACGATGTATACGTTGTAGGTACCGCTTATCCTTATCACCCACCCACCCTAACGAGTACGCTTGTGGGCATGCCCATTAGGTGCTCACTCAGTGTGAACGGCTGTTATAGGCGAAGAGGATTGATAATAGCCCATGAAGATATTCACACTGATTGTTCGGATGTAGATATACGTTTATGGGATATCATTCAGAACATCAGCTCGGACTCCGTACAGCCAATGAATAATCTGCTGGGCGTGCCCATAAGCTGGGATTTTCCAACTTAGATGGAGGGAGACAGCTTGCACCCCACTTTGAACCGCATGCCCCACCACGAATTCGTTGCATCGCGGCTCACGAAGCTTCCAGTGCCTCCCTCGAGCTCCAGCTGCCAACTCAAGGATGAGCATCAAAGTACCATCCAGCCATAATTTCCAGGTCTGATCAGGCACTACTGCGCTTATATCTCCATTCCTGGGTGCGAAGAGCTTTTCAAGTACCTACCACGCTGGTTCTGCATCCTTCTTCACAATGTCGATTCCTCCAAACGTCATCCGGATCAAGCGCAAACGCGATGACGATGCCCCAGTTACCTTTCTGCGTAAGACATCACGGTCTACCTGCGCGCATATAATCAGCTGACAGACAATGAAGAGTTCGACGGCGAAGCAAAGCGTCACCGCAGCGACAGCAACTGGGTCTACCAGCGACGACAAACGGCGCCAATACCACCAGCAGTTGTCTCCCCACGAGAAGCCCGTCCCGTGATCCATGTCTCTGGCGACCTTCAGTCAACCGAGAAGAAGCGTCATGTTGACGCGGCAAAGGCGGCCGAGCAGACGACGCAGCTTTCCGGGACCGAAAGCAATGGCCAGCAGCTGACGCCTCAGATTATCCCATCAAGACGCTTCCACATTTCCCGATCCATGCTGAAGAAGGAGGCAGCGAAAAAAACTGCGCGATCTGGAGTGTCTAAAAAGCCCAAGACCGGGCCGGCAATTTTTGTTGAGAAGACGCGGAAGAAGACCGTCCCCAAGCAGACCAACGACAGGAGAGTTGCCAGCACTGCCACAACATCTTCAGCGCTCTCGCACACAGGCACACCGGAGCCCGAATCAACAGATGGCACGCATACGACGAGAAGCCTCAAGAAGCCAGGAGCTGCTAGCCGGATCAGGGTGAGCAAGGACGCGACTACTCGCGCTCCACTCCCAGAAATGCTGGCAAGTCACCATGAAGAAGATATGAAAAAGATTGCAGACGACTTGAACAAATGGGTCATTGATGAAATTGGAGCGAACCTTGAGTCTATGGAGCAAGAGAAGAGGCAAACCAAACCCACGAGTCCTTTCCGACCCAAAGCCCCTGCCCAAAGGTATCGGGAACGGCATCCCCAGGCGATGGCAGGGACAGACGTGACTCCGATCAGTAGTGCGATGGATACGGATGAACACCATGCTTCTGACGCGACTGAAGATGAGGAAGATGACGATGACTGGGTCATTGAGGAGTATATCAGAATTCCCGTCAAGGCCATGGCGCAAGACGTATTACCAACAGATGTTGGTGTATTAGTCCTGGATGGTGACGAAGCCACCGCCCTCTTCTACGGACCGGAGAACGACTCGGACGATGATTTCGCGGAAGACGATGAGGACGAAAATGGTAAGTCCACACTCGCAGCCCCCCCGCCCGGCGCAGCTCTTAGCACCAACGGCCGTGTCCTAACCGGAAACTGTAGCCGAGAACCATTACACAGCAGACTATCCAGAGGACGAGGTCGACTCTGACGACGAATACGGGCGTCAAGCATATCTTTATCGTACAAAGAACGCCTCTGATGATGAGGAGTTCGACAATGAGAGGTACGAGTCTAGCGACGATATGGTATTGGACGGTGATGGCGACGACGATGCGGCCATGGCGCGTATCAAGGCCTACATGAGACGCCACGCCGCGCGTGGATAAATGCACAAAGCGCGGCAAAAGAGAAGGACCTTCGCCTTCACATTCCTTCACCACCGGGTCTCAAACCCCCCAATTGAAGCCCTCCCGAAGTGTGTTCACTGCCTTAGAGGTCACCTCCGCGGTCATGCACTCGTGCCCGAGCCTTCCTTACAGGCACGCCTCTCTCTTCCATTCAGCCTTGCCCCTTCTCTCAAGCACGTTTTCCATCAAGAAGTGCGTCCCGTGACGCTTGACAAGGAGGTCGAGGATTCCGACCAACACTTCCAAGAGAAAAGACCCTGGACCAACAACACCTGCAGCGCCCAAAGCGCACCCACCACCATCGCCGATAGCACCAGTACTATCTCCCAGGGACGCGCTAAAGAACTCATCACACCGCATCCCAGGCGACGTGGCTGTCTATTATTGTTACGAAGTTGGCATAGCGAAAGGATGAATGGTGTGAGTGTGAATGGTGTTGGCTGAACCCGTTCCAGTGGTCCGGGACGGTGCTGTTGGGTCGGTGGGATTTGGCCCCAACCCCCGCCGAGAATGGACATGCATGGCTGTTGGGTCAGTATTTGTCGCGCTCCCACGCGCACACGGCGGCAAACATTTTTGCGCATCGACAAATCGTCAGCTGGAGAGCCTCGTGCGCGCAGCAAGCGTGGAACTCTGGGCGGCAAGATGGTGGCTCATTGTTTGCTGCCTTGCTGCAGGAGGCATGTTGATGACACATGATGAGGCACAGAACACGTAGAAACGGGGCTCTTATCACGATCGTGAAGCCTTCATTGGACTAGAACTAGGGAAATGCTGCAAGTCGATCCTGTTGGTACATGAGCTGAAGTACAAATACATCCATATCCATTTCCATCCATTAATCCGTGCCATTCATGGGTCCCTTGGAGCCCTGTTTTTTCCTTCTTTCATTCATCCATCCTTCGTCACTGGGGGGTATCCTTTTCACACCCCCGGCATAGCACTATAATGCTTGCAATATGTTGGTTGCGACCGCCTCAAGTTTGCCTCGTCGTGCTGGGAAAGCCAGCGTGCTCAGATAGCAGGGCCATATTGGCCAAGCTGATCGTTGGTGGTGGCGGTGGTGGTGTCACACGATGGGAGTCGGCCGCCACCAGTGTCGCTCGTTCTTTGAACTTGGGATCTGATCCCTGTAAATGATGTCGAGGTCGAGGGGTTTGTGCCACACCACTCGACCTGTTTGCTTGTGTATATGAACCGCCGCGTAAAAGATATTATATGTTGGTTGTGTGGATGCGTTCTGCGTCGGTGTCTCATCCAAAAGGGGGACTAACGTGATATTTGGAAAGTGACAAAGGAGATTTTCGGTCGTAGTGTTACACGCATGTGACATAAGAAATCGTCGACGGATGTGATATTGCATAATGGCGTGCATCATGCGCCATTGCGATGAGCAAGGGTATAAGGAAAGAAGCATTGAAGATCGTAGAAAGCATGTCATTGTGGTTGATCATAGCTTGACGCGTCTCAATTCCTTTCTCTTCCTCCTCTCGCGCCTGTCATTGTACTGCATTGTGCGTTTTTGAGCTGAGAAATGTGGTTAGTGATGGGCAATCGACGAGATGATCGGATGTAGAGCTTACCCCAGTTCCGAGCTTTACGCTTCAACTCAGGATCCACCCAGGGATAGTGAACAAGCCTCTCTGGGTATCTTTGTGCTAGACCAAGAGGGCCGAGCTGCTTACACTGACAGCCCTCTTCTCTCCAGAGACCATCGGCGTCCTTTTTCATCTTGTTGTTGCCTTGTGCCATGATGCATGACTGGCACTTCACCTCCCTTTGCCGGCGCTTGATGCTGACACACTTGGGCTCGACGGCATCCTCGTGCTCGAAAATAAGCCAGCCATCATCATCCCAGACGGGAATTTCCTTGTTCATGCGGTAGTACCAGGCTTGAAGCCCCTGCACCGTCCGTTCCGGAGTCCTTCCGAACATTGAGGCAAACTCTTCCTTGATTGCAGCCCACTTGAGTTTCTTATCGTGCCAGGCGTAGATGATGTAGTCGCCTTGCTCCGTTGTGTATTTCTGGTTGATGTGACGTCCTTCCGCCTCAGGCGACAATGGCACGACATACTCATGGGAGTGCTGATATGGGTATGGTGCACCATGAAAGCTGTTGTAGTCTACTGGAGATGTGACGACTTTGAGCTGAACAGGTTTGTGCGGAGTCTGGCCAAGTGTAACAGCAGGCCGCGTGTCGTTGACTGAAGTCCATGTTGATGAACGGGCAGGGCCATGCTTGGAGATGAGCTCCTGGATCTTTTGGTCGAACTCGTGAATGCTAGGAAGGCTCTCAATAGATGATTTCCTACTTGCAGTTGCTGGCTCCATGACAGGGGCTAATGGCGAATGCGGAGGGCTACTCGAGGCGAACGAGGCAAACTCTTGATTGGCTAGGTCAGTGACTGTCACAGAGAACACGGTGCTCTTGTGGCTTACCGTATGGCTTGAGAGCTGGACTTCCTGCGGTCGAGTCTGGTGGTGTTTGGGGCAGTGTGGGCACAGATAGGTAAGCATCGTGCTTCAGTGACCTCGAAGATAATGCAGGCGAGGAGCCATCTGCTTCACTGAGGGCAGCGATACTCATCTTCCTCGAGATGTCCGTCGCAGGAACTGGTAATGGCAGGCTTTGTGAGAACTGCATGATGCGCGATTGACAGAGCTAAGTGCTCTATTCGTGAAAGGGTATAAGAATAAGTGAATGAGTGCCACAGAATGACACTCGTCCTTGAGTATTATGCCAACGACGCAAATCGATGAAGCAGGAGTTAATACTCAAGGTGTTCGTACCGGGTCCGTGAAGAGAGAGAATCGGTCAATTGCTAAAGGAGTGTGAGATGGATGAAGATTGAAGACTGATGAACACGATGAGGATACGGACCCGAAGATAGATGTCCAAAGACACTTGAAGAGAGGATGTGGTGTCGTTTTTGTATGCCGCCGGTGCCCACACTTTGTACTCAGACCCTGTGGGCAATGGCAAACAACCCGGAGGATGATCGCCGGTCCACTGCAGTTTTTCTTACTTCTTTCTGGAGCCTGGTACCTGAGATGTGTAGTCGACAAGTAATTGAGGGGAAAGCAAAGGTAGGAGGGCACCAGGAAGAGATGATTGTCTCGAGTCCGGGACTGGGGGAGGGGCGTCTGGGTGGTTTTGCAAGCACGCCCCCCTCACCCTAAGCCTGCGTCTGTGCTCGACGATGGACCAACATACATGGAGACCCGCTGGCCCAGACGGCAGATAAAAGACACTTTCTTGGGTGAAGCAGCCTGAAGGCCGTGTGGAGATGACCTCCTTGTTGCAAATCGACATGAGAAGGGTACCTGCGCCTTTGAGAGACAGGGGCAACGCAGGGAGCTCATGATGTCGACGGCTTTGCTGATTGGGGAGGACGGACTTTTCTGGCTCCTAGTATTTGCTTCTTGTTCACTCTGTTACTTCTGCCGATCCGCGTATGCTTTGCATATCGAGACTGTTGTGGCTGAGCTCAGCCTGTTTGTACGAAAATGTCGATGGCCCCAGTACCCAAGACATGGCTGGCAGCGCTGGCAAATCCAGGCGATGGTGAGAAAATGGGGTCATAACCCCTCAACATGAAAACAAGGCGCGGCTGTTAATGGTCGAGGAAGCGCGGTATGTTGGTATCTTCTGATGCAGTCATGCTCGCTTCGCTCGAAGCAAGCTCAGACCCAACATCAGCAACCGAAACAAGCGCCTTGGACTTGGGTTAGAGACGGGGCAGACAGTCATACTGCTCGTGGCCGGGGTACCGACTAAGGGCTGGGCCATGGAGGACCCTGGAGCAGCGCGGTCACCCACACGGCCCCGCCATATCAACCCTTTGATGGGAAGCAGAAGTGTCATGGACTAACCAAAGTGCTCTGATTGTCTCACAGCCATGTATGGGCCAAAGAACCAAGGCCCAGGCAGACAATGAACAGTGGTGAGCGAGCGCTTGCATCGGTCTGGATACCCGCATCCCCAGTGCTGTTGTGATTGGCTTGGCCTTATCGCTTACGTTGAATCCATGTTGGTAGACGAGCGATTCGATCCATAGCCCAGGGTTACCATTCTCCCGGGACAATTCGCAATTCGCAATTCGCAAATGGCCACGGTTGCTACCTCGCTTGCGCCGATGATGCTGGCGTTGTCATAACTTGACGCCAACACTTCTTCGTCAGACGACCAGAGCACGGGTTCGGGCGTACCGTATACAACATGCATGTCGAATGGCAGGGGAGCACAGCAGTCTCATGCGGAGGCAAAGACAAGGCGTTCACCGGTGGAGTCCCAACACATCGCAAGGCCATCTATTTTCGCGGGCCGGACTGAGTACAGGTCTTAGTACGGCAGAGTAGCACGACAACAACCTAACGATGGTCAATGTCACTTCGGCGGCGGCCTGCGATTGGGTCTGAATGACTGCAGGGCGTCTTGGTGCTCCATGGATGCTGCGAATGCCGCTGCGGTCAAGTCAAGCGTGCGCGGGAGGGTGCGAAAACTAGCCACCCCAACGTGCTTTGTGGAGGTCATTGCAGTGGGAGAAGCGTCGCAAGAGGGTCGTGGGAGACGAATCCGATCTGCGCCGCCAGTCGACAGGTCAGATTCCCGAGTCCAGCTGGTAGCGCAGGGAGCGAACCTCAGCAGGACCTGGGATGTCTCTGGCTCCACCAGGCAAGGTCTACTTTGGCTGCTCTTTCTTGCATGCATCCAGTCAGAGCTCAATTGCTTCTGCCACCGTCGGTGCACAGTAGATTGTAGGTAAGATCCGATGCAAGGTGGCTGGAGGAGGTGGAGAGGCATTGGGTCCTCTCGGGACTCGGGGACCATCTTTAGTGCTCGTTATTGTTCTAGTGCCCGGTGCTTGTCCTCTTCTTGCTGCTCAACTTGCCCAAGTGGAACCGCGGAGTCCATACTAAGGTGGTTTGTTATATCCGGTGGACATATCTTGTCAAACTCAAAGCGCTCGAAGACATGGTCAGCGAGACGCCTCACCTGGGATGGTGCCTTGACTTCTGCAGCCAGCGTTGAGATCAATGCTTCACACCCTCCTCGATTGGCGCAACCCCAGTGGCTTTCGATGGGCGCTGCCCCGATCGATGCGGGTGAGCGAGAGTGCCAGGGGTGGCCAGAGGCTTTGCGACCAAGAGCTTTGTCGTCGTTGCTTCTTCCGAAGTCGTTGCAGTCTCGGCAGCAAGGGAGAGTAGCGTAGGCGACAGCCCAGAACGATAGGCTGAGCCAGGCTGGGGGGCGTGTCCAAAGCCTTTCAACGATGCCCTTTTGGGATTCGAATGCAGAAGTAGTGCGTCCTGTACTGCGGGGCAAGACTAACGGCCGTTTGCAGTTCTTCTCGCTCGCACGCTCACTTACTCAGTGCTGTGCTCCCTTGGATATGGCGATGGCTGGGCGAGTGATGATAGGCAGATAGTGTGAGGAGAACTTTCGCACGTTACGGAAACACGGAGCAGACGCAGTCATTGAGGGGCAGGAGCCACAGAGCACAGTGCATGCTCTCACTGTGTTAGACACTGTTTCACACTGTAGGCTACAGGGTCAGACCTTGACCGTGGCGCCCCCCAGCTGGCCACAAGCCCTCCCTTCTTTCAATGACAACCACTCACGCAACGACAACCCCTCTGCGCGTCACCCTGCGTCTGCTTTGCATGAGGATCACGGCCATGCTATCTTAGAGTGACCCGCCTCTCGGCCGGCACTTTGCTTCACTGCTCAGTCAGACTCGACGTGGTAGAGCGTCCTGTCCGGAATGCGGCAGTGACCTTCTTGGCCCACGTCTTCTCGTGGCTGCGGACTAGTTCACGAGCCGAGCCCAGCCCTAGAGCTGTCTCAAGCACCTTGCTGTTGATCCTCCGCAAAAAGGCACGGCATGACTAGAAGATGCTGCCGAGCCTGGTCACAACAAGTGACGTGCAACATGAAGGGTCCAATTCATTGATAGAATCATACGGCTGAGAAGGTCTTCCATCGACAGCCCACTTATAGATACGGGACATTTGGTGAGTCTGGCGTCTACACTGGGACTGAACACAGCAGCATCCCACAAACCAACAGCTGTCGATATCATGCCTGGAGATCGATGGGCACGGACGGTCCTTTGTCTTTGCGAAGCCACTCCTGTGGAGCAAGCATGTCTCAGTACCAATCTTGATTCTCGAGTCTCTCGCCTCCACCACACCTCACACAAGACAGCCTCTCGCGAATCTCATTGAACAGCCAAAGATTCTCCAAACCAATGTTTAATTCCCCGGGTGCATATCGACATCAGCTGTGGTCAACCCTCTTTGCAACCACCACGTAGTTCTTTTCCCTTGCCATGGCACTTCGGCTTCTCTCCTTGCCGCCGCCACCGGGCCGCACCATCACCACCCACACACACTTGAGGAGCAGCTTACCAGGAGAGTATGTGCACTCCTGTGCCGGAAACACAATCAGAGAAACTTATGCAGTCTGGCAAAAGCAAGACACGCATATGAGGGCAGAACCTTTCTTGTCCCCTACGTTCCTGCTACCTGGGAGGGGGGATCTACGTGGCTTTGGTCCAAACACGAATACACACACAGACTGAGGGGGGGCTCGCAAGCCGACCAACGCAAGGGAGAACCTCAACCTCGCCCGGCCACTGTCAGAATTTCAGCCCACTGCACCGGCACTCTTCCCGCGCTCCACAGTGGAGGTTTCTAACAATAAGGACCGGGCAAACGAAACTCCATCTTCTTGCAGGAAAAATGCTTGGTTCGGAGACTCGGTTAGAGTTGGTTGACAGCTGCCCACTATCACAATGGAGAAGCGAGGAGGAGGATGGGCAGAGGCCCATCCCACTCGGCTGGGATGTCATCATCACGTCGCATAGACATGTGGACTGACCTTTGCCACGGATCGTCTGATTCCCAGCTTGCCTCATCAATGTATGTCTTACTCCATAGCCCCTTCTGGCAAGGAACGCCACGTAGAAGGACCCTCGGAACCGATTTCCTGGTCCGAGTACAATGTTTACCCACTTCCTAGACAGTGCGGAGATTGTGAACTTCGCACTCCTCTCACCTGCTCAAGACATAGTCCGAAAGAAGGGCCATCACACACACACTCAAAGTTGCATAGACCGCAAGCCTCCTCTTCGTCACTGCTGTCTGATAAGACGGAAACCCCACCACCATACACTAGCAACCTCTTCCTGCCCTCCTCTTCATTTCGTCCCGTTCGCCTGTACCCGCTATCAAACCTTTTCTCCCTGCATACAAGAGTGACCGTCGAAACGCAGGTACGGCCGCCAAACCTCCTCAATTCCCGCCCGGCACTTCTATTCTGTAGGGTCCCCGTCGCATCCTCTCGCCCCAGGGCGCTAAGACAGACAGAAAGAGAGCTGTTAATCCCAGACGGTGATCATTGTCGGCTATTCCGCTCTCCCGGTCCCCCCATAAGGGTCCCGTGACCTAAACGTCACTTCACTTGGTATCCTCCCTGCCTTCGGACGGACCCTCTCCGACCGCCTGGACTTCATGACTCAAGGTGTGATACTGCACCAAGCATGCATCATAGTTTGGCGTCATCAGCCTGCGTCAAGGAGCCTGTCCCAGGAAAAGCTTCGTCTCCAGCAAACCTCCTGCATATCCGCCAAACATGGCCATCGTCAGCCAAAACTGTCTTCTTTTTCCTTCTTTGTCTTCTCGCCACACCTATGCAGGCAAGTGTACCACCCTCTTCGGAGATGAGAGGGTCTAGAAGAGGAAGCCCTCTCGGGGAGATGGGCAGAAAAGAAAAAATGCCTTTCGGAGCAAAAGAAAGAAAGGACTCACCATCCACGCTCCTCGCCATGTGTGAGAAAACTGCAGTCGCTGTTGGCCTCACATCTCCACCCCCCTATGGCTGCAGATCTAGACTCGTCGTGCTTGGTCGTGGCTGTGCGAAGAGGCAATCAAAACAAGTCCACGTTAGTCTCTGCATGTCTTGAAGGGATGAGTTGTCTTTTGCAGTAGATTGCCGGGTCGGAACCAGGTACGCGTAGAGTAGAAAGTACGAGATAGCGACGAACCTGTTGATGTTGACGCGTTGGTCCGACGGTAGACACTCAGCCCACACGTGAAGGCTCGGAAATCGTCGACTTCAGGATTTTCAGGGATTTGCCCCGTGAGGACCCTCCCCATGGCGATCAGGGCCGCTGCATGCGAGCAAATGATGATGCTCCTAACTCCCTCGGCGTCACATTGGGCGATCACAGCACGCAAGGCTCTGGACGTCCTTGCATAGAGCTCGACCAGGCTTTCTCCTTTTCTTTCCGGAATGACAAGAGGCTTGTACGTCTCGTCCAGGCTTGGAAACATCCCTTTCAGTTTGGAGACAGGAGCCGGCAGCGGATGATCGAAAGGGGCCGAGCCGAACCACTCACTCAAGCCATGCTCTGCACGTATAGAATGATCCACATTGGGCTCCCCTTCACTTTGCTTGCGTCTCAGTTGTACGAAGGGGTCGATAGTTTGCAAGCATCTGTAGTAAGGACTGGAGTAGACCTTCTCGATCGGCGGTTCCACGGTCAGGAGGTGAGCGGCCAGCTCGTTTGCCTGGTCAACACCGTGCGCTGTCAGGGCAGGATCGGCCGCAATACCAGTTGGAGACCGGATATGCGCAGTGTATATTCCTGACACAGGGTCCACGGTCCAGCCTGATCTGAACTGTGCAGCAGTAGATCGGTCGGATAGTCAGCACAAGGGTCCAAACTTGGGCTGAGCATTCACTGAGCGGTGAAGACGTACCCCGTGACGAACGATGTAGATTGTTTCTAGAGACATTTTCAAGGACTCTTGTGGATTTCAAAGTAACTATGTCGGGCTTGGAGGCATCGAGACGGTATTTAGGGTAATTCCTGAGGAGTGGATGAGGAGTGAACCGAGGCTGTGTCTGGTGGTGGATAGAGGGGAAAGATCCGCACGTTTGAAGTCATCCACACAGCCCCACAAGCTTGCTGCTTGTGCTCGAAGTGACCAACGTCCTTTGCCATGTTCCCGTCAGATCAATGGGAACGATGAGAACACACGATTTCACGCCAGAGAATTCACAGTCAGACGAGAGTCGAAAGTTTGAGGAGAGTTGTTGTTCGAAACCTCAAAACTACAGATCAGGCAACATCCATCAAACGTACGTCGACATTGGTCATCATAGATTAGAACGAAACTCGTGCATTTGCCGAATTGCAAGGTGACATGATTGATGATTTTCTGTCGTATGATCAATCATAAATAAAGCACTCTATAGAGCTGCCACGGCCTTTGCTCGATGCATCATGAAGGTCTACATAAACGCCAAAATATCGCAGTCGTCCACCCTAAACTCCAAAATCACGCTGAAGTCTCATGAGAACGCCAAAATATCTCAACAAGACAGACAAAGGCGTGCAGTTCCGGTCACCTATGGCCACAGCACATCTGCCAAGCTATCACATAACAGCACAAGACCCCATAGTCCTTGCCCTTCGGCGGCTGTTCACCCCGTTGCCGCCGAATTCCTCATCCATATGCAAAGCCTGAGCTTCTCTTGCGCGGCGTCTTCGTCGCCGATATCCCGCCCCCATCACACCGGCTTCCTCATTGGCTTGCATGTAGTCTGCCCATTTCCTCTCTAGCCTGCCAGCAGACTTGAAATCTCCCCGCAAAACTCGCTTCTGGTGCTCGTCCACGGTCATTTGGAACCCATAGAAAGCCTTGAGTCCGATAATCTCGGTTGGGTAGGTGACCTTTCCAGGTTGACCAGTCAGGGGTTTGACTTGAGTATTGCGGAATAGTACCTCGCGGATGCCTGTCCAGGTCACGTTCTGACAGTCATAAACGACCATCTGCAAGGACACCCTGGGTCTATGTCCAGCCTCCGTCGTCCTGATGGATCGCTTGAGAACCATCGATGCGGCCTCAGCAAGTACCAAATCACTGATCCGCGTGTTGTCCAAATCAATGCTCTGAAGACTGACACACTTCTGCATCAGCGGTAGAACTCCAACATCGCTTACATTCTCGCAGTAGCTTAGGGAGAGGTGCTCAAGGATGGTAGCACATGGAGCTTTGGCAAGATGCTCGGATAGCAAAGAATTCGTAATATCTTCCAGGTCCTCCAGCTCAAGATGGGTGAGGCGTGGGGTTGTTGCAAGGATGGGTTCGAGGCCAGAGTCGGAAAGTGATGTGCAGCGAGAAAGCTGTAGGCCTTCAAGATCAGGGACCATGTGACCGATCGTCTTGACACCACGATTTGTCAGGCGGTCGCACCTGCTCAGATCCAAGTGTCGGAGTTTTCGTGGAGGCACCATCGGAAGGTCAGTCAAAACATCGATTTCAGGATCAATGCCATGCATGAGCGTCTGCAGAGCCTCATCACTCAACTCTGCACAGCCAGCCAGTACGAGCCTTTCCAAGTTGTTCTTTTTGAAAATGGCTTCGGCTGCTTCGATGTTGTCGAATCCCCTAACCTCACCGGCACGGAGATCTCTGAGCTTGTGGCAATTCTCAACCACAACTTGGATGCCCTTTGCTTCAACCTTGTTGCACCAAGATACATTGAAAGTCTCCAATTGAGGACATGATTCGGCAATAATCTTGCATGACGAGTTTGTCACAGCTGGGAGACCAGTCAGGTTAAGATGTACCAGCCTTTCGTTACTTCGAAGAAGGCTGTGCAGAGTGCTCTTCTGAAAATTGCGGCAACCCTCAAGCGTGGCATTCATGAGATTCTTGCAGGCTTTAGCGATGACCTCGGTGCGCTTGTAGTGCTCAACTTGAACGCAGCCCCGCAGGTTCAGATTCTTGATAAAAGGACCAGCGGCGACAATGATCCTTGCAAGAGATTCTGCAGGAATGTCTTGGTAGAACTCGGAAGCATCGAAGGAGGTCCAGAGCTGTCCATCAAACGCGAACTTGTAGAAAGACCTGCTAACTCTGGAAACTTGCACCAATTCCTTGGGTTCCAAGTATGACAGAATGTGTACCTTGAGCTCAAGAGGCATCAAGTCCCAAAGCAAGAAGGGGGGTTTCGGTCGAGTTCTAACCGACACCTGCTTCTTCAGCTGCCCATCTTGCTTCGACGGTTTGAGCTCGGCCGGGAGGGGGACGGTTGACGAAGTCGAAACGGGATACACAGTGTCGACCTTGCGAACAGCAGGCTCTGGTTGATTTTCGTCATAGAACGGAAACTCCGAAGTCTGAGAATCATTTGTCAAGTTTGTTGGAAAGGCAAGAGGGGACGGGATTGGGGTGGTCGATCGGCCTGCGTTCAGAGGTGGTCCGGTTGCTGCGAGACTGGCGCAAGATAGTGAGGCTCGATTCTTGTACGGAGTACCGCCGACGGACTTGGAACGACGGAGACCGCTCAAAGATTGTGATGATGAGATGCGCTGAAGCCCAAGGAGAAGGCGTTGGCGACCTTTGACCTTGCTCGGCAGAGTCTCAGGTGGGGTAGAGGACCCGGACACAGAAGTGATGGCATCTGCATCCACGGGATGACGCGTAATGGAAGTCTCAGCCATGATGCTTTGTGGTTCTGAGAGCGCACGGAGGAACGCAAGTGTGCGACGATATCTCTGGACGTGGGTCTGTGTCCTCGACTGTTTCGCCAGATTATCGAAAATCGTCCTTGAAAAGCTGGGATGTCGTAGTGGTGGTGGCCCAGTAGTCCCTCATGTCCAGTGGCAACAGGTCAATTCATGACTCCATGTGGTTCCAGCGGATTGCTGTCGAGGAGAACTGGCTTCCAGGCGACAGATATGTCTCTTCCAGCGAGGCACGACTTCTTCGAAGGCTATGGTGCAATCAGAAGCGAAGGTTGAGTTGAAGATAACAGTTGTCGAACGGTCGCTTGCCGGGGCAGATCAGCCGACCAAGATTCGGAGACGAGGGGTGTCAGCGGGCCGTAGCGGGGCGTCACCCAAGACGACAACGGCAACGAACGAAGGAGAGCAGCGTTATCTGGAGGAGTTAAATGTGAGACATTCGATTTCGAGGACCCTGGCTCTACCGGTGACTGAAAGAGAATGATGATCACACGAGCAAGAAGGATTGGTGGAAGGGGGTGGTGATGGTGGAGGCGTGATGAGGGGAGCGTGGTGAAAGAGACAAGTCCAGAAGCAGCAGGGCACCAACAGATAAAAGCATCGGGGGCTCAACGGGAAACGGAGGGCAATCCAGAAAAGTGAGTGACTTATGGGTTCAGCCGTGGCTAAAGACGACGGAAAGTATCCAGTCCAGTCCAACAAGAGTCAGGAACAAGTGAACACGAAGAGGTGCTTTGCACCGAGAGGACCCTGGAAAGCGAAGCATCCCCCGCTTTGGACTGTTGGAGTGGAGGACGAAGAGGAGGGGGAGGGGCCCAGAGGCGCAGGAGAGTGGGTTTGGTTGGAGGGTGTCCCCCACCTCACAGATGGCCTTATCGCGCTATTGATCACTGATGGATGGCTTCGTTCCAGCGCATGCCCTGATGAATGCATGGGCAGATGCACCATTGGGAAGCAGGGTCCCATCCATCATCTACTTCACCTACAATTCTCCTGATCGGTACTACTACCCACGGCTCGCTGGCTCTATGCACCACGCCGGCGCAGTCTCGGGCTCTCCGTCGGGCATGTCGCCGACCGGCTGCATACACACATAAAACCAAGTCACAGCCCAAAGATATGCCAACAGGTGGCCTGGGTGCTCTTGCTTGATTGAACAGTGGACTGTCTGCCGCTGACTCGTGGTGCTTTGGCACTTGATACTGTCGGTATCAGGCACCGACCCAGGTGAGTGGTTTTCTACAAGGGCTTTATTACTGCAAGTACCTTAGCGCACCGCTAACGCCAGTGAGGAAACACTCTGTGACACTGGTCGCGGGTCCCAGCATCGCCAGCCGATGCTCGCCGACCCCACGTTACTTGTTCAAAGGCCTCGGAAAGACGATAAGGGTTCTCCTGGCTGGTCTTCCTCCGCAGTCGTGCTGTTCTTGACTTGCCTCTGGATTGGACTTTCTATACTCGTCAATGATAGGTACTGCGTCTTTGGTCCTGGCGATATTTGCTGTCTCTGCAATCCTAGACAGCGAGCAACTTCGCGCTTTGCACTCGCCAAACCAACGCCCATCAGTGCCTGCCCCGCCCTGTGCAACCCCTGTTCTCCCGGGCCCCGCCCCGCGACTCTTCTTCAACGGCTCCGGAACCACCGTCTCTCCCATCCCAGGCGCTTATCCTCCAAACGACTCATTGGGAAGACACACTATTCCTGTCGGAACCCTTTTCCGTGGTTTCCCACATTCTTTTCCCGGCTTCGGTTGTCCAGGATTCAGGCACAAAGCAACATCAGATGCTAGGCTCGGGGGCTGAACGCTGTAGGGACTCTGGATCTGGTGTCGCTAATGGACCACTGAGTAAGCGCGAGACATCTCCTGTTCGGTTATCTAGTTCTCTTATGATGCTGACTCGAGGTCATTCTGTCTCGGTTCGGGATAGTCATGCTCTGCCAGGCTGCATATGGGTGAAAGGCAACGTGACAGGAGTGACCCTCAGCTGACGCGAAACTAACCATCACAAGTTCACACATGATAGGTGGCGTCACAACAGATGACTGCCCATAAGCACACCAACTTACCCAGCACACACGTCACAGCAACAGTCGTAGTGACACGCTTCCGTCATGATTCCGAATAATGAGCTCTATTATACGAGTGAACAACGGCGAGACTACATCCCTTCTTTGAGCCTAAATATGCTTGTGCAGGGTAGGAAGAAAGTGACGAACCTCGCTTCCAACTCCTTGTATTCCTTGTGGTGCCCGGCGAGAGTTCTTCAAGAACGGACATAAGCGCTGCAAACACCTTTATTTAGAGCATTTGCTATCTTCACTTCCACCATTGCCGCTGGCATGCTCATCCCACAGTCCTCCCCAGAATTCAAAGTGCTCGCCTATGCCGGCTTGACAGCCCAGACGTATTGGCGAGCACCACCATTCGCCGCGAGAGCTCTAATCTCGATATTCATTATGGCCTTGAGTTGGGTGCCGGTCACTGACTTTTACGCAGCAGCCCTACCCGAAATTGTTAGTGGTTTACAACATTCAGCACATCTTCCGGGCCGTTGTCCTTCTCGAATAGCTCAACTAGCTCACGCACGATGGCAACTGGGATGAACTTCATGTTGTAATATTGGTGACAGTTGTCTTTGTCACAGTAATCGAAACTCATTCTGCGCAGATCTGTAAACCGTAGTAAGGCCATGCGCCACGTCAATATGAGCACGGCAGTACATTGTCCCTCACAGCCCTTGACTGGTGGCTAAAGCTTAAAGGGTCGCGTTCTCATCGACGATATCCAAGTGCACTAGGGCGTCTGCTTTCCGTCAAAAACCCTCCAGGTTGGTGGAAGAACATAGGTCTAGATGCTAGACTTCGGTGAAGCCAGGCCGCTCTTTGTCGAACCGATGCCCTCCTTTGCTGCCTCTGCCCTTTCCAGATTCCTACAAGCCGTGGCGACCTTCGCAACTATCGGATACAAAAATCAGCGAGCTGCCTCTTGACGTATGCCCGTACCTGCGCCAGTGATGATGGAAAGTTGCCCAGAGACGTCGGCCGTTGGGTCAGGCAGCGTTATGACCTGGGTGATGAAGGCCCGCTCGTCTCTACGAACGCTGCCCCTCAAGATTGGTAGTCTGAGGTCGAAACAGCATATATCGTACGCTGAAACACTCACGTTGCCATGTTAGAGCTGATATACTGGCAGCAACTCCATAAGTATATGCTATGGATGATACGTACCAACAACTACCTTGGTCAGAGCGAAAGAGTGATATTGAACGTGAGACCAACGACGAAGAATGCAAATTCCAGAATTGTGGCAAGTGCTGAAACGAGAGAATCACGGCCTCTGAGGAACAAAGTGCCTGAGCGATTGCATCTGATGCTTGTTAGCTTCATACACACTGATTAAATGTCCGGGCCACTCTAGAAGAGTCATCTTTTCCGCCGAGACTCATTTCAAACGGCTTTGTATCCATCCTGCATGTTACAATTGACCTCGTCCACAGTCTGGATGGTTCATAGAATATCTGAGGCCTGCAACCAACTGTCTGCTGTCTTGTCTAGTGCAATCTGACCCCATGGCAACATTATATAGCAGCTCCCTTCTCTGCGACCCTTGCCGGATTTTGGGCTGCACATAGCAGCACCGTAACCAGAGCGACTCAACCCATCCCAATGATCTGGTGGAGGCTGGGACTACGTGGGTTCTAGATCACCACTGCTAGCTTGGTCTATGACCGCGATGCAAGACACATCATGTTATTGGAAGATAACTCGAACTGCCAATGACCTCCCATCTAAGACGCTGCTGATGCGATATGATACAGCAAAATCTGGTCCAGACGGCGTAAGGCAAGAGTTAACGCGATGACTGGGAGCGAGCCTGGCAACGATACGAGGCTGCCACAGGTCTTGCCCCCGAACCTGTTCCCAACCATTTAGCAACAAACCCTCCACATGCTCTGCACAAGAGATGTCTGGGCTTCGAGGCTGACTATCCACGGGACATTGAGTAAATTTCTCGCGCTGTGTATAATTGACATTCCAGTGGAATTCGAGCAAGAGATATAGCACTCGGAGCACAAACAGGGTTTGGCTTGCGTTCGATCACTTTTTGGTCGAGGATGTACCTGACCAAGACAGTCCAATTGCCTTAGAGATGATCATCCACAAAAGTAAAACCAAACCAGAATATCCAGGAGGTTTCTTAGGTGTTTCTTCGACTGTCGTTCGGTACCTGGATGGAGCAGTCGTTATTGGAGAGCTTAGTTAGTGCGTGATCGGCCAATGGAATGCACAAACGAGATATCAGATGCGATCAGATCAGATCATTCGGTAGGGCAAAGCTTGATGGTGAATCTTTATCCTTGTGCTTCGTATTATGCCATGCTAACTATCTATCTGTATGAAGGACAGCGATGTTAATGACTACGCTTTCTGCACCCGACATCATCCTCATCAGCATGACGACCGGAAGATCCTGGGAAGCTTTACTGGATTGACTATGCCCGTGCCAGTACTTTGCAAATCACGGTAGTCGTAGTCATGATCCGGACGCTGTCATCGACACGGTAGTCACATGTCACTACCGCGTCAAGCTTTGGCGGCGTATCCGCCACGTTCAGCTTCACGCAGTCTCAACGCACTCCCTTGGCAAGAAATGGGAAAGGTGTCTGCGCCTCTTGAAGCTCTAAGCGAAGCATATCATCCCATGTCGGAACTGCGGGCGTTTGCATTGCAGTGTCTTGTTGGGGTACGGCCTACGCGTGTCTGTTCCCAGATCTGCGACCTGTAAATGGCTAGCCAGTGACTGCATCTGATGAGGTTACAAGCCGTGCCATCCCTGTTGAATGCGGCATCCACCCAGAGTGTTGAGCAACGCGGCTTGATCAAGCCACCGGACTGCCGTGCTGCACGTGCGTGTTGCACACGCCGAGGTGTCTCACAGCACAGCACAGCACACCTTGCAGGCCCTTGCTCTTCCTGGGTGCCGTTTGAGATAATGGGTCCATACGGTAGACGGAGTCTTCGAAGTATCATCTATGTGTGAACCAGTTTCTTACCATAAGCATTTGTCGTCGGCCCTGTCGGCTGATGGCTGCGCGGAGGTCCCGGGACCGATGCTATGAGTATCGAACAGTCGTTCTGAGCCACTGGCAGGGTCGACCGTTACTCGCTACTTCAACGTGAGATCTCCGTGAGTGCCTTGATTCAGAGAGCTCACTAGCCTCGTAATTCAGAAGAAGAGAATCCGCATGATAGCACTGCAAATGACAGCCATGAACAGCAGCATTCCATATCTGTTGCTATCTACAAAAGCTGGAAGCTTGGGTGCATCGATAATGCTCGCGTCTCGACTCAATCTGGAATAGACTCCTTTGCAATCTCTGACCCGACGCGACTATTTGATGAAAACTGGAGTTGCAGCTATGCAGTTCAAAAGAGCGATGCTAAATACTTGATCGAGGGCCTCGCTGTTGTGACGAGGAGCAGACATGCAATTTTTTGGGAGCTACCCCGCTGGAAGCGCTCTAAAAATGCCCCTCCTTGACGTTGCGTCGGGATGCCCGAGTACCTGGGGAAACCTGAGCAGAGGCCTGGCGAGTCTGCACTAGCGTGTACCGCACAGGTATCCTGCCGCCCATCCGCCTACTGAGATGCCCGCTGCAAGGGCTGCCGGTCCGAATGTGGCGATGGAGGATGGAACAACTGCCTGACGCTCACAGTTCCACCGTACGGCGACACATTCCTCATCCACCTCCGTTCGTCCTCCAGTCAAACCACCTCCGCTCCAACCTCGTCACTGCCCTCGTCTCGACTCGCCAGCAGCTACTCGAAGCCTTGTCGACGTGCACATCTGTCCTACAACCCCTTGCAGAGACTTCTCCAACCGCTTTGTAGACTTCGATTCGCGGTTGGTCCGCCTGCAATATGCGCCCGATGCATGGCGGACACCAAGACAGAAATGGTTCGCCTCCAATCTTCCATGGCTTGACTCCCTTCTGAGCCTTGTCAACCTGGGTTGTATCTAACTTTGGCTTCTTGACCTCGCAGGCGCCGACAATGATCAGGAGGAGGCCGAACGGGGGCGCACAAAGGCTTTGCCCGCACTGTCTTTGCCCAAGAACCGAAGCACAGGCAACCTTGCTCGATCACCAGACCCAGCCTCGACGACGGCTGCAGACAAAAGTCGATATCGAATGTCCTTTGACTTTTCGTCAGCTGTCAACCTTGACCCTGACTCAACCCTCACAAGGTGCGTCAATGTTCTCCCTCTTCTCCAGCCTGGCGAGGCGAGATGATTGCTTCTGAGACATGTCGCTGACCGTGTCTCTGGCCTGGCCCAGATCACCTCTCATGGCCGACCACGAACATGGACTTGGCCTGTCTGGCCTTCGTCGGATCCGACAACACCACCCGCCGTCGAGAACCCCTACATTGCCAAATTCCAACTCCTCGTCACGCAGTCCTTCGGTCGTCGCCCTGTCACGCTCGACCTCCATGAGCGCTATGCTCGCTCATGCCAACTCCTTCCCAATGAGCGGAGGTCCGTCGTCTCCCAGTTTTACGGAAGACCTTTCGCGTTTTCCGACTGAGTCGTTGCACTCATTTTCTTTTGCTCACCAATCCGAGGAGTTCCTACATAATCGAGAAAACGTTTTGAAACGGTCCATCGAATATATGAAGGATCGCAAGGGGTGGTCTTCGAGTTCAATGCAGGCTGGGCTCGCCAGTGCCCAAGCAAGAGTCACGGGCGACCTTGAGGCTCAACACATGCTCGAGCTCCTCGCTCGGGCACAGTTGATCGAGGCGGGAAACCTCCCAAATGCAGATTCATCACTTGCCAATCCTGGTCCCCTGACTGGCCCGGCGGAGTTGTCTGGCGAGAACATATTCGAGAAGCACTTCATTCCTCGGACGTCTAGCCCCGAGCCAATCTCATCCGCCTCAACTTCTTCGGCAGCCCGGCATGCGAATAAATCCCAGCAAACCCAATTCGAGGATTCACAGTCAAGGGCCACAATCGATCAATCTTCGAAGTCTCAAGATCTGCCAGGTTCTGAAGAGTCCAGTCGAACACCCACAGGCGAAAGTGCGACTACCGCAGACACATCGCCACCAGCTTCACGCCCAACGAGTCTGAAGCGTACTATGACGGATACGCATGGAATTACCATGCAGACCCGGCTACTAGATACCCTTGCTCAACCCTACGTCCTGGGACAGTCGCCGGTACCCGATTCCCTCACATCACCGACCTTTCAGCACTTCACGCCAACTGCTCCCTCATTCCCAGCTGCACTTGGGCCTGTCGCCCATGGCCACACGAACAGATGGGTTCCTGCTGCCCAAGCCATTTTCACAACTGAAGCAAAGCCGCCGTGGACTATCATCGCAGCGAACGACCTGGCATGCTTGGTATTTGGTGTGACCAAGGCTGAGGTCCGGAAGATGGGAATTCTGGAGGTTGTTCAAGAGGAGAGACGTTCATGGCTGGAGCGGCAACTTCTTCACAAGGAAGAGGACGATGTCCCAGAACCCAGTGTCGCGAAGAAGACTACTCCGGCAGCTTCGGTCGCTTCTGCACTTCTTGGTGGCCGCGGGGGTATTACAGCTCAGCTCTTAAGCAAACCGAATTCGAGGACGGCGCCGCCCAAAACACCACCTCGCCGTGCCCAAACAGTGCACAGCGGAGACCCGACACCACCGAAGACCAGAGGGAGCGTCAATCACCGCAGCAATCTTTCACGTGGTGTGCTCCTCTGCGGAGATGTTGTCCCCATTCAGAAGCGAAATGGGGCTACAGGTTCTGCCAGTCTCTGGGTCAAAGAGAAGCGCATCGGCCTCATTTGGGTCATGGAAGAGATCCACGAGGACGTTGCAAATGTCGTCCTGGATGAGGAAGGCATCGTCCAGAGCATATCAGGGTCATCACAGGCCATTTGGGGAATCGAAGAAAGCCAGAAAGGTTTCGATATCGCCACACTGATCCCGAGGATCCCACGACAAGGGATCAATCCTAACACAGGGGATGTGGACTTCGCGCAGATCGCAAGACGACGTTATTTCACCTCCGTCAACGTCAAGAAGACAAACGTTCCGTGCACGGTCGAGCAGGTGCGTGGCAGGATCGAACTCAAAGTATCGACATTCCCCCACATGGCCGGTATCGTGGTCGTCAACCCCGAGAACATGCAAATTCGTAGTTCAAACTCTGCTTTCTGCAGTGCCCTCTTTGGCTTTGAAAAGCCTGATGGTCTATCCATCAATACTTTGATTCCCGACTTTGAAAAGATTCTGCAAACCCTCACGCAAGAGGAGGGTCTTCAGCTTATGGATGGCATGGTGATTCCTGAGCATCGTTTCCGCAGGGCTGCTGCTTTCCTTGCTCTCAAGGAACACCGACCTGATGCTGCAGCTGCTTTCCTACAACCCGATGGCCTGCAAGCGCGGCATCGTGATGGAACAGACCTCAAGATTGATGTGCAGATGCGAATCGTGAAGAGTGAAAAACAGCCGTCGATTGCTGAAGAGACTGTCGTAGAGGAGGGCAGCGAGTCTGAGGAAGAGAAGGATGGTGATGATGCTTTCCCGAACCGACAATCCGAGATAGTGTTTGCTCTCTGGGTGACCTATTCCCGCCACCTCCACTCGGCGCAGACACAACTAGGAACCACATCCCCGCCGGCATCTGGTGCGACAACCCCTTTGCATCAGCCCTCTCCCGGTCAAACACGAGTAACAAGCCCCATGGAGCTCTCATCCGATGGAGAAGAGAAGAAGAAGCCCGAGTCGAAGACTACACACCTCTCGAAACAGCTGAAGGATGCTGCATTGAATGCTGCGGCCAAACTGACTGGACACCCTAAGCCCACCTCCAAGGTGAATGAAGCACCTGCACCTGCCGCAGAGACCCCATCTGAACCGCCTCATAAGAAGACCATTGACGATTACACCGTCTTGGAAGACATGGGTCAAGGCGCGTACGGCCAGGTCAAGCTGGCCCGAAACAAGCTCACGGGTAAGAAGGCCGTCCTCAAATATGTGACAAAGAGGCGAATTCTTGTCGATACATGGACGCGAGACCGCAAGCTCGGAACTGTACCACTGGAGATCCATGTTCTCGATTACTTGCGGCGACCCGAATTCAGGCATCCCAATATCGTAGAGATGGAGGGCTTCTTCGAGGATGATGTCAACTATTACATCGAGATGGTTCCTCATGGCCTTCCCGGCATGGATCTGTTCGATTACATCGAGCTGCGCGCCAATATGGAGGAATCAGAGTGTCGAAGCATATTCGTGCAGGTGGCTCAAGCCATCCACTTCCTCCATACAAAGGCACTCGTCGTTCATCGGGATATCAAAGACGAGAATGTTATTCTCGACGGCGAGGGCAATATCAAGCTCATTGATTTCGGTAGTGCGGCATATATCAAGAACGGGCCTTTCGATGTCTTCGTTGGCACAATTGGTCAGTATCATTCCCGCTTTTGTGATCATTGCAAATGCTAACTCCCCTCAGATTATGCAGCCCCCGAGGTTCTGGCTGGAAAACCTTACGGCGGCAAGGAGCAAGATGTCTGGGCCCTTGGCATCCTCCTCTACACCATCATTTACAAGGAGAACCCATTTTACAGTATCGACGAAATCATGGACCGCGATTTGCGTGTTCCATTCACTATTAGCGACGAAAGCATCGACCTCATTCGGCGCATGCTCAACCGCGATGTCAAGGAGCGCTCCGACATCACGCAGGTGATTGAGCACCCCTGGTGCAAAACTCAGGGTTGATAGAAGTACATTGGTACTACAGAGCGAAAGTTCGAAGTGAGCTGCTTTATGAGACAGACGACACGACACAGAGGGTGGGAGTGGCATTTACCCCTGTTTTGCATATTACCCCTTGTCCCGCCAGTGTCTGTTTCTGGTGGGAGGATACTCCAAGGGGAACGATTGATGAGGAGAGAAGATAGAAGGGGACGAAACGCGATTTTGGCGAGGTCATTATAAAGAACAGCATTATTCCAACCGAAGAACGAAGTGCGCTGCTTTTTGGTCGTTCAGCGCCGTTTGAGGCGCTTTCTAGAGAAAGCATGGCGTAAATGAGATGTCACAGTCTGGCGTGCGTGTTTCTATGCGGGAGGAAAGAATGGTGGCCGCGACCTGAGATGGGAGTATACTGTTAAATCGATATCAATTCAAAGAATTCATAAGAACCCATATATTGCCAACCTATGGCTTGCTTCCCAGTTAAGAACATCGTGCACATCATCCTCCGGAAGGACGTACAGTATACTATCTATAGTTGAGCTCTGGGTGAGCCCGGAAGTTGCATCGACAGCGACACTCGGGTACAGGACACTCGACGTGTCGTGCAAACCACGACCGCGCGTGGTCCAGATGGAGAACATGCTCACACTTGAGGCAGAAGGTTGGGAAACGCCCTGCCATCTTGGCATCTTCTTTCTCTTCTGGTCTGTCCGAACGAGGGACACCTACCACTTCAAGGCAGACAATGCAGCGAGGGAGATGGCGTCCACAATTAGGACAGCTCACTCCCGCATTGATGCTTGTGGCAAGCAAAGGATTGCGGACTTCCTGGGCTGGAGTTGCATGTGAACCACCTCCAGGCTGGTTGGCTAGTGAGAAGCCAGCGTCACAGGAGACGCAGCGTAGTGCGACCTGACGAGATGGTGGTGTGATCGTTGGGGCACCGACACCATCTATCTTGGACCGTTTGGAAGACTCGACTTCGAACTTCGTACGCTGGAAGAAGAGCTTGTGGCGTTGCAGCAGGGCGCGGTAGGCGTTGCGCCAAGCTCGACAGCGAATGTCGTCGATATAGCGTGGGTAGCAAATGGAGAGGACGAGGGTTGCGGTTTGGACATCGTGGAACTTCTCGACGTAGCGGGCAAAGATGTCGACCATGGGGTCAGTGATGCCTGTGAGGACAATACCTTCGATGTCGCCCTCTTCGAGACAACGAGCAAGCTCCTTCTTGAGCCAGACGGTGAGCTCATCGTCCGGAAGATTGCGAACAGCCACGAAGGCGCGGTCTGCTAGAGGGAGGGACTCTTGATTGGCGATCTTTGCCCAGTCGCCTGTGGCTATGAGGGAGGATATGGCGCGGAGGTAAGGGTCTGTCTTGGAAGCAACGTCTTGGTCAAAGTCAAGCTGCTCTTTGACCTGCTGTTTGCTTCCTCTACCAATGAGTTGCAGAGCCAGCGAGACAAACAAAAGTTCTGGGTGTGCCGAGCTCGCGGCCTTGAGGATCTGAATAGCTTGCTTCGTATCTCCCCTGAACAGGGCGCGAGCCGCCATCATAGTGTGGATCGTCGTTGGATACTCAGGGCCAGGTCCCCTGCTGAAACCCTTGGGGTCGTGTTTCTGGAAATCGCCCCAGTCGCAGATCTGCAGACAGAGCTGACGATGGTGCGCTCGTTTGGTAGGCACGCCGTCGAACTTGGGAAGATGACGTTTCTTGCAGTATTGGCCGATTTGCCGTTCCCATTGAGCGGCGTCAGGCGGCGTTGCACCAGGTGCAAGACGACGGCTAGGATTGAGACCTGACAGGTATGAGTGAAGTTCAAGCGCGAAATTTTGGGTGAATCTTACCAAGGTCATTGGCCCAGATCGAGTATATGCCCATGTAGCTGAGATCCATGTTGACAAGAGTCATGCCAGCATCGTCAGCGGCTCGCTCCGCGTCTTTGGAATCATCAGCGCCTTGTCTTGTCTCATAGTTTAGGGTGAATTTACTGACCTGTAATCCAATCCCAAACGAATCTCACCCAGGGATCATCTTGCACAACGTCTCGGTTGATGACAGGATCGAGCAGATACTTTTCCTTGGCGCGCAGCAGCATCGAATGATCGACGACGCATTGTGCCTCACGAGGTAGCCCGTTGCTTGCGACCAAGCTTTGGAGCACGGATTCATGCATCTCAGAGCATGATCCTACCCCATCTGAAGCCAGTGAGAGCTTTGTAGACTCATTCTCTAAGCCAGCCATGGCTCCGTTTTTTTCGGGATCCTTAGTGCCATTCTGGGAATGGACGAATTCTCGCAGAAGGCGTAACTTCGTCGCAACTGCATCAGCCTTGTAGAACGCCTCCGGCAACGGATCCTGTGTGGCGACCTGGTCCTCGACCACCAGCCCGCCATTGCGAGCCAACACAAGAGCGTCCTCGATAGCAGCCACGATATCAACTCGATCGGGACCGAAGACCGGCTGCTCTGCCATGGCCTTTTCTGCCAGAAGTGCACCAAAGACGTCCGGGATCCTCGAGGGTTCGAATCGCATCAAATCATGGTAGGGCGTGTTTTCTAAGATTCGTTAGTACAAGCAACTACAATGATCGTCTAGTACATACCTGCAAGACCTCGGTGTGGCGCTTTCCAAGGAATGAGCTTATATGCATGCTCTGCACTCCGGGATGGTTGTTCCAAGATGTCAAAACGTCCGTTTGCCCGCAACACAAGAAGACGTGGCTGCAAGACGGGCGAGCCGAGCGTCACCCAATCGAATGAGACGATCCGGTCATTCTTCCGTGCTGACTCGAAGTAAGATACATCCATCTCGTAAGATCGTTTCACCTGGAGAAGTTCAGGGCTGCTATGGCTACTCGAGTCCGCTGCAATGTGCTCCTTTGTCGTATCCAGAACCCTTAATTGCCCTGTACGCGACAGCACGGCTAGCAGTCCTCTATGGTCACGACAATAGCGGAGTGAGCGGATCAGGGAATGTTTCCCCTCAGCAAGGAACGGATCTGAGTCAGTCTCGATGACCTGGTCCAATCGAAGCGCACCACCCCAAGGCATCTGGTCATCCTCATCGATAGCCTGTTGATACGCCGTAGACGCGACTGGCCTTGATGTGGCTCGTCGATCCCATATCATCACACCCGGATGATCTAATGCCGAAGATGCGAAGTAATTGGGATCCGCATAGTCCACCGCGAGGTTGTTGTTGCATTTAGTTTGAAACGTGATAACGCTCCCGGGTTCTTGCAGTGTTCAATTAGTCAAGTTGGGATAGAAAAGTATCCGGATCTGCTCACCTCTAAGATCATGTATCCGAAGACCCTGGGCCTTGATGCCCGCGACCAAGGTCTGGGGGTTGTCTTCAAAAAACTTGATACTCGAGATCGATACGCTGGGCTCAAGCCTGTTCTTAGGATCTTGGAGTGTGGCAGCAGCCTGCTTGAAGGCGTCCGTAGCGCCTTTTCCAAGGGATGATAACCTGTTCACGTCCCATATGTGTAGACTCTGATCCATGCGGACGCGATCCAAACCCACCGCTAATAGACCATTCGTGTTGAAGGCAACCGCTTGGCATGTACGGTTCATCTTGAGTCCCAACTCAACGTACGCGTTGGTGCCATCGTCAATCCGAAGCAGGTTGACCACGCCAGAGCTCGTACCCACTGCAAGGAGACCAGGGTTCTGAGGTGACCAGTCGTAGGTCGTCAAGGGCGGGAAGTCATCGTGCCGATTGAGTCTGTCGTAGTCGAACTGTCCACTCCGAGCATGTCCCGTGGGCTCATAAAGTTGTACGACTCGATGCTGCAGATTGATGTGGATGAAGCTGTCGACACTCGAAGTTGGAGACCATTTCAGGAGCCCTGGCTCCGGTCGGTCCATGGCTGTGGTGTTTTGGAGCTAATTGAATCAGACTTTCCGAGATGTTACCGCCGCTGGTCTTATTGAAGTGAAGTTCAAGGCCAGGTCATGTTCCCCTTCAGTGCCTTCACCTCATGAGCTCGACGCTGGCGATGAGTAAGATGACTTCGTAGATCAAGCCATTGACAGAATTCGCAATCATGACATGAATGGTCTCGGACTTTCAAGGACGATTTCGAACTCCCTCAATTAGATTGTCTCCAGTCAGTCAGCAGATTCAAATGCGTCGATTGAGTGAAGCAGATGGTGATGATGGCTGCTATGGTGAGGTCCCATGCGCGCGAGAGCAGTGGTGCCCCACCTCACCTACCTGGAGCAGAATACGGGCACGTGATTGGTAGATGGATCAATGGCGGGCAACAGCCTGATAAGATAAGGAATTTATTCTTGATGCCTTCATGCGAAGATGTCGAGTTTCCTCCAGTGCTCTTAGCAATCCCACGACAGTCACGTCCCGCCCAGATTTTCGAAAATTTCATCCACGAGCAAGTGTCGCATATTCAGGTGACATTTTGCAGTCAGCCATGGGTGGGAAACGGTCCTACGACGAGGTAGATGGCGACGCAGCTGGAAGGCCATCCAAGGCGAATGATGATGGCTTTGCAGGCAAGAGGAGGAAGCCGAACGGCAAAGTGAAGGGCAAGGCAAAGGCCAAAGAAGGGTCAAACGTCTGGGCGAAGAAGCGCATCCGTGCTATTGAGCGTCTCCTCCAGCGTGACCAAGGCATGCCACAAGATGCTCGGAACGGCCTCGAGCGGGAGCTGAATGGCCTGAAGTCCAACGTCGCAGACAATTCCTTCCACAAGACGCGAAGTGCGATGATCTCGAAGTATCATATGGTGCGGTTCTTTGGTGAGTATACACACTCCCCTGCTATGAAAGGCAGTCGGACTGACAAAATGACCCTTGCAGAGCGCAAGAAGGCCATGAGGTTATCGAAGCAACTACGCCGGAAAATCGAAAAATGCGAGAGCGACGAGGAAAAGAAGCAGCTCGAGCGAGATTTGCATATCACAGAGGTGGACGAGGCATACGCTCAGTACTACCCACTGGCGGAACCCTACATCAGCATCTACCCAAATACCAAAGCCCAAGAATCAGACGAGACGGAGGATGGGAAAGCAGCCATAGCACAGGCCGCGCTTCGGGCGGAGCGGCCGCCCATGTGGCAGGAAGTCGAGAAGGCTATGACACAAGGCCCTCGTGCTCTGGCAGATTTGAGAGAGCGGAGACCGCAGCACGATTCAAAACCACCGCCGCGCAAAGCGTCTGCTGCATCTTCAAAAGCGAGCAACACCAAGGACCAGACTGGCCTGGAAGCATTCAAGAGTAGACCCCAAGCAAATGCGGCTGTTTCTGCTGCACCAACGACGAAGGCCAACGGCCAGCCACTCAATCGCAGGGAGAGGAGGAAGCTCATGCACAAGGGCATACCTGTGGTGCAGCAAAGCGATGGTGAGGAGGACGATGATGAAGGTGGCTTCCTGGAGCTTTAAGGATGCCGCACTTTGGTTGATAGTTACGATAGGTCAATTGAGGCTATTGATACCCTGCCTATGATCCGAAGTTCTACAAACCATCTGGTTACCAAGTGCAGCATCTGGTGTGACAGCTGTGAGATCACTTTAATCTGATATCGTCGACTAGGGTCCCAAATAGGTGAAGGCGGCCATTGCCGGATACTTGTGGTTCCTCCAGCCGAATAATCACATACCGCATTTCGATCAATTGAGAAGATGTATAGACTCGGTGCTTTATATTCTTCACAATCGTCTCGACGCTTTTCTCCGCTTCTTTGGGATCTCCTATTCATGAGGCACCCGGAGTGAGTGTGAATAGGCGGTCGACCACTGTCACTGTAGGTCGGATGCTGGCAGGCCGTCGCTCAGTCGCTTGTACAACGTGAACCTCGTGCGCCCACACGCGCCACCATAAATCTTTACACAAACATCACCAGAATCGAGGTGACCCTTCCCCTCCCTCACCTTTCTCTCGAGGTTTGACACCAACCCCCTGAATCGTCAAGTTTTCGAATTAGGCCATGGCCCCAGCACGGGTACCCAACGCTGCCGTTTGGGACGCCCTTCGCTCGTGGATCGACTCGCACGAGGCTCAGGAGCGTGCGAATGGGGTCTCCGCCATCACCTCAGCGCAGGTTGAGGTTATCTCAAATCTCATCAAAGTAGAAGAGAAGCCTGACGCGGATGGACGAAACTATGTCGTCGAACTGAACCGTGAGATGACCCTTGGGCTTGTTAAGTGGTCATCACAGAGCCTCGCTGACACGCTGCGTTTTCTCAGAGCATTCGCAGAAACAGCACGCCGGTTCAGTCGACTATTCAAAAGAGGACCATATACCTCCGGGAGCACTTGGAGGGGGTGGTCGATGGCGCGTGTTCTGCAAGCTGTCATGGTGTAATCAGATCTTTCCGCAGCCAGGGTATGGGTTCACTGAGGGTCAAGAACCCCCATCGTTTCCAAGCAAGAAGGTAAAGCTGGCCCTTCGAGATGCAATGATTCTCAACAGCGTATCTTCAGAGGAGCTTCATTTCTCTCGGCGGTGGACTGACTTTTGTTGTTCAGCTCGCAAAACAATTCGCTGCCAAGATGGCCATGCAGTACATTCACGACCGGGCCTCGTCACAAGATTTGGCGTCAATCGTGGACACTAAGCCAGTCAGCCTGGTCCCTCAGAACCGTGATGGCGACTCCATTTCAAGTCCCCCGCCCAAGAAGGCCAAGAGAGAGCTGCCTCAAAGCGATGGGAATGGTGTCACAGCGTCGAATGGAATCCCTGTGAAGCCTATCCCCACGAAAAGCGACCTTGCATCCGGAAGCAATCTGAGAGAGGGCGAGAGTTCTGGTAGTAATGGAGCCCAGAAAGATAGTCCAAAGATTCAGGCCATGGTTCAGCAGCTTGCGACTCGGCTGAATTACAAGGTACCGACCTACACCATAGATGTTGAACCCAACAGGCCTGGGTTCTTCCGGGGAGAGGCAGGGTGGCGCAAGGAGCCACTCGCCCCCGAACAGCCCATCCGCGTTGGTGGTGTTTTTGGAGAAGCTCAGGCGACTGAACAGTTAGCTGCCAAGGTCTACGAATGGCTTGGGCAGCAAGGAGAGAAGAGGGAAGCGGATCTTGCGGCTATCCTGGCGGACATTGCTCAGTCCAAACTATCCCAAGCAGCATCTGGGTAGGGTCGTGATTGTCACAAATTATTTGTTGTTATGAGACATGAAGTCTAGTTTCATGAACCCCTTTTACCACCTCTGCCCCGACCCCGACCTTGTCCTCTTCCTCCCTGTGCATTCTTGCCAAATGGTACCCTGATAGTAATGCCCTCGGGCAGATCTGCCACCCAGTTGCCGTCCTGCCATAACACACCCACGTCTTGTGTTCTTCCTCTTACCTCGCGGAAGTATTTCGAGCTGACTACGCCGTTCTCGTCGCCCTCTGATAGGATCACACCATTTTCGCTCTTCCACCAGACAAGGCCGTCCTCCAGGCTTTTGGCAATATCGACCTCCACCACCAGCTCAGCATCCTTCCTCATACCGCTGACGACGCCATCCTCGGGTGTGCCAGTGGAACAGTGAACATGGTTGCGGTTCATCTTCTTCAGGCCGCCCGACTCGATGATAGCCGGCCAGAAAGCATAGTAAGTGCCGTGGAGAACACGAGCAGGAATGGTGTCCGGCTCAGCCAGCGTAATGGGAGTGAGGGTGGCCGAGGATTCAAGCTTGATGGAGTGGCCCTGGTTTGCGCGTATGAGATAGTCTGCAGCAGAGCTACTGGTTGTAGACAAAGATGGATTGGTCTCAGGATTCGGCTTCAATGAGAAGCGCTGCTTGTCGCTATTGGTGACGGCTTCCTGAATGTCTTCTACAGTAACCTTGAGAGACTTCAAGGGACCGTAGGCAAGCTGCAAGACACATAATCAGCACCAAAACACAATGTCCAAGATTGCGTCCAATCTGCAGTAACGTACCACCTTGTCGAGAGGCGCGAATCCTGCATCGTCGAGCTTAATACCCGCATTTTCAGCCTGATGCCTCAAGAGCCGTGAAAGAGCCTTCGAGATCTGCACGTCACGGCCCTGTCCGCCTCCGCCGCCGCCGCCCCCTCTGCGACCGCCACGGCCTTTTCCTCCGCTCTGCCTTGTCCCTTGAAATGCTTCGTCTTCCATTTCCGGGTGCGAGAAGTTCCGAGAACGAGATGAATTGCTGGTCTTGATCCGTCGGGTCAGGCAATTAGATGTGTGGTGGATTTGGGGGGATGGGAAGAGTGGGGCTGTAGACACGAAGGTGTAGGCGGCCCGGGCTGATGGGTGAGGTTCACTGCGTCGGCTGGTAAAGGTATCGAGGGATTCGTGTTGGCTAGGCGAGATTTTGAGAAGAATAATGAGTGCCTCCAAAGGAATCTTTAGTAGTATTGGCAACTTTGGACGACACGATGCAGTCACGATTGACTCGCATCGGCGCTCGTGAGCTTGCCAATGTTAGTCACGCCGGGCTCGAGTCAAGGCGAGCGATCCACAGCCCCAGATAGCAGCGGATATTCGCATTGTGAAGTCGCTCTTGCATGTAGATGTATATTTGTTTATTTGGGCATGTTTTCCGTTGCTCCTTCAGTATCACTGTTATGAAGACCGTAGAGCCAGAATACACCAGTAGCGGCAGTGACTTCCTGGTCAACAACGGCAAAAGGTAGACTCTGATTGAGCCAGATGCGATCCGGACCCTTGTTATTGCATCCCATCATTTCATCCTGACCGTTTTGCTGAATTGCGTTTCTACTTCTGGAGATGCATCCTACATGTCTTGCCTTGTTGCTTTTCCTCGTTTGGGTTACACCCCAGCGCAGCATCGAATGGCTTGTCGCTACGGCGCTGCTCGCATGTTCTTTCCATCGCTCATGAAGCAAGACTTAAGCAAACCATAGCATCCAATGCTCATATAACTTCTAAGTGTATAAGTTCATGCTTGCTCTAAAATGTAGTATCTATAATGGTAATCCAAACTCGGTCATTCATGCCCCAAATGGCAATCCGTTCGTAGGACACAGGCGATCTATAAAAAAATCTCAAGTCCCGTCAAGCCTTAGCCACAGACCTGGCCAATCTGCTGATTTGCGACAAGACGAAAGACACGAATGATGACATGTCCCAGCACTCTACTGCCACGACGCACCTGGGCAGCAAAATTGCCGAAGTTGCCCTGCCTAGCGCGCAGGTCGATAAGCCTTCGCAGCAGGATGGCCCGCTCCTGATAATCAACGGCGTTGGCAACGTTGAACTGGTGAGCGGCGAACTCGAACTCGATCATGATGTTGTTGGGCGCGAGGTAGCCGGCAGGACGCAGAGTGGTCCGCTGGTCATCGCCGTTGTCCCACATGACAAGCAGGTTCTCCATGGCGTTCTGCATCTGGTCGTTGGGCGCCCACTCTGCGTTGCCCCAGCCTGCTTGGACGTTGATGTTCAGATCGTCGGTGTTGGGGACGGGCTCCTCAGTTAGGTCGAACTCGTGGTCGTCCGAAGCACGGATGCTCAGCACGTCCCGCCGCTCCTCTGATGTTGTTCGCTTCCTCTTCCCTGAAGGGTCCGGGCTGTTCGGAGCGGCGACCAAGACAAAGGCCCGGAACAGATTTCCGCCCAAAGTATAGTCGTCGAGTGAAACATAGCCGGCGACGGTGTTGCCGCCACGATGTCGAGCGTGAACGACATGGGCAGCAGCCCAGACAGTCTCGTATGAGATTGTCCGCCGAACGTTGTAGTCATCGCAGATGCTGACCTGGCAAGTCTCAAACTCAGATAGCACGGTGCAGCCGTGCTCAGAAGCCGGTACCGCCTGACCAAAATTTTCCATCAGCTGGTCGATAGCGATCTGGCAATGCTCATCGTGGCCTCTCCATTTATCGTGCCCCTGGTACCCATCAGAGATACCAAAAGAGTTGCAGGCGATGTTCATCTGGGCTGCACCCAGAGCTGCAAGCGACAGCAAGGTTGGCAGAGTGATCTGCATAATGGATGCTATCAGAGGGAGAAAGAGGGGAACCCAAGTCGCCAAGTAAGGTAGATGTCGGGCAGAGTGAGGTGCAGTGGTTTCGTAGTGATTGTTGCTGGTGTATTCCAATCCATCAAGCCTCTTTGTAAGGTTCTTCTTTGATGTTTAAGTAGCTTTACAGCCGTGGAGAGGAGGCTTCTCTTTGAGCCTCGTATTGCTCCTTGTGAGATCACTTCCCATCGAGCCATGAAGGAGCTTCACCAGCGTGACACCACGATGGCGGTGCACGCTCAGCCTTGGTACCATTATTAGATCATTCATAAAGCAGCAGTCTTTTGCAAACAGTCCTTCATCGTGGAGGCTGCTTATGACTGCGACAGTGACACTCCTGCGGGAGCTGGGCGCTGAGGGAGGATCGGCTGAGTGACATCCCCGCAAACTTTCCTATATGAACATCCTGGGAATGCCTGGGCTTCATTGGTCTGTTTGGGTCTTCGCAGGAAACAGCGAGAAAGATAGATCTGGTTTGGGTAACGCGGTAAGATGGTATTTGGTTACATTGGGGGCAACGGCCTGGTCTACCTATATTTAGGCCCTCATGCACTCCCCACCTCCACCACCACTCCCCCAAGCATCCCGCACTGCTCAGCCTCCCGCCGCAGTCATCAAATCCTCGAAGACAGAGCATTTGCGTAGAATGCCATATGGGTTTGATCCCCGATGTTCTTCCACGATACATCCGCCCTCATGTCAGTATGGGACGGGTAAATGTGCGATTATACTTTCGCGAATTGATTTCACACATGTGGCAATACCAAGATGGTCGAGAGGCTTCGCACTCTCACTATGAAACGTGATGAAGACGTCGAACATCTGCGGCTCAACCAAAACTAGCCCTTGGTGAATCTTGAGTAGGAAGACGTACAGCACCTCCGCACGCATGTAGTCCCGTATTTGCAAAAGAGCATAGGTGCATCTTTACTTAGACGCAGGATCATTCCCTATATTCTCTGACCAAAAACACCTTGAACAAGGGTGAATAATCGCGCCTCCTTGACGTAGATGAGACATAGAAGACTTCTTTGTGTTTTGACTCCTTAGTTGAGCTGCAGAGAATCGCAGGCATGTCTGGAAGAGCCCCTGTGGTGGAACGAGATCCTGTCATCATGGATCAGACAAGTGTTCTGCAGCCATCCGAGCTCCAGAAATCCTTTGCTTGAGATGCTTCGTGCAGTATCTTTAGGCTCATCTTTATCTTGTCGTGATTTGTATGTACAGTGTTCTTGGGATGATGCTTCTTTTTACGTTTGTGAAGTATCTCCTCGGAAATACCAATATCATCACGAATTACTCCTTCAGGAGGTCAGCGGCGCCTGTGTGAAATCTTTCCCCTCAAGCCACTGGTTTCCCATCTTTCTTCTACTGTAATCCTGATGATTGTGTTCACCATATTGTGCTCGCCCTGCAAATGACTCTCCTTTGGTATCAGCGGGACCACCAGGAGGGCACGAACAAACCCTCAGCACTATGCACCGAACTCGATCCACGTTGACCTGGACGGCTATCATAATCAAGGTTCTCAAAGGCATCCATATTTCCAAATTTATTGATATACTGCTGATGACAGTATTGGGCTGTTGACCGTAGACAAGCCAGCTCTTTCGATCGCGGATTCCTCCGATTCAATAACAGCTCGCGTCTGCACTTGAAGGACGAGAACACTAATTGGAGCAAAGATTGGATCACGCCGAATCTGACTTTGTTGAAAATGCCTCAACGAGAATGCTCGTACTTGCGCCACGGCCTCGCTTGGAACGCTCATCTTACAATCCTAGCCGTGATATCGCCTAGCCAAGCCCCCGAACACTGTTGAGATGTTTGCAACACATATGACAACATCTTAGGCGTCTATGCTCCGGACTGTACTCCGTATAGGGATGCAAATTAGCTCTTCCGTCGGGAGAACACGGGTCTGAACAGAGTGTCTTGTCTTGGGAATGGTTAGGCTGGAGCTGTTGCGGATCGTGTGAGGATCGTGCAGATGAGCCATGCAGGTGCTCAATACCAAAGCCTAGGACCATCGCGCTATTCGAAGTCCAGCCTCGAGTACGTGTGAAACGACGTTTTGGATGCCATACGACCAGCCACAATCAAGATTATACGTTGACATGTGAAGACATTGCGCTTGATCGTTTATCCCTCTGCTGCCCTAGGAACCAGCCATGCAGACCTTCAACGCCCTCGAAATGCCCTGCGCCCGCATGGACCTCGACTAGTAGAAAGCGAGTCAAGCCATTGACCCCATACTTACTAGGAGAGAAGCTTGGAGCGAGTGGCCGCACAACGACGACCTATATCCTGGGGAAGATTAGTCTAGACTCAGGAGTAAGCTGGGCCCGGTATCTCTTCGTGAGGGGTAAATGGACCCAATGATACGATGACCCGCTCGGGCATGCCCCTGGTTTTCTTGCTGCCTAGGGGATCGTGGGACCTAGCCTAGACGGTGAGTGAGTGAGTGAGTGCATACAGACCTGGGTGGATGGATGGATGGATCGCGTCACCGCCCAGCCTCTTGGTCGACTTGTTGGGCGCTTAGAAGAGAAGTACTCGGAGGCAGAGACGAGAATGTTCAGGATGGGTGCGTGAGATTGAAGCCGGGATATTCTCTCATGCCAATGAAAGTTGGCGTATCGAGAGACGGGATCGTCTTCCTGTCTGCAACCTCGCCAATATGCAAGACCTGAAGTAGGCAAGCAACACAACTTTGAGTCGCGGTTTGTTTTCGTTTCTCCTCCGAAATCGTCAAAAGTCTCAAAAGTCTCAAAAGTCTCACTCGATCTCGCCTGCAAGGGAGCAAACGCAAACACAGACCACGGCATGCATAAGTCGGAGAAATAAGGTTCTCGCCATTGGGGGAGCGAGCGGGGGCCACAACCCTGGTACGGGTACTATCATTCTGGAATGCGCTGCCGTGGTTTCTAGCGCTGCTGCTTGCGGCGGCATGCCTAAATGGCCCGCCCATGCAAGCACAGCACAACACGGCGCTACACCAGCCGTGGAGAGAAAAAGACAAGCAAAACAAGCAAGCCTATTCCTACCTGAGACTAACTTGCTCTGACTAGAAGGCAGCTAAGTCCGTGCCGATCTTGCTTGGCTTGGCTTCGGAGGCATCACACCGGCCAGGTCCCCGAGACGGTGCGGTACAGTACGTGGTGAGAGTAGTAATGGTGGTAACAAGCCCTGCGTCTGGGCGGCGGCACTCTCTGGCGGCAGATGCATGCCGGGGCGGGCTGGCGGCATGCCCAGCATCTTGTCCCGATCTCATTGCTTGGGTGGCGGGCGGGCAAATCCAGTGGCTGAGGGCGTCAAGTTGGAAAGAGTTCAGACTACGGCTTCAGCTCGTCCATCGCCACGCGACAGAAGCTTTGGTCCTAGTAGTAACTAACCTCAGACACAACAAAGCCTGATTGATGCCTTTTTCGTTAGCGGACTTCGTTGGGTCCCCCGTCGGACGCACCGCGGTGGCATTGCAGCTTGACCTGAGTCGCACCCCAGTCCAGTCCCAGTCCCTCTTATTACACCACGATGCGAAATCACCCGACGAGTCGATCCGCCAACGACTCGACTAGCACTGCAACATCAGACACGCGCTCTGGAACCTTGGGGAACCATGGACCGGCGTCGCCCCACGCACAGACGGTGCGTACCCAATCTCAGCTCAAATAAGCTTAATGAGCTTGCCTGCGTGATGTACACGTCCCATTGCCTACTAGGCCTTAGTCCGTGCACATCACGGTGCATTCAAGCAGCTCGGTGCCACCGACCGAAGCAGGATCCAAATCCTGCTTGCGGCCGTCTGTCTGAGTGGCTTCTTGTTTGGATCATTCGAGTCTGCGATGCTACCAGCCGCTGCTGCGTGATGACGGCGTCTTGATCTCGTCACTCGCAAACCCATGTATATGGCCATGACGCCCATCTCGCACGTTTGCCTTGACATCAAGAGTCGTAGCAATCAGGGACAAGGCTGACACCATTGTCGTCAAGCAACCAGACTTGGCTCGTAGCTATCACCCAGCCGCCCAACTTGGCGAAATCACCGCGTCTCTTGGCTGCGCGGCATCATGTCCGCCTTTCTCAAAATGACATCTCCGCGACTATCATGACCATGCCGTCAAGCGCCGCGATGGGGGGGGGCTCACATAAAGCCTCACCGAAAGAGCCACCCATCCACACCCCACGTCCACCTTGGGGAAAAGCACAGACTAACTAAACCTACAAGGATCCCGTCTGAGTCTCACTGGCATGTCACGACAAAGATCCGGGTTCCCCTCGGGGCCCCAATGACACTAGGTAGTTGACAGTCAGTCATGCTGAGGGATCGGCATGGCCAACGACCAACCTCGTAAGCATCAGGACCTTTGTCTCACTCCACCTCCAGACATCAGTGCTTCGTGTTAGTCCCCTCTCCCCAATCCGATCCCCGTGTCGAGGCTCCCCCCCAGATTGCCACTTGTTTCCCCGCTTGGGGGAAATGTGGCCCTTGCTCGTGGCCCTGGAGAAAGACTGAGCACGATGTAGCAGAAACCCCGTGGGGGATAGACAGAAGTCAGAAATCATCTATAATAACCCCTCAGCCCATCCCTCCCAAGTCCCTCGTGCTCTCTCGTTCTGGTCAAGGAGAGTCGAGCTCAGCCTGATCTTCCATTCTCCCCAAAACTGGACAAGCCTTCTTGTGCTTCCATATCATACAACTCTCTCATCATGACTGCTCAACTCGATCAGATTGACTCCACGAGGGAGAAGCAGGCGGGAGCCCAGATGTTTGAGGATGTTAATCCTGAGAAGCCCATCCCTACGGCTGAGAAGTATGATCGTTTCGGTGCCCGTAAGTACAATCAATGCCTGAATATCATCGCGTCAAGACACTCACACATTGGCCTTGTGTAGACGAAAAGACCGATCCCAAGGAAATTGCCCTTGTCAAGAAGCTTGACCGATGGATCATGGTAAGACCTCAACCATCTTCAAGCCGCTTTCAACTCAAGCTCACTCGAGAACACAGCCCATGCTTTGGTCCATGTACTGGCTCAACTACCTTGACCGCAATGCCATCGCTCTCGCCCGACTCAACACCCTTGAGGAGGACCTTGGCCTCAGTGACACTCAGTACCAGACCTGCGTGTCCATCCTCTTCGTCGGGTAAGTCAAGGACTCAACTGACGCACAAGTCCGCGTCCAGACTGACCATCGCCATAGTTACATTCTCGGACAAATCCCTTCCAACATGTTCCTGACCCGAACTCGCCCCTCGCGCTACATGGGTCTCTGCATGGCTCTCTGGGCCGTTGTCAGCGCCCTCACTGCCATGTCCAAGGACTTCACCGGCCTTCTCCTCACCCGCTTCTTCCTCGGTCTTACGGAGGCCCCCTACTACCCTGGCGCCGTCTACATCCTTTCCCTCTTCTACAACCGAAAGGAAGTTGCTACTCGCATCGCTATTCTATACACTGGAAACATCCTTGCCACAGCCTTTGCTGGTCTGATCGCTGCCGGCATTTTCCACGGCATGGATGGCAGTCTTGGTGAGCTACAGCTTCTCTTCTCCATACTACACGTTCCTCGCTAACACCCTCCAAGGTCTTGCTGGCTGGAAGTGGCTCTTCATTCTCCAGGGTGTTGTTACTTTCGTCATCGCCATCGTCGGCTACTTCGTTCTTCCTGATTTCCCCCACAACACCAAGTGGCTCACCGAGGAGGAAAGGAGCCTCGCTCACAACCGTATGGAGCTCGATACCACCTCCAACCAGGGCAACACCTCCACCATGAAGGGCCTCAAGCAGGCGGCCAAGGACCCCGTTGTCTGGCTCTTCTGCTTCATGGCCCATATGCATCTTGCTGCTAACGGCTTCAAGAACTTTTTCCCCACTGTTGTCAAGGTAGGCATCTCATATCATATCCCTAAATTCATCGCTCGAACTAACGTCTCTGCGCAGAGCTTGAACTTCAACACAACCCTCACCCTCGTCCTGACTTGTCCCCCGTACCTCATCGCCGGTGCCGTCACCATTGCCGTCTCTTGGAGTTCCGGCAAGTTCAACGAGCGAACCTGGCACATCACCATCTCCAAGATCGTCGCCACCATTGGCTTTGCCGCCTCCGCCGCCACTCTCGATACTGCCGGCCGCTATGTCTCCATGGTCATCTTCACTATCGGTACCTATGGTGTCAACAGTCTGATCCTTGGTTGGTGCGGTAGCGTCTGTGGTCAGACGAAGGAGAAGAAGGCCGTTGCTATCGGCATGGTCACAACCATCATGAACATCAGCTTCATCTGGACTCCTTACCTGTGGATTGAGGACACTGCCCCACGCTTCGTCCCTGCTATGGCTGCTTCGTGCGCTTTCAGCTTGGCTACCGCTGCCTTGGCTTGGTGGGTCAAGATCATTATGAAGAAGCGAAACACCAAGCTCAGGAACAACGAGGATGAGCAGCAGAACCTTTATGTCTATTAAGCACGGTTGGGCCTTTTAACCTGTATGAAGCTTGCAAAGCAAGTTGGGCTGGATCCATTCATAGTGCGACTCTTTGAAAAGCTGGCCTAACCAGGCTTTCATCCCTTTACGATAAATCAATGGGCCAGACATCATGATACGATATACCTAATTTTCGGTGCCTTACCTACATCTGACTGTGACCACGATTTGATAAACTGGACTTGTTCGAGGACTGAGAACTTTCCTTGCAGATTTATGTATCAGTATCGGTAGACCACTACTGATCAGAAACTCCGCTAGACCTGCCCTTCTCGGTAGCTAAGTAATGCCGATGGATTTTGTCAAGGGAGATTTGCGAGCTGATAAGGCCAGATGAAGGTACTTGGCAACGGCAAAAGAGACACGATCACAGGACGAATTGCATCAGAGAGACTACGGTGCGAATAGCGGCAAAACGTGGGTAGAAGACTCAAAACACCAGTTGAATTCGGTCCAGGGCAATGACCAGTGCCAACCCTTTTGCCGCCAATGCAAGAAAACTAGACACTCGAAGAGGTTGAACGTAGAATACATGAAGACAAAAACCCATTAACCAATGATCTAATCCACCCTTCGGGCGATGCGGAAGGCGCCCTCGATCGAATGCAAGCACCTGGTCATGAGCGACGTTAACCGGGAATTTCGTGGCTGGTAGGGCATGAATGACGACGCTTTGTCCCCCAAGAAAACAAGGTGAAGGTAAAGAAGTGCGCCGTAGTCGTTTTATACAGTCGTCGATAAAGCTTTTCCCTCTTTGACTCAATCATCTCCGCCTCTTCTCAAGACGGTGCCACGGGCGTCGAAAAGACTTCAATCGTAGGCACCGCCGGCTGTCGCAGACGTGGAGATAGTGCTATCTCTGTTCTGTCTGCGGGTACTCAGACTCGCTGCTCGCGCAGGAAGTGAGCTTTGGCCTAGCATCGACACTCGTCTATTCTCAACGGGAGCATCGGAGTACGTGTTGGCTTCCTGAGTTGGTACCGATCGTTCGAGGTACCGCCTAGCAGGAGGTGTCGTTACAGCAGCCGTGACTGGCATGGCGAGCCGTGATGTGTTGATGCTGGAGGGTAGCCGTCGCCGCGGTAGGGCAGAGTAAGAGGGTGAGGTTACTTCCTGAGCGTTACCTGACGCCGCTCCGTATTCCCGTTGCGCAGTCCTATTCGTGTTGACCTCAGTGGTGGCTCTTGATGGCGCACGCAGTCTTGCATCAGCATCGTCTTCGCCAATCGTGCCTCTTCGGTTGCGGACCAGCAGTGATGTCTTTCGGCCCTCGTCGGGTTCTTCGGTACCTGCACGGCGAGCTCTCACCAGGAGTGAAGAGCCACGTCCATCCTCTGGCTCCTCTGTGCCTGCTCGCCTTGTTCTTCCGATCAGGAGGGAAGACCTCCGATTCGGCGCAGCATCAATGGGTGTCGAGGGAGTTGATCCAGAGACCCGCGGGCTAGGTAGAAGGCTGCCGTTAAGGAGCGTCTGACGCCTCTCCTCGAACTTGGATATGGCCTTGGGACTGCTAGGTGCCTTGGGAAGACCAGGCTCGGCAGGCACACTAGGTCGGCGTTGAGCGGTGTAGGACATCGACGCTACTGGAGTCGACGGCCCATCGGTTTGTGAGTTCACAACACTTTGCGCTGCTTGAGGTGTCTTAGTGGGTGGAACTTCTTCACCCAGCGCAACGCAAAGCTCTGTGAGGCTGCGACAAACGCTGTCGGCCTTTCTGCGCAACTGTCTGTCTGTCAAGTTTGTCCCAGCACCAATTGTGCTTGCTCCGCTCGAAATAGGTCCGGGCTGACCAGGGAGACCCATCATCGAAGAGAGTGCCATGGCGTCGTTGGCAGCGCTCTCCAGTGCTCGGAAAACTTCGGGGCTCAAGTACGCTTTTGACCTTGTCAGAGCCGTGTGCAGCACAGGATGTGCCTCGCGTTGCGATGAGGTCGTACTACCGACTTCGGTCTGCGCAACGCCAGCTCCGTGACGTTTGGGAGACGATGACACCGTTGTGACAGTAGTCCCTGCTGTTGGCGGCCGCTCATCAGATAGTCTAGACACTGCAGCGCCTGACGTCGACGGAAGCTTGCCGGTGAGCTCAAGGCGATTGATCCGTGAACGGATGTCGTCGAGCTCATCCCACACTGTTGAGGGTGCCGCAGTCGAAAGACTTGACTCTGTGCCTTCCATCCCTTGGCCACGTTCCTGACCGGTCTGGCCATTCAGGTCAAATGATCGCACGAGAGGCGACGAGCTGTATGCTTTGCTGGCGGAGCCCTGTGTTTGCTGAGCGTACGACTTGAAGACTGGTGTGCGCGCTTGCGAGCCGGTTGTTGACTCCGTGATGGAAGGGCGACGACGGGTTGGATATGAGGGCTCGTGTGACAAGTCATGCGTCGCACCTGAAGCTCGAGGTGTAAGTGGTGGTCTTTGACTGGACCGGAGGCGTCCAAGATCCTCTCCGGGATGTACGGAAGAGGCCTTTTCCCGAGGGGTCAGCCGTGTTGTATGAGACCGCGAAATTTCGGTGCCTCTATCATCTAGGTATCGCGTTGGTCGAGCAGTTTCTTGCTGATCCGACAGGCGTCGCGTGAGCTGCGGGGGAGATGTAGGTGTGTAAGTTGCCACGTTCGTTGAGAGCGGGCGGCGGTGGGAGGCACGCACGCGTGACTACGAGTGGTCAGTCATGACATGGTCTAAGACATGGTCCTCGAGCCTCGATGAACTTTGCCTGAGTCAAACGGCAGGTGGGGGAGAAAGTACTTACAACTGAGCTCTGAGTATCATCGAAATTGTAACTCTCTCTTGCTCGACTTCCCGACTCTTGACGCGCAATTCTGAGAAACATGTCTCCCTCCTCATCAACACTGCCATCCGCGCCAGCACCAGATGGTGGCACCGTCATCTGCCCATCTGACTCCCTTCTACCCTCAAGGGCACGCAGAGTATGGTCATGAGTGGGATCATCCACGTCGCCTGGGAACTCAAAAGGGCGGCTGAAGTTCATGTCTAAATTCAGGCTCTTGCGAGATCCAGAGGAGCGAAACCCACGAATGGGCGGGACTCGAACGGGCGTCGAAGGAACCGACTGTGTCGAACTGCCTCCCGAGGGCGGCTTGTACGAGACAGGGGGCCGGTTCGACGCCGAGTCCCTACGCTCATGGTGGTGGGCAGTTTGTGAAAGCGTCTTGGGCAACAGTAGCTCCCGTCGGCCGGAGGCGCCTTCTTTGGTGGATTTATCTGTGGCTGCAGCGAGGATGCGCTGCCTGCTCCGAGAGGTCAAATACCCTTCAGAAACGGCACTGTCACTTGAGCTTCGCGATGTAGGTCCGCGTCGGGATTGCCAGGGCCTCTCCCGGAGTACGGTCTCGGTCGCAGGTGCCGAGCCCGGGGGCGATGAGTCGGGCAGCGACGTGGGACGCTTTCCGCGGGTCGGAAGATCGCCAGTAGTGGTTGTGAGGGTCGAGTCTGGGTTGGCGTTGAGTCTGGATTTTGAGGTTGCGACCGGATGGGTTGCCGAACGAGTAAGAGGGCTTGTATCTGCAGGCGAGTCGTCGCAACTGAGAGGAGAAGCAGGTAAGGCCTGGTCGGGATGGGAGGAGAGATGCTTCGTCGAGGTGGGCGAAATGACGGTGTCGCCAACAACTTGCTTGTGCGTGTTCGACGGATCGGGATTGGGTGAGACAGGTGATGGGGGGCCACGAGGGACAAGCGAGGGACTCGAGACGGATGCGGCGCCGTTCAAGCGGTCGGCAAAGCGAAAGGCGGGCAGCTTGGACTGGTTATGGCTCTGGCGATGAGAATGCAGCGTGTCAGAGGGATGCGCGTCGCCAGGAACATCACGAAGATGATTGTTGCGGGCGTCCGATGCGCGATGGTCGGCGTTGCTGGTGTTGCTGGCGTTGGTGTGGCTGAGGTTGGAGTGCTGAGAAGCGAGATTGGGCGAAGAGGCGCGCGTGCTGTTGATGGCGGCGGCGGTGGTGACAGCAGTGACAGTGGTGGTGATAGCAGCCTGCAGGGATGGAGGTTCGGCGCTCTTGGGAGACACTGGCACCGTATCACCATCAGTGTCATTGGCAGCAGCGCAGGCGTTATCAGTAGCAGTACCACTAACGATAGTCGTATCAGGGCTGCCACTCCTAATGTTGCCGTTGCTGGTGCTGTTGGTGTTCGTGCCTGCCATGGCGCTGGGAGCGACGGTGGTGGTAGCCCCTGCTGAGGCTGCACTAGCCGTGGCACAGGGGTCCACAGTAGTGAAACTCCCACTGTCCGTCATGAGGTGGACGTCCCCAGCGACAGAGGGGCTGCAGCATCGGCACCTCTGCGTTGCTTTTGCTCCTCCGTGGCCCGTGACAGCAGGGTCAGCGTCGAAGGATGTTCCCTGTGGACGGTCGATAGGAAATTCCACTGCCTGATCTGCAAAGCTGTACGGAGTTGGGCGATAGGTTTTTACGTCGTCAATTGAGTCGAGGTAGCTCGCTCAAGTCACCCGTATCCAATCGGTCTATGAGCAAACAATGTAACCAGCCGATTGTGAACTTAGTAGACCGTCTTGTGGGCTGCGAGTTGTAGGTATAGTGTGGTTCGCCGCTCTAGCATCGCAATTGAAGATGTCGAGGTTCGGTAGGACCGCAGCTCTGACGGGTTTCAGAAGCGAGCGTGGTTCGTCGTGGGCGGGGAACGATGGGATTGGGAAGCGAAAGCAAGGAGACGTGTCGAGCAAAAGTGAGGTCGAAAGCAAGCAAAGATGTTCAGAAACGAGTGACAGAGTTGAGGCCGCAGCCCTTGAACTGGAGGATAAGAAAGGACGAAGTCGACGATGATGCACCGCTTTCTGAAAAGAAGACCGGAGTAAGGAGTGCGGTCGGTTGGTCCCATGCCCAGCAGGTACTCCGTACCTTACGTGCAGGGCCAGCCAGCCTTCCTCGTCCCGTCACCTCCTCCCGGAGGTCCGTAATACATTCGAAGTGCACATCCCATCCCCTATTCTGACGAGGTCCCCAGCCACTGCCCTTGCTCATCCCCATCCATGGTCGACTGAACTAGCATGGAGCATCGACATCGGCGTCCTAGCCCTGGCCAAACTCCATGTCGGCCGACGGGCGGAGAGCGTCCATATCCCTCACTACTAGGTAAGCCCTCGTTGTTTCTATCCGTCACGATGTTTTACACTGAGAAACATCACCTAGCTCCCGTCATATGTCTTCCCATGCTATAGCATCCACAGCCAGCCTCACCTTGGCCTGAATCGTCGAGCAGGGAGCCAGTGTACCTGTTGCAGACGGCTCGATGTACCCTGGCTGAAGCTCCCCTGCTCACAACCTGCAGATAACTGTACATATTGTCCGAACGGACCCTCTTCGGCCGCCAAACACTTTTTGGTATTGGAACCATCCCGTATGCCAGGGTATCAATGCCCTCGTCAGAACAACAGCAGGTGCTTTCACTATCAAGCCACCACTTGACTTTATGCTACTGCGCAGAAGTGGGTGTTCCTTCTGGACCTTTCAGATTGTGACATGCTGCCACGCGACGCACACAAAGCAGCAGAGCCAAGTATTCATTGCTCCTGTTGTTCGGCCGACAAGAATCAAACATTGAATGTCCTGGGTTGCAACCCGTCGCTTTGCCCTTCATCTCGCATCAAGCTGACGCTCTGCCGACGCTCTTCCAAACAAGGACTGCCCATCGTCAAACCTATCCTGGAGCGGAATCCTGTCCTCAACATGTCAGGATCCCCTTCCATCGTGGACAAGTCTGTACCCGGGATTGAGAACAAGGCTCCTCCTGCAGGGTGCCAGGGGCTCGAACTTCTGAGGAGGTTGGGAGGGGAGCCCTGCGCCGAAAGCGGGTTTGCCGGCCCTTCGGCTCACGACCGGGGGTGCCTTCACGGTACGCACCAGCCAGGGGTTCAGGATCCTCCAACATATTCCACCCCAGTCATGAAACACAAGTCTGCATACTGGGGTCCCTCACTGTTCGAGGGCTTTCTTGGAACCCTTGCCCTGACTTGACGCAAGTTGCGAGTGCGCTGATCATGTCTGGTATACGGAGCTACTTCGTATGGAGTAACGTACGGACGTTGATGAAGGATGGGGCATGACATGTCTTGGCAGGCACAGGAACGACAACGAGGCCACTGAAGCGAGCACAGGGCAGCAACCAGGTGAGACCGTGCTTTGACAGCGCCGCTATGGCTGGAGACAGCAGTGGCCTGCGCTGTGACTCCATATCTTCGAAGTGTCCAAGCTCGTGACCACGGCAACGACAATCCTGAACGCTCTCTACCTCGATATGAAGCACCCAGCTCGGTTCGTCAATGTTTCGGTCAGATCTCACCAGGAGCGGTAAACATCAAGTTGCCTGGCAAAGGGGTCATCCTGGATCACTCACTGACCTATATCAAGAGCTCCATCTGGTGGCAGTGATGAATGCCCCGGGCAGAGACACCATCGCCCCGGAGCCCCCATCCTTCCAGGAGTCGTGCTTTATAGGGTAGGAGCTCTTTAGCGCGCAGGTCAAGCTCATCATCGTGTGCTCTCAAAGCCAGTTCTAGGCGTTGATGGAAAGTTGGTAAAATGATGGAACTTTTTGAGTACATGAGTTTAAAAGTAATTTCTGAAAATGGGCTGTCAGGAATGCGAATCGTTGAACTTGTTTTACTTGGGTTCAATAGCTACTCTTGGAGCAGTCTCCTACCAAATCGAAAAGCATCGAGACTGGGCATGGACCTTTGACTGCTCAACACGCGCATCAGAGCCGTGACGTTGCGTAGGGACGTTTGCAGAAGAGCCAACACCACCACCATAGGATTTGCAATGGATGTTTGAGACAAGGGGGTAAGTGCTAAGGTAATGGAGCCTCAGTATCGGCAGTTGAGGACCTGAACTCCTTCACACATCATCATGGAGTAAAACGAGACTAGGTATCCACTCTAGCGGACGTGTAACGAGACACCTACCCGACAACTTATAAACACCACGGCCGATAAAAAGTTGGTCCCTATACCTTGATCCACCGCTTCACTGAAAGCCGACACCACGACCCTACTCAACAGCTAGGAGTGGACTTGAGACAGCCATGGAGAGGGATACGAAGAGCTAGGGAGGTGAAGTGTGTTTAGAGTGAGGGAAATCGCAAGTCGCAGCGAACATTTATGTGCATCGTATTCCGACGACTGGCAGTGAAATGTCATTGGGTTGGTATTGCACTCAGGCATGCTGGACGGTTCCGAAATAATCAATGGGCAGCCCGACCGCTTGTAGGCTATTGGTAATCTGCTCTGTTGATCATCGCGGCAGAACAAGTATGGAGATTTGCAATAACGGCATGGTGATGACATTAATGCGGCAAGCGTTATGAAGGCGCGATCACTTAAATATGCGGATAATAAAATCAGCATAACGGATTACGGTAAGTAACCGCCGAGCCGCATTCCAAGCGAACCGTAAGTTATGATCCCTCATCCCTGATCTTAATGCTTCAGGAAGGGCAAGGTATCTCCAGCCTGAGAAGCCTGAGACAAAAGACAGGTCTCCAGACGACGGCCTCTCATCACAGATTGAAAGAATTCCCCAAGCCTGGTCCTAGTTGCAAACCACGCGACCAAACCAGGTGGAGGTGGCGATGAGGGATGACACCGCAGGAGGCTCTGTCATGTTGAAGCTCAAGAGCTGTCAGACAGATTGCATAGGTCATGCATCTATACACCCTTTTCATGGTGGCACACGAACAATGCCCGGTGCCAGGTCAAGACAATGGCGTTTGTCTTTCCGTAAGCCGGTGGAAAACCATATCGCGTGCTGTAGGGCCCGCCGATCGATTCACTAAGGATGGTGGAGTGAAGACAAGACTTTGTTCTTTGCGGCGTGTAAGTCTAATCTCCAGAGATTCTCCAGGAGGAGGGGCTCAGGAGGCTGTGGATGGGAAAGTGGACGGCGAGGTGCAGAATGCCCCTGGAGCGACCAACAGGTTATGATGAGCAGGATTGGCATGTAATTTTACTTGCAGCACCTGCAGGTCAAGATCAGTGATCAGGCTCCATCGGGAGGGTGAGATCTTCGCTGATGACGAGTGATCTTAGTAGCAGGGTTTGTCTTAGTTAGTAGCCCGCTCACGTGGCTGACGAAGGACCTCGTGTGCGATGCGCAACATGCTATTGTCGAGACAGGCAATGGTGGTATCCGCAACGCTATGATCATGAGATGGGACGGCTTTCTCCTCACCGAGGGAAGCATTGTAGTGTCTCTGCGTCCCTTCAAGAAATCCCCCGAGGCTTGCAAACGAAGAGCGCTCGCCGGAAACAGGCATGGAGGCGGGACGATGTGATTGGCTCGATTTTGGCGCCCAAGATGTGCTGGAGTTCCACTGATTATGAAGCCCTTGCAAGCGTCTTTGTCTGGTCTGGGTGCATGCACTGGCGAACATTGAAGGAGGGTGTGGCACTGCCCAGGGCCTGGGCTGGACGAGAGTCTGTGCTCCAAGACCAACCAGGGAGGAGGAAGATGCAGAATTGGCTAAGATGGGGGTGTTCCTCAGGTTCGAAGATCTATAATTAGGGGCATCAGGCAGCCTGGCTTTGTTTCGCAGGTGGGGCAGCGCGTGAAGACCAATGAGAAGTCGCAAACGGCGGGTCAGGGGGGATGGCGGAGGAGGCAGGAGGAGAATGGGCCCCACCATAGCGCTGCACACGAGGTGACGGCGCTTGGAGGAAGAGATGCACGAGTAAAAGAGAGGGGGGAGAGAGCGAGAGCCAGCGCTGTTCACGCGCGGGTGGCAACTCCACGGCTGCATGACTGGAGATTGGCGTTGCATGGATGGCAACCTGGCAAAGTTCTCGTGCTGCTGGTGTTGTTGTTAGATCTGATTGAACTGGTGGCTTGGTTGTTGGGAAACAACGGCGGCCAGTTTGAGGAGCAGGGCACATTGGAAGGAGCTAGGAACACCGAGAGGAGGCTGATACAGTCATTGTGGAGCTGGTGGCTTGCGACTTTGCCCTCGTTTGGGCACACCACAAACTTGCCTTACCTAGTGGACTTGGAGGCGGGACTAACGCAAAGAGTCTAACGGAGGAGCAGGGCTGTAGCGATCAAGAGCATGCACAGTACCTCCGTATGTCTATTGTAAGGCAACTGTCCGATTTGTCTACAGTACAGCGTCTGGTCTTTTGTTTTCTTTGGCGACCAGCTGTTGCTGGTTGTCTCTGTCGCTTTGCCAACGCAAGGCTTTGCTCGGCTGTCAATCAGTTTCGCAGCTGGTCTGTCCGTTGCGGGACGCTGTTTGGAATCCTGGCTGTACTCTAAAAGTGCCATGTGCCATCTACACGGACGGCTCTGTACCTAATCTTAGACATCGGCAGTAGGCTCTCGTGGCGGTCGATGCGCCGTCTTCGATGTTGCCGGGCCTAGCCATCTTGTTGAGCAAACAACAGCACAAACAAAGCAAACACGCCTCTGTACCGCCTTGTGTGTTCCAATTCAAGCATGAACTCGCGGCATTGCCAGCGCCCCCCATCTAGATCTGGCCCTGTTCATCTCGTTGACCTGCCGCCCCCCTGATGGTGTGTGCCAGGTGGTGTGCACCCCAGTCTGGTCCCGGTCCCTGGCCCAGTGCAGTGCACACCGACGGGGGCGACAGGGTGTCGCGACAGTACCAGCATCCACCACTCTATTTTGGTGCACTGCCCTGGTACAGCGCCTCCAGCGTCTCCCCTCTGCTACAGTGCGCTGGCTGCGCTGGCTGCGCTTGCACCATCCACTGCTGCACTACTGGTACCATCCCGCCCACTCGCCGCCGCCTCGCTTCTACTCGCTCGCACCGCAACACAACTGAACCTCTCTTCCACACCCTTCCCATCCTTCCTCCCGACTTCCTCGCCCGGCCTGCAGGCGCTACGCAGCCGAACCGCCAGCCCTCCAATTCGCTCCCGACTCTTCTCTTCTTCTTCTCTTGCGTCTCTTCTTCCTGCAACCACCGAGCCGCCGGCCTCTCTTGCCAACCCCGTCCGTCTCTACCCTTCGTTGGCTTGCCTTTGTCTCTGCCTGCGACAAGGCTTAGGCCACCCGGCATTTGCTCTTGAGCCCTTCGTCTCAAGACTGCCTTTCATCTCACGCTTGCCTGGCGCACAACAGACTTGATTTGTCTCACCCGTCGCCTCTCTCGTTCTTCGTCCGTCCCTCGCCTTCGACGGTAGCCCTCGACCAAATCATTCATCCTCACAACTCGAAAACGTCGCGACGAGCCGGCACGCACTCTCACGAGAGAAGCTTGATACCCTTGCACTGGTCCTCGAATAAGCGCCAGATTTCGTACAGATTGCCGATCGAGATTGAACGAGCTGGAAAAACGTTACGCGACTCGACACAGCGCTGGGAAAGCAGAGACAGGATTCAGCAGTGCTGTCCGTCTCCCGTTCCTGGATTCCGTCTTTCCCTACGTGGCCGCCACTGCACACCACTGAACATATCTCGACGCCTTGACTTCAACGGTGCGCTCTCGAAGCGAAGTGGACGGGGAACGCCTTATCGTCAACAGGTTGGTATCTTCCTCAGTCGGAGACCTCTGATCAGAAGCCAAACATGCCGTCCGCTGCAGCTCGCCAGGCTTATGAGGATCAAATACCGCCGTTCATGACCGTATTTGACTTGGATGCTGAGACAATGGCGGATCAAGACACTGTGACAGTCGTCAATCCAAAGATGGTTGACCTAACATCCAAGGGCCCTGAGCTGGTCAATGCTACACAGCAGCCGACTCTGCGATCCAACGCGCTGCTCACAGACCCAGTCGCGCACAAGCATACAGATAGTACATCGACACAGGCCTCTGAGTCTCCTGACTCATCACCAACGACAACTTTCTCTACTACCGACTCATCACCGCTCTCAGACCCTTCGCCATCATCTTCTCCCGACTCACCAGTCCACTTGATTCCGCTCAACAACTACCCTTCGACATCATTCGGCCCAAACATGGGTGGTAGCGTGATGACCACGACCTTGAACTCGACTGTCCCGGAGTTGAATCCTCTTTCCCGACCCATGACCTCGCCTTCACCTAGGAAGCCACGGAATCTGAAGGGTCTCTCCATTCAACCAGTGTTTTCATCCTCAACCGCAGCAGCAGCCCCCCCAATGGAGCCCAGCTCGCCATCTTTTATCAAGCCTCAGATTCCGGCTATGAAGCGAAAGCCGAGTCAGTTGAGCTTAAAGACGAATAGCTCAGATTTGCTGAAGACGACCTTGGAAGTGCCCAAGTCGCCTAGCATGCACCCGATTCTCCAGCGACGTGCGCTGAAGCACTCAACTTCATCACCACATATGCTTTCAACTCTGAAATCTGCAAGCTTTGGACCTCCAGGCGGCATGTCTTTCCCTAAGGTTCTGGAACGCAATGAGAACGGGCTATCCGAGGTGCTCCGTCCCATGAAATCGAGCATGCAGACCAACTTCCACGTCTCGATAGCTGAGGAAGACTCTCCCATCAAGCCACAGATGGCAAATCGCAGCGACTACGAGCCATACCCCGAACCGGGCAACAACGAAGATCTGAAGTCTCCAGGATACCCCGATGGGCCGATCGCAATTTACGGCGATAACGTTTACCTGTATCTGGAACCCACGGCGGAGGAAGCCGCTCGTTTTGATGTCGTCATTAATGTCGCTCGGGAGGTGAAGAACCCTTTCAACACCACTCGCGAAGAACCGCCTGCCGCTCTGGCTGCATCCCAATCATCATGCTCCGAGGAAGCTAGTCCTATTCCTGACACCGCTGTTACCACTGCCAGCTTTGCCACCGCTTTCGAGTTTCAGCCATCTGATGATCGATGGGTCGAGACGCCTACAACCCCAAAAGCAAATCCTCTTCAAAGACCCGAGTACATCCACATGGAATGGGACCACAACACTGATATTGCACCCGATCTTAAGAGTTTGTGTGAGACAATTGATGAGAGGACCAAGGAGGGTAAAAAGGTGCTTGTTCACTGTCAACAGGGTGCTAGCCGCTCAGCCAGCCTGATCATTGCCTACGGGCTGTACCAGAATCCTGATCTCAGCGTCAATGATGCGTATTACGCTGCGCAGGCAAAGAGCAGGTGGATCAGCCCCAACATGAAGCTTATGTACTCCCTTCAAGATTTTCAAAAGGAGATCTCTAAGAGGCGAACTCCTCTCCGTTCTGGTCGCAGCCCAACGAAACACCGCACGACACTGTCCGCCGATGCAATCAACCTTTCTGCGAAGGAGCCCCAGACAGCACCACTCCCTTCGACTGATACTGAGGAGCAAAATAAGGAAGAGCAACGGAGCCCGACCAGGCCTCGTGGCAACTCTACACCTTTGCGGCCTACAGCAGCGGCGGAGTCGGCGTCTGTACCGAGGAATTTTGAGTGGAGGGCCCCTGTTGAGCAAAGCACGCCTCCGCCACCTATGCCTACCCTCAGCTTCGTGGATCTCCCACAAAGACCGAAATCCGGTCAAGGCAGGACAGAGTCAGGCAGCCAGATCGAGTCCTGGTTCAAGCCTCCACCCACTCCTGGTTTTAACTCCCATGGTAGCTTCGGCTTCCAGACAATGACTTTCCCCAGCTTCCGAGAGTCTATCTCGAGCGTGACGAACGAGCAACCAGCTGATTCACCTGTGATCGGACGCCTTCCTGGTGCTTTCCCAGTGGAGGATGAAGCGCTCATGTCCCCACGCGCTGAGACAATGACAAATAATCCGCTACATGAATGCTCAGAAGTCGCTGGGATGCGCTTCGTTGAATCCCCACCGACGCCAGTGGAGGGCTTGTTCTCACCAAGAGTATCAATGTTTCCTCGCGACCCTTTTACTCCATTCGGAAGGCCAGAGCAGGTGGCCGATCCACGGAGTCCTCCAACGAAAGGCGAAACCCCGATTGTTCGCTCTATCGACGACATCTTATGATGAGTGATGCCCTTGAGCCAATCTTCATGAGCGCACTCCTTTACGACGACTCGACCTGGATATTCCCAATACAGCATGACACAATCCATGCATTTACAGGCGTTCTTGATTACGGAAAAGCCTCTCGATACCGGCATCGCGATGCAGCCAATTCCTTTCTTACACCAACCTCTTGGATAATCCCATACACACTCGCTAATCCTAACTTTCAATGTCCAATTCCTTGACCTTCGACAACGCAGGCCATAGATGCGGCATTGTGTAACATATATTCAGCTCTGTCGACACTGGTCGCCAAAGCACAAAGTTCAAATCTGATTTCCGCCAGCCTCATTGAAGAGCGTTTCTTTCGCTACCTACATACGCACATACATATATGACATGGACTTCGGCATGGCTTCTGACGAAGCATCATATGATCAGCATCTGAACGAGGGACGACGACGTACCTCACCGAACGCGTCCGTTTTCTTTGTTGGGACATCCCCGATCTCATATTCTTTCCGTTCCTTTTGTTCAGGAGAACTTATGGTGTTCAAGGCGGGACCCTGGGATTTCACTTTTTTCTCCTGTTACTTCTTGGATTCCTTCGTTCTACATTTGCGGTGGGATTGGATCTCATGGTATCTGCTTCTCTCTTCCTGGGGTGAAAATGGGGGGAGGGAGGCCTTCAAAGCAACATGGTCGGAAAGCGAGCTTTTTTTTTGCTAGAGGGAGGTGAATAGCTAGAAGATGGGTGGTGGTTGAAGTCATAAGAGGTGAAATGGATTATGACTTTGAACCATACAATTCTCTGATTCCGATGGTGAAGTGATGAATATTGTGCGAACACAACGTACAGTCAGAGGCTCCTATGTGTATATACTTATATGCCGGCCAAATACTGCCGTACCCTTTTCTCTTTCCTCGCTCTTCACACAAAGACGACCGGTTTACTGCGTCTTCTTGCCTCCAGTCATTGCAGCCTTCTTCGCCGCCTCCTTAGCCTGCTTTTCTTGCCTCGCAATGCCAGCTTCGACACCAATGCCACCGAACACAAGACCAACACCCAACCACTGCATCTGCGAAAGACGGTGGCCGAAAGCGACAACTGACAGGATCATGGTGAACATCTTACGAGTCACAGTAACGGTGACGAGCAGGACGGAGGAGAAAGTTGAGAGGGTGTAGACTGTTAGGCACAATGTTAGTTAGGGTGTCGCTTTTTGGAAGAGAATGGGGAACTCACAGATGAATACCTGCCCGATGGCACCGCAGATGGAGAATCCGAGGACATCCTTCCATACAGCTGGGTACTTTCTCATGAACTCCAACGCGGCACCCAACTCACCCGCACCACTTCCCGCAACATCCATGCCAAACCACTCACCAAACCCAGTCGCCACCAACCATGGACTCGCAACAAGGTACAGACCCGTCACCAGCGAGCTCATCATGTTGTTTGCGCACATCATCTGGGGACCGCTGTAGGGCCGGAACGAAGTGAAGATGTAGTCCTGGGTGCTGTTGGTCAAGCCGTCGAACAGGAGGTTGATACCCAGAAGGAGGAGGCCCCATGCCACGTTCGCCTCCTCACTTCTGCTCTCTGACTTCTTCTTGCTCTTGCCAGAGTGAAGGGTGAAGACTGCGACACCGGCCGTCACGGCCGCAACAACTAGGTATTTGTACAGAGGGTAGCGTTTCTGGAAGAGGGTGATGTGCAGGAACATGACGGGAAGGAGCTTGCAGCTCTTTGCAAGCAAGAATGTGATATAATCGATATGCGCGAGGGAAGCGTAGCCGAATGGGCTGGCGAGAGAGCTTGTAATGGCAACGAGGGCGAGGGGCAGGAGGATGCCGCGGGACGGGATGATTGGTGGGACGGATTGCCCACGAGGCGTCGAAGCGAGTAGATAGACCGAGCCAACGGTGGCAGCAAAGACGGATTGAATAGTATTGAGAAAGACAGGGAAGCGCCAGACTTCGGGCTTGTCGATGGGGCCGTGGGGAGTCGTGGTGAGCTTCTCCTGGAGGTATGCCCATGTCAAGCTGTGTGAAGCGGAACGAGGTCAGCCATTGATATCCCAAATCAGGATTATAGATGATCCATGAACTCAGATGTTTCAGAGCAAGTAGAGCACTTACAATGACGCATAGATGCCCGCGACAGCAATGACGAGCTGCACCACACCCGCCTCCTTCTTTTCGCCAACCTCAGCCGCCACCACCTCGACAGCCTTCCCAACAGCATCATCCGTCGCACCCCCATTGCTCTGCCCCATACTATTTGCTTTCTCCGCGCTTGTGTCCTCCCAAGTTGCCGTGCGCTTGTTGAAGAACTCGGAAGAGCTTTCGCGCCGGACTGGCGGCTGCTTTGACCGGGCCATTTGGAGCGTTGCTGGGGATATTTAAATAAGAACAACAATAAAATCTGAATGGAAAGTGCGAGAGGTGATTGAACACTCGCAATTGCGAGGCGTAAGGATAGAATTGAAAGTGAAGGAGCGTCGATGTGGGCGATGTTGGCTGCTGGTCAAGGTAAAATGGTTTGGTAGACGCTGATCTTGACAGATGGCTTCAATGCAGGAACAGCTTCCTCCGTAGTGACGTGGGGTGTGGCCCACCATTTGCGGCACGCGAAGCGGAAAAAGGTGGAGCTAGGAGCACTGGACCCCTGGCTAAGGCAGCGCCTTCGCCCCTCCCTTTCTCCAGCCACGGCTGCTTGCTCAGGACATGACTATTAGGATGTGGTGGCGATCTACAACAAACGACAGTGAATGTTCTCCGTTCGTTCATCTGTAAAATACAATGTTCGTTCTTCAGGCATGGCCTTGGTTTCATGTCACACGCCAAATTTCTATGCACATGGTTTCGCATCGAATCTGATTGCGTAAAATATATTGCGGCTATCCACCTACAACTGAATGTATCCCTACGTGCCATCCTCCCTTTAGACGTTAGTTCGGCCACATCAACGACAGACAGGCCCAACGAGCCTTCCAGGAAGGACAGCAGGTCCAGTCATCCATATGCAGTGGGTGGTGGTGGGGGCGGATGGTAAGGATGTCCGCCAGTCGGGTTTCAAGTCAAGGTGTGGGAGTCGCCTGGTTTTTGGGAATCTTTTGTTGCGAATATCGTAAGTTGAGGGCGACGGGGAAAAGAGAATAGAGACGAGAGTGTGTTGCGTTTTAGTCGGAAGAGATGTAGCAATGGGGGAAGAGTGAGTGTGTCGAGAGCGTAGAGAAGAAAGATAGAGAGATAGAGAGGGGCCAAAGAGATCCGAGAGAAATGTTGTGCCGGCCGTCAGGAAGATTGGATTGTGTTGCATTGAAGGATCCACCAGTTAAAGGATAGAGCAACTCAGCCAGGACCCATAGGAGGATTTTGTGAGAAAGCATCAACTTCATGAGTTGGAAAGCATCGCGAGAACCCAGGAGCTTTTGTGAGTTGACTGGTGGCGAGGATGTTGCCGAGACCAATAGAGAAGAGGGATAGTAAGTTGAACATGGAACGAGATGAAAGAGTGGAGGTAGTGCACAGCCTGAGGAAAGTGAAGAGAAAGAGCAAGTGTGCGTCGAGTACACTTCAGCCGACGCTTCGCCGGGTCCCGGTTCCAGCGGGAGAGTAAGGAGCCTTGCGGCAAGTCAGATCTGGTGGTACCTCAATGGTAGCGTTCGCCCAAATCCGATCCAGTACACCACATGTTCGAGAAAGCAAAGCAGCAACCGCAGGCGGACGAAGTTCGTGAGCAACGTCGCGCCTACTCAGGCTCCTGAGCCTGGCTGCGGCGCATCTTTTCAGCCTCAAGATTTTCGTAGAGGAGGAATAGCGCAGACTCATTGGCCTTGGCTGTGCCCATGATGGTGAACATGCGCTCACCAGTCTCATCATGAGGAGCCTAATGTCAATCAATGTTAGCTCTGCATGTATGTTAGACACAACTATGTCGGCCACGTACCTTGGCGATAGAAATGCGAGCACCAGAGGTCTTGCGAATCTCACTGATCTTGCTGCCGGCCCGGCCGATGATGCAACCAACCATGTCCGCGGGAATGCTGATGTTTTGCGTCTGGATCTCTTCACCGTTCTCGTCATGAGTGGGGGGGCCACGAGATGCGGCATCAGAATCAGAGCGGCGGCCAAAGGGGCGGCCACCACCGTTACTGAAGTCAGCTCCATTGCCAGTGCGCATGACACGGGAGCTTCCGTACTCAGTCCTGCCGCCACTAGGGGCACCGAAGCCGCCGGTGCTGCCGCCGAGGCCGCCGCTGCTGGTTCCAGCTGGCTGAGTGCGCACAACGGGGTTGTAGAGAACCGTGCCGGTTCCGCGCTGCCAGTCGTCTACAAGGCACTTGCAAATCTCCCAAATGGCGCGCTGGATACCCTCGGGAGTACCTTGGACTTCGACAATGCGCTCGGTCGATTGGGGAAGCATCTCTTTCTGAGCAACCATGCGCACACCAGATGAGTCTTGGATGTGCTTGATCTTCAGGCCTTGCCTGCCGATGATGGTTCCCATTTGGTTGTGCGAGATGAGGAGCTTGATAGCTATAGGCGCGTCAGCGTCTGCAGGCCGGGAAGGACCTGTGGGAAGTACTTACGGTGGGTGCCGTTACTTTGAACGACGCCGCCCATGCCCATAGCGGGAGCACCCTCGAGGAGTGCGCGGGCGACAATTGCGTAAGCACGAGAGATGGCATCGCATCCGCCGGTGATGGTCAGGACACGATCATGGACGCCTTGAACAACCTTAGAAACGCCGGCCTTGACACCAGTCTCATCGCGGAGATCGGCAACGTTCTTGCCACCCTTTCCGATGATGACGCCAGCTTCCTTGGAGGACACTATAGCTCGGAGGGTGAGCTGGGCCTGGGCGTACTCCTCGTCCGTCTTAGGGGCGGGCTCGCCGTCAGGGCCAAGGCGGTCGTCCATCTTGAGCTGGTCCATCGAATCGAGAATATCGGCGTCGTGGCCGGCCATCATATCCTGGGAAGACATTTTGACGTGTAAATTGTCGCTGCACGGAGGAGCTGCGGTTGTCGCGAGGGGAGAATGGAGGGGAGAGAGGCGAATTGATGGTCGTGAAGCGAAGGGAGGTGTCGCAGCTAAAGTCAACGCATTAGCTATGTCAAGATTGCGTCAAGCAAGGATAGCATCAGATTGATGTGAAAGCGACTGTTGCAACGCGAAGCGCCAGGACACGTGCACAGGTGCACGAAGCTGGGAAGCAACGACGCGTGACGCGCATGGAGCAGGCAGGATAAAGAGAAAGGGGCGCATACGTTCCCAGAAGGATGGTATGAGGAGAGGCGGTGCGAGATTCAGGAACGCGACTCGTTGTGGACGGAGACAAGGTCGGGAAGATAATCCGTACCTTGTTGATCTAGCAGGCGCTCGAGGAGGTTGCTTGGAGTTTTTTTGCGGTGCGGGCAGTGGTTTGGAGTGGGATGGCGGGGTCAAGGGTCGACACCACTACACCAGGAACAGGCGGACGGAGGGTGATGGGGTGGGGAGATTGAGGCGGTGAGAAAAGTCGAGGAGGGAGGGGTGATGGAGGCGAGAGACGGATGAGAATCGGGGAGGAGAGGTGATGACGAACGGATGGAGGTTGTGGATGAGAAGCGTGAGGAGAGAGGAGATGGGGGAGTGTAAAGGTGAGGAAGGGAAGGGAGGTAATGGACGTGAGAGGAGAGGAGGGTGAGTGAGTGGGTGACTTCCGTGTGCGTGAGGGAGGAGAGGAGAAGCCTGACGAGACGAGACTGCTGCGTGCATGCGTGTGTGGAAAGAGAGACAGGCCTGGGGCGGGAGGTGGTGGGTGGCGGCGGCCTTGGTGATGCAGTGTGCTGCAGTGCGGTTATGCGCTGGAAGGGAGAGCTCAGGCTTCTACAGCGGGGGCTACAGAAGGGTTCGCCAGTCCCTAGCGTGGGAAGCTGCTCTTCAAGTTACTTCTAGTACCTTTCGCCTACCAAAAACAAAGGCAGGAGCTGGGGTGGGCTGCAAGTGGGACTTGAGCAGTACCTCTCCTTCTGAGGCTTGATGGTTCACTGTGCGCCGTACCTTCCGTATAGACTTGAACCACACCATGTCACAGCACATCTTCGGCAGCGACTTAGACTGTGGGACTGCCTTGTGGGCCTGACTGCTGGTGCCCGTTCATTGCTCGTGGCAGGTGCCGAGGTGGGTGACAGCAACAGGGCAGCAACAGCGTGGGGATGAATTCCCCCTGTCGCTCACTGTGTCCATCGCTTCTCAATAAGACTAATGCATCTGGATTCAGGTCATCAACACAGACATAGGCCGCAAATGTGATTCCTCTCTCCTCTCCAGCACACCCTCCTCCATGTTGCATCAGCAACCTCGCCAAACCCCACTTCCGGCCAGATCTCTGTTCTGCAACAACCCGTGTCCTCGTGATCTCGACCTCACCCATACCATGCCACCCAGCCAGCCATCCGAATTAGCCATGTCCCTCCCACATCCACCATGTCCAATCACCACAGCACCTACTGCTAAGGTACCTTCATCGTCCAAGGTGGGGAACGGCATCCCGACTACCACCCGCCGAGGTGTGCCATTCTAGGCGAATCGCAGCAAAGGGCTGCTTACTACAAGTCCTCGACTCGGCTTCGTCTCCGGCCTGCAGCTTGCAGCACACCACTCAGCGTCTGGAGCATGCACTCATCTACCTCATTGGTCGCCGACTCATGTTGCTGGGCTGACCTAGGCAAGGATTGGCCAAGTATGCCCGTTGTTGCATATCGGTAATGGCACACTTCATAATATGGACTTGGCGAGCCCTGGAGGGTGCAGCGGGCCAAACACACTGGAGCGCGTTGTCTGAGAGACATGTTGTTGCCTCGTACAATCTCTTGATCGACTTTCATCGCTGTCGTAGCTTCTGCTCGTGCTCTATCCAGAAGTTCTTGCAAGCTCTGTGGCCCCAATGCTCAACCCACCACTCTCCAAAGCTGTCCTCAACCTCGAAATCAACCTTGCCCACACGCTCCTCCCTCTTCAGCCCACAGATGATACAAGGCTTTGGCGCAGTCGGGGCCAGCTTCGCTGTGGTTATCTGCATAATTTCACTCAGCTCCGGCAGCCTCAAGCTCACCCTGCCTGCCGTTTTTGCCGCTGCTACGGCTGACCGTAACCGGCCAACATTGTCTCGCCAGACAGCTACTACGTCTGCCGCCTCGCGATCCTCACGCGCTGATTGCGTCTTATCCACGCCGGCAAGCTTCATCCCTTTGCTACCCGCGGCGGAGATGGACATGCTCTTGGCGAGGATCTTGTCCCGGTGCCACCTGTGCTTCCTTCCGACAATGACGTGGGCAGCTGTAGTCGCCAATAATATGTAACCCTCCAGGAACTCCACAGCTTTGGGGTCTGATAAGATCCGCTCTTTGATAGAAGCGCTTTGGCCCGCTATTGGTTTGAAAAGTTGGGTTGCCGAGCTGAGTAAGTCCGGAAAGATGCTCAGGATCACTGATGGTGGTGGTACATTAACTGGCGGTGGCGTGTCATCTGCGATGCTGGACGAGGCGGCGGGTTGGACATTGTCTACAGTGTCCCAGTCCCAGCTTTGCGGCGCCTTCGTAGAATCGATACCAACGGTGGCCTTGTCGGCCGCAGCAGGCATGTCGTCCCAAGCTCCCCAATCGTCGTCATCTTGATACTTGCCTGTATCCTTGGCCTCTTCAGGCTCAAAAGTCGGCCAAGCTGTTACGGGCGAGGCTGACTTGGGAGCATTCTTCTTGTCGAACTCGGTTGCCATGGGTGTTTTGACAGCTAATTCCGGGAATGGATTGCGCTCCTGATATGACGGGGATCTAGGAGCTGTAGGATACCCCCCTGCTGTGGCTGCGAAGCTTAATAGCCCAGATGCTGGAGTTTGGAGCGACGCTGATCCTGGTGGTGGAGGCGCCTCTGCAGGCACGCTATCGTCTAGGCTCAGACCGAGCAGGTCCAATGATGGAGGAGCTGGTTTAACAGCTGACCGGGATGGTTCTGCTGGTCGTGGAGGAGCAGGTGCCACAGTCTCGAAATCACCAAAATCATCGCCATCATCTTCGTCGTCAAGATCGTCGCCACCGCCCTCAAGTTCAAAGTCGCCTGCATCAAACAACACATTCGGATCGCTTGGTCCTTGCTTCAGTCTTGGTCGGCGGTGCGATTCAGGCCAATCTTCTCGTATTGACGGAGCTGGTGCTGGTTTTGCTTGGTCTCCTGTGCTGACCAGGCTGTTCGTCATAAGCTCCATAGTAGAAGCGCGGACGACCCCTGGCCTGGGAGGTTCCTGCTGCGTTGTCACTGGTGCTTGACTTTGCCATTGGATAGGTTGTTGAAGAGCAGTCCAGTTGGCTGCTTGGGATTGTTGAGTGATAGATGAGGGTGGCTTGGGGTCTGATGTCTCGAAATCCCCCCAATCATCATCATCATCAGCCGCATCGAGTCCCGAGCTTTGAGGCGCTGGGCTGGGTTTGCTCTCACCCACGGCTCCGGAGCCAGCGGGTTGAGCTGTGAATGACGACCATGGCTGACCTGACTGAGGAAACCCAGTATTGCTGCCTGAGTTATTTTGTAGAAAGCCAAATGGATCTTGAGAAGCCCCGAAAGGCTGCTGCGATTGTGGTTGAGTCGCCTTCTGGCCAAAGGATGGTTGAGATGTTGTCGGGGGCGGGCTTTTCGACGCCTCATTGAACTCAGCGAAGAGGTCGGCAGACATTATGCCAGCTGGAAAAGCCGATTTTGGCGCCTTGTATCCCGTTGGCGCAGGAGTTGGGCCAGAGCCCAAGGAACATATAAAGTCAGGTTTGCTGAAGGTCTTGAGGTCAAGACAACAACCTTTGGAGGCGACCTGTACCAAGCGCTGCCTCGAGCTCAGGTCAGGCGTCAGAAGTGGGCCTAGCCCCGCGATGGAACCCTAGCAACCCTGACCAACCCCATCACGAGGCGGGCGGATTGCTTGCAGACCTGTCGCAGGCCATCTCTGGGAATCATCCGTCAATTGGTTCGTCCAAGTTCGGTGGTAGAAGCTGATCAAGACGTTCTATTCATTGAAGAAGTGGCTCATGGACAACACAGGGACAGGCCTTTGCGCACTGCCTAGAGTGTCTGGAATTAGGATGTACTGGATCGCCCAGTCGGAAGGCCCTGAACGTACGCCTGGAGTCGCAACTCACCGAAATTGAAGCTGTGTCCCACGAGCTACCGGCCTCTGATTGGGATTGCGATGTCTTCCCAGCTGTCGAGCCAGGAATGTGAACACTTTCCGTGATGTTCAGTACAAGACGGAGGGGTTGCTAAGTGCTGTGCAGTCGGCCAGTTTGCCCTCGCGTTCTCATTTCCAACGTCTAGGATGCATACCCAGAGGAATGAATGCTGTTTGGCGTGAATTGCCGCCGTGGTCAACAGCCCAAGACGTTTACCTCGAATGAGTCCGTAGAATCAGCTGGAGTTCCAGGCGCAAGTAGAGACATAGGGCGTGTTGAACTACGGTACCTCGGGATGTCAAGTCTTGACTTGAAGGGCGTCGTTAGCGCGGCCCACTCACGCCTTGTTCCGACATCTTGCGCCTTGCTCTGAGTCCGATCGAGTCTGGAGCATATCCTCGAAGGCAATGGTGCGGAAATTTTCAATGGGTGTATTCTACGGACGACTAGAAGGATCCACTCACTGTCACGCCCTGAAAGTAACCAGAAGTTTGTTTAGGCTTTCCTATCGTATTTATATGATTGAAGTCCGTACACTACTTTGCGACTCGCAGTAACACGCTTTGAGACGGCGTTAAACATCCCCCGAAGGACTCTGCAGTCACAATGACTTCTGACTCATTTGCCTATTCTACCCGCCAAGCGACGTTGCAAGATGCCGTCGCCGTCGCCAAGCTTGGCGCCTCAGTTTTCAGCACTTCCTTCGGACATTCAGTGACCCCGGAGCAACTTCGAGCATATCTCGATGATGCTTACAGCGTTGAAGCGACGAGAGAATCTATCTCCGATCCTCAGAAGCATATGGTTGTGGCCGTTGCTGCGGACGGAACGGTCATCGGATTTGCCCTGCTGAATCGAGCCAGCAACGAACCGTGCGTGGAGCACATCAATGACAAAATCGAACTGCAACGGATCTATGTATCTACTGCACATCATGGCGCAGGCATTGGCAAACGTCTTCTCAATGAAGTACAAAGCATAGCGCGGAAACATGGCTTCAGCCATATGTGGCTTGGTGTCTGGGAGGAAAATCACAAGGCACAGCATGTCTACAGGAAATCCGGGTTTCAATTTGTGGGAAGCCATGACTTTGACGTGGGTGGCGATATACAAACAGACCTGATCATGCTCAAGTCACTTTAAGCATGGAATGCGCCAGTTGGGACTTCGATGGATGCTGGCATCCGACGGCGACGCGGTAGACTATTGGGAGGCCCGAACGTATTATCTGTTCAAAATACCTTCGCGCCTATTTTTTTTTTGTACGAAACCCACCATTGGTGCTTCATGAGCAGGTTTCTTTTGCATTTTCTACGGACCGTCTTACTTTGTATCAGTTTATCTGGTGAAGCTCATCTTGGGTTTTGATGCGTATAAGGCACTACTCCCTCACTCACCACTTCTAGCTAAACTCCAATACTAACGACCTAATTCTCATCCTCGGCTTGCATGTGACGCAGTGTTCTTATCTGATACCTCTGAAAAATGATATTGTAACTGTATACACAGCACAGGTACCGGCAAGCTGGCGCCTCGGGGCTTGACCAATCTTCAGGGTTAGGTCGTGCCGACTTAACCCTGGCTGAGGTGGAACCCATGGCACCGAATCAGACTGCCCGCCTCTGGGCGAACATGACGCAGTGCCGTCCAACCTCGCTTCAACAGGCGGGCCTACTATCCGCTACGCTTCTTACACCGAACAGCTGGCACCCCAGCTTTCCGCACTTGAGAAGCTCTTTATGGCTGAAGGGTCTCATAAAATCTGATCTGAGGCTTTAAGCCGCAGAAGGACACGGTTCCATCGCAATGAGGTCCCTTGAAGAATCGCGGTAAGCCCTCCCCATGACGAGCCAGCCGTGAGTATGTGACCAACCGTGGATTGCAGGACGAGATGGCGCGAGACTCTGAATCACAGCGCGACACTGGAAGACCTGCAGCGCGCATCAAAGAACAATGGCGCTTCAAGTCCCTGTGTCACGGGCTGTCGCTCGGTCTGCTGGAAGGTGAGATTCCTTGGTCATACACATCAGCATGATGAAACTGCTCACAGGCCGCTGCAGACTTTCATACTGTCCGAAGGAAATCCAACTAGTACTTGGATTGAGGCACTAAGAGACGGGCGAAATCTGTACGCAAAGAACAGAGATCGCCTCCTGCAATTCATCAAACACCCAGAGGCACTTACTGAGTTGTCAGTAGATCCGCTCGCTGACGATGCCGATGTGAGAGCCCCCTTCTCTTTTCCTTCTCGGGAGACTGACGCCGCAGTAGTCTCCTTGGAATACTGTCAGAGAAGATGAGATCATCCGTTCCGAGATCCAGCAGGACGTTCAACGGCTTCCAGACGAGGCAAACTACCATGATGCAGGGATCCAGAACCTTATTCTGGACATACTCTTTGTTTATTGCAAATCGAATCCATCAGGCGGTGGCTACAGGCAAGGCATGCACGAATTGCTTGCCCCCATCCTCCATGTCATCGAACAAGACGCCCTTGACAGGACGAAAATTGGCGGCATCGTCTCGGAAGATGAGACCATGCTGGAAATGCTGGACTCAGCTTACGTGGAACATGATGCATATATCATATTTGCGAAACTCATGACACATGCGCAGGCATTTTACGAAGTGCAACCGGCCCCGGGGGAACAGTCGTCCCATTCTGGAGTCCCACGAACACAGGAACAGAGTTCAGCAATCGTCGAACGGAGCAAGTTCATCCACGAAATTTGCTTGGCCAAGGTTGACCCAGACCTTGCTACACATTTGACGGCTATAGAGATTCTTCCGCAAATCTTTCTGATGTAGGTATTTCTTACTGACTTGACTCAATCAAAGCTAATTCTCCAACCTGTAGTCGATGGATCCGGCTGTTGTTCAGCCGCGAGTTTCCTTTTGAACAATTTCTCGAGCTCTGGGACACCATCTTCGCCGTGGACCCCAAACTTGAATGTATAGACTTGATATGTGTTGCCATGCTTATTCGGATCAGGTGGCAATGTGAGTGCTAAATCAACAACTGACCTTGGCTCTGGCTGACGTTTTGCAGTATTAGAAGCAGATTACTCCGTTTGCCTCCAGCTATTGCTGAAGTATCCTCAGCCAGATAAGTCTCATGGTCCATACACGTTTGTAGATGACGCACTCTATCTACGTGGTCATCTCAATGCCGATGGTGGGGCGGCACTGATCACCAAATACACCGACAAGGCGCCAACAATACTCAAATCACCAGGTGGAACAGCACGACCAACTACTCCCAGCTTCAGTCGTTTCAATTCTTTCCGGCAAAGAGGACTTGGCGGGAAGTCGCCCCTGAACAACCCATCAAGGTATCTACAGCAACAGGGGGGTGTCGAGGCACTCTTCCAAGGCGCTGCTAAGGGTGCAAAGGAGGTCCTTGAACGGAGTGAGAAACTCGGAATTAATCAGGCTGTACGGGACGCTGTCGGTGAAATCAAGAGGAATGTTTCCAACTTCAGCGAGGCGCGCCACGTTTCGCAGTCTCCAAGGGCAATTATGAGCCAAGACTCTGCGCGTCAAGCTTTCACTGCGCTGGAGAGACGTAACAAGCACCTGGCTCGCATGCTTGATGAGACAGTTGACAGCCTCAAGTCGCTCTCAGGATCGAGTCTTGGGGACAAAGCCAAGAGCCACGAGCTCATAGAGGTAGCTGCGGCGAAGATTCAGTTTGTGAAGATCTACCTGGAGGATTCGTCAATGGATCTGCCGACCAACGATCCAGCGTCAGAAACAAGCCAAGAGGTCCCTACGAAGGGATCTGAAGTGCTATCCCCACCAATTGCATCGGCGAAGGACTCAGCGACCACAGAAACGGCACCGTCAGATGAGGCTAACATATCTAACCTCAATCTTTCTACTCCACTAGTCGAAGTGGACAAAAAAACCGAACAATCACAGCCCAGCTCACCCGCGACGACCTCGAACGGCGAGGAGGTGAAGGCAGCACGAGTTCTGAAGCCCAAATCCGTCACGAATCCACGGCCCTCGGCACCAATCCCTACGCGCTCAACCCTTGCCCAATCCTCGTTCTCGTGGATGCTTGAGCCGGACCGGTCATCGCCCACGTCCACTCCGGCAATCGCCAGCAAGTCGCCGCCTGTACAACACAAGAAGCGATCTTCTAATAATGCAAGTCGAGAGAGGAATGCGTTCTTGTTTGGTGAGGTTGCTACAGAACAGGAGGGACAGCGAGATTCTGATGAGATCTTTGGTTTGGAACCATTGGGGAAGGCAAAGGGAGCATCGTAAACATTGGCTACTTCATAGAACGAGAGGAGGACCTTCACATCTATAATCATATATCACTCTAAACGACCCTAGAAAGCCTTTGCAGCAGTCTGAATGTAGTCTATTGTTCATCAATCCTCAGCCACACATCCTGGCGGGTTGTGGCCGAGGCAAGGGCAGTCGCGAGAATCTGACACAGGGGCTGTCGGGAATGCTGAATGATCGCCGACAAGGAACGCAATGCATGCCCTGATGCCGGGACATGGGAAGAGCGAGGCATTGACTCTGCGCGACTCAGTCAAGTGAGTCAGGGTACATTCAGTATACTCGTACAATGTCCTGAGGTTGACGATAGTGAGGTGTTCTGGGCGTGGTTTATCAAATTGGGACCTGAGAAAGATGAGGCGGACAGCCAAATGCATCGAAAATTCAGCTCATGTCCACTAACATGGTCACAGGGCCGTCTTCTCAGCGATCAGGTTCCAAGATATTCACCGACAAACGCACAGCCATGCCAACGCGCATAAGGAAACACAGCAGTTCGCAACGGTATCGGTTTCTGGCGTCTCCCAACGGGCCGGCTACCAAAGATGAGACGAAAAAGCATTGAAGGAACGACAAAGCTCCAACTCGAAACTCGCCGACAAGAACACACGCCGGATCCTGGGTCCGCCGGAAGCTCTGGAAGAAGTCTCCTCTTTCGTGAAGAAAGAGAGACCCGCCCGGCTGCACGCGAAATGAGCAAGGGCATGGGATTGCAACGACCGTGCCCCTTGATCGCTCGCCCCGCTGACGTCGACGCGCCCAGGGTGCAGGCGCGTGCCTTGCGTATCCTTGTGCCAAGGCAGAACCGGTACCGACAGTGGGCTGGTAGAGGCCACCAGAGGGTAGACGGCAGGGGACCGGGAATTGGATTGGGGGGCATGGAAAAGATGGGGAGGTGGCTTGCCTGCCCCGTTGTCTCATCAATGCCAATGAGTTCCAACTCCATCACCTGGCGGCATTCCTAGGCCAGGTAAGGGTAGCTCATTGTTTTTACAGATGGCTTTCAAGTGCTGACAGGACGAGGACGAGCAGAGGAGGCGAATTCGCTTGACTGCCGAACAGATCCCGGGGATTCTGGCATCCAGGAATAGCAGCACCGTGTCCGGCCAGGATCACCATATTACAGTTGCTATACATAAGCTCAACGTCGCCACCGAGGCTAGCCAGCAAGTGGTGAACCTTTCACGTCGCGACACGCTGCCCGCTAACCACATGCTTCACAGGTCCCTGACTGGAGCTAATGCACTAACCTTCAGCTGAGCCAGGGCACGGCAGAACCATTTCGGTGAACTCAAAGAACGAAGCGAGCGCCGCCTGGGGCACAATGGCCGCTGTTTCAGCTGTCGCGGGTAGCAAGTTGGCCAGGGAGACGCCACTGGAGACGATGCGCCAGCCAGCAATGCCAGAATTGCCAAGGAGGAGAGATCCACGCCACTAAGGGACCAGGTTGGATGGCGGAGTGACGCGATCTGCGAGCGAATGGGACGGTCCCATTTCAAGGTGTACTTGGACTCGGGGAATATGATGAACACAGGCAAAAGATACTTCGACGCGGACGGTCTTGGAGTTTGGCTGGTTGTCTGTTGTCTGGTAGACGAGAAGTATATCTTGAATACAATACTGTAAACAAGAACGCCGAATAACAAGGTATGACGACCATGACTTGAACCTGTCGCATTGGGTCCGAAAGTGAAGTGCCCCGTCAGCAGTGTAGTGTAGAAAGCTGGGAGGGGTACTTTGCCGGGCCAGGATTCCAAGGCACGGCGCGAGGTACCTCTCCCAGGTGTGGCACTGCCTCCCTCCGGCCTTGCCTTAGCCTCCCAGAGTTGTCGTCGCACCACGTCCTCCCAGTTTCCTTTATTTCCTTCAACCTCCGTCTGACAGAACCTCCATCGCAATTTCGACTAGGAACCTGTTGTGGTTCCCGTCTTCTTTTTTTATTCCCTCGCTACGCAAAATCACGCTTCTCCCAGCATTCCGTCCTTTTCGTTTCCCTCGCCTTTCGCAACATCGCTTCTGCAGGTGCGGTGCTGGTTCATCTCACCCTCGAAAGTCTGAGACACTCCAGCTGAACTGCGGAACCGCCTCTTCGTTCCAGCGACCCGGCAGAAGCTTCGATTCCGCCGCCCTGCCACGCTCTGCACTGTTCTTCACGACGGATTCCGGTTCTGGTCGCTTCTCCATAGCCGGCACTTTCTTTCATCCTGGGGTTTCTTGTACCATCTTCCCACTCCAAAGACCCCGGACTACCATCGTCACTCGACCATCGTACCCAACTAGAACACGAACCTGCACGCACGCTTTCTTGTGCGCCCAGCTGCTGCACATGTCCGCTACTAGACGTCTTTGATCCTGGGTTACTGCTGTAGTCAGTTGGAGCTGTCTTGGTCCTCTGTCACCCAGCGTCCGTCGCTTGCCGTCACAATGCTCGCATCCAACTCTTTGCAGCCCCCCCAAAGTGGGAGGTCTCGCTTCTCGAAAGCCTTGCCAGCCGTACCCGGCCTGATGACTGAGAATTCACTTCCGCTAGTTCCTCTTGACACTCCTCGAAAAGACCTACCGCCGCCACCTCGACCTGATACTGCTGGCCGCAGCCAAGAGACGCCTTTCTCACCCCTCTCAGCTATCGCATCCCCCACATCTTCTGCGAGCACGCCGACCAGTATCAAGTCGAAGATGACAATTCCAAGGCGTCCGGTCGGTGCTGGAGCTGGTGCGAAGGCCCCTGGTCTTCCGTCAACGCCAGCACCTGCTCGGTCTCCTCTACCTGCCCCCGTTCAACCTAAAACGTTGAATCCTCCAGCGACAGCAACAGCGACCTCAAATCCTTCAGCGGCATACGTACCACCGCCTTCACCGTCTGAATCCTTGTCGAGTCTACTTTCTGCCTACTCACGAAGCTCAATCGGATCGCCTGTCATTTCATCGGAAGGCACCGTCAGTGTCCGCGATTCGCAGCAGACATCTTCACCATCCCAATCCGACAAGCTGTCCGACGCTACAGCGCTTCTCACCGCGTCCAGCACGCACATCACACCCGTCACCTACACCCCTGTTCCGCCACCCAAACAAGAGACAATCATGGACAGGACAGCCCAGCAGGAGGCATCGAACTGGCGGCCCAAACCTTCTCTGTCGCCTGTTCCGGTGGAGACATCGGCGCCGCCACCACTCCCAGCAAAGGACATGTCAAGGACTCAGCATTTCTCTTCGACAGCGTCTCAGTATCAGTCATCTAGTCCTGACTTGTCTGCTCCCTCACCGCCACGTCCTCAGATCTGGCGCCGGCGGTCAATCAATAAGAGCAAGGACTTACCTCCGCTGACGATTCATTCAAGCCATGGTTCCACGGCTTCAACCGCTCCCCAGGCACCTCCAAAACCTGATCCGGAGACGGCTTCAGTCCTTACACAGTCTACAACCGAAACCATCAAACCACTGCCTCCGTTGAGCACCACGAAACCGCTTCCGTCAGCTGGAGGACTCCCAGGCCGCAACGTGCGTCCCATGCAGTCAAAACAAGCAGACACGGAGGTGAAGCCGGACATGGGTAGCGAGCCGTCCAAACTGAAGCGACTTTCAGACAAGCTTCATCTGTCACGAAATTCAGCAGGAAAGGAGAACACCACCATAACTGAGCCATCTACAGCTGCAGGGCGGCCCCCTACCCCTGAATATCAGAAGGAGGATGTGAAGACGCCAATGCTCGCGACTTTCGTCTCGCCTGTGTCACCTGCATCTTCACCAGAGCCAGGCAGGGACGCTCCGTTCCCTGTATCCAAGGAGCCATCACCGAGTTTCGCGAATGAGACGCCCAGACAATTGCCCAAGCTTGATACTGGTTCAATTACACGGAAAGCTGTGGCGCCTGTACCAGTTCCCGACTTGCATGCAACACGCAGTGTGCCCGATTTGCGCTCCGCAACGCCATCGCCTCCCACTGCGCCACTGCCGTCCCTCCCTGCTGCAGCCCCGGCTTTTGCAGCCAACCGGGAACGCCGTCCAAGTGATGCTGCGTCCCCCCGTGGACGGGACTCCGTCGACACAAGCAAGTTCCCGCCGAGAGGATCGTCCGTGAAACCTGAAGGTCGCCATAAGATTGTCTCCTCGCAGTCGCTGCCACACACTGGATCCCCCGATAACGACCCGCGCCTGGTGCGCTCCAATTCAGGCAACATGATGTACCGTGGCCGTGATGGAACGCTGTATCCGGAGATGAAAGACCCAGGAACTCCAGACCCAAAGGCATCATATTTCCCAACGCACCCACAGGGACCGATCCCGGATGGCACAATCCTTCCTGCTCCTCCTTTGAGGAACTCGCATTACGTATGCTACCAGAAGCATCGCAACATGGGCCGCCGCGTCAACAGGCAATACCCGCTGGCTTGCCAGACTTGCGACAAGGCTGACGTCGAGGACCGCTGGGTTTGCACTTTCTGTCAATTGCGGATGTGCACGCCGTGTTACGAGAAGTTCAACGCCAAGGGCCGTGATCTGAAGCAGTTCATGGAGTCGCTGAAGTCGCCTGAGCTTCCCAATGTGCTCAGCTTGTCCTCAGGGGAACGACCTGGCTCCGCACTTGGACTGCAGATCAACTTCTAAAAGCACCTACGCCTGCATTTCTTTACCATGTAATCCTAACTTTACTCTGGCGCAATCGACGTCCTTTTCCGGCACTCTGGGACATGGCGCATTCTTGCCTTCCTTTTCTTCACACAATTTTCCTTTTCTCCTCATTCCTTCTCTTTTGTATTAGAATAGCCTCCTTTGCTTTTCTCTCATGACTATTACTGGACCGACGGATATCTCACTGTCAACCCTGGTGGTAGTAGAATACGACACTTAGAGGACGATGGCAGCCATGACGGCCTAGCACACGCTACGTATGGCTTGCGGATCTACACTTGACGATACCATGTGGTTTTATTCCCTTTTCTTGGGGTTTCTGACCCTGTTCGAGCGAGACATTGGGGACTTGCGGTAGAACATGAGGAACAGGAGGGGCTTTGGATGGGTATTTCGGGTTGTCTCGTAGTGTGGCCTTACATGCTCGTGGGCTGAGACGATCTAGGGGTTAGGTAGATTAATGAATGATACCCGCGTATTGGAATACAAATATTGCCATATCTCAACGGATCACAGCTTCTCGTGAACTCTGCAGTCCTCTCAGTGACAGCCGAGACACTCAATCCTCAACCCATTCGGCCTCGATGAACCACATCCTCGCCTTCTCCGGCTTGAACATCCTACTGAACTTGTACCTCTTATCTGCCCTAGTGAACAACTCTTTCCAATCATCCCCCTCCCTCTCCCTCGCATTCACCGTAACCTGCATGAAGATATCCAACGTCCTCATCGTTCTCTCCTCCACATACCCTTCCGTCCCTGGTTCCGGCAGTGCCCCATCATTGATCACCACCTTCGAACCGTTCCTCATCGCAGGGACTAAAGCTTTCAGGATCTCCACGCAGTACTTGTCTGCGAAACCATGGAAGATCATTCGGAAGAAGTAGACGGCTGCGCCGGTGACAGGCTGTGGAGTGAAAAAGTCGTGGGTGGTAAGGGACACGCAGGAGGTGAGGTCTGGGGGAACTGTGCCTATGGTTGAAGGTTGGCGCATGCCGGCGGTGTCTTGCACGATGAAGGTAAGAGATGGGAAGGCTTTGGCGATTTCGAAGGAGATGTAGCCCTGATTGCCGCCGAGCTGTGGAAACATAAGTCAGCATACAGTGATAGAACCAGCCAAATCGGAATATGCAGACTTACATCAACGACCGTCGAGTTCTCAGGAAGCTCTTCCCATGGATATCCCGACACCACAAGCGCAGCCGAGTAACCCTCCCCTCCCCCATGAGCCTGCATTGCAAGGTTATACCTCTTCCCCAACTCCTGGTTCTCCTGCAGCCAATCAAACCACTTCGTCCCATGACCATACGCCAAATTGACGCTCGTCTCATCCGGCTCCTCACTCGCCGGCCACTTCCTCATCGCACCCACGACGTTCCCCAGTGGTCTGAACAGGTCATTGCACATGAACCCAACCCAGTTCTTCAGGGGCTCATCTTCAACAAGCAGCCTACTGGAACGGGTGTGAGCGACATGCCCCTTGGTTGGCTCGGCGAAGATCCGATCGGTAATGGCGTGACGGATGAAGCGGCGGAGGTTAAGGACGGGGAGAGGAAGGTTGTTGTTTAGGGAGGAGGCCGCGGCGGAGAGGGCTTCGTAGGTGATTGTGCCGGTGAGAGGGACGGCTTCGGCGAGGCGGAAGGACCAAATGGCGTGGAGGGAGAGGTTGGAGACGCACTGTGCTCATTGTCATCTGAGGTCAGTTCAAATGTTCGCATGTTCATCTCAGATTACGGCGTGTGATGGACACAGATGCTCCTCTATGCACAAATTATATCGCAACTGCACAGCATCTGCGAAGAGGCCTTGATCAGAAGAAAGGACTTACATCCCAAGCCAAATACCGCAGCTTCTCCTTCGGTCCAAGTGAGATATCATGAAGTTCCTTCGTCAAAGAAATGAGGTCCATCCGCGCTCTGTGTGGCTCTTCATTCTCTGGGGAGATCGGGAACGCATCAAGACCATTAACATCAAACGACGCCGCCTCGAGGTTGTTCGCGGTGAGGTAGTCAGTAATCACCTTGGTTTTCTCGGCAATCTGCTGCGCGAGGTCGGACATGCGCTGAACAGAGGCATGAGCTGCCATCGCTGCAGAGATTTACAGAAACGCCGTTCAGGAGTTGCGTGGAAGTGAAAATCAGCGTTGATGATTTACTTGGCTCGCAAGAAGTCAATTCAAGAAACAGGTACGCGGAAGCTAAAGCCACCACGAACACCAAGAGCGCATCGGAGATAAGTCAGTCGTCCTTCAGGAAAGTGTACTCATGTGTCGCAACCCCCTCTTCCTTCGATCGACGCCAGATTGCTCTAATTGGTGACGACGTACATGGCGCTTGTTATGTCGGCGTGTATGTTGCCCAGCGCTGTGCATAGATGGCGGCATGCATCCATGGGGGCGATGCCAGCTCACAACTCCGAGCGCCATGCATGGGCTGAACAAGGATCACGACCATGTCGCGGGCTTCCCTGTTCAGTTTGAAGAGGGGCAAGAGAGGGGGAAACAACATTGCACAGAGCGGGGTTTTCGTGAGTGTTCATCTCCTGGCTTTTGATAAGCTGTTTGAGACGTATTTGAACACTTTTCTTGAAGATGTTCCCCCAGATAACCTCAGATGACATTGTCGTGGAAATACAAGGCGTGATGTGCTTGGAAGAGATTGGCCTAGAGGCCGACTTTCCCTCGTAGGAACGCAGTTGAGATACCCAAGCCATGAACATCGTGATGGTATAGTCTCATAACCCAATTACTTGTACTGTTTTCCCCAGTAATAGAATGCCATCCTTGAAACTCGTTGCCCTCTCATTCCAGTACTTCAGGCTTTTGTGCCGTGACGACATGGAACGGAACATATGCATGTTGATGAACATCGAAGAGACTCTTCCTCACTCCCACAAGGAATAACTCAACATCCGCAGCCGACCACCCGAGTCCCTGCGTACACGGTCGCATCGCGACGCCTTGGAACCCGTCCCCGAAGATAGACCTGTTGTACAGACCGACAGTTCGCAGCTTCTTATCGAGAGGCCAGGGGCCTAATGGGAGCTTGAAGGTGCTCTCTGTGGCGTTGACGAACTTGGCGTCTTTGACACGGTCGAGGTTGTGGCGCATAGAGAGAAGGTCGACGTTGAAAGCGGCAAGACCTTTTGTCACGACGCGAAGGAACTCGACGATCTGGTTGTCTTCGCGCAGGGTACTGTCGTCGCAATGTAGCTGGAACTTCATCTCCTGCAATTCAATCCAACCACCGGGTTTCAATGCTCTGGTGTGATAAAAGACAGTTAGCAGTGGCCTCAGAAGGTGTCGTAAGTGAGCGCTTACTTGTAAGCTCGCGATAGTAAAGTTGGCCAGTCGCGGATCGCAGCAGTCATATGTCGAATGTGCACATAATCGAGGCTGTTGTCCGGGAAGAGCCAGTCGGCCTCGGCGTCCTCAACCATGAACTTGACGTTTGGAGGGACCCATGATGGCTGGATAGGGCTGAGATCGATCCCTGTGATAACGGCATTCGGATACTCATCCCCCACTGGCAGACATATAATTTTAGCAGATGTAGTCAAACCTTAAGGCAGGTAGCCTGGCGGTAAGTTGTGGACTCACTGTCAATACTCCAGATTCCTGTCCCAGTGCCGACGTCCAGTATATTCTGTGGGTTCTTGAGTGGCGCATAATGCAGTCGCCCATTGCACAAGTTGAGGATCATGGCATGCTTCATGTCCTCTCTCTCCTGCTCAAGGTCGTCATTGGGGAACGAATAGCGACCTTCCTGGAACTTGTGATAGCGACGGTTGTTCTCGAAGTTGTAGTCTCGGACGCTGCTGCTGATGGAAGTGGAGGCACTGGACCCTGCGTCAGAGGCACTACCGTAGCCATCGTCGTCTTCGCTGGAGGTGTTGCGAGCGTTCGGATCCGCCTCGATGTGAGTGTCGCCTTCTGGCACTATGGAGGTGCTTTGCTGGGCTCCAGTCTCATTTTCTTCGACCGCCATGGTGGTCTATGTCCCTCTCGGTTTTTAAGGGATTGAATAAGACAATGGGTAGAACCTTCTTCTGCTGCTATGAAAAAAGAGCGATTGAGTGAGTGTCAGAGCTGATAGGCATCACATACAGACGGAAGCACAGTCGTAGGGACCCGGTTGGGGACGAGGACCAGCGTCACATCCAGCAGGTCATGCAAAGTGTCTTGAAAGCGGAGTCATCTGCTGTCAATGGTCAGACAGACTCGGCAGGATGTGCGGCCGGCTGGTCGCCGCGCTCGAATCAAGATGTCTCCCTGGTCCTTGTTGCTGATGCAGGTTGGAGGGGGTTCTGCAGCCCCGGGTGTGGCCGTCGGGTGCGCAAGGTAGTGGGGGTTTGGAGAGGAAGGATGGAATCAACAGATTGGGTGAAATGGGAGAGATGAAGGAGGTGAGGTCTGGCTGGAATTGGTGTGTCGATCAAAAGTCTGTGAGGCGAGCGAGGAAGAGGAGGACAAAGGAAAGTTGAAGATGAAGCAGGTGAGACAGACAGATGCTCTTGCCTTAAGCCACTGTGCTGGTACTTTCCCAACGACGCTCTGGCACCGCAGCTTCAGCCAATTCGATGTTCCGGTGGACGCTCCGACGCCCTCTCCAGTCGGCAAACCCCAGGGCATGCTATCTGTCGTGTATGTCTTTCCTTCGTGATGAATGCATGTGGCTGCAGCTCTACGCTTGCGTGTGCCCTTGTCGTGCTGCGCCAGGCAAAAGCAAAGACCGACGCCGCGTATGTAATCACGGCCAAGTCAGGCATAATCACGGCTTCAGAGGCTGGTTCGTAGTCTTGTTCGGGAAAAGAGGATGATCAGATGGTCCAAGTTATCGGGTCTGCATTCCAGTCGCTCGTCTACATACAGTAACGGGCGATAACTTTACTCGACTAGCTCGGTGAAGAAGGCATGGCCCCCCTGCGATATCAGCTTTTGGGTGACTTACACCCGTGGTCAACACCTACCAAGACATAGGTTGAGATAGCGATAGACTAGGTCCATTTGTTAGATGCCATTATCGAAGGCATTACAGATATCTTGAGGTCTCACGACCTGTACCGGAAACACTGTCCGTTCTCAATACGGCTGTGCTGGTCGTGACTTACAGCATGCCGATGCTGGTGATATCAGTGCTGAGCGATTCCTAGATACCGAGCTAGCTGGCTTGCTGGTAGTAGCAACATGTTCTGAACATTCAAATGTGCTTTCATCTCACGTATTATATTGTATTGAGGAGACCTAAAACTTCTACTAATAAGGTAGGAACGTAAACCTCCTTCACTTGTGTCTTGAGCGAAGCCAAGTACAAGAGCCCACGGGACATCTGGGGAGACAGGCGGCGCGCTGCTCTCTCGATAACCCGTAGTATGCCTATTCTGTACCTCTCAGTATATAAATTTCTGTTTCTTGAGATCCAGTCAGGCCTGCCTTTACTCAGGACTTTCAAGTCATCTTCTCGTGGGTCGAGACAAGGCTGCTTGGCTTATTACCTGCCAGGGTTCACCGTCCAGGGACTATGGCCATTGATGCTGAATTAGTGACATGAGCTCACCATGGTTCTGAACAGCACCCCTGACGGGTGGAAACGAAGCCAGATCAATATTGCATAGGCACCAAAGTCTACTGTGGCCCATGAAGGCCAAAGCATGAGAAACCGTCTACAACCCTGGCCTGGTTTTCTAGCTCAATGTGGGCCCATGTGCTATTGCTGGATCGCCGTCCTGGCCCACTGTCCACCACCACAGCACACCGCAATGGAAACACCACCACTCCACCATCTGTATCCCACATCACCATCCCGCCATGGCCTCCGTCCAGCGCACGCGTTCCCTGCGTCGCCCAGCTCCAGTCTCTACCGATCTGTCACCAGAAGACTCTTCTTCCGATAATCGCAACGCATCTCCTAGTCGCCTTCCCGTCAAGTTCCATACGCGAAGCAGATCAACCACAACAACCAAAGACACCGCGACGACCACCACAACCGCTACTACCAGGACACGACCTGCCTCCACTATACTCGCTCGTTCAACAGCCAACAGGGCCGCCGGGCCTTCCTCAACCTCCTCTCAAGAAACTACGAAACGTGAAACTTCCAGATACCCCCCTTCGACAACCCTCACCAGACAACAGCCTAGCCATGCGAGGCCGGGCTCATCCGGGAGCACAGCGCCCCTGAAGCGTGTCGCAACACACACAAGAGCTAAGAGCACGACTGCCAGCATCAATCCGTCGACAGTTCTCCGACCACCCTCCAGAGACAAAGCTACCGGCCCAGCTGCAAGGGCCCCAGCTACTCACAGGAGGAACATATCTGTCGAGAAGAGCAATGCCAATAATGCCCTTCACACACCCACGAAACCAAGTGCACAAGCGCCGCAGCCTCGATTGAGGCCAGCCTTCTCGACCCTTCAGCAGCATTATTCGCCCGCCAAATCTCTTGCCCCCAAGCCCCTGACCGCTACATACCTCGCTCCGCCCTCCCCTTCCAAGCTCCCCGCCAACATCGCAGCTTCGGCCGAGACAAACAGACTTCAATCTGAGCTTCTCCAGCTTCACCTACTCCACCGAGATGCTGCTGCTGTGGAGCAGGCGTGGCGCGAGAGTGCGAAACAGAAACTCGGTGAACGGTTCGCAAAGCTGGATGAGGCCAGCAGGGAGGTGGGGGCTTTGGAGAGAGATCGTGCAGAGGCGGAGAACGTGCTTGCGTTGAGAAGATGGGGCGGCGAGGACGGGCACATCGATCATAAGATCCAGGTGCTAGATGGTATCATGAATGGCGTTTGGGCTATGAGTGATGCGGGAGGCCGGTACGCGAGAACAGTTAGACGCTTCGAACGCTGGATCGACCGTGTCAACGAGATCGAGGAAGCTCGTAGGAGCGGAACGGCGTTGATTCAGGGGAGTGGGAACCTTTTCATCAGCGAGCTAGAAGCGGCATGGAAGGAAGAATGCCCCGGTCTAATTCGAAAGCTGGACGGCTGGCAACGACAGTTGAACGACCTTGGCGAAATGCCGCCGCTGCGCGAGGATGGAAGCCAACCGGCGAGCTTGATCAGAATGCTGAAGGGCTGCAGAAGTTTGGTGCAGACTATGCTTGCTGAGCTTGTGGTCATGGAGGATATCGAGCGGGAGGCATTGGAGAGGGAGGACGAGTGGATTGAGAAAGTGAACAGGGAAGATGATGATGATGATACCCCGAGAGCTGGGGCGATTTGGAGATCCTTCAATGGGCGTTGATCAATGCTGAGGACAGCGACAGTAACCTAGAATTCTTACGAGACATGGATCATGACTTCACTCCATGGTCACCTAGCAAACCCATTGGTGTCTGAATACTTTTCATCATGTCATTGACTATAATCAAAGGAAAAAGTAGCGGCGACGAAGGAAATCCATACGCGGCGGCCAATCTATAAGATATCATGACAAAGACTTGTCGTGAACATGTCGAAGCTCCGGAGGCATCAAAACGATACCCTCACTTCCCACGATCACCATCATGCGAAAATGAAGCGCTTTCCTCCCCCTGATCCCCCAAGTTTCCACTTGGCTTTAACTTGCTTTGTACCAACTCCTCTACAGGAAAGCTCTCCTGGGGAAGCTGACTCCTTCCACAGCCGGCTCATCGACGAACCAGCTGCACCGATCACCTGCGCCCTCGTTGACAAGGGCACAGGGCAACAAGTCATTCGAGTCGAAGATCTGCTTCATGACATCCTTCTTACCGCCACCGGTCGCGACGAAAGCGACGCGCACGGCATGGGTGACGACGGGAAGGGTCAGGGTGATGCGCTTCGGTGGCGGCTTGGGTGAGTCCTCAATAGGAGCGACCCAAGCATCGGTCTCGCGGAGGAGCGCGTGCCCAGGGAAGAGAGAGCAGGTGTGGCCGTCGGGGCCACAGCCGAGAAGGAGGAGATCGAAGATGGGAAGTCGAACGGAGTCGCGGCTAGCGAAGCTGTTGACAAGAACCTGCTCATACTGATCCGCCATCTCCTGCACATCATCCAAATGCTTGGTATCAATCGTATGCACAGTCGGCTTGCCCGCTTCCTCGGGAATCTTATCCAGCAGCTCTGCCTTCAATAGCGCATAGTTTGAGTCAGCATGGTCGAGCGGGACGGCACGCTCATCGGCGAAGAAGATCTCCCACTTGCTGAAGTCGAATTTATCGTCGGGGCCGGAGGAGGGAGCGAGGAGGGCGGCGGCGAGAGTCTTGGGGAGGGAACCGCCTGAGACGGCGACCTTGAAGACGCCGTGGCGGGCGAGGCCGGCGTTTTGGCTTTGGAGGATATAGGAGCGGAGGGCCGGGGCCAGGGCATCAACGCTGGGGAAGGCGTGGAGGTTGGGTTGTGTCTTGGGCATTGTGATTCGCTTGTTTGGGGACAGGCGCGAGTGAGAAGAGGATGGAAGCCGTTAGGTGCAAGGGTTGTGGGTAACGCGGTCGGCGATCAGCAGATGTGTGCCGGTCGGACAATGGTGATGGACTTTAGTATGAGGTCTGAGAAATTTGGCGGGAAGAGGTTGAGAGAAGGCTGGCGAAGAGTAGGAGGAGGAGTGTCATTGGTGGCGGGGTCAGGCTGAGTGAGGCATATGCCAAAAAAGATTACCTATGGCGGGGTTGTTCTTGGCTGGTGCTAGCTATGCTGAGCTATGCTGTGGCCGGGACAGGGCAGTCGTATCTGGGATCTGGACGAGGAGATAGGGAAAACATGTGAGGAGAAGGGGTAAAAGTGACGGATCAACAGTGATTTGAGCATCGAACGAGAGACACATGTCAGGTACGTCACTATTGGACGGTTTGTCGTCGTGGTGTGACCATGTAAGCACGCAAGTCAAGCTTAAGGTCAGAAGCCGTGTGAAGCTGTTGGTGCTGCGCGGAGCATGTGATTATCCCGCGGGGCTGAGTATAGGGTAGCTCAAGCTATTAGAGTTCGTCCAAAGATGGGGGGGAAAGCTGGGCCATTACTGGGCCACATTATCATCGCGTTACCAGGACCAGACAAGCTTGGTGGATCAACTGTCCTCGATTGAAAAACGTCACTGGCACCTGGTCATCAATCAGTTGAAGACAACGGCAATAAGCAATAACCAGCAGGGATATTTCCCATCATGGCGCTGTCTCCGCCATCAGTCCCACCATCACAAGTCATGTCCAGCAAGCATTGTCGAGTCAGACGAGCTGCACAAGGTGGCCATCGGATGCCCAAAAGCAGTAGGACCCTTGAAAGCTCCCCCCTGATTGCAATTTTGTTTTCGACGGCGAAGAAGAGGGGGGGGGGCCCTTAATCACGGGTGCATCGTGCTGAATCCTGTTCTGTTCTGGCAATTGAATGCATGGCACGACATGGGGTTTTGCCAACATGGACAGCGGCCAAGCGTGGCCACGTTCGATGACGTAGGGGCACATGTGCCCTCGCAACACGGGCTGATATGCGACAGCGCCGCAAATTACCTTACATGCAGTACTGGCGCAGCCTACGCCTCGTGTCGGTGGTGTGTCGGGAGAAGACGCATGTCTTGGCCACAAGGATCAAAGGTGTGCCGTGGTTTACATACGACCACACCTCTCCCAAAGACTGACCAGTCACGGATCCTCACTGGCGTATCCGCCGGAGCAAAGGCCACGGTAAGCTCTGCGCCGTCGTTCAAGAGGTTTTTGCCACTCTGGGTTGATGCCTGATCCAGGGTCCTCTTTCTTGGTGGGATTTGCGGCGTTGATTGCGAGGGTTTTATAGGACAATTGATGCTTCTGAAAAATCGCATGACGAATTGCATGTAACGGTTGAATAAAGTTTCATTAGTAGTTACAGGGGCGTCATAGTGACGGGCATGGCCTCTGTGGGCAGCTTCGAGTCGCCAGCAGAGCCCTGAAGATGACTTCGCCCCTCTCTATCATTCCAGTCTCCAGCGCAACAACATCCCCCCTCCCTCCACAGCGGATGCTCACTGTAGAGCCTGAAAGGAGGGGGAGGGGTAGCAAGGCACTCAGTCCAGCTGACCTATGCTGTGTTTCTCTTGTCTGACCCCCGCGATCGAACAGGAAAAAGAGTCGAGACTGTGGTTACCAAGAGGCACAACTGGCAACATGATCAAAGGGTCCTGCAGTGGCCCTGCGATGGCCATGGCACCCTCACCTTCGCCGCAATCGAGACAGGCACAAAGCAGGGAACCAAGCCTTGTGCATCATCCCGCAGTCGCCCTACGCTGCATCCAGGCAAGCCTTGACTGGGATTCTGTTGAACTATTGGGAACCGCAACCCGAAGGAAACGGCACGACACGCAAGGCCAACCAGTAGACAGTTGACTACCTTGCGGGAGAGGTCCTGACCACGCGATAGGTAGGTAAGGTAGCTTTCCCTCTGGACCGTCCGAGCCCTCAGAAGCAACTGGATCCTCCCAGTCCCTTGCCTCGCATTACCTGCAGACTCGCCATCGTCCTCAACCCCACCATCGAACCCACTCCTCCCACCACCAGCATCATCGTCACCACCAACTTCCTCCATCAATCTCAGCCTTCCAGCCAACGACCGTCCACCGAGCCAGCCACTCTTCGCCTCCCTCTCCGTCCAATCCGCCTCGGGACCTAGTCTTTCCAGACTGCCTCTCCACAGTCTTTGCTTTGTTTGGAATCCCTGGGGGCCCTTCTAATCCTGGTTTCCCACCACACCCGAACCCACCTTTGGACCCTGGATTCTCCAGTTTCTTTCCGCCAGTCTGCAAAATCGAATTCCCATCCACCTCATCATAGCTGGTCTTTCCGGAAAGTGTGATTCATGATTTTCGATTCCCTGTGATCGGCATTCTCTTACCTTTCCCTCTTTTCCACCGCGGCCCTTCCTTTTTTTGACACGCACACACGTCTCTTTTCCCCTGGCAAACCCACCTGACCTCTCGCTTCTTGGTGCTGATCCTTCCCACGCACAGCTGGGTATGTGGCTCCCTCACACTGAACGTCCTTCTTGTCCCGGTGTCTTGCTGGCTGACCCTGACTTACTTTGGGTAAGGCAGATCTTGTCCTTCCTCGGTCAACTTTTTTTTTTATTAACCAGCGCATGTGCCTCAGCTTGCGCAGCTGTGCCCCGCGATCTCTTCACTCTGACATCGTCATGAGCTCTCGCTGAGCTTGAGAACCCCAACTATCAATCCCACCAGGGCAATTGTGTTGGTCCCTCGCCCAGGGGATCGCCAACTTTGACGCCTTATCGTTAGGCTTTTAGAGGTTCGTTCTGTTTGTGGCAAGTTAGGATCCTGAGAGCCACACGCACCTCGAGGACTGTGTGATCCTCATCCGCCAGTCGTTCTCATGCTGACGTGACCGTTGCGCAGGCCGACGACATCAGCTTCCCTCAGGGCAGTATTAGAGTGTAGACCATTTTGCTTCGCGCCAAAAACTACGACACACTGCGCCATGGGCCACGTTCCGAGTACCGCATCGACTGAGACGCCACCCTCCTTCATGGAGGACGCTCGCACCGAGAAGCTGCTCGAGCGGCGACAACAGCTGAACGATGCACTCGCCAGCCTACCGTATGACCTGATCCTGTACCTGGAACGGGCTGTGGTTCATGCGGATCTGGCTTACCCCGACCTCGCCGCCGGGGACGCATATAGAGCGCTGCTTCTCACCGACGAAGTTTCCAATGAAGGATTCGAATACCACGAACAAGCTGTCGAGGCTCTGCAAATGTACCTCGGTCAGCCGGTCTCCGAGGTTCTTGCCTTCGGTGATCTATCCAATGACTGGATCCCTTATATGAGCGGCGACCCTGCTCAGGGTGCAGTCGCTGCTCAAGACCTGGCGAAGCTAGCTTCCGTTCGCGCCTTTCAGGTGCTGGCTATGAGCCTGCTTCTTTGCGGCTGCCTCAGGAGTGCAGCGACTTTCTGCGAGCGCGGCCTGGCGGTGTCTCCAGAAAATAAGGATCTCCTCGACACAAAGAAACATATTGACCTCGTCGCTCGACGAAAGTTGAAGCGCGATACGTATGAGGTGAGCGACCTTCCAGACTATGGACTGGTCCGTCGCGAGGTGTACCCGTGGAACACATATGAGCAAGACCGATACTCCGAGGACGCACTGCGAGTTCTGAACAAGGATTTGCAGTCCATGGCACCGAAGTGTGCCGTGCAGGTCGCCGACTTGCCGGTTCTTCTGGAAGGCGCGAGTGACACGGACGGGTACGAGATAATACCCACTTGTAAGCAGCTTGGTGTGTTTGCGCAGGACGATATCGAGCCGGGGGAAGTTGTTCTCCGGGAGTATTCCTTGATGACTGCAAATAACAGGCTCAAGGACCCTGTGTGCGATGCCTGTAGCGGGGAGCTGCCGTCACTTGGCGGCGCCGTCGAACCCGTAGGCTGTGAGGAGTGTCCCGACACTGTCTTTTGTAGTCAGTTCTGTCACGATCAGGCACAAAAGTGCTACCATCCGGCAGTGTGTGACAAGGACGTCGATGCTATCGCGAAGGATCCGGAGGCTAGTGAAGCAGACGAGACACTGTATCTTCTGCTTCTTTCTCGCGCACTAGCGCTGGCCGCTCATCAGAAAGTCCATCCCTTGGATGTGCGCGAGGTCCGCTTCATTTGGGGCGACTTTGTGTCCACGAGTTCCAACGAGATTGATCTGTCGCCCAAGGCAGGCCCACCGCCGACGTGGACACTTCCATTCTCATTCAAGTATAATATCGAAACGCCACTTCACATCCTGGAGAAGATGGATATCGACATCTTTGCCTCGCCGCAGTACGATCTGTGGGTTCTCAACACCTTGTATGCGAAGTTCCGAGGTACAGCATCAGCACGCAAGAGCTTGGTGGACGGTCGGCCAGATGTCGCAGCTGTGCATCCGTACTGGTGTCTTGCAAACCATGACTGCGATCCGAATGTGACATGGGACTGGGGCGGTAGGATGGTATTGAAAGCGAGGGAGACGCGGGTCGTCGACGGGCGTGCTGGAGGAATCAAACGAGGGGAGGAGATCCTGAATCATTACTGCGATATCGATCTGCCGGTGCAGCAGCGCCGGGAATGGGCGAGAGGGAGTCTTGGTGGTTGGTGCATGTGCAAGCGATGTCGAACAGAGGCATCGGCCGAGGAAGCAGCCGTCACGAGTAACGGAACTTCAACCAACGGTACATCTTGAGTGAACGGGATCGGGTAGGCCATGTTTTGAGTCGTTGACAGATCAATTCGGTGGACTCTTGGATCTGGGGGTCTCTCTGTTTCAATATGTATGAGCGGCAAACGGGCGCATAGAATATACGAGGAAAGCGCAATGATTTTCCTTGCTTCAGCAACAAATGATAACAAACGAACACATAATGATTTGAATGTGACTTGATAAGTGAAACTGTGAATAAATGGCTGGTGATGTTGAAAGGAGAAGGGCGCTGACCTGGGTAAGAGTACAAGATATGTAAGAATAAGGTGGCGCGCGGTGCCCGATGCAAGGTGTAGAAGAAAGCGCGAGAAGGCGAGAACGGGGGAGGTCGGCAGGACATGGGAGTTGGATGGGAATGGGGAAACCCCCAGACTTTCCCATCCATCTGAAAACCGGGATTTTGCCAGATTCCCACTGTTCAGGTCGCCCAGGCATTTTGCAGGTTCGTATTTGCTGACTGTCCACTTGCACACACCACACACATGCAAGACACACACGACGCACACAGCCGCGGCGCGGCGCTACAAGCGTACGTATCCGGAGGGAAGGTTGTGCTTGTGGACTTGGACTTGACAGGGTTGGTTTGGCACTATTGATTGTTGATCTTGAGGCGGGACGCGAAGAAGGTCGATCAGTGGATGACGTCTTGTGTGATGAGTCTGAGAGAATAATGGGAATGTTGGGATGTAGGAGTTTGATGTAGTAGTCGATCAGCAGCTATGACGTGCGGTGATGACTCGGTCGAGGCATCTCGTCCAATCGGTGCATCCAGGCCCAGCAGCCTTTCCTTTGCTGATCGCATTATGGACGTTATATCCGCTCTTCTACTGCTCTTCGGAATCATCCTCCGCCTCATCACCAATGGTTTCCCTGTTCAATGCATCCTCAAGCAAACCATCGAGCCCAGCCTGAATCACAGCCATCAGCTGCCTTGGTCATGCTCCCCTGCATCGTCGACGCCGTACTCCTTCGGCCCATATTTGTCCCCAAGCATCTTCAATGTCGCTGTTGAAATCACTACCCGCCATGGCTGAATCTCCATATCCCTATGCGCGTACCAAAATGCCAGTTCCTGCTCAATCCGTTCCAGGTTCAGGCGACTATTTACCAGCCGCTCTGTGTCCCAAAAGACGAATAACATCTTTAGCAGCCCAGATTCAGTGGGATCGATGAATGTATCCTGCCAAAACTCATCTGAGCCTCTGAATGACTCGTAGAATCCGTTTGGCCCGAGAAGGTCGTCTGGTTGGTATGCCGGTGGGTTTGCGGGCTCTCGTCGAAGGTGCCTTCGTTTGATGCTGGCCAGAATATCCCATAGAAATACCTGGTCAGATGAGCCTTTCGTGTATCTCATCATCTCACACCGTCGATCGACACTTGTTTCTGGGGAAATCAGCTCTTCTAAGAACTCGACACCGAGAGTACCAAGACGAAGCAATCCCTCATCCAAATCACCACTGTCTCTTGCCTCCCAACCGAACATGCGGAGCTGGGTCGTTCCAATATCAACTGAAGGAATTGGAGCTACACCTTGGCCTGGCTGTGGGCTTGTCCCGTCGAGTCCTTGGATTACGTGTGCCTTGAGCTCGCGGTGGAGTTGCAGATCTATCTGCACCCACAAGTCCGTTGCCTTGAAGTCAAAGTATTGCACTAGACACGCAAGTTCTTCGACTTCCCATGGCTGGAGGTTGCCTGGGAATATATCTGGTAGCATGGCTACGGCGAGGGGGACTCCACCCCAGGGTCCTCTGCCGATAGATAGGTGTTTGAAAGCCTTTGAGAATATCTCAAGGCGGTAAACGGCTTTTTCGAGACGGCCTTGTTCACTTCGACTGAGTCGCAGGAGTTGCTGTTGACTACCGCTGGCTCGTTTCGATTGCCCAGTCGCCAAGAGCTGTAATTGCGTTCCCTCTGATCGTCCTGAGACCCGCTGCCAACGTGGGCTGAGAAGAGGCATAAGGTCTCCAATCAGATGGTTGATGATCCGGTCGACAAAACCATGGAGCTTAACGATTCGTACGACATCCTCGTAGCTGGAAGGACATCGCGGTTTGCAATTCCCTAACACATTAGCAGTCATGAACCTTGCCATGATTGCCTGACGCTCATGCATCGACTCGACTCTGCGGACATCAGGAATGTTGACAGAGGCAGCTGCATATCGCAAGGAGCTAGGGTTGACAGAGCGCTGTAAGACAGACCACAGAACTGTTTCTCGCCTCTCGTTGAAGCCCGACCAGCATCGTCGAAAAGTGCGGAGCAGTGAAGATAGATCGTGCAACGAGTCGACGGATTGCATGACGCCAAGCAGCAGCTCCGTCGGCAGGGTCTCAAACCTGGGCATGCTTTAATTTCATGTGTAGATGGGAAGCAGGTTGCAAACATCTGATGATGGCCAGCGCATCATTAAGGATATGACCGTCGGTGAGAAGAAGGGAGGAAGAGAATAGACAAGTCAAAGAGGCAAAGGCAGAGGCAGAATGGAACAATGATAATTATTAAATAGGATGAAGGTATCATGGACTGCATTTGCGCTACTTAGACTCATGGATGCTAAGATTGAAGGTAAGGCACTCAAGGTTCACCTAGCATAGACTTAGGATCAAGCCTGTATCGTCGCAAATGTATAATATGATACCAGGAAACCTGTTTTTATCGCGGTCAACCCATTCAGAAAGCGCTGCTGATCCCAAATGCAAAATTCTTTTGCTCTCTGTGCAACTTACTTTGACCCTGGCAGTGGTCTTGGTCCCACGATCTGCCTCCTCCCAGCCCCGATCCCTTGACCACCTTTGTTCTGGCTATCTCCTCCAGTATACCCACTCCACTGCCCGACATCCCAGCGGCCTCCAATACCTCCTCCGATACCGTCGACTCCATCTCCGCTGCGCGCGGCGGCGGCAGTCTCCTTCTGAGCCTCTTCCCACTCCTGCTGTCTCTGCCGCTCCATCTCCATTTCGCGTTCGAGAAGTGACTTTGACGCCCAGCCACCAGCCTTGGTCTGAGTTTGTGACTGCGCTCGTCGGCGGTCCTCTGCGTCTTGCTCTGCTGAGCCACCAAGCTCGCGTGACCAGGTCTGTTGAGGCGAGGCTTGCGGTGGCGCTTGGTTGCGAGACAGGAATCGGTCTGTGCGGTTGGCTTGGCTAGGTGGTGAGGTGAATGGCGAAGAGCGCTGCTGAGCCGGCGCAGAGGGAGCGGGTGAGCTGTCCGTCGCAAAGCTTCTTTGTTGAGATGGAGGAGATGCATAGGTTGCGGGATCAGGCAGTGGCCGGCCACCAGTATTATGGGTTCTGACCTTCGGTGTTGAGGTGGGATCGGGGAGCGGTCGTGGTGACTTGACTGGCGGAGATGACATCGGTTCTGGTGTTTTTGAAGTCGCTTGCTGATGTTGTTGCCACTCTGTGCGCAGGATCTCCCTCTCATCCCTCGACCACGAATCCTGACGGCTCGGAGGTCGAGCCGGCCTGCTCCTAGATCTGGACCGGGCTTTCTTGTCGCTGCTCGGCGCAGGACGTGGTCTTCCTTGCCGCTCACGCTCATATTCCGCTTCTCGCTGTCGGGCTAGCTCCAGTTCCTTCTCCAGCTCCTTCACCCGATCGCTGTAGTTGTCACTGCTGTTCTTCTGAATTTCTCCCTGCTCAGCTTGATACTGGCTGAGGTATTGGCCGCGTAGTCGAGCATCGCTGTTACCCCTGGAGCGAGCCTTCTGCTCTTTGAGACGGGCTTCAGCCTCCTCTTCTTCCCTGCGACGCTTCTCTTCCGTCAACTTCCATTGCCGTTCTTCTTCTTCCCACCTTCGCTTCTCATCCTCTGCCTTTCGGCGCTCTTCTTCCCTCAATCGCTGCGTCTCTTCTTCCCAGCGGCGCTCTTCCTCAATCCGTGCACGCTCCTCTTCCTCTTGGCGCCTTCGCTCCTCGTCTTCAGCCTCTTGTCGAATGCGCTCCTCCTCGGCCTCCTTCTCGCGCCTAAGCTTTTCCTTTTCTGCAAGGCTGGGGACGTGTGGACCAGCACTAGTGATCTGTCTCCGACCTCCGAAGGAGATACCAAGATTGCCCTGACTTGCACCTCCCATGTAGCCATACTGGGCAATGTTCCAAGCAGGCGAGGTAGCACCTTCATGTGCCTTCTTGCTCCAACTAGTGACAGGACCCGGTGAACTAGAACCATTTGTTGGGCTCTTCGTGGGGCTCCATCGTCCTGATCCCGACTCTCCTGTCCTGGAGGGCAAGACTGGCTTGGTACCACCGTAAGCGGACGATGCGTTGCTGGTAACCGACAATCCACGGTCCCTAGCTGTTGGGGTTGCCGGTCCGGTCTTCTGTGGGCTGATGGCTCCAGATCGACCTTTGCCGATCGCTGTCGGGAAATTTTGTGGGTTTACCGCATTGGCAGCCCTGCTGAATGCACCCAGGCACTGAAGAACTTGGGCTGGGTCTTTTTGCTCGTACAAGTCGACAGTTAAGAATGTGTCGTGCTGGTGGAGGTTCAATGGCGGGGATTGGCATGCGCGCAGAAAGTGTGAGATATTCTCCATCTGGACGAAAGGCATCGGCGACTGCTTGTATTTGATTCCGGGTGCTGGTATGGCTAGGTTGACAAGTCTGCGCGACTAGGGTCAGCACCTATGGACGACGGCTTCATCCTCTGCCATGGCACTTACTTGCAGAGCGCAACTCCATCTTTCAGTCCTTCCAAAAGGTCAGACGACGGCAGCTTCTCTCTCAATGTCTCTTCGACCCAGCTCCGTGCCTCATTCGCTGCGGCTGGTGTATATTTATCGAGGCGCATTTTGCGCAAGTCTTTGTCGAGCGACGATACCGACGCCATGGTTGCTGTATGTGTTGTAGAAGTCAAGAAAAGGTCGATGAGAAAGACTCGGATCGATGACGTGCGTATGTATTGTTGTTTCAGTACTGTAATGCGACCTCTCGCGTGTCGCCTGGTCCGTACGCTGCCGCCTCGAGGCTTACGTGCTCAACAGGGCGAGGAGGGGCAGTTTGTGGTGGTTGGAATGTTTGTCGTTGTCGCAGGCAATCAGCGTCTGGGCGGTTGTCGCATCACAGGCAGTCGAGGTGCATAGGACGGTCGAATGCTGGGAGAATCTGTGTGAGATGAGGAAATTCAATGCAGATCGCTGTCAATGCAGAGAAAAGTGTTCCGTCTGTGCCGCTGGGGCAGGAAGAGGAGGATTAGGCTGCTCGTTAATGCGAGAAGTGACTATAGCGGCGGGCCAGCATGACGTGGGCTGGGGTGGCTGGTGATGCTGAGGTGGGCGGTGGCTGGTGTGGCATTGTGGCGCAAACTTCCGTCAGTGTCGTCACCACTTTGGGTCTAGCGCCGTCAATTAGACATCAACGGAGCTGGTCGCCGCCATCGAAATCCAACGTCTCGAGTCCTCGCATCGTCCATATTTCAGGATACAGCGCCGTCCTCTGCCACTTCCCTCATGTCTTCACGGCGGATTAGTGTCTTTTCCCAGACATGGTACAAATGGAAGGCCCTTCGACTGCCTTGGCGCCGGCGCATCCTCGTTGGTAAGCTTCCGGCAACCATCCACTCCAAGCTACTGCAAGACAACCCTCTAACTTCTATCCCTCTCCTGCTAGGCTTTGATCTCGATGGCAACACATTCTGGGAGTTTCGTCCTCGCGGAGTCGAACGATGGCGTCGCATCGTGCACTACCCACGCTCGACGCACTACTCCGCCGTCAAAGTCAGTCCACTCTGGCACCAGTGGTTACGGTACACCCGCGATGAACCTCCGAGCCTGGACGAACAGCAAAATGAGGTCGTGAGACAGGCCAGGATGAAACATCTTGCATCCGCTGCAGATGCTAGGTGGGAGGCGAAGCCCAGATTGACGGATGCGCCTGGTGCAGCCACCGGCCAGAGAGCACCTGCGATCGGTTCAGCACAACATGCTAAAGAGGCGTCGAAGGGACCTGTGGCAGACACAGGGACTAATGCTCAAGCTGTCCAAGAACAGTCACAAGCAGCAGACCCTTGGGCTAAGGCGAGGGCCCAAGGACCAGGTGAGAAGTGGCAACCTGCAGCTTGGACTCCGAATCCATCGAAGAAGACATAAGACCAAGACGACATGCATGACCAGAATGAGCCAGATGGGGATAGCAGCTTTAAAGTGTATCATATTGTATATCAGTTCAGCCAGAACCTCCAACCCATCCGGATACCGTTAACGCCGGGCTTGCTGTACAAAACACTATCATAATTCATTAAGCACATGCAGCTTTGCTGTAGCTGCAGAACCATCAAGTCCCAAGACGTGACTCTCATGACTTCGCCATGACTTCCACCAGCATCCTTATCCGTTCGCCAGATCTCATCAGAACTTCTTGCGCCCGGCTCTCTTCACGTTGTGTTTTGCTGTTTGCGCTTCTCTTTTTCTTCAGCTTTGCATTTCGTGCCGCAATCCCCTTCTCAGCAGCCTCGATCAGCCCGTCCGAAAATTCTTCCGTAGTCGAGGATCCGTCCTGCCAAAGAAGCTGTAGCGTGCTCTCTACCACAAGTGAGAGCTTCGCGTTGTCGTCCACAGCGCTGGTGTTTGCTGCTTGGCATATGTAGTGTTTCTTTGCCATCTCAAGCTCGAGGAGGTTATCTTCATCGATGTCGCGAGGGATCTTGCTAAGAAACAGGCGGAGCAGGTCTTTGACTAGGGCGTGTTGAGATATTCGCCCAAGAGGACTCGAGCGTGTCGTGATCAACATAGCAAACATATCAAGAGAAAGGTTCTTGAGTTCGCAAGCGAGTATGAGGTAGAGATCCCCAAGATCTTGTGGTTGTAGCACGTCCACAGCAGCAGCTATTATCTTAAACAGCCGCAGCCGCAATTGGATCGACTCAACATTGCCAGACGATGTGGGTGCAGGAGGTCGAGACCGCCCATCTTTGGGCTTTTGTGGTGTAGGTGGCTCCGAAACCCCCGAGGACATGGACTCCTCGTCGAAGTAATCACCAAAGCGATCGTTCTCCAGATCAAGGCCAGTGTCCCGCTTGCGCTTATTTGAGGACTTGCGGGGGCCGCGAGATTCTCTGTCGAAGATTTCGGAGAACGCGGCTGAATCCTTTTCTCCAGTTGTAAGCATGGCCCTGATGAGCGTCTTGCAGCCTGGTCGACCACTCGATTCCTCCAAGTATTGTCCAATGATGCTTTGTTGCCGCAAGGTTGGTACCGCCTCTCCGGTTCGGCCAGAGAGCTCATGGCTTTCCAGATCAAGTCGTGTTCGCTCGTCCCAGTCCTTTTCCAGAACATCGAGCACAAGACTCAACCACCGTTTCCAGTACTGCCAGCGATGCGGATGCAGGGTGCTACATCTGAACGCCCAGCCAATAACGACCCAAAAATCGCGACTCCGGTTCCAAACGCTACTGTCGTTGGACATCTTCCCCCGTAGGCGATCATCGTCACGATCTGACTCGATATCAGAAGCGTCGCTGTTGTTTCCTGTGCTGCCAAAGCCCCCTCTCCGTGTCCATCTCGGCAAGCTGTGAAATTGAAAGGCTGTGCGGAAATCGGCGTTCAAGGGACCAGCGATCTCGAGCAGGCTACGGAGATAGGCTAGCGACAGGTTCGCGACGCTGCTCTGCTCGGGCTTCTCGACTCTTGTCGTATAGAGAGGGTGTATGGTGAGTGTGCTCAGGAGAGCGATATGGCTTGCGGGAGGGACAGCGACAGGTTTGGTGGCTGTTTGTCGTTTTGTTGCCCCAGCGGCGAGGGTGCTGTTCAAGAGGTTTATCGCTGGAATATCTGAGACTAGTTAGCTTGTCTTCTGGGGGGAAAGTCTCAAGAAAGAGCTTACAAAGCTGCTCCTCTAAAAGGATCTGGCAGTGCTGTTTAAGCTCAATAGGCAGCTGTCGAGTCGCACGATACGGCGAAGGCCGACCATGGACTGGGCTGCTCGCAGACGTCGAGATGTCACCACTGGAAGCGTTTGCTGTGTAGAATGAGGCCGGCGATGAGTTTGAGCTGTGCGGCGAGGTGGTCGCAGCCGCCATGGCGATGCTCAACGACGTGCTCGACGTCGAGTTCGGGGAGGTTTAGGCGACTGTTGGGCGACAATCACGGACGGCCAGGATCCTTGAAAGGGACGCGGCAAGATGCGACGCGCCCACGTACTAAGGTGGGAGTTTAATGGTGTTGCGGCAGGCGCCCCACCACGCCACGAAAACGCCACAGGCCGCGATCCACTCCTTGACGACTTACACACTTCTGTTGGCAGCGTGGGACTACGCGCATGGTCGCTGACAGCCATATAAAAGCAGATGCAGTTGCTCACCTTCGAGGGGAGGGACTTCGCCATGAAGGAACATTGGTACCCTATTGGAAATCCTTGAGCGCGAAGCAATGCACTCTCAACACATAGCCTTTCGAACTCAGATGGAAAGCAAATCAAGTCTCCTGGGATTGTGAACTTCCGTTTGATTTCTATGTTCTAGCCTGCCATTCAGGCACCCCAGGGTATTCCGTCGCTAAGTTTGGAGTTTATTCCAAAGAAATGTTTTGTTTGCACAAGAAAGTAGCCAACAAGGCCAGCTGCCCCGTTCTCGACCAGGTTGATGAAGAACGAGGAGCCAAGAAGGTAATAAAGTAAAAGAACAAAATACACTCTCCCCAAGAACTGAAGTTTTCTCCTCCGGTGAGGCCTTATGCCCCTTGCATACTGACACATTCAAGCTCTTTGAACAATGTCTAGTGGAGGTGACCGTGGCTGTGGCGACGGACACCCTGTTGGTGGACTTGTGCGTGCTGGCGAGCCTTGATCGCCTCACTAGATGCGCGGGCTGCGTGAGAACCACCAGAAGACGATGCGTCACGATTCTGCTTAGCTGCCGCAGCTGCCGCCCTCTTGGCCTTGCGAAGCTTGCGAGCCTTCTTGCTCTTGGAGCGCTTGCAGGTCTTGGTCTTCTTAGGCTTCTCACTTGCAGCCTCGGGCTTTTTGATGCCGACATTGGCCACAGGGCCAACAGGCGCCTTGACTGTGGGCTGCGCGGACCCATACTCAGCGGTAACGGTAGGGACACTGACAGGCACCTCTGTTGCAGCTTCCTTGTCGTTCTCGGGTGCTTCGGGGCTCTCAATAGGAGTTTCTTTGTCGGAGCCCTTGTCGGACCCATCGTTGCTGGAGCCACCATTGTTGGAACCTCCGCTACCGGAGTCGCCACTGGAGGGCATGTCAGGAGCAGCGCCGTATTCGAACCCAGAGAGAGGGTTAACGCCGGGGAGCTTAGACATGGTTCCAGTGCACTTCTCATCACCCGCGGGGTTGGGGATCTTGCAGTCCTCGGTGTTGAGTTGGACGCCTGGGCAGTGGTTCATACCCTCAGTGCCAGCATTGCAGTTGTCAATGATGTTCTGCAGAACATCCTCGTCCCAGCCCGCCATGAAGTCAGCGTGGGAGCTGTATCCAGTTACGTCACCGTTGGAAAGAACAAATGGCTGCTTCTTGTCATCAGGAGTCCAGCGACTGGCGAACTCGGGGGTCTCCCAGTAGACCTCAAGGAAGAGATGAGGAACATGCATCCAGCCCTTCGGACAGTCCCATTTCCCATTCTTCTGTTCGGGCCAGGCCATGTTGTTCTTGTAGTCAAGCAGGCCCTTGTCAGGGTTGTAACAGGAGGGGAAATGAACATCCATTCGGAGGGGCGAGTAGAGGCGATCGCAGTTCTGGCTAGGGAAGCCAATGCCTTCACCGGACTTGGGGCCAGTGGCCATGCCGAATGTTTTGCCGTTTGAGTTCGTAGGCCATGAGTCAGTTTCCTCGGAGCGAGGGCAGACCCAGCTGATAGGGTTGACGGGTCCATCTAGGGGGTTGAGGTTGAGGCTGGCACCAGCCTCGGGGGCGACGCGTGTCATCGGGTCACCGCTGAAGATACCAAGGCCTTTGGGGAAAGCCTTGATGTCATCATTGGTAGCATCGAAGAAGTAGTAGACATTCACGTACATGACCTCGACCTCTTCGAAGTTGTCCTTGGCCTCGTCGTGGAAGTACAGCTTTGGGAACCAGTAATTGCTGAAGTCACCCTTGATCATTGCGTTGGTGCATTTGGACTTCATGAGGTCCTCACCAGTCGATCCAAGGCCGAACCCACTGCCGCCCATGACCTGATGAGCGTGTGTGGATACTTTACCAGGTGTGACGAGAGGATCGACACTGCCCTTGGTGAGGAATTTGTTGGTGAATCGGAGGACTGCGAAGGTGCGGTCATCCTTGGCTGCAGAGGCGACGGCACCCAAGGCCGCAATGACGGCGGTGGTCGAGATCTTCATATTGCGCGAGACTGATGAAGAACCGTGGGAAGTATTGGGTCGAAAAGAAATGTCAAGTCGTTGTAAGTGGTCTCTGGGACGACGACCCTGATGTAAGTGGGAAAGATGGTGGTTGAAGAGTTGTCGAAGGTGTTACCGGAGCACCTATATTGGAATAACGATCGTTTCGACAGAGCCTAGCTCTTGTAAATAGCTGTGAAGCACTGTAGGCTGGAAGCTTTGTATGTCGGGAAAAGAATGGAAAGCAAACAGACAGAAGGTAGTCTGGCTGTGCGAAGACGAAAAGAAAGGACGTGCTCAGCAGCGACACGGACACACAGATAGAAGAAAAAGAGGTGAAGGGAGAGAAGAGGGAGAAGTTTGGAAGCCAAGCGACCGGTGGGAAGCAAAAGGGTTATACTACCTCCTTATTAGTTGGCAGCACACAGTCATCGCCAGCAAGGAGGAGCCGTTCTTGGGATCGTGGGACCAGCATATCGGGGCGTGGAGGCGCTGTGGGTTCGGGAGGTGCGCCGGGGCCCGGCGCTGGCGGCTCTAGACAGGGGTAACCCCTGGGCGAGGGAGACTTGTCCTGTCCCAGAAGGACAAAGTGATCCACTGACAGGATGAAAGGCAGGGGGTGCATCAGGTCCCGAGCAAGGGTGGGTAGGTTGAGTAGGACAACATGGATGGATGTGATGGTTGGGAGTAATCGTGCGCAGGTCTGCTCATCATTGCAGCACTTGCTTGGTCACGTACTCCATACATTGCAGAAGGCTGACCATTGAGCTTTAGCTTCAAACCTGGTGGCGTCCTCCATCTCGGGCTGATCGCGGGTTGTTTGGATGAGATTGTCCGATGTGTGCTTTATGGGAGCGAGACGCCGACAAGCCGTGGTGATGGAGATCGTGAAGCAGGCATGGCCACGAGGAGGGCTATCCCTTGATTCAGGACGCAGCCACTACCGCTGATGAAGATGAAGCCATCATCAGTCAGTGGCTGAATCCATTTTTACCACCCTTTTACCGTTCTGCGTGGTGCCACCACCGAAGTCGCTATCTATTTTGCGGGAGGTTTTACGGGAGGGCAAGTGGTGGCTGCCCTGATTCTGCCCCTGTGTCCCTCACTTCGCGCTGAACAGAGGCAGCTGCCAGCAAATCAGAGGCCTTGGGTGCCTGACGCTAGGGCACGCCCTTCTAACGGGAACCGGCTGCCACACCCTCTTTGTTGGCCCTACTTCTTTCAAGATTGTTTTCTCCTCCTCCGCCAGCAGCGGCCAACCCCTCCAAAGCATGGCCCTAAACCTTGAACTCAGACATTGGATGCGCCATCAGATCCAGCGTTCCAACGTACCGACGGTCTGGGCAAGCTCCACCTGGCCTTCCAGATCCCTCCGCCAGGGTACGCTGCTCAGGCGGCCGCCCTGTTGCAAACCTGCTAGGATCTGGGCCCCAAGTGCTCAGGTGCTTCCGGCCAGGAGTTAAGTTAAAGGACCTGCGAACGCACTGGAATGAGGAAGTCATGCGAGACATCCGAGAGTCCGGACGGGTAGCAGCAGTGGCGACGTGGCTGTGGATAGCCTATGTGCGCTTGCGGGCGCCCGACGAATGCATCATGCCGCCGTCTAAAAATGAAAGAAAAACAAGTTTCGAAACAGAGCCAGCATGAGGCCCCAAATGGCCGGGTGCTCCAGCAGAAAAAAGCACAGCTCCCGGTCCGTCACCATGTCCTAAGATCACACCCCTCGTCTCGTGGTGGCCCATCCTCGACCCGTGGCTTTGAGACGGTGAGCGAGTTCTCGCCATGGTGTTTCGTGCGGTGTAACAACAGCTAACAACCTGAAGCCCTCCTCAGTAGAACTCAAGGTGATTCGATCCACGACCACGCGCGTATGTCTTCAAGTCTTGCCTTTCCATCCTCCATCACATGTCCTGGAAGCGGCGGTTTGCTCCTGAAACAACGCTACTGAGCAAGGCGCTCGGATCTTTCTGCAAGCCTTATTAGCGCAGTTGCTCTCCCAGGCCCGTCTTCCTCGTATGTGACGGCCTGACAGCGATCGTCCTGGATCCGCGTGTTCAAATGATGCACAATTCGCCTCTGTCTTACTTCCTTGCTCTTCTTTACTCCCCGTTGAGATTGCGGCTCATCGCAGTGGCACTACGATTCACCGCGAGGCGATCGCGGGAGCTAAAGAACACCTTATCCTGACTGACCCAGATCCAAGCCTCTGCCGTGCCCCTCCTCCGAGTCGGTGAAATACCGCTGCACAGAGTACCAGCTAAGCTGATCTCCCGATAAAGTCAACACGCTACGCTCCTTTGTGGTAAGGTGGCGTTGGATACCCCTGCCTCCCATGAAACATTAGCCGGTCAGGATTACGCGGTGGACAGAGTACGAGGCATACGCTGGAGGTGTTGAAAAGAAAGTATTCTGTACTTTGACCAGGCATGGAGCGCGTATGGTCATTCATCTCATTGGGCTACATATCGGTTTGCGAGTGACAGTGACAAGTACACCGGGTTGAGCACGTGCGCCGGCAACTAATGATGTGTTGGATCGATACTTGATGCGTTCGGTTGGGCAAAGGAACAATGATGTTGACTTTGTGTCCACGGGTCGTAATCTTGCTTTGTATGCTTGGACTGGTCTTTGAGTAACCACCATCTTTGACAACTTGGAGTCGACAAAAGAATGAGCGCTCTAGAGATAAGATACCCTGGCTCCTAAGCAATGACGAAATCGATCTGACTTCCGATTCCGAAGGCTCGAATATTGAAGCCCATTTAAGCAGCTTACACATTCACTAAGTATCACATATAGGTACATAAGACGAGTCGTCGGCAATTGTCTGCCCCTACCCCATCTCTTGATTTCGCAACGAACGCATCAACATAAACAGATAATTTGATGTTCTTCCCACTTTCCAGCTGAGAAGGTGGGTCTTCGTTAACCGCCACGAATTCCCGATCCTCATTCGCCATTTGTAAAGCCTTGGTTTGTATCATATAATGACCCGGGTTCCTTAGAGAGGATGCATTCCCAAACAAGACTCAATTCGTGTGTATCCACACTTCCGCGGCTGGTTGCTACTACAGTTGTTGGCTCAGGGTTCTTGGGTCGTCTTTTTGGCCATCGATCTTCAATACTACCATCCGGCCTAACAAACACCGACATCAATTCCATTTGCGGGAATATTGCAGCTTCCGGTGTAACCTTGACACATGCCACTTCATATTTGCTGCGTATTGCATTCTCGTCGCCTTCCCGATGATGGGGAGCATGGAGCGTGCCTTTCACCATCCGCCATGGAATATTGAATCTCAACGTATCACGATCATCTCTCACCTGAACATCGGCAGAGTCAATGAGGTACAGTAAATTAGGGCTGAAGCTGAAGCAAGAACTCAGCTGCTTGCCGCTCACGAGTATGCTTGTAGGTATAGTGGCTGCCTTCTAGTTAGCTGGGCTCGAAAGCTTCGATGTTCCTTGTTGAAGTCTCGTTATTGGGGATGACCTTACATGTGGCCATTTTCTCCAGCCTTTATGCTTTGCCGTTTCAAGCAGTGGATGACAGAGCGTCAGTATCAAGGCACCGACCTTCCTGGATATACTTGCCTTGACCAACAACCAGGACACCCTTCCGTGGGGGAAAGGAAACCGTCAACATTACTCTTTACATAATCGTTATCCGGGTACTGGGTCAGGGTGAGTTCGTTCCATCATGACAAGAGAGATTATGAGCTCTCCAAGCCAACGTCGGAAATTCATAGTCCCTCTACAGACGAAGTTGCGAATTAACTCTGTTCCGCCACGCTGAAAGAATCTGATTCTTGATATAAAGTATTTCACACTGGTACTGGTCGTGGGCGCACGCTCTCAACCCCTGCTGGGGACTGTGGTGATGTGCCTACAGGGTAGTTGGTTGAATTTTGCGACGAATCTCCCCAGCCAACATCAGGACCCAGACAATTTAGCATCAACCCTGCATCCCAAGCCCGTCGTCGCAAGACATGGGGACTGTCTGACGAAAGAGAAATGTCTTTGTACCATGAAGCGGCGGAGATTCTGTCGAATCCTGGCGCTGCCGGTGGCAGCTTGAAGTCACGGGTTTTTGGGAGAAAGAATTTGAAGTCGCCTCCCAATCAGCTATACGCTCTGGTGCTCGAAACCGCCAAATGGAGCCCAATACTCAAGGAAGTCGTCGACCGCTCAGAGTTATTACGATTAGAGCGCAAGGTACGTGCCCGCCTTCGATCAAGACAGTGGAAACAACTGACCATGCAGCTCACTCCGCACCTGGCTGTGCTCTTGGTGCACGATCTGCTCATCTCTAAGGGGGGCGTTGCGCTCCCGCAAAGTCACGGATTGAGAGCAGCGATTGAGAGACATAAGGCACGTTTGACGTCTGAATTCAAATTGGCACGCCTGAGACGGAAAGCGCCCACGATTGGCGATCTCAAAGACCAGGTTGAGCGAGATGCGGCAGGTGAAGAAGGGTTCCATCCCCGTTGGGTTCGTGTCAATGCCTTGAAAAGCAGCGTTGAGACTCAATTGGAGACCACATTCAAAGGATATGAACGAGCGACTAGTGTCAAGGACGTGGTCACGAAGCCTGGGAAGCACGTCTTTATCGACGCCCATGTGCCATGCCTCCTTGCCATCACACCAGGCATCGATCTATCACGCACTGATGCTTATAGCAAGGGCGAGATCATTCTGCAAGACAAGGCCTCCTGTTTCCCAGCCTACCTTCTTGATCCTCATCACGAAGACGGAGATGTCATCGACGCATGTGCTGCACCTGGGAACAAGACTACTCATCTGGCAGCCATCATACACCAACATCAGCCTGAGCTTGGCTCACACTCTCAAACCATTTACGCATTTGAAAAGGACTCGAGACGGGCCATGACTCTTGAGAAGATGGTCAAAATTGCGGGATCTAAAGGAGTTACGCGCATTGCACTGGGACAAGACTTTCTTCAAGTTGAACCCGCTTCAGAAAGGTACAGCAATGTCGGCGCCCTTCTTTTGGACCCCAGTTGTTCAGGAAGCGGGATTGTGGGACGGGATTCAATGCCTGATCTACATTTACCGACTGCAGTTGACAAATCCGCGAGGGGACCGCCATCAAAAGGCAAAGGAGACACTAGTGATCGAAAGAGGAAGCACGGAGAGATCAACGAAAATGGCGCGCCTAATATGATCATCCGAGACGATGATGGGAACGAAGTGGTTGCAAAATCAGAGCGGGACCTTGACGCACGATTGGACGCGCTCTCATCGTTCCAACTGAAACTACTGCTTCACGCCCTGCATTTTCCCAATGCCACAAAGGTCACGTACTCGACCTGCTCTATACATGCTCAGGAGAACGAAAATGTTGTCATGAAAGCGCTGCAGTCGGATGTCGCGAAGAGCCGGGGCTGGCAAATCTTGCAGCGCAAGGATCAAGTTCACGGGATGCGGGAGTGGCCCGTCCGCGGCGTTGCTGACTTCTGCGAAGGGGACGAGACGGTTGCTGAAGGCTGCATTAGGTCTTACAAGGACGACGGTCAGGGAGTCATGGGTTTCTTTGTCGCTGGCTTTGTAAGGCCAGGGGGGGCCAACGAATCGACAGATGATCAACAGGGACCCTACGAACGCGACGAAAGGGGCGCGATCCTGAGGGACATGCTAGGAATGCCGGTGCTCAAGTCCACTGGTCTGCCAGTGTCTCTGGAACAGCCCGAAGAAGTCTCCGATGTGGAGGGCCATGCCGCTGGCAATGGCGCTAGCAGTGACGAGGATGAGACATCTGGCACTGACAGCGACGGGGAATCTGGCGACGAATGGAACGGCTTCGCGGATTAGGGGATCGAGCAGCGTCGATGCCACGTGCCGGACCGACAGCCTTGTTTCAAACATTCACATGTCTTTTCAGTGGAGAGACAGTCTTTGCCTCTTCAGCATTGACAGCAAATAAAAGAAAAATCTCGACAGAAATGCGTCAGCTATCAGCTAGGATGAGGCTCCATGCCGCAAACGGAATTCAAGTCCGGTCCTAGCGAACTCCGTTGGGATATAGATTCGATGGTGGGTCGACGGCATTTTGTGCCGAGGCCAAGGACAGTCACCAACAACATGGCACCATCTGCCCATGGAAGATCAACAGAAGGCCAGGGACCTCTTGAGGCTCAATCGATGTAACCTCATCTGACAAGCGAAGGGATCAGATGCCTCTAGGAGATCGCCAAGCTGCGGTAGCAGTCTTCAGCCACCACCCTTCAGCTGTGACGTTCTTGATCAAGCATATCGCTGAGGATGTCATCTAGTTGCGCTAAAGTTTCGGGATGCAACTGAATTCCTACCGAGATACATCCAGAAGGGATGGAGATTTTTTGCCCGAAGTGACCTTGGGCTGACGTACGACAACCCTCCACTGTGTTCAACTCCGTGGCGGAGGAGCTGTCGACCGGCTTTAAAGACTTTCGCTCGCACTCTCGCGCTTTCGGACTCCACTAAAGACCCGCGCCGACTCATGACCCGCCTTCCGCTCACACCATCGTGCAACTAATACGCCTAGCGCCCGGTCATTTCACCTTTCAAACGGCATTTGCAGGGTCAAAATCCGGCCAAACTCGCCGATGATAGGGAAATTGATTGGTAAGGCTAGGTAAGGGGTCCCATTCCTGCCTCTATCTTGTCACTTTGCAGGGCGTGAGCCTCGGTCGATCAGCGAGCGGTGGAAACTGATAGATTGACTAAGTGGACTTTTTGAATCGACGTTTTGCTCGGGTTTCCGACTGGTTGGAATTCGAAGAAGGTATAATAGCATGGCAAACCCTCGTGGCAGGGCCTAGTTCCTGGTCTTATTCTGACCTCACCACGTATACACCACCCTTCTCCACCGAATCGTCATCCAGCCGAAGGTCTATGCAGCAACAGGACAACAGTATTAACACGGGCCCTAAGACACAACAACACACTATCGGCGACAACTCTTTGTATACCCACCACCATGGCGACGGCATCATCGTCCGCGTCTGTGTCGTCTGCCACGATGACTGCGCGCGAGAACGACATCGAGTCCCAACAGGGGCCAACTAAGGTCTCATTCTGGCGTCTCCTGACTGATCAGGCCGGCGTCACCCCTGAAGCTCTCAGCCACAAATATGCTGGCCACGGTACCGAAGAGTCACCTTACCTCGTCGAATTTCTCCCCAAGGACCACTGGAACCCGATGACCCATTCAGAGCTCCTGAAATGGACTATTACCATCACACAGGCTTTGGCTGTGCTGGCTGTCACCTTTGCCAGTTCAGCATACAGTGGTGGCGTTCAAGAAGTCATGTTGTCCTTCAAAGTCAGTACAGAGGTTGCGATTCTTGGTGTCTCACTCTTCGTTCTGGGGTTCGCTATTGGCCCGCTCATGTGGGCGCCCATCTCTGAGATGTATGGCCGCCAATACATTCTCGGTATCAACTTGTTCTTGATTACTGCCTTCCTTGCGGGAAGCGCGGGCTCTCAGAACATCGAGACCCTCATCATTCTGCGATTCTTTGCGGGTGCATTTGGCTCTGCACCTCTGACCAACAGTGCTGGTGTCATTGCCGACATGTTCACTCACGGAGAGCGCGGTATTGCGACTTCCATCTTCGCTATGGCTCCATTCCTTGGCCCTACTCTTGGTAAGTTTTGTTGATCCGAACTGTCAACCTTCCTATGTCTAATGTATTGTCTCAGGTCCCATTGCTGGCGGCTTCCTTGGTCACGCCGCGGGTTTCCGTTGGCTCGAAGGCATGATGGCTATCTTCATGGGCGTCCTTTGGCTTGCCTGCGTGTTCCTCTGCCCCGAGACCTATGCCCCTAGGCTCCTTCGCGTTCGCGCCAAGGAGCTCTCCAAGCGTACAGGCAAGAAGTACATCTGCAAGCTTGACGTTGGCAAGCCCAAGCTGTCCATCAAGGACCGGATCTCTCTTGCCCTGCTCCGTCCCTGGGTCCTCTTGTTCAAGGAGCCCATTGTTCTCCTCACCTCTATTTACATGGCCATCATCTACGGTACGCTGTACCTGGCCTTCGCTGCGTTCCCGATTGTCTTCCAGAAGGGTCGTGGCTGGTCCCCCGGCGTTGGTGGTCTTGCATTCCTTGGCATGCTTGTGGGCATGTTCGTCGCCGTGACTGGTAACATCCTTGACAACAAGCGATTCATGAAGGTCGTCCACAAGCACAATGGTATGCCACCACCGGAGGCACGTCTTCCTTCTGCCATCGTCGGTTCAGTTCTTCTGCCCATTGGCCTTTTCTGGTTCGCGTGGACCAGCAAGCCGACGATTCATTACATTGTCCCCATTATTGGATCATCCTTCTTTGGCGCCGGTCTGGTCCTCGTCTTCCTTTCGATCTTCAACTACCTCATTGATACATGTAAGTTTCCGCCATGGTCTCACACCGCATACCTTACTGACTTTGATTCGCTGCAGACGTCATCTTTGCGGCATCGGCCATCGCTGCGAACACCGTTCTCCGTAGCCTGTTCGGCGCAGCTTTCCCTTTATTTACCACCTACATGTACGAGGATCTGGGTCTTGGCTGGGCTGGCTCCATCCCTGCTTTCCTGGCACTGGCCTGTGTCCCTGTTCCGTTCCTCTTCTGGAAGTACGGCCACACGATCCGCGCCAAGTGCAAGTACGCCTCTGAGGCAGAGGCTTTCTTGCAGAAGATCCGGGAGAGCCAGGCCGCTACGGCTAAGCAGGCTGAGACCACACCGGCTGAGAGCGCTGTAGTTGCTTCAGGTGAGGCAACAACTACTGAGGACGATGCACAGGAGAAGGAGACCAGGAGCACATAGTTGGCGTCTGTATAGATTTGCGCGCATGTCGAAAGACAACACGGCGTTTGGGATGGGAAAATTGCGTACCCATGGAGCATTTCAACAGGCATAACATCATACGATACACCCGATAGAATTTCTTAATGTTAATCATATCAAGCACTCAAAGGCTTTTTACCACTCATGCCCAGTATCCTATAGCTCGTCTCTCCTCTCTAACCTTGCCCTCAGCTTCTCCAGCCCAGGCACATTCGGCAATTTGATCTGCCTGTTCGCCTTCACCGTCTTCCTTCCCATTTGCCCCTTGCTTCTTCCACCATCTGTCCCTTTCGCATTCCAGGGCTTGATGTTACCCTGCCACACATCCATTCCCCACTGTTGCAGGCTCTTCTTGTCTAGGATCTTGCCAGTAGGAATCGGCCATATCTTGCCAGTTGTAAGTTGATGAACAGCACCAGCGGGGCAGATGAGCTGCTTCTGCTGGTTCGTGAGCCCGAGCTTCGCGGGTAGGTCTGGGAAATCGAGGGGATCGACAAGGACAGTCGTTAAATCCGGCCAGGAAGAAGAAATATCGCCGAGCTCGCGTCGCAGCTTGGCTCGCTGAGAGGAACTATCGCCAAATATGTATATCATTGGCCATTGTCGCTTCAAGATAGCATAACAGACACCTGGTGTCAGTACATATTTCGACTCACGGTGAGGAGAAGAGCCTTGGTGATCAAGGAGACAGTCGGTAACTTACGTCTAAAAGTCTTTGGTGATTATAAGGTGTCAGATCCGTTACCGCCGGCCTCAAAGCCTCCAAAATAAAAGCCTCGATTCCGGAAGGACTTTGCTCATAGATTTTCAGCTTAGAATCCCTGTGTCTCCGGCACTCAACAACGGGAACAGTCGTAGTCTTATCATGTTCGGGATCCATCAATCCGAAAGTGTACTCAGCTCGATGTTTGAGAGCAGCATCCTCAAAGGCTGCGATAAACTCCTTGTCTTGCCCAGGCGAAGCTATACACAGACATGCCGCGTCATCAATTCCCTTGAAGGAATCGTGGCTGGATGGTTCGACCTTGCTGACAGCTGGGCGCTGCATCCTTTGGACAAAAAGGTTGATCCTGTTTTCTTCATTAGCGACCATTTCGGTGTCGAGAGAACTTCCTTATTTTGGAGCTCACTCTGAAGCTGACCGGGGCCCACGATATATGTGCCTGTCGTCCTTGTTGGTGTAGAAGAACACTCCTGGTAGCTCAGATGGCCGAAAGGCACCGCAAACGTCACCCTCCACCCGACATCTGTAGACCCATTTCGGCAAATCTCCTATATCCACAAGCTCATCCCACTCTGCCTCAAGGTTCTCCGTTTTCTGATCATTCGAAACCTACAGAGATGCTCGTCAACTAGTGTCTTCAAGGCACCCCAATGTCTCGGATCAGGTTTAGACACTCCAGAGATGATTTGACATACTGGTATGACTAGTCGAAAGAAGGTTGTCAGTTCTACGGTGATTCGGCTCTTGAGCATGATCGTGATACGCACATGCAACGAGAGCGGGAGAGTTTGCCAGTGCGTGATCGAGCGCGCCCTCATCAATTACTTCCCATGCCCAAACGGCGCCAGTGAGCACCGCCAAAAACACAATAAACGATCGAAGGTTTCGCGTGAGGCTATCCATAATTATCTGATGATGGTGAGGAGACGTTCAGGATAGGACACTGGCACAGGTCGACGTTTCAAGGGGTACCTAATCAGAGGGCGGCGCTTTACTCCGCCCGCTCTACACGTAGCATCTGCGGCACGATATTTTACCCAGCTCTTGAGCTCCTAATGGCCATTGCTTTATATGTATTATTCCTAGTAAAAGAGCGCCGCAGTTTCGACCATTTATACCTTCCTGTCGTATTTGTGAAGCACCAGTCCCTTAGCATGTTTCGTTCCCTTTCGATGTCCCATAACGACGATGTAATCGGCAGCTAACTACTACGACTGCAAGTACCACCAGGCTTCACCGCTGCAATTGTGATCCTTTTTTCTCATAATCCCAGGCTATTGGTTAGGAGTGAAGCTGAGCCGACGTCCGAATCAATCATCTTCATCGTCATCATCATCTTCTCGAGCATTGTTACGGTTCCTCGAATTCTTCGTCTTCTCATTCCCCTTCCTCACAGAGATATTGCAGCCCTGTTCTTTGAGAGCCCTCGCGAGAGCACTGCTCTCAGTCATGCCGGGGAACAGCTTGGCGTTGTAAGCCTTGAAAACGTCGCTCATGATGTCAGTCATTCGAGGGTATCGAACACCAGCCCGAGACTCTTCCGCTGTTGGTAAGGCCGAGACGCTGAACGACAATCGATAATCTCCCGGAGTGCGGCAGGAAAGATCGTTGAACGAGAAGAAGCACCCGACCTCTCCATGTTCGTCAGTGCCCACAAACGGGACCACGGTGTTTTCCCCCATCATTCGTTTGGAGCGAAGCCCGTCTTGTTCCATGTTCATGGCATCTACTCCCTTTTCATCTAGGAGCGTACAGCACATGACATACCGATCGTAATTCATGTACAGCTCCAGGTCTCGCTTGGAGAAATCTTCGCCTTCTATCTTGAGCTCAACGATGGGCGGAGGATCTATGGCTCTCCTATCTTTATCTGCAAAGCCGCAAGAACGGGCTTGCTGTGGTTGTTGTCGGATCTTCAGCGAGAACTTGAGGTTCCCGATGAGATGTGCCTTGTCCGGACCAAGTAGGTTGGGAACCACCTCGCGAGTACGCATTTGAGGTCGAACGCTTGGAGGAGACTGTTCCCGAGCTCTCTTGGTTGGTGGCAGATGTGGACTCGGGGAGCTTGCCTGACGTTTGAACTGCACCTTAGACCGTCCATTCGACAATACCACGCGATCTTTGGGAGCAAAGACCGCTTCGTGATAGGAAGGTGGTCGAGATGGATATTCCAGGTAGCCTGGGGGTGCGGCCGAACGATGTGAAACTGTTCGAACCACTGGTCGAGGCTGAGACTGCGCATAGTCAGGATCTGAATATGAGTTTCCACGAAAACACATGTCGGGCTGCCTGGGCTCGCCAGTTGAGGCTTCTAGATTTGATACTCTTGGAACCGGCGCAGGTGCAAAAGCAGAGTCGGCTGGCTGGTGATTGGGCTGCACAGCTTGGTACGGGTACAGACGGTCCGAGAAGTCTCTCTCAGTACGAGCATCCCTTGAGGGGTATTCTGGTGTGATGACAGATGGTTGTGGACCAGTCTGGGCCCAAGAACTCAGGCTAGGGAGTCGTGGAAGCTGGGTAGGCGAGGGTGGAATACCTGTCGGAGGAGCTGAACCTGAGCCATCATGCCCGAGCGGGCGGTGCCGCCCATAAGGGCTCGGCGGTTGAACCGGTTGCCCCGAGTACTGAGCCGACATGATTGCTGCTGCAAAGGTCTGTGAGCTTTCGTTCCAGGTGGATTCTTGGTTGACAAGTGGTCCTCCTCAGAGAACTACTAAGCCTTTGATCAATGTGGCGTGCTTGCCGATGTACAAAGACTCCGGGAACGTCGACCGGCAGGATCCTGCGAGGATAGTCCCCAATAATATTGGGCACTAGCTTGATCACCTCGAAAAGAGTGCGCTGATCGATGATACGACCACCAGGTTCCCGGTTGTTGGCGTCCGTGACATGCGCTTTTGGCGTCAATGGTCTAAATATGGAGGCGATACTATTGGTGACAAGGCTGATCGAAGCGGGGGATGCACAAAGGCGTCCGGAAAAACTGAACTGCAGCTTCGATCCTCGTCATGGTGTCCCTAAGGAGGAGGTGATAGACCGCCGCCCGTCATAGGCCTGCACAACAGTGCAGGACGATACAGAAGGACGTGATGTCGGAAGACCTGGATCGTACCCGAGCAAGCGATGGCTACGAGCGTGGGGGAAAGTGAGACGCAAGAGCCAGCAGTAATCCGAGGGTTCCTAGAAGAACCGTGCTTTGTCCGGCCACAGGCTGTCAAGTATAACTCAGGTTGGCAATGAGTTAAGTTTGAGGTGGCGGAGATGCAGCGAGCCGTAGTCTCAGAAGCCAAGAAAGAGCAACGCTACCGTAAAGAAGGCCGAAATATTAACGCTGAGGCAATGCTGAGGGCCAAGCCGTTACCTTAAGACTGCGACTCCACGCGACTGTGGCATGAAAGATCAAGTTTCGCCGGGAGCCCACCGCGCTGAACGTGGAAGCAGAGTCAAAAGCGGGCAGCAGACAATTGAAGATAACAACCGATCCACAGGTGACTTCTGCAGACAACTCGAGCTTTCAAAAAGGGGGGTACCACCACTGCGAACAGCCGTTGCCTGGGGTCCTGCTGGACCGCAAATGATGGACGAATATGGATAGATGCAGGCTTTGCGGGTTGCAGTGCAGTACAGTGCGCGGCCGGGTATCCGCTCGCATGCAGTTGCCTAGTCACTCGGAGAACCAAGGACCAGGTTTCGGTTTGGAGCATTGACGAAGACAAAAAGTCCAAGCGGGCAGTCGAGCCGGCAGAGGAGACTTCAGTAAGCTTGCGTAAGGTATGACTGGAGGATGTTTGTCCAAGTGTCCGGCCCGCTCCCTGCGCAAATCCCGTGCTCTAGATGCGGTTGGGGCTAGCTCGACTGCAGCCGAGGACGTTGTCGCCTCTGTCAGCCTGAATATGGGGATTGGAGAGTGTGTGCGTGGGACGATGTCTCAGACTTGCATAACAGGCTCACCTCAGCCCTCCAGGGATGTTGCGTGGCATGTAGTGAATGGCGGCGGGTGACGGCTAACGGCGACTAGGCGAAGACAAAAGCAAGTCGAGATTGGTCAATGACAGGGTGAAATCAACAAATCTGTGTGAGAGAAGAAAAACATTGGATTCCAGCATGCCTCTTCCTTGAGTCGGCATGTGCCTAAGCGAGGGACTGGACTGTACTTGACCTGCAAGCCATGCACCTCAGCTTTGTACTTATTGGGAAAAGCGGCGGCCGATCGCATCGAATCGCGGCATGAATGGTGTTCGCAAGATGCGCCTGAGTTGTCAACGAGACTGGCGATGAGACGAGGCCGAGCAAGATGGTTATCCCTTAGGGATGAGGCACACAGTTGTTTTCCAGAGTCCAGAGCAGCTTTGGCTGACCATGCCGGGACCCTGTGATTCAAATTTCTGACCGAGGTTCAGATGCCTAAAGCCATTGCAATGCCACTCGGCAGCACAAATGACAACCTGCAGTTGTCAACTAAAGTTGGTACAATGGTGGGGCACACTGTGCTTGCCGATCCTACCACTCCTTCCACTGGAGTACTCGTTGGTATTCGCTCTCACGAATATGATCCCTTGCTTCGTTCCGTTTCTTTTCAGCAAACACAACGGCGGCCCTCATTCCGCCTCTGGAACTCCCTCTGCCTGTGGCACTTAGCTTTTCTCACCAACCCTGGTTGGAGGAGCGCCCGCAGGACAGCTCTCCGATGGTTGTTGATGGCTGGCTGAATGTAGCGTCTGCATTCCTTTCCCAGCTCGCAAGGCCTTGTCCAAGCCCTTTCCTGCTGCAGGCCAAGGACTTCTATTGACCACAATCGACTGGAATGTCGCAGCCGGCAACTGAGGCAATGCGAGTGCAAGTCTCAGGACGTGATCAGCGGCTAGGATCCTTCGCCGGATCCTTCACTTGCACTGGAACTCGCGGTCGGCCAGGGCCGTCCGCGGCGGCAACGTTGATGCGTAACAATACGCGGAGCATGATTTCGGTGACGGTGTGCAAGGGCCACCACACCTAAGGCCCAAGCTTCGCGACCTGTCAAAAAAAGGGTAGTGGTGTGTGGGCTTCAATCCAATGGTTGCACGGAAGCGAGAATTGGACCAGGAAAGATGCCTGTTCGACGGTGGCTGACCCAACAATAGTCCATGGACGGACAGGTGTTGTCTGGGATCAAGGTGGAAATGGCAGGTAGGATCGGAACCTGAGGCAAAAAGTTTCTGTCACGGGATGTGACACGTGTGATTAATGCACGGTTTTGCATTGTTATGCATACGACATAAGTTGCACGTCTCCTCCTGTCAAGCTCCGTCCCTCTAGCTACCACACGCCTCTCCATGACCGCCGCCGGATCATCGATCAACCTGACGTGAGTGACCGCTCTGTGGTGTTCTCATAGTTCCACAGCCTGCGTAAGCATTATTTCGCCTGATGCGTCGTTGTCTCTTGTCTCCATCTAACACCGAAGTGCAACTTTCTTGCGAGCCCCGGATGCAACGTCGGCAGCTGCGTCTTGCTCCAAGAATCGTTCCTCCGAACCAACGAAGGTAGGTATGTGTTGGGCGCCCATGCTCATGCCATGAACGCCACCAACCATGCCTGACCATTGTCACTCGCCTGTCACTCGCCAAGTCAGAAGTCCCTCTAAGACGCGGATCGACATCGGACGACGCAATCCTCCGTATGTACAGAGTACAGCCTACCTTTCATGGCAGAAGTAAAGCCGCTTGCTGTGTCTCCAGGCTCCTGGGTCGCTTAAAACCCTGGCTCACCAGTTTCACCTGGTTCGGAGTGATATTGAGCTGCCTCAATCACACCATTACAGAGCGTTATCATCAACAGGGATCCTCGCTATTCCGGACTCGCCAATGAAGCGAGCGCCACCCAGTCACGGTCTAGGTCCCGTATGCGCATCATGCCGGCAGAGGGCAGAGGAACACTCGCATTACAAATCTGTGTCTATGAAGGCTATGAGCGCAAGCTTTGCCGTATCTACCGACGCAGCGAAGTCGCTAAACCCTGAGCGGCGCTCACTGGCTGCCGAGACACCTCCAACGCCCAAGTATCTTCTGACTTCTCCAGCCTGGCGACGATGCTTGGGTCAACCAACGGCCGTAATCCAGCCGCCTCCGATGGCAGTTGGCTGTATGCAGCATTGTGTCTCAGAGCAAAGAGTTCCGAAAGATTTGAGCTCTTCACAACGTCGACCCCCAGCCTAGCCGTGTGGCAGGCAATGCAAATGAAGAACACGACCGATAAGCCGACTTGAGCAGCCACAAAAGTTATCCAGGCCCATCTGACTTCGACAAATGTCTCAGGGACCAGGACCTCTCCTGCCTGTGAGGTCCCCTTCTTATGCATACTGTGTTTTGCGTGTGAGCATCGGTCAATCGCGTGTCAGGAGAAATGCTATTCACTTACAAGTCTGTGACTGCGTCGGATACTGCGGCCGCCAGGATTTCCATGTTGCCCCATATTCTCTCATCGGAATCCTCAATCGTCATGTTGGCACCAACGCCAGCGAAAAGTCGTTTGCCAATGCCCCGATTGAATTCGCTGAAAGGGGCCCCGTCACTCCACCATGTTGAGTAGCCTCCTTCGAAAGCACTCCTCAGGAGTCTGTCGAGTCGCTTGTAAGCATATGTGTTGTAAACGGAGAATTTGCTGTCATCGCTTTCCGATAGAAGGGTGAAGTTTTGCGAAAGCTCGTCAGCGGTCAACGGAAGATCGAAGCCGTAGCCCTGGCCGTCCCTGACCTTGGTGCTCGTTGCTACTACATCTCTTTTTGTCTTGCCTCCTTCAACTGTGACATTGTATGTTTTCACACAGAAGTGCCAAAGTAGTTCGACAGCCCGGTAGTGGTGATTCCTCTCATCCCTATCAGCTCTCGGAGTGTAAATCGCGAACCACTGAGAGGCCGTTGCCCGCAGAATGTCCGAATCGTTCGCATGCGCTATTGATTCTCGGAAACGTGGGAAACTGTCTAGGTCGGCATCAAGGAAGCTGGCGCTGTCTCCCAGATTCGGCCAAGGTGAGGTCATGTTGAATATGTGGTAAGATGGATAGACGGAAACGATAGACCAGCGGTCTGTCAGGTAGAAGTCTCCTTGGACGGGCAAAGTCAAGGTCGCATTCTGCTCCGTATCGGCCGGCATCAGATCATAGAATGTGATGTTCAAACTGTCTGTCACATTCTGCATGTCGTAGCACAATGCCAGTGAACTGAACGTCTTCCATCGGCAGTCTCCTGATGAGCAAGTGGGCTCGGCCATCGGCCACGGCTGGTCGGCGGGTTGGTACACAGCCTGGAATGCCGTATTCTCAATCTCAAAGGGTGATTCTACATGCCAGAAGTCAGTTCTGAGTTGTTGTGCTAAGATGTACTCAAACATACCGCCATCAATCACGTCCACATTTTCAGCCCAGCTCGATCCATATTCTGTGCTTCTCATTATGGAAGCTTTGGACTCCGTGCTCACTACTAGTCGTGTTGAGTAAGATATGGCCGATTGAGTAATGGTGGAAGTTGCCAGGCCGGTCACGAAAACCAGGGCAGCTGTCATTCCCAGGATACTAGCAAGACTGTTAGTGTACAGACGACCAAGACTTGGCTAAACGCTTTCATCTTACCCTCCTCGCCCTCGCAAGACCATCAGCAAGCTTCCCCAGGGTCCCCTACTCGCCTGGTCGAACACATGCAGATCAGAAAGGCGCCTCTCCTGGGTTACGAAGCGATTCCACTTCAGCTGCGAGATAGCTTCACAAATAACCACAACTGTAACTGAACGGAGCACAGTGGTGATCAACGCCACAGCCGTGTTCAGCGTCAAACCTAGTGGCCATTCAGGCAGTGGTTGGTTGTTGTATTGATTCAGTACGATGACGAGGCTAACAAGGAGCACAGCAGCAATACAGCACCACACGGCTTCGGGGGCCCAGGCTACGATATGCCAGGTGAAGCTTCGTACCCCACGCTTCATGTCGGAGCCTTTGCTGATATCACTTTGGTCCTCTCCAGTCTGCGGCTGCACCCAGTAGTGGACGGCGTGGTTCTTAATATGTTGTCTCCCCGTTTCTGCGGGATGCCGCTGTACGTACCGGCGTGCAGGCTGGGGATCGGGATGCTGTCTCTCATTCAGTGCGATAGAGGTTAACTCGGGCTTCCTGACTCGGCCATCTGGATCAATGTGCTCATGTGTCGAATGCGTTCTGGCTGTATACGGCGGTGATGTCTCGCGGGCACCATGTGATATGGATTGATACGCCATGTCGACATTGGGGACTCTGCAGACGGGACGGGTCGCGTGATGCTTCACGTTTCCAGCAATGATTCTGTGCAAGGTCACAGTTCGGGACCAGGAGTCGTCGAACGAACAAACAGCAAGTCAGGTGTGCAAGTGCGTCCGTTCTTCATTGCTTCTTAATAGCTCACTGGGCGGTTGTGAAGCCCATCCACGACTGTTGGTCGTAGCCGCCTTGATGCGGCTGTTGGTCCCCAAGGAGCTAGCATGGGCAGACCCCGGCTTGGCTGTGCCGCCTGAATGTCTGGTTTGAGGTGCATGAGGCAGCGGAGAGACAGGCAAATACATCTCGCGTTGTTCTCGGCATCGACCTTGGTCACGAGAGGGCAATGTTGGTGCAGGAGCTTGGATCGGCGTTGTTTGTAGATTCCCTGCACCTCAACTACGTCAACCCTTCAACACCAGACTTTTGGCACAAAGTTGACGAGGGCAGCAAGAGCCCGACTGGCGAAGGACAGGAGAGCGATTTCCTTGATCTGCCCAACTTGCTGTTGGTTCCATGTCCACGGAAACCCCACCCATTGCGAATATGGTTGCGCTAGTAGCCGCGCGTGTACAGGGCCAGTTTCAGAGCTGCAGAGCGACTAGATCATTTAGTGATCATGGGCGCGTATTTTCCAAGGATCTTTCAGCAGGTGAATTAGAGCTACTTCCGTTGCGAGGGAGGAAACTGTCGATCGAGTGTGGTGGTGGCTGGATGTGTAAGTTAGCAGGCAGTGCGGTAAGCGACAGCGACGGCTCTATATCGCGTTGTTGAGTCCAACCTTCAGCTACCTATCCGTGAATAGAGTGTCTATCTGGCATCTGTCCTCATTCCGCGACATAGCCGATAGCCGCGTCCCGTTTCTCTTGCAGTGACATGACACCTCGGTTAGTACTCATGATGACTGTTCCTGACACGGTCTTAGCGCCTATGCTGACAACGGCTTTGGTGTGCCATCAAAGAGCATCGCAAAGGACATCTCTGGCGATCTTTCTTACCACAGAGATTCCGTCAAAATAGGGAGAACTTCCTACGCTAAATGCCAGAATGCGGGGTGAAGGAGACGAAGTCCGATCACGGACAATGAGATCGTCCACCTGACGAGGGTCCTTGCGCTCCTTGGGTACCCCCAGATTCTCTGATTGAGTCCCGATTTGTCATTGAAGTACAAACTCTAAGCTGTGCTACGACAAGCTATGATGGGACGCATGTCGGGATGCCCAATTGGGAGAAACACCGCGATACCACGATGGTACAGCCTCAGTACTCCGTACAACCCCACACTGGAACCTGTGCCTCTTTAGGGTCGCCGATTGCTCTTTGAACCTCCACCACTGTGCACTCCCAATAGCATATTCTAAGGGGGGAGAACTTCCTAGAATTCTGACTCTTGCATTGTTGCTTCAACCGTATTTGTCGTCAAGATGCCAGCCAAAGAGTACCCATCCTTTACCCTCCCGACCCTCCGGAGTGGTGTTCAGTCCCCCGATTCAGCCGCATCCCAACAAGCTGCTGCCTCCATCGTCAACGACTGGGCCAGTCAGCTCAATGCTCTTTTACTGGACAATGACAGGCCAGATGTCTCCTCTCTCTTCCATCCAGATGGATGGCTTCGCGATAACCTGACCATGACCTGGGATTTCCGCACGCTGCATGGCCGGGGTGCTATTGCACAGTACTTCAAAGACCACAACGCCAAGGTTCATCTACGGAACATTGAGCCACGGAAGGCGGGTAGCGGCGAGGCATATACGCCTCAAGTTATACGAGCTGCACCGAATGTCGAATGGGTGCAGAGCATGTTCACATATGAGACCAGCGCGGGAACAGGCAAGGGCCTGGTCAGACTTGTGGAGGGTGAGAACGGCGGTTGGCAGATCTACATCATGAGTTTGATCTTGCAAGAGTTCGAGACGTTCCCGGAGCGAACCTTTGAGAACAGACCCCACGGCGGTGATAATTCATCTCGTGAAGGGCCGGTAGGTGGTGCTTGGAAGGAGTTCCGTGAGAAGCAGCAGCAGTTTCTCAACGAAAACCCGACTACACTCATCGTTGGGGCTGGTATGTATCATAGTCGATATGAAACTACGGCTTTGTAATAACTGACACATTTCTTAGGTCAGGCAGGCCTCGATCTCGCTGCTCGCCTTACCCAACTAGGTGTTTCCAACCTCATCGTCGACCGTAACCCTCGCGTTGGCGACAATTGGCGTCAGCGCTACAAGACGCTCGTACTCCACGACCCCGTCCAGATCTGCCACATGCCTTACCTTGAGTTTCCTCCGACCTGGCCACTCTTCACGCCCAAAGACAAGCTCGCCGACTGGTTTGAGTCATACGCCAAACTCATGGATCTCAATATCTGGATGGGCACGTCCGTTCGCTCTGCCCGCTTCAGCGAAGACACAGGCTCGTGGACTGTTCAGCTTCGTCTACCGGACAATAGCACCAGAGTGTTGAAGCCGACACACTTTGTGCTTGCCACGGGTCACTCTGGTGAGCCTCACATGCCGCGCTTCGAGGGCATGGATACATTTGGTGGAACGGTGTACCATACGAGCTTGCACCAGGATGCGGCAGACTTTGGCGATCTGTCCGGCAAGAAGGTTGTCGTGGTCGGTACTGGCAACAGTGGTCACGATATCGCACAGGATTACCAACAGAAGGGGGCGGACGTGACCATGGTGCAGCGAGGCGCGACTGTCGTCGTCAGCGTTGACAAGGGCGTCATGCCTACCTTCAAAGGGCTTTACGATGACAAGAGTCCGCCCACGGAGGACGCTGACATCTACATGTTCAGCTGTCCATGGAAAGTGAAGTTCGCCCTCGACGGTGTCCACACATCCGCCTGGCGCAAAGAAGCCGCCGGGCTGATCGATGGCCTCACCTCCGCCGGCTTTGCTTTACGCTACGGCTCCGGCAGTGAGGGCCTTTACAAACAATACATCACTGTTGGAGGAGGGTACTACCTCGACATTGGGTGTAGCCAGCTGATTGCAGACGGCAAGATCAAGGTAAAACGAGATGAAGGGGGTGTGAAGTCTTTCGATAGGAATGGAGTGGTGCTAGCTGGAGGCGAGAAGGTCGAGGCGGATATCGTGGTGCTGGCGACGGGATTTGACAATATGCGGACAACGGCGAGGAAGTTGGTTGGCGACAAGATGGCGGATCGCTTAAAGGATGTCTGGGGTTTGGACGAGGAGGGTGAGATGAACGCGGTAAGTCTACGCCCACATTACCAGTCCGCATGCTCGCTCATGGCCTTTGCTAACAGATTGTTGTGTAGATGTGGCGATACAGTGGCCATCCGAACTTCTTCTACATGGGTGGAAACTTCCTCCTTTGTCGCTTCTATAGTCGGCTTCTGGCGATGCAGATCAAAGCTATCGAGGAGGGCCTGTACGTTCCTACGAGGTAACGAAGACATCACTGTCATCTGGATCAAGAGAATGAACTGGTTTAAACCAGAAATTTATATTGAACATGCAACCTATGAAAGCCTAATCAGTCGCGATTTCCACCAAGCGCACGATTTTGGCCTTGTTCCAATAGCAGTCGTCTTGTAGTCATCACGCATGCTATAAAAGGCAAGTGTGGTCTTGGTTGGCCCCCGGTGCATGATCCTCAACAACCCTGCCTCCCTTTATGATGAGACCAGATCCATCCGTTTACATGAATAGCGCCGGTTCCCTGGGGCATTCGTTGCCCAATGTGCATAGCCTTTTCCCGATCCGCCCCGTGTTCTCCTAACGAGGTTCAGGACCTCGATTCCGTGGAGTCTTGCCGTAGTCCGTCCCGTCCCGTTCAATTGTAAAAAAGAAATGTAAGTATGCGCTGTGTAAATTAGAAAGAAAAATGGTGGGATAGGTCGTTTGACTGGGAAAGCCATATTAGATAGGTATAGGATGAAGATGAGGGTGGTTCGAAAGCCCGCAGATGGGCTGAAGTCGTAAGAAGGGTATCCAAGCAACGCTCGCTAACAGAATCCAGATGAAAAGACTTTCGCCGGGGGAGAGTGGCAAATTGAGGCCTAAATAACCAAGTTCAGGACGGTACACGCCAGCACTGTGGCCAGTGCAAGGACGCCTTGCGGGTACATCATGCCACCTGCACTCTCTTCCTCCTCAGGAAGTGTGCCGTTGACGAAGCCCTGCCCGCACATTGTGTTAACCTGGCGGGCAGCACCTTCATACGTGGTGGCAATTAGCTGCCTTCTGTTTGCAGCGGCAGAATGGAAAATGCCCATGATTTCCTGATTGCACCAGGTGCATGATGGCGTGGATGAGCCAGGCATGGAGAGGTTGTAGGGCAAAAAGAAGAGGTAAGTGTCCGATGGCGTCGAGGTGTTCGTGACCGCCGTTGCGAAGCAATAATTCTCGGTGTCTGGATCTTGAAGGCAGGTTGCCGCATACATCATCTCGTAGGCCATGAGGCCACGATAAGCCTGCATGACTGTGGTGAGACCATTCTCCCACTCCGTCTCGCAATTTTCCGATTCGGTGAGATTGCTTGCGGCATTCCGCATGAATTCGCTACACGTATCGACATCCGCCTTGCATGACGCGTCGAGTACGCGGACAATGCTGACAAGTGACTTTTGCGCTTGGAAGAAAGAATTAGATGTCTAGGGGCAAGTCTAGGTCAGTCCACGAACAGATTCATACACTCATTCGGGTCCTTCTTACCTGGACCAACATGGAGAAAGGATAGCAACGCTGAAACTCAGAGCTGCCGAGAAGGTTCTCGATGAAGTTGGGACATGAGTCGTCTTCGTCCGTGCTCTTGAACTCAGACGCAATGTTGCCATCGAAAGCAGCTGGGAGCGGAGACGGTGAGCCAGTCGGTTCCGAGACTGTGACAGACAGTTCCATAGTGGATGTGCGGGCTGGGGACGAGTCCTCTTCCGTCACCGTGGTTTTGTCATCCACGGTCACAGTCTTCGTTTTGTCTCCAGCCTTGGTTTCGTCATCCTCAGCGTCATCGTCCTTGCTGCTCTTCTTGTCGTCGTCCTTATCTTCATCCTTGCTACTCTTCGCATCATCATCGTCGTCGTCCTTCTGCCTTGCCTTGAGTCTCAGTTCTTCTTCGTGTGGTGAATAAAGACTCCAGTGAGTGTTTGTCGGGGCTGGCTGTTGTTCTGCAAAGGCGGTAAGATGCGGTTGGGGAAGAGCCTCTGCTGTTTTCGAGGGTGAGATGCTGCGGTCTGCAAGCGCCGGAGAAGTGAGACAAGCGAAGCCAGCTAGCAGGGCGACACCGAATTGGATCCGTGAGTGTCTCGGGCGGGTCGTGGTACGGCTGAACGACGCCATTGTGTAGATGTTCGAGGAATGCGGGCCAAGGGCCTGAGCAATTGATAGTCGGCAGAACGACGGATCCTCAATCGCGTCGAGATGCCGAGGACTCGATTTGGAAGGCGATTGTGAAGCGAATGAGTGTGCCACGTGTGGCTATGTTGCTAACGATAGACTGCAGTTGGACTGGTGTACGATCCGATCTCTTGAAATCGAGGGGAAGCGACGAAGGAATAGCGAAGGGACGAGTCGAAAATCGATCTCTGGTGTTTGGATGGTAGCAGAGGCGGACGCAGAATAGAAAGATAGAAAGGAGCGAGACACCAGGAAGAAGAATCAATCCCAGAGGAAGCTAACCCCGGCCAGCAACGAAGAGAGGCGTAAGATTAGCGACGGAAATATCAATATTGGCTGGATGGAGGCTTCGCAGTAGGCGGCAGGCCCCTGCACCCTGTCCCGGTCTTCTTCAACACCATGCCCTGCTCGGCTTGGATGGTGTGGAGTGGGTGGTGGTCGCTGTGGTGGTCGCTGAGTCGGTCGAGGTCGTGAAGGAAATGATGGTGTTGACCTGCAATGCTGCTCAGGGTCCAGGGCTGGTAACTTAGGCTGATGGGCGGGCTGTTCTCCATGCTGATGCCGCCCTCTTGTGCCTTCTCTTCCTTCCCCATCAATTTTCATCACGGCCATCACAGCCATGATCCAACGGCCTCGTCTCCAACAGGCTCACGATGCTTCCACCTCATCCACTAGTCTCGTCAACTGTAACCTCAGCAATACGGGGCAAGCTCCATTCCCTCAAGCTTTTCGCCCACCGCTAGCCCACCCACACCGTTCACTGCCTTCCTCCACCCTGGGCGCTTTAGACAGGGGCAAGTCGACGCCGCGCGGGGACACGTTGGGCGCTACGCATGCACGACAAGGCTTCACGCGGGTGTACCTGGCCTTAGCGCCAGCATCCGCTGCGACGCTATTTTCTCGATGGTGATTGCCTCGACGCTGATTGCCGTCCCCTAGTCAGGTAAGCACTATGCTTAGATGCTAGTTCCATTCCCCTTTGCTTGTCGGACGTCGTCAATCATGGAAAACGAACGTCGAAGAATCTCTCCAGCTCCTGGGGAACAGTGCCCTCAAGGTGACAGGTCAGCGTCTCAGAAATCATAGGCATTAGGGCCAGGGTCTGGTCAGGCACTGCAGACTGACAACCTTGGGTGATTGGTATTAATGCGGCAATCGACCCCCCTGGCCCTCGCGGCGGGTGTCCCCTGAACTCGACCCATTGCCCTGTGTTCTTTCCGTCTGGCTGCATGCTGACGGGCTGAACAAGCGGGTCATCCTCTCTACAGAAAAGACTGGACCACGGGAGTCGATTGAGCATCTAGACTCCTCCTAATCGTTGGCGCGTCAGCCAGCAACCATCGATCACGATGCACATGGCGTGCGCAGTTTACTTGGCATCCGCTTCCCGAGAAGGCTTCACCTTGCAAAAGGTCGGCGTATGCCCGGCTTTGGGACATGCTGTGGCCTGCAAGACTGAGACACGGCAGCGCGACGCACAGTGACTACCTGCGTCGGAAGAATGGCAAGCTTACACAAACACAAGACTTCCCGCCATCAGTCAATCGTTCCTCGACAAGTAGCATCAGATGGGCGTCACAGCTGGAAGAACGTGTGACAAGCTCAAGTCCTGTCCAGCATGTCGAGTTTGATGTTGACCATCTTTGCTGGAGAAAGCCGGCCGCGCTGGCATCGGTCAGGGTTGAGGAGGCACAGCTGCGGGAGTCTCTTTGGTCTGTGATACGATGATTTATTTGACAACCGCGTGCCCCGATTCCTCATTCGAGATGCAAGGACGACGTGGTGGTGTGGAGCGATCGCCTGCTTCCCGTGGACTTGCACACGCATCGTCGCTGATGGACGATGAAGGGAGCGAAGCGTAGTCACTTTGACACACTGGACTTGCCATTATTGGCTACGGGTCTCCGCTCAATCATTAGATTTTGTGTGTCTTGCAGCCCGGAAGCTTCCCATGTGGTGGCTGATGCTCAGGTCAGGCATCATCTTGACCGTTGGGTTGACCAAGGTCCTTCTTCTGCTCAACCTGAGCTACTGGGCTTGGACGTTGCCCATTTTGGCAGGATATGACTGACCCAAAAAGTGCCAACCACGGTCCCAGAATTCACTGGCTATCAGCAGACGATGGAATCTTACGACGTCTGTTTCGGCTGGGTGGTCGCAGCATTATCACTGGTTGTGGTAACGATGTCTAAATAGCTCATTCTGCGGCCATCGACCCATCGGATTCAACCGTTAAGGAGCCTCTGGGAGCTGCCGGATCAGCGTTCCTAAGCACAGGCTTGCCCAGTCACTGGCCAATGGCAACTACCGATCCCCTGCCAAGGCTCAACCTTGATGCTGTTAACAGTCCCGCCACCTGAGCCAAACTTTTGGCCTCTGAGAGGGCGAATGTGGCCTGTTACCATTCGCCACAGGCGGACTCGCGGAGCCTGTCTTGGACGCTTGCAGGAAATGGTCTCTCAACCCTTCAAGAAGCACGTCCTGGTGATGAACACCAGCCGGCCTGAACCCCACCCTGAGATACATGTGGTGATCGCTGATAACCACATCCTGAGCCAACATAGCCTGAAGACCAACCAGCCAGTCGGGCAGAACCGCTTAATTTATCACGGTTCGAAACCCATGGCCGACTTACTAGCCCTGCATCATCTGTTCAAATCTGGCGAAACGTCCCCTTTCTTCGGGACTTTCAAAAGGACCATGCGCATCACGAGTATTTTGCCGCATTACCTGCACTGCAAGCATCACTTCCCCCGAGTGAGTTGCATGACAGAGCAAGTATCAACGGATGCAGATACGTGGGAAACCCTCAAGTGGTTTCCCTATCCTAACACCTAGCAAGGTTACCCATGGTACCTTTGCACCATAGGTTGCACAAAGCAAGATTGTCTGGCTACCTCCTTCCTCAGGCAACTCTCATAAGAAAGTATTAGAGACTGGTGTTCATGGAAGAACAACCTGATTTGCCTTATTTAGCGTCAAATTCGTACGAAACTCTCAGAATCTCGTTAAACTCGGACCCTCCAGTACATCCGGGGCAGCCTCAGGTTCCTGATACATTATTAATGAGGCTCCAGTGACGGGGAAGTCTGGAAGACAGAAGTCATCGAGGGACAAGCATGAGGTCTCGATACATTGTGTCGGACTGTCCTACGACATAAGTAGCAGTCTCATGCCATCTGGCAAAGCTATCGTTCTACAACTTGATTATACGCGCCCTTGAGCCTCACTGTGGACAAGCGGCGAGAGCTATCGTCAACTTTGCGAGACCTCTACTGGGGATTTTTAGCCAATTTGATTCATGTTACACACAGACAGACTCGCCCGAAGTGGCTGGCACACTGAGCGAAGAGTTGGAGCAGCATATCATGCCACTTTCGTGTAGACAGCGCCACAATGGTTGCGTGCTGCGCTCTCATTCTGGCCTTTGTCACGAAACAATACGCCTGTCGGCGGCAAGGGAATTGTGATCCCCTTGTATTCAGGTTGACGTGAGGCCCTTTGGCACCAGAGCTGCCTACTACTTAGCAAGGGCGTCGTGTGCAGAGCGGCACGGTTGATAAGCCGTGCTTTTTACCGGCCACATAAACCGAGAATCAGCAACGTGCAGCAGGCGATCCTAGCCCATGCAGGGCTCGCTACCACTCGCGGAACGATGGGAATGGACGGCGCCCGCAGGTTCATCAGAATCATGTTGGGTGGCTTGCCATGTGGCTTTGAGGCGAAATCACGTTTCCAGGCATGGGTCCTTGAACCGCGAAAATGGTTGCAGTAAAGGAATGAGTCGACTAGGCAAAAATCTGAGCCACGCAAGCTCTGTGGTTGCTACAGATCAATCTAAGACTAAGTAGTTCTCAGTGTACAAAGTTGGTTTGCTAAAGTAGCACTTGGTGCGTAGGGCGAGCATCAGTCTGTTATTGTACTAACAGCCAGAAACCGGTTCGCCCATATTGAGCTGCCAGCCACCAATCTATCTGCCACTATATTGAGCTGCATGCCTTGTCTCAGACATCCCATCACGATCTCGACGCGAGGAATTGCAGAGCTGAGCTCGAGAAACGCATCTCACAGACCCTTGGAGTTCTATCTTCCGTCAAAGTTGCGCTGCGAAGTTACGCTTTTAGAGCGTCTACTCGAAGACCTTGCGTGCGTGGACCCCAGCACAGAATATGCGACGTCCTCGCTGTTCAGCTAAGATACCCTAGAGACACCGTCGATCTGGTAGCTTCTCAATATCTAAATTGCAGCAAACTCTAGCGCATGAACACCTCATCATTTGATGAGTGTTTGTCAATAGTCGGCCTCGATCCGTGTCTCGTTTCCATGTTTCTGCCTGGCTTGACTTGTAGCAAGTCCTGTTGTCGTCATCCCAGCTCGTAGGCGCCACTTAGTTCCAACCTCCGGTTTTGGACACGTTCACCTCAAAACCTCGACTCATCAGCTTCGCAAACCACCTGAGACCTCCGAATTCTCGCCCATCACATCACGAATCCGTTTGAGAAAGGTCATCTCGAGCACCAAGCTGAGTGACGGCACTTTACATCGCAACCAGGGGCGGGACCACAACTTTCATCAGCGATATCACCAGCGTTCAGCCATCCCACGGCTGGCTAGAACTGTAGCCCGTCATGCACCTAACGACCACACTTCTCACTTTTCTCGCACTCTCTCTTGTCTCCCTGGCCGCTCGCCCCAAGAAGGATGCCATCCTTCTCTCTAAAGTCGAAACCCTCACCTTCCGCGGCCACGGCGCAAAGACTACCGCCCGCCGCGTCTCACCCATCCCCCAACTCAAGTGCGTTTCCAACCGCCGCATCTGCGACATCTATGAGCCTGATGTCATACGCTGCACAAACCAGGGCTCCTCCTATGGCGAAGAGGACATCGAGTGGTCATGCACTGCTTCCTTGCCACGAGAGCTCAAGCTCGGCAGCACGGAGGTCATCTGTGAGGGCTACAGCTCTCCAGATGACCCATATGTCCTGAAGGGCAGCTGCGGCGTTGAGTACACCCTTGTGCTTACTGATGAGGGTGAGGAGAGGTATCCGGATCTTGCTAGAGGGGGCTGGTTCAGCGGCGGGGGGCGAGGTAACAACTCTGGCGTCTCTTGGCTTTTCATCTTCATCTTCGTTGCGATCCTGGCTTGGATCATCTACTCAGCTCGTGAACGTGCCGCAGGCCGTGATCCTATCCGCGGTGCTGGACGGCCAGGATGGGGTGGCGGAGGAGGTGGCGGCGGCGGTTGGGGACCAGGTTGGGGACCAGGTTGGGGGCCTGATAATGATCCTCCACCGCCGTATCCTGGGACAAAGCCGTCGGCCAGTGCGCAGACAGGGTGGAGGCCAGGCTTCTGGAGTGGACTTGCAGGTGGTGCGGCAGCTGCCTACATGGCTGGCGGAAGGAGGAACAACGATGATCGACGAGGCGGCAGTCGATCCGGCAGCAATTATGCTTCCTCTTCAGGGTCGAGTTCATTCTCTTCAGGATCTCGGCACCAGAGCACAGGGTTTGGGTCGACCTCACGCAGATAAGAGGGAGGAAGCTTGAACAAAGAGCCTTGTCAATGTAGCAATGTTGTTTAATTATTCTACAGTTTAGTGTATCCAACGCCGCCTTATACCCCTTGCGCCTCGAAGCTCCCTCATCATGTTCGTACACTGGCGACGTTGATCAACCCAAAAAGCTCATGACGGTGCAGCTCGGCTCTTGACCCCGGCGCGCGCAAGAATTAGATCGCAATGGAAAGCAAGGCTTGCTCCAACAATTCCTCAAAACTCCGCCCGTTGCGCCGTGAACCGCTGGTGACAATCATACACGGACAAGAGCGGCAAAGTGTGGGTGGGCCGTGCTGAAGTATGGACAAGAAGAAGTGTAGCAGGGTATATACAAGTTAGAAGTGGATTGGCATAACGTCCATCTTGTCGAAAGAGCGCGCACAGGAAGGGCATTTGCGCATCCTGTTGCTAATACGGTCATCGATGCACTCCTTGCAGAACAGATGGCCGCACGTTTTCAAAGCAGTGCTCTTGAAGTTGTTGCGGCAAATGGTACAGAGAGCAAATGCCTAGTCTCGTTAGCTTGTAGTCAGTCACATTTGATGTTGAAATTTTGACTTACGCGAAGATCTTCCTCCTCTTTAGAAGTATTGCCGAGCGCTTTGGACTTCCAATTGTCACGGTCCTTCTGCATATGCTCCAACCGCACCTTCATCTTTTCAACCTCTGCCTCGTTCGACGTGCATCGCTCCCTTGCATTGGCTGTAGCAGCGTCCTTGGTCTTGAGCAGCGCTGTCAATTCAGCAACCTGCTTACCCATCGTCTCATTGCGACGGCTGGCGTCGTTGCTAGCGGCCTCCAGCTTTTTGTTCTCATTGACGAGTGCGGTGTTCGTCTGTCTGAGGTCGGCCATCTGTTTTTCGAGATTGGTAAGGAGTGATCGAGTTTGCGCTTCCGCATCCTTCAGCTGAGCAATGATTTCCGCGCTCTTGCTGTTCTGGTGTCGAAGGGACCGGATCTCGTTGTTCCGGGTATCGGCATCCTTGCGAGCAGCAAAATATTTCTGATCAGCTTTGCTCTTCTCTGCGGTGAGGATCGACAGGCGCTCCTCCAAGGTTGCAAAGTCCATGACTTTCTTTTGCGCCAAATCTTTCATCTTCTTGTACGCCTTTTCAATTGCTGGCAACTCCTGGTTGATGGATTTGAAGTCCTGCTCCAGCTTCTGGTACTTGCTCCTGAGTTCATCGAGCGGTATATCGTCAATACCTCCGGTACTGGTCATGTCCTCATCCTGGTCAGGCGCGAGGCGAGAAATTTGGTGCTCTAGAGAGGTAATCCGTTCGTCCTTCGCTGCCAAGAGATCTTTCAGAGTATCCATGGCAGCCTTCTCCTGCTCCATGCTAGTCTTGCGTTGGGTATTTTCGGCCAATATTTCATCCCGGGCAGACCTTACGCGGGCGAGATCTTGATCGCGAGACATGATTTCGGCCTCAAGGTCTTGAGTCACTTGATTGGCCTCTGCCTCAAGCTGTGTGCGCCATGCAGACCGCTCAGCTTGCAACTTTTCGGCTTCTTCTCGCAACTGCTTGTTCGTGGCTTCCAGGTTGTTGATGCGCTTGATCAGATCCTCGCTTTGGCCCTTGAGCTGCTTGAACACATCGGTGCGTACAAAGTCCTCGTCGGATAGTGACTCCCGCTTGGCCTTCAGAGTGGAATTCTCGTCCTGTATTGTCTTGATCTCGGACAGTAGATTGTCGAGCTGCTCTTTTTGCTTCGTTGAAGTTGCCGTTGCTTCCTCATACTTCATCAGAAGTTCTCCACTTGAACCATTGGTCTCGGTAGCCTGAGTTGTCCCGGAATCTGGTTCGCTGGTCGCGGAGCCTCGGGCGCTAGCCATCGCTTGCTGTTCCAACTTCTGGACCTGGGTGCTCCTTGCGCGATCGAGCTTCTTCTCTGCCTTGAAGAAACGGAGGGTTGCGGCATTCAGCTGGTCGGACATTTGATCCTTTTCGTTTGAGAGGCGGTCTAGTTTCAGCTGCAAATCCCTCTCCGCAGTTTTTAATCGCGCTATTTGGGATTCCAATGCCTTTGCCTCTGGTGAAACTTCGCCTCGGTGAGCATCGAGCCGCGTAAGAAGAGCATCGGCTCTGGCCAAAATAGTCTTCTGTTTATCCTGGAGATGTTTCTGAAAGTCGTGAAGGTCTTTAAAGGCAACGCTGCTCAGATATGGCGGGTCTATGATGAGCCGGGTTAGTTTGGTGACGCATGCTGAAGCAAAACTGCTTACCTGATGCGCTTGAAGTTGTTGATACTTTGGCGTTAACAAGAAGCTCCATTTCGTCGAGCACCTTATCGGCATGTCAGCCCAAGTCGTCAAACAGATCATATATATTATCAAACTCACCTGCCCAAGCCAGGCATCGATAACTCTCAAATGGTCATCGTGATGTACCGATCTCTTATGAATCTCCTCCAAACGAGACTCGGCGATCGTTGCCTTGCGGCTGTACTCTTGCATTTGTCGATATATCGCGCCTTTAGTATATGACTACACGGCAGTCAGCATGACGTTCCTGAGACTCCATGACGATACAAGCACGGATGGGATATTCCTTTGGGCTGAATCAATGCTCGCGTGAGAAGGCCAAAGCCGTGTCGACGCACTATACAGTATGCCAGAGACCCAGCCCGTAAGGTCACGCGCGACAAGGTAGAGCGGCCCTCCACGAGCAGGTTTGATATCGCTCAGTGAGCACATAAGGGAATCGATGATGAAGACAAGAAAATCATGCGCAAGACACGTACCTCGATCCAAGCATCCTCTTTGCCCTCGGCAGAGTCATCCTTAGTCTTTGCCCCGTTGACGGCGACTCGCTTGCTGGGAGGGGCAATCTCCTCAGCGCTGCCCAGCGGTCTCTTCCTGTCCTCCATCTTCGGAAGCGTGGCAGGGCGGGGAGAGGGTGATGGAGTCGTGGCGACAGGCATCAGAAAGAGGCCGCACGAGCCCGCGACGCTGCGCAAGGGAGCGCTTGCCAAGGGCTGTGAGCGGCTGAGGATGATAGAGATGCCCAAGTCGAAGCGCCTCGTCCGCGTGACAGGATGCGGCGGGCTGGCGTGGGTGCGGAACGTGGAAGGAGGGGGGAGAGTGAGGATGGTGAAGGTGAGAGCGTTTCGCTCCAGAGCCAGGAGTTGAAATTTCGAGGTGCTGCTTGACGGCCGCGCCCAAACCGAGAGGCACGGTGCCCCTCAAAGAGGCTTAGCGTCAAACTAGCCTTTTTGGGATTAAAGCGATATCGGGTCAACCACGGCTGATCCCTTCCATTTTCCTCAGTTCATTGGAGGCATCCCCAGCATCCCACTTTCTGCAGTCATTATCAACAATTTCAACGTTCGAACACTGCCTCGTACCATGACTTAAACTCAGCATTGTACCACGAGGATCCTCCGTGATCAGCGCCTTTATCGCTGCGCATCATGAGTTCTATGTTCAAAAAGAAGGGCGGGCCCGCCTTCAAGCCCAAGATCCCCTCGGCTCGATCAAGACATGTCGCCCGTCCTGCGCAACCAACACCACCTGTCGAAACAGAGCCTACAATTGACCAGCCCATTGACAAGCCCATTGACACGCCTCCCGAAGAGGTTCTCGACGGGGATACACCTCAACCGTCTGCTCAAGAGACAACAGCGCTGCCTGCCGAATCATTACCAAGACCTAGTCAAACCGACGCAACTTCATCGGAGACAACCCCTCCAGAATCTGACCAGGCAACTCCCAATCTCCCTCCTCCATCACCACGCAAATCTACGCGCACTGGACTTCGACAGCCAGCGGAGGATCCAGCGGCCTCAGCTTCACAATCAGAAGTCCCGGAAACGCTGACGACTGCCGAACAAGATATCGCGGCCCCAACAGCTGCTTCCGGCCCGACAAGTCAAGATGAAGAGCCTACCCCCGAGACATCTTCTACGGCAACTCCTGTTTCAGAAGAAACGATCACACCCGCATCGACTGTTCAAACACGAGCGAGGCGAACAAGCGCCATTGTGGCATCGACAGAGGATGGGGTCGAAGATGGTCCAACATCCAGTAGACCAAGAAAACGCCAACGTCAGACGGCAACACAAGATGGTGAAGCGGCACAGAAGCCTAGACAGAGGAGGCGCAGGACGCAAGAAGCAGGAGAGGATGCACAAGCCACTCGACGGCGACGGGCCCGCTCCCTGACTCCCGAGGATGCAGAATCCCAGACTGTGGATCTCCAAAAGCTGAAGATGGCAGATCTTACGAAGGATTTGCACATCGGCAAGAAGTTTAGTCGTCATGATGAACTGCGTGAGCGGGAGCGCCAGAAGCGTATAAAGGCCAAGCTGGAAAAGAACGGGGAGAGCGGCGATGCCTCAGGCGACGGATCTGACTCTCTTCGTGCCAAAGAGCAGAGCGCCACCCCTTCAGCACCGCCTATTGAGGCGCCTGCCCCAGCACCGGCTGGTCCGCAATTCCGCATTGTGGACGGGCAGATTGTGGTTGATCAAAACTCTCTCGCTGTTGATCGTCACGCGAGAGCTGCAGCGGCCCGCGCCGGAGAAGACATGGAGACCATTGAAGAGAACGACTTCACACGATTGATCACTAGTAACTCGTTCATGAACACGTCGAAGCTCAAAGGCCCCAATGTCTGGACTGAAGAGGAAACAGTCCTCTTCTACCGCGGCCTCGCCATGTTCGGCACCGACTTCGAAATCATCTCGAAGATGATCCCAGGCAAACAGCGTCGCCATGTCAAACTTAAATTCAATCGTGAAGAGCGCCACTGCCCCCGCAGGGTCAACGCCGCGCTCGTCGGAGAGAAGACCGTAGCTATGGATATGGATGAGTACCGCGCCGCGACGGGCGCCGAGTTCGAACCCGTCGAGGTGATCGAAGCAGAACAGAAGAAGATCGAAGATGGTTACGAGGCAGAGAGACAGCGCATCGCGGACGAGCAGGCAGAGCTGATGCGCAAGAAGAAGGAGGAGCTGTTTGCGGATGAGGATGTGGATATGGCAGGTGTGGTAGGGAAGAAGAAGAAGAAGAAGGGGAAAAAGAAGAGGGTTGAATATGGGCTCAACGGAGAGCCTATTGCTGAGGATTGAGTTGGAAAGGAAAACGGAGGACACACAAGGCTACATGGCGTTTACGGGGTGGAAAGGACAACACAAGATACCCATGGCTCACTACACTTGCTACCAATCACAGAGCTAGAAGAAGGGAGGATACAGTATTGAAGAATTTCGTCAATTGATCAAAGCTTTGACGTCAAAAGTGGCACGATGCCAGATTCGTTGCTTTCCGCGTCGTGAGAGAGTGCTAACCACACTTCGAACTGGACGCACGTGGCCCTTTACCGAAAAGCTCTGTAAACTCCTCGGCATCCATGCCAGCACCAAGGGTTCTTCTACTGGCGGCCCATAGTCATACCCATCTGCATCCCAGAATATGAATTACCAGACATCCTGAGTAACCTCAGAGCTTAACCCGGTCTTTCGCCATCTCTCGCGCCTCTTCCATCGCGCTCCTGAGAACCACGTAGGAATCCTGGTCCTCGTTCCCTAATTTTGACCGCCGGCGCCGGCGCCCGGGGGCTGATCATCATCATCGGGTTGGTCGAAAAGGAAGTTCGCCGCGAGCTCTTCGTTCTTGTCGCAGGCAAAGTAGGCCTGAATAGCCTGGTCGGGACTGAAGCCGAGGCGAGTTAACTGGAACAAGAGTGAGTCAATCGGGTTTGGTAGGGCTTGGAGAGCTCTCAGCTTACCCTCTCGATCGCATCACGCTCTTCAGGTGTGACGGCGACAGACTGCGCACCAGGAGGCAGCGGCGCATCGTCATCACCTTCCTCGCTCAGGAGCTGGGCGAATTGATCGGGATTTGAGGCGATTCGCTCGGCCAGCTGTGGGTTGCCTGCCGCGATCTGTTGCAGAATAGGCTCCAGCATCTGCGGTTGGGCCTGGACAACCTGACGGAGCTGCTGGAACTGAGGGTGAGAGCGCAGGAAGTCGAGGTTGCCCATATCACCAGCGGCTTGCTCAGCAGCAGCTCTAGCACCAGCGCTTGGACGTCCACTGCCACCAGTCCCTCCCTGTTGTGCTGCAAGATCGAACAAGTTTACGTTATCGTCATCATCGCCACCCTCAGCCTCAGGGATGGAAGGAGGAGCTGGGGCATTGCGTGCCTGCTCAACATCGTCGGGGATTCCCTGCACAAAAGTCTTGTTAGTCAAGTCCTGTGCTGCGTATCCAGCGGTTGACATACCGTTAGAAGATATTCGACAGCTCGGTCAGGGTTGTTGAAGGCAGCGCGCATAGCAGCATCGATCTGACTCCTCTCAAATCCCATGGCCTCCATGCTTGCGATCGCTGAGGCACGCTCCGCACCCAGGGCAAGGCCGCTCGACTCTGTACCGCCAGTTGAAGCCTCGGTCGTCCGCTGAGGTGTCGGCGTTGAAGGCGCAGCGGCGCCACTGGAGAGAGCCGAAGCTGGCGCCGGAGCGGCAGGAGGAGCGGGTGTCGGGGCAACAGGTTGAGCGGGAGTGGCCGGGGGTGCCGCAGACGAGGACTGAGCTGGAGCCGGCTTCTCCTTAGGCTGGAAGAAAGGTCAGATAGGATCTCCAGACACGATTCCACTGGAAGACAGACCTTGTTCACCATGCAGACGACGAAGCCCTTCTCTTCGATGTTGTAGGAGCCGACAGTCTCCTCATCCTTCAGGATTTTGCCTATGCGAGTCAGGACCCAAGTCAAAAGTATGCAGGTTGTAGCTGAGTGACGAACCGGAGTAGATCAGCTTCTGGTGCTTCGCATCCCATCCCTTCTCGGCCGCGATCTTCTCCTTGACGGCAGATATCTAGGGTGTAGAGGTCAGCAAAGAGATCGAGAAACTTGCTATCAACCACGATGGCGGGGCAACGAGTCGGGGGAAGTAAGGCGGGTGTACCAGGTCGTCAGCGTTCACATCGAGGGAGAACTTTTGTTGCTTGAGGTCCTGTGAAAAAGCTGTCAGTATGTTCTGCGCAGAAGGGACAGCTGTGAAAGGGGTCGAAGGCGCCGAGAAGTCGACCTCGCAAGCAGGGCATCGTGACGTACTCTGAAGGTAACCTTCATGATGGGCAAGAAAGTGGCTGCAGATGGCCAGCAACCAGCACCTAGGAAGCGTGAAGATGAGGAAGACCAAGATCCCACCAGAAAACTGAGGGTGGCGTATCAAGTATTTGTCCTCGATAAGGAAGCTTCGTGCAGGGTCAGCAGAGGTTGTTGAGGGCGAAGCTGCAGCAGGTATGTAGATGACGAGAGCAGGCTTCCGCCTTGAAGTTGTGGTTGCGCATGGAAAGCTCGAGGTGAGGTGGGGGAGCGGGGCTTGTGAGGTGGTTGCTGTGGCGCTACAGGTGGCCTAGAGCTCGCTGCGCGACGCCTAAAGTGGATGAGCATTGCGACCTGGGACTCACGGGCGATTCCTTGAATGCAAGAAGAATAGCAATGTTATCATTAGGTGACATACCGATCAAACCGGCAATTACGATAGTATACACATAGAAGTCAGGATTGCAATAGCAATCAGAATAGCGGCCCACCTCTTCCGTCTGGACTACTGCCGTTCAGTTAGCAACACTCATGCGGGCAGCTCTGTCCGCCACTATTCCAGGGTCGAGGGGTCGAGGGGCGGGCACTGAGGAACCGTATTTACAGAGGGGCTTGCCAGTGGCGGTGCACTGAACAGCGTCACCAGTCACACACGATGTTCATTCCCACAATCTGCTCAAGAAACATTTCCATTCAGGTCTGTTGACCGACAGCAACGCCGCGCTTAGAAACACAGCTCCAGGACAAGTATCCATGGAGTCAAGCAAGAAATTACGCAAAAATAAATAAAGACGAGGCCCCCTCCCATCCGGTGGTATCTTTCGTTAATAGTATCCCCATAGTCATCATAAACAGCGTATAATCCTGGCCCCGTGAGGAGCTTCCCATCTCAGTCTCCATTTTCACCCTCAAGCGCTCGCATCCGATGACGTCGCCTTTGACTGGCCATCCTTGAGCGTTCGTCGCTTGTAGCCGTTCAGACTCGACCGGCTACCGGCGCTCATGATCCAGTCCGGGATCGGCGGCGTCATCTTCCGGACGCTGTCGTCTTCGTCCTGCCCGTCCTCCTCCTTCTCTTCCTTGATGCTGCTCTGCTCATCCTGCAGTCTCCTCATGATCGCATCCTCAAAGCTACTTTGGCGGCTGAGAGGACTTGGTGCTGTGGGAAGGCTGCCGCTCCGCATGCGGTTGAGTGACCGCAGGCTCGGGCGAGGTGAGATGACTTGCCCTGCGATGGGTGAGGCAACAACACTGGTACCAGGAGTGGCGACCGGCGGTGGCTCAGTTGAGTCGGAGCGGAAGAGGGGATGGATGTGTGCCTCGCTTGTGTTAGGCGTCGAGGTGATGGACGCGCGCCGACTAGATGCTGGGCTGTAACTGCGGCTTCGGCGTCTAGCCATCGGAGGCAGAGGCAGATCAATCGAGGATCCAGGGCTTGGGCTTCGACTTCCCGTGGGACTTGCTGGGATAGTTTCGAGGAAGCGCGACTTTTGGGCTGGCGGTGGCGAGGACGAGACGTCAAGGACGGTCTGTCGATTATGTGCATCTACGGAAGATGTGTCCCATGACTCGAAGGTGTCCTCGGTGCTGCTGCGATTCGCCATGGATTCGACTGATGCCGGGCGTCTTTTCTCACGGAGTGGTAGGAGTCTTGTGCGTGATGACACGGAGCCTGATGTCTCGACACCGGACTTGCGTCCGCCGACAGACGCAGAGACACTAGGCGCGTCGATCGAATTAGTGCCTTGTCTCTTTTCGATGCTGACATTAGTCTGATCATACGGGATTGACTTGAGCTTGGACTCTGAGGTTGGTGACTTGGGCCGCTGGAAGATGCTCGGGCCAGTGGTCGAGTCGGATTTGCGTCCCATGACGAATTGAAGAATAAGGAAAAGCAGCTGGAGCGGATAGCTGGTGCCGACTAGGACGGCGGACGTGATGAGCATGGGGGTTTTGGAAATCCCCAACATGCCGGAGTCAAGGTCGGAGGTGGTCTTACTGAGAAGAACCAGTGTTGCAACAGAGGCGGCGGCTGCCAGCGTCGAAACGATGATGCCAATGCCCGTCGCGAGGCTCACATGGCGCCTGATAGGCGCTCTCAGAGTTTCGCTGACAAGGGAAATGCATAGGAGAGTGATGACGAGATTAATGAGGCTCTGGATTGTTGTCGAGATGATCGAGATTGTTCGGATGACGTCGCCGTTGGGGGCTGAGGCGGCGAGAATAGCTTGCAGGACAATGAAAGCTGCCGTGGCCAAGATGGCCGCAAGACCGACGGCAAGAGGCAGTAACGACCGCATCGCGTCCAGAATACGGACTGGGATAGTTGAAATGGTGTTTTCGTGGGGTTGGAATGCGGGAGATGCGCCACCACGTTGCTCACCAGGATCAAGGTGCTCTCAACGAGTCAGTTGACCCGGTAGAAAGGCGCATCCAGCGACTCTCGACGATCGATCCAGCGTAAACAGAACGGAAATGAAAACAATCAAGATGAAAAGAGAAAGAAACGCGTTGGGGGCCCAGGTGACCGGTTCGTTGGTAATATGATGTAAGTGAGAGATTCCACTCCGTCAATGCAGCCCTGTTGCAAGCGACTTGGCGGAGCTGGGGGGAGAAGAGAGGCCACTCGATGCGCGGCCTGACAAGCGCCAATTGCGTTGACAAAAAGTCAAATACCTGGAAAGATCACGGGGATCGTCGGGGATCTTGATTAAAATCAAATTAGATTCCAAGGAGACAAGATCGAGGAAAGCTGGCCGGGCGGCGGTGGTAGTAGTATAGTTGAGACGCGACTTGATCGTGTACTAGACGCGACAGATTGAGTTTGGCTGGAGGGGTTGAGTGTATGGTGTAAGTGCGTGCAGCGGTGGAAATTAATGAGAGTACGGAAAAGTCGTGTCGAAGTAATGAGTGGTTGATCTGACGGGTAATGAGTGTAGATGTCTTTGACAATCGAAGACAAATCAACGAATGGTTTGTGGTCAAGAGTGAGTGTGGTGGAAGAAAGAGAGTGAGTGTTGGAAGCCCAGATGGACGGAACGAGGGTATCGAAGGAGTGGGCGCACCAACGGCTAAAAAGAAGAAGCTGGGGCTCTCGGAGGGTCTGGTACGCGTCTCCGGGACGTCCGCAATAAGAATGAGCAGAGAAGAGAGGAATAATGAGAGAGCGAGTGTGTGTGCGTGTGGCCCGGATAGGCAGACAGACCACAGGACGGCGGGACAGAAACCATGGAAGCTGATGGAGTGCATATGAGGGTGTGTGAGTGGGCAGCGCAGCGAGATTTAGACGTCTTATTCATTTTCCCTCTGCTTCTTACTATCAGCTCTGACCTTTCGCATTAAGAACAGGGATGCCGGGGGTTTCGAAAGGACTGGGCTCGATCCCCTCCCAACAACAACGGCAGCGATTGCCCCATACAAACAAAACAAATGACAGAAGGAGGGAGGAGACGAGAAAAAAAAAAGCTTTGATCGTAACAAGGTAGTTCCATGTGTAGTTGCACCTTAGTGTGTGGGTGGGTGGATGAATTGATGGATGGTCCTCACGATGGTGCGGCAGGGATGGAGGCACCTGGCGGTTTTCCCCGTTGTGCCTTTGCTGGTGGGGACGGGAAGTGAGGCATTCAGACAAGACTTTTCCTTGCTCTGTAGTACTGCAGGCCATTGAGTCAGGCAACAGTTTGCGAAACTCATGGTTGCTGATTAACCATGGCGACATCGAGGGTGCATGCGTTGATTGAGACCGTGCGATAGATAACGCTGGGCTGAAGTCGGCATCGGCGTCGTAATGCACACAGCTAGCTTCATGATTTATTGATTGACTGACTGATGATTGACTGACTGGTTGACTGATTGATTGACTGATTGATTACAGGCTCCGACATGCTGCTTTGCAGGTCCTTTTCTGATTCTTGAGCTGGCTGCGCTGCTTAGCTCGTCAATGCAAGGGCGAGCAAAACTGTCATCAGCCCAGGCCAGGCACATCCATCCAGCTAGTGGTGGACGACAGGTAAACAGACGGGTGGCTGCAGGGAGAAAACAACAAGCAGACAGATGTTCGAATTGCAATGGCTAGCTAGCCCTTTGCATGCCTCAAATTTCCGCAATGCTGCAACTCGAAGGCAAGGAGAAGAGAGAGTAAACTACAAGCTGGATTGCGTACATCATGACCAGCATGACATGACATGCATCTCTAGCCGTGGCCCAGGATTACCGGAACTCTCTCTCACCCCTGTCCATCCTCAACGGGGGCCGATCCCAGCGACGGTTATAGGCACCGTTTACTAAATTTCAAGCAGCACCTGAAGCTGCTGCAAGTAATTTGACTGACACTGAGTTCGCACAAAAGTAAAGAAGAAAATCAAAGAAAAAAAAACCAAGAGACTGCCGGGACACTTTGCCCGTCCTGTACGGCTCTTGCGAAAAGAACCACTTCCAGAACTACCTACTGCATCTCCGATCGGGCCCGTATGTACCTCACAGCAACTGAATAAAGACGCAACTTGTTGGGATCCAGTCATTACTCAGGCACACACACAGGCTCCCTACGATTTGCATTCGGACAGACTCATCAGTGGACGGGGCCATGACGTGGAAACGGCCTTGGTCAGTGCTCGCCTCCGCTGTCTCATCCCACTTGGAGAGATTTCTGTTCCTGGTCGTGAGGGTTCCACTTTGGCAATGATGGAAATGTCTGAAGAATCGAAGACACAAATTGATTGCATTGGAGGCATCTGGCGACGGGTTGACGCAGTTCGCCTATGGCTTCCGTCTAGCGACGGTTGTTGTTCGCAGAGTAGGGCAAGGTAAGCAAGCCACCACCACATTTGGCGCGTCGCTCTCGCGTCGCTCACGCGTTCACATCTTCCGACCTGCCCAGTTCAGCACCGGCCTCGAAGTCAGACGCCATCGCAGCACTCTCCATCACCGAGTCCAGTAAATGCTGGATTATCACCTGCAATTTACTTTTCTCTCTGCATTCTTTACCTATTCTGTCCTCCTCAAACGCAGGCCGTGGCGCCCTGGGGCTGGTGCGCCGTCCCGGACCCGACACTCGCACGGCCAACGTTCGTCCACACTCAACGAGGGATGATTCTTTACTTTGTCTCAACACCTAGACCCTTGACTTCCTCCTGCATATTCTCCTGAGCTTTGAGGCCTCTCATTCCTGCATCTGTAGTATCACCTCGCCTCCTCGTTCGTCATTGCTACATCCGTGCATGCGGGAGTTCCGAAGCTCAGCCCTGACGGAAGCGCTCCCGCCCGCGACGATCAGTAGATCTGTGCTTCTAGCCATTGGGATTGTGCATAAGGAGGCTTTGTCCGTTTCATGTGCGGCTGGGCGACAGAAGCAAGAGGCTCAGCGTTGTTCTTGTCCTTTCGAGGTGGCTTTTTCCTTTCTCTTTCGGCCGTTGGACTCAGTCGAGTCTCCTGTCTGACTGGCAAGAATAGATTGAAGGCTGAAATGCGGCCTCGCGCCTTGACGTCGCAGGCTTGCCAGTTGCGAGGGCTTCGCGCTCATCCATTGGGCCTTGTATAATATATTCCATGATCAAAGTCATAGAACGATTGGCTATGACCTATTGTTCCTCGGACTTGGCCATGGCCTTCGAATCCCGACTCGGGTTCCGGATAGGCTGCATGAATCTCTCGTCCATCTCCCGCTCGCCAAGGGTATCCCTGACCACGATTCCCAAACTTTCCACAGACCAAGACTCATCGCAGAAACCCAAAAGGAAGCACCAGCCTTTGGACCAGAGCAACGCAGGACCTGGACAATTTTTTGGCCACTCAATTTCGAACCGCCTAGACCTTCCCATTGCCCCCTTTTCGTGGCATTAGCACCTATCCCCAGAAGATGCATCTGCCGGGCCGCTCAATTTCCTCAGGGATGAAGCTAGCAAGTCCGGGGACCCCCAGCCGTGAAACCGTCGCCCTCTCAAACGGTCTTGTCGGCGCTTGAGGGCATTTCCGTTCAATCCTTTACAACCTTGCAGTCATGTTCTCGGTAGTGCCCTTTCGCCTTGCTCGAGCATTGATCCAAGTCCAAGCTTTCACCTAGTGTTGCGCCAACACATGTTGCCGCGGACAACCCAGCAACATGTGGCGCTCGGATACATCTACCATGCTGACTATTTGCTTCAAAGTGAGGCAACCGTTCGGAGATGAGTCTCGAGTTAGAAGAGCGTCAGGTCCATCTCATGTGTCAAGCGTCACGTTCGTCATCCGTTCGAGGATCCCTTCTTCACATGCGCTGCTCGGCCAGAGCCGAGACATTAGTTGGGTCAACACATTGATTGGCACGTGTCAATGATGTATTTGCTCTTGTCGATTAGGATGGTGAAATATTTGCTTTAGCGACTCTATAGGACGGTCAATGACATGCCAAAGCTTGACGGTATTTGCGCGAGCGCACCCAAGGCTGGGATACCGCCATGTAGCACTCACCTCAGGAGAACCCAATCTGGCCTTCACACTGCTCTGCCCAATCATTATGCTGGCCAAAAAAAAAAACAAGAACGGTCATGAAGTGCAGCGTCTTGTAGCCCGACTCTGAAGCCTGACCTGTATTTTTGCTTTTTCCTTAGCTGCGGCTCATCCCGACCACCGACCCCAGCGCTATAGTCTTGACATCATGGACTTTCCAGTCGGTGAACCGCACGGCTTCTCAGCGCTTGTTAACACCTATGGGCCTCCCATTCATTTTGCATTGTCATCTCGTAGAACTGTGATTTCGCATCGGAGCAAACATTGCGAATATGACGAAACCACGGGTCATTTACTGGTTCCGCACCGACCTGCGTCTTCATGATTCGCCAGCTCTGCAAGCCGCCCTTGACTTGGACCCTGATGTTCTTTGGCCCATCTTTACGTGGGATCCGCATTACGTGTATCGCGCTCGGGGAGGGCTGAACAGATGGCAATTTCTGTGAGTGAATTTCGGGTCAAAGATACTCTTGGTTGCATGAGCAGGAAAACTGATTCTGCGCTTCCAGGCTTGATTGCCAGAATGACCTCTCTCAGTCGATCACCAAGCTGAACTCAAAGTCAAAGCTGTTCGTTCTGAGAGAAGCACCACAGACATTGTTCCCTAAGCTCTTCAAAGCATGGAATGTTACTCATCTTGTGTTCGAAAAGGATACCGATTCATACGCTCGTGAAAGAGACAGCGTTGTGCAGAAAGCTGCCGAAGAGGCAGGCGTAAAGGTCATCATCCGCTCCGGGCGTACTCTCTGGGACAGTGACCTCGTCGTTCAGAAGCACAATGGCAAGCCTACGATGTCCATAACCCAGCTCCAGGCCTCTGGCGAAAAGATTGGCCCCATCGCAAAGCCTCTCGATGCGCCGAAAAAGCTCCCAGATCCAGGGGAGATGGCTGTGGATTTTGAGCAGGATGAGCCGAAGAGGAAGCCTGATTTTAATGCAGAGCGGAGAACGGAGAAAGACACGGCTTATAAGCAGATTGCTGGGCCGAAAGGCGACTTTGCCATTGAGACCATGGAAGAGCTTGGCTTTCCCTCTGCATCAACACCTCATCGAGGAGGTGAGACGCTTGCCTTGAAACAGCTGGAGAAAATAATGAAGGACAAGAAGTACACTGCGACCTTCGAGAAGCCCAAGACCAGCCCGGCGCAGTTCGAACCGCAGGCTACAACACTGCTCTCCCCTGCCCTCCACTTCGGTGCTCTCTCCGTTCGTCTCTTCTATTGGCGTGTTCAGGAGGTCATCGACGCTTATGGCAAAGGTGCATCCCAACCTCCGACCAGCTTGCACGGACAGCTCCTCTTCCGCGATATGTACTTCGCCGCTCAGGCTGCCCTCGGTGCCAAATTCCACCAGACAGCTATGAACCCATATTGTCGTTTCATTCCCTGGCATCTACCTTCGAAGCGTGATCACTCTACAGGTCTTACTACGGGAGAGTACCATGTTGATTCTGAGCAGGCGGATATCTGGTTCAAGCGTTGGAAATTCGGTGTCACTGGCTTCCCTTGGATAGATGCTCTGATGCGTCAGCTCCGGGAAGAAGGTTGGATTCACCACCTCGGCCGTCACAGCGTTGCCTGCTTCCTGACTCGCGGCGGCTGCTACATTGACTGGGAGCGCGGAGCCGAGGTCTTCGAAGAATGGCTGCTCGACCACGAGCCGGCATGCAACGCCGGCAACTGGCAATGGCTCTCCTGCACAGCCTTCTTCGCACAGTACTATCGCTGCTATAGCCCTGTGTCCTTTGGCCAGAAGTGGGATAAGCAGGGGAACTTTGTCAGGAGGTGGGTGCCGGAGCTGAAGAATCTGGACGCCAAGTACATCTACGAGCCGTGGAAGGCGCCGATTCAGGATCAGAAGAAAGCAGGTGTGCGGGTTACAGGAGATGGCTTGAACGACGCAAAGGACGGAACGTATCCGAAGCCCATGTTCGACTTCTCGGAAAGGAGGAACGCATGCATTCAGGCGATGAAGAAGGCATATGAGGTAGGCTTGCATGGGAACGATAAACAGGTCCTCCAGAACACATGGCGTGAACTGTTCCCAAAGGGGCGTGATGTTGAGATTCAGGGAGAGTACGAAAGTGATGATGGTGAGCACGCAGACGATCATGCAGGTGATGCCGAGGATAATGATGCGCAATTCGAGGGAGAGGGTGGCACGGGAGGGAAAAGGACGGCATCGGAGAGGAACGCGAGCACAGGAAGTGTTCCTAAAAAGCAGAAGCAGTAATGGTATTGCTCTTCTTCGTACATGCTGTGGTAATACAGATCAGAGGACAGGGGTTGAAAGCCCAGAAACCTCCTAAGAGATACTTACATTGTCCTAAACTTGCAATTTCTCTCCTTTTCTCTAAGCTGCAGCTCCTGGCCGCTGAGTATCTCCCAATCTCTGGCACTCCATCGCCCAGAGCTCGTGCTCGCGCTTCGTCCCTTCGTCTTCTGCGTCCATCGCCATCCCAAGCTCCAAGTCCGCCAGTCTTCCCCACGCAGCTGCCTCTCCGTATAATGCTGTTCGGTAATATACCTGCCGCGCTTTCTGCGGGTCTAGCGAAGCGTAGACATCTCCCAGCAAAAGACCAGCACTTGGAGGATCAATCTCATAGACCTTCTCTAGATGTTCTGCTGCTTCCTGCAGCCGGCCTTCGCTATGTGCGATGTGACCTAAGCCGTGGTCACACTTGCTCTTATAAGTGAACTCGGGTCCGCCAATGCTCAGAGCTTTCCTGAACATGGCCGCGGCCTGTGATTTCTTGTTTTCCAGTCGATAGAGACGAAGGCCTTCAATGGTGAGTGCATTCGCGTCCTCGCCCTGGTTGAGAATTCGCCGGAAGTCCGCCTCCACCTTCCGCATCATAGGCAGTTTGCCAAACTTAAGATGTCTGACAAGATCCCCTGCCAGAGTGATTGTCGCTGGGTGGAATCCCAGCGCGGATGCGGATGCCCACATCGCAGACGCGAACGGTGTGAGGGACGGGTGCCGAGTGTGAATGATGCATCCAGTTTCGTAGATAGTTGCGGCATCAAACCTCGTCTCTGTGGCTTGTGAGTCCTTCAAGAGCTCATTAAGGTGTCTTCATAAAGGCACTAGGAACTTACGATCCAAAAGGTAAGTAGATCCAGGGCTTGACCCATTCTGAACAGCCGTAAGGAAAGCCTGAGCACACTCATAGTAATCAACCGCCGTAGAACGAGTGAAGAGCCCCTTGCGTCCCATGTTAGAGCAAGCAGCCTCGAAGCCCTTGAAGGTAACATGTTCCATCTGCATGTTCTTCCAGTTTGCACGCCATGGATCTGATGGTGCTTTGCTGATGAGTCGAACCTGCGATCTTGTGGCTGGACATATTTCGTATGCAGACTTTGTTCCAGATCGGATGAGTGAGAGTTTCGAGGCTTGGTGAGCAGCAAAAGCTGCACGCAACGGAATACGTGGTACCATGATGGGAAGCATGGAAGCAGTAAGGCGCCTCAGGCCATGTCTACGGTGAGGCTCACCACCATGCGCAGATCAGACTCCTACTGAGTCCACAGTGAGGCCACACTTTCTTCGAAGACTTAGATTAGTGAGACCTTAGTTCGAGAATTGGTGGTTCGACGCGCTTGCTGCATAACCGTTTGAGGAGAGGTTACATGGCAGTTCTGGGCCTGATTGCGAGGGTAGAAATTAGTCGGCTCTAATTGGTCACTCAATATTACATAATCACTCGTCGTCAACCTCCATCGTCCCGAGACCGTCAAGCTTGGAAAGCGTCCTCAACATTGCCTTCACCCCAATCCCCCAATTGACGCCGACAACCTCGCGCAAAATGTTCGCCGCACGACAACGGGCAACCTGCGCAGCCCGTCAGCTGCCGCGGACCGCGCGCACCTACGCCTCCGAGTCCCACGCGAAGCCCACCAACGAGTCCTTCGGGGTAAACGACTAATCCCAACCCGTGCCCCGGGTTCCCTCGATGATGGAGCGCCCTCGCTAACGTCTCAATTGCAGAAAGGATCCATGCTCGTTGGAGCCGGTCTCATCGGCGGTGCTCTATGGTACCAGATTGCCCCCCGCGATAAGGAGAGCTCCTCTCTCTCGAAGCTGATCGGCAAGTACTCATCACGGGCTGAGCATTGGGAGGAGACCAATGCCCGTCACACGAAGGCCGAGGAGCAGGCTGGCTACGACCGCAACCTCTTCGAGAACGCCGGTGATGGCCAGCGCCACTTCGAGCTCACATACCCCGAGTATGGCAACCCTTCCCGGCTGTCTGAGTGCAGCCTCGAGAAACCACAACAGATACTGATCATCTTGACCGTAGGGCTTTCGGATCACACGCACCACGAAACATTCGTGCTGGATCACTGATCAACCTCGACCACGTTGTGGAGCACTACAGACAGGAGCACCTGAAGGATGAGGAGGTGAAGAGCCGCAAGCTCGCGGACAGGAAGGAGTAAGAGTGTCTGTATATTAAAGCCGTGTCCTTTCACATTGGAGGGCCGGGTTTTGCCTCAGGGCTAAATCAAGATCAATTCTCTTTGTCTACATTCGACCGTCGACCCGTTGGCCTGAGCATCGACGGTATGTGAAGGCGGCCAGGGCCGAAGCTGCCTGCCCGTATATACTCGCCTTTGGCCGGCAGCAGCAGTCGAGACCAGCAATGCACCTGCTACACCTCCATTCACACAGAGTAGATACAATGTCCAAGAAGGAGAGAAATGCGGCATGCCTTCAGCCCAGTGCAATGGACAAGTATGCATAACAACTTTGCCAACGTCCTGTTCAAACCTTAACGACATCAACTTCTTGATACTGACCTTTGCCTCTTCTTTTTGACCCGCCTCTGATTATTATCACTTTCCAGCATCGCCATGGCCGAGCCCACAGCGCCCGTGCCTGACTCCGACCCGCTCCCTGTCCGCGACCGTGGGATGAGATCGCTAAACTTCAAGATCTCGAATATGGGCCGGTCTATCCTACAACGTTTGAAGCGAGTATCACAAAAGCCGAAGGAATACCCGCAGACTTGCAGACCCTTGGCGGAGCTGAAAGTTCTCATTGATACGTGCAAAACGATAGACGTGACTGGCCAGAGTGCGCTCTCTCGTCACCTGGATGTTCGGTCCATACAAAACTAACAAATTTATGATTCACAGGGATCGAAGAGTGGCGTCAAGAAGTCCAGCACGACGCCTGGCCCCCAAACACACGTCAATCGGATGTAGGAAACAGTCCTCGACGAAAGCGCGTGAGCCGAACCATGAGGCTGAGGAACAATGGCATGGGACCCTCGCTGCCTCCTTATATCACGAGAACGAAGACCCTTTGAGGACAGATGAGATGACATGGGTTGAGGAACCATTGGAAATGATTCAGCATAACAGCGAGCACATTGTCTTTGCAGCACAAAATTCAGCGGACAAAGCTTCTGTATTGTACCTATCATGGTACTAGTTGTCATTCAGCAACATTGATAGAAGCGTTGCAGTCTACCAAAATCCAGTCCTTTTCGCCCAAAATGTCCGTGAATGCAGAAACCACCCCATGACCACAAATACCTTACTTGAGAGGAATGAATCGGGAAGAGTGCGTGGCACCGATACCGGGACGACCGTGCTTGACGGGCTTGCTGTGCGGTTATTAGTACAATGTCCTCCAAGTCGTGTGCGAAGATTGCCAGAATCTGGATGGGAGAAACATACTATGAGATAGAGAACTCGGCGAGGTAGTGGCCAACCATCTCAGGCTTGATCTCCACCTGGTTGAACTCCTTGCCAGAGTAGATACCAATGACGCTGCCAATCATCTCGGGGACGACAATCATGTCACGGAGGTGAGTCTTGACGGTGTCGGGCTTCTCGTTGGGCTTGGCCTCCTGCTTAGCCTTGCGGAGCTTCTTGATGAGACCCATGGGACGGCGCTTCAGGCCACGGTTGATCCTGCGGCGAGCGCGGGCGTGGACGACATCGCGGAGCTGGTCGGAGGAAAGGTCGAGGAGGCTATAGTGCGAGAAGAGTTCATGTTAGCATCGTATCCTTTTGACGTCGAGCGTTCGAGCAAGTCTTTTCGAGTGGGGAGATCGGTATCGGAAGGAATGGTCGGCTTAGGCAATTCGAGGCTTCAAATATTTCGAAGATATCGAGGGGCGCTGGCGGGGAGAATCGCATTGCAGATGGGCAGTAAAAAAAACGTACTTGTCAAGTTCGATACCGCGGTAAGAGAACTTGCGGAAAGCTCTTCTCTTCTTGAGCTCGGCGGCCTTCTCGGCGTCCTGTTGTGCGATTCTGTCAGTCTTGCAAATCTTTTGAGGGCGACGGCGGCAACACCAGTATTGCACAGGCGGTGATGCCGGGGTGGTGATGGATGTTCTGCCGTCGGATGAAGAATTGGAATCAACGTACGTATTCGTCAGCCATGATCGCGGTGGTTGTCGGGTCGGTTCGCTTGTCGATGCAACTCGAAAAGCGAAAGATGGGGGGTTGGACCGTGATGGGTTCTTCGTCGTCGTTCGGGGATTGGTAGTGTCACTGCTCAACACGGCAGGCTCAACCCAAAAAATCCCTAGGGCTTGCTTACCCTCCTTGTGTCATGTGACCTGCTCCGCTCAAGACTCGTTTCGAGGATTTGGGCAAACGCCGGGTCAATAGTTTTACCGAGGGCCGGCTCGACTCACTTGGCGTTAGCCTCCTTTGGGATGCTTTTAGCTACGTGATCTGATCGTTGCCCATCACAGCTTACGGAATGTCTTTAGAGTTTCGTCGAGTCTCGATCCGGTATCGCGAATCTCGAAAGGAATCGAGCTGGTCCCCTAGAGTGGGTGAGGATAATAAATGGCTGACTTTCCGTAACCTGACATCGCACCCATGCGTTGTGCAACCTCGTATCTCTTTTACTTCTTTGTTGCCCGGCATCGGCTGGTTACAGCTGATGTACGCTTCTTCGTTTTGAAATCCTACAGCCTTGCTTCGCAACTCATACTGTACTCAAGCTGTCTTCCATCTATCGAGCACATCCGTCCCGACACTATTGCAGCACCGAGACAGAATGTTGCACCAGAGGTCTAACGACGCATCACATCTGCCCACGCCAAGGGACTTGTGCCTCTTGGCCCGTCGTGCCCCAGCGACTCTTGCAGCGCCTGATCACTGTCCCTCAGCGATGTGCATATGACGCCCACCACCTCACATGTCTCCGTGTTCCAAGCCGTGCCGAGTGACTTGGCCCGGACTCTGCTCTTGATCATGGCCTCATGGAGTCATGGCAGCGCACAGATGAGGCCACACCCGCCTCTGAAGCACATCAGGGAAGCCGCTGATGCTGCAAGTGACCCTGTGTCGCGGCTTTGAGGGCCACATTCAGCCGTCACATCACAAATCCAGGCTGCAGCCTGGGGTAATGTCGCTGACTACCTCATGGAGCCCAACCTCAAGGCGACATGGTGCTCTTGACACGACCATGACTGTCTCGAGCTCTGCATTGACAACGACGTAACTGCTGTCAAGTACGCCATGGCCCTGCTTCCACAGCATAGCGCTGCTCCGCTGCCAAGGCCGAGCTCCTCGCCCCAAAAACGCTCGTTTCTGTGTCCGCCCCCCATCCCAACACCCGAAGCAACCTAAGGTCAATCCTCCATTCAACCCTCTCGTGAGACTCTCTCGCCATCCTCCCATCTGCTCCCCCACCCCCATATCTCGCCGCCTCATCACCCCCAGACGCGACAGCTCTCTCCCGCCGAGGGAAGACACCCTTCAACCCCTCGACGCCGGCCATTGCAACGCAACGTGGACAATGTATCAGCCTGCCTTGTAGGCTTGGCGGTCTCGGCGCCCATCCGCCGCTCGCGCTGCTAAGATTTGCCAATCCGCCAAGAGAGCACAAGGCCTCAGACCGGAGCAGAGACCAATGTTACCACTTGGCTCTCGCTCCGCGTCTTCTGCTTTTTCCTCGTCTTCTCCCCCCTTCGCTGCCATCCAACCTCACCTCTGCCGTCCTCTTGCTATTCACTCCTTATTTCCTCACCAGGCCGCTGTTCGACTCGACTCGACCCGACTTCCCACGCTTCATGGCCTCGCTTCGCACTAGTACTGTATCGTTAATTGCGGCACACGCACATCAAACAACATAACGACATCGTCCGTCCTAGCTTCGAGAGTCGCTGTCTTCCGGGTGGATACCGGCAACCCAAGGCAAGCCGGGGCCGGACAATAGAACTCCGGACTTCGACTACATTGACGCGCGGCAACGATACGGGACGTTTTCGTTCTCACATCGCACGCCCCCTCCTTGCGAGGCCAGCGGAGTGTCGACGTCATGTCATCAGATTCAGCTGCAGCGTCAGAGGACGTCTCCAGTTCCACCATCGCGTCTAATGCAGACACTGCGGCCGCTCCCACGACCGCACCAACAAGAAGAGATGCTGAAGATTTGGCTGATGCATCCTTTCCCCCTATGACAACAGACTGGAATGTTCCCCAGAGTTGTACTTGGACCTACGATGCTGCCAGCGAGCCTGTGCCTGGCGCTACTGGTGCGGTAGCATGGCTGGATCTGGAGCCTGATGCGGATGCCACAACATTATCTTGTTATCCCGATGGCATGTTTGCTGGGCGTCGAACTGGTGTCTTCAGTCCGGGCACCTGTCCGAGTGGCTGGACAACAGCCGAGGTCGTCGTCAACACAGATGAAGATCACGAGCATGCCACCACGACGGCTATCTGTTGCTCATCGTTAGTGAACCCTCGTTGAATTGCCAGCGCTCATCTAACCATGAATAGGGAATACTCACTGGTCGACACCATCTGCAAGCGTTCGGTTCCAACAGTTCTAGCAGTGCCGATCTCGTACAACAAGTCAGCAAGCACGCACGAAGTCCTATCAGATTCTACCACAACGCTTTATAGCGCGACTATCGCTGTATATACTATAAGGGCCATGTTTCGGGAAACAGATAAGCCAATGTTGGGGATTGGGGATGAGGATGATATCGACGATGAGGGACGGTCGCGGGGTCTTTCGATCAACGCTCGAATCGGCATCGGGGTCGGTGCCTCCATCGCAGGGTTGCTCTTAATTGCCGGCGCCATACTCCTGTTCCTTCATTGTCGACGTAGGAGAAAGAGGAAGAGCGCAGTGGGCCATGAAATGGGATCGGTTCACAGGAATTGCAGAGGAATCGACAGGGACGATGGCGCTTCTTTTACCTCGGCAGAGGATGATGAGTCGCGCCGCAGATCCTACGGGCGGGAACCGCCACCTGCCTATGAAGCCACGACAGAGACAAACAGTCTCGCAGATGATGAGAGCGGCACCAGTGCTTCGAGGGAGGAAATACGTGTCTTGCGCGCCCAGAAAGAAGCTATACAACGTCGCATTGATGAGCTGGAAAGCGTTGAAACGGACGATGGTACCGAACTCCCTCAGCAGAACACAGTGTCTGAGCATCACCAACAGACCCTACAGCAGCAGCGTGAGCCTGCGCCACAAAACCAGGATACCCAAACAGCACGGGAAGAGCGAGCGACGCAGTAGGACGAGTATGTACTGTGGGAACGTCAGAGCGGAAGCGCGGCATTGGATTTGGTCGGAAGTTGCCTATGATACCCTCTGGGTTGCGGAAACGCACCAGGTTGCTCGACATGACATAAGATATAGCGTTGGAGGTCGTCACCTTTGTCCATATATTACGACTTAAATGACAGGCATGTGTGTACAATGCTACACACTTTATTTACCTCTTCATCCTCGAATTTCTCTGGATCAAATTCGTGAGAAGACAGATAGGCTGGACAGTGCTCGGCCAGGCCAAGAGAACATTGTGTTGGACGAGCAAGATGACCCAAGGGCCTGGTTGGTCATCCAAGCTGGCTCCCAGTAAAACAGCCCAACTCCTCCCTTGACTCCTGATACCACTGACGCCACCCTCTGAATGTACGTTGCCTGCCCTTCCGCTGAGAATGGAATGTCACGCACATCGCTTGGGAAGGGGTACTGAGGCGACGAGCATTGTGTCGGCCAATTTGTCTCGGCCACCACCAATTCCTTGCCCCAGCGACTAGCCATGTTCCTGAGCGCATTCTGGAGGTTTGTCAGGGTCGCCTGCTCGCCGTAAAAGGGGTAAAAGGAAACTCCCATCATGTCGAAATCACTGAGGGAGAGGGGACCTTGGGCGAGAACACTGCTGTAGAACCACTCCTGGACTCCCCAGTCCCAGCCATTATCGAGGTGCAGCATGATCTTGGGCTTGGGATTCAGGTTCGAATCTTTGATACCCCAAGCACCCGAGTGAAGCAATTTCGCAATGTTGTAGAGCTGGTCGTATTTACCCGTGGGCCATAGGAGCCCACCTCGAATCTCATTGCCTACGGAGATGATGTTTGGGCGAATACCCTCAGCAGCTAGTCTGTTTGATACCTCGAGCGTGTAGTTATACAGACGCCAGGAGAGGTTTTCAACGTCCCGAGGCCAACCTGAAGGAATATCTTGGTGTGCTGGGTCGGCCCAAGTGTCGGAGAGATGTAGGTCGATGTAGACCTTCAGCCCCTGAGCCTGGGCCCTCTTGGCGATTGCGATGTTGTAGTCCAGATTGTAGTCGCCGTTTGAGGGATTCACCCAAACACGCTGGCGAACCGTGTCCACACCTGCATCGGCCAAAATTCGTTCGAGTGGTTGACTTGAGCCGGACTGAGTTGTGTATGATATGCCAGCCCTTTCCTCGACGAGCACTGACGACCAGTCGACACCGACATACTGCAGAGCAGCGTTGGCCACAACAGGGAGCACAACGAGGACTAGGGTCCTGGGCGCAATCATTTCGGCAAAATAGGCAGCGGGTGAAGGCGTGAGCTTTCAGTGAACCATAACCTACGAAGCGAAAAGAGACGTTTGGGATGAGAGTGATCACATCCCGCATCCATATATATATTGTTTGAACATGGACGGGCAGGGCATCCGCGTGCCGGACTTCCAAGTTGAGGATCAACTCACAGTTTTGTCCAAATGTGCAATTCGCCGATCCGGGGCCGTGGAAGATCAGCCTCCGCGAATCTGGGGCAACCCTTTCTCATTTCCTCCATTCAGACCGGCCCTTCCCCGGTATCCGGCAAATTATAATCCCCGCATTCAAAGGGTCCCATAAAAGCGAGGAAAAAGGAAAGTCAGAGATAGTACGGCACATGCGCGCCAACTACCGGGGAGAAAACAATGTATATGCTGTGAGACACGCAGTAAGGTAAGACAAGAGTGCATGATGGGAAGCACGGGAAGTATGATGGGGGCTTAGCGCGGCCGCTGACGTCGATGTCGAATCAAACTGCCGTTCCTGGACTACCCTGCACTAGGGACGGCGAGAAACGGCATCTAAGTCGTGCCTAGCTCCGGTATTCGCCATAACATAATCAAGGAGAGTCTTATGTGTCCTCGAATTTCAGGTGTATCATGGCATGGCCCGAATTCCTTGTCAGTGCCTGTAAAGTCTTACCTGGAGGCCAAGGCAGGATTTTTAGAGCCTGTATCATACTCACACTCATTCCCGATTCAGCTGCGTCAAACAAAACTAAGAAGCATATATGAGACAACTCCTGGTATAGCCTCCACATAATCAGAGCTCTCTGTATTAACCAGCTGCACATACAGTTTGGATTGGAGCAGTTTAAATGATTCGATGCCTTATCGATCATACCCTTACCTTATCCTGGATCCTCCAGCTTAGTGACCAGCCACGGTGGCTCGGGAAGCCGGTACCTCACGATGTGGAAGCTCAGATGTGGCGGAACCCTTCAACAAGCCACCCCCTGCGTCAAACCACCTCCTGCTGAATTAGCGGTGAGGGGTACGAGCTTGAAGGTACTTCCGCCAACCGCTAATATCTGCCCACGGCGCCTGTACTGCTCCATCCTGTCTGTAGCTTCGACCCCGCCATGGATTGATTGCAGTGGCGCTCTCAAGCCCACATTCTTATGTTTCCAACTGCACTGCACCTCCACCACCGGCTTGCTGCCTCCAACCTCCGAACATCACCACACGCCTCCTCACGACTACCTTCCTTGAACTGTCCGGCACATACACCTTCTGGCGCTGAGCGCAAGCTTGTTTTCTGTACCCTGTCGCAGTAGCTTTGGATTTATACATCTATCACAATGAAGGGCGAGGTAAGTTCCACACTGTTCTATATCCAGCCCCACGCCCTCTCGGGCCAGCCCGTCTGGCTCAACTTTGAACGTCTAGATCAAGATCATATGTGAAATTCGATATGGAGCTGCCACATAGCTAACACCGAGTCTCATGTTTAGATTCTTCATCTCCACCTGGGTCAGGCTGGTACCCAGCTCGGTAACTCTGCTTGGGAGCTGTTTGTCTTGCCTCCTCCACCCAATCGACAAGCCGGCGTACTGACCTTTTCGTGACAGCTACCTTCTCGAGCACGGCTTGGGCCCTGATGGCCGTCCCGATCCCAATGCGAAGGACGTGGGCGACCAGGGCTCCTTCGAGACTTTCTTCACCGAGACCAGCGGCGGCAAGCATGTTCCCCGTTCGTTGTTCATCGATCTAGACCCCTCCCCGATTGACGAGATCCGCACCGGTGGCTACCGTCAGCTCTTCCACCCGGAGATGCTTATCAGCGGCAAGGAGGATGCTGCCAACAACTATGCCCGTGGCCACTACACCATTGGCAAGGAGATGGTTGATAATGTCATGGACCGTGTCCGTCGTGTTGCTGGTAGGTCTTGATTCCAGCCCTTTCCCCCATATATGACTGCTTGGCTACCTAGAACCACGGACTGATAATTTGCACAGACAACTGCAACTCTCTTCAGGGCTTCCTGATTTTCCACTCTTTCGGTGGTGGTACCGGCTCTGGCTTCGGTGCTCTCATGCTTGAGCGCCTTGCCACCGAGTATGGCAAGAAGTCTAAGCTCGAGTTCGCCGTCTACCCAGCCCCTCGTACCTCGACCGCCGTCGTCGAACCCTACAACGCCGTTCTCTCTACCCATAGCACTATCGAGAACTCCGACTGCACCTTCCTTGTCGATAACGAGGCCGTGTACGACATTTGCCGTCGCAACCTCGACATTCCTCGCCCTTCCTATGAGCATCTGAACCGCCTTATTGCCCAGGTCGTCAGCTCTATCACCTCTTCCCTCCGCTTCGATGGTGCTCTCAACGTCGATCTCAACGAGTTCCAGACTAATCTGGTTCCTTACCCCCGTATCCACTACCCCCTCATCAGCTACGCGCCGGTCGTCTCTGCCTCCAAGAGTCAGCACGAGGGCTTCCGTGTCTCTGATATCACCTTCCAGTGTAAGTCTTCCTCGCCACATGCTTAGACCATGTTTAACACCTTGTTAGGCTTCGAACCCAACAACCAGATGGTCGTCTGCGATCCCCGCAACGGCAAGTACATGGCTGTTGCTCTTCTCTACCGTGGCGATGTCGTCCCTCGTGACTGCAACGCCGCGATCGCTGCTCTCAAGGCCAAGTCTTCCTTCAACCTTGTCGAGTGGTGCCCTACCGGCTTCAAGCTCGGCATCAACTACCAGAAGCCCGTGGCCGTCCCTGCTCCCGCCGAGGAGGGCGGCCTTGCCTCTGTCGAGCGCTCTGTCTCCATGCTGTCCAACACCACCGCCATCGCCGAGGCCTGGGCTCGTCTGGACTACAAGTTCGATCTCATGCACTCCAAGCGCGCCTTCGTGCACTGGTACGTTGGTGAAGGTATGGAGGAAGGCGAGTTCACTGAGGCCCGTGAGGATCTCGCTGCCCTCGAGAAGGATTATGATGAGGTCGCTGCCGACAGCTTCGAGCCTGAGGAGGAAGCCGAGTACTAAGCACCAGAGCCATGCGAATGTCCTTCAGTCACGGCCACGGCACAGAATATCGAGCGTTGCGTTCTGTCAAATTAAGTGTACTCGGACAAGGAGGCTGCAGCGCTCTGAAAACCTATGTTCAGGCTAAAATGATGGATAATTGGATGTGGTAGATCTCTTGTCGCCGCCATCGTCTTATTCGGCTTCTGGAAATGGTTTCTCGTTTGCTGCGTTTTGGAGCCGTGTCTCCAGAGATAAGGAACCTCCCCCTCCATGCGTTTCGCCCTTTTTGCTTTCTGTCACCACGATAGTATTCAGCCCAGAGCAAGCAGTCACAAATTGACGTTGATATCCCTTCCACTGTTATGGCAAATACTGGTAAGGGTGATATATGTGATGAGATTTACGTTCACAAGAAACCATGGCCGGGGCCACAGAATTTGTCTTTGGGTATCTTGGTCCTACCAGACTAGCCCTCTAACTTTCTATGCTTTGTTCTGCTTCTTCCACTCCGCGCCTCTCCGAGCTCCCCTGTTCTGGGGTTTGCCCAGAGGCTTCTTTCCCTTGCCCTTCTTTTTCCCCTTCAGATCCGTCGGCATCGTATCCTTGATCGACACACGGCGGCCCTCAAAAACGATCTGCTCCGGCGTCTTGATCTGCGGAGCGGCATCGGCCGCATGGACTTCCCTCGGTCCACCCTTCTTGCCACCCTTTCTCTGCTGAAATGCGGCAGAGCGACCGAGAAGCTTTCCGGTACGGCCAGCCATTGATTGCTCCTCGGGCGTAGGCTTGTACTTGTATTTGGTGTTCTTGGTGGCTTGTGCAAGAGTTTTGGCGAGTGATCGTTCCTGGGCGAGGGCGGTCTTGCGAGGGTCTTTGGCGCGGGTCACGCGGAGAGCTCGCGGAAGCATAGGCGGGAACTTCTTTCCGTCTAAGAGAAGAGCAGACTCTACCGCATTGGCATCCTACTTGTGTGTGAGCTAGTTGCAGGAGACATAGGGATTTCAGAGAGCCACTTACATAGAACTGTACGTAGGCAAAGCCTTTGCCGACACGGGTTTTGGGGTCTCGGACAACACGAACGTTCTCGACCTTACCGTGAGCCCCGAAGGTTCTCCAAAGTCCCTCCTCCACATCGGCAGGCACCTTGTTCCGCTTCTTCTCTATAGTCTCGCCGTTCTCATCCTTCCTGACCACGGTCTCATCATCAACAAAGCCCAGGTTGCCAACGAAAACGCACCGCCTATGATCCGTGGGCGTCGGATGCGCGACGCTGTCAACTCGGATATGGCGTTCAAGGACAGTCGTTCCGTTTAGCTCAGCAGCGGCCTTCCGTGCAGCTGCGGACGTAGAGTACACAGCGTAGGCATTAGTAGACTGCGTGGTGGCGTTGAGTAGCGCACCGGTGATGTAGGCAGCCCTCTTGGGCATGGACATCTCCGAGAATGCGACAGAGCGGAAGCGAAGTGACTCGACCTTGGGAGATGAAGGCTCGTCGGGGAAGATGGAGGTGAGGTGAGCGAGGAGAGCCTTCTTGGCGGACTTGGAGGTGATTGCAGAGGATGCGACATTGGCTAGGAAGACAGTGCGAGAAGCCTTATCCAGCTCGGATGTTTGATCATCCTTGGCGAGGGACTCGTGAACAGGGATTGCATCGTCATCATCCTCAACTGCCTCGCCGTCTTTCGCTCCCGAGTCACTGCCGCGCAGACGCTTGCCCTCTGGTTCGTCTTCCTGAGCGAGCTTTGTCATGTACTTGTCTTCCAAGTCATCATTATCGTCTTTGCGCTTTCGCTTCCGTTCGCGGATTGGCGCTTCTGGTTCCGGCACTGCGGCCTCCTCTACTTCGTTCATGGTCTCGTCCTCGTCCTCGTCCTCGCCAGCCTCATCCTCGTCCTCGTCCTCGTCTTCGACTTCTGAGCTTTTCGACTCGTCATCGCTGTTTTCTGAAGCATTATTGTCGTCGTCACTGCCACCGTCGTCGAATTCTTCACTGATCTCAGATAGCACTTCATCGTCTTCCTCCTCTTCGTCTTCTTGGTCTTCCGACTGATGAGGGACCGGGGCAGGTGACTTTTTCTCGAGAAGAGCGGCATACCGGGTCTTCGAGGGAACTGTCAATGGGCCTGCCTGTGGGAGAACGTTAGTTGGAATCTTCAGTGGCCAGCTTTTGCCTGAGTGCACTTACACTACTTGAGAAGAGAGCATCGAGTGTGGGGTCGATGGCCGCCGCAGCAGGTACGAGAGAGGTTTTCCTAGTGCAAAACATTAGTCAATGACCAGTAGGATAGCAGAGAACCTTGAGAGCTTCATGCGTTCTGGGTTGACGTACTTCTTGGCCATTTTGAAGTCGATGGTACAAAACACACCAGAAAAGTTGCAGCTTGCGATGTCCAGGCTTCGCGCAATTCAAAAAAAGTTAACGGCCAGGGTCGGCCGTAGTGGCTTTAGCTGCCGTCCCCACCCATCAGTGCAAGTGAGGGGCAATGTTTCTCCGATCCGGTCTCCCATGTTTGATCCGGGAATATGCGTCATTCGCATTCTGCCGCGCTTTTCCCCCGTGGTCTGGCTCACGTAAGGTGCTAAGCCAATCAAGAGACCGCGCTGATCGAGCAGCCACCAGCTGCGCAAATCGGGCACACGCTCGCTCCGCGGCCGACCTTCTGCTCCAACATGCCCACCGACCTGTCGCTGTCGTCTCTCTACCTCCTCAACACGAATCGGCCCCTTCCTGGCAGGTTATATCGCTAGCTTGCCAGCCCGACTTGTCCAAATTCGCTTTTGCGACTCTCTTTGAGCATTTCTTCACCCTTTTTCGACCTCGATTGAGGCAAAGACGCTACTCCAACGCGCCGTCTACGGTCTCTCCGTCTCGGCCCTCCCCGATCGAAGCTGCCCGTGGGCACGCTGAAACCACTCTATCTATCGACCTAGTCCCATTGAATTGTCGACAAAGACTCTTCTGTGAGATTCCCAGGTCATGGCAGCCGCTGCTTCAGCGCTGTCACCACCGTCCGCCATGGGCGGGGCGGACAACGACGGTAGCAACATCTCCAGCCCACTGAGCGACGTCGACGACAAAGACACCAACGACGACGAAATCGAGCATATGCAGCTCGATCATGACAATCAAGACGACGACGAGGCTCCTGATACGCCTAGCCCCGCCGATGTCGATGATCTGGCCACGCACGAAGGGGACGACTCTGACAGCGCGCTGTCGGAGGCGCAATCCGATGAGCATTCGGACGACAACGATACAGAGGCAGAGACAGAACGTCTATATGATACACCACGCAATCCCCGACAGCGAAATGTGACGGACGATTACTCAAACAATGAACAGAATTTTGAGCACACACCTAGCAAGCTTCGCAGCGCTGCCACTGTGAACCAGAACCGGGACAGCGACGCTGATTCTCTTTCTGGTGACGACGCGTCGGCTATCTCCACCCCGATAAACCACGACGATCCTTTGAAGAAGCTATCAGAATTGACGGATGCTGCTTTGGGAACAGGCACAACTGATCGTGATCGGAAGCGCAAGCGTTCAGCGGTCGCAGAGCAATTTGACCCTGATCAACCTCTGAAGAAACGCCCGGCCTCGTTGCCTGCAACCGATATGGATGCCGACGAAGAGATAAACCTTAATGATGAGGATGAGACTTCGGCCAATCTTCAAAGCGCTGTGCAATCTGCTGGAGAGGACGTCGACACTCCACAGAAGGAAGACCAAAATACCACGGATGAAACCTCAACAGAAAGAGGAACGAGATCGACGAGGAAAATCACTCGCAACGGAGCGAAGCGGCAAAATGCCACCAATGGTACCGATGTAGAAGAGGAACCAGACCAAGACACTCCGCAACCACAAGGCGAGGATGAACCAGAAACAAAAGATGAGGAAGCAGAAGAGGAGGCGGAAGAGGAGAACGAGCTCGCGGCCAAGAACGCAGAAGAATGTGAGTTGGGCGGCATCTAACCGCTTTCTATAGTTGATGCTAATGCCCCATTGTTAGTGGAAAGAAAACAAGCAGCCTTCAAGGACTGGTCTCGAATCGAAGAGATGTTTGGCGAATTCAGGGATCGGTGAGTTGGTTGAAGTAAACATGCAGAAGCATGTTCTGACAACATTCGCAGTTTGTACAAGGACCGATTGCAGCATCTCGAGGACGAAGAACAATCATTGACCTCGGCCGAACCGACACACCCCGAATTTCTCAATATGAAGCGATGCTTGGACGAACGTCTTGAACAAAAGCTCAAAGCAATCCGGACAGAGCATGAATTCCGCATTCAAGCACATGAGCGCCGGGCAGTGGCACAGCGCGCCCAAGCATGGAGCCAGTACTTCCAAGCTATTCGTGAGAAGCGCGAGCAAACGCTCGAAGCTTTGAACCGGGAATGGTACGACGTTCAATCTTCCAGGAGGCGTGCACACAGCTTGCCAGACTACGTACTTCTTTTCCCCAAAGATGCAATGCAGCGCGTCAGGAATGCTGTTGCGTACAACTCCGAGGTCTCTACACTGTCCGGGCTCGCGAAATATGAGGGCTTCCCAGCCGGTCCTGAAATGAAAGGGGCATCGGCAACAGAGCTTGAGGATGATTTCGCTGCGATGGAGGTATGTTATGCCGTAAAACGCTCCAAAACAAGTCTGTGCTAATGTTGGTATGTAGCACACGAGGAGGGGTCAGCAGAAGAAACAGATCGGCCAGGTGCCCCGTGAAGAATTCCAGGCACCAACCTTCAATCGCCTCGGCCCAGCCGGCGAACAATTTCTAAAGGAGACCCCTTGGGCGAATCCCAATCACTCGTCGCATAAGATGGTGCAGCAGCCGCAGACGCAGAATGCCGGCCGCCATGACTTACCAGGCTCAAGTCGCGCACCACTCCCGTCGAGTGCACCGCCAGAAAATAAGCCGACCGCGGATAATCGAGCACCTAATCAGAGAACGCCACTCGTCTCCAGCCGATTTTCGGCATCCCCAGAATTGACGAGGCCAATTATCAACCAGACTGGCCCAGCAAAGCGTGCCGCCAACATGGCAAGTCTCGGGAGAGATTCGAAGACAGCAGCGGCCTGATGGCTCATACTGCTCCTCAAAGACACCACTACTATGGGCCATGAGGCCTAGGGAAGGGCTCTGTATGGAACAGTGATTTCAGCGAGAATTTGTGATACCCGGCTTTGGCGTCTGTTTGATTTGCTGGCCGTCCAGACCAGAGATGGAGTTTATGACAAGGGTATGGGGTGGTTTGACCCAGTAGTATTGGCCTCGCTTGCCAGGAAATTGGTGTTATAGAGACGCCTGCAGCGGGAAGGGGAATATGAACATGAGATATCATGTGGAACCACCGAGCATGGTATGGGAGTTTGGCGTTGGGTTTCCTTTTGCACATCTTTCTACTGACGGACAATTCGGTATTCGTACAACCCACTTATCATACATAAACCCCAATGGGGCATTGACTCTTTCCAACTTCGTGCTGTCAACCTGGCGTGACTCCCCAGTGACGAGTGTATCTTGTTCATCCTCCTCTGCTATCTGCAGATTCGTTGACGTTTGCTTGCACCTCACTTGGCCTCCGAAGGCTTTCGTGGCTGATCTGGAACCTTAACATCATCGAAATCGTCCTGACCGACCGCCCGCAACGTGTATGTGTCTAGTTTGGGTCAGCATCTCGCTCCCAGCTCGAAAGATTGGGTGAAGCATACAGATCCCGACGCTTATCGCAAGCAAACACACGCCTGTGATAGCATTGGGAATAAGGTATGGTCGCCTAGCGCGGATTAGGGCCGGGCCTTGACGGTATTTGCGGTCGTAGTAGGTTGAATGCGGGCTGTTACAGAAGGTTGTTAGATTTCCGGTACCTGAAATAATGCCGCCAGTGCTTACCCAGCCATGATGGAAGTCGCTCGCGCGGTAAAATCAAGTCGAAAATGATGTGGGACGCAAAGTTGAGGGACAGAGGCGGAGACGAGATTAGCCAGCGCAGATTCTCGATTTGGTAGAGTCAATGTCTGGCTGCGCAAGCGAGGCCATCACCAGTGCTCGTGCCATCTTGCATTATCGATAAGAGGGAATGCAGCTCCGCGGCGGCTAATACATGGGCGCCCCCCTTTTGATATTTGGGCGCCCGGTGGTACATGGGTTGCTCTCACTTAAAACTGAATATCATCCACCAAACCACAGAAACTAGGAAATCAGGAGCAGGGAAATAATGAGAGAATTCTGTACGAATTATATATATTTTCCCCTGGTTTATTAAGTGCCAGTCTCATAAGTTTATGGTGGGAATTCTTATATTGCTTCTGTACATTTTTAAGCTTGAGTTTGCTGACATCAGCGGGCGGGCGCGCCCTCCGTAGTACAACGGTAGACACATGAGTCCTTACTGCAGACTCAGAAGAATGAAGTACAATAAACGAGAAAAAAGGAATGTGCTTCCCCAGCAGCTTGTTCTTTAATTCTATATACTTAAAACTCTGGTTTTTCTGATTTGGATAAGGGTGTTCGAGGTTTAATTGAGAGCAACCCATGTACCACCGGGCGCCCAAATATCAAAAGGGGGGCGCCCATGTATTAGCCGCCCAGCTCCGCGCGACCCTTAGTCATCAGGATCGGTTCAGCTTTGGACCAGGCACGCGTGGTGACTTCAGAAGGACCCGCCATTTCTTTCAAGCTCTGGCAGCAGCATCAACCCAGCTTCGAGGCTTTGTTCTCAACTGTCCATTGTCTAAGAAGCACCCCGTCTAACAATATCAAATCCACACCAAAAATTCGTCTTACCATTAGGACCGAAGCGGAAGAAACCATCTTTTGCGCCCTCGTATGCGACCTGATACCTGATATACGAGTCGCGCGACGTCGAACCGCATACAGATGGGCACGCCAGCACCATATCACCAGACATTGAGCTGATTAATACGAGCTGCGTCGAGCAACAGAGATAGTCGATCGCAAGTCTCTAACGCGCCGCGGCGCGACCAACCAGCGCCATCATGAGTGCCGACCTCACGATTCCTGAGCAAATACGTCAACTCAATGATGCGCGGAAGCTGGTGCTCGGCGATGTATCCTACTATCCCAATGTAGTGAGAGGGATTCTACCAGTCATCGGACCAAATGCGGCCGTCGAACTCCGGAGATGGGGTGCAGAGTTTCTGGCTGAAGCTTTTGCGACTCCAGCTCTACCCAATGGCGAGAAGGAGACAATGCAACCGTATGTCCTGACAACGCTGGAGTCTCTGATTGAGAACGAGAGAGAGGACCCGCAAGTTCTACGGAGCGTTATACAAACTGCGGCGAGTATCTATCCGTTGGCGGTGAGGTGGATGTAAGTATTCTTTTGCCGGAGGGCAATTTGTTGGAATTTGAAGGGAACTGACCGCATTGGCAGTATCAACAACGGATACGACACGATCACGTGGGAGCGAATGGTGGCAATAAAGCAAAGAATTCTGCGGATCTGGGACACAGCAGGGCCATCAGTTCGCATATGTTGCATCAAGTTCGCCCAGCGCGTGGTACTGGCTCAGAGCGTGGCATCAGGGGCTGAACCGAGAGTATGTATGAACATATTGTTCTTACATGTGCATTACTAACGCACATCGTAATAGTATGGCGGCACACTGGATGTATCTTTGGACAAGATCCCGCCAAACCATCAATCATTGGACGCACGGAGCCTGGAGGCCGAGGCCAGCGGGCTGCTTGATCGCATGCTTGCTGTGCTGCAGGAGAGCGAGTAAGGAGGCAATACTTGAATGGCACCGCATATGTACTGACATGATAATAGCGATGCGTTGGTAGTGGATTCAGTTCTCAATTGCTTGTCCATCCTCGTCCGAACACGGCCAGGCACCTCAAATCGCATATTGAACGCCCTCCTCAACTTCAACCCTCTGAAACTAGCAAACTCCCCCATGACACCAAAGACGAAGGTGATGATCAAATCGATGGAAAAGACGTCTCGCCTGCTGTTCATGCACCTTGTGAAGCGTGATCCTCACAACCCCATGGTCCCGCGGATACAGCAGCATGCTGAGCGTATGATGCGCACCATGGCCGAAGTCCTGGATGGAGGCAGGAAGCGGCCCCTTGAGGTGCAACAGGCTGGGGCCGTGGAGGCGAAACGCCAGCGGATGATGGGATTGCAGCAACCAATCCCACCCCTCGGCCCCGGGCCGCATTCTCTTGCTGACATCTTCACTTTGATCGTTAATAACGATCTGAAGAACTTTGATATCTCACAGATCCCAGCCAATATGGTTGCCAAGATTGCGGTCAATACGCTCGTAAGAACAGATGCACAATTACTAGCAAAGGCCGTCGAGGCAGTTCGCGGCCGCTTGGACACGCTGGCGAATGCGCCTCCACCAGAGATTAACCCCAACACCGCGCCGTTGGGAGTTGAAGAAGATGAAGATGATTACGAGCCGGATTTTGATCAAGCTGAGGACACAGAACAGATTGTCAATAGACTTGAAAGCTCTGGTGGAGGAGGGCAGCGTCCGGCGCTGGATGGTGCTCTGAACTTGACCTCTTTTAGTCTACCCGCGCCGCCAACCCTGACCCCAGAGCTTGCGTTGAGTGCTGGCAGCAGTACAGTCGCAAGGGTGTTGCAAATGATACGATCAGTCGATGACCCGACGGCAAAGAAGAACGGGGTCGGATTTACACGACTTGCTGCCAGCTCAGGCAGTCGAGATGCGTGGACTACGATATTAACCAGACTCGCGACGCGCTCTTCTGGTGGCTTAGAAGGGGTCTCAGTCAAAGAAGAGGACAACAGCCTAGCGTCAGGTTCCTTGGGGAACGACATTCGGGACGTACTCTACAACTATGTGATGGAGGACTTCCGCAAGAATATCGACGTGGCCGTGTCGTGGCTGTGTGAGGAGTGGTACAATGACAAGCTCCTGAAGAAGCTGGGAGGAGACCATCCTTTGCATTACGAGAAATGCACCCTTCGACTGATTGACGGCTTCCTTCCCTACCTCCACCCGCAGGACAAAGTCCTCACAAGATTCCTCAGCGAAATCCCGGAACTTAACCGGACGATTCTATCAAGAGTCAAGGCAATGTGCCGAGACCCCAGCGTGGTTCAGCTGGCGCTGACGAGTCTACTGTATCTTGTGATGATGAAGCCGCCAGTGAAGGAGGTCGCGCTGGACACAGTACAGGACATCTGGACGGACTGTGAGTACCGCCTCCAACGGTTGAATGTTGATGATGATATGCTAACAGTGTATGGCAGACGAGGATGCGAGGGCGATGGCGGGAAAGTACCTAAACAAATTTCGGCCATCATTCATAGAGAGAGCGACAAAGGAAGCGGAGATGGCGTCAACGGGACCAGCCACAACAGCGGTTGCAACATGACAAGCAGTGATTGCTTGCTTCTGGACGCATCATTGCAAGGATTTGGGGCGATTTGTGTATTAGACCATGTATTATAGCCGCGCCGGCAGCCGTGGCAGAGGCGTTCGGGATAGCCTACATATAGGTCTGGTCAGAACAGCTGTCAAGGCAGCTTTGGAAAGGGAATTGAAGATGGAGATTCTAAGTCAGTCTGGGACCTGCTGAGAAGGCGGCAGGGACTGAGCTGAGTCTATGACTGGTCGTATGGACCGAGCGTCCCGGTTATATGACCTGAATACTGAGCCGGCCTTCTTCTGTCTCTCATGCACAAGGATATAGTTGATTATATGTGAAAGGAATAAGCGGTCAGCGCGCTTGTCAATGCCCTCCCCATTGATTACAACGAATGTTGCGACCTCAATGGCTGCCTCTGCTGGTCGAGTCTTTCGCAAGATCATGATTGTCTCACGGAATCTTAGACATCCTGCTGATATTATAGTGATGTGCAGATGCTCATGCACAGCTAGGCCATGCAAGGGGCCATGCGCGTTGCCAGCGTTGCCTGGCCATCGAGGTTGAGGTTACAGCGCGTATTAGTGGCGACAGCGCACCATGAGGTGGCCAGGACCCCTGAGGGAGGCACTGAGCATGACGACAGTTGTGCCAAAATATGCGGCAGTGCTTTGTTCGTATTGCTTTTGCCCAATTTGCCAGAGGCAGGCCCCAAGACGCGACGCTGGACAATATCATAGGCGCAGGTTATAGGAGTCAGCTCAGGCAGTGTTGCTCTTTTCCGTCTCCCTCGCCCGATCTCTCGACTTTCATCTTACCTTCGACAACAACCGCAATCGCACACTGCTGCAGTACCCGTCCCAACTCGCTCTGCTACAGCTCCAGATGCAGCTGTGGACAAATCGCATCGTCGTTTCGCTTAGCCCAAGGCGTACCTGAGCCACATCCGTTCGCCTAAATCCCCAGCTGTCACGCAGCCGCCCAGCACAAGGGTCAAGGGCAGCAGTCTGAACTGAGCTCCAGCATTCCAGTCGAAGAGATCGACGACAAAGACGAGGAGTGCGGACTCCACTGGCCGACGTCAATCTTTTGCGCCAGCTGCCAGGCTGACAGGGTCCTTTCTGGCACCAAGCGGGACCCCTTGTCCTCCCTCCGCCCTGCAAGCCTTGGATCGCCCAAAATACTTCGGTGCAACGCTTTCGTTTCATAGCAACCTGTGTCGATAACCAGAGAAGACTACAGGCGTTTACGGCGAGATGCCCCGGAATCGACTTCAGAAAAAGGATTTCTCCATTCACCAAGATCCTGCTGCAGTTCACGGTATGTTTGTCTCCTTGTCCACCCCGTCTATAGACTTGGTGGAGCACGACGACTAAGCACGGACACGCGCTGCTGTTGACGGCTGCTTGCTCGACTCGTTTCTCTGGATTTCCTCCTGCACACTGTTCTGCCCAGATGTTTCCGCACCCTCGATGACCCGGACGTATACTGATCTTCGAGACACGCTCGGCAGTCACAGACTCAGCTAAACATTCACCGCTAGATGCTTTCTCAGCGAGAACCCTTACGCCTGCCACCACCGGTACCGTCAACAGCATGAAGCACAGTACCGGCGTCGCTGCGAAACATGCAATCGGCCGCACCGCGACAATACGTAGTGTACCTAGCTTCGAAGGGTCCGAGTCGAGCCCCGACAGCAAGCACAGCCAGGCATTTTCCAGCAGCATCAACAGCACTGCGAGCGGCGTGTCAACCATGGGAAGCCAGCAACAAGAACGGACGCCACAAATCACAAGAATGAAGAGCGACACAGCAGCAGAGACGCCGACCAGGTGGCATGTCAATGGCTTAAGAACTCTTGATCCGGCGGCGTCACCCCAGCACGACTCGTCAACGCTGTCAGAAGGCACCGAGCCGCCAGATGGGCAATGGGATTCAACAATTGGGAAGGCAGGTCTAGGAAAGACTGGCCGCGTGATCAACAAGCTTGTTAGCGACAACGATGCCTTAAAACGAGAGATTAAAATCGAGCAATTAAAAGCGGAAGAGGCAAAGCAAGCTGCGAGACTGGTTGAGGACAAGATGGAGCGAATGGTCAACGACTACGAGAGCCGACTGCTCGAAGCCAATGTTACAAAGACCCTACTTGCGAGGAAGGAGCGCCAGGTCGAAACCCTCACGGCCACGGTCGAGGCAGAAAAAAAGCGAACAGCAGAAGCCCTTCAACGTGAAAGGAGTTGGCGGGAAGAGCTTGATAAAGTCCGTAAGGATACCGTGATCCAGGTTGACGAAGCAACAAACTATGCACAGTTGATGGAGGGACGATATAATGCCATCTCCTCGCACTGGCGAGATCAGGGCGATCAGGTGAAGAGGGCTGTATCGGGCATCAAGGATGATATCGACACGCTGAACGAGGAGCGGAGGTCAGACGACGATAAGATTCAGACACTCCGGGACTTGTGTGAACAGCAAGACAGCAATATTCAGCAGTTGCGGCGCGAGAAGGAGGATATTGCACGCAAGTTTGAGGAGTATAAGCAGGCGCAAGAGGATGGGCTGCGGGACATCAAGACGAATGCCGCGAGAAGGGAGGCAGAGCAGGAGAGAATATTGGAGGAGTCGAGAGAGGCGCTCGCCAAGTTGAAATGGGCGCTCAACGTCAAACAAAACGTGAAGGGAGCACAATGAGCGGCAGCCAACGATTTGGTGTTTTGAGAATTATCAACCCCCGTACATACACCGACGCGCATGACGCCCTTGGCGGCTGTCACATCGCGGACACGACAGCATTTTACGAACGAATATCTAGAACGCAAAGCAAATGGCCAGCACCAGAAACGATCCAAACCGGTTACATTTGTCAGATGACCAAGTTATTGGAGCATAATACGATGACGCCGACGGCGTTGGTCAACCTGAATGAAGGAGACGGGATACCCTAAAGACTTGGTTATGATAAAGGGATTACTATCACTATCGATCTTCTTTCTTTTTAACTTTCATATCTCATGATGAATGTAGAGACATTCTGACTTTCAGGTCATTGTGTGACAATGATACCATGTGCGTACTCGACAAATGAAGATGCAGTATATTGACGAGGCTGGCAAGTATAATTCAGACATCTAAACAGAATATGTCGGAGGACTGATATCACCACAATAGAGGGTTCGAGAGGTCATCAGATGCTGACCGCATGACTGTTCGTCGGATCTTGACTGTGCAGCTGGCGGAGTCGGTTGGCGGCTGCAGGCAAACTGTCCCTTCAAACGGCAGTCACTCCAACGCCCACCATTTTCCGTTTCCCTCGATACAAAAGTGCGTGCAATTGCGAATATTCAGGCTACTGCGCGTGATACTTCAACGGTTTTCAGAACATATCTACCCTCCATGCTGCAACATGGTTGAGCTTCTGCTCGCGGTCTGTCTCTTGTCTGTTACTGTATCGCCCCTGTCAAGTTCATCCCCACGCTGCTGCTGAGGTCTTCGTGGAGCTTGCCGTCTCGAAACGACGGGTTCGACCGTCAGTATGGGTCTTGTTCCTGAGCAGGTCGAATTCTACGCGACTTGTCATCCTCCCCTGCGCCTGAAAGGGGTAAAGGAAGTCACAGATTCCGCTGTGAGACATCTTGGGGTAAGTCTACCAGTTCTCACAAGAATCTGTCACCGTCAAGATCTGAGAATGAGCGTGACAGGAACGGCTGCAAGAGATCCTGTATGAGCCAGAGCTGCCAGCGTTCAAACTCGTCTCGGCACTGGACGATCGTGATGTTGTCCTGCAAGAGGTTCAGCAGATCCTAGCGGATGTCCTGCACAAAGACTTCGATGCTTTCAAGGGCAGTTCCTCTAGTTCCATGAACGAAGAAGACCTACTCGAATTCGATAGCGATTTGTCGGGCCGGGTTACGCCTTGGTCAGATTACGATAACACTGACGAAGCGGCTCTTGCACGGTTCGACGACTATCGTTTCCCACGAGCTATCCACGACAAATGCGACAGGCTCGTCTGGCGCGGCTTGGAAAAACACACTGGGTGGACATTTCTGAAGCTTGTGGACGAGGTGAAACGCTTCTGGAAGGGCAGAAACGTCCCTGTCAACATCCGTGGCCTCAAAAGCCATTTGGGTTGCCAAATCGATTGGAACAGGGCAGAGACACTTTTGTACATTGGGACTGATCTACAATGTAGCTCGGTGTGTCTTCAAGAGGCTGCGAATGCCCTCCAGAATCTCATTGAATTCTTCGTGAGTGCTTCGGGTTTGAGCTGCGTTTGTCCCCAGGTTGGCAGCTAATGTATCCAGGCCATTGAACACATCAAAAGCAAGCACATTGTCTTGTCAGATTGCCAAAAGAATGCGCAGTTTATCTTTCGAACCTTTTCGCACCTTGGAACTGATAAGACAACGTATCTGACCCCGGATTCAACAGAAAGCTACCCGCTGATCATGAAGGCCGCGACTGTTCGCAGCATGTTCAGCGACGGGGAGCCGCCCCGGAGCTCTCAGATTCCCGATCAGACGAACTGTTCGACTCCAGACGCTACCGTATTGTTCGAGGCGTTTGATGGTTATCTTCCTCGAAGTGGCACAGCCAGGGGGGTTGCTATGATGAAGGACACCGGTTGCGAGGTCATGGATGACCCCTTCCAGCTTGAAGGAGTGCCTGACCCTCAAACAACGTGGTACTGGCCGACGGCCAACCCCAAGTCATGTTCCAAACGGGCGAATAACCAAGCCGACATCAACCAGGGACCACTGTCAGAAACGCCATTGACCGAATCCATGCACCTTCTGGATTCAGACCTCCCAGACACATTCTCAACTGAAGAGTTTGTCCCTTTGCAGCATCCGATGCAGACCTCATCGATGTTTGACGGAACGAGCACGATGAGCACTCGCAGTCCCACTGAGCCCGATTCGGGCGACTCAGATCAGTCACACGATGATTCGGATCTGATTGAGTTCGAAGACTCAACAGGAGAGTTATCCGTCTGTAGCAACCTCGCCCCTGGTGTTCATAAGATGCCATCAGATATACAGGAGCTAGGCATTGCTTTTGGAAAGCTGGATCTCAAGGATTACCTTGGCATTGGTGATGGTGAACAAGACTTTGGAATACAGGACGAACAAGGCCTTGGTAATCCTGACGATCACCTAGGTGTGCCTGGGGCTCGAAGTTCATATCCCCGAGATAGGAAAAAGAGCGCCAACATGCCAATTTCCAAGTTCTGGAGTGCCGCAAAGCCCGAGCTCCAGTACCTATTCGATGCGCTTCGCTTGAGTCCAGGCAGAGTCGGTCTAGAGCTCCGTCTTGGTAGGATTTATTTATGCAAATTCGATAACACAGAGATTTACAATGGCCCAGCCCAGCGAGGACCATCTCGAACAGCGGAACGAACGAGCCAGTATCTCCAGTCTAGCTATCCGGATGGAGGACAAGGATTGGGATTCTCGACCATACTTTCCACTTGCGCTGCCGATGCGACATTCATCTCAAAGATCAAACCACATGGAAAGGGCGAATGGCAGACCTCTGTTCAGGGACGAAGACTCTTGTACGATCTGCATTGTCGACCCAAGGATACCGACACCCCCGCATTTACAATCACTATCGACGCCGACACTTTTGCTTATGAGATCAACGCTGGTTCGAATGAGCTTGCGAGTACCTTTGTACATTGTCCACAATCAGCCTGGGATATGAAGATCGTGGCTCTCCACCACTCATCACCTCAGGAAGTCGAGAAGTGGATGGACTTCAGCAAGCACACTGTTGAATCCCTGAATGTCTCGTAAGTTCTGGAGGACTACCCGCCTACAATCAAGATGGCCTTACTAACATTTCTAGGTATACTACGGCGAATGACATCGTCCTCACCCTGATTGAGGAGGCTAACTCAGTTGCGAGGGTTGAAGAGATCAAGCTGCGGCAGGTCGCTGACTACGGAAACACATCCTTCCCCGGAAGTATAATGACCATAAGTTTGACCAGGCTCATGAGTCTGCGACGGAAGTCCAACGATGAGCGGGGTCCAAAAATGAGGAATCATATACAAGGCCGTACACGAAAGCCGATCAAGAAGCCTGGGAACCCTAATCAATGGGTGGAGGTGACCATGCAATCCCGACAAGGGAGGAGGTTGTTTGCCCAGAATGACGAAACGCTGCTTGATTTCGGCAAGAGGGCGGCCTGGACTGACACGGAAACGGTGGATGCGCCGGGCGGCGTGCTTGATGAGCTATGCTGGCCGGCCCTGGGGATGATCCGCGAAATGGATGGTTGCGGGCTGTCCAACGACAATGATCAAGCTACACAGCCGGCGAGGGAAGAACCAAAGCCATCGAAACAGACGCTTCCACCGGCGCAGCCGAAGGCACGTGTGGAGTTTTGGTAATGCCTGGCCATAGAAAGAGCGACATTGGTCCAGAGTCGGGGTCATGCAAGCCGGTCTTGAGCTTGTTGGAGAGTCAATCTTCTCTAAAATGAAGCTTCAATGTTGGTCTTGATATCAATGAGGGGGGCTTTGCTGAGGGACACGGGCTGTCGTTCATCGATTGCTATATGCGTTGAGTTGTGAGCCTGAGAGGAGAAGATTGTTCGAGTATGCACAAATGCCGTTGACTGTTTTCAAGCATGATGAGAAATATACAGAAAATAATAATAATTCTTGTCCTCATCTTCGTGTAACAACTCCATGTTGCATTAACGTCGTGGCCACTTACATGAGGTTTCCCCTCCTAGCAAAGTCGCTGCCTCCACATTGTGACGACATCACCTTTCAACGCCAGCACGCGATACTTGGACTAGCGATAGCTACCGACATGGCAATATACACGTTAATATGTGTCATAGTTGGAGTTATCATCATATATGCCGTGCGGATCAACTCGCTAATGGCTTCTGCGCCCGCCGAGGCCGAACGACTTGCAGGCATGCCCCTCACAGTTGAGGAGATCCTAGCCGTGAAGGAGAGGCTTAGGAAGCACCCAATTGAGTGTGAAAGGTATCTTCCCGCCCGAAAGAAAAGACGTTATGTCATTGTGGGCGGCTCAGGTAGGCAATTCACAGCTTCTCATTTGGTCACCATTGCTCACCATTGCTCACCGAGGCTCATAGGCATCATTGGCGGTCAAATCGTCCTGGACCTCCTCGCAATAGGAAACTCACCGTCGGCCATTCGCATCATCGACGCCAATCCTCCTATTCGGGTCGCTCAATTCAACAACTCGCCGGCATCAGAAGTACCTGTCATTCGTGCAGATGTGACCTCCCCATCTGGCATACTCTCCGCCTTCACCTCTCCATGGCCAACCTCGACCTCGTCGCTTCCCCTCACAGTCTTCCACACTGTCGCCCTGATCCGCCCTTTCGAGCGCTATGAGATACTATACCATCGCTGCTCACGAGTCAACGTGGAAGGCACGGCCAACGTTCTGCATGCTGCACGTGAGGCTGGCGCGGAGCTCTTCATCCACACCTCTAGTTGTACGGCTGAGCATCTTCCCGTCAACTTCTTTCCAAGGACACTCTTCAGTCTTGGTCCCAGCTACGCTCAAGTTCTCACCGCGTCAGACTTCAAACAGCCTCTACGTCCGCCCCATCTCTTTGCGACAAACTACGCCCGTTCAAAGGCCGAGGCGGAGAGGCTGGTCAAAGACGCTGGGAATGAAGGCACCATGCGCACGGGGATACTTCGCCCAGGGAACGCCGTCTATGGGCATCCTGAAGACAAAGTTCTAGGGCGGATGCTTGCTTTGGGCTCACTTCCATCTTTCGGTGCCAAGTGGTCTCAAAATTGGATGGGTATGCGGAATGCGTCACTTGCGCACCTTCAATTTGAAGACGCTCTGCTTGGACCACACGCCGAGAAGCTGACTGGGAATGCATTCTTGGTCACTGACGATGGACCACCGCTTCGTTTAAGCGATGTACACAAGATTCTGAAAACTGCGAGCGAGACGGGTTTGCGGGTGATGTATCCACCTCCTTTGCTCATGCTACTGGTGGCATATGTTATCGAGGCCTGGTCGCTTTTAGCAGCAAGGCTCCCAGCGTTAGGCCGACTCATCGGCGAACCAGCAGATCCTCTCATTCTATTTCAGCCTGCTGTATTCTCAGCTGCTGTCTCGGCTGCTGTGGATGATTCGGTGGCGAGGAAGCCGCCGGAAAGGGGGGGCATAGGTTATACACCCGCGTTCACGAGCCTCGAGGGCATGACTGCGCAAGCTATGATGCATGGAATGGTGACGTAAAGGTGTTCTCCTGGGGGGCCACTCTCGCCATGAGAGATCGTAAGTGAAGAACGTGGCGCGTACTGAACTGAATGAAGACGTGTATATTGGAAAGGTATGGACCTGCCGATCATATATCCTCCGAACTAAACATTCTGTTCCTGATCCTGTCCCAAGTTCCTGTGCCTCGGAATATCAATCATCCAATTCGTAAAGAGCCCGAACCACGTCCCAACAACGCTCTGATACCGCGCAGATTGGCTTCATATCCCTCAACCATCGTATGTACAAGTCAGTCGTCTCAGCCAATTCGTAGTCGAACCCCTGGCCACAGAAATGGGTTCGGACATGGGAGAGCACGGTATGTTGCTGCGAAAGCCGCAGCAGCACCAAGGCGCCGCAAATGTTCTGAGACCAGAAGAATGGCAGCGGAACGAGTCTCTTGTTCATGCTGGGAAGTGTCATGGTGATAGGCCATTTCAGCGCAGCTTTCAGGCACTCAGCTGCACCTGTGTAGTCCTCCGGCACGAGAGAGTCAGGATGATGCAGGACTCTATAGACGTAGTATCGGAAGGTCATGTGTCTCCCTAGGGAGTATTGGCTTCGAACGAGAGCCAGCTGCATCATCGAAATATACGAATAGGCCATATTATCGTCGATGAGGTTGTTGGCAATCAGGAGCTGAGGTGTAGGCCCTAAGGAGTCAAATCCCAGAAACTGCCCATCTTCCCAGGATAGGTGTCGCGGAAGCAGCTCTCTCCAACGTTCTAGTTGCTCATCGAAACATTGTGTCTTGTATTGTATCGGTTCAGGGAACTGAGATGTCTTAGTCGAGCCTGCAACTATGTCTTGTTGATTAGCAGATGCCTACCATGTGAGACAAAATCGACTTACCATCTTGCAAGGAACGATATAAACCGGAGAAAAACCGATACATGAATATTTGAGCCTGATTATAGTTGCTAAATTGGGATGTCTGGTTGGCTAGGAACGCTGCTTCGCTTTGGCCGCCAGCGAACTCGGGAAGCCCGATATGGGCATGCAAATGCTCGAGATCTGTCATAGGTAATTGAAGCTCTGGTCCTAGAGTGCTGTGTTGATGTCAGTATAAGAAACCGAAACTCAACGCTGTTCCTTACAATGTCATCTCACAGCAGTGGTAGAACAACCCCCTGATCAGCTCTGCCGAGGCGTGCGTGGCTTCATGAATCCTGCGTCCCATTTAGAGCCTGTTCGAATGTTCCGCTTTACGAACATACCGTGTGGCAAGCGTTTGGCAAATAATCGTTGCCGATGCTGCCGTTCTCCAGCAATCCTAGGGTCTGTCAGCAGAGGCGCTTGCAAAGCCTTTGGAGTCGATACTTACACCAGCTCGACCGCAGCTAGCAAAGTATAGCGCAGAGAGACACTTGGCCTGAAGGTTCTGAACACTGACTTCAGTGTCAAACAGTCCCATCCTTTGTCTTGCTTCGTTGAAGAATGCAAGCCCCGGAGGCTTGTTCATCGTGCTGCCCTGAATGCTAGAAGGCCTCCCCGACTGCGGAATGGGAGCTGCGGTACCTGCGAGAGCCATCTCGCCCAACGCAAGAATGAGAAACCCGATTGCCGACGCAAGCGAGTTCTCGGTACCATTCATGATGTGGCCAACAGTACTGTTCATGAACCAGTTTTCATCGACGATCGGGTGTAGTTGGTTGAAGGTATTGAAGTAGGCCTTGCTGAGGGGTTGCACTGTTTCCCAGCCGACGACCGAAGCGACAGTTGGTTGCACGACGGATGAACTTGGATAGTGGAAGGACGCAGGAGTCGATGTTCCCGTGGCGTAAGGAGTCGATGTGATGCCCTGGGTGCCAAGAGGCTGCTGGTCTCCATCTACAGACGCTGCCGATGCTGCTGAAAATGGAAGCGTCTTGCCCTCCGCGCCTTGATCCTTTGCTCGAGTAGAATGCGGCAGGTGTTTCAAGAGAGGCCAGTCCAGCATGTATCTAGTAGAAGGAGTGAAGTCGAACCCGAGCTCCTTGATTCGGGCATCGGCCGAGAACTGAAAGCGTGCGTCATCGAAGGCGCTTTGAGTACCATGAAAGCCCTCATTGGTGTTTGTCAAGCTTTGTATAGGCCGCAAGGTTAAGTCATCTGCTGTCTGAAGGGCGATTTGGCTTGAGAAGAACTCCGTCAACTTCCTCTCGATATTGGCGAGTCTCCTATGAATGCCTTGCAGTTCTGGGTCTCCGCTTTGAAAGAGCTTGTCAACGCTTATCAGAAGAGAGTTTTCTTGAACCGAAAGATTCTTCGAATTCAATGTCATCTCTCAAATGATGATGTGGAAGGATCCAGACTTACCTGCTTGGTGGAGGATCGCGTAGGGCTAATTCTGTCACATGCTTTTCGATAACGTTGAGTTTCCTGAGAATTTCCTGTAGGGATGTGTCTTTCCTTTAAACAAACTTGTCAATGCTATCCAGAAGAGAGTTGTCTTGAAGTATAGGATCTTTCGAATCCAAAGTCATCTTCTACGTAATGACGTGGAGGGATCCAAACTTACTTGGTTACAGGAGGCTCGCGATAGACGCATTCCGTGCCGGCCTTCTGACATGTTCCACATTTTGGTCTTGCCTCATCACATCGCTGTTTTCTATTTCGACATACATCGCATGCCTTCAACATGACTGATTAGCAGGAACCGGGGGGGGGGGGGGTGTTTCAGGCGGATAACCGGTTTGCTGCTACAAAACATAAGACAAGCAACTTACCTGAGCCGCAATTTGCCCTCGTTCCTTCTTAACAGGTGCGGAGCTGGGCTCCCCAAGCTCTTGGTCGAAGGAAGATGGAATCAAATCCATCGCAACTGGCATCAATAGCTTGGTCAGGATAGAGCAGGCTCCGGAAGCAGAGCGGTCACAAGCTGCAGTAAGGGTCTTAATTCTGCTCCTCGCGATTCTCAGCCCCAAAGTATTGCCGTGATATGCCGTGAATAATCACTTTTCGTGCTCGGGTTGATCGGAGTCATGTAAAAAAGAGTTGGTGATCTTCGCGTGGCAAACTCGGAGAGCCTCTCGCATGTCTATCATGTAGTTGGCAAGACAGTGCGGCCCGATCGTGTCTAGAATCTGGATATCAAGTAAGCATAAGAGCCAGAGAGAACCAGGGGTTGACCTGGGTGGCGTATATTCGCAGTTGCGCCGGCAGGGGAAGAGTCAGTTCTGGAACTGATCCGTGTGGGTGACTTTAGGGGGGCAGCGGCTGTATGATTGGGAAATCACTCGAGCTCAGGTCGTGTGCGAGATTCTACAAAGGGTGTTTCGCCATCGGAGAAGTGTCCGGCTCCGATGAAGAAGAGGGGGGCCGGGAATGAAGCACTGCAACACTCCCAACAACGGGAGAGACGTGTTCCCGCTGACTCGAAAAGCCTGAACGCGAGGCTCATGGATTGAGTCAGTTAACTATTGGAACTTTACACAATTCCAGCGTCGTCAGACTCGCTATGTCTCCGGAAGAAGACGCTACAGTCAAGACCTTTCTTCTCCGCCAGAGCACTGGGCGGAATCAGTAGCCACAATGGATGGTAACAATGGGAAGCCTGGGCGATCCTGCAAGCACTACTTGGCCATGGTGATCGCCACCTAATCGGAGGTGAATGGGAGCGATGTGAGGCGCTCCAGGCTGACTTAGAGCTGTATAATACGCTGTGATCCCGGCTCATGCCGTGCCACTGTTAGCAGGTCTTGCCGGCGGCTTGACGTGGCGGAGGACATGACCCGCTGGATCCATAGTGCTTGATAGCTGAAGTGCATTATCTGAGTAAGAATGTGATTATTGAACCGAAGTGGCGGCAGTCGGGAGCCTAGTTGGTCGCATCTGGACGTGGATGTGCTCAGGGGTTGAGCTACAGCGCACACCGGGCTCCGGACTTTGGCGCACGGATAGAGCGAGTTGACCGAAATTATGAGAAAGATAGAGTTTGCGACAGTGAGTATTCTTGATTCACTTGCCACGATCTCGTTTCGCATGATTCAGTGGGCTGGCATTTCAACCAACGACCGTGGCATGACAGAGGGGCCATGGTGAACATGAGGGCGACCGGAATAGATCGACAGCCAGTCGTCCAGGCCCTGATGTCCTTGCCTTCTTGGTATGTACGAGCATTGCTTCTGGCCGGCCAAGCAAGGGTGGCACAGGAAAATCCAATCCCTGAGGCATGCAGCAATGCAAAGGGCCTGGCGAGCTGGACGGCGAAGCCGAGAGGCGCGTCACCAGGACACCTCCCTCCACAATGCCAGGGCTCCAGTAATCGGAGAAAAAGCGGATGGGAACTACTTTAGTTTGCAGCGATGAGCCGATGTCTTGACAAGACAGATCGCTTGCGTCGGTAAGAGGGCCGAGATGAAGCTTGTTGATCGGGTGCCGGGAACGTAATGATGAAGGATGGGGCTCTACGGTGGAATTCCCAAGCGAACCCCAGCAAGGAAGATTTTCAATGGCGTGACTGACGATGTGCTAGCGATGCCGGCTGAGGAAAGCCAAGCGAAATGGCTCGCGGAACCCATCTTTCAAATTCCATTGCGCATTCGCAGGCAGGCAACCGATAGTCTCGTCGAGGTACTGCTCCTAGTCTCGCCAGCCACGATGCTTCGAAGCGCCGGGTACTACGGACCGAGACCACCCCAGACCTGCATCGAATGCTACCCTGTTGTGCCAATGAGCATCACTGGAGAGGCATCACCAAATGGCCCTCCTCTACCACATCACATCCGAAGATCCAATCGCCGCTACTCTGGCCTGAGGAACCCTCTACGCGCTCACAAGAGGGGTGGTAATCCAGACTGAGCTGTCCTCGGAGAAACCGCGAGGGAGGTGGATAATTAGCCCAAGGAAATAATGACAAGGGTGGTCCGCAGCCACAGTCAGTCGATCAGCCGTCCGTCACATAGCGTATCTATCTACCTTACCTTACCTTACTTCGCAATGTCTCTGGCGGTCGTGAGCGATGCTGACAGGTAGGTCCCCGATGGACCGTACCGTAGGCTGCGGGGAAGGCGGCACGCGGCACTTAGGACCATGGTGGACGGTGTCTGCTACGGCTCGGTGCACTAGGGGTGCTAAGGTTTGCCTCCCTTGCTTGCCACGCCTCGTCCTTCCTCCCTCCAGCATCCAGCATCCAGTCTGCGTTCCAGCTCTGACACATCCGGACGGCTTCACCCGTCGCCACGCTTCGCACACACCATCTTCGTTCGGCTGTGTGCATTATTACCGGACGACCTTCTTGCGAGAATGTCATAGCCTGGCCAGCTGAGGCTCAAACCCCACCTCGTCCCAGTCTTGCATACCGACCCTTATCGCTCTGCCTTAAGGTACCTTGCCTTGCCTTGCCTTACCTTACCTTATTACCGTGCTCTACGCGTCACCCAGCGCATCCACCACTCCCCACAGCCAAGATGCCCCTGGGTATTCTTGAATCGCACCTGGAGCACGTCCCTGGTCAGTCCGTCCTTATCGCGTTGCATCTGATGTGCTATATGTGTGTCAAGTGTATTGACTTCGAGTGTACTCCGTAGGAACGACGCGTTACTTCGACGACCCCCTCCGTCCGCAGATTGCGACCGAAGATAACTCCAACGGCTTGAAGTGCGACACCAGTGGCAAGCAGCCCATCATCCTCGTGAGTCTCGGCTGCGAGGACGCGCTGCGAATGCAGCCACCCGTATCGCCTAGTATTGGATTAAGTCATTGACTTCTTTGGCAGATCCCTCAGCCTTCAGATGACCCGAACGATCCGCTCAATTGGCCACTATGGCGTCGCGACTTGATTACTTTCACGCTCTGCTTCGCTGGCATCCTCGCGACCTCCCTGGGATCCATCCTCGCGGCGAACACCATCACGATCTCTCTAATATTTGGACGCGACTTCACTGATGTCGCCCTGCTGACCGGCTACTACCTGCTCGGCGCAGGTGCCGCTGCCATCTTCTTCGTACCAAGCGGTCGTGTATGGGGCAAGAGACACTTGTTTCTGATCGGCATCTGCATTTGCATTGCTTCAAGTGCTTGGGCCGGATCTGTCGGAACAAACTATGGCAGCTTGCTAGGAGCCCGCATCGTGCAGGGCGTAGGCACCGCTCCATTTGAGAGCCTGCTCAATGCTGCTGTAGGCGACCTGTATCATGTGCACCAGCGAGGAGTCCGGATGGCCTTCACTAACCTGGCTGTCTTCGGAGGCGCCTTTTTCACACCTATCGTAGTTGGCAAGATCACGAGCACCATGGGGTGGAAATGGACTTTCTACTTAGTAGCCATCTTTATGGCACCAACGCTTCTGGCCGTCTTCTTGTTCTGTCCTGAGCCAGCATACCGCCGCGAAGCCCGCTTTAATACAGACAGCCTCGCGGAGGAACCAAAGCTCACGACTGGCCCTGCTTCTGACCAGTCGGTATCACCCCCTGTTCAGGCCGCTCAACCCCGGGGCTTCAAAGTGCTCGGGTTCGTCGTGTTCCCAACATCTGGCGCCCCTCAGCCAATTGGGAACCGTATGACACCAAAGAAGACCTTCGTGGAGTCTCTCTCGCTCTTTGATGGCAGGAAGACGGACGACCGGTATTGGGTGCTGCTTCTGCGGCCTTTCCCCTTGCTCCTCAACCCGGCATTCGTCTGGGGCTGTCTGGTCCAGGGCACCATGATCGGATGGACCATCTTTATTGGTGTCATCATTGCCGCCATCTTCATCGGCCCCCCATACTTCTGGGGCGAGGTCAAGGCTGGGTATACCTATACTGGAGCATTCGTAGGCGCTCTGGCTGGATTTGCCATCGCTGGCCTCCTCGCGGACTCGAGTGTGAAGTGGATGACGCGTCGAAACAACGGCGTCTTTGAGCCCGAATTTCGAATCCTTCTCGTAATACCTATGTTCATTATTGGACAGATCGGCTTGTATGGGTTTGGCTTGACAGCAGGCGAGGTCATTTCCGGCAATTACTCGTACTACGTACCTCTGATCTTCTTCGGGTTCGAAGTTGCCGGCATGGTCATCGGCACGGTGGCCTCGTCTCTCTACATCGTTGATGCTTACCGTAAGTCGTGGCGTGGATGAAAGGCCTGATTATTAGCTGACGGTATTGCAGGCGACTTGACCATCGAAGCCTTCACAGTGATGATCATCTTCAAGAACTTCTTCAGTTTCGCGCTCACATTCTATGCGTATGACTGGATCATCAATGGTGGCATTCGACCGACTCTGCTGGCGATCTCCTCTATCCAGGTGGTCGTCTGCCTTACAAGCATCCCCATGTGTAAGAATAGCTCTTGCGCACTCTTTAGATATCTTCGGGACTAACTGTGCCAATAGATATATATGGCAAACGCTGCAGAGCGTTCTATCACCGACATGATCTTCTAGAGATGACGAAGCTGCGTTGAGAGCTGCCAAATGTAATGATATCGTGATTTTAGTCCCATGCGATTTGGCCAGCGTATGATCTTTTCTGAGTTGACCTTGAGAGCAAAGGCGTTTGAACCACTTGTTCTGTGGACGCACTCCGGTCTAATTCCCCTGGTTTTGATGAATTTTTCATAGCTTTAGCCTCTTCCAATACACAGTGTTCCTATATACATGGTCTTGCCTTGTCAAACTCTTCATGTCTTATGGGGTGAAGAGGATATCTGCCTTCGCATGATAGCAGAGAGCTCCCATGTCGCGAATAGCAACCCACCAGCACCTCTCAGGGCTTTGTACGTGCTACTGACTGGCTTTCAAGACTTCAAAAGAATATGTATCTGGAATGGCGTGCATTGCTTTTTGTACGATAGAAAGGCTAGGTAGTAAGGGTGATGATGTGAGTGATGCTTGCTCAGACTACATCATCGGGTGCGGAGCTGGCACACATTGCTGCTGGTAGTTAGACAGGCATCGATCTGCCTTGAGCATTGAGAATGATCATTACACGTAGTTAGCATAAGAGGGCGTATATGCAAGAGAAGTGAACAAGACCACACCCCTTCGAGCGCACCTGTTGCATGACGACCACGGGCGGCAATGGCTAGGACGCTCTGACCAACTATTTGCTCGATTTTGACATGACATCTTGATGGATATTTGCTCTTAAAGAGCTCAGAACCTGACAGACGTTCTGATCTGCTGCAACAGTCCCGAGCACAGTGTGACTTCGTCGGTTGCATGACACTATGGCCAGCCTACGAACAAGCCTTCTCGGTACAGCTTCAAAATATCCCCCCAACCCTCGAGCAAATAAGATTAAGTCACCTCATTGTTTGGACCTGAGCGGGATCTTTGTTTTCCACCTACACCACTCTGTCTGATTCGGTATCATGGCCGAGGGTTGTGATCTTTAGCCATAGCAAGGATGTGAGATAATCGGCGAGTCAAGAAACGGGACGAGCCTGCGTTGCTCTAGTATAATTCCTACTCACTTTGAAGACTCATAGTCTCGTTATTGTAGGCCTCGACCGCAGATCTTCCGGCATGCTAGCTGCTGCCGAACCAGGCTGTGATGATGAGTTGCAGCAAGTGGATATGACTGATCAGACAGCAACAGGGGCACTGGCTTTGTGCGTCGTGATGGCTCTGTTTCGAAACCATTCTTGTATATCTCACAAGCACATGTCTGAGGCATTCAGGTCGTCAAGAAGGAGTGACTGTGCCGCCCTACACCATAAGATGAGAAAATTCCACAGGGCCCTGGGAAGCCTGGCGTGGCAGCAACAGCGAGAATGCAAGCGTGTATTCATACTCAACAGCCTTTTGCGCATTCAAACGCCCCACTGTTGAACGCATACATGATAAATGGGCGCTACTTCCGGGAATACAAGGTAGGCCGCAACCTTGGTCACAAAGCTGCATCTCTCCCAACTACTAGGGTGACTTGGCTGTAACCTGCAGTCGGCTGTGCGATCGAAAGACGAATAGAGTATGACTCCATTTCCCCAAAAGCCCTCGGGACGTGCCGTAAGATAAGCGAGCCTAGGGTCTCCGATAGCGCCAGAGTCCGCAAAGGCGGCAGACCTTCAAGTTTAAGCTCGTTCGGTCCCGTGAAGCTGATGACGGAGGCTCCACTTGCTACGGAGGCGTGTCCGGTCCCGGGGGCCCCCACCTCTCACCGGCGCCGTGAATACGAACGCCGCGGGGGTCCTCCGTTAGTTGTGTCGCTGATAAAGATCTTGGAGAGGACCTGGTTTCGTTGCACGGACCCCAGACGGCGTTGGGAAGCTGGTGGAATAGTGATTCAGCAGCTGTTGCCCAGTGTCAGCATGTAAGCGCGGCAGTTGAGTACCCTGCTTCCATTGATTGCGTGCTCTGAGTTGGACTGCTCCATCAAGACCTTGCTGGAACATTGTCGTTGCTTCTTCGGTTGCAATGACTGTCCCAGTGATTCGGAACACTTCATGTGTGATGTGGGACAGTTCGTCTCTATGCACGATCGTATGAGTGCATACATGTTACCGATCACGTATAGGTGGATCAAGGCGAGTATGTATGAGGGCAGTGGATTATCTGTCCATTCGATTCGATCCCGCCCGACGGAAAGGTTTTGGAAATGCCCATGGTTGCAGGTTTCAAGCCTTGGTCCGTGTGCAGCGTCCCATGCATGAACGGTGACCCATGCGTTGCTCTCCCCAGGCCAGGACGGGGATCCACGCCGTGATGCATACCTTAGCGACGGAAGCACTAGTTTCTGTACCCGTCGCTTCTCCCCAGAAACCACTCACTCACTCACCTGTATCGAGGGAAGGTTAATGCGAACAGGTCACGATAGTTCTCAGGCCATTGAGAAACTCAAAACAGATAGAGTTTGCTAACGGCCAGGGTAGGGCCGGGCGTTGCTCTCAACAACGAGGGGGGTAGCATCGCGCCGCCGGCAGTTGGAAAAAGTTGCCAATACTATGCAGAGAAAGCGTAGGGCTCGGGAGCCGGCAAGGGCTTTCGCCTCGGAGCAGAGCCGCAAGGAAAAGCTACGACCAGTATATGACGCGCGCGGTCGGCGGAGCTGTAGTGAGACCAGATGGCCCACGGTTTGCTTTTCTTTTCGGGTTTGCTCTCTTTGCGACGGGGTCCTACTCCGTAGATGACCAAGTCGTTACAAAGATCAGTGCGCACGTCCGTCCGCAGTGGGTAGGGTAGTAAGGTATACGTGAAGGTGTGTGTGGGCTTCTGCACCCGCTTCATGTGGGAACAAGTCACTCTGGAGCGTCTTTTTTACAGAGCCTGAGACATCGTCACACTGGGGACTGGGACTTGACTGGCTAATCACTACGTACGGAAGGCGCTCCGCGCGAGTGTTCGTTGAGCTACCCGCCGTCCGTTGTTTCGACATTGGAGCTCTTCTGGGTCAAGCTTTTAGCTGGCTGGGGGGTTTTCTTGCCTAGCCTTGCCTTTGCCCTGTTTCCCCCTAGACAGCCAAACCGTTAGCATGAACTCTGTTTTTTGTCATTTTCGTGCAAGAAGCAAAATCTCGCTTATGATTCGCGTCGCTTATTCACGACGAGACTGTTACATGTATCCAAGCTGCTTCTTCGTTGTCTGACCCTGGGATGATCAGGAGGAGGAGGAGGAGGAGGAGGAGGAGGAGGAGGAGGAGGAGGAGGAGGAGGAGGAGGAGGAGGAGGGGGAACCTACCAGGTTCTGGACACAGATACCGTTTCTAACGCTTTGATCAGTTTGTGTTGGCGCTCAGGCACCTCCCATGGTCAAAGCCGAAGACGAGGGTCCTCAGGGTCCTACAGTACCAGTAATTATAAGGACAGGTTGTGCGAGGCGCGAATTGCGGATCTCGTCGTGTGATGTCTGGATCGTACTATGAGCGAGGCCACCAATCGTCTCATGGTGAGATCTTAGTGACAGTCAGGCAATAAGCAGAGGAGCACAATGTCCGGAGGTACTGCCCCACGACCGACTGGCCACTCATGCCGTTTCGATCGTATCGACTGGCGGTTGAGAAAAGTGATTATGGAACGGAACGGGACAGAACTGCCGGCCGGAGGAGCGACCTTGCATCAAAACGCTGCATGCACGCCGAGGATCGTGTTTCCTCCTGCTAAGGCGGCATATGTTGAGACCTGGTTATGCCGAGACGGACGGCCAAACAGAACAGGCGGTGGTGGTGGTGGTGGTGGTGGTGTGGCTCGTTGCGGTTTGACCTGCTCGCCTGGCCCTGCTTTGCTTGTCTGACAGCTCTCGAGCCTTTTGTCTCATCTGAAATGAAATCACACACCAAACCCAACAGTCGGTGGGTGCGTACCGCGAACCGACTGAGCCCTGGAGGGGAGCCAGGGTCGACGAACATGGATCAGGCTTGGAGCAGGGTCCCCGTGTAGCAGAATACCTTGCTGAACCTAGCGCTCCCGCAAAGCACATCCGGGTGATGGATGGATGCCCTGATGGATGCCCTGACGGATGCCCTGCCCTGGGCCTTCGCGACAGACGCCGTTTTCTATCTAGAGACGAACTCTGTTCTCGACGATGTTAAATAGTGTTGAGCCCACGTCCTCTGTTCTCCATCGGAAGAGCCCGAATCACCTCCCTCACTCTCACAGTGCTCTTCCTTGTCCGTCTCTACCGTCACCTAAGGATCATTGCCCAGCTTCCTCTCTTGTGCATACCAGATTGTTGGTTGAGTGTACTCTTGAAACACCGTTGTCGGCATCCGCATCCTTGTTACAGCACAGCCATCGTTCACAACCAACAACATCAACAATAGCCATCTGCGCAACATCGTCAGCAAACACCTCGTCGCTCCTAATCCAGCAAGCGCAGACCCTGAGGCCCGACCCGGCTTCCCGGCGCCTGTCACGTCGAAAGAAGAGTTTGGTACGTTCGCCTGTGGCCTGTTAGTCAACGTTGCATACGAACTCGGGCGCCCCAGGGCTAACCAAAAGCTTATTCCCACTAGACTGCAGCAATAGTCGTCGAGAGACTGCGAACCGTTTCCACAGACGGCAAGCAGCGCGCGCTATCATGTGCGACTTCACCAAGAATTATTACATCTACACGTCGTGTATCGACCCGGGTGCACACTTTTGCAAGACGTCGATTGAGGGGAACCGCAAGAAGGCATGTTCCAAGGGACCGCATGAGCGATACATTGTCCTGCCAGAGACTTGTCCGCTTTGTTGCGGATGAAACAGCAAGGGGCCTTCAACCAGGAGTGTGATGACTTTTGGCTGCCACGCCATGTTGCACTGCACATGCTATTACAGCAGGATGAGCTCATCTCGGAAGAGAAGCGGCCAGAAGCAGTGACCAGCGCACGAGCGTCAGCATTGGACATTGGACAACGGTCCTGATCATGGGCATGCCCTGCGGACACCACGTGTTGTCAAGGAGAGCTCGTCCTTCTGCATTGCTCAGAAAGCATGAGCCGGGTCCAGGCTCGAGGGGGCACTTGGGATGGAAATTTGGGAAGGGTGCGTGCTGTTGCGCTTGGTCCGTCTGAGCATTGCCGCCCAGACCAGGAGCTCGAACTGTGGCAGGGATGGTGCTTCGGCTGCAGATCCCTGGGGTGACGTTGACAGGTCACCTGACGGTGGAGCTCTTGTGCCAGATTCGCGAAACGCAGGGCAGGCAGGGACCAGGGTCAGGATTTTGAACTTTGCGTGCGTGGTGGTGCAACGGAGTTTTGTGGGTGGACATGGCGTTTGGGCTTTCTTTCTTCGACTTGGATGCTTTGGACAAGGTCATTAGATACGCGACGGGCGCACAACGATTCGCGAGGATCCACGAGCTGCCACTTTCACAGGCCTGGCCTTCGGAAGTCTAGCCTAAGTCGAGTCAAGTCGAGTTGGCCAAATCCCGACAGTGTATTCAAATAAGGATGGACAAAAGTTTGATCATCACCATATGAACACGCACACCTCGTCCAGCATCGTGAAGAGACCTGGTCCTTGTCCAGTGCTCCATCCAACCCAACCGGATTCTGTGACAGGACATGAGAAGAAAGCGATGAGCATTCCACATTAGGCGAACAATGCCATCCCTAGCTCAGATTTGATCCGATCGAGACCATGTCTCACTGTGACCTCATCTGGCAAGGATGAACCTTGATGGACAGCCACCTGCATCACGAACTTAATGCCCAAAGTCACCCACCAACGGGCCATCATACAACTCACCTGCGAGACAGATGAACACAACTGAGGCGACAATGACGACTTCTCAGCTGACAGCTAATTGAGAGCTTCGAGCTGATCTGAGTACTCACCGGCGACCCCTCGTTGGGCCGCAAGACCTTGTCTCAGTTCACCCCAGCGGCGGAGTACCGGGCATCATGACCACACCAGGCCACCGATTATTACGCATTCAAGGAGGCGCTCCGAACCATAGCTTCGACCGAGAACACCGCCGCCTCATCTAAGGTTATCTCCTTCTACAAGGGTTCGGTATGTACGGATACATTCCATGCTACCAGTTTGAGACAAACCGTTTTGACAGACCGGGATGTCCTCCGTTGGCACCATGACCCATCCCCACTGTGACCAGTAACACGGGCGGGCCATTGACCAGGTCCTCGGGTTACGGCGTCAAAAACTTGCTGCTGATCGCATCCACCCAGGAGTAGGGGTTTCTTGCAGGAGTATGCCGCCGGCGAGTCAGGAGACAGGGGTACGGGGAACTCCTCATGAAGCTTCCATCCTCTCAGCAGTTATGAACCTCCAAATAATGCTTGTCAGCCAGTCATGAAGCGAATACATACTTGTACACCTAAGTTGGGAGTTGATCTTGGGACCAGTATCCGGGGGCCTTACTTTTAAGACACATCTGCCTTCACAGCTTTTGGGCATGGCGTAATGACGCCTGCCACTTATTAGTTATATTCTACCTTTCGGACTATGCTCAACCGTCTCGGTGGTGTCGGACGTGTATATCTACAACTGTCGAGGGGCTGTGCAAACGGATGCGACGGGATTGCAAAAGGTAAGGCGAGGTTCGCTTCAAGGGTCATGTTGCAAGGATCAAGCTACAAGGTTCAAGACCTGTTTGGGGCCTGTCCAATTGTGGCGGATCGGGGATAAAACCCCATGGTGAATGCTATTTTGGTCAGGAATACTTGGGATTGATGGAAGAAAGATTACCCAGAAAGACGCGACGGTGGTCAGACATCTTGTGAGAAGGAAAGCGCAGGGCTAGAGTCTGATGATGATGATGGGTTGGACTGTGTTGCACAATGGTCAGATGATTCGATCTCATATGCGGTTGCTCGCGCAGAAACAGAAACAGATTGGAAACATCGATGGGATCATGAGCTATTGTTGGCTCAGGATATGGCAGGTAATGCGGAGACCCCTTAATGGAGGCGAAAAACGGAGAGACACCGATTCCCATATCACACCACAGCCCCTGCCTGTAACATCCCATTATTTCACACAGCGCTGGCCTTTTGCCAGTCATTCCAATTGCCTGGCCAAGACAAAGATCCGATAGCAAATCCCCATACGGTCAAACTCCGTGCCTAGTTCCGGGAAATACTCCGTTGAAACGCTGCCCCTTAAGACGAGCAATGGAAAGGGTTTTGGGCGGCGGGTGGTTCATTTCGAAAGAAGAGGCCCTCTCTCTCAATGTGAAAAGACCATGTAGTCCAGTTTCGCATCAGATCGGTTTCGCGGGTTCAAAACTGCAACGACATTGGGTGGAGACAGCTTTTCAGTGACTGTAGTCTGCAAACTCGTGAATGAGCACGAGCTGGGCATCAGTCGACAGGTCCCGTAATGCTACTCCCTCATCATCTACCTCCACTTCATCAGCGATCATGAGAAGCGCCGCAGCAACCTGTCCAGCATGTTTTGCAGCCTTTATTGCGATGGCCTCGGCGTTTCTGGAACGAATTCGCTCGGTTGCAAGTTCTCTCTTAAGAAAGGGTATGCGCTTTGCGTTGTCGATGGCTAGTCTGGATCCAATAACGGTCTCAAGCTCGAGAAAGAAGTGGCCGAAGCTTGTCAGCCGTTGACTGAGAAAGAGGTCAAACACGTCCTCATCGATGTCGATACCGTAGTGTACATGAGCAAGGCACTGGAGCAGCGCCCACAGCTCGTCGAAGCATTGCCGAGGAGGCTTCGGATTCTGAGGGTAAAGGTAGAGATTGCGGTGCTCGTATTCCATTGCGATCCTGCCATGGTCGATGGTCGGCATGTAGGTCTTCCAATTCACCCACAGCTTCATGTCTCTCTTCTCGGAAGCGAGACTATCGATTATCTTGTGATATTTGGCAGTATCGGGGCTGCAGAAAAGCGGGAAACCTCTGGCACGATGCGGTACATAGTCAAGGTCCATAGGAGTCTCTTCGATATGAACGATGGGAGCGTGACCCGAAACCACTTCGCGCGAGACTCTATTCATCGTTTGGAAGAGAGATTGTGCCTTTGTCGAAAAGAAAGGCTTTCGGATAGTGCAGTAGAGCAGGCAATTGCCAAAGAAGGAGCTGGCAGAGTACCAAACTCGTAACCGTCGTCCGCGGCAGTCTGCAAGGATGTGGACGAGTGATGGCGCTCCCTCAGCGTCAAAGTTGGATGGGATGGTGATGCAGGCTTCGCGCAGCGGCTTGCAGTTAGATGCTCACAGCTGAATCACCTGATCACGGCCAGGCTGCTTCGAGATGCGAGCCATGATTGTGTCGATGGCACTGCTGGCCAAGTGGTGTGCAGTGTTGACAGCTGCCAGAAACCACCCGCCATGGGGTGTAGTAGCGATGAGAAGTGGCAGCCATTCATACTTTAGAGCGCCAGAGCTGTAGTCTGAATAAGGTATACAAACCAAGACTATCAGATCCTACGCCATGGCTTTTTGGGTCTGATCGCCTTGTAGGTATATTCGGATGATGGGGAGCGTTGCATCGCGTAGGCTCCAATGGAACCTCACTACCGGAAGAACGTGGGAGACTAAAGTTAGACGTAGACTACCTTAGAGTCTGATCTTGGTCATACCAGTTACATATTAAGACATCTTCTAAAGACATTGTCTGCAGCTTGATGTGAATCTCTCGACCCCAGTTCAGTCCTTGTTGAACCACGTTGAGCATCCTACCCAGAGTACGCTTCTGATCATCAAATTGGACAATCCCAGCAGGATGCTAAGAAAAAGACAACCACAGCAACAGCGACCCAGAATGAAATCCACGGAACAGCATCAACAAGTTACATTCTTCTCATACCATTACGTTCCCTTTTGCTCGGCATCACCCACGGACGGCATCCGGGCACTGTGGACCAGGCCCCACCTACCGAGGTCCGCACTGGTCGGACAGGCATCCAAACAGAGGGACTCTGGTCTCACGTCAGGAGGTCACATGCCGCTTCATCGCAGCCATCTCTCGAATCTCACATTGGACATCTTTCGTCAGGAACTCATCTACAAATCAATCGGAGATTATTGGAGCGTCTTCTGTCGGCCGAGTCTTACCATCGTAGGCCGATCTCAACGCAACGAGTATACGGTGGCAGAACATACTGGTTGATGTTGAACCCACCCTTAGCGTGCAACCCCAGATCTAGGAGTTGAGTGAAGACACCGACAAAATGTCTGTTCCTGAGTCGAAATACATGAGCCCCATCTGGCGCGATGGCATTTTCAGTAAGTCCTCTTCCTGCTGCACCAGCTCTACATCCAACGACAGTGGTTGACACGTGTTTCTCTAGACGGTCGCGTAGCTTTCGTCACGGGTGGTGCCGGCAGCATCTGCAGCATGCAGACCCGGGCCCTGGTGCGTCTTGGAGCGAATGCATGCATCATCGGCAGAAATGTCGAGAAGACAGAGGCTGCTGCAAAGGATATCGCGACCGTGCGGCCGGGTGCAAAGGTCATTGGCATTGGTGGCTGTGATGTGCGCAAGGTATAGCCGCTTACTTCAAACCGAGTTCAGCCTGTCACGGATAGCTAATATATGGGATAGCCTGAAGACTTGGCAGCCGCGGCAGATAGGTGTGCGAAGGAGCTGGGTGGTATCGACTTCGTCATGTGAGTCCACCAGAGACCTATGTACCGCGATAGACATGCTGACCGCCTCGCAAGTGCTGGAGCAGCAGGAAACTTCATCGTCCCGCTCAGCGCCATGAGCTCAAACGCCTTCAGAACAGTCCTTGATATCGACACCATGGGAACCTTCAATACCGTCAAGGCCACCATGCCTCACCTCCTCCGCAGCTCCTGCCCTCGCCTCATCTTCATCTCCGTCACATTCCACTACACCGGCGCCCCTCTCCAAGCCCACGTCTCAGCAGCAAAAGCAGCTGTCGACTCACTCGCCGTCTCCGTAGCGCTTGAGTACGGCCCTCTCGGCGTTCGTTGCAATGTTATCGCTCCTGGTGGTATTGACGCCACGGAGGGTCTTGCGAGACTTGGATCTGCTGCTCCTGATACTGTGAAGGCGTATAACGCCGCCATTCCACTTGGCAGACTTGGAGAGACGAGGGATATCGCGGATACTACCGTCTTCTTGTTTTCGGAGGGAGGATCGTATATCAATGGAGAGGCTATTGCTGTAGATGGCGCGGCGTGGCGGAGACAGAGTGCGATGCCGTTGGGTGTGAGCCATGAGGCGAAGTATCCAGACTTCCTGCTGAACGGCGAGGTCGCGAAGGATCTCAAGGATCCACGAAAGGGGAAGCAGGCCAAGCTGTAGCTGTTCGCCCTGAAGCGAAGTGGGCACCCTTTGCAATCATCCTCCCTCGTCCGGGAGGTAGGGCAGAACTTTGTGCCTACCTTGGTGATGAAGAAAGCATAGCTTGGCATTTTGGCATACTCCTCCTGGTGCATTCCTAGGTAGCGCAGTGTATAGATTCAAGGATCCCTCTAGAGAATCCGTTGTGCTTGCAAGGGGAAGTCAGTAGTCACATTCGTGTGTTGTTCAAGCTTCGCCGCTGTCTGTGACATGGTATCTCATCTCCTCATTATATCTGTATACTATTTCCCATGTAGGGCTCTGTCAATTTATGGTACATCCGCCACATCGCCGTATATGATGATGCCCTTCCTGTTGTTGGTACAGGCCTGAAGCCATGCTTCTCCTCCTCTTCCTCGAACCGAGACGGCATCCAGCCAATATGCGGAATTATAGCAATACTTGCCAAGATATGATATAGGGATAAGATATGTCGACAGAAAAGAGGTAATAATGAAATCCCAGAAACGCCGAAACTCATCGCTGATGCAATGCATGAAAGGTATTATCAGACAGCGCACGACTAATATGTGGTGCGCTATTGTTGAGGTAGTAGGAGGGGGGAGGACAGTGAGGTTGGTCGTTACGCGGGTTGAGATGCCGCCCTGGATCGCAACCCCTAGTAGAATCCGTCGGGCCCAGCACTGCCCCTGCTCGAAGACGACGTTGCTATCGGCGTCGACTGTAAAGAGCTGCTGGTGTCGCTCGGTGTCGCCGGCTCCACAACTTGGCTTCGGATCGCCTTGATCCAGTCGTGCTGCAGGAGCTCAACCGCCGAGGAACGTTTCTTAGGGTCCCTCGCGAAGCACTTCTTCAGGAAGTCGATGCCTGATGGGCTGAGCTGATCCTGTGATGGGAGCTGTGGCGGGTTGCCCTGGGCAATGTTGTACATGATAGCCCATTCGTTGTCAAGGCTGGCCCATGGGCGTCGGCCTGTGGCCATCTCAAGAATAACGCAGCCGAGGGACCAAATATCGACTGAACCTGGATGCCCTGGGTTTTCGCCCTTGATGACTTCAGGTGACATATACATCGGGGTGCCCGTCATGGATTTGTTGGGTTTGGTAGACGTCAGGTCACTGACGAGTGTGAGGCCTTGACGCGCGATGACCTTTGCTGCGCCAAAGTCTACGTACTTGATGATCCCGTTATGATCAAGGAGCACGTCTGTCATTATGTTAGCACTGCACCCTAGCGAAAAGGACATACTTGTGACTTACTCTCTGGTTTGATATCTCGGTGGGCAATGCCACTCTCGTGCAAGTAGGCCAAGCCTTCGAGCAATTGCAGCGCATAGACCATAATTACCTGCTCGTCTTCAATGCGTCCGTGCTCCAATAAGCTCGCCAACGAACCACCTGAACAGAACTCCATGAAGATGTACACCCTGTCACGGTGGACTTCGATGCCATAGTAGGAAACAATGTTGGGGTGGTCGAGTACCTCGAGAACGCCCATCTCTTCCCGAATTTGCTCGGCAACCGTGGGAATGAGCTTCGGGTCTTGAAGTCGGATCTCCTTGACGGCCATGAGATGGCCAGAATCAAGGTTCATGGCGGCGTAGACACTGCCGAAGGTGCCACCACCAACATAGTGGCCTTGCTGCCAGCGCATGGTGACGTTGGTTGCAGAAGAGGAGAGGTAAGCAAGGGATCGGTCGGCCTCTGTGTTTGCTTCCAATACGCGGCCCAAGGCTTGTCGTTCCGCTTCCTTGTCCCTTCGGTACCCGTCAACACGGTCAAGGCTTTCCATTCGCTGCTCTGTAATGTTCCGTGAAGCCTCAGCATCGTCAAGCAGCATACCGTTATGGTCCATCCTCTTGAAGTGACCAACCATAGCCTCGAGTTTCTCTTTCTCCGCCTGAGCGGCCAGCGTTGAACGCGCGCCCATGATGTCGAAGTGAGAAATGAGAAGCCCCATGCAGCCGGCCACTTTGTCCCGCATCAATGCATAGTCTTCCTCGCCAAGAGCAAGGATATGCCTGCCCATGGTCATGCGCATGGCAAATTCCAGGGCTTGTACAGCCCACCGGAAGGTCTTCCGGTCCGACGCAATACAATCATCAACGATGAAGCCGATCCAGTCAAGCGCTAGCTTAGTCAGTTTGATGTTGTTCATCTGTCGTCTGTTGGTGTCCATAGACTGCAGAGACCGTTGACCGAACTCCGTGGCGAACACGAAGCAGGTCTGAATGAGTTCCTGGCAGTCTTTGCCTTCTGCTTGCTTCCGAATGGTTTCGACACTGTCCATAAATGTGTTGGACAATTTGTACGCCACCCGGCGCGTCTCCATAAGCCTAGTGTTGACCTTGTGGATGTTCGATCTGTGCTCTTGAATGAGATCGATGTGCGTATCAACTGCGTCAAGAAACATCCTTCTTGCGATTGGCAGAGCAACGGACCCTGTTGCACACAGCCGCACTTGCCCTCGCTTGAGGTCAATGTTCTGTTCGCGCAACGGGAGATTGATTGTCTGGCCGAACCACGACAGAGGCTCCTCGGGCCGAAGAATGAGCAAGTATTGATCCGACACCTCAGGGCCGAAAGTCTCCTTAGATGTGACAGCCATTAGCGTCTGAATGTCATCCAGTCGCTCTCTCAGGTTCGCTGAAGCCAAAATGTAAACTCCATCCTGCTCAAAAACACCGGTATTCACATGGAAGTGGCCCGTTGTCAGGAGCTGGTCGTAGATCCTCTGCATCTCTTCTTGGGGAAAGTTGATACTGAAGTCACATGCGTGTTCGTACTGCTCGCTTAAGTTTCTCGAGAAACGTTGCAGCATTCGATGTCGGACACGGACTGAATCCAGACAGGCCTTGTACCGCTTGCTCATGTCCGCGGCACTCTCCTTTGGTCTTGCCTGGAGCTCCTTCTCGAAGGATTGGCTGAGACGGTTCAGCGCCTTAAAAGTCAAGGAGCTGAATTGCTCAGCAACTTCGACCTCTCCACGCAAGAGGTGGCTTCCAATCTCGTTGGCAAAGCCCCACTGCTCGAAAAGCAACTCAGCCTCCTTGAAAGTGTTTCTGTTACCGCTGAGCTTCCAGTTTAGCATCTTGAAGTAGTATTTGAGAGCCTCAAGGACAACTTGGTCGAAGGATTCGTCAATCAGCGGTGGGAGCTCCCAGCCGGGTTCTGGTGCAGCGATGTCGAGGTACTCGGCCTTGATTCTGATGGCAAATCTGAGGAGCAGTTGGAATTGGGAGATCATTTGATCTTGCATCAACGGATTCTGCTGAGCCGATTCCTTGACCCTTCGGGCATACGCAAGACGCGTTCGGGTGATCTCCTCGATGAGACGTGAAGGGAAGCTGATCAGTGTCAAAAGCTCCTCAAGATAAGGGGGCAAGTGCCGCTTCTCGAAAGGGCCGGAGTTCTTGATCAGTGTCTGCTTGGCTTTGCTGATGATTGTGGAGATGGGCCGAAGCATCCCCTTCTGCGTAGACTTCTCGTCGTCGTTATACAGCGAACGCAATCCGTCTTCCTTCATGAGCCTATCGAGGAATGAGGTCTCATCGCTGCTGATACCATGGACGGCCGGCGATCGTTGCCTCGTCCTTGAGAAATCCATCTCGTCATTTCCTACCCACTTCTTCAAAATGGCAAGCTCGGTATTGATCATCTCGTTGGTATTATACCAGGAAAGGATGGAGTCATATGCCTCGTTGAAAGCTGCTGAGTCGGCAGCTTTGTGTTCCGCTTTGATGGCTTTCCAGGAGGGGTAGAGGTTCTCGCACTTCTCGATCTTGCTCACGACGTCTTTGACTTGTTCGTATGGCGGCTTACCCACCTCACTTGCACCTTTGACTGAGAAGTTGATGATCTCATCCAGCGTGCGGTCTACCGTCGCGCGAGCTTCCTCAACCATCCTCCTTTGAACGGGGAAACGTCTACCGCACACCTTTGCACGTACCCCCATCCAAAGCTCAGTTTTATGGGCCGCCTTGCCAACCTCCTTATCCGAAGATCCGTGCAGACGCTGTTTTTCTTGACTGACGACATTGCCCATCAGAACGGCAGCCAGCATGCCATGCCACTCCAATCTCTCGCGATTCTCCTTGTTTTGAAGATCCTCCTCGGTGGGTTGCAATAGTTCGTTGTTGTAGAACATGATCGTCTCTTCGTCATAACGTTCGTCAAAGGGACCTTCTGACGATGGCGTCTCTCCCTCTGAGTCCGAATCGTTTCCGTTGGTGCCCTCGTACGACGCAAAGTACTCCCCAGAGTAGTCCTGCCGAAGTTTTTGGATGTATGCACGCTCTTGGGCTCGAAAGCGGCTCTCGCTCTGCCGTGGACGTGTCTTTGACGAAGATCGCATGGAGTCGGCGAAGGATGGCGTCGCCTGCGGCGGTGCAGGCTTTCGCGATGAGCCCGGGTTATACGTGTTCGATGGTGTCCTCGTCGGGCCCAACGGCCGCTGAGGCCATGGCCCGTTGAATGAAGATCCGTCGTCCCCGCCGTTGCTTCGCTGGCTCTTGTTCACGTTGTTCATAGATGCGGTTGGTGTCAAAGAAGCCATCGATCCCGCGTGACGGGAGGCATCGACATATCTATCCATCCCTCCAAGGTCGTCATCCTGATCATTTGCGTTCGGATCACCGTTCGATTCGGGGGAAGAGTCCTCGGACTCGAGGGCGACAGTCGAAAGTCTCGGGTCCTTAAGCCTCTCGGCGCGCATGTCCTCTTCTCCCGCAGAGAAGCGGACGCCCCGGGGTGAGAGCTCTGACATGTTGCCTGTGGACTGCGAGCGGCGCAGTTATCTCACTTGCTGAGAATGTGTGGCTCGGTCAGGTCAGGTCAGTCAGTACAGTGCAGGAAAGAATCGCCCCATCCGCGCCAGGTTGGGCGCGGTCGCAAGGGAAATCGATAGCTTTATGCGAGTGAGCGACGCGCAAGCATGTGAAGGGTCGCGTGCAAAAAGGTCCGAAGCTGCAATTCTGAAAAGAGGGTGTTGATGGGAGGGACGTTGGCGGACAGAGAACGGGGACGGCAAGCTAAGCTTGGGCGAAGACGGCGATCAGCTCGACAAATCGCGATCGAGGTCAGTTCCAAGTTTGAGGTGCAGCAGGGGGATCGCCCAGTGGTGAATCAAGGCAATCAGCACCTTGGAAATTGTGGCGCGCAGCGCTAGCGTGGCGGGTTAGAGCGCAATCTTAGATGTGGCGTCGCTAATGCTCCCGGTCATGGCTCCCGTCGTCTCTGGCAAAATGGGAGCTCGTCCCCCGAAGTCGTGAGGCGCTGCGTACCCTGTATATCTATTCGTAAGAATGCGGATGGTAGACTCGTAGTTGCTGGAAGCACACACGTATGTTGGGAAGAAATAGAATTGTTTCCTTCGCCATTAAGAAAAAAGCCAGCTGGGGCTATATAGATATCCTTGTTCTTGCAAAGATTGGTTGTCGAATAATGTTAGTCTGCAGCTCTTCACACAGCCAGGATCACCATCCTCTCTGAGAGGATGCTTCAACTGATGCAGCTCATGTCCATCAACACCAAGTCCAAAAAATTGAGGTTACAATGCCTGTTATAACCTTTCATAATGTCAGAAATACAAACAAAAATCAAATACAGCGGAGAGTCTCGAACTCCGAGGGTAAGCCAGCCAAAAAGCGAAGCTTCCCTGTCGAAACAGGGAAGATAGCATTTCACCCAAAGAAAGCCCGATTACGGGAAGTAAATACGCTACTTCGCTGGAAAAGAACTGTGTAATTTTGACTTATAAAGGCGGTTCTGCAGCTCTGACGAAGGGGGCTGTGAGGGCTGTTGGCTTGAACGGATCTAGGTCATCTCACCGATGAGTCAACAACATGATGCCAAGGGGGACAAGCAGCATAGCCCGCTTACAGCGGCAATGCCATTCAGCTAACAACGAAAGGTCATTTACGGTTCTTTTTCGCGAGCCTCAATAAAAGCGGCATCCATATCTTAAGTTGCAGGGCGCAAAGTCTTGTATGACTTATACGTTACTATTCTCATCTCAAGAGCCAGCATCCATAGGCCGGATTCAGCACAAGAACCATCAGACAGAGTCGCAAACACGCAGTTGGCATGCTATATCAGCTCTCCTGTTCAGCTCCGAACATGCCTGGTGCACGTTCAGCAAGATCGTCACAGGCTCCTCGCCACCTTGCCGCTCTATGAGGTCTTGAAGACGTTGCATCGCGTCGCCAATCAGCTTCACATCAGAGTCCATCTGGTCACTAAGATTATGCTCCCAGATTGTCAGCCTGTTCGCGATCAGAACGATGAGTGCTGTCTGGTATGTGCACAGCATGCTCCAAATCATTGCCGAGGTATTGGCATCGATCATTTGAATCAGCCGGATGCATATTCGTGCCATGTAGAGGAACTCGGCCCAATCGGGAGCTAAAAGCTGAGGCGACGGATGATCATGTAACTCATCGGTAGAAGGCTTCGTAAAGCGGTCGCTGTAATCCGTCAAGTGACGGATCCAGTCCGGGTTGCGCGCATAGACACGATGAGCCATGAAGCGAGCATGATAGGCAGTGAGATGTAAGCCAATAAGGCGAGCATGAGAATCCGAAACCTCACCCGCCTCCTTAAGAAGCTGTTCCGCGTGAAGCTTAGCTGGTATGCAGTCTTGCCAGGACTGCACCAGACCATCGATATGCTTAGCGGACAACTGCTTTTGGTCTGGCGGGATTCGTCTGGCCTTAACAGAGAACGTTGTGCTGTACGCTAGACCTTGTATCCGTGCAAGCTGAGTGCGAAGTTGTAACCAGTTGATTTGTATACCATTGACGCATACCGTCCCTGCAACATCTGAACTCAGGAGAGGCGTGTCATAGTCGTCTTCATGTTGCGCGTAGGGTTCGACTGCCCGGAGTGAGATGTCCCGGTCGTAGATGTAGGTGATCCTGAAGAGACGATCCATCTGTAAAGCGAGCTCGGCATCAACCGTCCCTCTTGCTTCCCTGTCATGAAGGCCTAGCCTGTGGGCAAGCTTCACAGCTGTCGCTATCAGAATGCACGTTGGTTCAGGATGCGGAGTATTCAAGAATAGCGAAACCAGACTCAAAATGACTTGAATACCCTTCAAGTCCTCATCTCGGGTGACCAAGTCGTTAAGGACGGATTGTGCCCTGTTGAGAGAGTCTCGCACGAGCTCCTTGCTTCCAACGCCACCCGTGTAATGGGCCGATAAAGCTAAGACGGCATTGATAGAAGCCCAGGAGGCTTTATCCCGTTCTTGTGGCTTGTGCCGCCAGTTGTAAAGCATGCGCAAAAAGCTTGCTCCGTCAAAGATGGGGAGTGCCTGGTTGGGGCCTTGGAAATACTTTCCGACGAGGTCTTCGACCATATCCCAGTCGGGAAGATCATAAGTGCTACTGGTACTTCTTGAAGTCTGCGATATTGAGAACGACGCATGACTTCCCAAAGATGTGCTGCTGTAGTCTAAGGATGATGGGAGACTCTCGATAGGGGTTGACTCATCTGTCCACGCCCAGCCTGAGGATGGCAACTGTTCAACGTCGACAGGCCACAGCGGAGGCTGCAGTCGAGCCTCTATCGTAGTAAGTCGATCCTCAAGATTGCCAAAGCGAAGCTCGTTAAAACTATGATGGTTAGCAGCTATGAAGAAGAGAAAGGACCAGGCAACTGGAATTGCGCCTCGTCGAACATACAGGTCTGTCTGATTGGAGGTAGACGACTTTGGAGCTGTGACATCCGGTGTCCAAGTGCAATCAAGTTGCCGCAGCGTACAGGTCGAGCAACTTGGAGTCTTCCCATCGCAACGGACCTTTCTCCGACAACAGTTATCGCACGCCTAGAAGTGACAAGGTGAGCTGCTGGCTCAAAGAAGATGGGTTGAGAGGCAGACTTTCCGGCGCCCAAGGCCCTCACGATGGCGGGTATGGCGACTCATTGTAAAGCGGAAATAGCGTCCAGTCTCGTCAAAAGCAACTCAACGAGAACTGGAAAGAAAATGTCGCATTGATGTCAACAATGAAGAAATCGGTGCGATGCTGTGAAGCATCTGGCAGTATCGCCTTTACTGATGCGGAGTGCGCATAAGCTTCCCTCCCATTGATGCGGAGTTCGGACTCCGACCTCACTAAGCATCATGTACAGCCGCCATCGCGACACCCTCATCCCGGCAAAGGTATTCTGAAGTGGCTTAGATGGTGGATCTTAAACTGGCATGGTACTCTAAAAAGTTTAATGCACGATCACATAGCGACGCCTTCCAAGCCGATCGTCAGCAATCGAGAGCCCTGGATCTCCGCCGCCTTGGCCTTCAACTCCTCCATATCCCAGTTCGCCCAGACCAGCTTGCCCTTCAGAAAGGCCGCCTCACTAGATGCAAGCCATACAGCTGTCTGAGCTGGCAATTCGACTGCAGAAATTCTTGTGTCAGCGTTGCCATTGGAGAGCGTTCATCAGTAGGAGAACGCCATTCGTACCTTCGTCTGGACCCTTGACATCGGAACCTGGCCCTCCAATCTCAGTGGTGACCATGCCCGGATGAAGATGAACAGCGTGGAGTTCTGGATTCTCCGCTGCGATGAAATCGATCATCCTCGTCTGAGCAGCTTTCGCAGCCGCGTACAATCCCATCATGGGCATGGGTTTGATGTGAATTAGGCAAGCTGTGATGTTGACCAGAATAGGGCTTGGTCCAGCATGCTTCGAGAAAGTCTGCGCAGCATTGAAGGTCGTGAGAACATTGGTCTCAAGGACTCGCATAAGATGGCTCATCGGCGCGATGGCAGCAGGTCCTGGAGAACATATAGCTCCGGCATTGTTGACCAGGACATCGATCTTGCCGATCTGCCCGACAATCGTCTCAAACGCTTTCTCAACTTGTTCCGGGACGGTCATGTCGGCAACCTCGTAGATGACTCGGGTATCTCCAGACGTGGCAGCATGCTCGATGGCCTCCTGACTTGTTTGCAATCTATCCAGCCTGCGACCCAGGATCGAGATGCTCTTAGCTCCAGCCTGCGCGAACGCGATTGCAGTACCTTTGCCGATGCCTGTCCCTCCACCGGTGATCAAGACATTTTTGCCAGCCATGGAAAGCTCAGCACGGGACGTGGATATCGCTTCGTAAGGAGTGTTATGCCATGTCTTGGTGTAGGACACGTACTGTGGAGGTATGACTTTGCTCATCTTGATGGTTGGCACTTTGCGCTTGAGGTCTAATTAAGACCAAGGTCTCCGGTGATTGTAAATCAAATGGAGAATGAATGAAGATCTTCAAGAAAGATGTAGACGCTACTGGCATCTGGTAGGCGAGGTGGTAGACCCTTTAATGCAACGACAACCCCCCTCTGCTTTGACCACTTTACCTATCTCTTAGTTAGTCCGACTGCTTGGTAATGAGGCAGTGGAAAAGAACCATGTCACTCCTTGTATTAATCAGTACAAAGAACTTTCGGAGTCCGTGTCTTACAAAGTAATTCCTTGAGACGATGGGCTGCGGCTGACTCAAGGGGAGGAGGTCCTCGGGCTCGGACTCCGATTGTGATGCATTAATAACACCAATGAGATAGCAATGCCAGTAGCTAATTGTTCGCCATATAAAATTGAAACCTACACTCTCAGTATCAGAAGTAATAAAACTCATTGTCAATTCTTACAATTCGCATCTCTTACTTCATCCCGAGCACACCTAGAGACTCTACGATGGTAAAGCAATACGCCAAGGACCAGCCTGAAGGCTTCGTCAATTACATCCAAAATGTCGCTATTGTTGGCGTGAGTGTTCCCTACCCCGGCAAGGCAATGATGGTCGCAAACATCAATGAGTACTGACCGTCTGGCAGGCAAGTGGCCAATTGGGCCGTCATGTCACTGAACAACTCCTTGCTAACGGGAAGCACACGATCACAGCCTTGACCCGCAAAGAGAGCAATGCCACCTTTCCTGCCGGAGTGAAGATTGCGTCAGTTGACTACAAGGACGAATCATCGTTGATCTCAGCTCTTCGACACCAAGACTTCTTGATCATCACTCTGGCCTTCACCCCCGATGTGAACGAGACTCACGACCGCATCGTCAGAGCGGCAGTCAAGGCTGGCGTGAAGCATGTCATGCCCAACATCTGGTCTTCGGACATTGTGCTGAATAACGAGGCTCTTGGAGACGAAGTCTTCGTTGGTACTTCCTTCAGGAAGCTGCTTCAAGATGTGGAGGCTGCCGGGGATATCGCATGGACGGTACTCGTTACAGGCCTGTGGTATGAATTCAGTCTGGCAAGTCCTCCAGATTGGCTTGGCTTTGATTTGAAGAATCGCAAGGTAACCATGTTCGACGATGGGCTGCGCAAGATCAACATGAGCACCTGGCCACAGCAGGGACGGGCCGTCGCTTCATTCCTCAGTCTCAAGAAGCTGCCTGAAGATGATCAAGACACCACATCACCCACTTTGGACCAATTCCGCAACAAGCCTTTATACGTTTCTAGCTTCTTCATCAACCAAAGAAGCATCCTCGATAGTGTGCAGCGAGTGACGGGTACACAGGATAATGATTGGAGCATCGCGCATGAGTCTACCTCCGACAGGGTTGCAGTGGGCATGAAGGAGTTCGCTGAGGGCAATTACCGGGGCATGGCCAAGGCTTATTACGCCCGCCTGCATTTCCCGGGCAGTGAAGCCGTGTATGAAGACAAGATCCAGAACGACCTGCTTGGCTTGCCGGAGGACGACGTGGATAAGGCGACGGTGGCTGCGCTGCAGATGGTTGAGAAGGGCTGGTCTCCAGATGGGCAGTGAGCAGTCTGTTGGTTTCGACCAGCGATGCATAGACGAATGTTACCCGAAATAGTGTCACGTTTTGCGAGTAACGTAAATATCCGCTATGCAATCCATTTAGTACCGAGTAGAGCCTCTGCTCCCTCTCCCTCCCGTCAAAGGCATTCGCACTAACACTGACGAACCTTTGGCGGCGGCGTCATCCGCCTCCGTTACCCCACGGTGGGGTCACTATCACGATAACGGCCTCCTCCGCCCTCCAAACCCCCAACTCCAAATCTCAACGCCAGCCTCAACTTACTTTCTCCTCTTCCCTCCTCTTCCTCTTCTTCCTTTCTTCTTTCCTCCCCGGCTTCGCGCCCCTCCCAGAGCTGACCCCATCATCATATCCTCCCAAAAGCGCCGCCAGAAACCATCAACTGCCCAATCCAAAGCTCACCATGTCCCAACCAACCCTCCTCTCGGCCACCTCCGACTCCTCCATCTCCTCAACCTGCAGCAAATACAACCTCACCCAAGCTCAGTTCTCCATCCTCCGTACTTCCGCCTCCTCCGCCAAATCACTCGCCTACTGCCCTTATTCCCGCTTCCGTGTCGGCGCAGCTCTCCTCTCCACGGACGGTTCAACCGTCATCTCGGGAGCCAATGTTGAGAATGCGTCGTACCCGGTGGGAACCTGTGCTGAGAGGGTCGCCATTGGAAAGGCTGTGACGTGGGAAGGAGAGGGGGGCCCCGTCAAGAGATTCAAGGCGATTGCGGTTGCGACGGATATTACTCCGCCTGCGAGTCCGTGTGGAATGTGTCGGCAGTTGTAAGTCATCGTCACAGTCTCCACGTCCACATACTTGCTGACGTGTATGTTGAAGCATTCGAGAGTTCAGTAACTTGGAGATGCCAATCATCATGTTTGACAGCAAAGACCAGTACGTGGTCATGACCCTTGGCGAGGTAAGCTTCACCAGATCTATCACGACTGCGGATCTTTGCAATCACTAACAAATCCACTCACGTAGCTTCTACCCATGTCATTTGGACCTGATGCCCTTCCACCTCCAGGTGCCCCAGGAGCGCAAGGCTAAGCCAAGACCTTGAAGTCAGCTTCTCAATGAGAAACAAAGACGAACTGAGCGCGAGCTCTGGGTCATCATAAAGACAGGCCAACTATCCACAAGTAGGTCGCGAGTGTTTATCTGATCTGAACATGAAAAATATTATTATAAAGTAATGAAACGCTACCCAATGAGATTATAAAAGAACGCCCTTGATCCCTTCCCGTTTGTTTCCCTGATTATCCCTTCCGATTGTATTAGTTATTATTGTATATCCCGTTGTATACTTTCCGACAGAAATATCACATTAACCCCCCTCAGTCAAGCTCCAGAGCCCTTTAGTAGTGGCCCGGCATGGACTTGTGCCAGTTCTCAGCAGACGGTGAACCGCAGCTGAGATCCCACCAGGTGTCCTCCTTGTCGGCGTCAAGGTTGAAGAGCGCCTTGGTGACGGATGAGCCGTAGAGGGCACAGCGGGGAGCACCGGCGTCGTTGTGGTAGAAGCGGTAAGACTGGCAGCCAGCTGTTGCGTCCATGACACTCTGTGGGTTCATGTGGTCAGTGTGTGTACTCGAGGCTGGTGGATTCTTTTGACTTACATCGCAGAACTGGTAGCATCCCTCCTCAGTGATGGGCTCACCAGAGCGCTGCTCAACGAACTCGGCAAGGAAGTAAGTTCCAACAGGCTTGCCGTTAACGCCACAGTAGGCAACATCCTCGTCAGTCTCGCCATCCTCGACATCGTGCACGCACATCGTCGCAGTCGGGACAGCGGGGCTGTCGATGTCGCACTCGGTGGTGGGAGTGACAGCCGGGGTCATAGAAGTATCGATGATGACAGGGTCAGTAGTCGTGGGGCGGTACTTGGTGTTGTCGATGATCGGGATGGTCTGGACAGCGGGCTCCTCACGCTTTCCAAGCACGCCACCCAGCAGGCCGTCCTTTCCGAGCACACCTCCAAGCAAGCCGCCCAAGAGACCATCGCCACCCAGGAGGCTGCTATCCTTCTTATCCTCCTCAGGCTCCTGCTTAGGCTTCTCCTCGGCTTCGGGCTGTTCCATGGCCATGGGCTCCTCCATAACAACAGGTTCCTCCTCGCAGTCAGTCTCGGTGGGAATGGCGGCAGGGGCGCGAGTCTTGGTGACGAAGCTGTCGGTGGCGGCGGGATCAGCAGCGCCATCGATGGCAGTCTCACAGTCTTCTTCAGCAGGGGTTGTGGCAGGGCTATCGGTGCCGTCTGCAGGAACGAGCTCGTCAGCACCATCGCCGTTGGTGTCCTCAGGAACCAGTTCAGCCTCGCCATCGCCGTCAGCATCGATGCCAGGAGTACCATCGTCGGTGGTGGTGCCATCAGTGCCAGGGACAGTAGGGTCCTCAGGGCAGGGGTCCTCAGCGTCAGGGACATTGTCACCGTCCTTGTCACCAGGCTTGGGCGTGAGAGCATCCTCAGGGGCAGTGCCAGTGGTACCAGAGCCAGGAGTCTTACCACCAGCAGCCTCATCCGCAGGAACAAGCTCATCGGTACCATCGCCATCGACATCCTCGGGGATGGCATCCGGAACATCATCGCCATCAGTGTCAACAGGAGGCTTGTTGCCACCCTTGCCGCCAGTGCCAGTCGTGCCAGCCGGGCCAGTAGTGCTGGTAGTACCATTAGTTCCAGCAGTGCCGTCAGTGCCAGGAACAGAAGCATCCTCGGGGCACGGGTCCTCTGCATTTGGAACGCTATCACCGTCCTTGTCGCCAGGCTTAGGAGTGCCACTGGGGATGGGAACGTTGGGATCTTTGTCATTAGGATCGTTCTTAGCTGGGATGCCATCGCCGTCCTTGTCACCAGGCTTGGGAGTGCCGGCGGCGGGAGTGGGAGAGCCAGGAGTGATAGAGCCAGGAGTAGCGGCGGCGGCTGTGGTGGCATCCTCATCAGCAGTGCCAGTACCAGTAGTCGTGTTGTCACCAGCAGCCTCATCCTCAGGGACCAACTCATCTACACCGTCGCCGTCGACATCCTCAGGAACCGCGTCGGGTGTGCCATCGCCATCGGTGTCAACCGGGGGCTTGTTCGAACCATTGCCTCCAGCATCAGGGGTTGTAGCATCTTCGTCTGCAGCACCGTCGGCTCCGGGAACAGAAGCATCCTCAGGGCAAGGGTCTTCGGCATTGGGAACACCGTCACCATCTTTGTCAGTAGGCTTAGGCGTTCCAGCACCGGGGGTGGTAGCGTCGGCAGCAGCTTCATCTTCAGGAACGATCTCATCCTTGCCATCACCGTCGATGTCCTCAGCAACGAGATCGCCACCACTGGAGGTGGCATCGTCACCGCCGGCACCATTGGGGTTGGGAACGTTAGGGTCTTTATCGTTAGGGTCGGTCTTAGTTGGTACACCGTCGCCGTCCTTGTCGCCAGGAGTACCGGCACCGTTGGCGTTGGGAACACTGGGGTCTTCATCGCAAGGATCCTCCTCTGCCGGAACACCATCGCCATCCTTGTCGTCGGAGCCAGCACCGGTAGGGTTGGGAACACTGGGGTCTGTGTCGTTCGGGTCGTCCTTTGCCGGTACACCGTCGCCGTCCTTGTCGCCGGGAGTCACGGCACCGTTAGGGTTGGGAACGCTGGGGTCCTTATCATTGGGGTCGTTCTTAGCTGGAACACCATCGCCATCCTTGTCGCCAGGGCCGCCAGGAGTTGTCGCGTCTTCACCGGTGGTGGTGGAATCGTCACCAGTCTCATCGGCAGGCACAAGCTCGTCAACACCATCGCCGTCAACGTCTTCGGGGACTGCATCCGGTACACCATCGCCATCAGTGTCGACCTCAGCTTCGTCGCCATCGGTGCCGGGAACAGAAGGATCTTCGTCGCATGGGTCTTCTTCATCAGGAGTGCCGTCGCCATCTTTGTCGCCAGGTGTGGGCATGAGGCGATCCTCACCATCAGGACTGGTGGCATCCTCATCAGACTCGTCTTCGGGAACCAGTTCGTCAACGCCGTCGCCGTCAACGTCTTCAGGAACAGCATCCGGCTTGCCATCACCATCGGTATCGACTGCATCTTCGTCGCCAGCAGCAGGGTCCGTTGCGGCATCCTCATCGCAGTCGTCGGTGGCTGCAGGAGCAGTGGCGTAGACGGTCACATCGACAGTGACAGTCGAGACAACAACCTCTCCAGCAGTTGGGCACTCATCGGCATCAGTGACGTAGTATTCCCTGGGAGCAGCAGCACTCATTCGGTTGACGGTTGTGCCATTGATGTTCGCAGTAGGAGGGCCGCCAGGAGCTGGGGGCAAGTTGTGGTGAGGCGTTCTCCGCTCCTTGTAGTGTCCTGAGTCGTGATCTTGCAAGTGTCTGGCAAGAGCAGCCCTGGTATCGAATTGCTAGAACACTGTTAGCGACTGGTAAAGCATGTAAGTGGAAGCAGATGAAGCTCACCTTCGATCCCAAGCCTTTCGGCGCGGCATCGACTGCTGGCACGACAAGGCCGGCCACGGCAGCTAATGGGAGGAAAAGCATACTGATCCAATGATTGACTTATCGGATGAGATGGCTTTGAGAGGATGTAGGGCAAGGAGTATTAAAGAGATTAGAGATTAATCGGCCAGATCGAAGATGGAGGCCGATGATGGTTGTTGAGGAAGGAGTGAGTGAGTGATCTGTTCTTCTTCTTCCATTTCGGCAGCAACTGAGGCTCCTTATATCCTCTCAGGACGCTCATCTTGAGGGCGGAATCCATCTTCAACAGGGAAGCAATCCTCTTCAGGGCAATGAATCCCTTGGGGGTGAATATGCCCTGAGTATTGGACGGACCAGCAAACAGGGAGCCATACGGGAGAGGACAAATTGTATAGGATCCAAATGTGAGTATGGAAGGGGTAGTATGTGGTCGTTAAGGGGTTGGTGACCCGCTCAAAGGGCTGCCCTCCCGCAATATCGGCAAGCAAGATCTCTGAGACATACATCGATAGCGCCGGCAGTTTCTTGCCCATGCGGAGGAAAACGAGCGGATGTAAGGAAATTGCGAGGGAACCATTGTATAGAGTATCAATATTCATAAATGTACAGAGCTGTCTAGCCTTCTTTCATAATATCGTGGTATATGCAGTTGTGCGATTTGGGTATCGGAACAGCAAGGTCGAACGCCTCCATGCCAGTAACAGTGTCAGAACAGAGAAAAAATGAAACAAAGGAAACCCAGAGACCACTGTCCAGCCTCATATAGTGAGTGATGGGTTGTTCAAGACAAGACTCGAAGAGCAAAGCCAAGCCATAATTGAAGACTATCATTGGCGCTCAGTCTTCCCAGATCGTCTCCAAGTCTAGATCTCCCCGCCGCTCCGCCCCACAAACACTCCATCGCTTACGCTTGTCTCGTGAGCCGTATGCTAGTGTGCGCCCTCGCACCGGGACATCCAGACTTGATTTGCGCCCTTCAGCAGAGTCTCCGCCGTCTGCTGCGTCGGCAGCAGCTTTGAGCTGTGCAATCCTTTCGGCCTCGAGGGCTGCCTCCTCGGCATCTGGCGAATCAGGAATTGTCTCCAAACTCGAAATACTTGGACTGCGGGATCTGGTGGACGTAGGCGTAGATGGAACAGAGGAGAGGCTGCCACCATAGCTACCGAAAGGCTCATATGGTCGGTATGAGGGGGAAGAGGTTAAAGATGATGGCGTCGAAGGCATGACAGCTGGGGGTGCCACAAATGATCCATTCATGTTTCGCGGCGACACTGGACGACGCAGCTTGGAGATACTAGTGGAGCTGCCCAGGCTGGGTGAGCTGCTGCGTTCATGATGTCGTCGCTCGGGCTCCAGAACTGAAGTTCGAACGGGCGAAGCTGGTGGAAATGCCTCGTCGAGTGGCTTCCGTGGTGTCCTGACTCTGCTAGGAGAACCAGAAGGGCTCCTTGGTCTGAGTTGAGGAGAATACAGAATGTGCCCAGAGCCGTTCACTCCTGGCATGGATTGGGTACGTGAGATTGGCGGTGCGAGGTTATGAGCTGAGCGAGACCGGGAATGGCCCGAGAGGGGAGACGTTGTGCGAGGGCGGTACGGTATAGCTGTCAAGGCAGTTGGTGTCCATGAGGGCGAGATGGGTGAGGTTGGACTAGGATCGGTACTCCTGCGAATGGTGGGAGGTTTTCGAACGATGCTGTCGAGGTCGAGATTGGGCATGTTGCTGACGTTTGCCGCGCCGCTCAGACGCAATGAAGGCACAGGCGAAGGCCTGAACTCCTCCATACGCTCTGTCTCAGGAACTGGTTCCATTGCGGCTTCTGCTTCTTGCCGATAACATGAATGTCGGAAAAGTGACTGTCGCTGGCGTGCACGGCTGTTTGAAGACTGCAGCTAGAAGACAAGTTCAGGCTGAGGTCAAGCGGAATTGATGTTTACAGAGACGCTGTAAAGAGCAAGCAAGTGAGGGGAACGCAGTGGGAGGCGTTGCGGTGATGTGCAACGGTCGTGGAGAGGCGGATCACTGGCGATCCCTCACAGATCGACAGCGTGCAGTGGATGAGTAGTGGGCACGCGCGATATGTGAGCAAGATGCGGAGAAGAGCTGAAGCACAAGGCGCGATGTGCTCAAGTCGAGTCGTCAGATCCTCAGGCTGTGGTCGAGAAAGGTCCCACTGGTCGGAGCTGGCTGGCGTGAGTCGCGCTTGTGCGTTTGAGCGGTGTTTGGCGTTTCGTGAACCTGGCCGATAGGTGTCCGTTGTTCCCGCAACAAACACTCTGGAGAAGCGCACCGAGAATAGCAGAGGAGAGCGTCAGAAGCAACGCGAGCGGGTCAACATTCCTCAAGTGTCGCAGCTTTGCGGTGGTGGGCGAAGCAGGAATGCGTTCGAAACAGAGGAGGCCTCGTGTTCACCTGGGAGGTTTGGCAGGGTCTGGACGTCAAGCGATGAGCACCCAAAGGCCCCGCTGGAAAGGTGGAATCGTATCTGAAGCAGCAGGATCACAGACCGTGGTAGGCCGACGGAGAAGAAGAAGCGAAATGCGAGCGAGGCAAGGGTCCAGACTCGCAGGTAAAAGCGGGCGACGAGGGGAGTCGAAGGGGGGTTTGCCGATGCGAGGGGTCCTGGGGGAGTTGTGCTCCGTGGTGCCAACGTAAGTGAGAGCACTCAGCAAGGGCTTATGAGGTGTCTCGTGCTGTCACTGGGTGTAAGCCTTGCTTCTGTGTGTGTGTTTCTCTCTCCCCTGCGAGCGCAGCAGCACGATGGTGGCGACAAAGCTGCAGACGGTCGAGGTGAAGGGAGGAAAATATGAGAAGGAAGGTGAAGGAGAGGATTGCAATGAAGCCCGGCACGACGGCTTATGTGATTGAGTTGATGGGCAGCGGCTCATGAATCAAGCACCACCCGCACCAGGTGCCAACAGCCCGAGCATGTGGTAGCAACAGTGGCGCCTGGCACTTACGGCGCTACTAAGGTAGGGCGCTAGGGCAGGTGGCGGGTTACCGCTCAGAGACTCGCAGCTGGGGTACGGTTCCCCGCAGAGTCTTTGTACTCTTCAAGTCACGCAGCACGGCTGCTGACTCGGGGGTGGCTGGCAACTGACTCTGCACCTGAAGCATCTAGATTCCGGGGGAGGGGCCACCAGCATTCCAGAGCTGGATACAGCAACCATCCAAGCTGTCCAACGACAACTACACCAAACGCAAAGAAGCAGAATACATCTAGATCCCACATATCTCGAAGCATGCTCAATGCATCACAACACCGTCATTGTGATAGCCCTCACTCTGGTTGTCAGCTGGCACAGGCCTCTTCTTCCTCCGTCTAGCGTCGCCCTTGCCAGACTTGGGCCACCCTGTCTTCATCTTCATCTTCCTTCGGTCGGCGCCTCGTGACACTGCCCCCAGCGGCCTTCAGCGCCTGCCGCTCGGTCCGCACTCCGGTTATTTAGTACTTGGGCCCTGCGAATCCACAAGAAAGCCCGCTAAATCCACAAAAGTGCAGTTGTGGACGGTCCCTGCATTTCCCCCCTCCTCCGTCTTGGACGGTCACTCCGTTGGGGTTGGGTTTGGCCAGGTCCGTTACAGGAAGAGCGCCACAGGAACAGGGACCTCACCAATTGCGATGACCGCACTGTCATCAGATTCATGCTCCCTCCAAAACCATCATATCAGTATTACTGTGTTCAATGCTCCGTCAATCACAATTGGTCATCCCTCACTGCATCTCGCGGCACAAACCGGATCACATCAATGCAATGCACGCAGTATATCTCTCATCTCCCCTCTCGTCATGCATCCGCCAAACCAAACAAAACGCACGCACTTGACAGCCACCCTCCTCCGCCCGAGCCGACCATCTCCATCCCATGTGTGCGCCGTCTGCCCCTGTTTTAACCGCCACCCAATCATCTCCAGTGCATCATCATCACACTTTGCCTCCCGAGACACCTAAAGGGGACCAAGACGCGACCGACGCCGTCGACGCTCGCTGCGTCCGATTCATTCCTCTTTTGGGAAGTCCTCCACCATTGGCTGCAGTACTTGGCCTCGCTGCCGGGACTTCATCTTTTGTTGATCCCGTACCTGACGCCACCTGCGACTGTTACACTGTCAATGTCGCCCTTAGTGGCACTTGGGAAATCCTACTATTGGTATCTTGGTACGGACTACAGTACACAGGCGTACATCGAACAGCAAACACAATGCCAATCTTCCACTCAATCTATTGCTCCTCTATAGCTCCTCCTCAGCTGGGAACGGCTCCTCTTCAACGGGGAACAGCTCCGGCCAAGTTCTCTGGAGCCAAGCCATATTCTCTTCGACTTCAGGCGGATATGTCCTCTTCTTCGGATCTTTCTGCGTACACGCCTTCTCCTGCTGTTCATTCCTCTGCTTCCTCTTTCTTCCCCCCTTCTTGTCCCCCGGTCCAACCTTGTCTACTTCCGGCCAATAGACTACTTCGGACTTGATGAGAATCGACCTCCGGGCATTGGCCTCCCTGCTGAAAGTGGTTTCTTTCACGACCATTGGGGATATCACCAGTCACATCTTCACCCCGGGCCTATCATGTTTCAAGCCGTGCACCTCATCCATCTTCTGACGGACAGATTGATCCAAGCCACCTGGCATGCTGACATGGAAGAAACCTCGTGAGGAGAGCATTGTCTGGTGCAATCGCACCGCCATCGAGACCATCTTCCCCACCCCATGTGCAATCTCACGATATACCTCATCTCCTAAATCCTCATCAATCAGGTCATGGCAGATGCCATGGGTTTCTGACTTGACCAGTTTGTCAATGACATGAGCCTCTCCTGGATCGCTAGAGGCACGCTGAAGCAACTCGGCACCTTCCAGCACCCACTGCTCGAGATCCGGCAAGTGGTCTCTCTCCACGGACGTCGACTCTATTCACAGTTAGCATCAATTTTCTTCGATCTGATCAATGGGACTTACTTATAATCTTCAGCTTCAGCGTTGATAGCGTCGACCGCGGCTCAGTCCTCCAGGCACCAGATATGCTGTGGAAAACGCCCGTGAAGACGACATGCCACAGGTATGCCTTCAGATAGAACGCGACACTCTTACTAAACAGCCCCGACTGCTTCTCGGGGACCTTTGGCGAGAGGAGTTGCAATCGCCAGAATATATGCGGTGGCCATAGACGTAGCTTGAAGCCGGAAAGTCGATATGCGAGGGTATTGATGATGCTGTGTAACTCACTCCACTTGCCCACGATCATCTCATCCGAAGTGCTGTTAGTCTTCATTTGTTTGCGTCCCTGGAGCTGTGTCTTCACATCATTCAACTCCGTCATCGTGACCTCGAGTTGCTGTCTTAGCTCATTGACTGTCGCCCAGGATTGGTCGTGCTGCCCATGAAGTAATGATTCGGAGCGCAAGCGTGCTTCAGAATCCATAAGTCTGTCCCGAGAAGCCGCCATGCTCTCGTCAATCAAGTGCCTAGCGGTTACGGCCATCGCACCTCGCTGCCGCTTGAGCTCCGCCAGAAAGAGGACGCCGTAACGCTCTGCCTGCCTCTTCTGCTTCCTTTGCGAGAGCTTGAATGCTTGACGAGCATGCTCCAAGGTTAGCTTTCCACCTCTGGCCTTCGAGGCATCGGGGGCGACCCTTGGAAGTTCGAGCACATCGCCTCGGAGGAGAGCAGGCTGCGGCATCGTCAGAGGGAACTGATGTTGTGTCGGTGCCGGAAGTTGAATTGTCGTCGTCTCTGATGGAGGAATCTGAGGAGGTTGCCGACTCATCTTGATCTTTTGCAGCAGCATCAACGTTATGCGCTGTGTTTTGCTCAGCCGCGGACTCCAGAACGTCATCCCCATGTCGATGTTGCTCCTGACTTTTCACTTGCTTGTCGGCCAGGCAGACTTCAGTAACTTCAGGAACGTCGGCTACCTTAGTAACGTCGGCAACCTCAGTAACCTCGGTCACCTCAGCAACAGAAGCAACCGCAGCAACCGCAGCAACCGAAGCAACTTCAGTATCATGGGGGACTTCAAGAACTTCTGAGCTCGGTGTAGTGTTGCTTCCCTCCCGACACTGGAATAACCCACGGTTTGGCGCGTCGCCGTAAACGGTCTCTTCTTTGCGTCCTGCAGTGATCGCAACACTGCCGTCGACGATGGCTCTCTTGTTTTGGTTCTCAATCGCTGTTTTCCCACTCTTCTTACCGCCGGTGTTGTACTGGCGGCCTCTCCTAGCTCCTTTCTTGGAGGGTTGTGCGTTTTCGGATCCCGATGCTGCTTTCGGTGCGACAACTACTGGCGTATTCCCTGACGAGATGTTGCCGTTCCGTGCTGGTGAATTGCTTTTGCCTTTTTTGGGGACCGAGTTCTCGTCCGGAGGTTGTGTATCGTCCCACCACTTCTTGTTCCTTTTCCGTGTCATCTATCCCCAGTTGACTCATTAGCATACTTACCACTTCCTCTCTGTGCATTCGTTCAACGATGGATACTTACGGCCAAACTTCTTTGCGATCAAGTTTGCACTGTTACAGGACTGCGTATCACACGAGGATGTTTTCTCTCAGTCCAACACTATATCTTATTCTGCCAAGTTACTGTCAGCGTATAAGTGGTCAGTCAAGGGCGACTCCTACCTGATGGTCTACCTCTGCTTCCAGAGTCTCACTTCTGTTTTGATACCTTCACTGCATTGAGTGAAATAAACGACCAGGGTCGGATAGGAACGAACTTATAACATTGGGAGTCTTGAGACACGGTTGACAAAGAGTCTGTTCACGACGGTCCCACAGCTGTCGCGACTCCTGTAACGAAGGCGATAGAGAGGCCAGAACAGAGAGCTAAAAAGAAACCAGAAGGGCCAGGATATTGACTAGGAAAGAAATGATGGCATTGTCTGTTTTTTTTTTGGGGACTGATTGGGATGTGGGCTGTGCTCTCTTTGACGTCGAGCTTTTCGATGCTACCAGTTAATTCATCTTTGTCCCCAGCTCAGCTAGTGGACGAAAATAAATCTTCTTTGTCGAAGCATTCGATTTGCACATAGTATTCCATGACAGAATGGTAGAATGTCAGTATCTGCAATTTGTGAAGCTTAAAGTATCTCGAAACGCCACGGTCACTGGATTTCTGATTCTAAATCTCAGTGCACTCTGATACTATGCTTAACTTAAAAAGAACACCAGAGCAACGAAAAGCAAAGCGTAACTGTTGCTGAGGAAATGCCTCAGAAGGCCGTACTGAAAAGGATCATCAAGCCAATCTGGTATGGACAGACACTCTCCTTCATTCTTCCTGCTTCAGCTCTAAGACACGGCCCGGTGATCTGAGCTAAGTTGGCCCCAAGCACGCTGCTTCAGTTGCATATTAAGCAGGCTTTATAAGCAGGCTTTAACAAGGACTATATGTTCGTCGTAATGTTGTCCATCCGCGTTCCCACATTTAATCAATGCGGGAGAGAGCATCAAGCAGGGTGAGTTGCTGTCTTTGAGCACTCGGTCCAAGCTCAAACGCTCCACGAAGTCTGGGTCAAAACCCGACTGAACGGGACTTCCGCTGTCCCAACCGAGCCATGTAACATCATAATATGCTCGTGAGCTCAGCATCATTTCCTCCAGCTCTATCGCCGACGCAAAGATCTTCTGTAGATCATCATCGACCTGATGGACTGCCTCAGGTTTTGCACTTGAGTTCCGGATCAAACCTGCGAGGTGCGGCAAAGACATTGACGATAGTTTCCTTCAACTGACCACGATCTCTCTCTTGGATCAGCTCTTCGAATTGCTGTCTGCCGTCCGAAATCCATTTGCTGAACCTTTCTGCATCTTTGTCTGAGTAGATCGATGTCTCTGCGAGTAGCGAGTTAGTCAAAGGATCAAAGGCTTGCATAAAAAGCAATTCATGCTCACTAAAGAAGCTTCCTTTGATGACGTGCAGCAGATGCCTTGGGTCGTGTGCCCATGGCGCAGCCCAACCGTCCATGATCCTCTTGTGCACAAGACGCCAGAGGTAGGCCTGCAGAATACCCCTGCAGCCCTCTTCGTCCCGCATCAAGTCAATATAGTTGGCCGAGATGCCTCTCATGACGAGATCGATGTCTTCTGGGATGGTGTCTGGGTTTTGAAATTGAAGCAAGAGGTCTGCGAGACTCCGGATGCGATGTCCCAGCTCTTTCCATTTGCCTTGAAAGACTGAGTCGGACACCTTGGTCGCATTGGCGAAATGGCGAGGCCCCCAAGCAATTCTCTCTTCTTTGAGTTGCTTCTTTACAATACCCAGCTCTAGCCTGGTCTGCGCCACTTGTCCTTCTACTTGCTTGAGCCTCTTATTGCTCGCAGATTGCTGAGCCTTATGCGCACGCGACTCGTTGATCAGTTCTGTTTGAACCGAGTTCAGAATTGCAGACATGTGTTCTGCTTCGGCCTTGAGTTTTTTCACTTGCGCAAGAGCTTGATCTCTCTCAGTGACAACCACCCGTCCAATGCTAAGGTCCTGCAATGTGAGCTTCCCTAACTCCGATATGAGGGAAGCGGTGATATTTGATTCGGAAGAGGCAACTTGAGTGTTGAGTTGGGCTAGCCTGTTGTTAGATTCGACGTCAACCTCGCGCATGCTCCTGAACTCGAACTCCAGGCCTTGCTTGAACTCCCCCAGCTATTCACAGAGCCGCAGAATATCTAGACGTATGTCTGCAGTTGCGAGTTGCGAACTTGCTTTGATGTCGCTTTGGCCGCCCTCTAAGTTGACGTGCATCTCAGTGATCATGCGCTCATTCCGATGAAGCTTGGAAGAATATTTTCGTTGCAGATTGTGAATTGCACATAATTTTCGCCGGAGAACGTGCAGCTCGAATGAAGTTGGAGGTGATGTGGTCGTAGAGGACCTGGCAGTATCAGTCCGGGGCCTCAACCACGGAGGCATTTGAGCTGAAGGGTTGGTATCGGGCTCATTGGCCAAAGCTTTGTTCCTTCCGCGCAAGGCCATGCTCGTATCACTAGGAACATCGTCTGAGGCTTGGCGTATCGCGCGAACGCTTCCTTGTGGCACTTGCTCTTGAGGATCATCTCTTCTGGGTATATCCATCTACCAGGGATTGGGCGTCAGTGACAGAGCTCACACATCTCACGAGAATGTCCTACTTACCGCAACGCAGTGGAATCCAGGAATCTTCTGTGAACACCTTGTTCCCTCACGTACCACCTCCTAAAGAGCAGCTAGCTTCACGTTGAGAATTCCAGGGAAGGTGTTTGGTGTGAGGATTCTGGCTTCCGCGGTGACCTTGAGTGGAATCTGTCCGAGAAGTGTGCTCATGGAGAAGTTGAGAAGAAACGAGAGAAGAATGGAAAGGTGAGAACGCAAGGAAAGCGGAGACAGAAAGGGAGGATAGGTGAAGGAAGCAAGTCTGATTCACTTGGAGGTATTCACTGGCAAGTGTAGAACAGCTGGCACGGTAATTGCAGAACAAGATAGCAGTAAGATTGAAGCATAATAGGCAACCGGTGATTGGAAACTATAAGTACAGCTTCACCTCACAATCCCTGAATTCATCTTTTCAGCTTCTTCATCTCCAGATCTGGCTTTGACCTCTTCTCTCGGAAGCGAAGTGTACGCCTTTGACTCAGCCAGTGGCGAATTCGCTGGGATCGTGATCATCAGTAGTTCCTCCGAACCAAGGCGAACATGGCAGAACACGGCACCCGAGACAGGGACAGAATCTTCGTCGGGATCGATTTTGGAACAACGTGAGTACACTCGTGCTTTTAGCCCCGTATGCGCTCTCTGTCTGACCCAGAACAGTTTCTCTGGTGCAGCCTGGGCCTACTCGGGCGATCCAGACTCCATCGAGATTGTCACGAACTGGGAGGCCGAGTACAGCCACTGTCGCGATGTCGAGAAGACGCCGTCAAGGCTTTACTATAACAGGAACAACATCGTGAGCTGCTGGGGCAATGGCGCCAAAGGTCGCAAAGGTGCTAAGCCCATCAGCTGGTTCAAACTCCTCCTGCTCGACGACAAAGATGTGCCAAGCGATATTGCCGCTTCATACCAGTTCAGGGAAGCCAAGAAGTTACAGTAAGCCATGGGTAAGAATGCGGTCGAGTTGGCGGGCGATTACCTTCGCAAGATCTGGGAGCACACTCTACTTTCGATCGAGAGAGCGGTGGGCAGAGAGCTCATGGGCCAGTGTTCGTTTCACGTCACCATCACTGTGCCAGCTGTGTGGCCTCCGTATGCCCATCATCGCGTTCGAAAAGCCATTTCCTACGCTGGCATTCCAACTCTCAGGGATGGCAGAAATGTCTCCTTTGGACTCATCACTGAGCCTGAGGCAGCTGCACTGGCAACCATTAAGGACATGGGAAAGCGATCCAACGTGAAGGTCAGGCAGAATGCCAGTCATGGACGTGGTGATCAGTAATGACTGATGTTTTGCAGGTCGAAGACATCATTGTTCTCTGTGACGCTGGTGGTGGCACTGTAGTTAGTCTCATCATGGGACAAAAGCTGCATACCGGAGCTGACATTATTGCAGGACCTCATCAGCTACGTTGTTGACGGCCTCGATCCATTCTCAGTCAGTGAGTGTGTCCGAGGATCCGGTAAGTGTTGCCTCCGGGAAGGTTGTTTCTCTTGGCCTCATTCTGAGACAGTCCAGGTGCACTTGGCGGCGGCATTTTCCTGGATGAAGCTTTCCTCAATATGGTGCAACTGAAGCTCAAAGAAAAGACAACACTGTCTCTCGATGGAGAGCACAAGGATGCTTTTCTCAACGATGCGTGGGAGCATGGCCTCAAAACCCAGTTCGAAAACCAGGAACGATCATGGTCAATCGATGTGCCATCGAATGCGCTCTCAGGCATCGGAAAGAGGCCCAGGTCTTTGACAATGTCTCGGTATTGTGGTCATCGAGGCCATCTTTCTGAGCTCCGGAGCTGACACTTGTCGTACGCAGGCATGACATGTTCCACATCTTTGATCCGAAGTTCGTCAAGGTCGAGGACCTTGTCAGAGATCAGCTTCAAGCAGTCCGAACCATGTCTGGGAGGGAGGTCAAGGTAGGATATCGTTTAGACTTTTCTTCACATTAGTACTGACTTGAGAACAGTACGTTGTGCTTGTTGGAGGTTTGGGTCGCAATGCCTACTTGTTCAAACGCCTGGCTGCCCTTGTCCACAATTCGACCACTATCCTGCAGACATCTTGACCAAAGCCGTGAGAGAGTACCCACTCAGCATTGGTTCCATGCTAATATTAGACAGATGGACGGCCATATGCCGAGGAGCAGTCATTCGAGGACTTCTCTCGGAGAATGTGCCAAGCACGTTGGCCGTGAACGTGCAACGCCGTATTGCACGTATGAGTTTCGGGATTCGCGTTCAGAGAGCCTGGGAACGTGGAAGGTATTTTGAAGCGGACAAAGTTTGGAGCCATCGGTGGTGTGAATGGCAGGCGACGAATCAAATGAATTGGTTTCTCAAAATCGTAAGTCATTTCTTCCGACAGTTGGCCCGACTAACACAGCCAGGGTGACAACATGGACTCACTGAAGCCGGTTCGCAAACAATTCGACCGACTCCTGGACCTCAGCAACTCCGAAGGCCCTCATACTGTCGGTATATTGGTGTCATACGAAGTCCAGCCTTCTACCCGCCATGATCATACCGTCACCCAGCTTTGCGAGATCAGTTGGGACGCATCATCAATGGTCCAGCCGATTCCTTTTTGGACGAATCCCGAGGGCAAGCTTTTACGTAAGCTGATGTTCGAAGTCGAGATGACATCAGAGGGAGGCACGCCGTTCCGTCCTCTACGATGGCCAAAGGGTTGGAAGCCAGGATGTGAGTGTTGACTTCGCTTGACCGACCTTATCAGACACGCGACTGTCGTCGGTGAAGGCCAAGCCCAAGGTACGGTGAATGGTGGATATTGGCGTTGACCGCTCCCGGTGATTCGCATGTAATTGGTCGGGACATGGAGCTTGACGTGAAGAAGGTCGACTGAGGAGCAGCAGCAATGGAAGACGCGGCTGAGCAGGTGAGGACCTTAGGATTTGAAGACTCACGAATGAGCTCCTAATAATTGCAGACGTAGAAATCGAGTCGTTTCTCATTATAATGCCGCCCCTTGCCTGAATCGTGTTCAGAGCCTCAACTCTATCAGGCATCTTCCATCTTCACATCTTCCTGGCGAATCGGGAGCTCCAGCGGCTCGACAACACCATTCAGCACCCCATTCCTCTCCTCCTTCTCCACATCCGCCCGCCTATGCTTATACACCCGAATCGTGCAATCTTGTCCTGCTGTCACCATCGTATCCCCGTGAACGTCGACCCAGAAGCACACCCCTTCTTTATGTCCCGCTACTCTCTGCAGCACGTCCTTGCTCACCACATCCCACAGTACTACACCGCCATCCTCACTCGCCGCTGCGATGAATGGTTGTCCGTCGAGAGTCGCGAAGCAGCCTCCGACGGCGAACTTCTCGTTGCGATGGCCCTGGTAGGTCTTCTTGACGGAGCCAGAGACGTAGTCCCAGAGACGAATGCAATTGTCGAGGTTGAAAGCGAGTACGTAGCGGCCGTTGGGGGAGAAGCAGACGTTCGCTACAGCGGGGTTGTCTTCGTGAACGAGGGTTCGTAAACATTGACCAGTTGATGTGTCCCATATTCGGCTGACGAACTGTTAGTATACAATATGGAGACCAAGTAGGGGTATAATAGACATACATGAGACCATCAGTCGAGCAACTGGCGACCAAAGTGCCATCTCGACAGAAGTCTATGCCACTGACTGGGTCACTGTGCGCTGGCAAGCTTCGCATGAGCCGGCCGGCCCTCACATCCCACAGAAACACTGCCTCATCATAAGACCCTGACGCCAATATATTTCCCTTCGGAGAGAAAGCCAGGCAGTGGATATAGTTATGATGACCGCGCAGAGGCGCCATCTCCTGCCCATGCGCCGTCCGTCTCGCCGTCGTCTTTGGTCGACCTGTTACTCGATCCCATAATCTGATCGCCTTGTCATCCGAGCCCGACGCAAGAGTATTGCTATCAGGGCCCCATGCTACACAGCTCACACCAGCCATATGGCCCACAAGGGTATCCATGTGCTGGCCTGTCGCAGCATCCCAGATCTTGATGGTCGCATCCGCTGATGAAGAGGCGATGAAACGACCATCAGGTGAGATGCGCACCTGCGACACGGGCTTGGTGTGACCGTGCAACGCAAGCCGCGGTCTGTAATCCGGTCTCAAGGATGGTTTTGGGGGCGTGGTCTGCCGTTGTGCCTGTGGTGCTGGTGAAGGAGAGGCATCGGTGCGTGTTCGGTCGGAAGATTGGGATTGTGAGCGTGAGTCGGAGTAGGAGCGCGGTCTGCGCCTCGAGCTTGATCGCGACGATGCGCCGCTTCGAGATCTGTATCGCGATTTCGCTTCAGTTGGGCTCCTTCTTGCAGCAAGCGATGCTTCACGCGTATCGTCGCCGTCTGTCCTCCTCCCTTCCCCGCCATCAGATTCGCGACGCGTCGGTGATCTGTCTTCACTGTCTGTTCTGCGTCGTTTCACTGTAGGTGCATCCCCGTGCGGGCTGTCGGTCGTCGAGCCCATCTCTACTTTTCTGCACAGTTGTGTGAAAACGGCGAGCAGGAGCTATGGTTGAACGGGTCGCGGCTTGTTCGATGAAGTTGAGCCTGGTGGCGCATTGGAGCGGTGATGGAGCTGGCAGTTCGAAAGTTAAAGTGGGTCTCGGTGATCGGCAGCTACCCCCCCCCCACGTGAACGTGGGCAAGGGCTTTGACATTGGCATCAAATATGTGAACGACAGACGTGACGGCTTGACGTGACAGCAACTACCACAATCACGCATGGACCATCATATGGATATTTTCGACTGGAAGACACTCTCGTTGAGATCAGCCCAGCTCGCCAGGCCTGACTTCCCTACTGCACAGCATCGTCATGTCGTTCAAAGGGACCTCAGAACCTGCTCACACTTCATTGGACGGGGTAGTCAAGGCCGTGCACTTCACTCAAAACTGTCTCGACACTGATCCAAATGAATTGACAAAGGGCCAAAGGATATGAGATTTTCGCCTTCGGTACTATTCACGTGAGAGCCTGCGGAAGTGGAGGACCGCGTCTCCGACCCCAAGCCTCCTCGATGTAAGAGGCCGCCACATTCACGGCAGCTGGAAAACGAGGAATTTGAAAGTGCCGGCATGCTATAATCAATTGGACACGATTCCAAGCAAGAGCGCGCAAGAGCGCGCAAGAGCGCAGCCACAGTCTCACCAGAGCGACACCATTGCCAGCCCATTGAGCTTTCGCACACCTCTCCTCATTCAGCGCCATGCTGCGCAGTAGACTTGGGTTTGCAACCACTCAATAGCGCATTTTCGTGGCGCGCGCAGCCAGCTCACGGCCACAACGCCATCGTCGCTACTTCTCAAAGCTGGCAACCTGTCGATTGCTCAGGATGCCGACGCCTCTCAGCAGCGACATTGAAGGGATAGCGCGAGGGCGGATTCCAGACCACGTTAAGTCTCAAGCCCACAAAAGTAAGGGTACACCACAGCGCATGTCTCGCTGCCTGGCGACGTGTGGTAGAGAGACATAGTGCTGTCAGCGCTGGCACCCAAGACAATCTATCGACTTCGTGTCGATGCAAGGCGATTCTGGTGGCTGACTGAGTCGAAAGCTAGCAAGACCGGCTCAAGGTGGTTCGGGCATCGTAGAGCCTATGGTGAGGTGGGCAAGGGCAGGCTCCTTGCAGCCTCAGCCCCTCCTTTCAGCCCTAGGACTTTGCTTGGGTCTGGCGTCCCGATGTTACATGATGTGGCTGACTGCCTTGCTAGACACACGTTCCAGTAATAGATCACAGCCAGGGTTTTCATCTTTCACATTTTTCAGCGACACGATAATATGCTTGCTCAGATTCGGCGCAATTGGTTGCAGCTGACAGTGTCTGTGTCGTGGCCAGCGACGCTCGCACCGTCACAGCAGCCTAGGACTATTCACCGTTGTGACACTACGAGATCCAAAGCGGGTGAAGAAAAAAAAACGTGTGCTTCAACAGTATTGAGTGCCAATCGAGTCGGCCCTTGTGCGACACTGTCGGGACGAAAACTCAGCGCGGCACAGGATGACAGCATGGGAGAGTCGCGTGTTAGATTCAGGACTCCCAAAATCCGCGCGTAAACGGTTTCATGCACTAACAGCCAGCATGCTTTCCCGGATCGATTGCGCCGTATTTCGCGGACTTGCATGCCCCTGGGTCTGCCCTAGCACACCAGACTGGGGTCAATGAGAGCCCAGAGATGCTATACCGTGCCGGCCGCGAAAGGCCTCCGAGCCGTACCCAGAGGGGTGGAAACTGGCTGGACCATGGCGCATATAACCAGTCTATCGGCGGCCCCGATCGCCTGAACAGCAGCTTTGTACAGTTGTAGTTTAGGAGCCTTGTTGGGCGTTTCGAGGGCTGCCTGTAAGTGTGTGGGTGTGTGGGCTGAGCTGCATGTGTGAGAAGTGAGAATCAATAGACGTTTCTGATCGGGATCGCAAATGTCTCGATTGATTGAGCGAGTAAAGAAGCAAATGTAAAGAATGGATGGAGTCAGTCAATGACGACAAGGAAAATCGGTCGAGAGTTTGGCACTGATGGGGGAGCGTTGGCCTGTTGTTGGTCATGTTAAATGACTGGCCCAAGGATGGTGATGCAGAGGTGCTGGAAGAGGGAAACGTGCCTGTCGATCGTCTGCAGCGATGTGGAGGGATTGTCTGGTATAAACTTCAACTTGGACGAGAGGAAAATGAGCAGCAGGGGAATAGAGTTTGTGAAACAATGAGAGGATAGAATGCCACACGTGCCGGGGATTCCATGAAGTCAATGTCTCCCAAGGCATGACAGAATGAAGCTGGCTGATCCATGGTCTGGCTCTGGCTGTTGGAGCGAAGAGAGGAGAGGCCTACGAGTCCCGGTCCAATCCGGATTAGCAGCCTTCCCTGCCCCGCTGCCAGCCAACCACATCACCTTGCTTTACCCGCTGGGCAAATTGCGCCTTTTCGGGAAGCGTGCCCCTGACTCCGCTTTGAGCATTTCGCTACCAACAGCGCAATACAACACTGAAAAGCAGATGGCTTGGTCTGTTGGTTGAGAGGGTAGAAATGGTTGCAGAGTTTTCATTGTCTCTTGGTATGGGATGTTGCGTTGCGAGGTTGTGGTGCGCCCGATGGCACCCCAGCTACGCGATGTGCCCATGTCGCGTCAGAAACAGCATTGCAGCCTGACAGATTCCCCCCAAGGCGGTCGTTCACACACTCACAATAGGATCGGTTTGAGTTCAAGACCAAGTTTAGCCCCAGGAACCAGGCACCGACCCACTTCATGCCGCCCTGGCACAGTGCTATTAGGTACCTAATCCAGGGCTCGCGGCAAGTCCAGCGGCCATGGTACCGCCTGGCACGCGTCAGTGCAGAGAGGTCGGCCCTGTTCTGCACCATCCGCGCTAACATGGCAGTGCTCACTCACTCGCACCACACCGGCACCAACGGCCCACCCCCCCCTGTCAGCACCGGCATTCCCATGCCATCCTCACCATTCATCCACTGAGAGCTCGTGGTCAACAACTCGCAGGCCACGCACACACGCCCCACGCCCCTCCTTTGGAGGGTCAGTAGTCCTACTCTCGCTCTCCACGGCACTACCAGAACCTACGCCGCTCACTTCGATGCGCCCCAGGCCAGGCTGCGGCTGCTCAGCCCCCCGTTCCATCCATGCCAGTCCTACTCTCCGTCTCGTCTCCTCCTTCGTGACCTCTTCTCTTCTCCTTCTCCTCAACCATCCAACATACCAGTCAACGGTCATCGTCACTCTTTTAAGGCTTCCAGCCACCCACGCTCTTTCAAGCACACACCCCAAGCCCTTCATTCCGTCACTCACTCTCACTTTCGCTCTTTTGAAGTGTTTTCTGAATTCTTCCTTTCGCTTTCTTGAAATCGCCTCTATCCCACAACTTAACCACCAAAATCAACAAGATGAAGCTCTCGCTTTCCGTCCTCGCGGCCTTCGCTGCCACCGTCCTCGCCCAGACTGCGGACTTCGACCCCGTCACCAAGCCCTTGGACAACGAGAAGATCCCCGCTGGCGAGACCTACGAGATCGTCTGGCAAGCCCCTGCCAAGTACGCTGAGGGCACCGTCTCTCTTCACCTCATCGGTGGTGAGAGCCAGGGCTCGCAGGTCCCTCTTGCTGACATTGCCGGTAAGTTTCCTTTGGCGATAAACTGATTATGGCAAGGATGTCAGTTTGACTAATACGCGCGTTTGCAGCTGGCATCCCCAACTCCGCTGAGAAGTACTCCTGGGCCGTCGACGCTGCTCTTGGTGACGCCAAGGTCTACGGCCTGGTCATCAAATACGAGAGCGACCCAGCGATCTTCCAGTACTCCAACCCCTTCCACATTGTCAAGGCCGAGGGCGGCGACAGCGCCGACACCACCACCACTATCAGCAAGAGCTACGGCGAGAAGACTATCACTCTTTCGTCTTGCGACTGCGAGGAGACCTCCACCAGCAGCATCGTCACCCCTCCCCCGGTCTCTACTCCTACTCCTACCACCACTCCTGCTGTCAACAGCACCACCACCTACGTCAAGCCCACCACCGTCAAGACCAAGCCTCTCCCGACCACCACCGTTGAGGTCGTCACCCCCAACGAGCCCACCGAGCCTGCCACCGTCCCTGAGGAGGGTGCTGGTGCCCGCTTCGGCGCCAGCTCCGTCGCTCTTGTCGGTGCTTTCGTCGTCGCTGCTTTCGCTCTGTAAGCGCGACGCAATGGTAGTCTTCTTTTTGGGTTTTGCTGCGTAAAAGACAGGGAAGGGAAAACACCCAAATCCCTTTGGTAACCTTACTTGATCAGGTCAAATTTTGTTGCTTGCATATTCAGGGCATTTCATGAAAGGCTTTTGGAGATTTTTATTATTCACTATTGGCTGCGTTTGTACATGGAACGATCTTGGTAATTTAGCTTCAGGAAACTGGGCAAACCAACGCTTTTTCTCAGTTGCTTGAACTGACTGTTTCTATAAAATCACCCTCAAAAATCATCAAGTCTGGGCCTCTTCGTGACACGACTCGAAATGTCCCTCAACCACCCCCGCTTGAGATGCCCACGTTAGGTGACGCTCCTCCGTAGCTACGACAATGGCCGTGAAACATGCCAGACGCCCACGCGTTGGAATGCTAGACATGTGGGGTCGATTCGAGTCCTTGCATCGCGCGACGCTGAAGAGACAGAACAGGCGATGCAGTCTTGGACTATTCTGCTCCAGGCCACGATCGAAGCTCTTGGCATTATGGAAAAATGTATGCCATAATTCGCAAGCGCTCACAGACTATCACCAAGTCCCGAGGAGAAAGACACCGAGCCTCCACAAGTCCTGGCCTCCTCAGTTTCAGGATGAGGTCATAACTTTTGTGAGACTCTCGCGGCTGAGGCGCTGATCGTTGTCTTAGATGCCCGAAAAGCCTCATGTCTTGGGTGGCTTCCAGTGCAGATCGCCGAGGAGGGCATTCCAGAGACATCTACGCCACCAGAAAGAAAACAATTGACTTGAGTGAGAACTGACTCATCGTATTGCTTCTCGAAGAACAAGGATCGCCTGCTTTGTATAGATAGTAAAACTGACTCTGAACCCTATGACACCTGGCCGTTGTTTTAAGCCACTCTCTCTCGTCTGTTCTTGTATAGAACGCAGTCTCATTACAAATCATAAAGAAAGTCCCTTTTTCGGGAATTTTTATACCCATCAATCTCTAGTGTCCACCAATCTGTCCCTTGGGCAACGGCGGGATCCAGCATACTGCCAAGTTCAATCCAATGTGCATGATACCAATGACCCAGAATCCCATCGCAAAGTCTGTACCGCCGTGCATGAAACGGAAGATGATTGCGAACACCACACCACCAAGGTTGCCAGCAGCACCAGTCAGACCGGACACGATGCCGTTGGCGAAGGGGTGAACGTGGGGGACAAGGGCAAAGTTGGCGCCGTTGCCGGCTTCGTGGAAGATAGCCATGACGGAGATGAGGCCGACCATAGTACCAATCCCCATGCCGTTATCCTCAGATGGGTCGACCTTGCCAATGACAATCAGGAGAGCACCGGTCAAGACGCCACAGACGGTAATCCAGGCTTTCTTGTACCAGAGGTTATGGCCGACCTTGTTGTAAAGAACATCTCCGACGACACCGCCCAGAGGGCGAGTGACGAAGTTAAGGAAGCCGAAGATAGCTGCGTAGTTGCTAGCCAGAGTTTGGTCCAGATGCGGGAAGTTCTTCTTGTAGTAGGAGCTGAGAATGGCGTTGACTGCGAGCTCACCACCGAAAGAGCAGGCGTATGTGGCAAGGTGGAAGATTGTTTGGGGTGACAACATGACAGGCAGGGCTTCCTTGAAAGTCGGCTTCAGGACGGTCTCGCCCTGTGCTGTCTCGATGGCTTCCGTGCGGGAAATGTGGTACTCGTTGTCAGCAATCTTGACGCTGCTGTCGGAACCAGCGCGGCCCTTCTCCTCATCCGATCCTGCCGGGTCCTCAGGTAGAGGTCGGTCGGTGATGTTACCAGGAACTGCGACAACGCTGACATCACGGACATTGTGTGATTCGAGGTTCTCCTGGATGTGCTGGGCGCGGTCCTTCCACTTGCCCATAGGCGTCTCGGAGCAGGTAAGGATCATACCGATACCGCAGGCGAGGAGACAAACAAGGGGCACGACGAAGGTAATTCTCCAGGCCTTGCTCGAAGTCATGCCGTTGTAGGACATGATCGAGTCGAAGACAGCAGGCATGACAAAATATGTAAGACCGCCTCCGGCATTGCCCCAGCTTTTCAGTTGTTAGCAAGAATATTCTTGGAGATCGAGATCGCAAATAAACTCACCCGCCAGCCAATGCGTTGGCAGTTCCCACGACATTCTTATCGAAGAACCCAGTGCACCAGACCTGGCAGGGCACAAAGGTTGCACCAAGAACACCAATAAAGAAGCGTGAAACATAGAGTCCGTTGACATCCTTGACGAGGGGAGCGAGTCCAATTGGGAGGCAGCCGATGAGGATCAAGGAAGCGAAAACGTTGCGTGAGCCGAACTGGTCGCAGAGGGGGCCGGCCAGAAATCGCATGAAGAAGGTAGAGACGAGGGAGACGATGTTGGAGTTGGCGATTTGGACGGGAGTGAGGTTCAGGTCCTCTCTGATCGTGACGGTCAACAGCGGTGGGAATGTGTACCTGAGAGCTGATTTAGCAGGCATCCCAGATGATGGCTCTCGATAACATTGTGTGATCACTTACCACGCCCAAAACGCAATCATGAAACCGAGCCATGAGAAAGTGAAGACTCGTCCATATCTGTTGAAGGGGTTCAGGAGGGGAATACTCCTGGCCTTCTTGTTGATGGGGTTGACCTCAGGGGCCCTCCACAGCAGAGTCAGATCCATCGCCATCTTTGAAAATTGGGTGACGTCTATGATGTGTTGTGAAGCTGTAAACCACTGGCTTGATGTTCTTGACCTGTTGGAGCAAGATGAAGGTCAAGTCAGCACGGATGCTTCATATAGTAACCGTGTAAGTGCCTCTCCGTCAGGTGTGCACTCTCACATCGATCGATATGAGCATCTCCGGACGGAGACGCGGGTTGCATGCGCTAGCCTCAAGACAGCGATAGCAGGCTTGTCGCAGAGACTAGTGCCTCTCAATGCCGGGGCCAAACTCCCGAAAAATTGGACTCTATCCGGTTGAGGTGGGTGGTTGAATAATAAGTCTTGGGGTCTCCTTATGCGGCTTGCAGGGAAGTCAAAACCACCACTAGATGGTCCGATAAGGGTCCCTCAGTGTGGTATTGGAAGCACAGTGACACAATTGCAGGCCGCCTGTGACGACAACTGATAAGAGATTGAAGGCAGATGTTGTATGTGGCTGTCCTGATGGCGTAGTGATCTACGTTCATGCTGGATGCCGAGATGAGATTCAAGTGAATTTGTGCAATAACACACCAAACAATTACTTCTTCGATGACGCACTTTTTGGAGAGGACACACAATAGCAGCTGAAGAGTGTAAAGAATCGACAAACATACTCAGCGTTCGATCACAGGTCTCGGCCTGTCAATCCGGCTCGTCGGCCCTTTGACAGCAGGACCATGCGTCTCCGTAAGGTTCATGTTCAGCGATGCATCTGAATCTCCGCGGATGAGGCAGCTTTTCCGAGGAGAAACGCAGTGGGTTCCCTGTGCGATAAATATATTTCTAGGCGTTGATAGAGACTGGAGAAGGCCCCATTGCGGAGAGAGGGGGATCAAAGGCTGGAGAAAGGACGGAGTTGAAAGGGAGAAAGTCAGGACGGGAGCTTATCGCTGTTGTCCCAGGGGTGGGTTCCACTGGTGGCGCGTCAAGCCTCGTGGGTAGAGATAAGGGCCCAGGCACGAGTTAGGCGGCTCTGTGGCATGAGTGCTTATCTGGCGGGGGATCTCCGCGGGATGGGCATCAATTTGGCAGCAAGAAAGCACTCGTTGCGGGCGTTTCGACGGCTGTTGATGGTGTTGATGCTGTCTGAGCCCTGACCCAACTGCGTGGGGGATCCTGGTGCATGGAAGCGATCTCGGGGCGGCAGCGATGAAAGAGATCTCCCCGGAGGTAATACTGGGGACGATAAAGAGGCTGGAAGACCCTGACGACGGGCGATTGGTGCAGCGAAGCCTGGAACCGTCCAACTTGCGCAATACAGTGCTGGTGAGGCTTGATGTGAGGCTGCTGCGGTGTGGATGGCGGCTGCCATGTGAGACGAGGCCTGTCGGTACCGCTATCTAAGCATTTTCTGGCCTCCCGATTGGTCAGGGCCCAGCACTTGGCAAGCGGGAAGATCTGCCCTGAACTGGCTATCGTCAGCCGTGAATGCTCGACTGTGATTGGCTGGGACGGCACTGATAAGAGACATTGCAAAATTGTCAGCCAGGTCACAGCAGCACTACTTAAGCTGCGAGGTATCCTGATGTCATTTCGCTTTTCTCATCGTTGGATCGGTCTATCGTTGTTGCACTCAGGTACTCATTGATGTGACGATATCTGCGTAATGTTCACTCTGCCATCAGCATCGGCCGTGCAACCACTACTACAGATCCCATCCATAGCCTGGAACGACTTTTACTTATCCCCAGCAGCTCCGTGAGCGATCCCAACTGATTGGCTGTCGCGTCTGAACACGCGTATCGTACAGTGTAATATCGATCAAACGTCCTGGTCCCTTAGAAAGAATATCGGAACTCCGGGTTCTGAAGGTCCGTCTTGTCCTCAAAGGCCCGCTCGTGATGATTCTCACCAACAAGCTTGGCGTCACGCTCCGCATTGCGCTTCACGATGAGGAAGCGCATAGCAAGCAGAATAGCCGTCATGCCGATGTAAAGCCCAATATGAATGTACAGTGTGTTGAAGTAGCGCGGCGCCCATCGGGACTGGAAGAGCTGAGGGCCTGTCGCATTGCCACCAGCCCACGCGACGACTGGAACGACCAAAGTGTTAGCAATTATTTCCCAAACACCAGTACTTCCGCGGAGAAGAGGACATACAGAATGCGGCGTATACAATGGACTTCTTCGTTTGTCCAGCAATGTTGCGTGACAGCAAAGAATAGCAGGACGGATTGATTGCCTGGATGCACTGCATCAAGTAGAAAGCGATGAGAAGCCCGCCACGAGTGCTGTCGCTTGGCGTGACGGTGATGAGGACAACTGTGCCGATCAAGCAGACAAACAGCGAGCCAATGATGCAATAAATTGTTTGGCCAGTCTTGGTCACGAGCCAGCCGATGAAGAAGTAGAGAATGACGGTGAATGCATTCAAAGGGATGCCAAGAAGTTGCGCTGTGGCTGGGTCGAAGCCGAAGGCTCTGTTGATGAGAAGGGCATTGAATGTGTAAATGCCGCCATTGACCAGGGTCTGGAATAGGATCATAACAACGAGAAGCCATGAGAGGGGGTCCGTCAGAGCTTCTTTGACCTGTTCAACTTTCCATCGCTTGGCTTGAATCCCCTGGTCGTTGTCTCGCACACGTTCCACGAACTTGACTTTCTCTTCTTCTGTCGCCCATCTGGCTTTTGTTGGGGAGTCTGGTAGGAAGATCAAGATGATGGCTGAACATCGAGTCAGGGTACGTTTGATGGAGAGCATGAAGTGGGAAATTTGGCATACCTGTGGAACTTGCTGACAGAATACCGACAAGGATATGAAGCCATTGCCACCCACGAAGTGAACCAGGCGAGTTCTTGACATTGATGAAGGCATAGCCCATCAGAGAAGAGAATCCGGAAGCTAGCGCATATGCAGCCTGCCAAATCGTTGTCACCATTGGCTGTTCATGCTTCTGGTACCATTGGACTGTAATGGCAAGAAGACAAGGGGGAAAGGCAGCCTCAAAGAAACCTAGGAAGAAGCGAATCGCCCATACCCCGTGTACATTCTTCGTGAAAGCGAGGGCAAAGACACACTATAACACGAGTCAGCGTTGTCAAGTTGGGGATTGTGTGAGCGATGACTTACCGCAGTCCAGAAAATCATGGCAACTCCGAGAACCTTGGCAATTGGCAGACGGCGGTTCAGCTGGTTGACTACTGGCTCTCCAACGATGACACCAACCCAGAGAAAGGTTGATGTTAAAGCGTAGTCTTGGCCTACGGCACCAACATCATCCTGCCAGCCCATAATCGAAGAGGTTCCCAGTGTTCCCTTGTCCAAGGATTGAGCGATGTATGCGATGCACATGACCGGAAGGAGGCTGTTGTCAGTCAGTATGGGCCGTAGGGGAAGATCCGGTGAAGAGCATCACGAAGGGATCCATATGTATAGAGCACATACTGCCAATGAATCTTCTTCACCAAGCGAGCATTCTCGGCCTCGTCAAGCTGAAGAGTGGGATCGACATATCCTTTGGCCATGGAATCCTCAACGGCGGCTTCTTTCGGGTTTGTCGCCTCGATGTCATGATGCGGACCCTCGCCTGAGACATTAGACATGTGGATGTCGCTGGTTTCGACTTGTGCCTTCATGATGCCGTTTGCGACTGAAAGTGATGCGTCTGATGCTGGTGTTCAAGGCATGTCGATTCAAGAGTTTGAGGTCTACATGCTTTCATATATGCTTTTCATGACCTTGCATCATGCTTGAAGCTTAAGATGTTGGTGTTGCAGGGGTTGCGGGGAAATTCCCGACTGTCAATGAATGGCCTTGCCTCTTTTGATGTCGGGTCTTTCTCCGACAATGCCTACCAAGCAGCGGCGCTACAACGCTAGCCAGTCCATAAGGTGCCTTTTGCTGAGTTTGCGCTTTAAGTCAATAGCGTGATTGCTTTACTAGTAGACGCTCATGGCGATAGCGTACGCTTCTACATTTCACAGTATGTCTTCAAGCTAGGAAAGGAACTCGGGTTGGGGGCCAGAGGACAGGAGCCTCCGTCACATTTATGCGGCAATGCGACTGCAAACTTGTGAGGGGATTCATTAGAAAATGTCTAAAATCATAATGTCTGTATCAGACGCAGAAAGTGTTTCTCAAATGCCTTGGTATCAACATCCACGGCAACCTGGCAGTTTGGTTCCGGTGGATTCACTCCCTCCAACCTGTCGGTAATCATAACTCCACGCGCCTCGCCATCCCCCGTGATGACAGAGGCAGAAACTTCTTTGAAGATGCAGAAGTCTGGTCTTGACACCACGGCTACTGCTAACGCATCGTGGATGGCACAGGAATCTGGGGGTGGTCGCCCTGGCCACCGCGCAGCCAGAACGTCCAGATAGGCTTTTGCAGCCTTGCCAGCAAATGATGCAAACACTGACGAAGACGCTTCCAGTGCATTCATCTGTTCCCTTTCTAGTTGCACACGCAATGTGCAATCCAGCCCGACCCAACGCTGCGGTATGCTAGACCGTAGGATGGCCTGAGCTGCTTCGGGATCCGTGAAAACATTGGTCTCTCCAGGTTTAGCTCGTAGTCCAGTATGCCCGTAGAAGCATCCTCCCATAATGACCAGCTCCTTGAGCTTAGCGGCGAGGAGTGGTTCAAGCAGGAGAGCCAATGCGATGTTGGTGAGAGGGCCAATGGCAACAACGGTAATCTCGCCAGGATTGGCTAGAACATGCTGAACAATAGCCATAGGTGCGTACGGCCGCGCTATGGTTGATGGTGCAGCATCGCGGATAGCAAGGACAGGCTCTGAAGGTTTGCGCTGCTGGTTGGTGTGAATAAGAGGTGTTGCGGCACCCTTGTAGATGGGGGTCTCAAGATGGTCAATTCCAAGCTGCGTAGCCAACAGTTCTGTCAAAATGGTTGCACTTTCGACGTCGGTGTTGCCGTGAACCGTCGTGATCATGTCAAGCTGGAGAGCAGGATCGGCATGGGCGAGAGCAAGGGCGAATCCATCGTCTATGTTGGCGCCCTCGCCCATAGCCAAGTCAGTGTCCAGGATAATTCTTGCCGGCTGCACATCGATGGTAGGGCCCGCCATTTTGCATCAAGTTGTCTCAAGGAATGGTGAGATGTGTTGTCGATGAGACACGTGCGGTATGTACGCCTCTTGTATGGGAGGTAATGCAGTCATTTGGCTTGGCTTTCCTATCAAATCCAGATACAACGGGCTGATTCCCGGTCAAGGGTCCTTGATGCGATAGAAGATTGACTCCATGTGTCGGGAAAATCCCCGACGTGACTCGAGTAAAGTCATAAGGTAGGGAGGGTACCATATGCAAGTGTGTTAGGCCCACGTGGGGAACCCCAGGCCCACCGTCCAGGGCACGTGGGGTGCCTCGAGACATGCTCGATCCAGCCTCTGCATCTCGACGACATTCTTACGCTGTTGACCTTCGTTCACGGCTGTATCTATGTCTCCAGGGCAGTCATGACACAATGTCTGGCCCGTCAGCGCATCCGCCGCTGCCGCGAGTGCCCCCCGCTTGCAAGCGATGCTCGGTCAACAAGAAGAAGGTACACAATACCACATCAAGTCCTTGGATCCTGAAAACGTTAGCAGCCTGTCCTTGGTATCAAAAGCTGACCTAGACTCACAAGTGTGACCGGATGGTCCCTCGCTGTACTGGGTGCGTCGCAGCTGATGCTCCCTGTGAGCCAGTCGTCAAGGCCTCCGATAGGCGACTCATGCGGTCAGTAACCGTAATCTCCAGACCACTAAGGAACCGCTCCTAAGTTGAGGCTCACTGTAGGCAGATGGAAGACATGAGAGAGGAAGCGATTTCACTAAGACGACAAATCGCTGACCTCCAGCAGGAGGCGCGAATGAGAGATGTCACTACTAATGCCTTGCCCCAGGGTGTTTCCTCTCAGTCCAGTTCCTCACCACTGCCAGCCTTGCCTCTGGCATTCATGACGAGCAACGAACATCCAGTGATGTCACGCAGTTTACGTCATCTTTGTCCATTGCAATACGTGTTCACGGCATTTGACCTACAGGATGTCGACTGCTCCAATAGTCTTGACCATCCTAATCTTCAACCCTGGGCTACGGCTCATGACATATCATCACATCCGAATCATATTGACCTTCTGCCCACCATGGAAGAAGTCCGAAGAACGATCCAGGCCTTAGCGGAAGCAAGCAAGCACGGTCCAAGCAATTTAGACAAGATTGTCAGTCTACCGCAGCTTCGGGAAGACTGCCGATTGGTCTACAGCCCCGATGGTCTCGAATCTCCTCAGTACGCGGGCAGCCGGTTCAGGTGCTTCGTCACAGTCTATCTCGCCATGTCTATGACAGGGGCCGTAAATGCTGAAGATGTAACGACAAGTCCTCGAGCGTTGGCCTGTCTCGCCAAAGGCTTTAGGGAGTTGCCGTCCCTGATCGAAAAGCCGGACTTTGTGAGTTAGCATGCAGTTCATTCCAGCTCCAGAGGCTTATTATCCATTAGACATGTGTCGAGACCCTGACGCTCCTGTCTGAGCTTTCCATACACGCCCCCATTGGGCTGAATCTCTGGCAGTTATTGGGCTTTGCCACGCGAACTGCTGTAGCTATGAACCTACATCGACGAGATGATGTGTACCTACCGACTGTGTTCGGTTTAGAATCATCGGACGCTCAGATTTCAACAGAAGCATCAACACATAACCAAAGGCGGAAAGACTTGTTTTGGGCCCTATACAGCCTTGACAGGCTAGCTGCTTTTATCCTGAACCGGCCACCTTCTCTTGCTGATTCTGAGATTGATGTAGACGTGAGTTGCAGCAATTTCTTCAGCCATGCTCATTCTGATCTGTTTTCTTGTAGCTCCCGCCTGCGACGATGTGGCCGGAAGGCAAATATGCCACCCTGTCCAGCGAAGCGCTGTGGATACATCACATTCAGGCACGACGACTGTATGGCCAGATTCAGGGCGCACTATACGGACCAGCTCGAACACAGAAGGGCGAAACTGATGCGGTTGTTCAAGAGGTGATCAGTGGCTACATGCAACAGGTACAACAGTGGTACATGAAAAGCCGATTCAACTCCACCGTTATCCCGTTCTCTGAAGAGTCCATCAAACGACATGTGAGCATATTGAGCAATTGCCAAAGCAGTGCTAATCAGCGCAGGTTCTTGACGACATTCAATACCATCAGATGGTCATGGCTCTCCACCAACCTTCGATGCTGATCCCTGAGGCCTCCTCAGCCTCCCTCGCTACTTTATACAGATCAGCAACCCTTTCAGTCGGCCTCTTCCACCACGCAGCATCTCGCAAGCAGCTCAATATACACTGGGTGAACTTGCACCAGGCCTTCACATCATGCGCAACTCTCATATACTGTGTGCGCCAGCATCAAGTGCGCACTGATCTCAAGGCAGTTGCCGAAGAGAAGGTTACGTCAATCCTGGCGCAATGCCGCGAAGTGATGGCTATGTTCGAAGGAATCGGACCCATTGTGCAACAGTACAAGACACTACTCACCATATTAATCGACGCGTTTCAATCGCAGCGACCTGTCCCACCAACTCCTTCAGACATTGGTCGGGGTTCCTTCAACGAAGAATCAACCGCGGACCTCAACCAGACTTCTCCGTCAGCCATGGATTTCGACATGGGAATGTCTTTCAATACTGACATGTTCCCTGGGATCTCAGAAGGAGGCTTTCTGGACGGGCCCTCGAATATTCTGTCACCCACTTATTGGATGGATAGTGGTCAAATGCGACTCGACCGAGGGGCAGAAAGTGCTGGAAGCGGAGGATCTCGCGCCGAAAGAACCTCAATTTCATCTGGGCCACAAACTTAACGATGGGTCTCCCTGTTCATTCTATACTGGTGTTACTTGGGTTCCCCTGTATAATGCGCTTATGGAGGTAATGACTTCGTGAGGGCCTGTCTGATCGACAGCTTCTTCGACGAAAATGATTTCAAGTCAAATTGGATTACCCTAAAGACTGATCTCACCCCAACGAATATCGCACCATCACTTGAGAAGCGCCTTCATCACCAAATGAAACCCAGCACGAGATGAACATTCTCGGGAAATATGGAGCATCACGGTCCGCGTCGTAACTAAATTAACCTGGCCTCCTACTAACAGCCACCGCCGTTGCCGTCGCCGGTTCCCGGAGCGGCCAGTCATGCCCCTCGGTGGGGCAGGAGTTTTTTTCTGCCGCATCCCGCGATTTTTTTCTCAAACCGCGATCCCAAATGTGACGACATCGGCCTTTTTGCATTGTGTATTGCGACAAGCTTCACGTTGAGCTCGAGCGACAGTCTATTCAACTACACTCACTGTTCTTGCAAGTCCACGGTTCGGTTGAGCTGCGACTCCTGGCCTCAAGCCAACAATCAATACCCCTCTTCCACCCTGGCTTACACCCGTTTGGTGGGGCTTCTCAGGGTCCTCTCACGCCCTCGCATCGACAACTTCCACAGTGAGTCGCATGAACCTGTCTTTCAGTAGCTATTTGGACTGTGGTCGCTGATGAAAGGAAGCAGTTGGGACACTCAACCTTCAGGTAGCTACCATGGCCAGCGCAACAGTCCCCAAGACCTGCAAGGTCGTCACCGCAGAGACCATCGCCAAGGGTCTCCTTGCCGATGTCAAGCAGGACCTCCTCAAGCTCCAGGAGACGAGATCATCGCCGCCTACCCTCGTGGCTTTCCTTGCAAATGACGACCCTGCCGCAAGGACCTACGCCGAGTACTCCAAGAAGACCTGCGAGGAGAAGTGAGCGATACCCTTTGATCGAATGTGAAGCTGCAGGGATTCTGACTGGCAGTATTAGCGGATTCAAGTTCGACCTTCGCACAGTTGACAAGGAGAACCTCGAGGAGGAGATTATTGAGACCAACCAGGACGACAACGTCGATGGTATGATGGTCTACTACCCTATCTTCCCCAACAACCCATCTCACGACAAGTACGTCCGCGAGACCGTCACTCTCAGCAAAGATGTCGAGGGTATGCGCCACAAGTATCTCCAGAACATGTATCACAACGTTCGCTTCCTCGATCCTCCGGACAACCGTCTGAAGTCCATCCTTCCCTGCACGCCTCTCGCTGTCGTCAAGATCCTCGAGTACCTTCAGATCTACAACCCAATCCTGGCATCCGGCAACCGTCTTTTTGGCAAGACTATCACCGTCATCAACCGTTCCGAGGTTAACGGCCGACCTCTTGCTGCCCTGCTCGCAAACGATGGCGCCACTGTCTACTCAGTCGATGTGACTGGCGTCCAGCTGTTCACTCGTGGCCAGGGTATCAAGAAGGCGAGACACCAGGTTGAGGACAAGGAGGGTTGGGAGCTGAAGGACTGCCTCCCTCTGAGCGATGTCGTGATTGGCGGCGTGCCCTCTGAGAACTTCAAGGTGCCTACGGAGCTGATCCGTGAGGGCGCTGCTTGCATCAACTTTGCGTCGTACAAGAACTTTGACGGTCCGGCCATCAAGGAGAAGGCGGCTTTCTACGTTCCGTCCGTTGGAAAGGTCACGATTGCCGTCCTGCTGAGGAACCTTGTTGTAAGTATTCGTCTATCTCATCCATTTGCATGTACCTCGGTGCTAACGTGCTTCTGTTTGTAGCGCTTGATCGGCAACCGTCAGGCCATGGCCGCGTCAGAAAGCAAGAGCGCAACCGCTCAAGTCGAGGAATAGAGTAGCCAGGAGAAAGCATTGATGCTTCCCCTTCATGTGCATTGTCGAGGAGTTTGGGCGTACAAAAATGGAGATACAACTATAGACAAAGACCAGACATGATGTTACAATTGCCCACTCTGATGAGTCGGCCGAAATACCTCATAAGTATCCCGGTGCAATGCCACACCTCGTCGAGTGGTGTTCAAATTGGATTCGAAATAGTTCAGGACGATGTTGGAAGTCAAGTGACGATGAAAGTGTCTGTTTCTAAGTGCAGATGTAGGTTAGTCTCAGCTGGAAAGCCCATCACGTGGAGTTCCACATGCCTTCAGTCTTCGGGCCCATCTGGCCGCAGCTGACCTTCATCACCGCTTCGATTGATCAATTCCACGGTCAATACGGTCCAAGTGTCTTCGAAGACTTGTTCTGTACTCCGGAAGGCAGCAGTAACGAGTCGAAACGGTTGAGGGAGCGTTTGGATTGGGAATGGCGTCACAGGCATCGACGGTTGCTGATGGCCAGTTGAAGCCGAAATGCGCATGCTGGTCATGTAGGTCTCGGAAGATCAAATGCAACGGGGCTCAGCCTACGTGCAGTACCTGTCTTGCCCATGACCGTCAGTGTGAGTATGACAGGGATGGGCCGAGGCGCAGGTAGGTGAAATGGAAATGGTTCCCCGGAACGACATGGCGCATTGACTTACTGTGTGCAGGTCGCGCGTTCCCGGGTCCCGCCGTGCGCAACGCGAGCTCAGGCAGAGCATGGGCGCAGCATCTAGATCAACAGGTCGAGCAAGTATTGGTTCTAATCGCAGAGAGTCAGCCGAGTCGCGTCCTTCGCATTCGTCGCCACGCCCGCCGTCCTCTCATCCGACCCGGGTTTCAGAGCCGCTGGTGTCACTGTCAAATACTTCACTGTACGAGAGTCCGTCAGCTCAGGCCGAATCTCAAAGTCAAGTCGACGTGAATGAACATCTCTCTGTGGATCCTAGCGGCAATGTCGAGGCTCGTGGGCCGACGGGCACGCTCTACGAGCCGCTGGATCGTCATCAAGCCAAGTATCATGCGGTACCAGAACAGTATGCCACCGCCATGCTTACGGCAAACACAGCTCTAGAGCGACAGAAGGAAGAATTATACAAACAAACTTTGCTAGAAAAGGGCCACATCGAAGGGGTGCCCGCCGAGTTAGCCCTCCATCTTCTCGACATCCACTGGAGCCGGCATCACTTCTTCCTTGTTAGCTACCGGACAGCCTTCTATCGTGACATGATGGTCAAAGGGCCATACTACTCACCACTTCTTCTATTTGCTATCTTAGCTGTGTCGTCAAGATATTCCGAGCGCCCCGAAGTTGGTGGTGGAGACCACTCCGTTCATAGTGGCAAGGAATTCTATGACAGCGCGAAACGGTTGCTCGCCGATGCTATGGACAAGTCTACGATCCCGACTGCTACAGCACTGCTGCTTATGGGCAATGCTCTGGTATCAGCTGGCCAAGTCGACAAGGGTTGGCTCTATACTGGTCAGTCTTACACCTGTGAAATGGCAAACCAGGACTTCTTCACTCACAATGTCATGATAGGAATGGGCATTCGTATGATCATCAACCTGGGTCTCCACCTTGACACAGACAGTTACAGTACCGACCCGAGTAAACAGAAGACATTGGAAGAGGTCGAGATTAGGCGACGGCTTTTCTGGGGGGCTTTCGTTTGTGAGAAGCTGCAGAGCCTGTACCTTGGCAGGCCATTCCTCATTCACGATAATGACATTCATGTCCCGAAGGTATTTCGCATCCCGACAGTCCTGTTTCCCGAACTTCATATCCCTGACGCCTGCAACAGAAGTTTCTCGACGCTTATGAAGAAGGACAAACCTGGCGACCGGTACCTGACCTAAGCGGAGGTCAACTGAACATGATGTCGACTTACAGCGTCACTACATTCTCGAACATGTGTCTTCTTGCTGAGATCTGTGGCGACATCATGTCATCATTCTTCGCTGTCAAGGCCAAAGGTGAACCTCGACAAGTTCTCCATGCCTCAAGAGACCGTATCCGCCGGAGGCTGGCTGAATGGGATCGCGATCTCCCTGCGTCGATACGATTTACGCCTTGGAATATAGAGGACAAACAAAGAAGTGTGCCAATTCACGTCATTGTCTTACAGTAAGTTTTGCACGCTTCCATCCACCTGGTTTGTGCTTAGCTTTCTCACTCTTTGTAGCACCATATACTATTCGCTTGTCATCCTGCTTGAGCGGCCGTTCGTCGCCAATGGCCATCTGAGCTCCACCGAAGAGGACATCGGAAGTTGGGGGGAGTGCACAATTGCAGCAGAGAAGATTGCGCATCTTCTGTATGCATATCGTCGCAGCTACAGCTTTCGCAGAATCCCATATCAGATCTGCTATACGACCTATGTTGCCAGCACAATCCTCGTCCGGAATGTGAACACCGACAGCGAGACCTCATCATCCATCAGTCATCTTGCCGTCTGCTTGAAGGCATTCGAGGAGATGAAGCTTGCGCACCCAGGTTCATCAAGGATGTTGGCCATCATCCGGTCGTTGATGGGCCGGCTAGGGGTCAATGTTGATGACCAGTTCCTGGAGAACATTAGCACCTCTCGTGAGTTGAAGCTCTTTTCACATGTAAATCTGGGCTGTCTGACATTCTCAGCACTACAATCGGGCATGTTACCTAATTCTGACTTTGCGGCATCGACTATGGCTGCCGTTCAAAACCGGAACATTAACATCGACACGATAAAGCAATCGTTCACTCAGAATCCAGCACTGACTACACTGCCGGTACCGAACGTAGGCGTTGACATGACAAATCCCCAACAGACACCTGATCTAGGGGTACCTCCTACCCTCGGCACCGCGCCCGACGTTGATTATGAGGTGATGGACTTGTCACAGCAAGATCCGAGTAACGGGTGGCACATGTCGCTAGGAGACCTTGACGATGATCTCTTATTCGGCGTTCTTGGGAGTGACTGGCCTTGATTTACTGTTGCTGATATGATACTGTCGATTCAAGGTTTTATGAGACGATTTCACCAAAGTTTCTTCCTGTCGGTAGGTCACATGGGAGGCCGATTGGAACGAAGTGGTCGAACACCGCACCGAGGAGCTCCGAACAGGGCATCTGGCAAGCCAAGAGCCGCTTTTTACGCCTTTCACCGCGATTGCGTTGAAGAATCATGGGCCCCCAAGACCAACTTGAATTTGATGATCGCAGTGTTGAGTCAACCCGGACTGCGTTCGACTGAGAGCAATTCGGTCTGGTCAATTGCGAACGCAATCATATTAAACTGCCTTTTGGCCGGACTGTGTTTTCGCCATCTACCTCTATATGCTCCAGTCATGCAGGTTTAAAGCTGTGCTCTAACCTGTTCCGCCGAGCCTTTCGCATTCAACCTCCTGCTTCTCGCGGCTGCGTGCTTGCCACCGATTCTACCCATGACGGTTCCCATGGTCAAGCCACTGCCGCCTGGGTAGTTATCCCAGAACAGACCACCGAGGAGTTCGCCTGCGCAGTAAAGCCCTTGGATGCGCTTACGGGAAGCCTCGGCGATGACTCCGCCAGTACTTGGGTCGACGGCTAGGCCTCCAAAGGTGAAGGTAATTCCGGTGGTGACCTCAACCGCGCGGAAAGGTCCTTTTTTGATCGGAATCGCCCAGTTCGTCTTTCCAGGAGACAGCTTGGTCTTTGAAGATTGAGTTGACACACCATCCCGAACGGCTGGGTCGAACTTCTTGCCAGGGTTCTCGCGTTGGAAGTCGTCCACGGCTGCATTGAACTCGGCGATAGTTTCCAGGAACTGAGCCTTGTCCTTGAGACCCTTTGTCACAAGAATGTCTGCCAGCTCCTCCAATGTGTCGGCGTAGAGGTTCTGAGTAACTTCGTCGGCGTACTCCTCCTTTCGAAGGAGTTTCGCGCCATCCGAATCCCAGATCTGGAAGGCAATCCCCTGTGGCTGCTTGAGAATTTCCCTGCCAAACACGGCATAAGTAAAGTTTCGGAGATCGAATCCTTCATCGACAAAACGCTTTCCGACTGTGTTCACCATGATTCCGAGCGGATAACCGGACTTGGTGTACTGGTTTGTCAGGTGTCGGTCGCCGGCGTCGGTGGGCGAGTTCCCGTCCCAGGCTGTGCTGTGACAGCCGGAGTAGTTTCCAACAAGCTTGGCTCCGACCTGGGCCGCCATCTTATGGCCATCGCCGGTGCTGTATTGGCAGCCTCGTACATGTGCCAGATCCCAGCCGGGGCCAAGGTATTTGGTCCTCAAAGCTGACGAGGCCTGGAAGCCGCCGGATGCGAGGACGACACCACCAGTGGCACCGATTGATCGGTATTTCCCGTCTCTGAAGACCCGAATGCCGAGAACATCGCCTGTGATGGGGCAGTTGATTAAACCTACTGCAGGACAACTGTAGTATACGTTGACGCCGTTGTCACGCGCAGTCTCGCTGTGCCATTTGTACAGACCCTTGCCTCCATCTATAACCAATTAGAGATATTGATCAATATCACTGCTCGGGTCGGAAGGGTTACTCACCAAGCCCACTCAGTACCATGCCTCCCCAGAACTTGTACTTCCCGTTGACCTCGAAGGCCTGTCTATTGAAAGACAGCTGGAACCGAGCGCCATTGTCGAACAGCCACTGCATCGCGGCTCTTGAGTTGTCCACCAAAGTCTCGGCCAGTTCAGGGTCTGCGCGACCTTTTGTTACACGCTTGATGTCCGCATGGAAATCCTCTTTGGTGTAAGGGTCCATTTCGATCCTTTGGACCAGTTCCTGCGGCAGGCCCTTGGTTCCGTCGGCCTGGTACAGGAACGGCAGCAGGTCATCAAGGCCACCGAAGCAAGTACGATATGCAGCAGCTGTGAAGAACGTGTTGCCTCCAGCTTCGCTTTCAGGTGCTTTTTCGATAAGTAGAACGCGCTGAGCACCTTCTTGGGCTGCGGTGGTAGCAGCAGAGAATCCGGCATTGCCACCACCGACGACCACCACGTCGAAGACCTCGTCGAACTGCATGTCTGCTCTGGACTTTATGTCTGGTCCCTTGCAAGATGAGTGAGCTCGAGATTGATACTTAAGATGAAGATTCCGAACAACAGTAAGATATGAGCATGATATTTAAAGACGTTCACGGGAACGTCGTCGACGAACATCGGTGCTATCTGTCGACCACTCCGAGCCGGTGCCGGGGTGAAGTGGGGATGCTCTTCCGGCACCATCTGGCTCCCGGACGTCCATGTAGCTCCGGGTCCATTTGGTCCCGAAGACCACTGCTCAAACCGGATGGCATGAGCGACGAGCATAGAGAGCTGACAACAATATCTCCGGACAAGGACTTATAGCAGCAGTTTCCTGCATCATTCTACACGTTGCCCTCGCGGATTCCCGCGCAAGTGACTGGCTGCCCTGCGCGAGCCTAGCTCGACCCTGCCGCACGGCCATCCGTTAGCCATCATAATACTGTCAATAATGATCAAACCACAAACTCTGTAAAGAGACCTGCTGTTACTTCTTCTGAAACTCAAGATCTTCCTCCTCTTTTGAGACTTGGTGTCCGCAACTGTAACGGTGACTAAATGAGCGGTTGGAATTGATAGGCTCACATGAGCCTAGCACAAGTGGACACTCATACAACAGCTATATAATAAAGAGTGACACCCATTCTAGCTGCTACGAGTTCGGCAAGCTGAGATCTCAGAGGAGAGGTTGCTATTGACAGAGCTTGCTTATTTTGGACGGGAAGTCAGCAATCTACAAAGGCTCAATTCTGCGCCACCGTGCTTCTGATGGAACTTGGGCACAGCCGTTTCAGACGGTGCACTACGCCTCTTGAGCTGTGAACTAAGCCTTCCTAGTGTCTGGCCCTTACTCTTGGCGATTGAATAGGCTGGAGGTTCTCGACTCTGCCATGGAGAGATTGGGTTTTCTGATCTACCGATAGAGAAACAGTCATGCCGAGACTCTGACGTGCACACTTGCTCGCATGCGTGATCCCGCAAAACAGTTCAACTTTGAATCGGAGGGCCAACTCGAGTGATACAAGGAGTGATTGTCTCTCGCACACCTAGTGGCGGACTCTGTCGCCCCGACTTCTTGGCTCACCATTCTTAGAGCGGCCCCGACTAGGTCCTCCTAGCTAGACTCACTGGGGATCGACGAGTCTAAATCGAGCGGCCTCGCTAATCAGAGATCAAAGCGGGCCCTGCAAGATGGGCTCTTAGGCTTGAACAGGACGAAACTGGCAAAAATGGCCATTATTCAGTGATTCTACATTTGGACATTCTAATTGAGCAGTCCATTAACAGGGTGATTTGCACGAGACGATTCGGATGGAGCTTGAGAGCGTTCACCGGCTTCTACAAAGCCGTGTGCAAAAGGCAGGGTTCCCTTGACCTTGCTTTGGCACCTTCCAAATGATGAAGCAGATTTGTAACTGAAGAAGGGACCTTGAGACTGTTCAACTATCAACATCGTCCGGTTTCCATCATCGTCTGACCAGACTTAAGAAAGCGTCTGCCTAGCTTGACGCCCGACGCTCAACAAGCGGCTTAGTCCCCCCCTTAAGCTGGGTGAAGGTCTTCTATATAGCAACAAGATCTTCGATTACGAAGAGCGTATGCGCGGCCTTTGCCTCTGATCGCACGGTCCCCGTCTCTGGGGTAGTCAAACCGCTTCAGGACGAGGACCGACACGCCGGGCCACTCGGCTGCCTTGCTTCCAGGGGTCTAACGGTCTAGTATTCCTCGGCTAGTCTCTATCCTCCTAGGCTTTGCTTGGAGATCAGCCCAAGATGAATGTACAGCCAGGGTCAGGGCTTGTATCATTTATCACTAGAATCGCCTCCTTTTGGAATGCCTTCCTGTTAAGAGTGATGCTGTGCCCCCCTGCCGTAAGCGTTAGGTTTCGTCTGATTTCTCATTCGTATTAGGCTTGCAGACTCCCAAGGCAACATGGCATTCGCGTTGGATGTATTTGTGTCGGTAGTGGCCACTACTACCATTGCGACTGTCTTTCTTGTTCTTCGATTCCTGGCCAGAAGGGTCACCAAAGTGTCGTTATGGTGGGATGACTACATGGCAGCTTCAGCATTTGCCTTTGCTCTGGCCTGGGTTGCTGTCGTGTTACGATGTATGAGCTCCCGATATCCTGCGCCGCATTTTCTACCTCTAACACCTTGTCTTCAGGGAATATTGACGCTGGTCTGGGACTGCGCCTCAAGGAAATCGACAGGAACCATGATGCTGTTCTCGAAGAGGGTCGGCTACTGCTCTACCTCGCTGAGATTTTCTACGCGTTCTCCCTCGCTTTCTCGAAGTTCTCAATTCTGGGGTTCTACTGGAGGCTGTTCAAAACTTCTCCCATTCGCAAGCCAATTATAATCCTTGCTATTTGTTCAGTATGATTGCGCCCTCTAAGGTGTACCTTAGCAGCTTCTAACGGTTGGCAGATGATTTGGCTTATCATTCGAACATTCATGGCGATCTTTCACTGCGTTCCTGTCAACGCTTTCTGGGACCTCTCAGTCGAGAACGCGAGGTGCGACATTGATGACTCGAAATTCTTCTTTGGCACTGTGTTGGTGCATCTTGTCATCGATATTTGCATCTTAGCACTTCCAGTATTCCAGGTCAAGAGTCTGCAGTTGCGAATTGGGCAGAAGTTTGCCGTAACAGGACTCTTCATGTTCGGTATCCTGTGAGTTGTCTGTCGTGTTGACTTCGAGACATGCCTGTCTGACGAAAGGAAATGTTAGGGTCTGCGTTGCATCAATTGTTGTGCTCGTGGAGTCGGCACTGTTCAATCCGCAAACGGAAGAACTGCCTAAGGACATTGCCGCGATTATGATTTGGGCAACGGTCGAAGTCAACCTTGCTATAGTATCAGGTATGCTCTTGGACCAACACCCATCTGAGAATGCCTACTGATTCCCAATTAGCCTGTCTCCCCATGATGCGACCCATTCTGCGCAAGATGGTCCCAGGATCTATGCTGGCATCAGATCCAAGCAAACCCTACAGCGGCCATAGAACACATGGTACAAATAAAGACGCGATCAAGCTCACGTCCATCGCTCGAGGGAAGAACTGTGACGAGACAAGTTCGACACACCAGCTTGCTGACACTGATATCGAGCGGGTATCAACAAACTCGAATGAATATGGACAAGGGCTGGGAGGTGGCTACAACAGCCACCATACATTCATTAGTGGGAGCATTCCCGCTGTTGGCTCTAAGGGCGTCAAAGGTGGCGATCCAAGAAGAATCCATGTTAGGAACGAGATGACAGTGTCGTATGAACCGGCTTGAGGGCACTCAACCAGGTTGCACATGATGCCTCACCGTCCATCCACTTTCTGGGACTGATTGTTGCCGAATACCCCTCGATCAGAGTTCATTGCGTCAACGTTTTAATACAATTCATTGTGGAATGATTCTATCAGGAGAGAATAAATGTCAAATTCAATCACTTTGCAAGAGATGTCCTGGCCGCTCGCACCTCTGGCGAGTCAAGCTCCTCCAACGTACTGTCCCAAAGACGGTCCATGTACTCTCTACCTTCCTCAGTATACATGAATTTGTTGAATCTGTGTGGTCAAGCATTGTTAGTAAATTGCTGTATGTGGCTGGCTAGGGAAAGCAGTGAACGTACGGACTGATCTCCCAGTCGCTGATGAAACTCCCATGACTTTCTTTACCTCTAGCGACCGCAGCATCAAAATACCTCCACGCTGCATTGTTCACAGTTGTGCCGAGCAATCTGGTCAATGGCCATGTGAGCGCTCTCACCAGGACCGGCATCTTACGAAAGAAGCCGGTACCCGGCGTGAATGTCGGGTCCACGACGTTGACAATCGTGTCGTCTGCATCGACAATGGTGCTCAGCTGGTGGGTGAGCATCAGCACCATTCCCTTGGTGTCATCGTAGCGCTTCTTTGCGATCGTGGCGTTCCATCCTTCTTTCTTGTCAAACGACGGCATCAGGGGTTCTTCATTTCGTTGGACGTATTCGGCGATCAGCGCTGCTCCTGATGCCACCTGGACGAGATGGCCGGGGCTGTCTCCAGACTTGTTCGTTTTCAATATGGGGAGAATGAGCAAAGACAGCAAAGCGGTTGAGAGATAGTTCACTTGGAACATCTCCTCATGTCCCGTTTCTCGATTTGTCTCGAATGCCACGTTCATGATGCCGGCTCCAAGGATCGCGATGTCGAGCCTGGGAAGTTGAGAGCAGTCCCGGGCGAATTGCTTGATTGAGTCATACGAATTCATGTCGAGGTGCCAAACTTCGATCTTGGCCTTGGGGAACGCTTTTCTGAGAGGTGCGGCAGCTTCTTCACCACGCGCCTTTGACCTCGAGGCAAGGATTAGGTGAGACAGCTTTTGGGATAGCATGATCCGAGCGCATTCGAGCCCTATCCCAGCGTTGCCTCCCGTGATGACGGCGGTGCGGCCAGCGACTGAGTGGCCTCCAAGGGTTGGCTTTTTGTTGGGCCATAGCTGGTGCTTGGTGAAGACGCTGAGGAGGGTGTCGTTGCGAGGAGGAAGAGAGAACGAGCCTTGAGTGGGATTGAGCTTAGACATGTCGATATGGAGTCGCTTGTGGTGTAAGCAGAGGCAAATGCAATGCAATCGGGGTCATGCGTTGTGAGTAGGACACGCGAGTCTATTGATCTCCAGACGCCATTGGGACGCTTGCTTCAGCCTTTGCCAGCTATTTATATGCTTCATTCTTCACCAGAACAATGTCCTTCTCTGCGCCATGTCTCAGCAGTGTTTCTCAGCAAAAGCAGCCGCCAGTCCGAAAATGGAAGTCAATGTGGTCGACTTGAAGCCGTGTTTATTAGCGCGCATCGCCAGCTCCTCGTATCTCGCACCAGGTAAAAGATACGCACCATTCAATTGTGAGCCTGCCCATACCAGATGCTCTGGGTTCCGTTGCTCTGCGGACATTTGCCTTTCAGAAAGCCGTCATGCGGACTTTGAGGCTTGCGGAGAAATAGACAGGGCGTCTTTATACGTGTGTGTAGGGCCCCATGCGCCGAGCGCATCCAAACCAGATCGTTGCCCAAAAAGAGCAATGGCAATATCCAGCATGTCGAGCCTGGTCTTTGTCACGACTAATGGGACTGCTCAAGTCCCTATCTCGCAGCGAGGACTCATACGCAGCCATTGCATGAGAGAAAAGAACAAGCAGCCACAGTCACGGCGGTCTAAACGCGAAGCGCGACGCTTACAGGCCGCAGCAGCCAAGGAGAACGAGAAGGCTCCAAGCACAGGATCAACACCGACATCACTATCAGTTGCGAACAAGTCGAAGCAGGGTGGCGCCAATGAACGTCTCGCCGTTGCCCGAACCCGTGTGCCTCCAGCTCCCCCGTCAGACTGGGCCTTGATCAAGCTCCCCGTCGAGTTGGACCGCACATCGCAGAAGCTGTTCCATCGATGTAAGTCGCCCTTACGGAGACACACTTGGGTCCCCATGACTGACAGTAGTGATTTGCACCTCTAGACTTCGCATGTAACCCCATCCGCGATCCAGTCTTCCCATTCAAGCTCTTCGGGATCCAGGTAGATGTCCATACAGATGACCTATGCCTGTCTTCGCCCTTTACCTACGATGAGATGGTCTACCGTGCCATGGATCTGATGGTGTCCTCGTCCAATGACTTGATCTACGGATGTGGAGTAACGAATCGAACCCGTCGCAAGCTTGCAGGCCTGCTGCCAATGCTGAACAGACGGCTAGTGCAGCCTGATGGTCAACAAGGGAGAATGACGCTCTACGTTGTGGGCATCTTGGCGTCTATAGCCACCCTGTTTGCCGACTATACCTCTGCTAGCGTGCATGCAAAGGGCATCTCTGAGATCATCCGACTGCGAGGGAGCTCCAAAGCCGATCGTACCGATCTGATGCTTGGTCTTGTGTTAGATAGGTAGGTTCTGCATGACTTTCCAGCAAATGTCTAGACACACAAAGTGGCTGACCTTGCGATCAGACTGAGCTTCTCTAGCAGTCTTTTGACTGACAAGTGGACTCCTCTGCACGCTGATATAGTTCAAGAAGGCCCCCAGTTTCCAGAAGAAGTAACCTTTCGGTACGAAGTCCAAGGCATGGTACCATCCGACTGCGTGCCGGACTCGAGGCTTGCGTTGGTCTTCTATACCCTCCAATGCACAACAATACTTCTGGACACCCATGATTTTGGCGCGCCACGCATCAATGGCGCCCGCCTCTACGAAGCCCTGGGCTTTGTTCAATCAGAGCTCCTAAGACTCAAAGGGAGGCTTGCAGACAGCCTATCGGACTGCATACGGCTCGGCCTAATGGCATTTCTTGCGACGACTTTCCGAGTTCCAGGTCAGTATGAGCATCCATGCTGCGCGAGTCTGGCAGAACCCCTCCTAGGAGCCTGCGTCGCGAATGGTAAAGGCCTCGCAAGACTGCCCAAGGCATTGCGAACCTGGCTCCTGCTGGTTGGAGCCATGACAGCTGGGGCAGTGGGTAACGATCGTGTACGACTGGCATGGAGGGATCTATTGTCAGCGAATCGCGATTCGTGGGACGTGATGCGCCAGGATGCAAAGAAAGTCATGTGGGTTGATGTGATGCATGATGCCTTGGGGAAGAACGCTTTTGATGCTCTCGGCATCAACGAATGATCGTAATGGATGGATGAAGAGCACTACCTTCAGGACACTTCTTGACACAGGCTGTGAATACATGGCATGTGTTGAACACAACTTCCTTAGGTTACTATGCCGCTACTGTGGTGTACGGTTTACTGCGATTGAAGTTAATCACTGACTCGCCGTCCATGTCTCGGGTGGTGCTGTATACTCTGCCCATGCGTGTGAAGTGAGGGAACAAACGGCCAGTTAAGCAGATCGTCTCGGTTTGCCATGCCCTGGTCACTGTCCAGACGGCAACACTCTATTTGATGACGAAGATCAATCGATGAATAGTGAAGGGCATGTGTACGACTCGAGAGTCCCTGTCAGCACTCAGTGTCCAGCAGGCGCCATGTAACGCTGCGCAGGCATCAATACGACAGGGCGATAGCAGCCCCTTTTCCTTATCCCTGGACGCACGCGACAAGGTTAGCATGCTGACATGTCCATCAACAATAATGAGATCGAAACCAAGATTCATGTGACAGATATATGCAGATGGGAGTATATGCGGACACTGCTGTAATAATACGGCGGACATCAGATTATGCGCATAACAAGACTGGCTCAGTACCACGGATTGATCCGTTGTCGATCAATCACTCCCGTCCTTGCTGATCGGGCACATCTGGAGCCGAGAGTGCCCCAAGTGATGGCAGTCTGGGACGAACCATCCTGAGATGCGATGACTGCCTGACTGGTGGCCGAAGCGAACGGGGTCAGATTGAGTTTTTCTGTTCCTGCAGCCGCCGCGGTGGGCTCTCGCACTGGTCAAAGTTAGTTGTGAGGATGCCTGGGACAGCCTCTGGTGCTGGCCCACTCGGCGCCTGGCTTCCACTGCATGTTCCTTGGAAGCTTCCCCTGAATCGTGCTGACAGCGTCGTGTGCCTGGCGCCGGCAGTAGGAAGAGTGACCTCCCCCACAGTGTCTACCACCACCGAAACCCGGGTACCTCGTCCCTCATCCCGACCCGTGTCTCTCAACGGGGTGTTGGCCCACTCCGTTGCGGGTGCCGTCGACCACTAAACGTTAGCGCTGTCTTGACGCTTTTTCTGCGCCAACGGTCCACTGCCAATGGATCATTGAACTTGGTCAATGGAATGCGCCAGGTTCCAGGAACAAAAGCACAAAGCCATTTTCCTCTCGCCATCACCACCACCGCAATTCTACGCCTTGCTCCTCGACGGCGCATCCTGGTCAGGGCGCCTAACATAATTTTCCTCGATTGCACCTTGCTACTGTCCTTGATCGAGTCCTCCTCTGCTCTAGATCGAGCCTCTACTTCCCCCAAACCACCACAAGTTGAACCCCGTACATACATACATACATACATACCTACGCGACGACTCGATCCTTCCAAGACCCTCGCCCGATACTGGCCAAGTCTGCACTTGCCCGACATCTGTAGACATACTTCCCGACATTGAGCCTCGATTCGACCAAAGAACTTTCCACACAGCTCTGCGCCAGACCGACTTGATGTCTTCACAGTCCTTGAGTGTGACCAGGTTGTGAGCTGTGCAGAGCGAGATCCTCAAGGACACGCAAAGCCACGGACGTCCTCTACCCACGCCAAACATCACAGCCTGGCCATCACGTAGCAATACCTCGAGATCATGGCTACGCGAACCATGTATGCCCATGAGGGCGACCTCAAACATGGCTCTGTCGATTCCATGGCCTACCCTCCACAGCCTGGATCACCAACCTTGACGAACCCCGACATGATCCTTCCCGATTACGATCGAGCCGACTCGCCTGATGATATCCAACAAACAGACATGCTACTGTGGAACAACCAGCCAAGCGCGACCCTTCGAAATCACATGCTTCCTCCAGAGAGCTTTGTCGCTGGACCAATGACGCCTACGACCCCAATCATCTACGGAAACGGCACAATGCTTTCCGACATTGGCGAGGTGACAGAAGTTGAGAGTAATGCGGGAGGCAACGGCGTGAGGCGCACATCTTCGCGCTACTCGACTCAAAGCGTCGAAGACATGACAGTTCGTTCACCACCGACCATGGGCACGTCAATGGCTCAGCGACTTCCCCAGAAGACTGTCCGCGAGCGGCGCTCCTCGATCGAGTCGACAAGCACCATCAGGAGTAACGGCAACGCGCCATTCGCGGACTTCGATGATGCCGTCAGCGTTGATGACAGCAACTTTCAAGGAGACGACGAGGAGAGCATGGCCTCCTCCTGGGTCGACGATAACCCAATCCAGGGCCATGTAGCAGTTCAGCAGCCCGTGGTGCAAAGAGCGGCGGAGGAGACGTATTCTACGAATTCGCTGAGCCAAAGAGCCGAACAGATCCTTGCCAACGCTAAAAGAAGGCTTACTGTAAGTGCACGCATCTTACCTTTGCCTAACGCAATGCCTAGCTAACACTCAATGTCAAGACTATGGAAGGCAACTTGACGCGGGCAAGGAGCTCATTGTCACAGAGTTCCATGTCTAATGGCTCGACACCCTCGCCGCCTTTGACACGGCCCCGAACAGCCCTGCACGAAGCAGTGACTTCCCCTGTTGCGTCTCGACATGTTCGGAATAAGAGCGATGACGGTCTTCACGCAGCCATCAACCCTACCTCGTTCCCTCAGAGGTCTGCCAGCGCACTCGGTGCTGCAGGAGGCTACCGAAAACCGTCCTCGGCAAAACCTGGAGATGTTTCGGGTGCGGGTGTGTTTCGTGGTAACCACCTGGTATCACATTATCCCCTCGACACCGCATTAGAGCCTCTCAGTGAGGATGACGATGGCTCTGTTGCAGACAGCGCTCGAGACAGCGGACAGTACAGTAGCTCCGCAACACCAACGTTTGGCAGCTTCTCGGACAAACATCTCACACGATCCGCTTCAGCGGCGCAAATGAGGGAAATACAAGATCAGATGCAAGGGCTCAAGGGCAAAATCTCAACGCTGAAAGAGCAAGCACGTGCAGACAGCCTCAAGCGTCGAAGCTTGCAAAGCCTGCGAACTCCTAGTCCCTTCACGCATGCAAGATGGGATCATGGTTTTGGGGGCGCAAGCGGCGCGAATGATAGTGAACCTCCCTCTCCAGCTTTAATTGAGGCCGAGGATGGGGAGAGTACTCCGACTGAGACTGTGGCACCAAAACTTCCGCTCCCTGATACTAAACAGGTTACGGAGACAGCAGCGGTACAGGTCAAGGAGGATGATACAGTAGCGCGGGACGCAAGCTATCCTGCGCCAGAGGAAGTGGGCAAAGCTCTCAGCCCGGATTTCGAAGAACATTCTCCTCACGAACAAGAAGATTCGGTCATTGCGAAGCAGAAGGAAGAAATCGTGGAAGACGATGTTCAGAACGATAGTGGAGAAGGCGGTTCTGGTAGAGCCGACAGCCAAACACTTCCTGATGGAAAGGAAGCAGACAGTGATGTCTCTGAGCCAGAGAGGGGAGGCAGCCCCTCAGACTACGACAGCGATGCAGGCGACTCTCTGTACCACGACAGCTTCCAACACCCCGTATCGCACGAAGATCGTGAAGATGCGTTCGACTATGAGCATTTCTTTCTTCACTCAGCAATGGGCAACCTCCGACACACTAGACGAGGGAGTACCAGCAGCACAGAGTCAAACGAATCTATCGAAACGGCCCGTGGCCCTGATCGTCGGTCTAGTATTGACACGACAGCCTCTGCCGAATCATTCCGAACTGCGGATGAAGGACGAGCCAGCCGGTCATCGATCTCACAGGATGAGACTCCTCGTGCTTCCGAGTTCGGCCAAAGAGGTGTATCACATCGTGCACAGCACAGCGCGTATAGTGGCTTCAGATTCGGCAGCGACAGTGCCGAGCGGCCAGACAACCGGCCACGCACAAACTCAGTTATCCATCGCCCTGTCAGCGCTGCACCCGGTGCCTCGATGCATCGACCCTCGGTCTCATCCTTTGAATCCACTGGCACGACACGCAGCTTTCCCCTCGTCAATAAGACAAAGCTCAACGGCGGTGTGCTAACCCCGGGTGCATCACCAGACCAATCCAGCAAACAGACGCCTGAACCATTCCCGTTATCAGATACGCCTTTACTTCGAAGCTCAGCATTCCCCAGCGCGGTCTCGATGCTAGCGAAGGAGGATCGGGCACTGGTTGAAGGCTTGATTGCAGGGCTAGGCCAGTGTGTGCTCAAGCTGAGTGAGAATTCGAGGGCGAGCACAGAGGGGCGTCTCAACTTGAGACGTCTCGAAGCGGCACGGCGCATCCTCGAAGGCTTGGACGAGGTGTGACCAAGCCACCCGACAAAGGCACCTTACTTTATGGGTTGCCTAAATTTATGAACCACTTTGATGAACACATTGTTGTTTGGCAGTCTACTGGAACTGATGAAGCGGGCAAGTCATTTTGATTTGTCACACTGGGAGTTTGACGTCGCCATGGGGCAAAGGAAAAGCAGGCTTCCAAGTGAATATTGTTGAGGCGGAACTTTCTGCTGTACTTATGACGCCCGATACCCTTCATGTACTTATGCACTATGGCTTTCACATGTGCTTTTTCTTACTATATATCTTACTATTTAACCTATATGAAGATACTTACTTGGGTTTTGCTCATCGTTGAATTGGGTGCCCAGATGGTCACGCATCATATGCATTACTGCTTTCAACGAAAAGCTGCACTTCACCGGCCACATTCAGTGAAAGCCACGGGATCTCCTATAGTTGGAGTAAGGGGGCTTGAATACTTCACAGCAGCGTGCCCTGGTGCAAATGACATGTGGACAGCATGTGTAGCCGAGTCCCTTTCATCGCACACATAATCGTGCAGTGACCCACCGAAACCCTCCCACGGACCTACATGTCGCTTCTACGAGACCACCTGGCCTCGCGTCCTTCTTTGTCTCTTCCACCAACGGTCATTCTTCAAAGACGCGTCCTTTTCGACAATTCCTTGCGCGCAATCTACATCATCGACACGAATCGTCTTGCCGATACTATACAACATAGCACAAGACCGACTCCGCCAATATGGACGCGTCTATAGCCAGCACCGTCCTCCATTCCCTCCTCCCACCAGAGGTCGCCGCCTTCATCCACAAGAACTTCCTCGACTCCCGATCACCCTTTCAAATTGTTCTCTCCCAGCTGCTCCTCCAACTCCGCCGCGCAACCGCCCTCCTTACTCCTCTCCTCGACCGTCTCCTCGCACAAGTCGGCGTCGATCTCTCAGGCGCTAACATCGCCGGCGTCGTCGCTGCTGCTGCGCTGGTGATCAGTGTCCTCGCTGTCCTCGACTATGTGCGCCGCATGATCCTTTGGTGGACGAGGTTTACGTTCAGGATCGTGTTTTGGGCGGCTGTTGTCGGCGTTGCTGCTTTGGTCTGGGAGAGGGGGTTGATGGAGAGCGCGAAGGACGCTGCTGTGCTGGGGGGCAAGGTCGTTGGATATGCGGCTGGGGTGAAGGATGTTTGGATGGCGGAGTATGAGCGGTATGAGCAGCAGCAACAGCAGCATACGATGATGGGCGGGCGGGGTCGAAGCTCGGGGAGGTAGAGCTGCTGTTGGAGCAAGCATTCTGCGATAACGAAGCCAAGCAATGCGAGAGCATCGATTTCGAAGCACGACATATATCATTCAGTCTATCTTTATCCCGTCGAAATCCATATCCCGAGAACGCCAACGCTATGCACAAAATCAAAACCACATTCCCCTTAGGCGGGCTCGGACTCCCACATTTATTCCTGTTCCTGTTCCTCGAAATCATCATCGTGGGGTTCTTTGGGATCCTGAGCCTCATGATACTGGATGCAATCATCAACATAGCTGAGGATCGCGCCGACGCTATCCTCATCGGTCACGTCCAGCCGCAGGTAGTTGATCATGCTGAAGCTCTCGATCAGCCCTGCAACCGCACGGTTCAGTCTCCTGAAGCTCGCTCCCTTCATAACCTGTTCCTTGTCGTCTACCGGCCGTGACTCGTCGTCTTCTCCTGCCGGCCCTTCGGTGATGCGGCGTGAGCGCTCGATGGGGTCATCTTCGAGAAGAGCAACGTCAGGAGTGAGGAAGCGCTTCATATCCTTCTTTTTCACTTGTCCTTTGACAAGATCCATCTTTGAGAGGACGTTGATGTGGGGGACTTCGAGCATGAGCATCGCGCTCATCGCGCTAAGAGTACCAGCGAAAAATTTGGCACGGTCGACGACGAAGGTGGCCTCGAGGAGGTATACGGCAGCCATACGGATGTCGAGAGCTCCAGGCTGGGAGAGGAAGCGCATGAGGGTGGGAAGGATGGGAATATGGGTATACAGCTCGATTTGACCGGGCATGTCGAAGATGATGAGGTACTCCTCTGTGAGGGAATCGAGAGCTTCGGTCAGCCAGTCGAGGTTCTCCATGAGGAACTCGAAGCAGTAGATGAGGCCACCATTGGGTCCCAGACCGGCTTCCTCCATGGCATCGTGGAGTGAGATGAGCTCCTTGATGTCGAGATCGGGGGTGTGCTCGAAGGACTCGGCGGCTGGGTCGAGGTTGACGTAGAAGGCGGAGCGGCGGTTCAGCTGCAGGTGGGTGATGAGGGCAGCGCAGAAGGTGGACTTGAAGGAGAGCAGTCTGTTAGCTTGAGGAACTGTGAATTCCACACATCATTCATACGCCACCAGGCATGCTTCCCCGATGTGATGATTAGAAGAGTCGAGATATTCGCACCTTGCCTGCGCCAGCAGGGCCCATGACCATGACGCCGAATTTGCTGCTCATGATGACGACAGCTCAGCCAGTGAGCAATATCCGACCAGAGGAATGCTTGAAGTATGCGGCAACTCGGTCTGATGTCGTCGAGGCTCAAGTCAACAGCTTCGAAATATTTGGGAACAAGTGACGAACGAAGCTTCACGATGCAAAGATGAAGGTGGGGGCCCCGCATGCGTCACTGAAACGCTGAAAAGTGCAGGGTAGTTATTCGGCACTTTTTGCTGGACTTCGGTCTTTCGCCTGGAAATCTTTTTTTCTGGGAGACGAGGGGAGGGCGTATTCGTATCTCTTGTCGGTCCCCGACAACCGAAGGCCGTTTTTTTTTTTGGGCTGTCGCTCCAAGTGGGGGACGGGCGGAAGGCCATAGCCACGTTTCTGCAGGAGGGTCAGGGACTGGAGGGGTTCATGATGGATAGTGTCGGTGTTCATTGTTCACTTCATTTCAATCATTATGTGGCTCGTCGCGGCTGGGACGCGGATGCTAAGATGTCGCTCGTCTTGTAATGAGTCTGGACTGGGTCAGAACTCGCGTATAGAGGCATGCTCTGCGACTGAAAGTGACTTCCTGACGCCATACGGGCAATCTCAACACTCGCAAAGTGAAAGCTGTGGCTGCCCATTGCGTTAGAGAGCGACTTAGCACGCCATGCACAGGTACACTATAGGCTAAGTAGCGACTATCAGCTACGGACCCCACTCTTGTCCCGCATCATGCTACCCTGTCGCTGTCGCAATCGACGCCAACGCAGCCACCAGCAAATCATGGCGCTGAATTTTCATCCGCCGTGCCCCTCTACGGCAGCCTTTCCAGTCAGTCAGGATTCTTCCTCCCAGGTTTTCAGTGGGATTCCGTCAACCGGAGCCTGGGCTGCCCCTCGTTTTGTTGCGTGCCCCTCACCTGGCAGTGACTTCGGGACATAGACTCGGCCACCGCCATTCGTGTTCGCCAGCCACTACGGTCACTGTTGGTGGTGGTAACTGACGCTGTCGCTCAGGTACCATCAAAAAGTGAGAAAAACCTCTCCGCCTTTCCTGCCAGCCTTCTTTTTCCCTCTCTCTTCCACTTCCTCTCTACATCTCCCCATCCTCTTTATCACTTCCTCTCCATTTGGTAAGTCTCAATTGCTCCCTCGAAAACAGACCCCGAGTCTTTCTCAGCCTGCTTCCTTGATTGGTTTTGCTGACTTACTTTGTTCCAGTGCCATATACCACCTCTTGCGCAACATCTTCCAGCGCTTGGCCATTATCCCTCTTCCTCGTCTCTACTTCCTCCGAACCCCCTAATCCCTTCACACATCATTCACAATGGCTACCAACGGTACCAACGGCATCAAGCAATCCCCTGAGGGCACCTTCCTCTTCACCGTAAGCCTCAACATGTCCCCCTGCGCCATCTCGGCTACCCCCTGAATTTCCGTTGCTAACCGGAGTTTGCTTTGTACAGTCCGAGTCTGTCGGCGAGGGTCACCCCGATAAGATTGCTGATCAGGTCTCCGATGCTATCCTTGATGCCTGCCTTGCTGAGGACCCCCTTTCCAAGGTTGCTTGCGAGACTGCCACCAAGACCGGTATGATCATGGTCTTTGGCGAGATCACCACCAAGGCCAGACTAGACTACCAGAAGATCGTCCGTGACGCCGTCAAGGACATTGGCTACGATGACTCCGAGAAGGGTTTCGACTACAAGACCCTCAACCTCCTTGTCGCCATTGAGCAGCAGTCTCCCGATATCGCTCAGGGTCTCCACTACGAGGAGGCTCTCGAGAAGCTCGGTGCTGGTGACCAGGGTATCATGTTCGGCTATGCCACCGACGAGACCCCTGAGCTTTTCCCCCTCACCCTCCTCTTCGCCCACAAGCTCAACGCTGCCATGTCCGCTGCCCGTCGCGATGGCTCCCTCCCCTGGTTGAGGCCCGACACCAAGACCCAGGTCACCATCGAGTACAAGCACGATGGCGGTGCCGTCATTCCCCAGCGCGTCCACACCGTTGTCATCTCCGCCCAGCACTCTGCCGATATCTCTACCGAGGAGCTGCGCAAGGAGCTCAAGGAGAAGATCATCAAGAAGGTCATCCCCGCCAAGTACCTCGACGACAACACCATCTACCACGTAAGTTGCTCAGATCACCGCTTCATCAGACTTGACAGGTTCTAACCTATCACCAGATCCAACCCTCTGGCCTCTTCATCATCGGTGGCCCTCAGGGTGACGCCGGTCTGACTGGTCGCAAGATCATCGTCGACACCTACGGTGGCTGGGGTGCCCACGGTGGTGGTGCTTTCTCCGGCAAGGATTTCTCCAAGGTCGATCGTTCCGCTGCCTACGTTGCTCGCTGGATCGCCAAGTCTCTGGTCAACGCTGGTCTCGCTCGTCGCGCCCTTGTCCAGCTCTCCTACGCCATTGGTGTTGCTGAGCCCCTCTCCATCCACGTCGACACCTACGGCACCTCCGACAAGACCTCCGAGCAGCTCGTCGAGATCATCCGCAGCAACTTCGACCTCCGCCCTGGTGTCATTGTCCGCGAGCTGAACCTCGACCGCCCCATCTACCTCCAGACCGCCAAGAACGGTCACTTCGGTACCAACCAGAGCTTCACCTGGGAGCAGCCCAAGGAGCTCAAGTTCTAAGCTTGCCATCTTTGATAGCAGGCTAGGCCGATGGCCATGATTTTTCACTCCATCTTTGGATCATACAAAGAGTCTTCAACAGCTCTTTTTCTTCAGCGACACGAGATCTAACGTAAATGGCTTCTTCATGTATTCAGCTTGTCACAAAAGGCACTGACACGGCGTACGGGTTCTCAACGAAACCAGGATCTCCCCCACCGGGACGTGGGCACGAGTGGTTTCCTTTTTTATTACCATTTATTTCTTTATACACTGTTCACATCAATGCAACCTTTCTTCTTCCCAGCTTGGTCTCGATTTCGGCTACCCTACCAGGACCGGTCGAGGCGGATGCGGCAAACACGGACTACCTTCCCGTCCGAATGAGAATACTAGGATAAAATGGACTCAAGAGGCGTCTTTCAACAAAGACCAAGACAGGCACACCGTGGCAGGTCTGGCCTTCAGGGGCGAACCGCTACAAGTGTCCATGGTGTGGGGGAACAGAAATGACAGGAAGACGAACGGCGCCACAGATGCCCTTTCGTCTCTTCCTCTTCTGTTCGTGATGACTTCTACAGGCGAATGGCAAAGCGCGATGCATAATCACTGGCGTTCAGACAGGAGATACCAAAAGAATTTCAACATCTTTTTCTTCCTCCTAACCCCGGAAGGGCATCAGCTTTGGGAGCTGGCCGGGGAAGGATCGAGCGAGGGAACGACGGCGAATAGTGTCGCATCGCAGGTTTCTGAAGCTTTGTCAGCTATGGGCTGGCGGCAAGGGACGATACGATACAAGCTTAGACATTCACTCAATAAAACAAAAGGACGTTTCCCTCACTGACTTCGCGCCACCTGATTCCCGATCTTCGTGAGATGAAGAGCTGCCGGGTCCGAAGTCGGACACTTGGCTACAACAATACTAAATGGATGAGACATGAAACGGAGGTTTGATGATAGATGTTTGTCATTGCGGTGAAAGAGGATGCTTCCTTCCGCGTCACTCCACCGCCACCGCCAAGAAGCACAAGCAAGGGTGTCTTCGGCGTCTATTCAAACGGATATCTACGATTGTCATCATGAACATCAGCTGTGGAGGCTGGCATGCTATTCACACCTCGCTATTCTCCCTCGTGGGTCTTTGACACCAGCGTGCCGAGCCTGTTTCTTCATTCCAGATGCCAACAGATATGACGACGATCCAACAAGCAGGCGTGAAGGAGCTGGGGCAGATCTGGGCTTCAAATTGAATCAATGGATGTGGCTTTTCACAAACCCCTTTGTGTTTCTCGTGACCGCTACTTCCACCGATGAGATTGTTCTGTGCTATTCATCTGAAGTCACGCGGATTGTCGGTTTTGAAACAATGTCACTGAATGACGTACTTGCAATGTTGGACGAAACGGTTGTCCATGGTCCCTCGTCGCAGCATCGATAAAGTCCCTCGTATTGTCAAAGGGCTTTGCTTGGCAATTCTGTACGAGATATGCTGTTGGCCGGGCGCTTGCATGATGTGAGATCCACGTGAGAGGGTTTTGTTTGCTCAGAGAAGGACGTGAATGGGCAATCCTGCAGTAGACTAAGGTCACGAGGTCTCCTATCAAGAGTCCGAAACAAAAAATATTCATTCTTTGGCGGGTGGTGAAAACGTCGCCAGCAGAGTAAGAGAGTCGGTGAGCCACTCGGTATGGCACAACTCTCACCATGCTAGAACGCCCGCATAAGGCAAACGATCCCGCGCCTTTCACAAGAGCCTCACGATGACTGTCTTATCAAGTTACCAATCTCAATAGTCCTCTCTTATCACCGATTCAGGCAGAAGCCCGAAGAAAGCAATCAAGTCATCAGCCTCGCCTTTCGGAGATTGGCCAGGAGGCGCCGATGAAGATTCTCCTCCCTGGACGCGGCGCTTCTCGGGACAGACAATACTTGAGGCTGTGGCACTGTTCAATGGGATCATCAATGCTTCACCTCCTATTCAGAAAACACCGAATAGGAAATGGAGGGTGTGTATATGAGGTTGGGAGGGTGTGATGTGGCTTGAAGGGGTCGGGTGCGTGCACAGTGGTTTGTTTTCGCATTTCCGCGGCCACCGCGCGAATGCAATTGCAGCCACACTGTAGGATCGAAACAAGCGATTAGACGGAAGTTCCGGCGTGACGGAGGCTTTAGAGTTTGTATCTGAGACGGGTTGATTATGTTGCTTTTGGGAGGGGAGCTGAAGCGCGTATGCCGAGTTGGGGAGTCGATGACAAGGATCTGAGTGTTGCCACGCGCGAGCCCGTGAGCCGGCGGCCGTTCTGTCGGGATCTGGTTGTTGGAGATTTGCGTCTGTTGGCTGTGTTAATGATCAGGGAACGAGTGTTTCCTCAAGTTTGAGCGCTGTTCTCATTGTTTTCCAGCGAACGCTGTGATCGAGACTTATCAAGGCCAGGCTGGCATGCGGGTATCCCTCGAAGGCTTCTGACAGCCTGATGACATCTCTAAGCGAGACAAATGAGTACGTAACTCCACATCTCGGGCTCACATCAATTCGGCCGACAAGTTGCAGGAAGCCATACGCCTCCAGTGGCCATGCTGCGCCTCATGACTAGCTCAAGCCATGTCCTGCGCGGTCGATGCCCACGGAGGCGTTGGCTAAGTGTGGAATTCACGTTTGCTAGGGCAGAGAAAGTGTGTATGGTCGCTTGCAGGCCAGTCTAAGGCCAATGCGGCCTGATGGAGCGGAAATATGACACGTCTCTGCACGCTTCATGGGCTCGGGTGATGGGTCCGATGACCGTTGAACCCCGGACTGTTCCCTGGGTCGAACGGGTCCTTTAGCTCCTTTCAACCTATGCTTGGAGATCATGTTTGAGCGTTTGGAGGAGATCTATAGAAATAGAAGCAGATCACAGCATCATTGCCGCTTTCTGGCAGGTCCCGAGAAGCTGGTAGAGGAGGCATACGGGAAGCCGGGAAGAACGGGGATGGCTCGATCCAGGCAGTCGGTGCAGCTTCCAGAGGCATGGTCAAAGGGAAGGGCTTTCTCGGTTGGGGATCAGGACCAGAGTCAGATACGGCACGATGGATCGAGGAGAGGATCGTGCGTTTGAGTTGTGAAGTCGGTTGGGCGCATTGGTGGAAGGATTAAGGGGCGAGTCGAGGAAGGGGGGGTGTTGTGGCTGCGACTGAGACGGGGGGATACACAGTGTCAGAGCGAGTTCTTGCTTAGTCGGCCAATAGTGTTTGCTCGTACACGAGTCAAAACAGTGTCAATAGGCATGCCGAGAGCAAGCAAGATCAGAGAGAGACACACACACGGAGAGAGTCAAAAAGAGAGAGAGAGAGAGAGAGAGAGAGAAGGAGGCGAGATGAAGCGTGGGAAGCAGGAGGGAAGCGAGAGCGAGCGACGAGGTTGGGCGACTGGGGTGGGGCAGCTTCAGCGCGGCGCCGAGGCGGGGCCCCGACGGACGGGCGCTAAGCCGGATTCGGGGCTGAATAGGGAACGGCAGACGCCACAGGCCGACAACAATAGGAACTACCTCCCCCGTGGCGCTCCCGGCCGATGCTATTGTTCCGCCCTGTTTTTTTTTTCTTCTTCTTTCTTTTTCCTGCTGTACTGTACAGTTTTTGGTGTCAGACTGTGTGTGTCTGGTCTCTTTGCTTGTGCCGTCTCTGCTCTCGGCTACTGTCTCTGCCGCTGCTGCCGACGCAAGGTCTCACTCTGACCGGCACCTCTGGCTGAATGGCACCCACGTAGCACTGGAGAATGTGCCATTCACTAGGCTGCAGAAGCATTCGCCGGTTCTTTTTCATGCCCATTCATGCACTCAATGGGTCACAAACGTCTTTTCATACTGGCCCAAGTGGAACCGAACCCTCCACGCCTTGTGTGCCCCCCCCCACCCCCCCCCCATCATCCAAGCTAGGAACTCCGAATGAGGCCATAATGTTCAACTACAGTACTTGTGATTCAAGGCCCAAAGAAGAAACGTTAATATTCCCGGAGGCTCTTCCGCATGCCTTACTCGAGAATATTGAATATTGAGGCTTGGCTGGGATCCCAGCCAGCGAATGGTGACGCAGCCGAGACGAGGGTGGCTGGTCTTTTGGGCCGTTTCCGTGTCCGAGGTGTGACACGGATCCAGAAGCTCGAGCGTCTCGTTCGAGGCCATGGCTGAAGCGGCTCCAGGGAACAAGAGGAGTTAGATGTCCGTTGGTTTGGTTTGGGTTTGGTTTGGACGGGGCAGAGATGAAATCCGCGGCGAGATCTTGATTACCTCCCGCAGCAAGGGGGTGCGTGAACGTGCGAACCGTGCGTGTCGCGATGTGATAGGACCACGAAGACGGCATCCTACATGCAGCAAGTCACCTTATGCAGCATAGACTTCTGTGAAGGTCTTCGCGAGGGCGTCGGTGGGCGATACTCTGATCCTCCTCACTCAATCCAGAGATGAATGCTCAAGGGGGCACAACCATGGTTCAAAGCGACTCAACAGGCTCGGCGATGGCGAGGTCCGCTGTCAATACCTTCCTCAATGGCGAGTGACGTGAGCAGGCCCAAGAATAATGGAATCGGAAGTATGCACAAGGTGCCAGGAGCGCGGGGCGAATGCGAATGCGCACGCGCTCTCAATGGGGGAGGGGGGGTCTCGAGGGGAGAGACACACGGTCCCAGCTGGACTCGCCCCACCGCCGCTTACACGCACGCACGCACGCACACACACACATTATGGCCATTTCCAGATCCCATTCATCCAAACGATTCCACATTGAGAGGATTCACGCTCATGCACACACCCCTCAGGTAAAGACCCTTTGGCTTCTCGGCAGAGGCAGGCCACCACCCCTCCCCTGTGATGGACATGCACACGCGCACCCGGGTACCGTGGGACAGCGAGAATGCTACACAAACGAGAAGAAAAGGCGCAGAGCCTGCTGAGACATGTTTATCAGCAGGTTCACAAGTGAAAAAGAGTATATGAAGTCCGCTGGCACCATCTTGCATTCTTCTTTTTCCTGCCCGGACATCTCTCGTCTCCGTTCTTCCCCCGGTCGCACCCACAACCTGCGTCTTCCACTGCTCGGCCAGAACCCATCGTCAGGCGACACAGCCATTCTTTGTTTTCTGGTCCATCACATTTCTCAGATCTGTTCTTATTTTGGAAGATTCCTCTCCTACTCCAACCTGAGCCCAGTCCGGAAAGTCTTCCGCGCTAAGAGTCTCGCAACCACGCGGGCCTTGTTCACATACCGGTTCTTGGAACTAGGACCAAGCGAAGCCACCACCACAACCAGCCCTCGCCCTCCATCGGGCACAGCTTCAATTACCACATATACACACGTCTGAAACGATCATCATCATTCCAATTAGACTTTTGTTCCACTTCATATCCGCCGCTCCTCGCTTCTCAACTCAAACGCCGAAAACCTCTTCCGCCAATCCTTCTCTCTCGGAGGACACTCCGTCCGTGCATTCTCGTGAGACAGCGAGACAGTCTCTTGGGGTGGCGTGAAGCTCAACCCGATCCTACCATCCTTCGTGTCAAACCAGTCTGTCGGCGACAACACGTTCGGAGCCCGGGCCTTGCCCATTTTCTGCCGAGCCTGCTGGAGTGGTGCGCCAGTCCTGGACCTATTGTCTGATCCGATTCAGACTTTTATTTTGTCTTGCACTTGTGCCCTTTTTGTATTCCCGAGGAGTTTGTCTGCTTGTCAATTACCTTTGGGTATTCTTGGCTTGTCCTGGGGCATACGCTGAAGTTCATATATTCCTCGGGGTTCCCCTCCATCTTGGTGTCTAGGTCCCTGCTTCTGCTCCTCATTCACTTCAACACCCACCACTCTTCCATTATTTCTATCTTCTACCTTCAGCATACTCTGTTTTGGCATCATTTCATACTTCAACAGTCTTCAGCATCATCAACACCATCACAATGCTCGACACAACATCCACAGGTGCCTCAGATACCACCCTCGAGGCCCCCAAAGACAATCAGCCCAACCCCATCGCCTCTCCTCCTCCAGCCTACGCTCCTCCACCCACAAACACGGCTCCTCTCACCCTCCCCCAACTCACAGCCATGAGGATCCGTCGTGCGGAAGCACAAGCCGCCTACCTCCACAACACATCCACATCCGCATCCTCCTCTATCAACGTTCAGGTTGACCCCTGTGACGCGGAAAACTTTGTTGACGATGAAGAAGCACAAAGTCCCATCTGCCTACGTATCAACACATCCGTCAACATCACCCAGAGCAACAACATTGTCTGCCTGTCAGATACACCACCAGCAGAGCATGCCATAGCAATTGCCAATGCAGTGGTCAAAGCGATGCAAGAAAATAGCTCTGGAAACTGCGGGATTCCCATGATTGATGAGGATGGCCGTCCCCGACCCATCAAGATCGAGGTGGACGCAAGCATGCTTGTTGAAGGCTCCGGCAACGTCGTCGGCCGCCAGTCCGTCATCAACGAGTTTCTTCGTCAGCGTGGTCTCCGCCGCGCAAGACAGGCGACGGTAGAAGATGAGGAGCAGGATACGACTTCACCATCCAAGCGCAGACGTGTCAGCATCGCTGAATAGAGCTTCTGTTTGAGCCCTCCTTTCTACACTTATGTGCCCCATTCACCCGTGCTTTTGTATTTGGCTCAGGGCAATGGTGTGCTGGTCTCGATTTCGGAAGAGAAACAAGGTGTTCCAGGTTCCGGTCTTTGGAGTTCGGATGAACCATGTATTCTGGCATGGTAAGGGACTGGGGTGGAAACACACGGTGGGCTTGTCCCATGGTGGGATTTGGACGAGACCAAGAGATGTACGGCCTTTGGTAGCGAGTTAGGAGTTTCATGAGACGCGCTTTATTGTTTGTTTTAGTACCATGATCTCGTGAGCCACGCCGGTCGCCTTGAATCCTGTGTGCCAGTGATTGAAGCTGTCTGGTGGTGACCATCCAAGCACGGACTCCCATTTGAATCAGAACCCATGTCGTCGAGTTCGACACAAATTTCAAGGGTAACTCTCGTACACAGATATGGTTTTTGAAGTCCGAGTAAAACTCAGCAGTACATTTCTGGGCCGCAGTGGGTGTGCTGTCACTTACACCACACCCTCCTGGGCCCAGCCAAATGCGGCAACTGGCTTGCCCTCAAGCAACCCTCTCATCCACGACGACGTGCAAGCATCGCCAACCGCCTCAAACCTTGCGCCTAGATGCAATGTAATCACCACCTAATTTCGAGAGTTTGATGGTCGCAGCAGCTATTCCCGCGCGACTTCAGCATAGCCTCATGCACATCATCTCCAGACGAGCCCATGTCCAGCTGAAAAGGAGGGGCAAAGGCTGCCCCACGCAACGCCTAGACCCTTCATTCCGCTACCGTGGCTGGCGTGGATCTCGTTGACGCAACTTGCTCGAGCTTCCTTAGTGCTAAGCTTTCCTCTTTCTTCCGTCCGTCCAGTCCGTCTCCGCTCTTCGTCAGATTCCTTTCCTCCTTTTCTTCCTTCCAAGACCATCTGCAGCTTCCTGGTATTGCTGTCTGATCCTCAATTCATCTTCCAGTCTCCAAAAAGCAGGAACGAATCGACACTCTTTCAGCTCCTCCAAGCCATTGGACTTACCCCTCCCCCTCACCACAAGCTTCGCCCTCAGCTTCTCAGCCCATCGCCCACCATGGCCGACATCACTATCCGAAACCTGACCAAGAACCCCATTGAGCTCATCAATGTCCAGCGCTTCGAGGGAGAGAAGGTGGCCACTGGCAACACTCTCAGCAACATCACGGGAGCCATCTCTGGCTTCCTCAATGCCACCGAGCACTCGACCCACCAGCTCGTCGCTCGAGGTGACTCCCACGAAAAGAAGGATGTCTCGTTCAAGGTCGACCCCTTCAAGGCCACAAAGACCAATGTCCGCACTGCAGACGCTTCAGGCTCAGAGGTGGTCCGACTAACCTTCAAGACCGAGAACCACAAGTACGAGACCGATATTCCCAGCCCCTCCAAGAAGTCAGCCGTCATGAAGAAGCTCGACAACGGCCCCCATGATCTCACTGTCGTCTATGTTCCCACTGGCGCTCTGCTCGCTGTCTTCTCTTCCGCAAAGCTCAACGCCTGGATGAAGGAGCTTCATGACGACTGGCCGCTCACTGTACTCTCCATCCCCGGCACCCACAACTCCCCAACATGCTACACAGCTCTGCCCTCAGTGCGCTGCCAGTCCGTTGGTGTGCCAGAGCAGCTCGCCAATGGCGTTCGCTTCATGGACATCCGTGTCTCCGCTGAGCCCGACTCCGACGACCTGGCTCTTGTTCACAGTGCCTTCCCCATCTCACTCACAGGCACCAAGTACTTCCGGGATATGATGGAGGACGTCTACTCCTTCCTTGAGAAGAACAAGAGCGAGACTGTCATCCTGAGCCTCAAACGCGAAGGCACCGGCAAGGGCTCCGACGCCGACATGTGCAAGGCCCTCAAAAACAGCTACGTCAACAAGAAGAAGGATCGCTGGTGGGTTGACACCAACGTCCCCACCCTCGGCCAGGCTCGCGGCAAGGTCGTCCTCATGCGCCGTTTCGCAACCGACGACAAGAAGGGCTATGGTATCGATGCCCAGCACTGGCCCGACAACTGTGAGGACGGCAAGGTCGGCAAGGGCCATATCCGTGTCCAGGATTTCTACGAGATCACCGAAAGCCAGAACATCGAGAAGAAGATTGACTACAGCCGCGGCCAGCTTGAGCGCGCTGCCGAGCAGAACTTCCTCCTCAGTGGTATGGCGGCTGCGAAGCGTGACGATAAGAAGGATGAGGCGAAGACTGCTGCGCCGCCGTTCTTTGTTAACTTCCTCAGCGCCAGCAACTTCTTCAACGCAAGCTGCTGGCCCGAGAGGATCGCTGCGAAGGTCAACCCCGCTGTCGTTGAGTACCTGTGCACCCGCCACGGTGAGGATGGCAAGGGCCCTAAGAAGCTCAAGGTCGGTACAGCGGGTACAGGCATTGTCGTCACGGATTGGGTTGGTGCCAATGATGACTGGGATCTCGTGCGATGCATAGTAGGCATGAACGCGAGGCTTCAGTTGAAGAACTAGATGCTGCTTTGGCGAGGCAGGGTGCACACATACGACTCGTGACGAAACCGGACGAGGGCTCGGGCACAGTAAGGGATACGGGCTGCACTTGAACGATTATGAAAATTTTGGATAAGAACATATAATTGAATCTATGCTACCACTGAGAACCAGGGACGCATGCCCAAAGTCGTACAACATGCTGTGAACAAGCCCTATTCCACACTGTTAGCAGAAGCTCATGCAGGATAAGCAAAAACGCAAAGTGTATGTGTGAATGCCATATTCAGTTCTCCAAGGTGAATTGGTTATTATTCGTCATGATGAACTCAGCTAGAGCTAATAATGAAAGTCATCATAATGGCGGGGGTTGGTGTGATATAGTGAAGAAAAAGAACCAAGATCGGCGACTTACCAATGCAAAACAGCTTGAGTCAAGACGATGTGGTTTTGTCTGTACCTGAGAACGAGCATGTCAGTCTCGAGTTTCACAAGACGTCAATTGGTCAAGTGAGTTGATTTCTAGACTTCAGGTCAGTCATGCTGTCAAGTGGTATTCAGAATATGAGCCGAGCACGAACCTGCATATCAGAAGGTGCTTATTCTGTTCATATCCCAGTAACCCCGAAGGGTCATGGATCAAACAGTGTGAATACATATTTTTGGCATCTCATCATATGCAAAGTGCAATGTCGCGAAAAGCTGTCATAGTATTTACCTAGAGCACAAGCTGTCAGTCTACAGGTTTCACCCAAGAGCAATAACTGCCATGCCCTAATAGTAGCCGACAAGATAGAACCACAATCAGGTGACGAAGCATCATCAATAGCACCCGCCAAACGGCCGCCACGGGGATTGTACGTCCCCGCTGTCTAAGGACGACCGCCCAGCAGGGCTCGTTTATGTCCGCCCGTTCGTTCAAATCTTCCTCATGTTGTGGAATGTCGGCCGTTGGGCTTGGAGAGATGTATGCAGAAGATTCGTACCTATTCATGATTGCTGGTTAGCCATGAAGATCCCAAACAATGTTGTGAAATGTACAATGGTTGAGGTTTACTCCTGTCAGACAAGGCTGAAACTAAGTACAACAGAATCCACATTATGTATTAAGCATGAGGAATCCCTAAGGTGTCGTTTAAATCATCACACGGAGTGGGGGGATGTGGTGGTGCTCGCGAAGGAGAAAAATCGAACGAACCTTTTGAAAATCTGAGAAATCGTCGCACTGCCGAACACGAATGCTACGGTGAACCTTGTGAGATGTCAGCGATGCTCAATCAAAAGTGTCAAAGCAACAATGAGTCAGGAAGGGTCTCTCAGTGTAATTCTAGAGTATGTTTGGATCACCATGGTGTGGTAAGATTTGGATTGTTCGTGAAAAGTGATCATCATAGGAAGACATTAAGAAGGAAAACAATCCCTCAGTGCAAACGTACCTGATAGAGCTTCGACTGAAGCTCGCTACCCACCAATCTCTGGGGGATGCACTTGCATCTGTCCCAGAGCGGTGGTGCGATGTCGAGGAGTGAAGGTGAAGAGAGGAAAAGAAACGCGGAAGAACCGAAATTTTGAGGGAGCTTTTGGTGGACAGAAACGCTAAGCTATATCTGGATGACGACCCCATATGGGTGTGGCGTTGTGGCTGGAGCTCGACTTGATCCACTCCAGTTGGTGCATGTCGGTGGCGAATGCGTGCCCTGGATATAAGGCGTCCTGGGGCATCCAGACGTGACGCCTCCCCTCAATCTGATCACGGTATCTGCCATCCATTCTCTTGGACGGAAGCATCAACAAACTGTCAATATGGCATCCGTAGGGGCGATATGGGGTCCGGCGACCCTGCGTCTCCTCCGGGTCGCTGCAACAAAAGCATCCAAAGCGGTGCGTACGCAACTCGCCGGAGCTACCCGCCCACTACAAGGTGAAGTACAGCATGTGCGAAGCGGCTTCACCGGCAGACAGCCCATTCATCCTGTTGCTCTCTTGAGGCAACAGAGGCGCGGAGCTCGGTGGTTTTCCAATGTTTCTGCGCAAAACATCAACGCTGCAGTCCGACGTTTTATCAGTTCCGAGACTGGCAGTGCTGGCCCGCGCTTTGATCGCTCCAAGCTTCCCTCGTCAAACACTTCTCGAAGGGTCGCTCAGTTCTCTGGCCGCGCTCCATTCGCGAATGCCCTGCGCCCGAATCTGACTGGAGGTGCCTTGCCACGCTCGGCTGGTGGGTACAGTCTTGGTGGAGGTGCGCGATACTTCTCGCACTCGCCTGCTGCTCAGGCCCAGGTGGTGCAGAACGTCTCCCAGGCTGTTCGCGCTTTCTTCTTGTCCGGACAGAAGCTGCGCTATGACGGACTTGGCCCGCGAGGTCAGAAGCAGTATCGGGCTGTGTCGGCTCTCGAAGACGAGGCTATGAACAAACTCGGTGGCTTCGCAGCTTCGACTCCCGGCGCGTACATCGACTTCCAGTTGAGCCCCACCGTGACGGCTCTCACCCCCCTCGCTGCCGCAATCTCGTCTGCTTCTCAGACTTCAGGCTTCAAGGTCGAGGCTGCTGCTGCTAGCCTGAACACCGAGGGCCTCCTCGATATTCTCTCTGCCGACTTCGGCCGCGCACTGAAGGACCTCACTGCTGTCTTCGCTGATTTGCGGAGGCTTGCCGTGCTAGGAGATCTGCCTATAACCATGGAGAAGAAAGACACTCTTCGGATTCGTTTCCCAGGGATGGATGCCAGCACCATTGAGCGGCTGTGCGATGATATTGGAATCCAGCGTGGCATCGTTGGCGAGGACGCAGATTTCGAAGCGAGCACTGGCGTGCCCATGGCTCTACAATTCCCGTTCGCGCCGGACTCTAATGCGACCATCACCTCCCCGGGCGGCTCTGCGCGGTCGTTGGACAGCCATGAGTTCGACGTCGAGTCATCGCTGGAAGATGATTCCTTCATCCGTGAGGCTTTCGTGGACGAGGCGGAAGCAAATCCTTGGCTCTCTGAGCCTGAGGGCTATGAGAGCCGATCGCCATTGCCTAGCTCCATCGATCGCTGTTCGGACGATTTCGAGGGATTGGAGGGCATCTATCGATTCTTGGAAGAATGCGATCGTGCGCAAGGTCGATTAGGTTGAAGTCTTTGCGTGTGATCTGTCAGCATTTGGTTCCAGTAACACCACACTCTTTTGCGCAATCGCATACCGATAAGTGCGTACTTGCAATATTTCTTAGCGTCATGTAGTTTGAATTATACCCAAGCATGAAAATCACCTCGCTCTGCCGTGATTAATCAGGTCGCTGGACATAGCTTGGAGACCCATGGATTTTCTGCTTTGGTGCAACAGCCGGCGTGTCCAACACTGTGGTATTGGTGGCTAGATGTTGTAGAAGCATGCCAAAGGATATGAGAGCAGCACATGTGCGGTCGCAAGAAGGGGCAGGAGATGGGCAGGAAGGCATGGCTGGAGGACGGTGAAAGTAGCGATTGTCACGTCAGAGGCATGCAACCGGAAAGCCAATGGAGCTTGGTGCCGTCACAAGCTCGGTGAATTGTTTATCGATTAGCCTTCCAAGTGCTACCCTGCATTGACATTGAATAGACATATATTGGCGACGAGATAAGTATGGTTGTTCAGTGTTGTAGACGAACTCAATTGTGCCTCTACACTACCTACTGAGTATACATCATGTACAGAGTATGGGGTAATGCCGTCTCCATGAGCCGACCGAGGGCCAAGGGGATGGCTCGATGGCCTTGGAGACCAGCCTTGAGTAGAAACGTGATGAGCCGAAGGTGAGTTCCCCACCACACGTGCCTCGGCTCAGTGTGTCGGCAGTGTTGCCCCAGCTTCCCCAAAACCCGGGGACCAGCTTCAACAACTGGCTTCTCCAGTCATTCCAACGCTATTCTTCCTTCTACATCGAATCAAACGCCATTACTATTTCAAAATGTCTGGACCTGGTGCTGGCTTCGAATACCCTCCTGTCGAGGTGTCATGGCTGAAGCGGGATGCCCTGCTCTTTGCCAACACTATCGGCGCGACGTCCGATGAGCTGCACTTCCTCTTCGTGAGTTGTCGCCTTTCAAGCTGTACGAGAAGGCTTGACTAACAGAATGTGTGTCTCAGGAGCTTCACCCAAACTTCGCTGTCTTTCCGACCTATCCAATCATTCTGCGTACGCCTACCCATGAGTCGAACCGCATAATAGCAGGTTGTGTTAACATAGCTCACAGCATTCAAGGGCAGTACCCAGGAAGTTATTGACTTCTACGCCGCACAGAAGGCCGTCAAGATCCCCGATGTTCCCGACTTCGATTCCACCAGAGTCGTCGATGGCCAGCGCAAGATGGAATTCTACAAGCCCCTACCTCCCACTTCTGCGGGCAAGAAGTTCGAGATCAGGCGCAAGGTCATCGGTGTCTACGATAAAGGCAAGCCAGGTTCCGTCGTCGAGACCCAGAGCGATCTCGTCGAGGTGACTACAGGAGAAGTCTACTCTCGCGAGATTGGCAGCGCTTTCTTTATTGGTCAGGGTAACTGGGGCGGTCCCAAGGGTCCGGCGACTGAGAACTTCCCACCGCCGAAGGGCAAGCAGCCAGACGTCGTGCTCGAACACCAGACTACCAAGGAGTCTGCGCTCCTGTACCGTCTCAACGGCGACTACAACCCTCTTCACGCCACACCCGAGCCTGGCAAGAAGATGGGCTTCGGCGGCGCCATTATGCATGGCCTCTACAGCTGGAACGCTACCTGCCACGCCATCCTCAAGTCACTTGGCGGTGGCGACCCAGCAAATATCAAGGACTATCAGGCTCGCTTTGCCAGTCCAGTGCTTCCCGGAGACAAGCTCGTCACAAGCGTCTGGAGGACTGGTGAGAAGAAAGGCGAGTGGGAGGAGATCCGCTTCGTTGTGCAGGTCGAGGGCGGTAAGGTCTGCCTCAGCAACGGCCGTGCTTTGATGAAGTGTGTTGGCGATGTCAAGAGCAAGCTGTAAATTATGATACGAGTAATGTCACGATTATTTTTGCATACGATTCCCAGGCCCCAAAAGCAATTTCGGTCATGACGTGAGGGTTGTGTTGAGAAATGTCTGCATCTTGCACCTGTGAGATTTCACTGGTGCCTCCAAAAACCTCCCTAGCACTCCTCTCCCACTCCACATTCTGAATACGCAGACCAGCGTCCAGTACCAAGGATCACACACGGATTCATGTGCAACAATAGAAACAGGTAACCATGGCTGAGCCGCACCACGTCGGACAGCGCATATCATACAACGGCGCACTCTGCACGGTCCGATATGTGGGTGAGGTCGCAGGCACCTCCGGCACCTGGCTTGGGGTCGAATGGGACGACGGCACCCGTGGCAAACACGACGGTTCACACAAAGGGGTTCGGTACTTCTCGTGTATGTGAACACACAATACATCGAAAAGCAAATAATCTCTAACGCACGTTCAGGTCGCTCCAACTTGCCACACGCGGCTTCGCTGGTGCGCCCTACCCGCCCAGCGGATGAGCCACAGAGCTTCATCTCAGCTCTCCGCGAGAAGTACGCGCCAGGTGACACAGAAAACGCCGACGATGGAACCTCCCAGATCCGATTCGGCACCAAAATTGCCCAGGAGATGGGATTCGACAAGATTCGTCGCAAATTTGCGCAGGTAAAGGAGCTCAAAAGCGTGATTCTTGACGGGATGAGGATACACAAAGCCAGAAGTCCCGGTGAGGATGCGATTGGCGAAACATGTCCCAATCTCACACAAGTCGATGTGAGCCGCAATCTTTTCACGGGCCTGGAACCTGTCATGGACATTTGTGAAGATCTTCCCTCATTGAAGACTCTGCGGTTGAAGTTTGTCCTCTCATCTTGGCATTTCCTACAGCGAGCACAGCTGACAGTGCGGTAGCGGGAACCGTTTCCAAAAAGAATTTAGAGAAGAAAGTGTCTTGCGATGGAAAAGAACTTTCCTAAATCTCACAGAGTTGACGCTCAAGAATACCCTGCTAGATTGGGATCAACTCTGCCTGATCGCCTCAAGTTGTGAGAGCCTTACAACTCTGAATGCAGGACTCAACCAGCTATCGCACTTGCCACCAGCCAACTACCTTTCTTTATCGACGACATTAACATCCCTCAGTCTGGAATATAACGAAGTCCGATACATCTCAGATGTTGGCAGCTTGTCAGGGTTGACTGCGTTGCGGAATCTTCATCTCAAGGGCAACTCCATTGTCGACATAGCCGGAGAAAATGTTGCAGCCCCAGTATTCAGCACCTCAGTCCAGTACCTGGATGTGTCCTACAATCAAATTGAAAAGTGGTCTTTTGTCGACAAGCTCCCGGCCGCTTTTCCTGGTCTCACAGGCCTTCGGATCACTCACAACCCCGTGTATGATATCAAAGGTGACGATGCAAAGGCATCATCGTCTGAAGAGGCACACATGTTCACGATTGCGAGACTGGCAGTTCTACGGTCTCTGAACTTCTCAGAAATCACTTCGGACGACCGCATGAACGCAGAAATGTTCTATCTCTCGAGGATCGCAAAACAACTTGCTGCCGTGCCCGAATCAGCCGAAGATACTGTGAAGGCGGAACACCCTAGATATACAGATCTCTGTGAGATCTACGGCGAGCCTGATGTCATGAGAAGAGATGAGGTAAATCCAGCTTTCCTGGAGGCCCGGTTACTCACGGTGACGTTCACGTGCAAGGACAAACAGAGAGCCACAAAACGAATCCCCAAGTCGTTTGACATCTATGCGGTGAAGGGTATTGCCGGCGGTCTGTTCGGATTGTCGCCACTCAGATTGCGCCTTGTTTGGGAGACAGGTGAATGGGACCCCGTGGCAGGCTTTGATGATGAAGCTGCAGATAGCGATGAGGAAGGCGAAGATTTGCCGGAGACCAAAGAGGACTCAGACGACGCTGCATCAGCGGTGAACACAAGGGGGCGATGGGTCAAAAGAGAGGTCGAGTTAAGCGACAGTCCACGCCAGCTCGGCTACGTTGTCGACGGGCCTGTGGCTGCAATTCGCGTGGAGCCAGCATTGTGATGCATCACATACAACAGAATCCGCTGGCCATTCCAACTTGAGCAACAAGTGGTAGTACCCGTGACACGGGGAATTTGGGCTGGACGTGATTCAGGTGACGCATTTCTACTGTGAAGTGGTTTCCTCAAGATCGGACAAACATGTATATAAGTCTCCTGTCACCTCCCGTCGGAAACGGGCTTTCCGTTTGTTGAACCAACAAATCACTCCCGAAGCGAATTTCCATTATCTCAGGCAGCAAACGCTGTGATCATCTCCTACCCGAAACCAGTACCGGCCTATACTTGATTTTCCTCCTCATTCTTGAGGTTATATCCTGAACACTGTCAGCTCCCCTTTCCCACCCCTTCTACCTCACCCACTCTTCCAAACCCTCCACCACGTACATCATGCCACCGATACTCCGATACTTCGTCGTTCGGCCAGCGACAGAGGTTAGCTCATCTTCTGGAGAGGTGGAACAACGACCGGAGGTGATTGTACCGCTCATCCCCATGGATCTCATTCCAGAGGGGATCGACATCAAGGGGATTCCGCGACAGCTTACCCTTACTGAGACGATGGGCATGACCCATGTCGGCAGCAGCACTCTCGAAAGTGATCGTAATGAAGCAAGCGCCCTTCTTCGACAGCGTACCGGTGGCAGTACAAGCACTTCAGCCACTGCCAACGCCTCCTCCCTCGGGCTTGGGAGCCCGGCACACGTCGCAGAACCTAAGGCCAGCAATACTATGTCCCAGGTCAATGAGGGGAGCTTTGGCGTAGGAGCTCTTTCAAGCGCCTCTCCGCCATCTATGGCTCTACCATTGACACCAACGAAAACGCCCACGCTGCCGATACGCCCTTCGACAGAGTCGACAACCAACGACGCAGGGAGCCCAACGGGAGGTCATCGCCTAAGACCATCTCGCTCGGGGTCACGATCTCCTTCGGACGAGCCTGAAGAACCTCTCTATTGTCAGCCATGGTGTCATCATGGCAAGTGCTCCCGAGGAGATAGCTGCCGATCGAAGCATGAGATGCCAGCCACACTCGAGGGTCTCAAGAAGGTGGGATTAGAGAAGCTGCCATATTGGTACTCTCAGAGTGCGAAGGGGCGCCGACAATGGCAAAGCCGCGCAAAAGAGTCTTGGATTCCACGCAAGCATACCGGCCGCAGCTCGGCTGAGTCGATCCACGGTCCCTCAACTTGGAGCACGCGCTTCCAAGGGAACTTCCAGAGCTATGGGGATAGGGTCAGGGCAGAGAATATCAGGGCCCTTGAGCTCATGAACAGGGATAACCTAGGAGTGCGGAGGAACGAGCAGCGAGAAGCCAGAGCGAATGTCCAGGTCAGAGATCGCAATGCCCGAGAGAGTCAGGACCTTATCAGCATGGACTACCCCGAGACCCTCCCACATCCTGTCATGGACGGAACAGACAGGTGAGAGGAAGCATTGTAACCCGTCACAAGTCAAATGGCGGGAATCCAGGAAAGCGACCAGAGGATTTGAAGGGTTGTTCTGTTCTGTTGGGCTCAAGCTAGCTACTAGATATCTACTATGTCCAGTTGAGTTGAGCAAGTCATGTCGTCCACCACGTACAGAACGGCATCGCGACCACAGACTGTGCCAATAGGACCGAGCGAGTGACTGTCTGAGCCTGTCAGCTAGATATTCTCAGGAAACATCGACAAATGTAAATTGTGATCATAAGGAAAAGGTTCAGCTAGTAAGTATCAACAGCCAGCCCCGGAGGACTTCAGAATTGCAGAATTCATCGAGATGAATACATCATGATAAGAAATTGAGGATTTAAGTAAATGGGAAGCGAGAAATACTGACCTTGTTGATTTCAGTTCATTGGCGGCCGAGGCATGATGCCATGAGCCACCAGATGTTAACAAGTAGAAGTCCTTTGGAAACGCGTCTGGCATAAAATTTTGGGTGAGGATTAGCCAAGTCTCCACCCACGTGACCTACCTCGTTCAAGGGTTACCATCCAGATGGGTATTGATGAGGAAACCATACGCTCAATTGTAGATACGATTAAAAGTAATCCGAAGACCACCTGTGATGATACTATTGGGGTATATCAAAGCGCAAATATGCGGCTCCAAAGCAATGGTACAATAGTCAGATGCATCCTCATCCTGCGCTCAGACAACTACAGCACCATTCAACCCCACCGCATCTACTCGGTTTACCAGCTTCTTCACATTTGTCCAGTCTTCATTCTTGAGGCCCTCCTTGCCTCCGAGTCCACCAGCCACCTCAAATACTGTTAGTGCCCCATCAATACCACCAGTTGCAAGGCGCTTGCCCTCATTCGGTTCCCAAGCAACCTTGTTCAGACTCTTCGAAAGCATAGGCCTGCCATCCTGTCGAGAGCTTGGCGAGATCCTTGACACAGGCTCTTCCGTCTCGACGGCGATGTCCCATAGCTCAAGCCAGCCAGCGCCGTCGACAAGGGCGAAAACATTAGGCTTCACTGGCGACCACTTGGCATCGTAGACAACATCCTCACGCACGAAATCGATGAGAGGCGCAATGCTTCCGTCTCCAGAGCCTGTAGTTGAGGTCGCTGCAGGAGCACGAACCTTCCAAAGCTTTACGCTCCAGTCTAGTGATGAAGAGAGAACAAGGTCGCCAAGATCCACTGGGCCTCTAGCAGGGTGAAAGTCCACAGACATGACCGGCGCAGTGTGACCTTTGTAGCTGATCTTCTTGTCGACGCCCGCCTTTGCGCCAGCGCGGTCGTAGCGATGGCATGGGAAGATGGTGCCCTCCTCACTGCCGACCAGGAAGAACGTGGGATCCGTCTGGGGAAACGAGAGGCACGTTGGACTGACGTCTTCAACAGCGACCTTAGCCTGTGACGGATTTTTGAGCTCAAGGAGTTCCTGCGGCTGGGCGAATACATCCATGCTCCATCCACATACAACACCATCTGTTGAGCAAGAGATGATATTGTTTGCGTTTTGAGTGCCGACGATATCCACAGAATAGATGGGATGTGCGTGACCATAACCAGTTAGTGGTGTCTTCTGAACAGGTGCAGCCTTCGCCCTCGTATCCCAGAGCAACACCTGTCCGCTGTATGAGCCGCCAACGATGAGGTTCGGGTGGTATGGCGAGAACTTGGCCGTGAGAATATCCGACTGGGCGGTGAAAACGTATTCGGGGCGCTCGGTCATATGAGTGTTCCAGACATGGACAAGACCATCAGGTTCGTGGGGCGCCGTCGGGTTCTTTGTGTAAGATGCGAGCAAGAGCTCACTGAATTTGGGCGAGAAGTCGATGCCGCTGATCATCCGCTTCTTTGACCATCGTTCGTCGAAAAACTGTGCCACTTCCTTCACTCTGTGCTTACCGCGGCCGCTGTAGTTGCCGCTCTCCTCATCGTCGTCATCATCGTCTTGTCCTTGTAGCGCGTAGTCGGTAAGAATGTCGTAGGTTTCCTGATCGAAAGCACGCTCGATCACCTTCGTCGACTTTTCCAAGAAATCCACAAATTCATCTGAATGTGTTACAGCCTCAAGTTCTTCCGCTGTGAGGTCTCTCACAGGATAGTTCGTTGCAGACAGCGAATTCGCGTTGACCACACCATCCGTCAGAAATTCCTTCGCAGCTTTCAATTCTTCTTCCACCTCCTCACGAATCTTTTGTCTCAGCTCTTCTTCCCGGTCTCGCTCCCTCCTGCTGAGCCTCTTACTCGGAGTTGTTGTCGTCCCAGGAATATCATCTGCATCGGACACCAGCGACTGCGTCCGGGCTCGAGCCGGAGAGGTCCATTCCTCCGTTGTTTGGACACCCTTGCTGTAGGAGAATACCTCTTTTACGGGTGACGGCGGGCATTCGTAGACGGTTGTGAGAGGTGCAGTCGTCAGGGTCAGAGGTTGGGCATTGCTGGGGATAGCCACGGACTGCGCAGCTTGCGATGCCGCTACCTCTGACGTCTCGTTGCTGACTTCCCCTGCACTGAGAACACTGTTGGGCCTGCTTCCACGAGGTCCAGGAGACGCCGCTCCTCCCGTTGTAGTTGAGCCTGGCCGGCTCTCTCCCACTAAGCTGTTGATGAGGGACTCAATTTCGCGCCGATCGTTTGCTCTGCCAGGGGTAGGTGATATCAGCTAGCAGAAGGTAAGTCAGTTATTGAACTTGAAGCTGGACAAGGAGGTAGACCAACGTCCGCGGAGCCACCGATGCTCTGTCGGCCTGCTGTGGCCTGGCTTGCTCTCAGCTCCCTCTGGCGCTTCAGTTCTGCAAGCTTGGCCTTCTTAGCCAGAATCTCATCTCGGCGTTGTTGCATTGTGTTGGTTATGTCCCATCGCGGGACGAGATGGTCGTTGGATCGATGGCGCAGAGCTCAGAGGATGAGGAGGACGGGAGCAGAAGCCTTTGAAGTTAACGAAGAAGTTTCTAGAGACTGGAGATGATACGGTAGAGATATCGGTTCCGTCGGACTATTGTGGGTTGTGGGCGAAAGAGAATGGCAGCATGGTGCGAATGCTGCTTAACTCAAGGAGCTGTAGTCGCGATACGCGATACAGTTGATGTCCACGACAGCTGCCCACTAAAACGGGCCTGGTGAGACCCCTGGACGCACCTACAGTACCCAGGAGAAGTGCTCAGCCACAACTCACAGGGAGGCAACTGTGGCTAGTTCAGTGGCACCACCATCTCATCAGTTTTGGGCCGAGTTCCCCAGCCCCGGCCGAAGTCTGGAAAACTGCGACTTTTCCCGAGGAACTAGAAATCTTGCATCTTTCAAGCGCCCTACATCACCATCACGACCACCGACCTGGGCCAATTGACACCCTGACACGGGCCCCGACACGTTTAACCCCCCCCCTTCGCTCGCTTCACAGACCTATCGCGCCAACTGCGACCGCACTCGCCATGGCTTCGACCGGTGTCAACGTGCGTTCTATTCCATCCCTGGCTGCGTCGGCATGACGACGCAATCTCCATACGCCAGCGCCTTGCCATGACCATGGCTCACTTTGCTGACGGGACCTTGTCTGCAGGTTATTAGGTGGTCAGCCCTCGCCTTCGGCGTGTTCTTTGGCTTTTCTCACCAGCGAACCATCACCGCGAGCCAGAAAGCCGCTCACGACCAGCACGAGTGGGAGCACAAGCAGAAGCTCATCGACCAGGCGAAGGCCGAATATGCGAAGCTTAAGAACCCTGCTCCTGCCTCGAAAGATGATGGTATGTGGAATCGGATCTCTCGGGTGTTGATGGACGTTGCGTGGTCGCACCGGACGTTCCAACGCGCCTGGCGTCGTGATATAGCTGACCCCAGACATAGTTATCACGGACCCTAAGAACCCCAACTTCGACCTCGAGAAGCTTCTGTTGAAGGTGGCGAAGGAGAACCCATAAGCTTGGGATGGGAAGTAATTGGGAATGGAGTAAACGAACGGTACTTAAAACGACTTTCGCAGCACAGTCACGCACGTGCGGGAGAGGGCCGACAGCGACATCGTCATATCGGGAGAGTTACGACGCGGGTCGCAAGCAAGACTCGGTGTATGATTGAGGCTATACGTGGTGGCACTGCATAGAGGTTTCCTTGGTCCTGATTTCTCAGCTGTACAGGCGTACCATACGCACAAATAGACGGCACGGCTCAAAGAAGCGGTTGCTCTCTCGCCTCACCTTCATAATGAAGTGATGTTTATGCTTCTTGCCGTTAAATTTCGTTGAAGCGTGCTGCGATCAGTTCTGTAGTCATGGCGACGGCATGCTGCTCAAGCTGGATACTACACTGCCTCAAGACAGCACAAGAGTATTGAGTGATGTCTTTTCTGGACGTGCGCACTTAAGAAGTAACCTTCATCGTGGGATCTTCGATGACTAGACTATCTAAGGCAATTGCATCGACGAGTCTGGCCCGAAGTGCTCTCGTCTGTCCACTGTATATGTACCCGGAGCTGGAGCTGGAGCTGTCCCTGGGTTGATTGTGCGCCACACCAATGAGCCACATCCCCTGGCCCCACCCCCGTCCAAATGTAGAGGACCTTACGTGTTAAGCTCCAACTGTCCTGATCCCTTCGAGAAACGCAACCAACCTGACGGCATCAATTCACGGGACTGTGAAGCCACCATGACGGCCGTACAGACCCAGAAGCCTACGGGCTCAGCAACATCAAGCAGCACCAGAGCTCTTCTGCGTGTTGTCATTCTTTGCCTTATCGCTGGCGCTGCGATTGCTAGTCGACTCTTCTCCGTTATTCGTAAGTGAGCTCAAGCTGGCGATGGAAGCCCATTGCTGCCTCCCACGCTGTGCAGCATCAATTTGAGCGACTTTGGAGCTGATTCGTTGCACTAGGATTCGAAAGTATCATTCACGAATGTCAGTTATCAAACTCTTGCGACGGCTGAAGGCCTCCCGTACTAACCCTCCATCTAGTCGACCCGTGGTTCAACTTCCGCGCGACAAAGTACCTCGTTGCGAACGGCTTCTACAAGTTCTGGGACTGGTTTGACGACCGAACATGGCACCCATTGGGCCGTGTTACGGGCGGTACACTCTACCCTGGCCTGATGGTCACCAGCGGTGTCATTTACCATGCCCTGAAGGCTGTGGCAATTCCGGTTGACATCAGAAACATCTGTGTGCTCCTTGCACCGGCTTTCTCCGGACTGACAGCTTTTGCCTCCTACCTTCTTACGAACGAAATGACAACATCGCCTTCAGCTGGTCTGTTGGCGGCGGCATTCATGGGCATTGCGCCTGGCTACATCTCGCGTTCCGTGGCTGGCAGCTACGATAACGAGGCCATCGCCATTTTCCTTCTCGTCTTCACTTTCTACCTCTGGATCAAGGCGCTGAAGCTTGGATCCATGCTCTGGGGTGCGCTGTGCGCGCTGTTCTATGGTTACATGGTTGCGTCGTGGGGAGGCTATGCTTTCATTACCTGTCTTCTTCCCCTCCACGCTTTCGTCCTCATCTGCATGGGTCGCTACAGCACCCGTTTATACGTCAGCTATACGACCTGGTATGCGCTCGGCACGATTGGCAGCATGCAGATTCCTTTCGTTGGATTCTTGCCTGTCAAGACAAGCGAGCATATGCCCGCGCTGGGTGAGTCTTGACCAAGCTGGACTTGCGCTACTGTTGCTGACATGTGTTGCAGGCATCTTTGGGTTCATCCAGCTCATTGGTTTCATCCAATACGTTCGATCTGCCATTACTGGAAAGCAGTTCCAGACCTTCCTGGTCACTATCCTTGTTGCTGCATTTGGCATCAGTCTGGCTGGCCTGGTTGGCTTGACATCTATGGGCTATATTGCCCCTTGGGGTGGTCGCTTCTATTCATTGTGGGATACGAGCTATGCTAAGATCCACATCCCCATCATTGCATCAGTCTCAGAGCATCAGCCTACAGCCTGGCCAGCCTTCTTCTTTGACCTGAACTTCCTCATCTGGCTGTTCCCTGCCGGCGTTTTCCTTTGCTTCCAGGAGCTCAGGGATGAGCATGTCTTCGTGGTCGTCTATGCCTTGTTCGGCAGCTACTTCGCTGGTGTCATGGTTCGTCTCATGTTAACTCTGACGCCAATCGTCTGTGTCGCCGCCGCGATGGCAGCTTCGCAGATCCTCGACAACTTTCTGCTGGCCAAGACCCCTGAACCTAGTGAAGCATCAGAGGAGGCAAGTGACAAGGCGACGAAGAAGTCTAACAGCTCTGGCGGACTTCGATCAGCTTCCCAGCCTTTCGTCGGGATCTACAAGATCAGCTCCAAGGCTGTAATCGTTGTGGCCATGACTGTATACCTTGTCATGTTCGTCACGCACTGCACTTGGGTCACGTCAAATGCCTACTCTTCGCCCTCCGTTGTTCTTGCTAGCCGAATGCCTGACGGCAGCCAACATATCATTGATGACTACAGGGAGGCCTACCAGTGGCTCCGTCAGAACACCAAGGACGATGCAAAGATTATGTCGTGGTGGGACTACGGCTACCAGATCGGAGGCATGGCCGACCGTCCGACCCTGGTTGACAACAACACATGGAACAATACTCACATTGCCACAGTTGGTAAAGCCATGAGCTCTCGGGAAGAGGTCAGCTACCCTATCATGCGCCAGCATGAAGTTGACTATGTCCTGGTCGTATTTGGCGGTCTGTTGGGATATTCCGGAGATGACATCAATAAGTTCTTGTGGATGGTTCGTATTGCCGAGGGTATCTGGCCTGAAGAGGTCAAGGAGCGAAGCTTCTTCACCGCCCGTGGCGAGTACCGTGTTGATGAGGGCGCTACCGATACCATGAAGAACAGCTTGATGTAAGTGTAACCTCTGCGAGTGATACGAACGACACTGACCCAATTGATAGGTACAAGATGAGCTACTACAACTACCATACCTTGTTCCCTGCCGGCCAAGCGGCGGATAGGGTCCGAGGTGTCCGTCTGCCCGACCAGGGTCCAGTGCTGGACACTATCGAGGAGGCTTACACTACCGAGAACTGGATCATCCGTATCTATAAGGTCAAGGATCTTGACAACGTTGGCCGTGACCTCGGCGCCGCTGCCGCCTTCGACCGTGGGCAAAAGAAGAAGAAGGGCACGAAGAAGAGGGGCCCGAGGGTTCTGCGCGTGGATTAGACGTGGATTGAAACTTCAGGAGTCTGATGAAGAAAAGGGTGTGCTTATTTGGTTGACAGGTAGACAAAAGCGCATCGAAATGTATACCACTGTAAGGTTTTTGAATACCTGGATCGTGAACTTGCGCCGCTAGCTTTCAACAGCTGCCATACTCGCAATTCCTTTGATCTTAGGGCCAGAGGTTATGCCGTTTTGCTCGTTCCCCGCCGTCATCCTGGCGGGCAACAACGTGTAAGGTACTTTGGGGTGAAGCATCATTCTCTGCCTCAGTAGCCAGAGAAGTACCTTGGCCTGTCTGCGCATTGACGCAACATGAATTGAGGGGGTTGCGATGACGTTAGCAGCAGACTCGGACGGCTTGAGGCAGCTGGCTGCCGGCTGCCGGCGAACGTGACAGGTCGCCAGCCTTCCTCTTTCCACGCCACGGCTCCCACCTGTAAACAATCATTCATCCTCCGTTCTCCTGCTCCAGAGATTGTTCTCTTTCTCCTCTGCCTGCTTTCGATCTGCTGTTTCTTCCACCTTCCACGCTGTCTATTGTCTCGTCTCCTTCAATTTCCTTCACTCGTTCTCTGTTTGCTTTGTTGACTCGGACATGTTACGATGGGCTGGGCCAGGAGCCGCAAGCCTCATGAATCCAACGGAGGCACTGATGGAATTGACCTACTAGGCTTTGCTTTCAATGTTCCTACTCGCCACGACCTGCGTCGCTACCGAGAGACTGCAGACCGGAATCGGACTTCACTGGCTTCTTACTCTGCCGATTACGATTCTCCTGACGATTACGATAACGACGACTCGGATGGAGCAAGCTCGCTGGACACTGACCTTGAAGAGGAGAATCTGAAGCCATGTGTTCTCTATGTTCCAACCAAACCGGGTTCTACCGGCCAATGCTCCGCGCGGCAGAAGGCTCCCAAGAAGACCATTCGTCACAGAAGCCCACAGCGAGGCTCCCCAGAACACTTGAAGGGGGTTTCTCGGGAAGAGAAGCCCATCCTTGCCTCTAGCAAGCCGCGCCTCAAGAAACAGACCGCGAGATGCCACAAGGAGGCGATGCGAAGTGCCTCAAGAAGGCGAACAAGTTCGTCTCCGAAATCAGAAGCGTCATCTGCCACTGACGCCCCTCGCCCGGCAAAGGTGGCCTCCGCGGATCCAACATTTTGCCCAACTTTTCCTATCACACCGCAGAATCAGGCATCTTCTTCTCAGCCCGTGTCTTTCTTAGCTCCGATGCTGCAATCGCCTCCTGTTCCGCAGGGATCTGCGGCAATGTACCACTCTTTGCCTGTCAATCACGTTGTTGCTTCTCCGGCCCAACCACTGTACTTTGCTCCTCCTGGATTCTTTACCACTCAATACGTCACACCTTCGTCACAAGGGATGTCAAACACTAGATCTGGTAGCAGTCTGGACAATATCCAACGTCTGCAAAGCGAAATCAATAACCTCGAGCAATCTCAGCTCCGCTTGAAAAAAGAAGCTCATGCGACGGAGCTCAAAAAGCTTCATGATGAGCTCAACGCCACGCTCGATGCAGCAACCCTCCAAGTCGACGGTCCTGAGGATATACGCTCAAGGGCAGAGCCGGCTTGTGGTAGACGAACATACTCTCAAGACCCATCTGATTCACGGGATGCTCTAGATGTGACAGGATCGTCCACTATGAAAACACTCGAGACTGCGCACCCGCTTCAACACCACCTCTGCTCCAACTGCGGCAACATCCGATCTTTGCGCTTCCACGAAAAGCACCCTTTACGACCCGGACAGAAGGCTGTTATAAACTATTGCGAGTCTTGCAGATTGACGAGAGTCGAGACTAATCGAACAGAGCTATATCACTTCTGCTTTGGTTGTGGACGGGCCAGATCCAAAGTCTATCAAGATGCCCATCCGATGGTCGAGGGTCACCCGCTGTCTCCAAACTACTGCCGAAAGTGCGTGGCAGAGATGCAGCACGATGTCGGGGCCGCAAACCCGTCGGCAGTTGAGGCGCATCCTGCTGGGGCACCTTTGAAGATGCAGATGCCGGCCAACTCGTTCGATAAAGGTCCAGGCTACATGTCTTGCCACGGCCGCAAGCAAAGGACTTCCAAATATCGGCAACCATTCATCGAAGACTCTTCTACTATCACACCCGATCCTGATACCACCACTCGAAAAGAAGCACTCTGTACTCAGCGTGAATCTTCGCAAATGCCAGGCAAAGAGCCTCCACGGCGCTCTTCCCTTCGATCAGAAGGCAGCTCGGGACATTCGTCGTCGAGTAAAACAGTCAGCTTCGACTTTGATACCATCGATCATCCTGTCGTGGAGCAGCGCGGTGGCAAGGGGTCTCAAGCACCAATTCTCAATACTGGCAAGCCCAAGCGAGAGAGCCTGTCTCGAAAGACACCAACGCCTTGCTCATCCACTTCTGACCAAGTCGGCAATGAGAACCTGAAGTCGCCCGGGAAAGGCCGAGCCAGACGTCAACGATCTTCCAGCAACTCTTCAGACGCAGCAAGAACTCCCAGTGCTGTTCCCCATATTGGAGGAACGTCCCGGGTCCGCTCCGCTTTCGCCGGAATGCTTTTCGGGCAACGGAATCAGTTCGGGCCACCTCCCTCTCGTGAAGGAGCTCCTGACGTTGACCCGCCAAGCCTTGCGCAGATGGATGGATTACACATTTTTGAGTCGGAGAACGAGACGACAGCGCCTCGATTCAACTCTTCTCCGGGAGCATTTTCGCGACGAGCCATGCACAGCCAAGCCCAACATCCCGAGTATGGTGACACGTTCGATCTGAATGCAAGTGATCATGCCGCCTCTGGAGCTCCGGAGAGTCAGTAGGAAGGATTCGATCGATCTCACACAGGCAAAGGAATTCGAGGCCGGACAAGGGACCGCGGGGGTTCTTGCTACTCTACCTCAACATCGGCCTACACGGCTTTCACTCCCACATCACCCAACCCGTACTATACTCCGCAGACTTCGCCTAGCTTGTTTGAGGAGGGAATCTTTGAACGAATGCGCTTCGATAAATTTCATTCGAATAAGAACAAGCAGAAGCATCAAGGAAGGATGTACGAGCCCGATCCAATTACGGAAGAGGTCTTCTCTATTGTTAATGAGGAGGTACCTCCCATGCTTTACATTGGTAAGACCCCCCCTCACACGAAACATGCGCTGTGTGTGTATGCTGACGCACTAGGGATAGACTATATTCCCTACTCGGACGAGACAGAGCCCATTAGCAGTCCAGAATCCTCGACCGATTCATCCGAGGACAGCCGCTTGGCCAAGTCAAGGCCTACCTCGCTTTGTGATGCGACTGATGGTGCCTCTGATCTTAACTAAGGCAAGACGGCTACCTTCTCGACGGCTACAGTATCTCTGTCAACTACAATTACGCCTCTTAGCTCACTCCCGGCTGCTGAGGGAGAGGCCACACCTTGACACATGTTCAACCTAGAGTTCTTCTGTCTTGTCGCTCTATGCTCAACTACACGGTTTGGATTTCATTGGTTGAAGCGGTTCCTCCTTTGCTGTTGATCTTACTTTCTTCATATGTTGTGTGGGAGAGAAATGTACACAAGATGATGCACGACGGATGCATCTGTGGGCCCATTGAAAAGGTCATGAAAAGGTACGAACGATGCAGGTTGAAAGAAGTGTGCCTATTACCAAGACGAAGTAGATCGTGTCTCAACCAGGAGGTGGGAAACTCTAAGTTTATGGTTATTTGCAACCTGACCAGGAAGTGAAATGTTGTGATGTCTGCTTTGTGCCCAAATCATGGGCAATGATCTCTCTTTATTTTGGCGTCTAAGTATATGTTGTCTCTACGTGCTCATTGAGATGCCCGAAATCCGAATGTACAAGAACACCTCGCTTCTGGCCAATGCTGGCCCTGATTTTCGAAAACTGTGTTACCCGTGCCTCCCTCGAAGGAAGCCTGTCTACGCCCGGTGACCGATCGTCGCAGAAACCCTATTGACCTCATATTTGCCTCCAGAGTATCTCTGCGGAGGAATGCATCTCTGACCCTCGCCTGCCTTTCTTTCTGCTGTTTTCCCCACCGCTCGGATCAGGCAACGTCATGAGGCGTTGTTGGTCATCGCACGGAGTGCGGGCCTCGTTTGTCTGGGCTCACACTAGAGCCACCGTAGTTCATTCTGAAATGTCCTGTCGATGCCACACTGGCAGGCGACCCTCGCCTAGCTGCCTGTGCCTGCCTCAATGTCTCCACAGCTTCTTGTCTCTTCTTATCGAATACGCGGCTCCTCTCTCTTTCTCTTTCTACGAGCCTGAGACGGTACGCATGATCCAACGTGGCCTCGTTCTTCAAGGTCTCCTTGTCACGAGTATCACGAAGCCGCCGCTCAGTCAGTTGGCAGGCGTCATTCAACTTAGGCACAAGTTCCCGAGGTGCGGTCTCGAAGCCACGGCTTTCTGAAGAACGTGGCTTAGAGGATCCGCCCCAGAACGAGCGGAAAACGAGCTTCGTGTGATTATCAGTATCGCTGCCGCCCCAGATGACCAGCTCGTCCTTGTCGTGGAGCCGGACCCAGAACTGCGAAGGACCACCGGGGTTTCTGGGATCGGAAGATGCAAGCTGATAGCCATTGATCTGAATGCCCACGGTGGCCTTCGTGCAGATCCAGAAGAAGTATGATTCTGCCTCACTAGGAGTCAAGTCACCCTGTTGCCAAGGCGGTGTGGTTTTTGCTGGGTCTTTAGATGGATCATAACCCTCTTTCCAGAGGAGGATTTTGAATGCATATTTTGGCACTCGCGACTCTGTAGGTGGTTCAAAGACTCGAGTATTCTCTGGTCCTCTGCCGAAGGACAAGAGCGAGTTGGTCACGGGAAGTGAAATGCCCTGGATGACTGAATCTGCTGTCGACTCCAGGAGAGCAATTGCCCTTTCGGATGCATCGGCAGCCTGCACCGGTACAACGATCTGGCCATCAGGATTCTGCGTGGGGGGGAGCGAGTCGTAGCGCACCGACGCCGCTGCTGTCGGCTCGGCTGCTGCGGTTGGAGGAAATTCCATAGGATCATCCTCCAACATTTGTTCGTTGCGGCGCATCGTAGGCACTCCCCTCACTTGGCTGGCTCCCTGAGCATTCGTCGGTGCAAAGTACTTCATAGCGAGCTTCCAGAGTGGCGATCCACCTGGACAGAACTCTTCGCCTCTCAGCTCAGCTGCCTGCACGAACGCGTCTTTCTGCAATTGCGTCATCTCGGGGTAGTCCAGGTGCCAGGTCTTGCGGTCCTGAGCCCAGAAAACAACCTTGTTCACGGGTGTGTCGATTTGTCTTCCGGAGTGCAGTCTTTTGATAGGAGGAATTGATGCGATAAGCTTCAGTTCCTCCACCACGTCATCAGACATGTTCTCAAGGGCGGTCTCAGACTTCAGGCGCTTCATTGTAGGTTTACCGGGGAGCACACTCTCATCATCGTGCTCACCACTCGTTTCCGTGGAAGGCGGCTTGCGCTTGAAACTCATAGAGCGTAGCTCCACCCCTGGCGGCGGATGGTCTTTACCACCGAGGCTTTGAGACGCCACTTCGTAGACGAGACTGTCAAGTTGATCGGCAGATTGGTTTTGTGCCATGGATGGGCTTGTCTGTTGATATATCTGGCGGCTCTTGTTTCGGGGTGTCTGGTTCGAATCCGAGTCGTAAGCCTCATCAGCGTACGAATCCATGATCTCCGTCTCGCGCATGCTGTCACTGTTCCGGGGAAGATTGAGGAACTCAGAAGGTATCACACCAGAACTACCAATAGCTGACGACCCAACCTCTCCAAAGAGCCTGGGGCCTTGCCGCGTCTGCTCAAGGTGGCCGTTCTCTTTTTCGGACTCGTAGTCAATAATAGAGTCGCTGACCCGATCTTCTTCGTACATGTCAGCAGTTGGTTGTCGGAAGGTGTCAAGATCCATCTCGAGATCCTCATCGTCGAAGCCAACATCGTTCTCATCATCTGTCAGCTCGTCAAAGGATTGAGATGCCTGAACGCTTGCTGATACCGGCCCAGTAAGCCATGAATGACCAACAAGCTCGTGGATCGTTGCTCGCTTCTCAGGTAGCTTGTCCAACATGCGAGACAGGAAGGAGATGCCGTCGCCTGAGATGCCCGCGGTCTGGAGTGGTCGTGTGTCCAGCTGCGTAGTCATGATCATGTGCAGCAATTCGCTGTGACTGATGCCTGTCTTGACAGGATAAGGTGGCGAACCAGTCAGGGTATAGAATAGGACGCCGCCAAGTGACCAAATGTCTACTGCGTGGTTGTATCTCTGACCTGGCAAGCGTCGAACTTTCTTACCCCTATTGCGCACACCGTACTCGTCATACTCGCCATACTCTGTGTACACTTCTGGAGCACAGTACAGCAGGGTACCACAGAAGGTACGAAGGAAGGTTTGCTCACTGTCGACCATCTTCGAAAGGCCGAAGTCGGTGAGCTTGACGACCAGGGGGTTGAGTGAACTGATCAGGATGTTGTCCGGTTTCACGTCTCGATGAGTGATATTGTTGACATGGAGGTAACTCAATGCATCGACAAGCTGGCCAGCAACAAGCTTGACATCATGCTCATGCAGTGGTCCTCTTTCAGAAATGTGTCTCCCTAGATCGCCACCAGACACGTATTCCATGATGATGATGAGCAGCCTGTCATCCCAGTCGATTGTCTCAATGTAGCGAACGATATTGGACTTCAAACATGTTAGCTGCTGCCTTCAGAACCACGGGGACCGGTTGATGGGCAAATTACTGACGTGATTGATGCACTGCATGATCTTCATCTCGTTCTCAGCCTTCTGATCCACAACGCCATTCTTCATGAAGCGTTGTTTGTCCAGCTCCTTTGCAGCATAAGGACTGCCGTCGTATTTGGAAGCAACCTTGTACACGACAGCAAAGGCACCCTTGCCGATTGTGCCTATCCGGTTGTACTTGCCAGAGCCTGTCCACTCTCGGCGAATGACACCTGTATCCTTTCTCTTGACCGGGGAACGATGCGGCTTCTTGGGAACCGCGTTCTCATCCCGGAGGTGCTTTGGGACAGTGACGACAGGCACAGGCTCTGGAGAACCCTCGTCATCCAGCCCATGTCTTTCGAAGTACTCCCGGACCTTGTTCATGTATGCAAAATCGTACTCGTCGTCGCGACGTGGTATGCGCACACGGAAGGTCAGATCCTTAATCTGCTGGTGTAAGTGCAACTTGATGACCGAACCTGAGTTCAGCATCCACCGGGGGACAGGCTCCTGGGTTGGATCTTTGGGATGGGAGGTGAGAACATTCTCATCCACCACGGTGCCGTTCGTAGACTGGTCCTCGATCATGACGCTGCCATGCTTATTGACGTAGATGCGAAAGTGGACGTTGCTGATACGTTTCATAGGATCCTTGACGAAGACAACATCGCATCGCAGGGCATTCCTCCCGAAGACGAACCCAGCCGTAGGATCCTTGACTGCAGCAGACAGCCTCAGTATAAGAGCATAATTGCCTTCGGCCTCGGCCAAACTAAATCGGCTCGCATGGTCTTCGAGGTCGTAGTTCGGGTCAACTCCATCGGCATCGGTCCTGCCAATCACGTGAGGACTATCTTCTTGAGCAAGTCGGAGTACTTCTTGTCTGGCAGACTCGGAGTGAGGATAGAGGATGCAGATGATGTCGGATATGTCTTCGTCGGAGAAACCGGAGTTTTGTTGGCCTAGACGGCGAGGATCGAGGACATCTTGTGTCGCTGGAAGCAGGCAAGGCGCTGTTAGCAAAGGAGTCTGTGACACGAGAGTGTATCCACGCTGGACGCGAACCTTGGGTCGGCTCCTCGCCCTCCATTGGGAGCGGCCGCAGCAGAGAGCTACGTCGTTGTCCAGCTTGGATTGTCTTGTTGGTACGATGGCGCAGCTAGGAGGGATCGTCAGACTTGTTGCAACTAGACTGCGCGTTGCGCGGATCTTTGTTTCTTGTAAAGAGTCCGAGCGTTGTTGCTTGAGATAAAGAGCAATGAGATGCCGCGACAGGACTCGAGAGGCAAGGCAGACAACTTTGTGCAGTTGCTGTGTGCGCGCGCAGGTGGATGGGATGGATGAAAGGCGGGGCGTTGCTGCAGGGAGCTCAGAAGCGAGCGTGGAGAGGAAGAAAAGCAAGCAGAGGGACGGGTGAACAGCAGGACAGTCGTACTCGAGGGGTATGGCTGGTTGGAAATCAACGACGATTAGAATCGGCCGGGGAAGAGTAGGAAACGAGCCGGGGAGAAAAAGCAAAGAGAGGACAAGGTTCGTGACTGGAAGAAGGGTGAATGCAGGCAGGCGGCAGTGGTTGGTGGTGGTGAGGCCATCCGGGAAGCTGCAGGGCTGTTCCCCGCCAATCGATTGCGACTTCAGCGGCATCACAGTCAAGTCGAGTCCACACCGCCGCCCAGCAACCACAACCGCAACCACAACCACAACCACAGCCACGCTTCCCTTCGTTCATTCACCTGGGAGCCTCTTCATTCACGCTTCTCAACACGCACGCGTCCCCAAGCAAACCAACGTCATGGGTCCTCTCCTTCCTTCGCGTCATCATCACCCCAACGTCGCATTGCGCGTGCAGACCTCCACGTGCCTCGCTGCAAGGCACCCTGGCACCTTCTGGTCACAAGACTACCACTTACCATCACCATCCACCACCACCTGAAGCCTCAATCGCCTCAATGCAGATCACCCGCATGGTTCGCGTGGCATGTCTCATCTACGACCCCTTCTGCGACTCAGCCGAGCGATATTCCATCTTGAAAATGCCAACAGCTCGGATGTCCCTGGTGACAGTGGCACCCTCGATCACTAATGTTCCGTTTCAGCCCTATGCCATGACGTCGCATCTCGTGGCACACCATCTTCCTCCATTCCACACCAACTCAATTCTTCAACGGTGCGCCATCCAAACTGTATTCTGCCGTTAGACAAGCTTGTGTACCTTTGTCCTCGTACAACAAGTTTTATCATCATTCAAAGTCCGACAGGACGCGCTCGAATCTTGATCTGGTGGAAATGGCCAGTTAAGTGCCTTATCGCAAGACTTGTGGCCTACGCCAGAACCCAGTCCCCTAAGTGCGGACTTTCTTTGACTTCGAAACTGCCATATATCGCGGTTCGTGAGGCATTTCACTGGCTAGCTCCCACTCTGTATCTTACTGCATCTTGAACATGGCCGGTGCCGCCACACATCATACTAGAGTATGAGTTCACTCCTAAAGTGCGACATCATGAGAGCAAGTGTCTCGATTCCGACGCCCTTTCCCAACTAATTTCCTTTCTGATATCTTTCCAATTCCTAACGAACCGCAAAATGGACTGAGGGTGTCAACAACCTAAGACGGCCATGCCATTACCTTCCCATGAGTCTCCTGAACTGCAACGACTCCCATTGGGACATCTCCAGCAGCTTGGGCAACCATGATGCTGCAGAATAGGTCGCAGCATGAGCTTTGGCATGTTCTTCTCTTGGCCAGCTATCGTCGACTCTGGCACCAATCTTTGCGATGCGCCGCAGCTATAAGGATAGTAGCATGCTTCAAGCACCGGTCTCTGTGGGGCCATACCGGCCGTAAGTCCCGGAGTCTTGACCCACAAACTGACCATTGACATCTTGTCAATGTAGGACTCTGTCGGCAGCTCGGCTTCATATTACTGCTTGTGGCGTCCAGTCCAACTCTTGATATTGGTCTATATACTCCAAGTTGGGAAGAGTATGCGTCTGGCGCGTTGAGGCGTATTGTGAGCAGGCACTCGAAGATGTGCACTAAATTCATATCTACTTCCGCGTCTCAAACCCTTCTCGATTACCTGATGATTTTACCCAAGAACTTTAATCCTCCTATGTCTTGGACTGGGATCGCGGCATCCTCAGTTGTCATTCGTGAGTCCAGATCCGTTGACCTGAGAGGCCGTATGCAGTTGTGTGTGTTGACCATAGGAGCCTGCTTCTGAACCTTTCGAATCCTTCAGCTGATCGACTTCAAAGGTTGAAAATGCTTGTGAGCGCAGGAATCAGCCAGAGAGCTTTTTTCCACGTGTGTTTCTGGTCATGTTTTTCGGTTCCTGCTTCATCCTCCTTCAGGCACTACGACGTGTATTATGGATTTAGACCTGGCTAGCCGTCAATTGTCATTTGCTGACCAAGAGCAATTCAAACGAAGACACTCTTGACTTTGGATATAACAGATCGCCTGGTATCTCCCAAACATTCACCAGGCGGTAAAATCCAACAATATGCATGGCTCATCTCGGTGTTCGCCAGGCACGGCAAACCAGTTGGCTTTTGTCACCCTCAAGAATCTGAGTGGCACGCTCCATGCATTGGCCGTGACTTGGGCATCTCATTTGCTCTCATCTACCGCAGTCATTTACAACTACCTTAATCGTCCATGGTTGTGGCAGCGATCGTGGGTTCGTCATGCCATCCGCTTCGTCCCAGCAACCTCACTGGTAGAGATATGATTGGACACAGTGGCAAATCATGGCTCAAATACGCTCTGCGCCGCCCACGGAGGCCGAGGAAGAGGCCACGTCCTATCAAGTGTGCTATGCATAGTCGGCAATTCATCAAGGTGAACTCGAGTTCCCGGCCTTGGGAGCTTGATCTCTTCCGCAGGCTCTCTTCGTGCCCATGAATGAGCAACAAGCGATCCGCAAACACTAGAGCCGAGATCGCTGAGTGCATGTAGCCGCTGTCATAGAATAAATACTACAATAAGGCCAATGTGGGCAATTGCTGTCTCATGGCAGGGTCCCTTTGCAAGACGTGTGCGTTCAAGTCACTACAGGGTCTATCTTCTCACACTTGCGTTGTTTCTGAATGCCAGGCGCGTTTGTACGCTCCTTGGCATGGACTATCGTTCCTGAACACTGGAACATGCGGCAGAGGGCAGAAGTCACAGCTGCTGCGGTCTGATCGATACACCGACAAGGCTGCAGCAACATCGTCGCCAGGGGACTGACCTGCTGTTATATGCAAACCAGAGTACCAGTCGGCTAAGCCATTTTTTGCGAGAATCACGCTTTGCGCAGCTTTGGCTTCGCTCCAAGAGTTCGCCTGACATGGTTCATCGGCTACGACGTTTGCACAAATGAGATTCACGAACCTCAACCGAGATCAACTGTCCCAACCCGGAGCCCTGGAGAAGAACGCCGCATCGGCATTGACTTGGCCTGTGCATATGGATCGAGACCTATTAGGGCCAATAGAGATTTGAGAAATGAGCACAATATATTGCTTCAGAGACTCGAGTCGGTCAGACCATGCTTGGCAGACTTCCCCTCTCCAGCTGATAAGGCAGTGGAGAGTATGATCCTCAGTTATCATCGACTTGCTTTTCAACCGCTTAGAACGGACCACATTTTGTTTTGGTCAAACCTTCGCACTTGAAAGAGACTTGAATGCAAGGACATCGCGTGCAGATCTCACTAGGAGAACTACCGGCTAACAATTGTGCACCTTTGACAATCTAAGTATAATGCACGGGACGTTCTCAGTGAGAATGGCCTGATATCTTGTAGATAGATGCTGGTTAGTGTTATGAGAACCAAAGAATCGGGTATCGGCCGGTTGAGTTCAGGGTCCAACACCATGGTGGATCAGTCCCAACTCAGTTCAGGGGGTCCGGCAAGCTCGCCGGCAATAACAGACAGACAAGGCAGGCGCCTTGACTTGAATGTCTTCCTGGGTCTTTCATTCTTTTCGAAAATCTCCTTGCAGGATGGTGGCAATGTCGGTGGGTGAGACTGAAACCCACCATGAACTGCATTGAGCCTCGAGTCGTCGCCTAGGCACTTTGGGAACACAATCTATCTGTCGTGGTGCGAGGCTCGAAATGCCAGTGTTCAGACATGCAGAAATTATGTGTGCCACGTCGTGGGTCTAACGCGACTCATTCGCGCCCACAGACCCTTCACCGAACATGACGTCAGCGGCTGCCCGCTCACCCGTCTATCTGATGGGGTCAGAGTCGGGGACGTGCGTGCTCTCTAATCGCAAAAAAAGGGGGTTCCCCGAGGGCGAAGCAGTGAGGCAGCTCACGATGAGCGGAGGTCGCCTTATAGAAGGACTAATATCGACAGTATCTGAAACGCAAGTCTTGGTGGGGGCGCCACCAGACGGAGGGAGATCAGCCATGTTCGCTCAGGGGGGCTTTCAGAGTTTAGATGATCGTCACAACGGGAGGGCAATGAGGATGCATCGCCGGGTGGAGGACGTGGAAGTGGATGGGTGTCTTTGAGGCGAAGGAGGGAGCCACGGATGGGGATTTGCCAGACGGCCATGCTGAAGCGGGTCCAGCGGAGATGCACAGTGTTTAGTATCGTCACACGGTGAACTGGGATTCGAAGCTCGGTGCTTGGACAGCTCAGCCCCAATCACAGTGGTGGAACAGAGAGAGACACATGACAGGTGACCCTTTGCCATACCGCACAGTGCGCCGTGGTCCTCCCCCACATCTCGAGCTGTCGGCTCGGATGGCCTACCTTAGCGCCTCCCGTGGCTCCGTTGTCCAAATTGTGCGCCGATGGCCTTCTTTGCTTGAGGGGGTCCGTCCTGTCCGGTGAAGGCACTTCGGACGTGAATACCAATTGGATTGTATCATGACTTGGGCGACCAGCTTTGCCAACCCAATGGCTAGCTTGGCTGAAATGTACTAGACAGCACTTTGCTCAATCCGCTGGCTTCCTAAGCTGAACAGGGGTCGACGCTATGGCCAGACTGGGGATCGATCGATTGCCCCTCGTATTGGAGTGGACACCGTGCGGGCACGTTGGCGTCGAGCGGTCCCTCCAGCAGACCCTGACGCCGTCACTGTCAGACTGTGCTGAGAGTTTCGACACAGGGAGAAATCTGACCTTAAGAATAAGGAGGTCGAAATCGTAGAAGATGGAATGATCGGAGCTTTTGATAGTGGCCAATTGCCAAGCGTATAGAACTACTTTCAGTGCCTGGAGAGGCAAGTGAAGCCCCGTCAAGCCCCCATGCAACTCTGTTCACGTGTCGCTGTTTTGTTCCAGATAAGCGCATGCCGCCCATCTTGGTACCATGTCTTCGAAGGCCCGTTAGCAAGCAGAGGCCACTCTCTGCCATCACTTCGACGACGCACAGAAGACCCTTTGAACTGCTGTTGCCCTTAGCGTCGGGAGCAATATTGAAATCGTGAAGTGGTCGATGCCGACAGCAGGGGCTCGCCTGTCACCACCAGGACCGTTTGCTCCCATTGTCAATGTCCCAATCTCCAATACTTCGCAGTTCCCCTCCCGTCACAGCCCGGGGCAACCCTCCCTCCCTTCATGACCCAGCACTGCCAATCAAGTACCCTGACTACTCGGCTTTGGCTCCACCCCTGCCTCCGTAGCACCACCTCCTCCCGCGCTCTGCCCCCCTGAAGCCCGTTGGCGAAGCCACTAAGTCCGGCCACTGTCCGCCGTGATAGCCACTGGGGCCACCAGGAGCCACTGCAAGCCCACCCCAAAGAGCCACTGCTGGCTGGGCTGGCTCCATTCCCAGAGGCACCATCCGCCGCCTCATTCCTCTTCGCCTGTCCGACCCTCCATCTCGGGCAATTCAACCCACTACCATTGTTGCCTGTCCCTCTCGCGCTGCTTCTGCTAAGGGTGCGAAAACCGATTCTTCGATCTCGCTACTCTGCTTGTTTGTCTCTCCCACCCAAAGTAGACGAGCTGCATTACTTCTGCAGCGCCACGACGCAGGCCTTTCACACACAACAGTTCTCCGTGCCGTCCTCAGGTGCTTGTTTTGCGATTCGCCCTGCTGCAGTGCACTGTACTGTTCTGCATCTCCCAACAACCTGCTCGACACGGACGGTTGTACTACAGTCAGAGCCACAGCCGTCCCTCTTCTTTTGGCTCTCCTCTCTGCAACCCCCGACTCTCCCCCCGCCCTTCGTTTCAGCCGTGGCAGTCTCGACTTTTGTCCTTGTTACCGGATGAGTGATGCCGCCTCTTGCATCGTTGCTCTTGTCGCATTTTGTTTGATTTGACAACCACCCGACCGGTCGAGTCGAGCCTGCGATTCGCCCCTCCACGAGCGTGTTGTGGCGGCCAACGCGCAACGTCTGCCGCTGACCAACCCTCACACCCTTGGGTGCAGTTGCGACGAATCCGACGTCCACAAACCGATATAGCTTGCCCCGACAGGCAAGACTACACTTCCCAGCCCCCAGGCCGATATCATGGCCGACGACTCGGCTTTGGCCGCAGCGGCTGCGGTCATCGCGTCGCTCGCTGCCGACCCCAAGAAGCCGTTTCCTGCCTCTGGCTCCAAGATTCGTCTTCCTGGCGAAGATACGCCTGGCAAGTTGAGCCTCGAGACCGAGCTCCAAAAGCTGGCTTTTCGCGTAAGCCAGCTCGAGACGCGAGCTTCTCCTACGGTTACCTTCCCCGAAACCCCCAGCGAGACCAATGACTCGCTCTTCGGCACCGATGCTGGTCTGTCGCCCTCAGGCAGCCGCCCGTCATCCTCCAAAACGAGGGTGTTTCCGGGTGGCCATCCAGGTAGCTTGGACAATCCAAATCTAGTGCCCCGCCAGCTGACCAAGGAAGCCCTGGAAGGTTTGCGAGAACACGTTGATGACCAGTCCAAGCTCCTGGACAGCCAGCGCCAGGAGTTGGCTGGCGTCAACGCCCAACTGCTCGAGCAGAAGCACCTGCAAGAGCGCGCCCTCGAGGTCCTCGAGCATGAGCGAATTGCGACTTTAGAGAGGGAGCTATGGAAGAACCAAAAGGCCAACGAGGCTTTCCAGAAGGCCCTCCGAGAGATTGGTGAGATTGTTACCGCCGTCGCTCGTGGCGACCTGACGATGAAGGTTCGCATGAATACCGTCGAAATGGACCCCGAGATCACCAACTTCAAGCGCACTATGAATGTGATGATGGACCAGCTTCAGGTCTTTGCAAGTGAAGTATCTCGCGTGGCCCGTGAGGTCGGTACTGAAGGTCTACTGGGTGGACAAGCTCGCATCGGCGGTGTAGATGGCACGTGGAAGGAACTAACAGACAACGGTGAGCACTCACGAATCGCTTGTGCCCCGTGTTCTCATACTGACTTTCTATCCAGTCAACGTCATGGCACAGAATCTTACAGACCAAGGTAAGTCGGAATCGCATCTCCCCTTCGTTGCGAGGCTGTGCACTGATATTATCCAACAGTGCGAGAAATTGCCTCGGTCACGACAGCCGTTGCGCATGGCGATCTAACGAAGAAGATTGTGCGACCTGCGAAGGGCGAAATTCTCCAACTGCAACAAACCATCAATACCATGGTGGACCAGCTCCGAACGTTCGCTTCCGAGGTCACACGTGTCGCTAGAGACGTCGGTACTGAGGGTATATTAGGTGGTCAAGCAGATGTTGGGGGAGTCCAGGGCATGTGGAATGACCTCACAGTGAACGTCAACGCCATGGCCAACAACCTCACGACACAAGTGCGCGACATCATCGCGGTCACAACAGCTGTCGCCAAGGGTGACCTCACGCAGAAGGTCCAAGCAAATTGTCGTGGAGAGATCTTTGAGCTGAAATCCACCATCAATTCCATGGTCGACCAGCTGCAGCAATTTGCACGGGAAGTTACCAAGATTGCCCGAGAAGTCGGCACTGAAGGTCGTCTTGGTGGCCAAGCAACTGTTCACGATGTCGAGGGAACCTGGAGAGATCTAACGGAGAATGTCAACGGCATGGCCATGAACCTGACCACACAAGTGCGAGAGATCGCCAAGGTCACCACTGCAGTCGCCAACGGTGATCTCACGAAGAAGATCAGCGTTGAGGTTCGAGGCGAGATTGCTGAGCTGAAGAACACTATCAATCAAATGGTCGACCGTCTTGGTACATTCGCCTTCGAAGTCAGCAAGGTCGCGCGCGAGGTCGGTACTGATGGCACCCTCGGTGGGCAAGCCAAGGTAGAGAACGTTGAGGGCAAGTGGAAGGATCTGACCGAGAATGTGAACACCATGGCGTCAAATCTCACCGCCCAGGTAGGAACTCAACCAAGCCCGTTGATCCATCCTGAATGTCGCTAATTTCATCATTAGGTGAGAAGCATCTCGGCTGTCACACAGGCGATTGCAAACGGCGACATGAGTCAAACTATCGACGTTCAGGCAAGCGGCGAGATCCAAATATTGAAAGAAACGATCAACAACATGGTTGGCAGACTTTCGAGCTTCTGTTACGAGGTGCAGCGCGTAGCCAAGGATGTCGGTGTCGACGGCAAGATGGGTGCTCAGGCTGACATCGCCGGGCTCGATGGTCGCTGGAAGGAAATTACTACAGACGTCAACACCATGGCCATGAACCTAGTAAGTACATTGTTCAACCACCATCAGTCGTTTTCATTGTTGTATTGACAAATGACAGACGACCCAAGTGCGCGCTTTCTCCGACATTACCAATCTTGCTACGGATGGTGATTTTACCAAGCTTGTCGATGTTGAGGCATCTGGAGAGATGGACGAGCTCAAACGCAAGATCAACCAGATGATTTCCAACCTCAGGGACAGTATTCAACGCAACACTCAAGCCAGGGAAGCCGCCGAACAAGCCAACAAGACGAAGTCTGAGTTCCTGGCCAACATGTCCCACGAAATTCGAACACCTATGAACGGCATTATTGGCATGACTCAATTGACACTGGATACGGACCTGACACAATACCAACGCGAGATGCTCAATATCGTCAACGATCTCGCAAACAGCCTTCTCACAATTATCGATGATATTCTTGATCTTTCGAAGATTGAAGCTCGCAGAATGGTCATCGAGGAGATCCCATACACTTTGCGTGGTACTGTTTTCAACGCTCTCAAGACATTGGCTGTCAAGGCGAACGAGAAATACTTGGACCTCAATTACAAGGTTGACAGCTCAGTGCCTGACTACGTCATCGGTGATTCCTTCCGTTTGAGACAGATCATTCTGAACCTCGTTGGCAACGCTATCAAATTCACTGAACATGGTAGCGTCAGTCTGACGATCAGAGAATCCACCGACAAGTCGCAGCAAGAGCAGATCCAGCCTGGCGAGTACGCGGTTGAATTCATTGTGCAGGATACCGGTATTGGTATAGCACAGGACAAGATCGACCTCATTTTCGACACTTTCCAGCAGGCCGATGGATCCATGACACGAAAGTTTGGAGGCACTGGTCTTGGTCTGTCTATCTCAAAGCGACTTGTGAACTTGATGGGGGGTGATTTGTGGGTTAACAGCACACTCACCGACGGCAGTGAGTTTCACTTCACTTGCCGTGTCCGTCTTGCGGACAACAACTCGCACACCCTAGAGAAGGCTCTCAAGCCATACCGCGGTCACCAAGTCCTTTTCGTCGATAAGGCCCAATCGAGCAACAGTGCTGAGATCAAGGAAATGCTGAGCACTCTTGGCCTTCATCCTGTTGTTGTCGAATCTGAAAAGAGTTCCGCCCTAACACGTCTGAAGGCTGGACGTTCCCTTCCTTACGATGCGATACTGGTGGACTCTATCGACACGGCTCGCAGACTACGAGCCGTAGATGATCTCAAGTACCTTCCCATCGTCCTTCTGGCTCCAGTGGTCCATGTAAACCTGAAATCGTGCCTTGACCTCGGCATCACATCATACATGACCACTCCATGCAAGCTCATTGACTTGAGCAACGGCATCGTGCCAGCACTCGAGAATAGAGCTACACCGTCGCTCGCTGACAACACAAAGTCTTTCGAGATCCTCCTCGCCGAAGACAACACTGTCAATCAACGCCTAGCAGTCAAGATCCTGGAGAAGTACCACCATGTGGTTACAGTTGTCGGCAACGGTTGGGAGGCCGTCGAGTCCGTCAAGGAGAAGAAGTTTGATGTCATTCTCATGGATGTCCAAATGCCTATTATGGTAAGTCTCCTCCGATGTCTCATGTAGCATGTGCTAACATTTCTTCAGGGTGGATTCGAGGCTACCGGCAAGATTCGCGAATATGAGCGCAGTATGGGCACTCACCGGACGCCTATCATTGCCCTGACAGCCCACGCCATGATGGGTGATCGCGAGAAGTGTATCGAAGCTCAGATGGATGAGTACCTGTCTAAGCCTCTGCAGCAAAATCACCTCATTCAGACGATTCTCAAGTGTGCCACCCTTGGCGGACCGCTTCTCGAGAAGAACCGTGAGCGAGAGCTCAAGATGCAGGCGGAGGCTAAGGCTTCTGGCAAGCGCGCCGCTGCAGCTTCGAGCAGCGGTGGCCCTAACAGCAGCCGTCGCGACCTCTTGCGGCCGCAGCTTGAGACACGCGCCTTCAGCACCAGGGAGCCCATGACTAGTAATGGTGTGGACAGCCCTGCTTTGGTGACGGCTGACGAGGAGGATCCTATGGCAAGAGCACGTCATGAACTCTCTGACATGAGGAGTCTGACCAGCTAACAAGCGGGCTGCTTGGTGGTCTCAGTTTCTTATGAGATCCCATAGCACCTAGACATGGGCTTCGCACAGCTCCCGGCGGGCGATCGAGATCGGTCGGCGAAGCAGATCTATAACCGGCATCTACTCAAAGCATAATAAGCGAGCACATTTCATGAACGGAGCGATTGGTAGCGACATGGTATACCCCACCATGCGCCGCACAAACATGGGAGAGATTCGGCAGAGTCTGCTGGGTTTTCTCACTGACTGGTCACTATTCCGGCTCTGCTCCATCTCCAATTTCGGCATGGCTGTATTCTGTATTTCTTGGGAGTTTTCTGCGCAGATGGCGTTTCTCTTAACTCTCGTTGTCTTGTTTTCCAATGACATGAGAGGGGGTACTTAATTTGTTTTTTTATGACTTCCTTGGGATTATCTTGAGGATCGGAATGATGTGTTTTGTTATCTTCACTCTTTGGCTTGTTTTGCAAGAATATGGTCGTTTGGGAGAAACCCCTGATATCGCATATTATATATCCTTATCCTTTGCGTTCGAACTGCACGTGTACGTACTTGCGTCGTGGGCACAATTTCCAAGCTTTCTACAACTTCTCTTGGTTCATGTTGTTATGTTCTGTTTCTTTCTGCCCCTGATACTGGAAGGCTGGGGGCGATGCTGCATAGCAGAGCGAGAATTGGCAAGGGAACGAAGAACATGTTGCGGTACATGTTGAAGGTTATTGCATAGGGTATTAGGGAGATGACGGACTTCTGTGTCCTTGTTCTAGGAGTCAAGAGAGAAGAGCACATGACCTCAAACCTGTCTTCCAATGCTACATGTTACGGTGTGTCCGTCGCAAATAGTCCCCAATGCACTTTTACTATGCACTAAAAATGGCACGCCACGGTTCTCAATCAAGAGCAATTGGACCAAATTTCTCCTAGCCCCTGGTCCGGCGCGTATCACGAGGCTGCTGAACTTGATTTATCTTTGTCTCCGCTGGCTTTCTTGTTTCCTGTGCTCCGAGCAACGTGGCCTCCGTCGGCTTCTGCTGGCTTCAGGGGGTCGCTCTGGCCTTCGTCCAGCGCGTCCATAGCTGCCAGGAGAGCGTCCAACTTGTTCTCCAGGTTGTTCAAGTTGGCTTCGAGAGCGGTCGCGGCCTGCTCGCCCCTAAATGTTGCCACATATATTTTAGCGATGACCGATCCGATAGTTCATCAATAGACACGATTTTGAGTAATAGTATCGGGTGCTCCGCGAGATCTCACGGACCTAGCCGGAGTCTGGCTTGAAGCCACCCGAGAAGGCTTAGCTGGAGGGGTAAGAGATCTAGAACGACCTTGAAGATTTGCAACACGAATTTGCGAAGAGTGGGTTGTGATAATCTGAATGGGGGCTCAGCGGCGGGATTGAAAATCCCATCCTGGTCATGAGGAAGGAAGTAGCTGAATGGCCCGGCAGCAGGGATGGGAAAGTCAGGAAACGCCAGTGGCGAGGACGGAATGGCACGAAGTCCATCACGAGGGGGTGCACAGGGCAAGCATCCAGAGGGGTGTGGGTGTGTGCAGGCGGTGATGGATTCTAGGGGTCCAAGGGACCGAGACTTCTCGATCCGGGGTGGAGAAAAGACGGTGAAGCCGCATGGGGTTTTTCGGGATGGGCAAGGACCGAGAGATAGGAAAGTAGATGCATTTGAGAAAAAGGCGGTTGCAGTGAGACATGAGAAAGACAAGCAGTGTGGGAGTCGAGCTTGGTACCTGGCGAGGTCTCGGTAGGCCTAGAACGTTGGCAGGGTCAGCCGTGGGAGTCTAGATGATCGGCGTGCATTTGCCAGCTGTGCCATGTGGTATTTTGGTCACGCTCGGCCGAAAGCCCATCCAGGCGCCGTGTCGCCCTCTTCCTATGCTCTGGGGAGTCTGCATCGCCCCAGGCAACCGAAGGAGAGGCAAGACTGGAGGAGTTGCTCCTGGCCCTCTTACCTGAGCGAGATCCGCTGAACTGTCGGGCGACTGCCGTCCGGGCGACGGATCTTTAGACGGCGCCATGTACGTTGCACTGGATTCAGAAAGCCGAGGGATGAATGGACGATGTTGAGCCCTGCAGAGCGCTTGGTCAACGGGGTTATTCTCTGTCGTTGCATGCGAGTAGCCCTGGTTGCCATAGGACCGTTGCAGGACGGCAACATGGAATTCCAAGGGTCCTTCTCGTACCTTGGGAACAGAGGGGATGTGTCTGGTTTGCGGGCGTGGCGAGGTGACTTCGTGAAGACGGTTCTACGTTGGGGTGCAATTTTGATAATGTCGGTGGTAGGTAAGCGGTCCGCGCATCAGCTGAGTGTCAGAGGAGCTGATGTGTCGAGATGAGGTTCTCGGCGTCGGTGGTTGTTGGTCGGGCGAAGCGGGATGGCCGATCAGGGCTCCGAAAGGGGACGTCCTACCCTGCCTTACCCTGCATCTGCCTGGTCACGCAGCCAATATTCAAGGTTGTAGGAGCGACTGCCCCGACGCCTTCCGTGGCGAGGTACCTCCTCTGTCAAGCTTCGTTGAGCGTCAGAGCCGATCTTCTCTTTGCCACCTAGATCATGGGAAAGTCGCAAAATTTGCTCCGCGATGCTGTGCTTGCATCTTGCCTCCTGTTTTCCACGATCCCCATCGTAGAACAAATGTTCCCATATCTGGCAGCCCCAACCGAGACCACCTGATGCAGATCACCCTAGCCAAACAAGGGACAGCGCATTGGATGATATTGCAGGTACCAAGGGCCCAGCCAGTCGAAAGACGGGCATTCTACGGAATCGCATTGTGCTTTGTCAGGCAGTTTTTGACGAGCAATGCCGCAGCCCATTCGCGTCGAGTACGACCGACTACCCTGCAGACTCGGCTGGTCAGCAACGGGAATAGCTCAGCTCCATCGGCCGCGCGACGTGACTCGACATGACACCACCTCCTGGCGCACGCTATCTATATGATTGGTCAAGATGCTTCGGTCCAGGTCGTCTAGACCACGAGATTCAGAACCGCACCGCCAAGGGCGGCGAAGTGCCAGCAAATACTACGACGAACCGTACAACGGACTGGTTGAAGCAGATGGACAGATAGCACAACTCGAGAGTCAGAAGACAGTAAAGAAGGCTGAAACTGTCGGTTGGGGCCACAGACCACTGAGTTGCTTGGACATATGCCTGACAAAACAGCCGGCCCGGATGAGCGCGTGAAGAGAACGGACATGGGGCCATCGACCCTCGATCGAGATGGTCGTCGAAACCTTGGGAAAATCCCATTAGCAGCCATGGTGCTTTTCCCGTACCAGCCATCAGAAAACCGACATGATACGTCAGTCGATCTATGGTAAAGTCAGATGGCAAAATTGCCCATCGTGCACCACAAGGTCCATACCCCCTCCTGCAGAGTGCCTCGCGGCATGGATGGAACAGGGCTCGTTGGATCCGACCGCAATCGATGGATGGTGAGCGCGCCACCACGATGAGCATGTTTATCACCATTGTGATTGAGGAGCGATCTCATCGCGTCTTATGGTCACTCTGGTCCGTGTCCACAGCAAGAGATGAGGCCGATGCAAGGCTGGAAGCTACCTGGGTACAGGCAGGTGCTTTGTTGCGCCTTGCATCCCATGGCATCTGGTCGATGGGCCGGGAGGTACAGCGCATATCATCGCCGGAAAGATGTCAATTACTGGAAGCCCTGTCAAAGGCTGCTGGGACCAGCGGAGGAGGGTGGGAGGGGGCCACCAGTGCTAGTGGGAAAGTAGGCTTCGGCCGCTGCCAAACACGATCCACAGCCAAAGCTCGATTCTGGCGGCCAGCATACGTGACAATGATCAGGGATCAGGAACGGATGCCGATTCTGTCATTGGCGACACCCTGGCGTCGCGTCGAAATCAGAATGCTGGCCAGCCTACCACAAACCGGCGCAGTCCACCATGCGACATGGTGCACCGTGCACCGTCTTCTCCCTCCCCCGAGAGTCATAGACGGACGGCGTGTCCAGTATGCATTCAGTCCACACGGCACCCACAGGCACCCACAGGCACCCACACCCTGGGTAGTGCCCGTCTGGCGGCCAATCCACAGCGTCGCTGCTGCCACCACCGGCATGACTCCAAGACCGACATGCAAAACGGAGGGATCGAGATCTTGCGATTTGGCGTCGCAATGCGCATGTTGCACTAGGAAATGTGTGTCTGCCTGCCGTCAATCCACCACCGTTACGGACGGGGAGGGCTGTGTTGCCTTGGTACCTTACCCAGCATTAGAGGGGAAGCTCGATCGCGATGCGTCTCCTGATCAATAGGTGGTCTCAACTGCACATCCTTGTGACGATGGCCAGTCCTGGCCCAAGAGCCAAGTAGGCTTCCGTTCACCGTTTATTCGCTCATGGAGCTGCTTTAGGTCCTGCAGAACGGTTACCATCTCCCAGTGGGGATGCTGCGACAGCCGTTCTGGCAGCTGCTTACTGTTGGACATTTGAGGCACGGGGATCTCCGTGCTTCTGACCATTGTGCATGGCGATACGATATAGGGCTACCGCTTTTGTTGAACCGGCCAGCTTGAGCGCTTTCAACCTCATCATCTTGGCTAAAGCATGGTGTGGAATGGCAGACAGAGGACGGGCTGTGCGGTCATGGATGAAAAGACTACCATGTTCCGGAAAGTTCGCAGAAGCAGGTGAACGACGCATATCCAGATCCAGAAGGCCGACTGCAACATGCATCAGCCATGGACGACGAGTTCCCAAGACCCCCAACACGCATCCCGTAGTCCCCTGGAAGCCAACCACGGCACCACCGCAATTGCATGCAGCCCATGCAACCCATGGAACAAACTGGTCCAGTCAGTTAGTTACAGGGAGACATGCAATGTCAGGGCAAGGCTAGTCGGAGGTTGCTAACTTCTAGCAGCAAGTTGAAATGCATACCCAGGCAATGTGCAGCTACCGTGCCTGTATGCTATGTAAGGTACTTACTTCGTAGGGCAGGGCACGTTGTCTCCAGACACGCCCCGGGAGCAAACAGGTAAGGTTGGCTGATTTGGGTTTTGTGTATACGCTTTCACTGCCCATGTCTCAGGTATCCATCTCTCTTGAGGCTTGTCCTTCGCTTCTGCCAAGCCACTGCCGTCAGGACCGTTCCCCTTGCCCTCGCCCAAATGCCTGGTTCCCAAATCGACAATCGAACGGAGACGGGACTCGAGGAAAACGGTCTGTCGTTCTGGCGGTTTCCACTCCGCCCCATCCATCCCAGCCGAGCCATCCCAACCCTGTCTTGCTCTAGCCAAACATCTCCGTCAGTCTAGGGCCAGCAGGCCAGCTTTACGGCCTTTCTGCGTCGCAATACATGCACACCCTCCCCCCACCATCGTTTTTTATTCTTAGTGAAGCTCGTCCAAACCGCCTTTATTAGGAAGTCAAGGTCAGGCCATGCACCGTCCTGCCAACGACCTGGTGCGCTCTGTGTCATTCCCCAGGATCCATCGCTTCCCCTCCTACGGTTTGGGCGCAACTCAATCGTCCCGGTATTATACTGTGCCTGCAGTTGCTGCCACCGTTCCGAACGTCTCGTTCTACCTCTACCGCACCGTTACTTTCGGCGCCAGGTAGATCCTTTTTGAATCCCACAGGGCGACTGCAGAAATCCCCGGCTCTGCTCACTACAACAACATCACTTCTCATCGCCAACGACCACCCATCTTGCCCTGGTCGTCCGCCCCTGGCAACTGAGCTCCAGTCTTACTTGGTCGACTCCAGGCTTTGGAGACATCAATCGAAGAGCACAGGGCTTCGACACCACGCCGCGTGCCGTCTCCACCACCAGCCGAGCATATTGCATCACCCCTTCCAGTTCAGTCCCATATTGAACAACCACCTCGGCCAGCCATCCACCTGGTCCAGAACCGGACTCTGCTCACTTACTTTCCCCCATCCGTTCAGCATATTTCCATCTCGCCGTCATCCCTCTCTACGTCTCCTGCGTCCAATCCTTCGACCTGATCGGATGCCAGGCTGTCTCTCCTTTCCATCCACACACGCCCTCGTTGGATCTTCGGTTGTGTATCCTGCGTACACACTACTGTTAGTGCTTGGCTATCGAGATCTGTGAACCCAGCCTTTGCCGCCAGGTATAACCTCAGCAGTGGCTCTGTTCTGTATCAGCTTGCCAGCCTTCTCTCTCGATCGTGCTGCCGCAAAGCTAAGTCAGGCCGAACCCACTGTTTCCCAGGTATCTGGCAAGTCATCTCAGTGCTTGCACTCGCCGCTCAAATCCGCCGATCGACCTCGATCTCGTGGTCACCGCACCCTTTTCTCAAGCCCGCCAGGTAAAGATGACTCTCTCCTGTCTCGTCGCGTGCTCAACAACGCCACCAGAACTGATCCCAGTCCCCCTAAATCTGCTTTTTTAATTCCCTCTGGAACACTCTATCCAGCAGTCTTGCAGCTCCTTCACGCGTTGCTACTCACTGAGCGTCGTTACACATCTGCACTGAGTACATTCCAACTGACCTCTGACGTAGCGGCACCCTCCTGATCAGTGCGCATCGACGATCGTCTGCTTTGTTGCAACTACCTATACTTCTAAGATTCCCTACATCGCCTCAAGGCACTTCCATCTCATTGCCATTTATCAATTTTCATTGCGGATCCTCAACACGTTCACCCGCAAACATCCTGGCAACAATCACAACCAGCCTTACCGCAGAAGGGATTTTTGTCGTACCACCAGCATCAGATACCCGCACCCAGCCGTTACATACCGTCAGCCTTCAAGCTTTGGACTGGCCATATTGCTCTCGTCGACACGTCACAAGAGCTCACATTCACTCTCACTTGACGACTTGAGGATCTATCTTAATGCACTGCAGTAAATGGTGAAGCTCACGACGCTTTCTCTCTCTCTACTGGCAGTAGCCACCCCTTGAGGACCTGATCAGTATCCTGCAGGTACCGCAGATACCGCTTGAATGACGCACGAACTAGCGCCAGTCTTCCGGGAGCTGGGCTTGACCCAGTATCTAGATGCCTTCGTCGATCAAGGTTTTGATACGTGGGACACCATCCTTGACATCCAGGAGTCGGATCTGTAAGTAGAGACTGTGAGGACGACGATGTTTGTGTGACGTGACTGACACTTGACAGTGATGTACTAGGCGTAAAGCTTGGCCACAGACGCGTAAGTTCCCAGCATCATATCACCACGAGGTACAGAGACTGACGCCTGGTACAGAAGCTGCAGCGTCGGATAGCAAACGCGCGTGGAATTGCGCCGAGTGTCTCCTTGCCTCTGAAACCCAACCCTGATGAGGCCAAGCAAGAGGGCTCCCGGGCAGAGCTCACCCGAGTGGAGAACAACCAGGACGGCGCTGGTGTTGTAAAGCGGAAGTACAGAAGGCATCCAAAGGTAGGACAACTTTCCAAGTGCTGCTACATTGGCCTTGACACTGACTTCTCTTCTAGCCCGATGAAAATGCACCGGAGCGACCACCGTCTGCATATGTGTTGTTTTCAAACAGTCAGTTCCCCTTAGCAGCCCGCGCAGTATCCCAACTGCCCTCTCGGCATGACTGTCTGCTAACTAAAAGTGTCAAGAAATGCGAGAGGATCTAAAGAGCCAAAACCTCACCTTCACGGAGATTGCTAAGCTCGTTGGTGAGAACTGGCAGAACCTTGCGGCCCCTGAGAAGGAAGCGTATGAAACACAAGCAAACACCGCCAAAGAAAAGTATCATCGTGACCTTCTGGAGTACAAGAAAACGCCCGAATATCGGAAATATGCACAATATCTTCAAGATTTCAAGGAGAAGCAAGCCAGACAGAACCAGAGTAAGTCGAAGTCGCAATCTTCTTCTCATCATAGGAGACTGACCTTCTCTCGCAATTAGTTCATGACTCTTCGAAGAGGCCTAAGCTCGAGCCCGGGCGATTAAGACATGGGAGCAGCAGCAGCAGCGTACCTGGCGGGACCAACTCGAGCGGCAGTGGCAGCGGCAGCGAGCGACTGCAGGGAAGTGAGCCACCGCCGAACCGGAAGGAAAGAGTGAACTCGACAGCATCCATGGCCGACTCGCATTATTCGAATGGTCTACCTCAGCTCTCGCAGCGGAACTCTCTGGAAGAGTCTGCTACATCGCCCCTGATAGGGCACATGGAAAGCAGCCCTCGCGCGCCATATCCACGAAACCAACCTCCGACTTGGAAAGATGCTAGCAAGATTGATGCTACTGGTCGACAGCCTCTTCCATCCCTCTCAGATATGCTAGATGATGGTAAGATGGCTGGTCTACGCATGCCAACACCATCCGAGTCAACTTATGGGCCGGGTTTTGTTGCGGCAAACCATCCCAGGGGCATGCCGATGCACAATGCGAATTCCTCGATGCCTGGCCCCAGAATTCCTTATCTACGACACGAGCCGTCATCAACGGGCAGCAGTGGTTCTGCAAGCTCTGTGTCAAGTTTTGCCAGGACTCCGGGCGAGGGCCCCGTCCCTATTCACGCCCTTCTCTCCGACCGCTCCGCTACTGCGCCGAGCCAAGCGTCAACGCCGCCATCTTCAGCCGGCATGGCAAGTCCGACAGAACCAAGCAAAGGGTCATTCATGGGAACTCCCGGTCCACGTGGATATGGTAACTACCCCCCCCCCCCCCCCCCCCCCCCCCCGATTTCATGGAACCATGGTATCCCACTTCTGAAACAAGACTAATTTGGGCTTGCAAGGCTTCCAGTCCGCACAATCGGCTTTCCAGAACATGAGGGTCGAGCAGGCCGGTGACGGCGACGTGTTGATGACCTCTGTTGACGACCCAACGACCAGTATTCGGAAAGACAATCTCGATGGCATGAGTGCCCTGCTTAGAGCAGGCGAGATTGTAGATCGCCACGGGAGGGAATAAACATCAAGGTTCGACGACCATACAATCTTCTTGATGGAAAACTACGTACGACGACAGCGATGGCGAAAAAAAGTCGAATTACCGGACTTGGCTACAGCCATGACGCTGATCCGTCTATTTCTACCCCTTTCGACGAGGGGCTAACTTTACCTTTATGATGATGAAGGAGGGTTGAAAGAACGGCAATACCTGTTCTTGAGGCCTTCTATGGCAACATGCCCTTAATCTGCTGATCAATTTTCACTGCAAATTGGGCGTGTCTGGGTATATGGCAGGACTTGCCGGCGTTCTGACAGGCGACTGATTTCTTCTTTGTCTCAATGCGTTTCTTTATGTGCGGCATCATATACGGGTTACAAGGGGAAAATGATCTGGCGCAGGCATCGGATGCGTGCTCCTATTGTTGCTTTATGTTACCCCTTTGCGCGTCCCATTTTGTTCGGTCTTTTCATGACCATTGCGGCAACCTTATTCTCTCACGACATCATCTCCCTTTTTGTCACTGCGAGACACGATGTTGATGATCTTCTTTCTACAAATACCTTACTGTGTGTACAATTTTCGCGGTAGTTCACGCCGCGTGCGTGAGCAGGACAGAATGGCACGATGGTCCCGGGGAATGGAGACAGTTGTGGCTATGAATAACTGAGCCAGGTCTACAATGCTGAAAGGGGAGGAAGGGAATCACATGGGGATCTTGAGTGCTGCGTCTATTCGTTGAGCGAGAAAGGACGCTTGATTGAAGGAAGGGTGGACGACACAAACGCTGATTGTCCAAGGGTGGAAACAGCGATGCGCTTCTTAGTGAAAAGGCGAAGAAAATGTCTGAACGAGATACGAATTTTTGGAACACATTTTTGCTGTGCTTAACCTGTGTTGACTGAAAGACATGATACAGTATTACCTTACCCCCAGATTCTGCGTATCACCTAGGCATAAATTTCCGCGATTACAGAAGTTGAAGTGAACGTTACGCCACATGCATGCTCATATTTCATTTGTCAACCGGCCAAACCGCACGGTAAGGGTATGTACATTGATCCAAAAGTGTGAAACGCCACCCGGCTTTCGATTAGAGAAAGCCTTCGCTGAGAAACCAGTCTTCATTCCATCTTTCATCCATAATTTATGTGCATCGACTGCCCAAACTCGTAAGAGTGCTGACTAGCCCCATCCGCTCAATGCCCGCCATGTCCACCATCTTACAGAGTACTTCAGAAGTTCATGAAAACATCATCATCACACAAAACAAGGTCAGCAATGCTCTCACGCCTCGCCTTCGTTGCTTGCCGTCCAATCTCTACGGATATCAAGCTCTGTCAGGTCGGGAGTCTTCTCGATGACGAGACCCTTCTCGTTGGCCAGATGGAGGAGCGAGATGAAACAGAAAGACGTTGAGATGTCATCCATAGCGGGCTTGGGATATACTCTTTGCAAGTCGTTCATGACTGAGGTGAACTTGAGCTTCTTGTCGTCCGCACCAGGGGTTGGAGGCTCAGCCTGTGGTTCTGGCGGGGTGGGTAGTCTTGATAGTTCGGGACTCTCCTGTATAAACACTGTTAAAAGACCGCGTCTATATGAAGGTGTGGACGATGCATGAGATGAACTTACGCTGAGTTTCTCCAGGGCCATGCCGCGCCACATCTCCTCCTTGAGGCGCCTTACATCGACCTTCTTCGCAACCCTGGCGTACTGCACATATTCTGGTCGTACTCTCCTTGTTGACGTGACAAGTGTGGTGCCGAACGCGCCCATTGGATTCATGGTATCTCCACCAAGCAAGGCCGTCATTCCGACACCTTCCGTCATGCCACCATCGTCCATTGCAGGTGAAAAATGTTCCCGCGCGTCGGCAAACTCCAAGTCATCATCTTCATCCTCTCCTGCTGCGAAAGGCAAGGCGTCATCCTGGAAGAAGTTGGCATCGTAGTCACCTGCCGGCATCACAGTGTCACCGTCATCACCCATCGGCGCTTGCCGATTCGCCCAGAAGGCCTCATCCATGTCACCATTCGGTACATCGTCTTGCTGAACATTGCCAAATGTGCCAACACGAGAACCGAACCCACCCCTCTTTTGACTGAGACGAGCTTTGGGTTTCAGGAACAGAGATAGTAATGACTTGGAGTTGAAGTGTTTGTCATCTGGGAGAAGGTTCTTGGACTTGGTCTTCCAGTCTTTCTTCGGCATGCTGATCGCTGAGTTGCTTGACGCCTGGTTCGAGAGGATATCGTTGAGCCCCGAGTCTATGGGAGCCGCGAAATCGATCTCAAATGGTTCCTTCTCTTTGCGCTTCTTTGCTTCGCCCGCTGGCTTGTTGACATCCTTGATCTTGCGAATTCTCCAGTGTTCCGCACTGCTCCAGTTCTTCTGTAGGGCCTGGTCGAAGAAGCCTAAGATGTCATCGTGCATCTTGTCGTCGTTCTGTGGATTGGTCATCGAGACGATGTATTGGCCATTGTCGTCGCCTTCTCCATCTTCTCCGCCGTCCTCGGCATCGTAAACCCGCATCTGCGGTTCTAATGCGGCGTCCCGTGCCCAAGCCTCTCCGCCTTCTCCAAAGGCGACATCACCCCCCATGTCAAAACTGCCCAAGCCAAGGTCGTCATCGAAGCCCGCTGGTGCATCGTCGTCAATAAGAAGACCGGAATTGTCGCCAAGTGCTCCAGATACACCGCCATGGCCTTGATCCTGGCGCCAGTCTTCTGGCGCTCGGAGGAAGGGGATATCTGTGCTCCCTGATGGATCGCCAAGATTGAAGGTCTTGAGAGAGGGGCAGACGTCAAGCTCGTCAAGCCGACTGAGATCAGGGAAGAACTTCTGGCCAAGAGCCGCGACATCGATCTCAACATCGTCTGTGTCCTCTTCTGGCGTGGCCTCTTCTAGGGGCTTGTCGACAGACATTGAGTCGGCGTCCTTCGCCCCTTCTTCCTGATCAGCATCCTCGTCTTGTTCCTCGTCTTTCTTGTCTATTGCGGCAGCATCAGCAGCATCGTCGCTGCTGTCGAACACGATGCGGCCCTCTGAATCGATCATCAGGTGATTGAGAAGCAGGCCTTTGGCGCCACCCTCGTCGAAATCGGCCGAGGCTTTCTTGAACAGGGGGTCGACGGCGAACTCGAGTTCAAATTTTTTTAGCTGAAGAGAGCTGAAGTTTGGTGCGAGGGTTGCCTCAGATGATCGAGACTACTCTAGTTAGCTTCACATTGTACTTTAGGGGATGACGTGATCCTTGCCTTCTTCTTGGGCTTCTTCTTGACGTTGCCATCCTCATCGAGCTCTTCCTCACTGTCTTCGCCGTCACCTTCTTCTCCATCTCGGTTTTTTTTCTTGTTGCTGTTGCTATCTGCAAGGCCACTGAGTAGCTTGCCCGTCTCCGTTGCGACACTGTCCACTCGATTGGTGTAGATCTTGACACAGCCATCGAGCGTGCAACTGGCTTTCTGAAAGTTGACACCATCTCCCTCTTTGAGGAGGGACATGTCGTGGAAGTAGTCGATCAGCGCGAAATTCCAGGAGTTGGCGGCATTGATCTTGTTGTCTGTTGCCATCTTCATCCACTCCTCGAAGTTGGCGAGGATTGGGACCCTTTTCATTGGTGTCACAGAGACTCCACCAACAGTGAAAGCTTCAATCTCGCCATCATCAACACCAACTCGCGGGGTGCCGGGTCCGGAACCAGCCGCAGCGTTATCTCCATCATCTAATCTGTGAGCTCCTTTGCGCGGGGTGCCCGTACCAGCGGCTGCCTTGATCTCGTTTATTTGCTGTTCATGTCGGGCTTTTCGCGAATTCATGCGCTGGCCCTTTTCCTGCGCATCATCGTTGAGTGGTATAGATCTGTGTCCAACATCGTCAGTCATTGCTTCACTCGGTTGCTAGGCGTGATGTCAAGCGCGTCAGATGTGGCGGTGGAGGGGTCGTACCCAAGGCGAGCATTCAAGTTTGGCGAACCGGTTGTTGCGCCAGAAGCCGACCTGACAGTGCCGGGTCGCGGACCCTGTGCGACTCGTGGCATGATGAACTGCGATCGATGTGTCGTGATTTAGAGCTGGATCGCCGGTGCTCACGGTCGCGTTGATGTCTTGTCCCCAGCCCGTCGGTAAACAAATAACTGACTAGGCGCATGGGTGGTGTCTGCAGCTGAGTCATCATTGTGGCTGGCACCTGCCAACCTGTCGGTGGTGTGGCGTCACCAGCCCATGGTGGCGCACGACGCATACCTTGCCTTAGTTCGCGATCAGGGAATTAAGCGTCCCTCACACCACCTTATCCTCGGCTCTAAAGGTTAGGTAAGGTGATTTAATCGGTCGATGGCTGCCTCACACCCCATGATCGCCCTCTGCTAAATCCCAATACCGTTACCGTTGCTGTCGCAGATCCAGGTTTTGGGCATCCCAGTGCACCAAAGTCGGGGTCTCGGTATTGGCTGCCTCTTCACCCAACTGTAGCAGGTCACCCACTCACTGTTGCACCTCCTGGCCTGTCGCTACGGTGTTCCCTTTATCGCCCTTCCCACGTCACCCGTCCCTCTTGTGACGCTACTTTCCAGCTACGAATACTTTATTCCTCACCTTTCCATCCGCTGTTCCTGATACTGCCAGCCCAGCTGCAAACCCATTCCTGCGGCTGCTTATTGTTACCGAAGCCTGAAGAAAACGAACAACTTCTTGAAATCCCCGCCTCTTGTCGATCTGGACGACCCTGCAGTAGCCAAGCACGTGCGCGAACGACATGGCTCGGCAACGAGGATGCGCAACACCAAGCTGAGAGGGGGCCGCGTGAGCTCGCGACCATTCTACACGATTGTCTTCCTCATTACCTTGTTCACCGCATATTCTTATCTTGCAAAGACAACCGACAAGCAGCTCTACTCCCATGATGAGGTGCAACTTCTCCGAAGGAGCGACAAGGTCGAGTGCAGTGACGTGCATCGCGCCGTTGACCAGTGCGCCTTCGTAAAGGAGTTCTGCGCGGATGACGATGCTGGCTTGATTCCCTATCTGCAATTCTACTATTGCGGAGTCGGCAAGGCACGGCCAGTGGCCTTGGTGGTCCTCATTATATGGCTTGGCTTGCTCTTTACTACCATTGGCATTGCCGCCAGTGACTTCTTCAGCGTCAACCTGAGCACTATTGCGACAGTTCTCGGTCTTAGCGAAAGCCTTGCCGGAGTTACTTTTCTCGCATTTGGAAATGGCTCTCCTGACGTCTTCAGCACGTTCGCAGCCATGAGCTCCAACAGCGCCAGCATGGCCATGGGCGAGCTGATCGGTGCAGCCTGCTTCATCACTGGGGTCGTGGCAGGTTCGATGGCTCTCGTCCGCGAGTTTAGAGTTGATAAGCGGACATATGCTCGCGACATCTGCTTCTTCATTGTGGCCGTGGCTTTCACCATGGTTTTTCTTGCGGACGGTCATCTGCGGTTTTGGGAGTGCTGGCTGATGATTGGGTACTACATTGTGTATGTCATCACTGTCGTGTGCTGGCACTGGTACACAACTAGTAGAAGACGGCGAAAACGCCGAGAGGGCGAAGCGCGGAGCCATTTCTACGGAGCAGTGAGCCAACAAAGCGATGAACTAGCGGGCGAGCCATATCGAGACGATCCCGACGATGTCGATGGCAATCATCACGCTCATAGTCATCCGGCGGACCTGGACATCGCGTCTGCCGAAGCAGGCCCTCGGATCGAGATCGAGAGCCCTGGCGCAACCAGGGTCGATACTGATGAAGACTCGGAGGATCATGAGCGTATGGTAGCAGCAGAGGTGGCTAGCAGCATGCGTGTGCTTCGCACCCGAGGCAAACGCAGCAGCACTATCACTCCGATCCGACCAAGCCTTGTCGGAGCCCTGGAGTTTCGCTCGGCTCTGGCGCAATTGCAGCGCGAGAGTAATCATAAGCTTGCCGAGATGCCAGATCGAGCGCATTCAGAGAATCGCCTTGATGGGTCATCCCGTCAACGGGCTAAGAGCGTTATCCCAGGCTTGGCTCATGATAGTCACGATGTATGGGCGTCCAATGGCACGAGCAGTGCGCGAGGGAGGGCGTGGTCATGGGGAGATGCGACTGAGCGCGTGAACACGGGCCCAGCAATTGCCATTACAGAGCAGGACGATGCCAGCTTGATGCAGCCCCATGCCGATAACGACCAAGTATCTAATGAGCCAGCCACTTCTTATATCGTTGGAGGAAGTCTTGCACCACCTCCGACTGACGCGACTGGCCATACCGCGAGCGGCACATCTACACCCACTACAGCTGCTTCAGGCGAAGGGGCACCCAAGTTGTTGCTTCAGATTCCGAGCAGACGAAGCAGTTACAGCGACAGATCCTCACCAGCATCCCCCTTTCCAACCTTCATGGAATCACCAATGATCATCACACCCCCAGAGCCAAATGACCATGCAGAATTCAGTTTGCCAGCACCAGCACAACGCGATAGCCCCTTCCTCGATCTTCAAACACCCACCGAGGAACCTCGACCTGTGCCATGGTGGCCCTACGCCGCGCTTCCACCGCCACACGTGCTATTAGCCACATTGTTCCCAACCCTACAGGGCTGGAAGGAGAAGAGTATCTGGGACAAGTTCATGAGCACCATTTCGGTACCAAGCATATTTCTTTTGGTTATTACGCTACCAGTGGTCGACGCGGAGACTACCAGTGGTTCCTCGATGCTGGACACGATTCAAGATGCATCGGTCGGACCGCAGGTGGGTAACCTGGCTCCTGCGGTCTCTACAGAGGAGGATGCCATTGAACCTCATTCAGAATGGCAGCGATATCGTCGTCACACACTCAGCCGTAACCACAGCTTTCAGTCATATCGGGATAGGTCCCCCTCTGTATCGCCTCGTATGGTATCACTCAGCACCGAAGACACAGCCATTGCACAACTATCGACCGGAGCACCTGGCGAACAGATGTTTCATCCGATCGCGAAGGTCACATCGAACACTATCTCTGCGAGCAATGCCAATGAGGAGACGCCAGGCTGGAATCGTTGGCTTGTGTGTGTCCAGCTTTTCACTGGGCCTTTGTTTGCTGTCTTCATTTTGTGGGCGAACCTGCGTGAAGACTTCGAGAACCCAGGTGCGACGCTGATTCGGATGATCTTGTATACTCTTCTTGGCTCTCTAGTAGCACTTGGGTTGCTTCTTATGTTGACATCGGAGCATCATCGTCCTAAAGCGCATTATCTGCTTTGCTTCTTGGGGTTCATCATCAGCATCGCTTGGATCTCGACAATTGCTGGAGAAGTTGTTGGCGTTTTAAAGACAATCGGGGTGGTTTTTGGCATTTCAGAAGCGCTCCTCGGCCTCACTATTTTTGCGGCGGGCAACAGCGTGGGCGATCTTATCGCAGATATTACCGTTGCCCGCCTTGGATATCCTGTTATGGCATTGTGAGTTCTAACCCCTGACCTGGACTATTGCCTGCTCATCAACTGACACCAACATCCAAGGTCCGCATGTTTTGGAGGGCCAATGCTTAACATTCTCCTGGGTATCGGCATTGGTGGTGTGCTCATGATGGTCCGAAAGGCTAACCATAAGCATCACAAACATCCAGACAAGGAGTTCACGTATGGTCCGTACCCAGTCGAAGTGGGAGGAACACTCATGATCTCTGCAATTACGCTGCTCGTCATCTTGGCTGGTATGCTGATTGCGGTGCCAATGAACAAATGGATCCTCAGCCGGAAGATTGGGTGGACATTGATTGCGGTATGGACATTGAGCACCATTGTCAATGTGGTCGTAGAAGTTACGGGAGTCTGGGGAGACGTGGCTTGATGAGTTTGAAGTCGGAACCCAGGTCTGTGACACAGTATTTGGATTATGTTATTGGAATGGCTTGCATATTTTTTTCTTGGGCGCGGGATTAGCGATACAGTCCTTTCGAACCAGGGTTTCGGATGCATTTCCAGAGCGACGAATACACAAAGTTCTAATTACCTGATGGTGGGCACTGAGATGTGATTGACCTGGTGCCTGCATGATTAACATCGCCTCCACTCCGTACTCTGCCGTAGAGTCACCTGGCAGGAGAGGTAGCTATCTGAGCTGGCTCTACCTGGCCGCCCTGGAGGCGTCGCTGCCGAGTTCAGTGACACACCTTCTCCAACATCGGCATTTTGTATGCATGCTGCATGTGGAATATACTTATTGGGTGCAGGCTCTGCAATCTTTACGGATATGCACGACGTGGGGTTGCAGAACGAATCAAGCCTTGGGTTCAGGGGTCTGGCGGGGTGCGAAGCTTTGGAGGGGTTCAGCAGCTCAGCCCCACCATCCTCGTCCCTCCCTCCTTTCGATTCTCATCCAACCCGATTGTTTCCCAGCTTCATCTCCTCCTCCGACCTGACTTAACCGATTTCACCGACGCAAGTCTACCCTCTTCGATCGTTTCTGGAACGCATTGATACCTAGAGAACTCGCCTACATACCCACCAGAAGCTTCCTGTAGGCCTTGCGCACCTCAACCTCAGGGCTTTGTTAGACCTTACTAACGCCCATGCTAGAAGAAACCCATTACCATGGATGCCGCCGCTCCGCCCAGTTTCCCGGCTCTTGAGGATCGTCCTCTCAAGAATACCATCTGTCTCTTCGATGTTGACGAGACATTGACTCCTGCCCGTCTGGTTTGTCTCAATGGCCAATTTCCCGTGAGCTGATCCATGCTGACTCCTCTCACCTAAGGGCATCTCCCCTGAGATGTTGGCTCTCCTCTCAAGCCTTCGCCACAAGTGTGCTATCGGGTTCGTCGGGGGCTCCAACCTCCCCAAGCAAGAGGAACAGATTGGTAAGCCCGCCGGCGTCCCAGTTACGACCCTCTTCGACTTTTGTTTCTCTGAGAACGGTCTCACCGCCTTCAAGCTTGGACAGGCTCTGCCGTCCAACAGCTTCATCCAGCACGTCGGCGAGGAACCCTACAAGGAGTTCGTCAAGTTCGTTCTGCACTACATTGCCGACCTCGACATCCCGATCAAGAGGGGTACTTTCATCGAGTTCCGCAACGGCATGGCGAATATCAGCCCCATTGGCAGGAACGCGTCAACTGAGGAGCGAAACGCGTTCTCAGCCTATGACAAGGATGCCAAGGTCCGCGAGAAGTTCGTTGCTGTGCTTCGTGAGAAGTTTGCCCATCTCGGCCTCACGTATGTCCCACTCCTTCCCACAGTGCCTCAATTTCACTCGAACACCTCATACTTATGCCGTCCACAGATTCTCCATCGGTGGGCAAATCTCATTCGATGTCTTCCCCACCGGCTGGGATAAGACCTACTGCCTGCGCCATCTCGAGGCCGAGGCAAAAAAGCCCGGCGGTATTACCTACAGTACTATTCACTTCTTCGGTGACAAGGCCTATGAGGGTGGCAACGACTGGGAGATCTACAGCGACCCTCGCACTATTGGCCACGCAGTCGAGGACCCTGCAGACACCATGCGTCAAGTGAAGGAGCTTTTCGATCTGTGAGACGCACCGATCACAGGAGAGTGATTCGCAGTCTTTGATAGGTCATAATGTGTCATGAAAAAATCCAGATAGAAAGGAATAAGGGAGATTCACTTGAACCACCTCGGCTCATGGCTTGTGTTTCGTGCTTTGCCATGCAGTGAAAGGTTTGTCAGAACACTTACTACTCAATCAGCGTAACAGATTCACCCGTTCATGCAGGTCTCTGACTTGAAATCTCTAGAAAGACTGCGTAGACCTTGCCTCCTACTTCGCGAGAGTATCTGGGATTTGCCACCCAGTCCTCCGAACCAGGAGATCTTGTGTTAAACCCCTGATCTCAGCCACTTTCTCGAGCCATTTCTGAGGCTTCTGCGCGTCAGGTGTATTCCAATCAACATCAAGGACATTTCTGATTGAGCCTGAAAGTGTGGGTGTTCCAATGTGCACAATCCTTCCCTTTCCCGCTGGGGCGATTTGTTGCCCTTCCTTTTGTAGCAGCACCCGCTTCAACGCAAGCAGGTTATCGTACTCCCTCTTGTGGAACACGACGATATAGTCATATTGCTGGAAAATGGTTTTCCGGATACCACGGGACCTCCGCCTCGTGATCTCGGGCTCAACCTCGTTGCGGACTTGGAATCGACACATCTTTGGATCAAACATAGCTTTGAGAGCCCAAGGATTTGGCGATTTGCCGCCATTACGCCACTCCATAGGACTGGCTCCTTTAGGTAGGATGAGCTTGTCCGACACGACCTTCTCAATGTCGCCTTGAGATCGCAAGTAGAAGCCAGCTGAGTGTATCAGTGACACGGGCCACTTGCCGCCAGCCTGTGTTGTCCATACCCTCATCATCTTCGCCATGGCCTCTGCGACAAGCCCTCGGCCCTCATTGTAAGGATCTATGAATATGATTTTACTATCCGATGCCACACCAGAGGTGACTGGTAGTGGCGGCTGCGGTTTCCACGGCGACTGTGGTTTTGCTGGTGACTTTGGCGGCTCTGGCGTCAGACCTCTGGCACCTTTGGCGCTTATTAGGTCACTGATCTCATTGATGCCTTGGAACCCCATGAGCAGCAGCGCGTCGCGCAGATCCTCTCTGTGCTTCTCAATACTCGTACCAAGGCTGGCGATCTGCTCTTTGCGCGGGCCCAGCTCGTGCCAGAACTTGGCGGCGAGAGCGAAGCGGAACTCCAAGCCATATGGACCTTTGTTGCCGCGCCACTCGTTGTAGAGCGTATTGACAGCTTTCACATCATTACCCAGATCGTCCATGATGCTCGTCAAGATGTTGTGCTCGTCAGAAGTGAACATCAGGATCTGCTGCCGTCGCATCTCCATTGTTGTTTTGAGGCTGTTGAGCCACAGAGCTAGAAACCTCATACGCTTGTTCAATTCTGTCATCTCTCGCGGCGCATCTTTGACGGCTTCAACGAAGTTGACGACGTCTCGGACGTAGCCGATGAGCGTCACAACCATCTCAGGAGAGAAAGACATGGTGGGCAAAGTTAGGCTTGATCTGAGGATTGAGAGCGTCGGATGGAAGTGTTGTTGCGATGCTGCGCCAAGAGAGATAGAAGTTGAAATGAGAGCATCAGTTATGAGATAGATTGTCGCCCATGTCAGATTGATTTACGCAGCTGGGAGAAAGACAAAGTGTCGCGGCGTGAGAGGTGGTTGATGAAGCAGCTAATGCAGGGTATTACCTGCAGGAAGAGGGGGTCATCTAAGCCCTACAAGTGTAAGCCTTCAGGTTGCGCGTGGCGAACGCTTATCACTCGAGCGACAATGTTGCAGAGCACCGGGGAACAAGATAAATTGAATTTAAGACAGGAAGTCAGATGTATGAGCAGGTTGAGGTTTGCGTGACTCATGGCTGGCTGTGGTTGGAAGGTCCAAGTATTGTCTCGCGGAAAGAAGGGAAGCTCTGGGTGAACTACTGGATCTCCACACAACACAACGCCAGAGCCAAACTTCACACTGTGCCCAACCATCATAACCTGGCCGGCCAACGATGACCACCGACCGACTGAACGTCATTGGGCTGATCTCGGGCGGTAAGGATAGCTTCTTTAGCCTACTGCACTGCATAGAGCATGGCCATCGTATAGTTGCGCTCGCCAATCTCTATCCTGCGGCCGAACAAGGCAACTTGCCCATCGAAACGCAATGGATCGATCCTGAGGCGCCTCTGGAGTCGTCTCGAGAACCTGCCAAGGGCAGCGACGGCGAGGAAACGGACTTGAACAGCTTCATGTACCAGACCGTTGGGCATGAGGTGATCCCCTTGTACGCTGCCGCCACGGGCTTGCCGTTGTATCGTCGCCAGATCCACGGGAGTGCTGTGCGCCATGAGCGCGACTACGACTACGCCGCCATCGCATCTGCGGGTGCAGATGATGGCGAGGAGACTGAGTCCATGGTACCATTGCTGCGCTCAATCATGGAAAGACACCCAGAGGCCAACGCTGTCTGCGCTGGTGCTATCCTCTCCACTTACCAACGCACAAGAGTTGAGTCGATTGCTCTTCGCTTGGGCCTCACTCCTCTAGCCTACCTTTGGAAGTATCCTGTATTGCCATCACCGACAGTTCCGGTAGATGAGGCACAGCTACTGCTGGATATGGCATCAACAACACTCGAAGCTCGTATCATCAAAGTTGCCAGCGCAGGGCTGGACGAGGACCATCTGTGGCTCAAGGCTTCCAGCGTTGAAGGGGCTGCAAGAGTCAAACAAGCACTGAAGAGATTCGGCGCAGGTCAGGGTGCTGCTCTTGGTGAAGGAGGCGAATTTGAGACGCTGGTCATGGACGGTCCTCGAGCTTTGTTTCGGAAAAGAATACGTGTACCCGAAGAAGGGAAAGTCATCGTCAAAGAAGGAGGCGGAACTTCCTGGGTGAAGCTCGAAGGGGCAGTTGTTGAAGCGAAAGATCTGCCTAAGGAGGAAGCTGAAGCCAATGTGCGACAACCGGAATTACTCGACCCACGCTTTGAACGCATATTTGAAGGCTTGACAACCTTGGACTTGTGGTCGGATGCACCAGCGTTGCCCAAAAGCACGGATTTTCCCTCTCCAGCACCCACTTCCACGCTGAAGGATGTCGAATTGCTCGTCTCAAGAGAATTTCACCCGGACAAGTCTATCAGAGACTCCTCAATCGGGGCTCAGACATCCAACGTTATGGAGCAAGCTCTTCGGTACCTCCAGTCCAGGGATCTCGAACCTTCGCAGGTTTCTAACACAATAATTCTCTTGAAAGACATGGCCAACTTTCCGGTTGTCAATACTGAGTACTCGAAGATGTTCAACAGAGCCAACCCACCATCTCGAGTTACGATCTCTTGCGGTAACCTTTTGTCAGGAGACTCGGATATTGTCGTGTCCCTCACGGCCCCCCAATCATCCACGGGCAGACAAGGATTGCATGTTCAATCGCGCTCGTACTGGGCGCCAGCAAATATTGGACCTTATAGCCAGGCCATCACTGTTCTCCTGTCAACTGGAGATGGGTCGCAAAACTTGCGAACCGTGTCAATAGCAGGACAGATCCCGTTGATCCCTGCGACCATGGTGCTTCCAGAAGTATCGACGACGTCCTCTCAGCTCCAGATCGCCCTCTCTTTGCAACATCTCTGGCGCATCGCGGTGGATATGAAAGTCCAGTGGTGGAGCAGTGCAGTTGCCTACTTTTCGACCGCGACATCTGACGCGGCGAGACAACGACGAGCAAAGATGGTGGGCTATGCCTGGGCGGAAGCCAACCGACCAATAGAGGAGGATGAGGATGAGGACGCGCAGCTAGATCCTTGGGACCTGAAGCACAACTCGGAGCATATGACTTTGGGTAATGCAGAGGATCAAGATCCAGCACCACTCCCAGACTGGTCGTTACTTCCTCTCAGGCAGCAAAATGACTGGAAGTCACGATTACCACCCGTCTTCTCTGTGGAGATTGATTCCCTGCCAAGACAAGCTGAGGTGGAATGGCATGCTCATGTGGGCATAGCTGGTGCCAGCGAGAGTGCCATTGAGATGTTCTCTCTCGGAAACTTGGTAGACGGTGCCTGTGAAGCATGGCACATGCTTGTGAGAGAGCAGGGGACTACGTTTCTGCACTCTACCTTGTCGTATACTGCGCCGGGCCAAGAGTCGGGGGAGACAGCACTTCAACGCCTCAGTGCTGCTTACGGCGAAAGCGTCCAAGCCTTGACGATGAGCGACCAAGCTGATGGTCCAGCAACACCCTACTTAGTATATATGGAGTCCGCAGGACCGCTTGATCTTTCTGGGGTGTTGCACAATGATTCACATCCAGGTATGTCTGTCATTCCCTGCTCCTCTCTTTGGGCAGCTGATGGCACAAAGCGGACAGCCTTGGCGCTGTACAGGCGTGTATTGTCAGCATCTTAGACGTCTTGCAACATGTAGTTGCAAATTATAGAAATTACTCTTAATTCTGTCCCTCTCCGCACCCTGGGGAGCTTCGGCTTCTGCGGATGTGATGTTCACTTGAGCTTATAGATCCTCGAGATGGTTTCATCAGAGCCATCGCGCCCAGAATGCATGATTTTGCCAGATAATGAGCGATGCCTTGAGAGAGTCAATTCACACGGGTCTTAACCTTCTTAAAATGTCTCTTTATACATATTGGCATGTTCCAGACCTAACCGCGTCGCATTGTCGTGCGTCGCATCCGCCCGTGGCTTGCAGGCCGCGGCCCCACTGCCCTTGTGCCTTCCACTCACCATCGCAGCTAAGCCCGCGCTGGCCGCTATGGCGTCAAGCGTCAAGCACGCCTTCATCCTGGCAGCTCAGTAGCTGCGATGCACTGTCGCATGCAACCTGCCGCAATCACCTCATCAGCCTCCAATCAACCATGACCCGCATAGGCCGTTACCGCGTCCTATCGCAAACTTTATCGGACGAAGCGATATAAATCCAGGCCAAGGGCCACCATGGCCGAGCTCACGGGGGGCTCGACAAACCCGAACCAGGGTTCTCGCCAGGCCTCGAGGCGCACCAGCCTCAATCCTCCATCCCGACGATCCACCAACCAACGAATCGACGAGATCCTCGAGGTGAGACTTCCCGTCCGCAGTTTTATGCTCAACTGAAACCAACGTATTGTACCTTAGACTGCTCGCTCACGCGCAGAGAACATGGCGCCCCCGGATACCCATTCGCCCTACAGTACCATTGTCAGCAATCCTGGTAGTCCAGCGTCCCGACCGTTGCCTTGGACAGGATACGAGGACAGCAGCGCCGACGAGAACACCGGTCTCGTCAACTCACAATCACGGAAAAGTCAGCCTCGATTCGACCCTAACGCCACCACTGGTCCACGCCGCAAGTCGATATATGACCACGGCTCTCGAGATGGCTCCAGGACTCAGCCGCCTATTGCACAGGAGCAGACACAGCAAGAAAGCGATGATACAAGACAAACAAATGGAAACCGTGAGGTTTCAGAGCATAAGACGTGGGGCGAGAAGGTGCTGAGCAAGTTCCAGTCCGTGGAGCTTGAAAACAAGGGCAGTGTCGCGAGAGACCATTTGGCACTGGGTAAGTATCTTACTTCGCTATGTTTCTTGCTTTGCTTTGACTGACTGCATTCCTCCAGAGAGAACGTTTCTCGCATGGCTTCGGACGTCACTAGCCTTCGCCTCGATCGGTATTGCTGTAACACAACTCTTCCGCCTCAACACCTCGTTGACGGGCAATCAGCCTTCCGAGATAGGTGGGCAAGCACATGCTCTCAGGCATATGGGAAAACCACTGGGCGCTACATTCCTGGGGATCAGTATCCTGACGCTCATCTTGGGGTACCGGCGTTACCTGCAGGGCCAGGAATGGGTCATAAAGGGCAAATTCCCCGCGAGCCGTGGTACGGTATTGGTGCTTGTGTTCATGTCTCTGGCAATTATGGTTCTCTCACTGGTGGTAGTCATAGTGATCCATCCTTCGGATAGTGATCGGGATTTATGATCGTCGGGACATCGGAGTTTGGCTTGCTCTTTTCTGGCAGGACTGTCTACAATTGATGGCAGGCATCAATTTGGCCCCAAGGATGTAGCACTTATTTATCTTTCATCTTGTGTCAAAACAGATACCAACACGTTTACCGTCAACTCTGCGCTGTATCCGAAGCCCAGCCAAGGAGAAGCTTCCTCGAAGCCAGAGCTGATACTGCTTTGTGGGTTAGGCACTTCCTCCTGAAATCAATCTAGTGAATAAGGTCAGAATTGTCTCTATAAGGATTCCTCATCGCCGCCACATCAACAGCCTTGCTAGCCATACCGAACTTATAATCCATTCAAATCAGATGTCGAGGCACGGATGGAGGTGGGGGGCTCCAAGCACCAACGTCGCTTTTGGCGGGGTAGCTCGAAGCTCTACCGGCAGCACCCTGTCTGCTCTACCCACAGAATGACATCCATATCTCTTCTGGGACGTCTTCGATCTTCATTCCACTTTCGTACTCGGTCGAACTTCAATCATTATGGCACCCAAGGACCCGGTGGATGTGCCATCGTTTGCCAACACTCAGCTTTCCCTGCTCGACCATGAGCTACAGAGTGAAATCGCCGAGACCAGCTCTCTTGTAGCAAACCACAGTCCGACTGCTCTGCAACGAGCAGGAGTTGCCCTCATCAACCTCACTGTGTCTTCGCAAAGGACTGGATATGGCGGCAAGACGGTGCTCGAGCTTAGTCAGGACAGCGCAACGTCTGCTAGCGGTGAGCTGCCCGAGCATGGCATCAGAAGCGGTGATATCGTGCTTGTCGCTGAGCAGCCTGCTGGTAGTGCTAAGAAGAGGGAGATCAAGGACCTCGAAAAAAAGGGTGTGAGAGGCGTGGTCACCAGGATCAACAAAGGCGCTATCAGTGTTGCGCTCGATGAGGGCAAAGAAGAAGCAGCAGCATTCGGGGGCCGGGTGTGGGCCGTCAAGCTGGCCGATGAGGTGACGTACAAGAGGTATGAATCAGTGCCTAAGCTCTTTGAATCTTGTTCAGATACTAAAGTGATACACAGGATGAATCAAACCATGACGAAACTGCAAAAAATGGGAGAAGCCGAGTATTCGAGCTTCATTCGCGTCCTCTTTGGCCTTTCCAGCCCGAGCCCAGTTCCAAGCGATCTTGCCTCCGATGCAGAATTTGGAAAGCTCGACTGGTTTGATCCAACCCTCAATGATTCTCAGAAGGATGCCATTCGCTTCGCTTTAGTATCGCGGGAGATTGCCTTGATACATGGGCCGCCGGGAGTGAACTTGATCCTATCCATCTGATGGTCAATCGTGCTTGCTAACATAGAGCAGACAGGAAAGACACATACACTAATCGAGCTGATACTTCAATTGGTCAAGCAAAAGAAACGCATCCTAGTCTGCGGCCCGTCCAATATCTCGGTGGACAACATCGTTGAGCGCCTGTCTCCCCACAAACTTCCAATCCTTAGGCTTGGCCACCCAGCTCGACTTCTGCCGTCAGTGTTGAACCACTCTCTCGATGTTCTTACCCAGACGTCAGAAGCAGGAGCCATTGTGAAGGATGTCCGTGCTGAGATGGACGCAAAACAAGCTTCCATCAAGAAGACGAAGAGCGGCAAAGAACGTCGTGCGATCTACGCAGATCTCAAGGAGTTACGAAAGGAATACAGAGAACGAGAAAGAAAGTGTACAAGTAACCTCATCGCCGGCAGTAAGGTTGTTCTTGCCACTCTACACGGAGCCGGAGGCTTCCAGCTACGCCAGGAGGAGTTCGACGTTGTTATCATCGACGAAGCGAGTCAAGCTTTGGAGGCACAGTGTTGGGTTCCATTACTATCAGCAAATAAGGCCGTTTGTGCAGGTGATCACTTGCAATTGCCGCCCACCATCAAGTCTGTCAATTCGAAGTCTACGCTGAAGACTGGGGACGGGCCTTCTCTGAATGGAGTATCTTTGGAGGTGACGCTTTTTGATCGTCTTCTTTCGCTCCACGGACCAAACATCAAGAGGATGCTGACGACACAGTATCGGATGCACGAAAAGATTATGAGGTTTCCAGCAGACGAGTTGTACGAGTCAAAGCTTATAGCGGCTGAGGCGGTGAAGGCAAGATTGCTGAAAGACCTCGATTACGAAATGGAAGACAACGAAGAAACCACCGAACCTATCGTGTTCATAGATACTCAGGGAGGGGACTTCCCTGAGCGAAGTGATGACGACGAAGGATCCGACCAACCAAAGAAGGTCAAGGCGAGCCTGCATGGGGAAAGCAAGTGCAACGAAATGGAAGCGGCACTGGTCAAACAGCATGTGAAGCAGCTCACAGACTCCGGCATCCATGCGCACGATATTGCAGTCGTGACTCCTTATAATGCGCAGGTAAGTTCTGCAAGCTCCTCGTCCCGAACATACGTTGTGAGACCTGAAGGCGGACACTTATACTATAGTGTTGTAGCTTGCGATTTTGGCACCGCTGAAGGAGCAGTTCCCTGGGATCGAACTTGGGAGTGTCGATGGCTTTCAGGGTCGAGAGAAAGAGGCTGTGATTGTCAGTCTGGTGAGAAGCAACGCAGTGGGTGAAGTGGGCTTCCTGGGAGAAAAGAGGAGGCTGAACGGTGGGTTCCCTTCTCCATCTCAACATATCGTCTGAAACCGGCCCGGGACTGACGCCACAGTTAATAGTCGCTATGACCCGTCCCAAGAGATCTCTCACAGTCATTGGAGATTCAGAGACCGTCAAGAGGTAAGTTCCCGTTCGCGCTAGGTTCAACAGCATGGCAACTTGCAGTGGGGTGCGGTTACTGCAGAAGCATAATCGCACGGAAATGTGTCTGCTGCAGGAGGGACCTGAGACGAACGCTTCCCCAGACACGACGCAGAATGAACTTGAAAACTGACAAGAAGTCTCGTTACGCAGGGGCAGCAGTTTCTTGAAACGGTGGATGGCATTCCTCGAAGACAACGCCGACCTGCGGTATCCGGATGTATCGGCCGTGCCTCCGCTATCATGAGCAAGTTTGATATCTTTGGATTATGCCGCCCGCGATTCGGACGACGATTAAGAATGCTGCAATCTGGAATGATCCGAGCATTAACAGCAAAGTTCATCGAATCGCAGATATGCAAATCAGACGAATGGCTCGTCGTGTGTCCACGACTGGGCCCCCTGTTTGTTTCAGGTGACCCTTGATGCCAACGGTACCCCTGATCCCTGTCTTCTTGCATGGGGGCCACACAACGTGGTGGCTTCCGACATTAGGCTTCGTTTCTGGGTGAGATCTATTCAGAAGATGTACAACTACAACTACATGTTGTGGTGCTAGTCTAAATTTGAGGTCACTGTACTCCGTACATGAATGATCGTTGGAGAAAATCTACGACCGTGATGGAACGCGGTGCGTATCGATACCAGGTTCAAGAGCGAAGGTTCCTGTTCAAATCCCAGGTGTGCATCGCACGTATCCCTGATGTTGCATGGCTGTGACTTATTGTCATACCATGAACAGCTGTTGAGCCGGCGTCTTCCTTGCTGTAAAAACCTGGGCAGATCGCCCTCGGGCCGCATTGAAGAAGGTCTGGTAATCAATGTGTGTCTTGCCCACAAGTCACACAGCCCGACCATGGTCCGGATGTACTGTCAGACATGGGGCATGTTGCGCCGCAGCTTGTTTTGGGATCATCCTGGCTCCAGTGACAGCAATGCAGGAGAATTTTCACCAATGAGTGCCTGCTATTCCACTGGCAGGCATTGCATTCCTGATCAGAGCAAACAAAATGATCCAGACGTGGCATTGAAGCAGGGGCAGAGCGGGTGAAAAGTTGCGAATCCGCATGATATGATCGTCACATATGGCCACTGCGAAGGCCGTGGAGAAGCAAGCAATTCGTTGGCATGAAAAGGCGCAAGTGACGAGGATCAGCGTGGCATTGATGCAATGCAGCCACAGTCCCATCGTCGGCGACGAATGGCACAAGCCTGATGCAGCAGGAGATGGTCAAATCATGCAAGCCTAGAAAGTCTGCGTAGCGTCTAGTAGGAAGTTGATGGTTAATCGGCCTTGAAGCAGCCATCAGTGGCTCGCCTGCTCGCCTGTATCCGCACGATGGGCCTAGGCCCGCGAGACCACCGACCAGTCACGGAGCTTAAGTGGTGGCAAACCAGAGGGGATCCGTCACAGCCTGCTTTCCGCAAGAATGAAGTGCATGCAGACACAGTGGAGAGAGAAAGGACAGCCATAGATCTGATCTCGGGAGGAGATTGGCGGTTCTGGCAACCCTTTCGCGACGTAGCGCTGCCAACGTCTGGTCGCCTGCTGCACTATGCAGGAGAAGTTACGTCGAGCGTCATGGCTCACTGATCAACGGACAAACAGGCGACTGACTGTAAAGCTGTGGACATTCTGTGACACGTCCTTTGCCTTAGTTTACAGCCAGTGGTCGACCCCCCACAGGAGACGGGACAATGTTCACACAACAACGTGGGCGAGAGACAGACGAGGATGAGCCAGGGGAAATAGTGGAGAGTCGACATGCCAATGCGAGGTGGCTTTCTGGAGCACAGGTCGGATCCCTGCTGATACCATGCAGCTCATCCCTGGCGTGGTTGCTTTTACCGAACCGAGCGTCATCGACGACTTGTCAGTGTCAGTGAAGCCGCCGTCGCTGGACTGGTTCTGGATGACAGTTCCCCGATCTGCTGGTGCAATAATAAAGCGTGTGCTCGGGCGCCGGGAGTTCGCAGCGTCGGCTCGAGCATGGACAATGCGATGACTTGTGCTATGTACCCGGCTTTCATCTCCTTGCTGCATTCCTGACACACGGAGGTCTGACCGCTTGCGCAGAGGGAGGCAAGATGATGAGTAGTCACTAGGGACTGAGAGACACGAGAAGCTCAGCTGCACCCCTTCTCCACTTGCTCACCACCACCACCGACACCCTGCATTGTCTCTGAGGCAGGGTTTCCTTCGACTGTTGTCCAGTTCAGTCCAGTCCAGTCCTGGCTGTGAGTCGCCGGTTTCCTGGGCCCTTGTTGGCAACCGCAACGGCGGACGGAACCAGCGGGCATGCAACCATGCCATCGCTGTGCTGTACGGAGTACCCAGTCTCATTGCACTCCACTAATTCCAAGGGAGATGCAGCGTCGACTGTACTCTCTACCGTCTATGTTTGGATACTCGGCCTGACCTGAATCCCGGCCGCTCAAGCCATACCTGATGGAGCACATGGAAGGGCGCTTTCATATCTTGGTTATACATATGCCAGGGCCCCTCGCCCGTGACGCCTGGTTTCACTGACACTCTTTCCTCCTCCTCGCCTTCTTCTTTGTCAATTGCCCTGCTTTTGAGTTGCGCGGCGAGTCCGCCGCATAGGACGGGCATCTTTTTGTTCTTGTCCTTCCTTTTCATTAGCCTATGGTGCTTTGACCTTATCACGAAGTCAAGCTTCTCCCCGGAGAGAGGCGCGAGGTGCTGCTGGTCACTTGCACCCTCTTAACCCCCAACGAGAGAGCTGGCTCACTGCGACAGGAGTGGAATTGCAGTCTCAGACTGAGCACGACGGATTTACGAGCGGCTCTATTTCCCACGCGGCACGCTATTCTTGCCAGACATGTCTCATGCTTTGATGTCGTTGCTCAGTTCCTCGTCACCTCTCTTTTCCACCCTCATCTCGGCTCCTAGCCGTCGTCGGAGCGCTTCTTGCACTCTTGCCTAACGCGAGGCGCCCAAACAAAACCACAACATCTGATGAAAAGGCCGTGGAGGACGGCGTCGGCTGCGCGCCCAATGTCCGGAGTCAGCAGCAATGGCGGCTCTCGATTGAGTAAACCGTCTGCGCCGACAGTGCGCGGCCGTATATCCAATCCGATTCCTTTAACCAAGCCCACGGACGATGATGAGTTCCCTATGCGTCAACCTGGCCCTGGAATTGCCGCTACTCCTGGCGAAGGACCCAAAGATACGCCAGAGGATGCCGAGCCGAAGCCACCAGCCGAAGATGAAGAATTTCCCACTCGCCCAGCTGCCACCGAACCACAACCTGAAGAATTGGAGGAGACGACAGTGGTGTTGCCAAAAGAAGACACGCCGGAGCCTAGGTCGACACCCGTACAGCCAAGGCAATCAGAGCATAGAACAAACCCTTCAAGCACGCTACGCCAGTCAATGATTAGCTCTGATACAGCTCGCACAAAGAGCAGTAAGGGGCAGCATGAGAAAAAGAAATCAGGTCTACGTGGCGCACTTGGGAAACTTTTTGGCCGGAAGAAGAAGACGGATAGTGTGCTGGTCACCGAGCAGGCTGCGGTGGCAGCCGGACAGGCAGGCCAACACCAAAGTGTGAGTTTGCGCAAACTCTTATCCAGTCATATCGATGGTACTGATACACATAACCAGGATCCTTCTGCTCTGCGAAGAACCTCGGGCAAGCAAGACGCTTCGCGGTCTGCTTCAGTTCCCATCAGCCAATATGATCGGGCGTTGAGATCCCATTCAGTCGGACCTGATGATGTGCTTGCTGTTGGTGATGCGCGCAACTCACTTGCAGCTGAAAGCGTATTACTACGAAGGAGAGTCGGCGCTTCCAGCACTCATCTCGTCGGCGTGCGCCCGACAAGAGACAATGATTGGGGTGGCCTGACACCGCGACCGGCAAGCACGCATGGCGCGAGAAGCACAGCCCAGGATTCTGGCAAGGTCGATCCCGGTGAAATCGGGCGCGCCATCACCAGTGACTTATCTGGACTGAAACGGCGGTCACGCAGCTTGTCTTTCCTGGCTAATGTGCCTCCGGATGATGACGGTGGTCACAGGCGGAGCATCGAGTTGCGATACTGGAGGGAGAGCTACGAGCCAAACATCATGTCGCCAATCTCCTCCAACGCTGAGGACCCCGAGACGGCCCCTATGTCGATGGACCTGCCACGCATGACCGAGGAGGCCTCGCCAGAAACTCCTCCGCAGCCGTTCCAGTTCGGTGATCTCGCCACGATGAATGAGCTCGCAGGAATGAGGATCACAGACGCCGTTAGCATGGACAGCCGAATTGGAAGCCTGGAGGCCCGGATGCACCGTTTAGAGAATGTCGTCACCCAGCTGTGTGATGCTGTTCCTAACTTCAAACCTCGTGTCGACGCTCCAACCCGCGCAGCACCTCCGCCCCCGGATGAGTCGGCGAGCGCCTATACTTTGAGCATCGCTCCTCTCAAGATGTCTGCGTATCCAGCAAGCGGCCGCGAGATGAGGACGTCAACTCGCCCGAGCACTCAACAGTCGCAGTTGTCCAAAACGTCTTTTGGCGATGCGCACACCTTCGTGGACTCTATGCCGCCGAGATCAGGCGGACCACACTTCACTTCGGGCGGCACCAAGGAGCGTCCAATCTCCACAGCTACAATTCGTGGAGCCACAAGCCTTCCATCTCTGACGAAGGATGGTCACAAGCCGTTCACCATCGACCACTATACAACGCTCATGGCACTCATCGACACGGAGCGCTCGGCCCGTCAGGCGCTCGAGGCTCAAGTCAAAGTTATGGGTCACCAAATGGCCATAATGTCGAAGAATATCCGCAAGCGCAATGGGCGCACAAACTCCACAGCCAGCGGCATCCAGACCTCGTCCTTCGATGTGGATGAAGATGAGGAGGATGAGCTACATGCTGCGTTGGCACGTCACAGAGGTCCTATAGGGCTGGGTGCAATCGGCACTGCGGATGATGATGACGAGTCAGAGCCTTTCACAACGCCACACGAAGATGGTAAGACCTTTGATGAACAGTTGAAAGACGAGGATGATAGAAAAGCCTCTGCAAGGACGCTCTCCCTCTCTCGCCTAACACTGGGTGCTACCCCACGATGAAACTCATCCCGACCCTAACCGCATACCTTCGGCTCATAGCCCACATCTGCTGAGCATGAAGCCAAACAACACCCCTTCACTCTCGACACCCGATGATGAATCCTTATCAAACATTGTATAATTATACCCCCTTATCAGTACTGATTTTCGCGCCTCCTGCCTCTAAAGCGAACTTGTTTTGTCGACTCTTGGGTTTGGTCACCATTGACGACCTGGAAAGTGCAGCACATGGATCTTTGTCAGGGGAACTTAGTCCCCCTTTTGGGTAACTGGAGCGGAAAGTTTGGTCTTTTATTGCGAATTGGAGCGGACTGGTTTCACTGTTGTGCTTCCTATTTTGGAAGCCATGATCATCTTAGCTTTTTCTTTTCTTTTCATGTTCTTCAGCGGAGAGTAATGCATGCCAAGATGCAATCCATTGAAAATGTGCCTGACCTGCAGTGAAGTAAATGTGCGTATGGACATGAGAGTGAGGCTGGAGTGCAGATATCAAGTTGGTGGGTTCGAGGTTGGTTAAGAATACGGTTTAGGCTTGTTGAAGCCATGAAGATTCAAGTCTATATGTGCGAATTCCTTCCTGGAATTAGCCTGTCTATACTGTAGTTGAGTGATTTCCGTTTTTAAACCAATGTCAGATCCTCGTCTAATAATGTGCAAGAAGTGAGAAAACTGCTCAAGGACGGCAAATGTCATCCTTGATGCCCCAGCTGCCAACCAGCGCCATCGACTTCTCGTCACCAGGCGCCAATCTCGGATCCTGTAATGTATCGGCCAGACACCGCCACGGATCCCTTCCACCACCCCACTTCAGCAGGTTCTGTTTCAGTCTCTCGCCGTTCTCCCTGTCTACGGCTGCGCCGCCCTCGCCAGCGCGGAAGACGACCCTCCACACCCGCTCGGCGAGCACACGGTCGAAGAGGTAGCTGTAGTACGTGCTGCCGTAGCTATGCAGGTGGCTGAAGAAGCCTTGCCAGCAGGTGCCTGGGGGATCCCGTGGTCCGTGGGCGAAGCGGTGTTGGATGTCGTGGAATGTGGTTGTAGAGTCGAAGTTGGTGTCTGCCACCTGGGGGCTGTGGTATGCCTGATCGACCATGGCGAGGAGAATCTGCTGCTCAGTGTCCATGCCCTCGAAGCGCTTGGAGACGCGAATGCGTTCTGTGACGAGGTCGTATGGAAGGGGCTTATCGGTCTTCCAATGGCGGGCGAAGAGTGAGAGGACAGTAGGATCGGCGGCAAAATGCTCCATGAGGGTTGAGGGGAGTTCTGCAAAGTCGGTGGCGCAGCGTGTGCCGGAGACGTTCTGGAAGGATGTGCGAGCTAGAATAGAGTGGATGGCGTGGCCCATCTCGTGGAAGAGAGTTTCAACCGAATAATAGGAAAGGAATGCCGGTTCGCGAGTATTCTCGTTCTTTGGGAAATCACAGACCAGCGCAATGGTGGGTAGCTGCTTCACGGTGCCGTGACGGGACGAGGTCTCCATGCCGTCGTTGGCAGCTTGCTCAGGTCCATCAAATTGAGGCATGCCAGCAGCACCCATCTCAGCGCCAACTTCCTCGATTTCTCCAGGCATGATCTCCCGAGAGCAGCGGACAGTAAAATGTGCGGGATTTGGCGATTTCTGAGGCCGGTAAAAGAGATCACAGTAGAGAACGGCAACCTGCTCGCCATCGTCGGACATCACATCAAGCCTCTTGACGTCAGGGTGCCATGTCTCGCCGGGCAGTGTCTCCCGAGGTACGAAGCGAATACCATAGAGACGGTCAAACAGCCTCGAGAGACCCTGCATAACAGTCCCAACGGAGAAGTACGCTGCCAGTTGGTCATCCTGACGGACACGGGATCTCAGGTCTGCTCGGATCTTCTCCATGTAGAAGTCCCGATCCCATGCCTGCAGCTCTGTGTCTGGCATGGCCAGTCTTTCACGCTTCTTTTCGGTCAGCTCCCGCAATTCCTCTTGAATGATGGGCGCATTGTGCTCTCTCAAAGCCAGGAGGAACTGCATGGCGGACGCAGGTGTCTTGGCCATCATGCGGTCCTTGAGGGCCATATGACCGTGGCTCTCAAAGCCGGCGAGCTTCGCCAGTTCTGAGCGGAGCTTCAGCATATTTTCCAAGTACATGATCGTCTCTCGTGACGCTGTGCGCTGGCCGAGGTAGATCTCTCTTCGTGTCTCTTCGTCGTACACACTTTGAAGCGCCGCAGCAGCTTCGGATCCCATAGTTGGAATAGAAATATACTCGCGGACCTTTAGCGTAGCGGCCAGGCTAGGGTATAAGCCGTAGAATCTGTGAGCCGGCAGCCTGACCTCCTTGCGCTGTGGCTCCATCCCTTGTACAAATGCGGATCCTATCTCGCTAATGCGCGATGAAAGGTGAACGAATCGGTTGCGCGACTCCTTGGGCAAATTGACAGCCGACTTCATGAAGTCCATCTTGAGCAGCTGAGCCACGATCTTCTCCTCCTCGCTCCAGGCTGCTGTCACTTCAGGGAGGGACAGCGCCTTGCCGAGCTGATCGTTCAACCCTGTCATGGTATTGAGCTCGTTCATATACTGGTAGACCATAGACCACGCATCAGCAGCAGCCTGCTGGAACTGCATGTCCGGGTGCGTCATACGGACGAAATCGGACAGATCGAGTACACGACAGAGAAGATCGGACAGCCGGTCCAGGTTTCTGACGATGTCTTGGTATTCTTCGGTTGTTGAAGCGGAGAGGACACTACGGACTATTCTGGTGGCTCGCTCGAGGTTCTTCTGGGCGAAAAGGAGGAAGCCATTGGGGCTGGTGAGGTATCGATTCTTGAAGAGGCCGGCATTGGTCTTCTTGAGGCTAAACTTGGGAAACGAGCGGCCGGTAGGCGCATCGAAGAGATCGCGCAAAACTGCGTCATCGTGTCGAGAGCTCGCGGCGTAGTCGAAGGGGAGTTTGGAGTGATCGAATCGAGGTGTCTCGCCGGCCGCTGTTTGTAGTCCTCGACGGAAATGCTGCGGCTGGTATTGCGAAGTGCTCACGCGCTGACGGACGCACTGGGTGCAGATCCATAGTCGACGCGGGTTACCGGAGGCGAGCATCGTAACCGGGAAGAGGACGTCGCGTGAGCCGTCTGGATTCGACGACGGGAAGCGATTCTCGGCATTTGCTGCGGAAGAAAGGAACTGAAGAAAGGAGGAAATGCAACTATCACGTGTACAGCATCATACAGAGACCACAGAACAGATCAGAGATTTCGGCTGGCCATGGTGTCCGGGTCGAGATGTGTCGGCAGGCTGGGGAGGCAAAAGACAAGGGACGCATCCACAGGCACATCCACATGCGCATCCGCATCTGTACCGAGTCACCTAGCATGCGTCGTTCCCCGAGCCATCGCCGGTCCCAGTCCTACCTTGGGGCGGCTTGGGGTGCCTTAGTAGCGGGGACCAGGCTAAAGTAGTATTGCAGGGTGCTGGCGCAGCGGCTGGGCGGGCGTTGCGGAGGGTCGCCAGCAGTGGGCAGCGTCACTTGCAGGAGTGGACTCGGCTCTGCTACGGGCCTCGATAGCGCATCCTGCATTGTCGGCATCAGCGGGTAGAGGTCGTTAAAAGGGGGGCCGTTAGGGGCCTCGGTCTCGGCCGCAGCGAGTATTTCACGGGTGCCGAGATAATTGCAGCTACACCCCTCACTCCGTTGCATTGCACGCAAGACAAGACTTGCAGCCATGCTAGCTGCGATCATCATGATATTGCTTGGAATCTCTTAGAGAGTGTCCTCTTCCAGTATTCATCTACCCAGACTCACCGCATCTCCCACAGCGTGCCTCGTCGCCGAAGACCACTGAATCCATCGCTGTCAACCCGCGAGATGCCTTCCCGCTTCGTGACATCAGCCGTCGCCGGATCATTCTCCAGTGCTTGCTTCTCATCAGCCGGGATGGCGAACAGCGCAGGAAGAGGAGCTGTCTTGATGATCTCAACACCGCTCCTCGCCGTGGCAACCATGATAAACACCAGAACTACGATCGAGAGCAACACCTGAGCAGCCAACAGTGAGAGCCACTCCCAGCGAACCAGCACGAATGTCTCTGAATCCCATGCCGTGCCTTTCTGCTCATCATTCATGATCCTGGGAGACTCGGTTAGCATGTTTTGTGTTCTGCGATCGCTAGTCCTGAACGCATGGGGGGATCAAAGGTAAGGTACATACACCTCCGTCAAGCTGGCCGCAAGTTTGTGCGCGACGTTGTCCAACGCTGTCCATTCCTTCGTGTCCACATCGGTCAAATTCGTATGGTCGCAGTCCAAGGTGACTTCGTGGATGGTCGCTGCAAAGGCTTCCGTTGCATTCTTGTATGTTGGACCGCCGTAGTCAGTGAACATCCCACGAGAGTCCTCAATTCCTCTTGGCTAGTCGCAAATCCGATACCACCAGCGGGGTATTTGACGCCAGGATCACGCGGTGTCGTCAGATATGTGGTGTTTACTGTGCCGGCACCACGCGTCGGGATTTCAACCTCATCCCACTGGGTCTTCGGGCTCGACTCAACGAGGTTCACATTGGGTACATTGTCAGTGATGTCGACTCTGTATGTGTTGACGCACCAATGGAGCAATATCTCGGCCGCCCTGGGTCTAGGGACTGGATTTGACATAACAGGAAAGTCGAGGCTCAAGACAAACAAGCTGAGGATAGTCCCGGTAACCTTATCGGTGTCGTCCTTGAAGGCCACAGTTTCCCCGTCTTGGATCATTACTGCCCCGAATCCGGATTGAGGCTTCCTCATGGTAATATTGTTAGGGAGTGTCAAGTTCGCTTCGATAAACGGCTCCTCCACCAATTCAAAGTCAATTTGGTCACTGATGTCTGTCAGGGGATCAGCGTTAGCGAAGACTCCTACAGAGGCCCATCGAAACACCATTTCTTTCAAGCGCCGTGGTACTGACTTTTCATATCATAACAGATTGCCAATGTCCTGAAGTCCTCCCATGTTCAGTTGCTTGTTCGACAACTGGGGCTGCCATAGAGTAGCCGTTCATCAGGAGCGGCGTAAATCGCACGAGGAATCGCCGGATTGGAGAATCCAGATAGCGCTGAGCATTATGGTTCGCCGAAACCCAAAAGTAGGAGCCGCTTCTCTGTATCGCTGCAGTGTTGTCGCCTACAACAGGCACTCGTCTCTCGGGATACGTTACCGCCGATTGTGTGATGGTTGCTGTAGCAAGAGCCGACACAATAAGCAAGGCGGGCATGAACCCGATGATGCTGTGAGCAATGGTCAGTGGCCGTTGATTTCTTCAGGGAGTAGACAGTATGAATTGCAGCTCAGCATACCGTGCTTTGGTGGTCATCACCAACTTCAAGCTTCCTCCAGGTCCACGGCTCGCCTTTTCAAAAACAGCATAGTCTTGCAACGGCCGACCTCGAGTCTTGAACCATACCCACTTCGACTGTGCCACGGCCTCCATCACTGGGCCAATGAAGGCGGAACGGCACGCGGTTGAGAGAAGCGCGATGATGGTATTCAAAGTGATGCCGTTGGCCAATTTCGGCAGTTTCTTCCCATCGAACGACCTCAGTACCATGACCAATGCGATCAAACTGCCGATACTGAGCAGAAGCCAGGCGAGCTCAGCCCACCAACCCTTCAAAGAGTGTAGCACAGCGCGAAATCCTGTCGGTGGCTTGCCGAGCTTTGAAGATCGGTTGCTAGAAGGCTGAGACTCTGACTTGCCAGTGTTAAGACTGACCTCAAATGGGTCAAACTCATCGCCACTGTGTCTTTTCAGAGCTTGTGTCTGGTCTCTGTTAGTCGAGTCCTGTTTCTCGTCACGAGATGTGACAGTGACCGTGGTGTCTGCCACAGGCGTCTTTGACTTCTCCTCACTAGACTGCATAGTGACGGTGTCCGAGGCGACTCAATGTTTCAAAGAACTACTCAGGCGTAGACAGGTGGAAGAGAAAGACGGGCGGTCCTGTAAATGCGGAAGCGGGTGTTGTCAAAAGCCTTAAGGGCTGCCAACACCCCGGCAGTATGCATGGCATTCCTTCCTAAGTAGCTCAAGTAGACACAACTAATTGGTCGAAGAACGAGAAAGACAGCGCGGGTATACCCAAGTTTCTAGCCCTGTTTGGAATTCCACATCGTCAAGGGGTGGGCATGGTTCATAAATCGTTGGATTGAGCTAGGTCTGTGACATTTGCAGTCCTGGTACTCCTCCACTCGTTCCTGCACAACACAAGTCAGGAAGGCATCGTCAATACTGGAAGGCCGCTGACCATGGAAAAGAAAGTCACTAGTTCCGGCTTGTTCGAGTTCAGAGAGAAATGGAAGGGGTCTGTAGGGGATCTCGTTCTGAAACCAATAGGCGCATGGCATGTAGCCCTACAAGGACCTGTCAGGAGTAGCGCTTACCTACCTACCTTAAAGAGGGGCGGCCCGTCTTCGCCCCACGGCGCTGGTCAGAGCTACGACGGCACACAGCCACGGTCAAGTCAGCGCACCTCAGGTACCCGGGACCTGCCGAACCGCTATAACAATTTTCCGCTTCCCGAAACCACGCCCGGCCGGTGCCAGGATTTCGGTGATGGCATAGCCGCAGAGCTTCCCGCGTTATCGTCCGACCTCCAACGACACTCTTTCGCGCGCCGAATTCTCTTTTCGTTGTGGGCCAATTGCAAAGAAAATGGCTGCAAGAGCGAGCTTAATGCGACACCAGGTGAGTAAATCGGTGGCTCCAACACGGGGACGCTTGAGCATCGGCTAACTCATCCAGCGCGCGCTGGCTGTCATGGCATTGGGTGCTGTCGCCTTCACGCCGTCACAAGTCTACGCCGAGGCATCCCCCTCAGACTCTCTCGGAAAGGTAAGCACTCCCACCTCTCAATCTACGGAAGGACTGAGGGATCTTGTACTTATACAGCCATAGAGGAAACCGATCTACGATGACGACGATGTCGAAGTCCCCTCGGAAAAGCCCGCAACGACATCTCTCCAACAGCTGATCCCCAGCAACCCCTTCACCACATCTTCGTCCGCCGCTGAAGAGACCGAGTCTCGTGGTCCGACTCCCACCGATCGCCTCGCCGCCCAGATTGGCAAGGCACGCCTCTTCCTCTACCGCCACGCTACCACAGCCGAGGATGCCCTCAACCGCACCGTCGACTCGGCCTTCCACCTCGAGGAATCATTCACCCGTACCATCACCTCCCTCGCCCCTCCCCGCGAGTCCCACGAGAAGCTCATGCCCGGCGCTATCTACGTCCTTGTTGCCTCCATGGCGGGCAGCATCATCTCCCGTAACCGTAACATCCTCCTCCGCGCCGCGACGCCCCTCGCTCTGGGTATCGGTGCCGGATGGGTCGTTCTCCCCATTACGATGAGGAACGTTTCGGATTTGGCATGGAAGTACGAGCAGAGGGTGCCTGCTATTGCGGAGACACATCTGAAGATCAGGGAGGGACTGAAGCAGGGTGTGAGCTTCGCAAAGGTGCATGGAGAGGTTGGTGCAAGGCTCGTTGACGAGAAGGTGACGGACGCGAGGGAGGCAGTGGAAGGATGGGTGAAGCAGGGAAAATAGAAGGTGACTTGTGACAAAAAGCTTGGGCATTGTAACATTACACCATAGAGAATCATGACGCAGGTTCATTTGTTCAAACGCAGCTTGTTTAGAATTGAGTTGCTCTGTTAAAAACGGAGCTACAGGTGACTGTATCAGATGACCTTGCCTATCAATTCGAGGCTTCGCTCCCATTCCGCCCCTTTTAATGCTAGATTTGCCTTCCCTGAACTCCATATATCATGCATGTGACTCGACCATATCGGCCGAATTCTCCAATCAGTCCTCCCCTGACCAGAGACTCTATGGTGCGTCGATAACTCAGCCCGTGAGAGCAACTGGCGCAGTGTCCGTGTTGCTGGTCGAGGATGCCGTGACCCCCCGCTCCGACAGGCTCTTCTTATGCTGTTTCTTCCCCTGTCTCTCGTTTCCACTTTGACCACCCGCGGCCTGCGCACTTGAGTTCCTGGCCATATGCAGATCCTTCTTGCTGACGAATCCATCAAGTCCGAGGCGAATGTCCACCTCCGTTGCGCGTTCGAGATGGTGGGGAAACTCCAGGGCGTTGCACACATCTTTGTAGCCTTTTGATCGAACGACAGGTTGGTAATATCGCTCCTTGCCTGGAATCATTTGCGAGAGCAGATATTTGGTGTTTGACCAACGGTTGTCAACCTCCATGGCGAGATCAAGATACTTGTCGACCACCGTGCGCCAGGGAAGGATCCCGCCTTCATCAGCCGTCCGGAAGCAGCTCGAGTTCTTCTCAGCGGCCGTCGCAATCATAGCACCGTCGGCGCCAAAGTCTTTGGCCAGTCGAAGACCCTCCTCGCGATTCTCCACGTCACCATTCATCAGGCAAGCCACACCCGCCTCATGACAGACGTCGGCAATCATCTTTAGCTGGCCTCGAATAGCGCGCTCTCGCGGGCGCATCGGTGTGGTCCGACAATGAATCGTTAAGCTCGTGATGCCTGTGGCGCAGAGTCGACGCACCAAGGCCTCGGTCTCTTCGGCTGTTTCAAGAAGGCGAATCTTGACACTGATACCAATGTTGAACTCCGGGGTAATATTCTTCACTAAGGCCTCCAAGATGGCACATAGCTTGTCGGGAGTTCGGAGGAGCGCTGCACCCATGCCACCTGAGGTGCTGAACGGTTTGGGGCACCCAGCGTTGACGTCGATGCCTGAGACATCTGCGGCGACAAGTCTGGCTGCTTCAACGGCTCGATCGGGATCAGAAGTGCCAATTTGGAAAATGTGCTTGCCGCCTTCTTTAGTTGGGTGTAGTCGGTAAATGATACTGGTTTGGACCTCTTCGCCAGGCTTCTGGGGTCTTGAAGATGGGCGCGTCCACTCAATGGTCTTTGTGTCCAGGTTGACTCTGCGCGTCGTGCCAATCATCGACTTGTCAACAGTCTCAGGCCCTAAAACAAGTCAGTCAGCCAGCACGATGTAGTGAAGCCCAGGTCTCGATCAAGACTCACCCCATACGAGATCAGCACCATAGTGGAGAGCCAGAAGGCGCGAAGGCATCTCACCAGAGCGTACCATCGGGGCCAGGACGACCTTGCCCCGGTAGTCAACTCCACGGCAAGGAATGGGAACATGCTTCATCTCGGCGGCCATAGTCTTTCTGAGTATGGATGACAGCATGCCGCCAGTGGGATATAGAGTCACATGGCTGAGTATGAAGATATTTAGAGTCGGTCCAGCACAGGAAGAATCGAGTCTAAGGCGGGCGCTAGGGAAGGGGTTTCTTATCGATAGGCCAGCATGGCTCAGGGTCAGGGTTGGAATCTTAATTTTGGTGTGACAGGCCAGACAGGAGGTTTTCTGCATCGTCATCTCATGATTTCGCCCTACGTGCATGATTGGGCTTGGCAGGCCTTGCTCAAAATCGACGCTATTCATGCTCGAGTGAACGGCAAGCATCTGGTCAAGATAATATTGTATGTACAACGAGACACCGGCCAATGTGGAATGGAGGAGGCCAATAGTTCGGAGAGTGGGAGCCACGCCCCAATTAATCAAGTCAATCAAGTCGAGAGAACAGCCTGAAGGCAAGCGTTCATTCCATTGGGCAAATGAAAGCCCGTCGTAACGGTTTGAGAGAGAAACACGACAATCTTAGATGTCACGCGACCTAGAACATGATGGGATACTCGAAGGGTAGGAGCTTGCTCAGCCATGCTATACGCGAGGCATCTGCAGTAGAGTCGTCCAAGAAGCAACCTCGTTAGTGGGACAACATGTTTATCACCATCAAACATGAGGCAGGTGTCTTTTCTTCACCTAGACAAGCTAACATAGCGAATGTCGATCGGTTGCAGTACAGGGCGATTGCCGAGAATGGAAAGCCGATGGGTGCGTGTCTCAACGCCTCATGTGCCACAGCGGGGGAAGGGGGTGTGCTAGAGACCAGCAGGTGGCAGTGGATGGGGTGGTTTCTACAGGCGGCTGCACCCCCTGGGCTGGGAGGGGATTCGTCATCTCGTCTCCTGAGGCCCTGAACTATGATGCAACATGTCGCAGCTGGCCCTGTACTACTGACTACCTGAGTCGCCGGACCAGGTACTCACAGACAAACAGTCCCAGGGTCAGTCTAGGAGCGACCTTTTGGTGTCTAGATGAGAAAATGCTTCCAGGTACAGCAAAATCGAATCCCGAAACTCTCTATTCGTATCTCAGCCCAATCCAACTCCGGACGAACCCTGCCCTCCCCGCTGTCGCCCAGCCCCGGAAACAGGTCTCTGGACTGACAGTGCTATTTTTACTGCACGTTCTCCTCCCGTTTCTGATCGCACAGCGGGGCCAGGCCGTTGATAGTGGCATGACCAGGGGACCAGGCCCCGTCCTTAGCGCGCCCTGGCCTTAACGCCGCTGCCCTGAGCTGCTTTGGGTGTGTGCCAACAATCCACTACCGGCTCTCTTTGGCGAGTCCAGGCACCGCCAACACAAGCACGACGGTGGTTTCAACTTGTCTGTCCGCGAAAGTTGCCCTTTGTTCCAGCTCCTACGCACGAGGAGCATCGCGGACTCCCAGCTTCTCCCTCCCTGTTTTGCACTTCCAATCCTGCAACCCTTCAGGTCAGTTCTCACAATTCGGCACTGTTCCAAAGCTAACCTCGTTCGCTGATAGGATACGTTGTTCGCCCTAGCACCGAGAGAGAGGGGTCCCTACTCTACTGCAGATACAGCCAAAAGAGTCCACCACACCACCAAAGGACTTCGATCGCCAACACTGTGCTCCTATACGTTGCCTCTCCACATGCCGTCTTCTTCCCAGGGTCACTATCCCATCCCGCTTCCTTTGTTTTCGACCTTCGGCCCCAATCCCACCAACCTCGACGACTCCTGTACCGACGGTTCGCTGCCCAAAACCCCACTCGAGACGTCACACGAACAAGCCCGCTCTGGCGTAGCAGGGGAGGCATCGTCGGCGACCGCTCGTCGCTGAGGCTTTCCTGCGCCCCTCGACCACACCATGGAGAACGATGTCGTTGAAGACGGCAAGAGCTCTAGGAGGGGTCGTCTCATGGGCAAGCTCTTTGGCGGCAGCAACAAAGAGCGCAAGGCACCAGAGTCCGACTCCCAAGCTACTCTCGACGCTTTCCTCCATGGCTCTGCTGACAGCTTGACTGTGACGCACGCTCCGCCACCACCACCTCCGAGTGCCATGCCGAAGCTCTCCAAACTTGATACAACCACCATCAGTCGCTTCCCTCAAGCGTTGGCTGTCAATCAACAAGCTCAGCAGAACCGACCTGTCGTACAAGGTAGGCTCGACGGCATATCCCCGCATCGAAGCCCACGACCTAACAAAAAGGGCCTCCTTGTGAGGTTCGTCGATACATTCCCTATTGTAATTGGCGAAGGTGGAGATGAGTGCGAATATCCTACGATTGAGATCTCAAAGAGGAAGCAGAATGCGCCACCAGAGATACCAGTCCGCAGACGGCCAGTTGCGCCTGGAACCGAGATGCAGATGCCAGGACATGTGGCGCCAACTGATCCTCACGATGATTTTCAACCAAAGCCTTTAGCTCGAAAGCAGACAGCACCTATTCCTATGCGAACACAGTCTGATGCCGGGAGTCAACCACCGCCCTACTCGGCGCCAGTCCGCGACGCTCCTGATGTAAATCCAGCGGTGGGCCGGAGTAATACCCTCAGACCCGGCAAGACAAGCTCTGCGAGGTTTCTCGACACGACTGGGAGACATGACGAGAATAGGAGATCGTTCATTGAGATTCACCAGGCCGAGATGCGAGAAGCTGAGGGGCAGGCGTTCGCCCGTGCTGCTCGCGGTGCCAGTGCCGCCAGCGCAGCTTCGCCCCAGGATTGGGAAGAGGCTGAGGCACCACCAAATCTGGCTGAGGTGTCTCCCGAACCCACGTATGCGAGAACTTTTGCCGTTTCACCAGAGCCTGCCATGCAACCTGGAGCTCTCGAATACAGTCCTGCCGCCTCGATCCAGTCAAACGTCTCTAGCCTTTATCCGCCGCCAGGCCCTCCTCAAGCAGTATCACCCGAAAGTGTAGAAGCGGAGCTTCCGCCTCAATTTGGATCCCAGATGGCTTCTTTGCGATTGAACGATGCCGTCACGACACCGACCGACGATGCGCTGGATACCTTTATCAACAGAACCCGCCATTTGTTTGAGCTCTTCCGCTTACATGCGGAGACTATAAAGCCTTTGTCAACTTGCACACTGAAGGACTGCGCTCGCGCTGGCGTTTGGTGGTTTCTCAAAGGACGGATGGGTCTCGAGGCCGCTGTTCGTGAGCGACCAAGTACACCTCAAGCACAAATGCAGAACGAGCTGGATCGACAGCAAGCGTACACCAATCTTGCCAAAGGCTTCTGGCTATGCGAGGAGGCTGTTGGCGAAATTGCTCGCAATCAGGGTCGGCAAGTCGACAGTGAGGTGGCAGAGGTCCGCGATGCACTCATTTCTGGGCTCCGGAAACTATCTATTTCCATGCAAAGAAACGGGTTCCTTCCACCTGAGGAGGCGTTTCTTCCACAAACAATCGACAAGTCTATCTGGCTGGAATACCCTCAGCTTAGCCAAGACATGATTGCGCTCCTTTGTGGCAATTGGGGGTCCGGGATCTCAGCAATGCAATCTCCTATGGCGACACTTCATATGCTGGATGCTTTCCCCATAAGTGATACGCCAGAAGCCTTCAGCTATGGGAGACTACCAGCAGATGTATATCTAATGGAGCAGGGCAGAGAAAACCATCAACTATACTTTCCCTGCCTACTCTCCATGGTCCGACCACAAGCTCAAACCGGCCTGGTGTTCGTAATTGCTAGTCAAAATGGCAATGTGCAGCTAGCGATCCAGGAGAACAAGAACGCCGGTCCTGTCTGGGAAGATGTGCGTTGGCGCAGTGAAACTTGCACCCTGGAAATCAAACTCCCGCGCGGTTTTGTGGTCGCAGTTCAGTTGACCCAGTCAGACTACAGGATGCTGTCTGGGATGCATGACTTCGGAGCCAAGGTCAACTCGACTCTTTACCCTCGCAATGATGAAGTGGTGGTGTTCCGAAGCACCCTGCGAACATTCCAGTATATTGACGCCGACCCCCAGTCGCGCATATTTCCAAAGGACCCTGTGCCACACTGCGATGTCGCTGTCTTTGAGAGGGTGTACAAGGAAAATGGCCCCTCGGGCCTTCGTAACTGGCATTGTGGCTTCCGCATCGCTGTGGTGACAGGGACCAAGACGCGGACACTCAGTGGAGTCCAGCACGCTTTTCCTCCTTTGCTGCCTGTTCAGTTTGGCTTCTTCCGTTCAGAGAGTGAAGCCCCAGCTATGTCAATACGCTTCGAGAGTGGTCGACAGAAAGGCCGCATGGTGTTGACCTTCAGCGAGGAAAAAGAGCGCCTTAAATTCCACTCACTAGTGACTGGCACAGCGGTCAACCACGACGAGAAGATCTTCACGGATGTGGGCCTCAAAAACTATATGATTTCACAGAGTGTCCGAGAACCTACGGGGATGGCTCCTTTCAGTCGCATGCCATGGAAAGCAGCCCGGATAGTCAATGAAGAGTACGGTCAGAATGGAGATGCTCCAACCGTTCTCGCTGATAAGCTCCGCATCGTGGTCGAGTATCAGAGCGGAACCATTACGGATCGAGTGAACGTGGCCCCAGGAGAACTCAGGATACGACTGGATGTGTCGAATGGGAAGGTGTTACGAATTCTCAGGCAGCCTCAGGGCGATATCACTATGGCTGTTTGCGAGGGGCAGGTGCCGAAGGAGCTCCCTCGTAACTTGGCTGATGCCCTACAGTTGATCAAGTCTAATCAGACAATTCGGACCCTCGAATTCGGCACCTTAAAAGAGCTTCACGACTTCCAGTCCGCTTTGACTGGCTTTGAGGTCATTTTCGACGGACTTGCTGCATTCTTCGCCATTGCAAGGCGCAGGATGGTTGTCCCTATCCACAAGAAGTGGGAAGCTGGCTTTACGCGGATCCAGATCGTCCGACAAGAAGACAAGCAGCTGCAGTTGCTAGCGTTCTTCGAAGACTTTGTCCACGGTCACTGCATGAACTTCGTGCTCAAAGGCACTGATGTATACGAGGCATTCAGTCGGAGTGGAAAGAGCGGTATCCGATTTGTTGATGCAAAGTTCCCACTGCCGCGGGTGCCTGCCGACCGCGATGGGGACTTTGACGACATGGCCTTTGTCTGTCTAGATCTACCAGACCTCCCAGGCGAACACGACGACATCTCTATCGCCTTTGAGAACGAGGCCGGTAAGCTTCACCCTCCGCTGGCCCGATGTTCCCCAGGACTGAATTTTGACGATGCTAATTCTCTTACAGATCGCGACCGGCTGGTCCAGTGTCTTCCAGCACCCGTCAAGACTTCGCGGATATCACGACTGAAATGATTTGGAGCAACGCACATAAATACCATGTCGTGCCCGGTGTCTGAACCGATGGGGCACGCATCGGAGTTTTGGGGATCTCTTTTCGTGTTTTGGATGTCACACTCACATCAATTGGAGCACAAGCGAGCAAGCTAATGATGTTAATCTTTTTGTCCAAGGAAAGAACCCTAAACTTGTTTGGCTCAAGGATGCCAAGCAGAAGGGCGGTGCCGTGTGATGGTTGTGTAGATGCTGGAGGAGCACTCGAGGATGATATTGGAGTGTACATATGACGTGTGAAGAGAAGACATTAAGCCCCCCAAACGTTGAAAGACTTCTAGTTATGATCATCTTCCTGGATTCCCTACCTCCTGGTAATCGACGACTTGCGAGCTGATGTCGTAAACCCATGGTGTATGTAACATCACCTACGCAGGACAGGAAAAAAATCTCGATCTATCTATGCATATTCCATTCAGGAAGTGCAAATATGGTTTCCAGACACAATTCCTTGTGGCATAATGTGACACCATTATTTCGTGGTGTCATGTCAGCCATTAAGCCCGTTGGCCGGGAGTGGCTGGACGAGGCGTCTGAGTGTGGGCTTAGGCAAGCAATGTCATGCCGAGGAGAAGCTAAACGCAGTGGATGCACCATTTTGCACTGGGTGACCTACCTAGTGCATCAACTTGGCTGCAGGACAAGACAGGCGTTTTCGAGGTCGGAGTCATTGGACGAGGGTAAAACGTCATGACGCACCTTAGGGTAAGGCAGGCTGAATTTAAAGTGCGCCCCGCCAACAAGAGGGGTCCAGGTCCAGGTCCAGGTCCAGTCCAGGACGGCACTGAGCAATGAGGTGTGCGTCGCCCCTCCATCGCCGGGGCGAGGGATCAGCGGTGATGCAACCACTTGATGTCGAGATGCGAAAGGAGTCAACTGTGCGTGAGTAGTATCAGAAGAGGCGCTGCCTGGGAGATGTCACACATTCTGGATACTGCAACAATTGGCGACTCGAGACTCATGAGTGTTTTCTTTTGCTAGTTTCCCTCGATTTGCATCGTACAAACACATCATCCAGGTGTTGGTCGGGTACCCGGAGTGATGTAAGACTGCGTGACGTCTACCTTGCCTTACCTTACCATGCCTCATTCTGCTGCTCTTGGGCACTGACTGTGCCTCGCCACCACCCTCTTAAACATTTCTTATCCCATCTGACTGCTCTGCGACGTACGACCATCCTCCCTGCAAGACGAGACAAGCTTTTTGTCTCCTCCGACATCCCGTAAAGCCGGACACGTGGATTGGGCTGGATTATTCGTCTCTTCCCGTCGCTGCCGAAACAGGATCCATCCATCGGCCTCCAACGTCTCCATCGTTCCCCGTTGTGTTGCCTGCTTTTAAAGTGTCTGACCTCACTCACTATCTCTCTCGCTCGCTCTGACTAAACACCACGGCTTTCCTCTTGTCTTATATTATCCCCAACCGCCACCTCCTCCTCCTCCTTTCACCCTCGCCCTCACCATCTCCACCTCCTCAACAGACCTTGGCATCCTTTTATCCCAACCCATTCCCACCCTCCATCCCGTCCAAGCCATCCGTCGGCGGCCCCGCCCTTTTCCAAGCACCACCCCTCTACAGCTCTCGTTCTCGCTCTCGTTCGCTCACGTTCGCTCAACGCCCTCTGCCTGGCATCGACAGGCTCGGCCTTCGTCTTAGTGGCATTGCGTTCCCACGTTGCCAGTTCTCGGTTCTTACGCGACATTTCTCGACCCTTGCATCCAGTGGGGGTCTCATTCTACAGCCGGCCTTCTGCTGCATCATAAAAATCTCCAGCGACCCCCCCCCCAAACGACGATCAGGATTCCAACCTTAACCGGACATTTGACACGCACAACATCACCTCACATCGCATCGCGCACGTTTGGGACCTGGACGACGTCGTCGACGACCCTTGTCTCTCGACCCTGCGAATCACTGTAGCATCCATTCGAACCCCTGTCGCGAACAAACAAATCCACCATATCCAACAAACGCAGCTCTCGTTCGAAATATCATAAACTCAACCATCATGGGTTTGCCTGGCATCCACGGTCGTCATAGGACGCGGTCCATAGCCAGTGAGTACACTCCCAAGCTCTAGCTACTATCGTCATCCACCTTTTTTTTTAACGCTCGCGGCCCTGCGTTTTCTTCCCCAATCATCGGCCACCGCGGGGTCAACCCAGACCCGTCCGTCAGCTACCTGCCTGCCGTTGCTACTGACGCTTCTCACAACCTTGACTTTTGCACTGCCATTCTCTGGCAGATTGGCCAACTTATGCTACATGTGGCTGTGACTTATCTCTATCATCATCCTTTTCCCCTTTCGCCGCAGGCATAACACATGCATTCCCTTTCCCTCACAACTACCCCTCATCTACCATCCATATTCCCCCGCCATGCTGACGAACTGGCTGTACCCGGCCGCTGAAGGCAACCGTTCCTCCATGGACGATGCAAAGGGAGGCGACACAACCGACGATGATACCCAAATTATGGAGCCTGATGAGGGCAACGGCAAGTTCACCGAAGCTGTGCGACCTGGCATGCACAGAATGAACACTTGCTGATTGTACTCTCAGTTCTCACCCACCTTATTTCACAGCTCCGGCCAGGTGCCGACCTGAGCCGCGTCGTACTCCCGACTTTCATTCTCGAGCCCCGTTCGATGCTGGAGCGTATTACCAAGTAAGTCTTGCATCGGGAGGGCTCCCACGACGCCGTGCATGCTAACAGATGATGCGCGCAGCTTCATGTGCCACCCTGAAATGCTCCTGCACATTCCCACGATCGACGACCCTACCGAGCGCTTCGTTTCCGTTGTTAAATTTTACCTCAGTGGCTGGCATATCCGCCCCCCGTACGTGCGACGTCCTACAATACGAGCAGCTCACAACTAATATGTGGCAGAGGTGTCAAGAAACCACTCAATCCTATCCTTGGGGAAATCTTTACTTGTTATTGGGACCTTGAAGATGGAAAACATGCCTATTACATTTCAGAACAAACCTCTCACCATCCTCCGAAGTCCAGCTACTTTTACTTGGCTCCGCATCATCACATTCGTATCGATGGCACTCTGAAGCCGCGAAGCAGATTCCTCGGTAACTCAGCTGCTAGTTTGATGGAAGGCATCGCCTACTTGAGCTTTTTGAACAGGGGATCTGACCCTTCTAAGGGCGAGCAATAGTATGGGTTCCCAATCTCTTGTTCATGACTGTCCAACTGACTAGTGCGGCACAGTACCCTCACGCAGCCCAACATGTACGCCCGTGGCATCCTGTTTGGCAAGATGAAGTATGAGCTGGGTGATCATAGTTTTGTTAGGTGTCCGGAACTTGACCTGACAGCCGATCTCGAATTCAAGACCAAGGGATGGGTCGGCGGCACTTACAATGCCATCGGAGGTGTCATCAAGAAGGAGAGCACTGGTGAGGTTTTATACGAGCTATCAGGTCTCTGGAGCGATGAGATGTTCATCAAAGACATGAAGGTAGTTTTCCCAGTCTGGATAAACGCCAGCTTTGACTGACTGATATCCTTGCAGACTGGTCACAAGGAAATGTTCTTCAACGCCACGAGAGCGAAGCCCAGCCAACCCAGGGTTCGGCCATTGTCTGAGCAAGGAGAGCGAGAGTCTCAGCGACTGTGGGAAAAGGTAGCAAAGGCAGTGGTTGAGCGCAACCATGAGCTCGCCACCGACGAGAAAACGAAGATTGAGGACAGGCAACGCGAGGAAGCAGCGGCACGAAATGATGCAGACATGGACTGGCATCCTAAGTTGTTCCGTGCCGTTAATGGCGAAGCTGGCTCTGCTGAAGAGGGCATGGAGGACCTGGAATGGATCATCAATGCAACTATGTAAGTCGATCAACCAGCAGCTCTCTTTGACGGAACAGCTAACACAGGGCAGTGATTACAAGGCATCGCCAGATAAACAAGCTGAGCAGGCCCTGTCAATCTACCCGATCATCGACGGCCAGAAAGCGGAAAAGGAACCGACGCCGCCACGTTCAGCAGCGCTGCGATCTGAAGAAGACCTGCTGTCCATGGGCAACGAATCTCAGAACAACAACGAGGCAGTCACCAAAAAGCATTCCAGTCCTGGTCAAGATGACCTCGTCGACTTCGGCCAGAATGACGCAGAAGTCAATAACACCAATTCTACGCCCAAGGATGCTGCCGCTGAAGCGAGACCCGATGAGATCTCGATGATGCTCAACTCAACAGGCAAGCCAGCCGAGGGTCCGCTGCTGGACTTCACAAAGGACCTGAAGAGTGACCTGCCCTCGGGAACAGCGCAGCCAAAGGAGGATCTTCTGAGCTGATGAATCGGGAACCGCACGCTCAAGTCAAGGCTCTACCTGTCCCCATAATGACAAAGGATGGACAGGCACCAAACCTCTTTCTTGTATATACTCGGGCGAAACAGCATGGTTGAAACTAGGTTTGGCGAGTAGCACAGACATTATCACACGAATGATAGCAGTGGCCCTGATATGAAAGATGAAAGAATGATGCAAATTGGTGATGATTCAAAAGCTGGTCCAAGACCATTTGACCAGTACCTAGTACATGTTTTGCTTCCAAAACGCCATGCGCCCTACCATTCCCCAAATCACAAAATCTTCAAGTCATAGAGTACAAACAAGCCAGCACGAAAAGTGTCAGACTTGGACTTTGTCTAGTTGAACCTTCTTCGAGTCGGCTCCGGCGTCGGCGACCTGGTCACACTCCTCTCATCCCTGCCCCTCTCCTTGAGCCACTTCTTCGTGCTCAGCGTCAGATCACGATCGAGCTCGTCGCTCGGGTTCTTGCGGTGGATGAAGTTGCAGAAACCGCCGCGGACGCAACCCTCGCCGGAGTTCAGGCGACAACAGGCCTCGCGGAAGTCTGTGACGGGACTGAGCTCGCAGTAGATGGGGCGACCGGAGTACCAGCGGGAGTTGAGCTCATCGCAGGCTTTTTGGGCGGAGTCTTCGTATTTGAAGCGGGCGTAGACGTTGCCGATAAGGTCTGCGCATTCTGGTGTTAGCGTTCTGGGATCTCTGGATAGATCAGGACATGGGGTAGCACTCACGATCATTGTTGTTGTCGCATACAACTAGCTCCTCCAACTCGCCGTATTTGCAGAGCTCGCACCAGATATCCTCGTAGAAGGCGTCGAAGTGGTTCTGCAGCTGGGATGGGTTCATACGGTTCTTGGGGTCGTGGGCTGGGTTCTGGTAGAGGTTGGGCATGAGGATGGTTTGGCTGTAGGAGGGCTTGACGTGCTTGCGCGAGCAGCGATCGCCGTGGCGGCAGGCACCAATTTTCTGTTCAGATGATGTTAGCAACGATGATCGTCTCGTTGCGACAGGTTTGGACCCGTGGCGCTCAGGCGCGTGGAGGGAGGGGAGGAGACTTACGAAGTAGAATGAGCAGTTGACCTTGTCAAGCTCTGTGCCGAAGATGGAAGCGAGGAAGTTGGCCATGATGAAATGTTTCCCAGAAGGCTGTCTCGTTCGGATGGGTTGTTGTCGAAGGTTGAATGTAGTTGAGATCGTTGTCGCTTTCAAATGGCAGATTCGCAAAAGATGGAGCCGACGCTTAGAAGCTCCAGCCACACGCTACAGGGAAGGGTCACGTGAGTATAGTCGAGAGGTGTGGCTGATTTGTCAACCATAGACTCGTCAGGAATGTAAGGTTTGGTACGTTCTAGAACTGCCCACATGGCATAACCAGAATAGATTTCTAAGTGCTCCTAGGTATTGTGAACACTATTCCCTACCTGTTACTCAATCTGTAGATGATCTCTAATTCCTGAAGGGTAGTGCTCATATTCGTCACACATAGCTGGCCGTTGAAGCCACTGCAGCCCCACTTCACATGCTCCTTTGGCAAACTGCTGCAGGCGGTGACTGCACTATCTTTCGTCCCCTGAAGCCAAGCTCAACATGGCAATTGCGACCCCGGGGCGGTCCCCTAAATCTTCTTGAGCTCGTGAGACAGCCACCTCCTGTGCTCAAGCAGCGCACGATCACGACTTCCCCTTTTCGCCATCACCGTTTTCGAAGCTGCTGGACGATCAAGATCTTCTGCAATGCTTCAGTGAAGCGTCCAACGATAACGATCCAGCTAAAAGACGAATCCTCGAGACGTCCCGCACACGAACATGGATCAAGCAGACATCCCCGCGCTGCTGTCGCGGCTGGCGAGCGATGAAGATGCAGCCCGGAAGATGGCTGTTTTCAAGCTGCAGACTTCGATCAATGACCCTGCATTCGCCGATGTTTTCATCTCCTCAGGGGGTCTTGTCATCCTGCGGCGCCTGATCATGAGCTCTGGCGGCAATACACTTGCCTATTCGCTGCAGAGCTTGACGCGTTTGCTCGAGGTTGATATGGGATGGGACATCTTTGAGGGACCGACTGCCAGTGACCTTGTGGAACGAATTGTTGAGCTCATTGTCACGAACCCATTGGTCAACATTCTTCGAGGCGCAATGTCTATCTTGGTTGCGCTTGTCGGACATTCGCAAAGTACAACTGGGCATGTAGGCACGGGACGCTCCCCAGGAGCGTTTGGATTCCGAGCACTCAAACCGGCGGTCGCAGTCTACCCTCAATTCTTCGAACTCGTCATTCAGCAGTTGCAAAGCGCAGATCATGCCCTGTGCGCAAATGCGCTGATGCTGATCAATGCACTCATTCGCGACGCGGTCTCGAGCGAAGGGGCAAATGGGAAGCAACAAGGGAGCAATGGGGAGGACTGGCCCAAGTTGATCAAGCGATTGCAGGACCTGGGCCTGATCAAAGCTGTTTACCATCTGATGCAGAGCTCAGCGCTTCAAGACTTGGCGCATCCGATGCTCGAATTCCAATCTCTGACGAAGGTGCTTCTGAGGAAATGGCGTGAAATTGGCGTGGATCTGGAACAGCCTGATCACCGCCGCGCATTGAAAGGACTTCACCTCGCCAGCGCCCCAGATCGGTCAGCTATCAACGGACACTCGAAAGCCGAATCAAATGACTCTGGCAACAAGAAGGGCAGCCGAAAGCACAACCCGGAGAAATGGCGCCGACTCGGCTTCGAGACGGAGAGCCCTGCACAAGAGTTCGACACGGCCGGTTACCTCGGGATGATGGATATCACCGATTATGTGCGCAAGAACGACGACAGGTTCCAGAAGCTTCTTCAAGAGCAGGCATCGAAGCCCATGATCGAACGCTGTCCGGTAGCGAGAGCGAGTCTTGCGGTTACCATGATCTTATACGACCACTTCGAAGTAGACAAAGTTGACTTGGAGGATACCAAGGGCTATCAGCTCATGGATGATCAAGACTACGACAAGCTCTTCCGACCATTGCTGCTCCAGTGGTCAAGATTACACACGGCCGGTTTGCACAGCTTTTTCAGAATTTGGCGAGCTACGGGCGCGGTACAAAGCGACTTTGAGAAGGTGGCGGAACTGGTGCGTATTCTCATCGAGCAAGTGGTTGGAATGGCAATCCGTACCAAGGATATTCTAGAGGCCGAGGATGAGATCTCCGAGTTTGAAGTCAGTCGGCTGCGGGAGGTGCAGATGGAGCTTCTAGAGATGTCATTTGATGACACTTGGGGCCAGCATCTGGGCCAAGTGCGAGAGGAACTCAGGCAGGAGGCATTGCAGTTCGTAAAAGAGCAGAGAGTGCGCTGCCTCTTGCAAGGATCCTGGTTCTCTAAGCCCACACCCAGGAGGGATCAAGGGAACAGCCCGACGAAACCCAGACTCTACACAGCAACACCATGGCGCTTTGCACGGCTGTCGCATAACCGACGCTTTTTACACTACGGGGACTTCACTGAGCAACTGGCACAGGATCCGACACTTGAGCAGCTCACGGAGAAGATTGACCTGCACACCATCAGCTCGGTCGTGTCGAACGTGTCGGCGCCAAGCGACGATGTCAAGAGCACCGCCAGCGCCGGGACGCTTAAGAATCTAGTTTCGAACCCGAAGAGCACCACGAAGATTACGGTGTACAGCTTCGCGAACGCGGTAGAGGCGGCCAAGGGTGGAGATGCTCAAGAGCAGCCGATCCTAACGCTGTGGCCGCTAACGCACAGTTTGGCATCAGAGTGGCTGGATGGACTGCTCATGATCCTCAATCAGGCACCAATTACGGCCGAAACCAATAAGTTGGTGAAGTTGGTGAGTGAGTACGGCCTGAAGATGCGGTTGCTCAACGTGCGGATGGACTCCGCGTTTGAGGGACCACCGCCAGGCGCGGGTGTGGTGCCGAGCAGGGAAGGTTTAGATGAGGACTATTTCTTCGAAGTATGATTGATGGAGGAAGATGCTTGGATGGCTGATGTGTTGTCATTTCCCATATACCCTATTTCCTTGCGTTGTGCTTGAAAGACAGTAGCTGGACCTGCGAACAGCGTGGCATGCATCGATTTGTCTATCAAATGGAAGGACAAGTGAGAGTGGCGTCGGGCAGAGAGCATTGGGAAAATTTACGATAAGTCTGTTACCTTGAGGGAGATGACGGCCCGTGACCGCACGTGGCCGCATAGCGCGTCAGGTAGAATAGGCATGTATGCGATACGTCAAGGTTTCAGATGTTGCATTGTTGCATGAGCATTTTTGTGGCGGGCTGCACCAAGACGTGATGTGATATTGTTGCCGCGGGTTGGACTACTTAACATAGGCAGTTGGACAACACCAAGCGCCTTAGTCTGCAGATGACCGCGATTACAGGTGGGCACAATTTGGCACAAGCTCCGATTGTCCAACGATCAATACGAGTCAGGAATTCATCAAGACATAGTAAACTTCGAATGAACTATGACCAAGGTATGACCTCGCCGTGCGTGCCTGGCGGACTGGAATGCGGGCTGGTATGGGTCCAAAGGGGGAGAAGGAGGAGCAAGACAGCTCAGTCGTCATGCAGCACAGCGGAGAATTTGGCGTGGGAAGATGGGGTGCAGTTGAGTTTGGACGGGCGGTTTACTGGAGAGCAAGAGGTTGAGATACATAGGAAGTGGATGCCGCGGCTTGGCTGTTTTGGTTTTGCTGACAATTTGCATTGCATTTGCAGGCGAGTGGGATAGTGGTAGTCGAGGTACTTTGGCATGCAGCTTGCATTACCTTATTACAGCTGACTAGCTGGATGGATGGGTGATGCTTGGTGGTCGGGCTGCTGCTTCTCCTCACTGCCGTCGTGTCGATGCCCAGAATGGGCCCCAGCTCACCATAAGATTCCCCTCGGGTGTCCATGTCCTATTCCCTCCAGGTGTTATAACGCCCTGCTGACTCTTTCATCTGCTCATTGCTTGTCGTCTTCTCATCTCTTCCTCTTCTTTCGTCACATTACAGTCTCACCGATCCTGTGCATCAGTGGGCGATCCCAGGGGGCTGGCGATTCACCGCTCTGACGCTTGTACGCCTTGTACCGGAACGCAGGACCCGCCCCGCTGCCTGCAAGAGGACGAAGAGGAACAAGGAAGAGGTTAGGAAAAAATAAGAGACACCACAATTCTGGGGGGTTCTTCTTTTGCTAAGGTCAAGCTGGTGTGCTAGCAAAGCTTTCTTCTTCCTTTCAAACCTTCTTCTTCCTTTCTCTCTTAAATTCTCTGTGTCCTTGTGGTTGAAGCCGCAGGAGCGAGAACGCCTTGAGCGAGTCCATGACGAAGGCCAGTCCCGGCTTTTGCTCGGCACGGCGGATGGACAGCTGGCTCGCACCACCGCCGACATTACGACATCGCTCTTCGTTTTCCTCCGTTCTGCTCGTTTGCTCGTGTGGAGCTGCAAACGAAGGGAAACCCGAAAGCAGGGGGGAGAGGGAGCAGGGAGACGGTGGACGACAAAATAATTGAGGACACAGATACTTCTCTTACAGTGAGAATACTGTGAGAAGCCAGGTACCGACTGTCTACGGTGGTCTGTGCAAGCTACCCCTGAGCACCTGGCCGTTGCAACCGGAAAGCGGCGCCGCCCCACTGGAACTCAAGACGACGCGTGCGCTGAGAGCCACTGTGACAGCGCTGACGAGTCGCTGAGGCCACGACGCAATAGTGGAAAACGAGTGGCCGCATCGTTCCTTCAGAGATTGGCATCAAATCTCCAGCAACACCACCACGACGATCCCTCCAGAATCCCTTTTTCTCCTTCTCTCCAAGTATCATCAACTGTACGTATTCAGCTCTCGCCCCAGATCACCCCACGTCGTTCGTTTCCCTGCACAACCACACTCTTTCCACTCTCCAACCCAGTCCAGTCTTTCGCGTGTCTCGCTCGTTCTGGTATGTTCCTTCGCTCCCAGGCGCGACGCTGATGCACGTCTCCCAAAACTATTACCCTGGGGACGGGATGACTTATGTGCTGCGTCTGCGCCGTTGCATCCCTGATCCAGGGAGACAGGCATCCTCCCACAGTCACTGCCTTCTTCGCCTTGCATTCGCCTCCTTGCTCTTCACGTTGATGACCAATTCGCTGCCTGCTTCAAGGGTGGTTTGGCTCGTTTGCGAAAGCATGTGCTAACCTCTCTTGCTAGTAGCTGCCACGTTTGCGCTTCTCGCGATCCACGACAAAACCTCTCTTTCGATCGACTCAACCTCGTCGCATCCTCAACACCGTCATCATGGCTCGCATTCAGATTCCTCTCGACGTTCTTACGTCGCGCATCAACCTTCAGGAGCGCTTCCAGGGTTTCCGCTCCGGTCCTTTGTCCGGTCGTTTCGCCAACCTGCGCCCTCTCTCCGAGTTCTTCGACATGAAGCGCCTGTCGAAGCCTTCCAACTTCTCTGAGTGCCAGTCGCGTATCAACTACAACCTGAGCTACTTCTCCACCAACTATATTGTGGTGATGGCTATGCTCAGCATCTACGCCCTCCTCACCAACCTTGTCCTGCTCTTCGACATCATCCTCGTTGTTGCAGGTCTTTTCATCATCGGCCGCCTAGAGGGTCGCGATCTGGAGATCGGCACTTTCCGTGCCACTACTTCGCAGCTCTACACCGGTCTTCTCGTCATCACCGTGCCTCTTGGCCTGTTCGCGTCCCCCATCTCGACGCTGCTTTGGCTCATTGGCGCTTCTGGCGTGACTACTCTTGGTCACGCTGCATTCATGGATAAGCCTATTGACGAGGCTTTTTCCGGGGAGGCGGTCTAGGTGGTCGGCCGCGTGCTCCCGAATTCGCGCCCCCATGGGGAAGACCATCGAGGCGCAGACGGCGGAGGACCGACGGGGACGCTGCGTCTTACGACTACTGGGGCAGCGACCCCAGGGTACAAGAGCTCGATTCGGAGGGCGACGACACGGATACACAGGGCGTTGGACTTTCTTCAAGGCGCGGTTCGCGTTTTGTCAGCGATTCTCTTCAATTTACGGGTATAGATCTGGGTGACCGCAACAGTGGTACATCTCGGCGCAGGTATTTCCAGGACGATACGGATGATGACGACGGCGGTGACGGCTCTTCCAGCGAGGACGGCGACTATCCGGACAACATGTCCCGACTCAGCGCAAAGGAGAGAGAGGAAGTGCTGGTGCAATCAGCCCTTCGTCGCATAGAGATTGCGCAAGAGAAGGGGCGGGCGGACGTGAAGCTCAATAAGGAGGAGCTTGCGGCCCTTGAACGGAGGCGGAAGCGTATGCAGGAGGAGGCAGAAAAGGAGAGGAAGAAGAAAAAGAAGAAGGGTTCCAGCAGCGGCAGCGATCGTAAGAAGTCTAAGGAGCAGCGAATTGCTGTGCCTCTGTCTCGCTTGGACCCGGTGTCGAGGAAGAAGAAGTCAACTCCACCTGCCAGGGAGTCACCTTCATCTTCACGACGACCATCAGCCACCGATCTCACAAAGGCCCACGAGGCTCAAGTGTACCCTCCAATGGGCTACTTCCCGCCACCGTCGGGTCGCACACGGCCTCGCTCCGGGACAAGTCTTTCCCAACGACCCCCGAGCCGCATGCGCGACGACCGTGCCCCGTCGCCATTCAACTATGACTATGTTCAGCGTCCAAGCTCAGCCAACCGACATGTCTCAGAAGGCGTGGCACGTCCGTCGTCCAGAGGCATGCATCCCGATCAGCACTACGGATGGGACTACTCACCACCCTCCTCATCAGGTAGTCGGGACGGCCCTGATCCATTCCAGTACCAGACCGCGGGTCCGCGCGCGCCGTATGCAGCAAGCAGTACAGGCGCTGCGGCCGTTCCGTCTCGTCGGCATGTGTCAGGTCCGGCCGAGTCGTACATGAGTCGTCGCCCGGTGATGGCAGGCGCCCCTGCTGCAGTTCGGGGCCGCCATTCTCTCGGAGGCCACCGAGACCGCGGAGGGGCTTCCAGTGTTACGGACAGTCAAACGAGTGAGGAAGACACAACAAGCGATGAACTGGGCCAAGGGGCACAAATCCGCGAGCCACCGCCACCACCGCCTGGTCGGGGACGCGAGGAGATTGTTGTTGAGGAGTCACCTGAAAGAGCCAGAGAGGGGGGTTCATCAAAGAAGAAGTCGTCGTCGCCAGTGAAGAGGAAGCCTGTGCAGAGTGGAGGGAGTGGAGGGGGTGGAAGGAGTAGACGGAAGAGATGAGACATGAAAAGGTCGTTGTCGTCGGGATACCTATTTGTACCTTTTTTGGTTTTGCTTTTCTTGGGGGGGCTTGAACACAAAAAGACGGTGAGGTGTAGACTTTTCTTCATTAAACCATGGAGGTGGTTTTTATAATATTATGCTGAATTGCTTCTTCTGGGGTTCAACTTTACTACGAGCATACCTGGATCGTGTGACACGAGTCTCTTGTGTTTCTCTAGGACCTAGATCTACGTGGTCGTGTAAGGTGCCTGTACCTCTGGCATCTACCAAGTCGCGATGACCGCAAGTACGACGTGCAACAACTCATATCAACAGCTCGTCGCCGTACTCTGTCCAAAACTCGCACTTCTTCTGCTGCACCCTCGACACATCCTCCATCCCCGTCCCAGCGCCAGTCTTGAACTCCATCCTTCGACTCTCAGGTCCCTTCCGCCCGACCCAAGACTCCCACCGTGCTGAGCCGTTGACTCGGTGCGCATTCGGATCAAAGGCACGCACGAAGCTGGTCCAGTAACCCCTCAATACTGCGCCAACTTGGTCGTTGATGCCGCCTGGGAGGTAGCTCTCTGGTGTCTTCTGATCGAAATCGTCGAACATGGCGTCGTGTTCGACGGTGTGGGGGACACCGAGACCTACCTCTATTTGAGCTGGATCTTCGACGTTGTAGCGATATGCCCAGGCTCTTTGAGGAGGCTTGAGGCTGGCGATGGAGGCGGCCATGAAGAGCGCCGGACACATGAATCGAGCATCACCATAGACATCGGATGTTTGTCTCCAGAAGCAGCCTTCCGCTGGGCAGGTTTTGTTCGGATTCGGGTACAGATTGTTGAGTTTTCCGAGGAGCGCTGGAGTGAGCGCCGGATACTGGTTGACCATGAAGAGGTTGCTGTCTTCGACTGAGGAAGCATCGCGGGGAGCGAAGTCGGTGCCGCCGTTGGTTTCATCGCCAATAATAGCAGGCACAGGGACGACTTTTCCCGCTTTGAAGGTGCGGTAAGTGTAATCCGGGATGAACTCATTGTCGATCACTGGGAGCCACTGATACAAGGGCGCATCTGCGGCGTAGGGCAGAGGGAGGTTGAAGGTATTGCGTTCTTGAAGCTCACGAGTGGTTTTGCTGCGAAGACAGTTAAGGGTATTCCTCCCAGTGCATCCCATACGAACAGCCAAGTTGTTATATTGGTATTGGGATTCTTCTATGGTCAGCTTTGTCGAGAAAGAAGCAGACTGGGAGATGGCTCCTTGGAAGAGGCCACGGTCTTTCCCATTGTCAGCTGTCAGATGCATCATCACACTCGAAGCACCAGCTGAGCCTCCACCGATGACGACGTGGCCAGGATCACCTCCGAATTTGGATATGTGCTTCTGAACCCACTCGAGGACCTTTCTCTGGTCACGAAGTCCGTTGTTGGCAGGAATTTCATCGCCGTTTGTGAGGAAGCCATAGAAGCCGACTCGGTAGTTGAAGTTGACGAAGACCATATCATGCTCTGCCGCTTCGATCATGGTAGAAGCGTTGATATGAGGCTTGGTGTTTGCGTTGAAGGCACCTCCTTGGAAGTAAACCCATACAGGCAGTCTAGAGGAGGTCGTAGCATTGGATGGAGCTGTGACATAAAGGTAGAGACAGTCTTCTGACGTTCCTTCGAAGTCAGGATCCTGCGCTGTTCGCAAACAAACCGGACCGTGCTATCAAAGTCTCAGTTACACAATTGCCATGTGAAGCATAGAGTTTGTTCACCTTGTCAGCGTCTTCAACGCCATTCTTATGGGGAGGATCTTTAGGTGCGGCAAAACGAAGCTCTCCTACAGGCGGTGCAGCATACTGAATACCCAGCCATTCAGTCAGCCCGTTGGCATGCTCCTGGCCCCGGTACTTGCGGTACCCAAGGTCGACGATGGGAGATATAGCCCGTGCCGAAGTGGCGAGAGCCGTGAGGAGAAGGGTGCACCAGCAAGAGGGCATGATGTCGAGAGAAGACTGCGTTAGATTGAGGCGTCTCTATCGCAGCTTCGGATTGAACCCATCTTGAGAAGACACCCTTTTATAGATTAAAGGTGCATCTTTCGTCAACTTCGAACATGATGCTCACCATGATCCGACCGGACTTTCAGAGCATCGGTCTTACACCACTGCCAGGCTTCTGGTCAGCCATCAGCACTAGCATCCTGCTGCCCTAGCAATGAGACCACTTAAGCGGATATTGAAAAGTTCATCCTCGCACTAAGCTCAGTGTCAACCGGACTTTTAGCAAGACGCCGTGTGATCTGCCTGCTGGAGTCCCTAGGTGCATGATGTGGTTGGTGTACAGATGGAGGAAGCCAAGCTCAATGAATGCAAGCTCTGGGGCGGCTCGGCCCCACGGCAGCAACCCACCGATCCCTGCAGCAGCTGAACGGAACCCACCTGAGCTTAAGCCGCGCCAGCCTCGGCTGCCACTCTGCGCCTGCGTGTCTGTCCAATCCATCCCAACCCATCGCATCGACGCCAAAACCTGCCATCGCTAGCATAAGCACGTCTCGCCCAAAACCACGAAGATTCAATATCAGTAAGGGCGCGCGAGCCTATACTTAAGCCTCACCACACATTTCGAGCCGGCGAAGCTGATCCAAGGCCTCTCGACCACCTTCAGCCTGCCCAAGTTCCGGAGCTTCGAATTCCACCATCTTTCGTCCACATTCCCACGTCACACATCCGATGCCACCCCGCGGCCAGTCATCAAGGAGTCCTGCGAAGAGGCTCATCCAGGAACTCGACACCTGGAGCTCAGAACAGAAGGAAGAGACGGGCATCGAGCGCCTCGGCCCTGTCTCCGATGAGGACCTCTTCCTCTGGGAAGCTGTTATAAACGGCCGTGACGTCGGGTGCGGCTATGATGGTACGAACCCCCATGTCCTCTCCTCTCTTTGAAACTCTTGATACCGGGCAGACCACTGACACATAGTCTTTACAGCCGGCCGTTGGCTGATCTCCATTTCCATCCCGCCAAACTACCCCCTCTCCCCTCCCAAAATGCGCTTCATCACCCCAATCGTCCACGCCAACATCGCCCTCGACACAGGTGAAATCTGCCTCGACCTTCTCAAAGACGCCTGGACACCGACTTATACCATTCTCGAGTGTGTGCGGGCCGTGCGCATGCTGCTCAGTTGTCCAGAGACGGACAGTCCCCTTAATGTTGATGCTGCGGCGTTGCTGAGGGGAGGAGATGCGCTGGGGGCACGGAAATTGGTCGAGTTCTGGTGTGCGGATGAGGGAGGGAGATATGAGGGACCGTGAGAAGTGATTGGATGAACTGGTCTCATCTCTTCTACATTTATGGCGCTTAGGTTAGCGGGAATGTCTTTCGGTTTCAGGCAGATTGGTTGGGGTTGTTCCACCTTGGACGAGTTCATCGCAGACGATTGTAGAAGGATACAAATCTCAGTAACTGGGGTTGTTCGGTGATTAGATCCTACTAGGCGCAAATTACTTGTCACAATCTTCTTCTGTGATATTGAACGCCCATATCCTTCGTCTACGACAGAACCGAACACCTGCACACGGAATCTTTCACGAACCCTTCGAACCCAAGCCCCATGACGGCTCCGTCCATCCAGCTTCGAATATGTCTTGCTTAGTGCTACAAATTGAACAAACGCCGCGCCCTAGAAAGCCAAAAAGAGATCTTCTCTAGTGAATGCTGCGGAGGGCTTCCGTAAAGATTGGAAGCTGCCTAGGTGAGCTTTTTTTCCTGATACCATCCTTCATGAAAGGGCATGTGCTGCCCTGATGTGCCCTGTACTCTAGGGGTTTACTCGTTGTAATGATACACCTGTCTCAAGTCAGTCTCGAATCTCTTATTTTAAGGAAGACGGCAGAACATGACATACTCGGTAGTTTGGCAGACCCCAAGGTTGCCAACCCAATCGTTTCGCCATCTTGGCGAAGCCTTCCGTCTCAATGAGATGGTAGAATGCAAACGGAGGGAACATGGCGCCATCGCGATGCACATCAGCCCTGACCATAAGAGCTGTGCCACCAACACCATCTAGGGGAACCACCGAGTGTTTGTCTTCTGGCTTGTCGGTGGCCATGTAAGCCATCAATGCTCGATATGTAGCCACCTCTGCGTAGCCTTCAACCAAAATATCGTCGGCATCCATCTTCTCGGCCATCTTAAGTGCCGTCTCGCTGTCCTGCCAGCTGTTGAAATCGTATGCTCGCTCGGACCAGGCCTTCTTTTGATCGTCGTAGTACCGCTGGAAGCAGTTGGGCACGATGACGGGTCTATCGTAGCTGGCCAGGTCTTGGATTAGAGAATGCGGCGTCTCGATGATGTCGGAGTCCAGCCACAAGACCCAGGAAGTCGATGGGCCAAGCGTGGTGAAGAGAAGAGAGTTGCGCGCCTTGGCCATAGCTGCTCTTCGGGCCTTTTGGTTGCTCAATTTGTGTCGCTCGCTCTCTTCTTGTGACTGCAAGGGCACCTCGAAGTCCTGGCGAAGGATGATGATGCTCTTAAAGCGGTCCTTTTCGGGACCATGCTGGGTTCTCTGAATTCGTTTTTGGAGTGCCGAGGTGGCGGCATTGCCCTCCTTCGTCTTGGGTAGGATAAAGCCAAGGGTGATGAGCTCGTGAGGGTAGGTAAGAGTGAGCAGGTTGTCCCAGTACTCATCGTAGAAGCGCGCCATGGGAGTTAGGATCAGGATGTTCTCCTGATTGGCGATCGGGTTCGGTGTGATTGTGACATTATTGAGGTTGTAGTGGGAGACGGGTGGCGGGCTGAGATCGACGCCAGCTCTTGATTTCGGTTTCCTGTACGGCGACGTTGGAGGTGAGAGATGGTGGACAGCGGTATTGACGGATATGCGCGCGCGAGCCTTAGTCTCGGAGGGGAAGATGAGGAAGACGAGGATGAAGATGCAGAGAACAGCGCCGAGAAGGAGGGTGATGGGATTAGCCTTCTTCAGGCGGACAGAGCCCATTGGGCGTGCCATCGTGGGCGAGTTGTGCGTCGGCTATATGCCAGTATTGCGGTTATCTCGTCTTGCGAGAGGCATATGGACGTAGGTGGCGTTGCAGATTGGTTCGAGAGCAGGAAGTGATTGTGTTCGTCGAGGGTTGTGCAGGACTCGCGTATATAGGCGACGTGGCGCAAGGGGGTTCGAAAGGAGTGGCTGGCAATCAATGCGAAGAAGTCTGGTTGCCCCGAGAAGATAGTGTATCGCAGGGAAAAAGTCGATCGGACGAGTTGAAGGATATTGAAAACGCGAAAGCTAGATCCTAGACGCGCGGCGTCGTGGGTGAGAGGGGACTAGATGCGACGAAGGAATGGGAACAAGGGGTTTCAACGAAGAAAGCTCCGGACGAGGGACGACAAGAGGTGGCGTGGCGTCGGCTGCTGGCACAAGAGAGCAGCACCTTAATGAGTGGAGCCAAACCACTGTAACCTCACTCCAGTGCTGGTGGCCATCTGGCCCTCCCCCTTTTCTCCCCAATCATCTACCAGAAGCTGCACATTATTTCGATGGCAAGAGACGCGATCACTTCCATTAATCTTGTTTTAAGGTCAATATCAATGGCAGTTATTATGAACCTAAATCGTTGGCGGTGGTTACCATGACCGCAGCCTCACTACCCAAGCCGTGCCTGAACACACACGTATGAATTTACGGGGAACCATTGTCAGAAACTCCTTCACCCCTTTCCTTAAGACGCCCGAACCCAGATCTATACAAAGGTGGGCAAGTTTGTGCACCGCTTTATGATTTGGCTTAACTTTTGCCAATATTCCAAAGGCCCATCCGCCAGATCGTCCTGCGTCCATACTGCCTGCAAGATTATCCGCGTGTAGGTGAATGCTCGCGAGGGCACTCTTTCCGCTGTCCTGGACATCAAATCCAGGATGGCTGCTCGCTGCTCGTCAGTTCGAGCTTCGCAACCAAAGATGAGAACGGGAAAGTGGCGATCGCAGAATCGCAGCTTGGCAAGCCTCTCGAATCCTTGCTCGACGAGCGTCTGTGTCTTTGTGTTGTGTCCCAGGAAATACTCATTGGCACGGCTGAGATACAAGAGCATGGCCATCTTGAACAGCTCCATGGTCTTCAGAACATCAGGGTCGAGGTGTTGTTCTGCAGACGCCACAGCTGTGTTCTGAATGCGCCATTCGAGGATCTTGAGGAAGTTCGCGTGGCTCTCCTTTTCCTCCTGGGTCGCCTCGTCGGGAAGGCCAAGCGATGTCACATCAGAAACCTCCCCTAGCAGCTCAATCAGGTCCATTGACGGCACTGCGCTCGTAGGTCGCTAGGAACAGAGACTTGTCAGCCGATGGGACTCGCGCGTATTTAGCCGGAAGCATGAGACTCACCTCTGCGCGCAAAGCTCCCGGGTCAAACACGGCAGCCTTAGGATTCGCCTCGTCAGTGTACGAGCCATGCCAGTGCTGGAAGCTGAAGCGAGCGAGGACGTCGAAGTAGTACAACCAGTCCAACAAAATTGCCAGATCTGTGCCTGGCTCAGCCGCGAGAAGTTTGCCAGACCGAACGACATTCTTTGCACCTGACAAGTAGATGAGCCACTGCCCTGTTGTACAAGACGATCGGTGGATCTGCTCTATCATCAGCTTCCACATGTCCAGATGAGATGTTGAAGTAGCGTCATTGAGCCTATGGCTTACCTCGATAGCGCATAGGAGCATGCCTGCAGCCAAGTGCTGGACAGCAGCTACAGGACAGAGGTCAAGACCTGAGCTTTTTGACAGGTCGTGCAGAGCCTCGATCTTCAAGTTCATCATCTGCGCTTGCACTCCGGTTTTGTGGATGGAGGCAAAGGATAGCATCAGTCTCACCAGGGCATGCGATGTCCGCGACTTATCCAGGAATGCGATTCGGACCAAGGCCTGGCCTAGTCTCATGGGATCAATGCCAAAAGTAGGGAGCGCTCGCGAGGCCACGTCCTGGACTTGTCGACGTCTTAGCACAAACCGAGAGTAGCAATCGCGGGGGCTGACTTACAGTATTGATAGAGCTCGCGTTCTTCTGTCTCCTCATCCAAGCGATTGACCAGCATTGGCGGTTGGATCGCCAGCCGTTCCTTGTCTAACGAGCTTGTAAGAAGTCATTCGACAGCCTTAAAGGCCCTTGTATTTGACAAGAGAGCTCTCACTCATGGTCAATGAATCAGACAGGTCGTAATGCTTGGCCATGTCGCGATCTGTAACGTGGATCATGCGTGTGCTGTAGATTGGTGCGATTTTGGAGATGGCCTCGCGTGGAGGACTTTTGGCCACCCTTGCTCTTCGACGATCGCCTTCGCGGGGCCATGATAGCTTCACCGGCTTGATTGGCTGGAGCAAAGGACAGCAGATCGCTACAGGGCTGATTAGCATTGCTCGCACTCGATCTTGAGCGATTTGGTGACTTACCAGTCGGATCCCTCTCAACGATGAAGTCGTCCAGCTCCGTCATCGTGAGCGTAAGGAAGTATTTTGCCGGAAGATCGCGTTTCGAAGAGCACAGATCAGGTGGGCAGGCTGTTCGGGATATAAGGTAGATGATCTAGCTGTCCGAAACTGGGCAACGGTGATGCTGACGAATCCGAATTCCTGCCAAGCGCTTATGCTCCCACTTGGAGGGCCCAACATCGCCTCATTCCGGGCACGCACCTGATCATGTAGCATGCGCAATGCGATGGAATTCAAAATAGTGTGGTCTTATTTTTGGTTGCTTGGGCCGAGCTTTGCCAAACACTCGCTTGCGTGTGCCATTTGATGAGGATGCCGGCGGAGGCTGCACAATGGAAGAGTAAGCACCTACGCACGGAAATACACTCTCCGTATAGTCGCTGGGAAGCTTCCCTTTGAATGCAGACGTTCAGACGCGAATGCATGTGGCAGCGATGCTCTGTTGGCCATTCATGAAGTCGCTCATGGCAGCCCTGTGTTGTGACTTTCACCAGGTGGGCGGGCAATTGCATGTGGACAGGAGAGCGAGGGAATTTGAGGTTCCGTCTTGCAGAATGCTTGGTCTATATAAAGTATACAATTAGGCCTCCCAGACCCTCCTAAGGTAGATGCAGATGCCCGGACACTGTATGATGATGATAGGTAAACTATCACACCTAGAGCCACGTCTTGTTCCCTTTCTGGGAGAGAACATCGCCACCATTCTTCTCCACGGTCGCGTTGTTGATAACGTTCAGCATCAAGCCGATGGATGCTTCTGTGGTAATCGGACCGGTAAAGTCGGGAGCGTACTTCATGAACTTCCCACCAGTAATGGCCAGCTTCTGTTGCTGTTCCTCCGTGACTGTAGTCATAGTATAGCTGTCAGTGATGTAGAGACAAGTACGGATTTCGGGAATTACCAACGTACGATTACCATATTGCCCGACTTCAACAGAGCCGGGTGCCAGAGCTAGGAACAGGATCCCGTCTTGTGCATACTGGGCGTGGTATTTGGCCACAAGGGCGTTCTGTGCCGCCTTGCTAGCGGTATAAAATGGTGCGACGTAGAGCTCATATTCTCTCGTGAGCTCATTGTCGGTGTATCCGGTCGTAGTCGCAATGACCTTCTTAGCATTACCCTTCTGGATCAGAGGAAGGAAAAGGTTGAAGATGTGGACGGTGGCGATGACGTGCACTTCGTTGAGTTCGCGCAGAACTCGGGTAATTTCTTCGGGCTGATCGGCACTGCAATGGATCATCAGAGACCTAGCATAAGTTGTAGTCCGGCCTTATAGACTTACAGGCTGCCTGGGCCATCGAAGGCGTCGAAGAGAGGAACAACGCCTGCGTTGTGGATCAGATAGTCGAGCTTGCCCCCAGTGATCTTGGTGGTCTCGGTCGCAGCTTTCTGTCCAGCCATCTGAGGTAAGCTCGCGATCTGCCTCTGAGAATGAGCGTTGTACCAACCTTGAGAGCATTATAGTCGGTCACATCTGCCTCGAAGATATGGATGTTGGAGCGGCTTTGGAGGTCAGCGTCGCCCTTGATCTTCGCATCCGTGGCCGACTTGTTGCGAACGATGCCAATGACTGTGTTTTTGGAGTCCTTGGAGAGCTGGCGAACCCACTCGTACTATTGGAAGTTTTCACGTCAGTCTATTGTCTCCTGAGGAACGGTACAGAAATGTTGACAAGGCACTTACTCCGAGGCCTCTTGAAACGCCAGTGATAACGTAAGAAGCCATCGCAAAGTTCTAAACGTCTTTTATCGTGGTCCAGAGGTCGGGAGTCGAGAGAGCAGGTTAAAATTGCGAAGGCTAGTCGAGTGAATCCTATATTGATATTTGGCTTTGAAGGAGGCAGGGCACTCGACTGGCCTTATATATCTTAGCGATCTAGCTGCATCTCGCATATTCGCAAGGCGGATTGGTACCCGTGGACCTCATGGTAGCATCTCCAGCTGCACATTCTGGCAGCGCAAAGCTTCAGGGCAACTCGCTGGACCGGGTCAAAAGGCCCTAAGTCCGCAAGTCCGCTCCAGCTCCGAGTCATCTTGCAGCCTCATTTGTAATCCTAAACAGGAGCTTTATGGGGGACTTCAACGCCATCTTTCGACTATTCATCAGTCCATTTGCCCAATGCGTGAGGTTTGGTCATCCAAACGCTGAGCGAGTGCGAGCGAGATGGCGTTTACCTACTGTAGCTTAGCGCCTGAGATCAAAGTTGCCGTGCAAGAAAATCGGAGGCGCACCTGCATGATTAGCGGCTTTTTCAGTGGAGCACGATGCATCGACTGGGGTTGCCTTGGTGGGGGCTAGCCGAGACGCCTGGTCATGCACGATGGAATTGAATATGCAGCCTCTGGACTCCGGAGCTCAAATGGCATCTCTTGGTCATCATCATCGAAAACGATGCAGCAAAGAGGTCCATAATGAGTGCGGATGAATGAATAATGATGGCGTCGGTCGATCGGTGTTAGTATACTCTAATGTCCGATCAGGCGGACTTCGCCAAGATGCAGTGTAACTTACGGCCCAGCATACACATAGATTCACTCCCACTCCCTCCCACTTCAGATACCGGCGGAGTACGTCTGAACAATTCTAGGTACGGCGTCTCACAAGATCAAGAGGCCCCTCAGCTCATCTTCAAGGATAGTAGCCGTGTCTCGAACATGAGCTCCTGACCAGGCAACTTTGTGTAAGGAGCATAAGAACTTAAATGTGCCCTCTACCCGTACCTTGCCTTAAATATAAAGCCAAACATGTATCGGAAGTCAATGTATAGACAATTGCAACGAGTACAGATTGAACCAGCAAATTCAACATGACTACTACAGCCAATACCCCTAGTTTTGCTCTGACCCCTGAAGCGAGAGCCGCGAAGCGTCATTTCCTCGCGCGGCAACTCTTCCATACACCTTCAGTCGTCACAACTCATCATGTGGACCTGACAGGAAAGACAGTCATTGTCACTGGAGGTAACAGTGGCATTGGTCTTGAAGCTGCCCGGCATTTCCTCAACCTCGGCAGCAAGGTGATCTTAGCTGTCCGAGACGAGGCAAAGGGCAAAGCCGCTGCCCAGGACCTGACCAGGGGCCGCGAGCTTGACCCAGACTACATCCAGGTTTGGACCCTCAACATGTCTGACTACGAGTCTATTCTGGCGTTTGCGGAGAAGGCCAAGGCTCTGGACAACCTGGATATCGTCGTCCTCAACGCTGCTGTCATCAAGGCCACTGAGGCTTTCGGCCCAATAGGCTACGAGGAAAGCTTCCAGACAAACTATCTCTCTACCACCCTCCTGCTTCTTCTGTTCATCCCCATTGTCAAGGAGAAGCGAACCTCAGGAGGTCCCGGTCGCATCAGTATCACTTCGTCTGACTGGGCTTCATGGGCCACGTATAACGGAAGCGGATCAGAACCCATCCTGCCGCAGTTCAAGAAGTCCAGACAGCCATGGGACGGCATGAACACATACGGAATCGGGAAGCTCTTCAACCAATTGTTTGTCTCGGAGTTGGTGAAGCACCTGTCACCGTCCGCGATTATCATTACGCACCCCGACCCCGGGATGAACAAGTCCAGTCTCGGTCGTGAGGCATCCGGGATTGTTCTCTTGATCCTGAAGATCTCAAGTGCTTTGCTGGCTAGGGAGCCTTCCGTCGGTTCGCGCACGCTGGTGCACTCAGTGACAACTGTAGGCGAAGCAGGGCAGGGCCAATATGTTGAGGACGATAAGATTGAGCCGTGAGTGGCCATAACTTCCCCTGCTGTTATAGATGTTGACTTATTCTGCCTCTGTAGCTTGGCACCGATCTTATATAAACCTGAGGGGCAGCGTCTTGCTAAGAAGCTCTACGAAGAGACCCTCGAAGAGCTCTCCTTCGCAAACGTCAAAGAGCTGATCGACGGCAAGTCGTGATGCCTGAGGTTCATAGTCTGAACGGAGATGGCAGATGTCACAGGCAATCTCAGCGGCATAGAAGAAGTTTTTCTTATGATTGCAAGACATTGCGCGTCTCGCAGGTGAACTGAGTCTGTGATGGAGGTTGAAAGGAATATGCGGAGGAACAAGCGGCCCGGGCGAGCAAAGATATGTGCCAATATAGAGAAGTCGGTCCCCATCAGAAACTGCGTGATCAACGCTCCCTTGATTTTGACGCCCCGCTTCCTTATCCGCCGTGGCTTATCGTCGTACCGCGACAAACAGAGCGTGCCTGGATTCCCAACCCTGTCATCTTCACAACATTCCAACGTCGACTTCATCATCCATCCTGCACCCTTGCCTTTCTAAAGCTCATTGAACGCCGAGACTCCTCGCGACCTGAATCGACGTTGTTGCCACCCCACGACACTCCGAGCCGTCGCAATGGCTAGCAAAATGGATCGCGGGCTGGACGAGATCATCGCCGAGACTGTGAGCTGCCAACCCGAGGCACTTGCCAGCCCTGGCGCAACAATGCTAACAATCTGATCAGCGCACCAGCGGCCCCCGCAACCGTCGAGGCGGTGGTAGTGGTGGCCGTCGCCGCGAGCGTGACACCAGTGATTATCCCAGAGACGGTGTGAGAAAGGTAGGCTCTTCCCTGTACTTCTTCCTTTATCATAAGCAATAGCTAATTCGTGGGCATAGGTTCAGCAACTCCTCCTCTGATCTTGTCGCTTGGTTCTGTCAGCCTTTGAACGCAACCCGTCGATCGATGCTCGCATACTCCGGCGACTGGAGACGACTCTCTCCCTTGACAGCTCTGCTGACCAGCTTCCCTTCCATCCTGTAGTCTACTCGCAACGATTCACGCAACATTGACAGGTGCGTCCCATCGATGACTTGGCCGAACCTCGCTAACACGCATTTAGCGAATGGGTCCATGACCGTTATGAAGAGAACAACGGTACGGCTGCATACTTGGAGTGTCTCCCATGCCGAATCTGACCAAACATAGGTTCCCGACGAGGCCCAGCCCCTCGCCGACGACGTCTATCTCCCGAAGCGTACGCGCACCCAACCAATTGCGACGAGACTGATACTGACGGTCCTTCTCCAGTGAGACCAGAGGGGCCAAGCTCCGTGTCGACAACATTCATTACGATCTGACCGAAGATGATCTAGAGGTGCGCTTACCTATATTGTTCGACTCCAGAATCTGGTTCTGATTACATTAAGCAGGAACTTTTCAAGCGGATTGGGCCTGTGGTGAAGCTGCAGCTCCGATATGATCGGGCGGGGCGCTCTGAAGGTACCGCCTATGTGACCTACGAGTCTAGGGACGACGCCCTCGAGGCTATCAAGCAATTCGACGGAGCGAATGCCAATGGTATGACCACCCTTCGCTTGTGCACTAGGTCTCATGACTAACTGTCGTCTAGGCCAACCGATTCGACTTACTCACATGCCCAGCGGACCAACTCGCAATCCCTTCGACTCCGCTATCATGCCAGGGCGGCCTCTCTCCGAGAGAGTGTCTGCTCCTGGCGGTCGCTCGCGCTCTATGTCTCCTGGCAGGCGATACGGCGAGGACGATGCTGCCCGCAAAGGTATCGACAGGTATGTGCCAGGCCGCGGAAGCCGGTCAAGAAGCCCCGCCCCTAGGCGTAGGGGAGGTGGCGGCAGACGTCCTGGCGCTCGTAGGGAGCCTGGTGCTGGAGGTCGAGATAATGAAGGTGGTCGCGGCGGACGCAGCAGCGCTCGCCCCTCTAAGAAAACACAGGAGGAGCTGGATGCCGAGATGGCAGATTACTTTGGCGGTGGTTCGGCCCCGGCTGCGGGCGGCGAGGAACAGCCAGCAAATGGCAATGCGACTGCGGGAGCTGCCGCAGTCGATGATGTCGATATGATCGAGTAGAGGTGTCTCAAGAACAGAGCAATTCAAACCTGCGGCAAAGTTATGGAACGTCGAATCATCTTTGGAGAATTTGAGTGGAATGGTAACGTTAACGTGGTTGGGAGTAGTTCGCCATTTAGGTTGTGAACTTCGCAATAGCAATGTGATCATAGACTGCAATCATCTTGGCGCGGGCCGATTATCTTCTCACTCTGTCTTGTCGGCTTAGTTGCCGATGATGCCATTTGACGCACCATCACATCTCCACTTCCCCAGTTCAACTCGGAGATGACCCCAACCTGCTTGAGTTCTACAGATACAGCGAAGGGCAACCTCATTCGACGAAACCCTGCCTCTGAGAAAATGAGCAGCAAGCTGAAAGTGGGCATCTTGTCCATGGGAGAGATGGGCGTGGGCATTGCTAAGCTGCTTATCGCTCATGGCTTCCCGGTTGCAACGAACTGCCAGGGCCGGAGGTATGTCGGAGTGCTCGATATCATCACGGTCCTCAACTAATCTGCAGCAGTCAAGATACCATTGACCGAGCGCGCGACGCCAAGGTCGAACTGCTCGGCTCTGACCTCGAGCTCGTTGACCAGTGCCGGCTTATTCTATCCGTTGTCCCACCTAAAGATGCAGAGGCCACGGCACAGCGTGTTATTGATGCATTGTCAGGAGGACCGAAGAGAGAGACTCTGTATTATGCAGACCTCAATGCTGTGGCGCCATCGACTTGCAGAGCCATAGCTACCACCATCGACAAGGCGAGAGTTCCGATCTCCTTCATCGACGGATGCATTATTGGTGGACCTCCGAGACCCAAAGCCGCCCCTGATCCAGGCACGAACCAGACGGCAAGCGACGATAGTCATGCCGAGTGGAAGCGTCCACGAATCCCAATCTCTGGTCCTCGTTCGCTGTCGGACCTGCCCAGCGGAGATGAGGTGGCTAGCGTCCTCAACTTTCGCACCATATCACCATCGATTGGGGCTGCGAGCGGTCTCAAGATGTGCTTCGCCGCCATGACCAAGGGCTTCACAGCGATAGCTACGCAATCCTTCACCACAGCTCACAGTCTAGGCGTTGCCGAGGAACTACGCACCGAAATGGCGGGTTTGATACCAAGGCAACTCCAGACTGCGGAGGGGAGCATACCGAGCATGGTACCGAAGGCCTACCGCTGGGTCAGAGAGATGGAGGAGATTGCGAAGACCATGGAGGAAGATGGGGGTTGGAGTAAGGGGCTGTTCGACGGAGCTGCGGGTATTTACAGTGAGGTCGCATCTGATATGACGTTGAGAGAGGAAAAGGCCGGTAAGAGGAAAAGAGGTACCACGATCGAGGATGTAGCCAGCATCATGTCTGAGGGACTGCAGAAGAAGAAGAAGAAGACGGTTTAGAGGTACAACATTGAGTATACATATTATTACAAGGGGGATATCCTGGAAACCCCATATATGTCCTGAAATTGCTCAACTTTTTGCCCATATCCATGGAGAATGATACATCATAATATGTCAATTCCTCCAAGAATGCCTTCCGCGACGCCTTCACCTCCACCGGCCGCTGCTTCCGCAGCCCCTTCTGCTCCAGCGACACCGGCACCAGATCCTCCAAAGAGATCTGGCAGGAGAAGAAGCGTTGGGTCGCTGACCAGGCCTGACGACCACGAATCCATGCCTTGGTCCGATTCCAGGAAGTAGACCCGAGAGTTCGGAACACTGAGCTTGGACTCCTCCATTGACGGATCGGAGGTAAAGATGCCCTGGTTTGAGAGCGCACCAAAGAGCCCAGGATGAATTGTGAGATCTTTTGATTCACGAGCTGGCATGTCCGCTTCGTGAACACCGAAGAGAACGCCGTGAGTGAGAGAGTCATCCTTTGGTGGCGTTGATGATGCTCTCAGTGGCGTGAAGAATTGGATGTATGAGCCCAGAGGTGCAAAGTCTGAGGCTTCCATTGATCCCATGAAGCGCATAAGTGATTCTTCCTCAGAAGGTGCGAAATGAGAACGCTGAGGGTCAAGGGAGAGCAAGCCTTTCTTGGCGCCCCAACCTCCACCGCCGCTGACTATGTCAAGTTAGCGAAGTGCTGGAACGCAGACAAGTCACGACATACGAATTTGATAGACCCTCGCTCCACGAGCATGGAGATCTCCAAGATGCCGCGCAGACATATCAATCAGCTCTTGGCTGTTGGTGGCTGCATGAAAGACCGGGTGGGAGTCAAGCTGGTTGTGGACATCACTCGGCATGACCACAGCCCAGATGCCGATGGGGCCAGATTCAGCCAGACTAGGCATATGCTTGAATACCTTCTCGACAGCTTCTTCAAGTTCAGTCGATGCAGGAACTGATGCCTCATTCACCTTGACCCCCTTGATGATGTTTCCAAAGCTCGCTGTAACTTCTCGGGGTTGAGTAACAGGGAGCAAAGGAGCCCAGAACCCGAGGTCTGAGATCGACTCGACGTTTCGGGACAAGGGCACATCGATATGTTGCGACGTCTTTTCGAGGGTACGTGAAGCTTGGCGCTGCGACGTGGAGAGGTCGAAGTGGCTGGCAATCATTGTGAAATCTCTCTGGTTATGGAACGCTGTATTTGCTCCCGGAACCGTCACGAGTGAGCGGCCCATCCCGAACGTCAATGCCGGAGCAGTGTTCGCATCATCTCTCGATCTGGGTGGTGACTCTTCCCAGAGGTGCGGCAGGATTCTGTCCAGGGTGCCCCTCATGATTGAGATCCCCTGGAAAGGTTGGTACGAGCCAACATGTGGTGCAACATGGTCCACAGCGGCACCGAGCACGTGGAACTCTCCGCGATGTTCCGGACCAGCCAAAATATCTGCAAGCTCAGCCATGAAGCCACTGTCCGTGATCCTCCTAGCTAGGTCAGGCGTGGCGAGGACGACAGCCGCATCATGGCGGTGATTATTTGCGATGGCAGGCCATGCTTTGAGTTTTGAGAAGATCTTATCTGACGATGCCTAAGATCCGATTAGCTTCAACAGTGTTCTTTGAATCAATATGAAAGAGAGGCACGAACTGATTGCGGCTTGGGAACCTCAAGAGAGAAACGCAGAGGTAATGGGACGCCGTTACTAGGTGATGGTGCTTGAGTTGTCAAGCTTCTTCGCAACGCGTGCCCTTGAAAAGCACGCATGCATGAGCCGTGACGCCACATTACTGGTCCTACGTTCTTCGCAGTCACAGTGTATTGTGATGAGCTGCTCTGATGCAGAATGGGTCACCCAAATACGTCGGGATAGGCTACTGACTGTTGATGGAGTACACGGCGTCACGATTTGGAAAGGCGCGGCGGCAGCTTGGTGTGGCTGAAATCCTTTTCAGCCACGCCCTGGACTTACACGCTTGCTACCGAACCTCACTTTCCAATACTTGTCTCTCAACCAAAAGGTTTGTTGAGTCAATTCTTCCATCGCAAACTATTGGGTCTGTAGCGGCTTTTCCCACAAAGCCAGACGTGCGGAGAGCGGCATCTTGCAAATGCACCTCGTCTTGGACGAAGCTTGGAAGCTCTGTGCTACTGGCAGAATATCTCCTCCAGCTCAGGCATCAGTCGCTGACAAGATTCGGAAGGTTTGCAACTATACAAGCCAAAAATGCATCAAAAGACAAACAAGTCATAAATCTCTGTCACTCTCACCTCTCTATATAACCCGGTCAGCCAAATCCGTGTAAGGCTACAGATCGATGACGGTCTCCCTATAGTGAAGCTGCTCATGAGTCCTCAGGCTGCCTGCCGCCATTTTCAGCCACAGGACCCCTTGCACCGCCACAGCCATGAGTCGGCACCCCGCCTTCGGAGCACGCAGAGTCACATCCCACCTTTCGAGATTTTTGGAGATAGCCCGACTCTAGACACAGTTTGGGGCCTTTCTTTCTTCCTAAAACTCCATTTTCTGGTGCAGCGCCGTCTACGAAGCCCTACTTCTTCCGGGCTTCACCTATTACCACCGACAACGACGTTCCGACTCGCTGTTCGAGCACTTCGAGTGCGATCTGTTTCCCCACGATCCTTGTCTCCCCGGCGACCCTTTACGACGACAACACGTGCTATGGCTACCAACAGCAGCCGAGGCGGGACGAGTAGGTCTTTCCGGTGTACACCTTCTGTTCCTACCTGCTGACACTTTACGTCTCTACAGTCCCCGGAACTGAAGGAATTGAGCAGACCTCGAACCCTCCTCCGCCCGTCCCCGCACAAGCCAAGCAAGACATCGCAAGCTCCTCACAGACTGGAACCCATGCTGCTGGCCAGGATGCCAGTGCAGCTCCGTCTGCAGAGGGCCCTGCCAAGCCCAAGACCGAGAAAGAGTGTCAGTCATGGCCCTCCAAAGCCGTCACTACGGCCTTGCTGACGGAGAATTATAGTAGAGAAGGAGCGCAAGAAGGCCGAGAAGGCTGCCCGCGTTGAGGCGAAGAAGCTCAAGGCTACACAGGTCGCGCCGAAGGCCGCGAAAGAGAAGAAGTCGAAGAAGCCCGAGGAAGCACCCGTTCCCGAATACGTCGAGGACACCCCTGAGGGCGAGAAGAAGCGCATTCGATCCTTCGAGGACCCCAACTTCAAGGCATACGACCCTATTGCCGTCGAGTCAGCGTGGTACAGCTGGTGGGAGAAGGAGGGATTCTTCAAGCCGGAGTTCAAGGCCGATGGAAAGGTCAAGGATGAGGGTTCCTTCGTCATTGTGCACCCCCCGCCCAATGTCACTGGTGCCCTCCACATGGGTCATGCCCTCGGTGACTCCCTACAAGATGTCATGATCAGGTGGAACCGTATGCATGGAAAGACTACTCTGTGGCTTCCTGGATGTGATCATGCTGGAATCTCTACTCAGAGTGTTGTCGAAAACATGTTGTGGCGCAAGGAGCAAAAGACGAGACATGACCTTGGTCGTGAGAAATTCGTCGACACTATCTGGGAGTGGAAGGGCGAGTACCACAAGCGCATCAACCAGGCGCTCACACGCCTTGGTGGATCATTCGACTGGAGCCGTGAAGGTGAGCTTGTCCGTTCCAGTTCATAAAACATCTAGCTAACGGTCTGTAGCCTTCACCATGGATGAGAACCTCACTGCCGCTGTCAACGAGACGTTCGTTCAGCTTCATGAGGAGGGCATCATTTACAGAGCAAACAGACTTGTCAACTGGTGCACCAAGCTCAACACCGCGTTGTCGAACCTCGAAGTCGGCAACAAGGAGCTGACAGGCCGCACCCTGCTTGACGTCCCTGGCTATGACAAGAAGGTTGAGTTCGGTGTCATCGTTCACTTCAAGTACCCTATTGAGGGGTCGGACGAGACCGTTGAGGTTGCGACCACTCGTATCGAGACGATGCTCGGAGATACTGGTATTGCCGTTCATCCTAATGATGCCCGTTACAAGCATTTGGTCGGTAAGAATGCCGTCCACCCCTTTATCGAGGGTCGCAAGCTTCCTATCATCGCCGATGAGTATGTCGACATGGAATTTGGAACTGGTGCCGTCAAGCTTACTCCGGCTCATGACCCCAACGATTTCACTCTTGGCCAGAAGCACAATCTTGAGTTCATCAACATCTTGACCGATGATGGTCTGATGAACGAGAACACCGGTTCCTTCAAGGGTCAGAAGCGCTTCGATGTGCGATACACAATCCAGGACGCGCTCAAGGAGAAGAACCTGTATGTCGACAAGAAGGACAACCCGATGAAGGTTCCGCTCTGCGAGAAGTCAAAGGATGTCATCGAGCCCCTCATGAAGCCGCAGTGGTGGGTTCGCACGAAGGAGCTCGCTGAGCCGGCCATGGAGGCTGTCCGGGATGGGAGAATCAAGATCAAGCCAGAGACCGCTGAGAGAAACTATTTCCGCTGGCTCGAGGACATTAATGACTGGTGCATCAGCCGTCAACTCTGGTGGGGTCACCGCTGCCCCGTCTATTACGCCAAGATTGAGGGAGGCGCTGGCGATATCCCTGAGGACAAGCTGTGGTTCTCTGGTCGCTCAAGGGAGGAGGCTGAAAAGAAGGCCAAGGCTGCACTGCCTGATAAAACCTTTACTCTTGAGCAGGATGAGGATGTTCTGGACAGTAAGTAACTTCTCCATTCCGCACAACTTGCGGGTGACTAAAAGCCTCGCAGCTTGGTTCTCTTCCGGCCTCTGGCCCTTCAGCACCTTAGGCTGGCCCAAGAAGACTCACGACTTCGAGACCTTGTTCCCCACGACTGTCCTTGAGACTGGCTGGGATATCCTCTTCTTCTGGATTGCTCGCATGATCATGCTAGGTCTGAAGATGACTGGCAAGATCCCCTTCAGTGAGGTCTTCTGCCACAGCCTGGTCCGTGACTCCGAGGGTCGCAAGATGTCCAAGAGCTTGGGCAATGTTATCGATCCTCTGGACGTCATTTCCGGTATTGAGCTTGAGAAGCTGCATTCAAAGCTCCAGCTTGGCAACCTCCACCCTAGTGAGGTACAGAAGGCCACCAAGTACCAGAAGACTGCCTTCCCTGATGGCATTCCTCAGTGTGGTGCGGATGCTCTTCGGTTCACTATGATCAACGCCACCACCGGAGGTGGCGATATCAACCTCGACGTCAAGGTGTAAGTCATCTTGCTCCTGCCCCATGTGAGGCGCTACTGACCACTTTGCAGCATCCACGGCTTCCGCAAGTTCTGCAACAAGATCGTAAGTCCAAATCCGCACCTTAAAGACAATCGGAGATCTAACATGGCATAGTTCCAAGCGACCAAGTACGTCTTGGGCAGCCTCCCTCAAGACTTCGTGCCCGCCAAGGATGCTTCCGGAACTGGCAAGACATTGGCTGAGCGATGGATTTTGCACAAGATGAACACTGCAGCTCGGGACATCAACGTGGCCCTGGCTGACCGAGAGTTTGCCAAGTCCAGCAACATCATCTACCGCTACTGGTACAATGAGCTCTGCGATGTGTACATCGAGAACTCGAAGGCTATCATCCGCGACGGGACTGAGGAGGAACGGAATTCCGCCATCCAGACTCTGTACACGACGCTTGAAGCGGCACTCACCATGATCCACCCATTCATGCCTTTCCTGACCGAGGAGATGTGGCAGAGGATGCCCAGGAGACCCAGTGATGAGACCAAGTCCATCATGGTTGCCAAGTACCCAACCTACAACCCTGCTCTCGAGGATCCCAAGTCCGAGGCTGCGTATGAGCTGGTTCTTGGTTGCGTGAAGGCGGCACGTTCGTTGATGGCTGAGTACTCGCTTAAGGACGAGGCTGATGGTCAGTTATTCCCGCGTTTCTCCTTTCCTTCCCAACTAACATCAAAGTAGTCATCATCCAGGCATTCACAGCGACCGCTGAGGAAACCTGTACGGCCCAGTCATCATCCATCAAGTCTCTCAGCGGCAAGGCCGTCAGGAACGTCCAGATCCTCGGCCCAGATGCTCCTCGTCCCGGAGGCTGCGTCGCGTATCCTGTGTCCACGGAGGCGTCCGTATTCCTGCACGTCAAGGGACGTGTTGACATGGATGCGGAGATTGCAAAGGCCCAGAAGAAGCTGGACAAGGCCAACACAAACATCCAGAAGCAGGAGAAGAACTTCAATGATCCAGGCTACCAGGCCAGAGCTTCCGCGGAGGTGCGTGAGGGTGACCAAAAGAAGCTTGCGGACTTGAAGCAGGAAGCCCGCAGCTTCGAGGAGACGATCAAGCAGTTCGAGCAATTGAAGCTGGAGTAAGGAATTAGAAAAGATATCACGAACATGAGATCACATTGGTAGATATAAAAGGAAGCTCAAGATTCAGCTAGAGACGAAAGGACAAGCGCAAACAGCTACTTATTTTTTTGATGTGATGGCATCAAAGGTGAGGTCTGTGAAGTAGCGTAGTCACAAGCATCTGCTCATATTGAAGATGACTCCCATTATCTTCCCACAAGGTAACTATCTTGGGATACGATAGGTGTCTAAATCGGTTGTTGCGATAGAGCTGCCGCAGACGCCCATTGGAGGCTTGGGAACCTTTTGCAGCCGACTTCGGATAACGTTAAGGTGATGCTGACAACCCATGCAACGCCAATGTTTCTTGTGTTCGGTAACCTCCCGGTTTCTCCTCCCACAGTAGCCAACCTCCCTTCCACTTCATCCCAAAATAATCATCATGGTCAAGCTTCCATCACCATTCGACTCCATCACCCGCGTGGAGCTTCTCTTTCCCCGCCCCTCTGACGTGGAGGAGCTCAAGCGGTTGAACTCCGAACTGGGCGACACCGGCGCAAACTTCTGGATCAAGCGTGATGATTGCAGCTCCGGGCTTGCATTTGGAGGGAACAAGGTTCGCAAGCTGGAGTACGTGCTTGCTGATGCTGTGGCGAACGGAGCGGATACGCTGGTCACTACGGGAGGCGTGCAGTCGAATCATATGAGGCAGACATCAGCAGCGGCTGCAAAGCTGGGCATGAAGGTCAGTGAGGTCCTTTAGTCTCACGTAGCCTCTCTGAGTAAAAGCAGATGCTAAGCTATTTTATAGGTCGTGCTCCATCCTCGCAACGCTGTCGACACCAAGCTTGAGCAGTATCACACCCTCGGTAACGTCCAGCTTAATGAGATTCTCGGAGCTGAGACCTTTCCTATCGGCTCTACCGAGCAGTCTGTAATGGAGGAGTTGCGATCTCGTGGCAGCAAGCCTTACGCCATCCCTAGCGGCGCCAGTACACATCCTTTAGGCGGCCTAGGATATGCCCGCTGGGCATTCGAGCTTCTTGAGCAGGAAGCTCAGCTCGGTGTTATCTTTGATACGATCGTATTGGCCATAGGTTCCGGGTCTACTGTTGGCGGTATGCTCGCTGGGTTCAAGCTTGCGGAGAAAGAAGGCCTTTTGTCGAAGCCGAAGCGGCTCGTCGGCTTTTCCATCATGGGCAAGGCCAACGAGGATGTGAGAAACCTGGTCTTGAGCATTGCGCAAACAACTGGAGAGAAAGTGGGAGTGGACCGGGGTGAGTTCAAATCGGATGACTTCGAGGTGGACGATAGCTTCCTTGGTGGTGCGTACGGAGTGCTGGATGACCGAACCAAGGAAGGGGTGAAGACGATAGCAAGGCTGGAAGGGATCTTGATGGATCCGGTGTACACTGGAAAGGCGATGACTGGTATGATCCATACCGCAAAGGCCGGTGGATTCAAGGGGAATGTGCTCTTTTGTCACACTGGTGGGCAACCGGCCTTGAGCGCCTATCCTGAGCTGAGATAACAGCGTGTTTCACAGCGCAAAAGCGGGAAAGATTTCGAAGAAGACGGAAGACTTGTGAGCCTTTCTAGGGTATATCAAATCTGTCTAAACGCCATCGCAGTTTTACAATTTTCTAATTTTGACACTGGCGGCTTGCAGCTGCTGCCGTCGTACATATCTACATTAGTGGCCACCGCGCACAGGCCGTGACTGCGCGGAAGCGTGCTTCTTTAGTTCCTCTGGCACCTTTGAAATGGAGCTCTTGCTAAGCATCTGCTTGAGGTCATACATGACACCAGTATCCTCATCGCCCAAGAATGTAATCGCGACACCACTCTTTCCGGCACGACCCGTACGACCAATACGATGAGTATAGCTCTCGATGCTCATCGCCATGTTGAAGTTGACCACCAAGGACACGTCAGGAACATCGATACCACGGCCAGCAAGATCTGTAGCGACCAGGACTTGCGTACGCCCATCACGCACTGATTGCAGCGCCGCTTCACGCTGCTCCTGCGTTTTCGAACCATGCAGAGTGACGACGGACCAGCCCATATGCTTGATATCGCGAGCGACAGCATCGCAGTTCCGCTTGATGTTGACGAAAACAATGATCGGTGGGCCGAACTCTCCGGAAGCCAGGATCTCCTGCAGGCGCTTCTTGCGGCGATCCTCGCCGCGTGCAAACTCAACACGCTGCTCGACTGTTTCAACAGCCTCACCGGCAGTACCAATAGTGACGGTTGCTGGGCGACGCAGGTATTTTTTCGCGATCTTCTCGAGAGGTGGAGGCATAGTGGCTGTGTACATCATGGTTTGCCTGTAGCGATCTCTGCCACCCAAGTACCTCTTCATCATCTGAGCGTCCTCAGCTTCGTCCGTATCCGGCTTTTCGTTTGTGGCTGGGAGCGCATCAAGGATCTTGTTGACTGACTCCTCGAAACCGAGGTCGATCATGCGATCTGCTTCGTCCATGACAAGATAGCAGCACTGGGAGAGAACAAGCAGACGGCGCTCAAGACAGTCCACAAGACGGCCAGGCGTCGCGACCACGATCTCGGCACCGTTTCGTAGCGCATAGGCCTGCTCCTCCAAAGAATGACCACCGACGATGCTCACACAGCGGAATCCAAGCGGCTCCGCAAACTTCCTAGCCTCGCCTTCAATCTGCTGCACCAATTCACGAGTCGGCGCAATGATCAGAGCGTAGGGGCCGTCATTTCGGTTTGTATCTGTGAGGGGTGGTAGGTCCAAGATGTAAACCAGTAGCGGCAGAAGGAAAGCGGCAGTTTTGCCTGATCCTGTGACTGCAACACCAATGAGATCCCTTGCCTGCAGAGCGATGGGTATTGCCGCTCTTTGAATCGCAGAGGGCTCTGTATATCCGACCTGATCGACAATGTCCAGTAGCTTTCTCGGCAAACCAGACTCATTCCAGCTTCTCATCGGATTTGGTATACCTCCACCTTTTGTCGAGATGGCAAAGTCGTCCTTGAAGATACGCCAGTCGCGCTCGGTCATGTCCTCCAGAGCCTTTTCTGACCATCGCTTTCCTAGGCCCTTGCGCTTCCAGCGCTGCTCTTCCTTTTCTCGTCTTCGATAGAAATCCTCCATGATGCCCTTTGCACGTTCTTCGCCGTTCTCACGATCACGTTCTCTGATAGCCTGCGCTTTCTGCAGGGCGATCTTCTCGGCAGCTTCGTCAAATGGGTTGCCGACGCTGACGGAAGAGTGGGTAGGCTTCGGGGTATCGATTTTAGGGCCATAGTCATCGCCTCGGGTGGTGTCTTCAGACGGGTCCCAATCAAAATTGAACTTGTTTGCGGCTGTACGCTGACGCTTCTTCGTTGCGGAGAACTTCGAGTGTTTGTTGACCTCGGGGCCCATGTATCGAGTGAGGAGGTTCTCGTTCTCGATATCTTGAGCTGTTCTCTTACGTCCGTTGCCGGCGGTGCGGGCGTCGCGGATGTCTTGCCAGTCTCCGTTCTGATCGTCGGTTCGTTCGCGGCGAGAGTCACCGTTCGTAGAGCGTTGGCCGTCGCGACCATCGCGATCGCGGCCTCCTCTTCGCCCGCCACGGGCGTCACGACGCTCACGATCATAGTCGCGGGCACGTGCGCGGCGCTCCTCATCCTCCTGCGCCTGCGCCTCTGCTAGCAGGGCCCTTTTGCTCTCGTCGTGGCGGCGGGCCTGCTCTTCGAGGCGGCGCTTCTTTTCGACTTCCTCCTTCTTGGCCTTCTCGGCAGCCAGTCGTTCGCGCTCAGCCCGCGGAATGAAGCGAGGCTTCGCTGCCGCGGCGTCGGCGGCCTTCTTCTTTCGCAGGATCTCCTCGATATCCAGAGGCATGATGTCTTGAGGGTGGCGGGACCGGAATTTCGTGGAAGGGCAGAGGCGACGAGAGGTGCCTGGGTTGGTGGTGTTTTATACCAGACCGGCCAAGGTGGGGCTCAAGTATCAGGTACCTAGGTACTTAGGTGCTTACTTAGCTTGGTTCGCACGCTGCAAGTACCAATACCTGACTCGGTGCTGCCCATACTTTGTTCTGCCTTGCTATTCTATCTGGTATTTTGTGTATTATTTTCTTCGATTATATCATACCATTGTAAATGCTGATATGATGGATGATTCTAAATCCCTTTCTCTTTCCTTTCTCTTATTTTCAACCTTCTTCTACTTTTCTCTAGTTATTGTTCTAGCTATTGTTCTAGCTGCTGTTTTTAATACTGTTCTGACTTACATGTGTGCTCGAAGAAAGCGATATACTCTTCACAGTCATAGACAGTGCACGCATACCTAGGTTAATATTCTTGAACTTGGGCGCGGAATTGTATGTTCGATTTGAGGAAACATTCAGTAGTCTTTCATTTAGATTAACCGTGATGCTAAGGCAGTGCCCTCCACAATACCTCACTTGTGGCCCTTGTTGACTCGGGCAGCATGCTGATAGATCAATGGCTTCGCCTCCTTGTCCTCTAGATAAATGGTGAAGCCATCGTTGTGGTTGCAACCGTACGAGTAGCCGCAGTAGCCAAACTGCCAGTAGTGGTCAGGCATGCCGTACTTGATAGAAAGATCCTGCCACTTGCTCAACACTTCGATCCTCGTCTCATTCCGCTCCGTGCCCAGATATTCCTTGCGCTTCTCTGGCGTCAACCAGCCGTACTCCTCGAACACGACCGGCTTCTTGACTTCGCGGCTGACCTTTCCGTGGTCAATGATCCACTGGTTAGACCATTCGACTGTCTTAGACCACCAGTCGGGGTACAAGTGGAAGACTCCAAAGTCGATGTTCTTTATGCGGATCTCGTGATCAAAGTCAGAGCCGTCCGCGCCGTTGTAAGCCCAATCGTCGGACTCGCGATTAAATGCGCCCTCACCACCCCAGGTAATAAGGTGGTGCTTGTCGAGAGATCGAATGTAGTCGGCCATCTCCTCGGTCCAGGAGCTGAGCAGCTCCGGTGTGCAATTGTCGCTGCGAGGGAGGTTACGCACACCATCAGCACCGCAGCGGGGCTCATTGGCGATCTCCCAGGCCATGATTGCTGGCGAGTGCTTGTATCGTGTGACAAAGGCCTTGATGTACTGCTTGAACTTCTTCTTGATTGCCGGCTGGCGGTAGAACTACACGTAGTTGTCAGCTACTGAATCTAGTCTCAACCATCCCGCATCACCAAGGAAGATTGACTTACATCGTCATGGTACTGATACCCGAGATTTGCCGTGTACACATCCATGCCGCCGTAGTCAGCCCAGTTGTTGGTCAACGCAACGATCAACTTGAGGCCGTTCTTCGTTGCGGCGTCGACAACAGCGTCAAAAGGCTTGAGGTTAATAGTCGTGGTTCCGTCATCATTCCACCACTGATAGATGAGGTCCGTAGCACCAGCGCCTTCGCCACCGTATTGGGGCAGCCCGTTGACGGTGTCGGTTGTACGATTTCGCTCGTTGAAGCCCCAGGTGCGGAAAACCTTGAGGCCGGCAGCTTTGGCAGCCTTCATGCCCCTATCGATATCCTTCTTATCCTAGCGACAAACGATCTGTGTTAGCAGAGTCTTCTGGTCCTATCTCTGGAAGGGTTTCAATCCTGGGGCTGCATGCAACGACGGGGGGGAAGGATCAGGAACCAAGACATGCTGGGTGTGAGTCTCACCTCGCTGAAGGCAAAGTAGTAGGCATTGGTCCCGACGTAGGGAAAGTCCTTGCCATTGAGTTGAAACTTGGTGCCTTTCGTTGTGACGAACCCTTTGGGGGGCTTAGAGCTGCCATGGGGCGTGGCCACGGCGCCAGCCACGAGCAATGCCGCAGTCAGAGTCGCCTTGAGCTGCATCTTTGATGAAGGTAATCCTCGTCTCACTAAGTGGGATAGATAGAGGTAGACAGGGACAGAGGAAGAGAAAGGAACAAAGGTTGTCTGCAACTACTCTTCCAGATCATCCTGGGAGTTGGCGAGTGCAACATGGCTCCATCTATATACATTTGTTTACATGAGCTGGTTCTTTTCGGCACGGTAAACGCAACGAGTTCCCCGCAAGCCAGATTGGAGAAATGACACTTATGCTTTAGGCGCGAACAGGGGTCTTCTCCATATGACATCTCCAGAGTCACATGCATAGCTATGCATAGCTTAGCACTCACTTTACATGCAACTAGTTCTAGATCCTTCAATCTGGGGTTGCCTTGGTCTACCGCCCTTCCCGGTTAGCTTACCGAAACCACCGATCGTTTCGTTTCCTTATTGCGGGATTAAGCATCCCCGCCTGCTGGTAGTGTTGGTGCTTCTCCTCGACGGCGGCAAGGTGACAGATCCGGGAGGCCACCAAGGCATTGCCCGCTCACAAGCACGATGGACATCGGACAAGGGGAAGAATGCATTGGATTCAGACAGCATCGGCTGAACGGGTGGAAAAGTAGCAAATATCCGGGGTAGAGCAATTCATGAAGAATTGCCATGCGTTAGACCCGGGGCGCTGCACCACCTTAGGCATGGGCTGTTAACCCCCCCCCCCCCCTGGTAGTTCGGTACGATGATCCGATTTCCTGTCTTGAAACGGACCACAAGACAAAGTCCGGGATTCTAGTAGTTGTTTATTCCTCATTTAGGCACGGGGTACTCGCCAGAGGACTGTTCCGCGCCACCTTGGGCAGCAGCTCGAAGATCGAAGACGTAAACCAGCATGAGGCCAAGTCTTCACCGTCACCATTTGGCCACTAACATCAGATTAGATCATTTCCACCTCAAGCTAGACCAGAGAAACAAGAAGAAGGAAAGTTTTTCCCGTTGACGTCTCTTCTTGCCCTTTCTTCCGCCATCATCCCTATAGTCGGGTCGGTAACATATATCCCCGTGGATTCGACACTGCTATAGCCGAGGCGAATTAAGCTTCTTCATGGCTTCCTACTCCACGAATGAAAGCACTTCTAGCAGTCATTGTGCTCTCGCTTGTCGCAGGATCCGGCATATTGCCTGCATTGACTGAACGTGGTGGGAACCGATGATAGTACAGGGATATGCGCACGGTAAGCGAGCTCATTCTGGAATAGCTGGCTGTAGCAGCCAAATGCCGACTCCACGTGAAGACTATGATCACTCGCTTCATCTTTCTTCTTCGACCCATGGTCCAGACCAGGGGTGCCCACAATGCTCCCGCATTATGGCTCTTTTGCCACGGGGATGTTTCTATTGCAGGTAAGTCCTCGTCGACTCCAACCTCCGGCATTTCGGTCTATGTCTACTCCACATGCATAAGCGTCTGTTAGTTTGTGACTTTTTTCTACTAACAAACTTTCTGGGGTCACGGGGATCCTAGAGACGAATTACCGGCTCTGAGGAATCGTCAATTCTCCTCCAATGTGGTAGGTGTGCTAGCCGCAGATGGGCTGCACCCTTAAAAACAAGACAAAGTCTATGGCTTGTATAAAGGACGTTCCTAGGGTTGGACATGAACTAGTAAGACTTCCTCCCTTCTCGTCCACTCGCTGATCACGTTCCCGCCTCCAGGCCTGTCAGACAGCTTGGCCATTATTCTTCAAGCCAGACTGGACTTCGAACATCGCTCCCTTGTTATAATCATATTTGATCTTCTTGGCGTCAACTCATAGCGCACATAAGATGATTCGTCTTTTGCTACTCAGCCTATCGGCTTCGCTTGTCCAAGCCATATCTTCATCTCTTGGTCGTTCCTTGGCGCCTACAGCCGATCCTTTGTATCTGATCTCCTTGTACGTTCAACTGGCTCGATATTCATTACTCTGCTTGCTGCTTCCAACCTTTGTGTCTTGATTGTAGCAATCACGAAATTGCCAAAGTGTATAAGAGAATCAGAAGCAGCTAACCTCAAACCCGCATTCAGTGGCGACTCTTACTCCCAGACCGGCTTCGATATCAGCGGCGCGAAACCCTCGTCATCCAATCCACTCGGCAACCCCGACCTCCCTGGCTGGACTGCCGCTGGCGGTCTGAACTGGGTCGGCCTCTCTGTGACTGAGACAAATGCCTCCACCTTGCTCTCCTACAATTTTGCTTACGGTGGCGCTACCACCGATGCTGCGCTCGTGACGCCGTATGCGCCTACAGTTCGCTCGTTCGCGGACCAGGTCGGTATTTTCACCGGGAGTTTGGGTGTCAAGCCACGGCCCGCGTACGCACAGTGGAATGCGGATAATGCTCTTGCCGCTGTGTGGATCGGCGTCAACGACGTAGGCAATTCGTTTGAGAACCAGAACTCAACTATCGTCGCGGATCTATGCGCCGATAGGTACTTCCAGCTAGTGAGAGAGATCTATAAGACTGGTGTGAGGAAGTTTGTCTTTCTCACAGTTCCCCGTATGTCTTTTACTTCCTATACCTACCAAGCCTTTTGCGGGCAATAGATCTCCTGGGAGAAAGATTACCGTTGCTGACACGAGACGTCTTATCAGCTACGGACAAAACCCCCCTTATGCTCAGCAAGCCACGCAAGGTGAACCAGAAGCTGCGGAAGACTCTCGCACACTATAATCGCAACTTGCGTGCACAAGTTCATTCCTTCACGAAGAGTCACCGCGGGGTCCAGACATGGGTCGTAGATACAACTCCAGCCTTCAATAAGGCCATTCGCAATCCAACTAAGTTTGGCGCTCCTGACGCTACCTGCGAGAATCCAGACGGCAAGAGCTGCTTATGGTTCAACGACTATCACCCTGGTTATGCAATTAACGTCCTCGTAGCGGAAGAGGTTGCGCAGGTTGTGGGTGCGCCGTTTTTTTGAGTAGGCCAATGGCGAAGGACGAATGGTGGGATGATGATGAGCCTGAGAACCATATCTCACTACATAGCCATATACTGGTGTATGCCTTGTGTCCATGTGTCACCTAACAGCAATTCGTGTGGACAGCCAACAAGGAGCGGGTAGCCATTCTGGGGGTGCCTTAGCATATTCGGGGGCTTCATAGTAAAGATTTGATGGATACTTCTCTTTTTTCTGATTTCTTCCATCAGATGATTCCTCATCAGTGAGTTCAGTCGACGCATTTCTGTCTATTATAGCGGTCTTTTTCGATATCTTTCATGGACAGGCAGGAGGTCTATGAAGCACATGAATACCCTAACCCTAACCCACCTAACCCTAGTGGATGACAGCCACGACCGGGGGTCCTGGGCGCTGCTGGCTACAGTGGATTCAGGGTGTTGGGCTCAAATACAAGCAGATCTTTTAAGAACTTCAGCCTCGCGACGCATCCTCCCATCGCGTGCAGCAACAACGGACTGACGCACCCGCGAAACGAACGAACTGGCGCCGACGCCACGCCCCCCAATTCATCATGGCGTCCACCACCAACCTCGTCCAGCTCGCAAAGTCCCTACCAGCGCCTCTCCAGCGCTTCTTCGCTCGCTGGCCCCCAGCCGCCATCGTCCCCGAAGGCACCACCCCGACACGCTTCCAGCAGGAGCGTCCGAACCCTTTCGTCTTTTACAAGCATCCGATCACAGGCAAATGGCAGGATCCCGTCTACTCCTACCGGCGGCAGGCGGAACTCGTCAAGCTGGCGCGGGAGAACGGCGTGGAGGAGCTGCTTCCTGAGACAAAGAAGGGCACCGAGTACCAGCTTGCGCAGAGGGTCGAGCATGGTCTGAGAGTCAAGGGTACTGGTGTGGGACAGAAGGTCAAGGGACGCATTCACGAGAGACACATGATTTCCAAGTACGTCTTGCGCTTGAAGCTCTACCTTCTCGAGGTCGTGGCTAACCGTGTTGCAGTATGGAGAAGAGGAGAGCAGCGATGTTGGATATGCCGAGACTTATCAGACAATGGAAGAGGGTAAGGAAGATCCTTTCATGCCATACTTTGGTCGCTGCATGGTTACTAACTATTATCTTTAGGTGGGCAAGAGGAACTGGACCAAGTTCCCGAAATAGTGGTTTCGCACGATTCGAGGAGGACAGAGCAATGGTCTGCTCTTGTACAATTATCAACATGTATGAATACAAATGCATCATCAGCAATACTGTCTCACCAAAGCGTGCTCTGACAGACGCTTATCAAGCTGGCGTTCTCCAGCTAATGCTTTATGTCAATGTGTCCCTTGGAGATGTTTGGGATGAATATCCCATGTCGTAGCAACCTTGAAGTCCGCATAATCAACTTACAGGGGGAAACACACATGCCCCAGGTTTTCGGTTACCAAAAATCGGTCTTCTAAGTATCTTGACATCTTTGCACTTCAACTCGTAACAAATCACGTGACATCTATCATGAAGACAATTCAACGACAGCAAACTCCTCCAACATCATTTCTACCACACCATATTCCACCCAAAACCCATGGCTGCCGCCGAAAACGGGCAGCTAGCCTCGCAGCCAACACACTATGAAGTCCTCGCAATAACCCCAGGCCTCATCACCTCTCAAGATGACCAAGCCGCCTTCTTGAAACGAGCCTACCACCGCGCCCTCCTCAAGAACCACCCAGACAAGGCCAAGTCATCCTCAGAACCCATCCACAGCGTCGACCAAATTACCAAAGCATGGGAGGTCCTCTCGTCGCCGCGCCTGCGTGCAGAGTATGATGCGCAGTTGCGCTTGACGAGGGGAGGGTTGGGCGGCGCAAATGGTGGTGAGGAGCCATTTCACACGGGGGTCGAGAATGTGGATCTTGATGATCTTGACTTTGATGAGAAGGCTGGTTCTTGGTCTCGATCTTGTCGGTGCGGGAATGAGCAGGGCTATGTATTTACGGAAGATGATCTCATGGAGGCGGCTGACGATGGGCTTTTGATGGTTGGATGCCAAGATTGCAGTCTTTGGCTACGAGTTCATTTCGCCGTACTCGACGATGAAGAACAGGACGAAGATACAAGTAAAAAGACATGAGTTCTTTCAGTCACGCGTCACATTGCATTTTGCTATACTGCGGTGGTATGACTGCCAATTCATGGCTGTGATATCGTATTCATGAAAAGTATCAAAGCAATTTTAGTATTTTTATTTTTCGCCAGGGGGGTTTTCCACGCAGCTAGAATCTAGAAGCAGAACCTTCCATGAATCAAATGCTCTCCTCTAAGACTCCTCACTGTTCCTATTAGGAAAATGAAAGGCCACCACGATAGAGTTCCTTTTGCAAGGCCCTATCGCGCAGCGCACTCATTCGCATTGCGCGGGTTGTGGTACTGTAGCGAAGCTCTTGCGCAAAAATGAGACCTTCCGTCCACTCCGTAGACACCGGCCCATCCCAATAACAGCACGATCAAGACTTTCAGATGTGATTACATATGTCCGATTACTCGGCAGCCTTGGGCTCCTCGGCGGCAGGTGCGTCGGCGGTCTCGGCGGGGGCAGCGGCGGGCTCATCCTTGGAAGCCTCACCAGCAGCGGGAGCGGCACCCTCGGCCTCGGAGGAAGTCCAGAGAGTCTGTCTGTTGTCAGCGTCTTATCCACTGGCTTGAATATCGGTCAACGTACCAAGTTGTCGCGGAGAAGCTGCATGATAAGAGTAGAGTCCTTGTAGCTCTCCTCGCTGAGGGTGTCGAGCTCTGTGAATTGTTCGTTAGATCAACAGAGCCTGTAACATCATGCGCGCTTTAACGTACCGGCAATGGCATCGTCGAAAGCCTGCTTGGCAAGGTGGCAAGCCTGGTCGGGGGCGTTGAGGATCTCGTAGTAGAAGACGGAGAAGTTCAGCGCAAGACCGAGGCGGATAGGGTGAGTGGGAGGCAGCTCCGTCTGGGCAACCTCGGTGGCAGCCTTGTAGGCCTCGAGCGACTTGTCGGCAGAGTCCTTGCGGCGGTCACCAATGGCGAACTCGGCAAGGTAGCGGTGGTAGTCGCCCTTCCTGTTTGTGGGGGTTTCGCGTTAGTCTCAGAGGTCATCATCGTTTTGAGGCATGCGGCGCAAACTGACATCTTGTGGTAGAAGACCTTGGACTCTCCGGACTTAGCAGAAGGAATGAGGTGCTGGTCAAGGACCTCGAGGATGTCGTCGCAGATCTTGGCCAGCTCGGCCTCGATCTTCTGGCGGTACTCCTTGATCAGAGTGACCTGGGAGGAGTTGCCCTTAGTCTCCTCCTTCTGCTCGATAGAAGTGACTATTCTCCAGGAAGCACGGCGAGCGCCGATGACGTTCTTGTAGGCGACGGAGAGAAGGTTGCGCTCCTCGACAGTGAGGTCGCGGTCCTCGGAAGCGACGATCTTCATGTTCTCAACCATCTCTGCGAATCAAGAATCAGTATCACGGCCGCGCGAAACGCATTTTCAAGGCATCATGAACCTACCCTCGTAGCGCTCGGCCTGCTCGGCCAGCTTGGCCAGATAGACAGCATCTTCGTTACCCATGGTGGCGGTATGTGTGTTGACTGTGAGGCGAAGAGTTAGTAAGAGACTCGGCGCGTATCAATTTTGGCCCAATGACAGGATCAGCGTTCAAAGTGACAATGACAGGTGCTATGAGCATCGACGAAAGTACGTGAGATGATTCGCGCAACGAAACTGAAGGCAATGGCGCGGTTTATAACGCCATCCGGCGACCAGGAAAAGCGTTGAGCTCCCCCGCTCCAACGCTCGCCTCGTGGTGGGGTGTTCGGTGAAGGTGTAGCGCAAATACAACAGCCCTCCCAATCGACGTATAAACGCTCGTTTGCCGTCGATGAAAGGTCGTCTGAAGATAGAAAATCCAGCGAGTATGAAATCGATGCAAAGGGGTTCGTCGCAGGCGTCGTTCGAACAGAGTTGCGAGACAGGGAGCAGATCCAGGTGCACAACACGTACCAACGGGAGGCGTAAGCGGGTGAAAGGGTATCTTGCTGTAGATCCTCATGTCAGTTCATTGAACGTCGCAAGATCAGGTAACGGAATACACCACGGGAAAGACACGTACGTTTTTGGAGGAGTATGACTCGACGTGTTTTGCTTGGTAGAGCGGATTGCTTGTTGGGAGCGAAAAGAGAAGTACAAGGAAGCAAAGGATGGAGTGGGAGTGGGCAGTGGATGAGGGTGACCCGGCGGGAGTGGAGGGATGCCAGGTGGGCGGTGCGTGTGTGGACTGCTGTGGAAATTGACTGAAGGGGGCAGAGGGGGCGTTGCTCACGATCTCTGCAGCAGGGGAATGGAAGCGCCTCAAGGGGTATGCCGCCACTGCTTTAGTTGCCTGGCCCGGCGGGTACAGGCGATCAAGGCCGCTGGAAGGTGCCGGCCCAGGGCGCCTGGGCATCGGCCAGATGGGGCTCTGTGATTGGATGCGGGCGTCATCAGCAGCCTCTGTCGATGCCGGAGCCGCGAAGAGCCCACTATGGCGCTCATTCAGTGCAGGAGAGGCTCCTTGAGGCGCTGGAAAACTGCTCACGTGTCGCTGTGATGAGGCACCAACAGCCCTGAAATCTGTTTTGAGGCTTCCCTTGCATCACCGGCGCTGCCGCGCATCATCACGTCACAGGATCACCTCCCCCCCCCCAGATCGGGACCGCCTCCCACCAAGCCCTCAACCCAAACGAGTTCGTCAATGCACTGGCTTGCTGCAGGTTGCCCTGCTTCGTGCCCATACGTCAGGTGCCTGCTACAGAGATCTGTTACGGCGTATGAAACATTCAGACGCTTTCATGCGGCTTTTACTCTTCGGGACGCATTGGCTTCTGGCTTGCCGCTAGCAGCCTTGTCTCCTCCCCCCCATGTCTGTTGACGGTTGAAACGCAACGGAGACTACATGCTCAAGTACATCCCGCATCTAGCCTGTCGGGCGCTGTGTTGTTCTTCGTCCTCGCAGGACCCGTGTTGTTTCCTGGCTCAGGCAAAAGCATGCCACACCGTACTATCTGAATGCATTGACGCGTACCTCAGCAGCCTCTTTGCTTGAGGCTAGGGTTGCTCTCCTAATGCCGTTGTTTTGAGAGTCCTGGTCGTGAACTATGTACTATTCTGGGCATAACTACTCAAAGGAATGCGAAGCCCTTCTCATATGTTCACGAAGACAATTGCGGACACAGAGACTCACCTCAATCGCGAATCATGCGCTATTGTCACCAGTAAACTTATCACAGAGACCATTGCCAGGTCTTGTCTAGAACGTTGATCACGATTAAGCTCCTTGGACTCTAGCAGCCAATGGCACTGCTGCCCTACTTAGCCATGCAAGACAAGAATTCAAGACGGGCAATTCTAGACATTTCATGACAGCCAATCGGTATCAAGTAAGTCTGTTCCGCGAAGACATCAGCGAGTCGGCTTCGTGCCTGAGGTGTTAAGATGCGGTGGCATTTCTGATCCTGGGCCTCATCAGGTCCTGACTTGGCCGGCACGGCACGTGTTCTCTCCCACGGGGTTCAAGAAAACAGCCATTCAAACCTCAAAATAACAATAGACGGCGAACCACTGAACAAGGGTAAAAATTAGGTGGTCCGTTTTGCCCTGGCCACGGAAGCTCGGTAAAGTGAGAATCATGTCATTGTTCAGCTCTAGACCCTCCCCGCGTCAGGCGCTAAGAATATACAAGAAGCGGCTGCTACGTACAACCAAAACTCAGGTACCCCACTAGCTCTACGATCTGTTCCTGGAACGGTCGACGCAACCGTCACACCACCTGAGGCCAACACACGTCACCTTTCCGAGGAAGCTCACCCACCTCTTCTCTGACTTCCCCAGCTCTTCTCCCAATTCCCTTCCTCTCAAACCTCCCTCCAGAGACCAGCATTCAAGATGCTCCGCCCGACCCTCACAAAGACCTCCGCCCTTCGCCCCCTTCGGGCAACCTTCACCACCACCGCTCGCGTCATGACCGAGGGCGCCACGGGTGCTCCCCCCAAGGCGGGAGGCCAAGGGTATGTTTCCCATTCTTAAGGGTCCTCCAGGAACTCCAATACCATTGCCAGAGGCCTTCGTTGCTGACCGAGATTTCCCTGGGTTGCAGTGACTCCTGGCAGCGCCGCGAGAAGGCCAACGAGGACTACGCCATCCGCCAGCGCGAGAAGGAGAAGCTTCTTGAGCTCAAGGCCAAGCTCCAGGAGCAGCGCCAGCACCTCGACCGCCTTGCTGAGCACATGTATGTCCTAGTACCTCCCATCGAACGTCAATTGTGGCCTCTCGGAATGCTGACCCATGTTTTCTTGCTTGTAGCGATGACATCACCAAGGACCAGGGCGGCGAGAAGAACTAAGCTTCAGCTTTCTACCGTAGTTACAACATGTACTGTCGACAGCCCATGTCCCGACCAAGCATAAGGACAGGCTCCAGAGACAAAACTTCAAGAAACGCAGTTTGTCCCCCAAGCTTCGTGTCTTTCCATAGTTAAGAAAGCCAATGTACAACTACAAAAGAGTTACATCTCTAATCCAGACTTGCCCACATCGGCACTTGTGAACCCGATGGCATCGCCCTTCGTCGTAACTTGACTGAAATACCGAACTCCTGATTAACTCGTCCGTTTGAATACCAACGTCAATCCATTCCCAATCATCGCCTGCCCATGTATGACCGGTAGAAACCCTCAGCTGCATCGCTGTCTGTCACACTGAGGTTGGACCCAAGGTTGCTGCTTGACTTGTGCGCGGCAGCCACCTTCGCTTGCAGGGCTGAGGCATTAGCATCAATCCACTGTAACTGCGTAAGGTGGCCATTGAGCACGCGAACGATTTGGCTCAGCTGGTAGCAAATGTTAGCAACGTTTACCCGTCGACTTATAGCTTGCCATTCACTTACAGGATCCTCAGGCTTAGCGCCCTTGCTCAAAGTTCCAGAAATATCGTTGATCTCCTTGACCATCTTGGACAGATCCCTAGACTTCTCGTCCAGCTGCTGTGTGAGCTTCTCGGCCAGCTTGTAGGTCCTCTCACGCTCTTGATCTGGGCCCGTAAGCTGTTCACCAGGACCAATCTGCTTGGCGAACATCTCTTGAACCTCTGACTCGTAACGGTCCAGCCAAGCCTCGAGCTCCTCTTGCTGACTCTCAACGGTAGCCAGCTGGCGCTCGATCTCGTTGCTAGCGCGCTCGGCCTCGTACGTGTCGAGGTAGAGCTTCTGAATTTTCTCCCCGTTGTCCACCAGCTGTCCATCCCAAGTTGAGACGATTGTAGCTTGGTCTTTGAACTCCTTCTGGTACTTCGAAAGGTCCGAGGCCCAGCGCGTTACGATATCCTCCATCGTCTTGTTCTTCAGACGAGCCATCTGAGACGTCGGTCCGCTGGTCGATGCGCCCAGGTTGGTGGTCGTTCCATTCTGTGTTGCCGGCTTTGCGGTATCCTTTGCCGAGTTGTCCGTGACCGCAGGCTTTGCAAAGAGGCTGGCCCCAGTGCTAGAGGGAGCAGCAGACGTCGCAGGGGTGGTCGCAGCAGTCGTTGCAGGAGCAGCCGTGGTCGTGCTAGGCTGAGAAGTCGCTGATGTTGTTGCAGCGCCACCGAACAGGCCGCCAGTCTTCGGGGCAGCAGAGTCCGCCTTCGTACCACCAAAAAGGCTTGTGGAAGCGGGAGCCGCCGACGTGGCCGGTGCGGCTGACGACGAAGATGTGGCAGCATTGTTGCTGAACAGACCACCACTCGCTGGGGCTGAGGTCGTAGGAGTCGCGGCAGGCTTTGCTCCTCCGAAGAGGGAGGCTCCAGTGCTCGTACTGGGAGCCTGGGTGGCAGGAGTGGAGGAGTTGTTGGCGGCGGAGTTGCCGAACAAGCCTCCGCTTGCTGGAGCAGCTGAGGTCGCAGGCTTGGCTCCTCCTCCAAAGAGACCACCAGATGCGGGTGCCTTGTTAAAGAGGCTGGGGCCAGATGTGGCGGTAGCTGCGGGCTGAGACGTTGCAGGCTGGGTAGACTCTGGTTTCTTCTGGCCGAACAGACTGCCAACAGAGCCGCTCGGCTGCGCCGAAGGGAACAAGCCCGATCCAGCGGGTTTCGCTGAGTCGGTGGCCGGCGGCGCGCCAGCCGGTGTGGTCGAGTTCATACTGGTGAAAAGTGATTTGGCTGGCGTAGCTGCGGATGCTGCGTCTGGCTTTGCGCCAAAGAGGTTGCTACCGCTGGTCGCCGGAGCTGCGGTAGACTGCGTGTTCCCTGCTGCAGGAGCTGTTGTCTGCTGTTGACCTCCAAATAGACCTCCGCCAGTGTTGGGTGTCGAACTCCCGCTACCTCCACCGAAGAGACCTGATGCTGGCTTATCCTGGGGTTTACTCCCAAATAGTCCACCTGCGGCAGGAGCGGTAGAAGTCGCAGAGCTAGCACCGAAAAGTCCTCCGCTCGCAGGTGCGGAAGTCCCAGGTGTCGATGTAGCCGCCGGCTTTGCTCCAAAGAGATTGCCACTCGACGGCGCGGGCGAGGATCCAAAGAGGCCTGTGCCTCCAGTATTCCCTGATTGTGCACCACCACCGAACAAGCCGCCCGGCTTTGGCGCGTCACCAGTCTTCTGTCCGAACAACCCGCCACCGCTGCTGGGCGTCGCCGCCGATCCGAAGCTCAGGGTTGGCGTGCCAGAACCAGAGCCCGCAGCATTATTGGCACCAGCATTTCCGAAGAGTGAGCCTCCCGTTGCAGGCGCCGTGGAGGTAGTGCCGCTATTCGGAGCAGCCGAAGTAAAGGAAAACATGCCAGACATGATGACTGATTGGCGAAACCTCGCGCCGTTGTGTTGTGGTCGAAATTGATGAGGGTCGTTCGCTGCTGGGCAATCGATTCAGGCACCAACAAGGCGCTGGCAGCCCTGTTTCTGGGTTAAATCCGTCCAGTGATCAGTTTATGTCTCGATATGGTACACTCTGGGTTGTGCAGAATGATGAGGTAGGCAGCGTGAGGTCGGAAGGTAGGCGATGCAACTTTTTGGTGTTGGAATTGGCAGGCTGCAAGCTCCAGAAGCTTCACGCGCTATGTCGCGACGAAAAGTGGCTTGACTAGGTCCACTTCACCAGCCACACATCGTTCAGACAGGTCCATGTTGAATATTCTATTCAATGCTTCCCGACTGAGCATACAGGGATGAGCTTTTCTACTATTGACAGAATTCATCGAATCGGGATCCAAAGTGTAAGCGTTACAGTCTCTATCCCTACCAAGCTCTCCGTCCTGTCGAGATCAGCCTACGACGGAAGCCCAAGAACGCCACAGCCCAGGAGCCTGAAAGCACGTGATCCTTGGGCCTCATCCATGCCGCTTTTAAGTTCTCCGATTCACTGGGCATTGTCAACCACACCTGAAGTAGATTGCCTGTGGTTGGGTTGAAGACATAATGCAAGTTCGGGGCATAGTTGTGGACGGGAGAAGACGCTTCCTGCTCAAGCTCGAATTAATTCTCAAGTGACATTCTCGATCATCAGCCGTTCCCTTGCCGCAGGCCATGAGTTGCATGTTTCATGGTACGAGGCCGTAGAGTTCTTGAACCGGCAGCTCACAAGCATCGATGGCTCGCCGCCAGCAGACTGATTCATGCAATCATCTCATGACGTCTCTTCACAGGAGATCCAAGCATGACGGGAGGACATTCAAGTCAATGCAGCCCCTCCCGGATCAACAAGCTCGACTGCCGCTGTATTCCGAATTTTTCTCAGTTACAGCTACTCCGTACTAACGAGTCATTTCCGCGCCATGTTCCCCTCCCCAGTCTCAGGGATTGGCCACAGCAGGGGACGAGGCGGTCGCTTGGCACCCCGGTAGAGGTTATCTGATGGGCAGTTATCAATCTGATCAGTGGGGGACGTGGGGCATCCTCCGGCTACACGAGCTTAAGACCCTGGCCGGGCTTACACGCTTAGCCGAGATGGAGATGGCATGAGGAGAAAAAGAATTTACCTCACGAGATGCCATCTTTGCGCTGGGGATCCGGTACCAAGCCGGTGGGATGTGCTTGCGATCTACGGTCTGCAGCTCGCACGCTCTTCTCCTCTATATCTTCTGGCACTACCTCTCCCAAACTCCCCTCCCTCCTCGTCGTTCCATAAGTTCCCACCCACCCGACCTCTGATCGAATCTTCAAGCTTGGATAGTCGACGTCACAAACATGTCTACAACGGTGACAACGGTCACTCGGGACCAGGCGCTCGCGCCGACAAGGTCCCACGATGCAGGCACCTCCGATCGTCAAAGCGAGCCACCCAAGACGGTTGCCGAGGCCATGCGGAAGCTTTGGACACCCAAACTACTTGCATTTGCCATTGGCTGGTAAGTCTTACCGTTGAGATACAATACTGGCCAAGTGAATGGGATGGATAAGCAATCGACTTACCAATATAACAGTCTCCTGATCATGAACTTCTTCATGAACTTCACTGTTTACACGGCCAATGTCTACGACCCTTATGCCACCAGCCACTTCCAAGGTCATTCCTTGATTACTACTGGTGCGATTATCAATGGTCTCGTCCGAATCGTGTCTTATCCTCTGCTGGCCAAGCTCGCCGACGTAAGTTGAAGAGTAATGTCCAATTCAGGCGTTAGGGTCCTGGACGTTGACCGTCGGTGTACACAGCACTTTGGGCGCCCTATCGGTTTTGCTGGTGCAGCATTGTTCATGGCTTTGGGCAACGTCATGTATGCAGCTTGCAGCAACGTTGAGACGTACCTCGTGAGTCAAGACGCGATCATCCGATGGAATGGACAGGGTTGCTAAATAGGTGTTTTCGAAAAACAGGCAGGCGGTATTCTCGATTCTTTTGGAGACACTTGGTGGAACATCACCCAACAGATCTTCATCGCCGATGTCACCAGCCTCGTCAACCGCGGCATCATCTTCACGCTTCCGGAGTCCATCACCGCCATCCCAACGCTTTACGCAGGTACCTACCTCGGCGAGCACATGCTCCTCAACTCAACCTGGAGATGGGGTTTCGGGATGTGGGCTATCATTCTCCCTGCCACAGTTGCCCCAACCGTCCTTGTCATGATCTGGATGCAGCGCCGAGCTAAGCGTCTGGGGCTACACGTCGAGAAAGTTTCCATTTTCCACGGAGCCAAGCCTGGAAGCGGCGTCGTTGGCAAGATCCAGCATGTTGGCACACGCTTGGACATTATCGGTGCCCTTCTCCTAATCGGGGGCCTTGCTATGACCCTTCTTCCGATGACCATTGCCGGTCGAAACAACACAGACCGCTGGAAGGAACCTTCTTCCATTGTGCTCATCATCGTCGGAGTCCTTACGTTCATCGGGTTCCTGGTTTGGGATGGCAAATTCGCGTCCAACCCAATCATCCCCTACCGCACGATTCGTGAACGCAACGTCATTATCGCATGCATCTCCTGCGTCATCATCGCTTGCTCCGACAGTTGCTATCGACCCTTCCTGTCCAGCTTCCTTCAGGTCGCGGGATTCTACAGCCCAGGTGCAGCGACTCGTGTCGACAACAGTCAGCGTGTGGCCTACAACATCGGTGCTTTGGTCACCGGCCTCTCACTGAAGTATGTGAAGAACACCAAGCCCTTCATTGCGTTTGGTGTCATCCTCATCTGCCTTGCTGATGGTCTGCCGATCTACCTGACCAACGTCAACGGAGAGGGCATCGCCTCGGAGGCTGCTTTCATCGCCAACAAGGCCATCCTTGGTGTAGGACGTGGCTTCACGCAGGTTCCCCTGCAGGTCTCCCTGCAGGCAGTACTCGAGCAGGAACATGTTGCAGTCGCCACCGGTGTCTTCCTCTCCTCTCTTGGCCTCGGCCATAACATTGGTGTCACTATCAGTGGCGCTCTCTGGAACTCTCTACTTCCTCGCAAGCTCAGGGCCAAGTTCGATAGGGAGACTGCTGACGAGATCTTCGGATCTCTGGTCGTTGCGCGGTCTTATGAGAAGGGTACCCCTGAGAGAGATGCCATCAATGAGGCTTACAGACAGACGCAGCAGTCTCTGGCTATTGCTTCCGTCAGCATTGCCTGCCTACTTCTTGCCATCGTCTGGCTGAACAGGAATGTGAAGCTCGCGGAGGAGGACGAGAAGCGTACTGCACAGGCCAGTGAGGAGCTAGCCTGGGCAACTAAGCACCAAGAGCAATTGGCCATGCCGCAGCAGGAGCCTCAAGGTCATGTACTGGGCGAGAGGAAGGCTGTCCAGTAGATTATTCATCAGCCACCATATGACGGCTCCGCATAGGGACGCACCCAGGTGCGCCCGTAAGATAATGTTATATAAGCAGTCTCAAGCCCCTTATCCCGTAGCTTAATTGAAAGTAATTTAACACATATTACAACTCTCTCTTTGACAATACAACATAATGGCATCATCTAGTTGCCCAAGCAATGGGTTTGCGCATGATTGCCTTCCTCCTGAAGGCGAATACCAAACTCGCGATGAGTTATATACAGCAATCAATGCATGGGCAGCTCCAAGGAACTATGCATTTATTACTGGGAAGTCTAAGAAGACCACAAGTGGCAGGCAAATTGTCTATTATTGTTGCGATCGATCAGGAACTTACTCTCCTCGCACAACTACACGAGTACGAGATACCGCTACAAGACGAACTGGTTGCCAATTCTCTATCGTGCTAAACAGAGCTATAACCACGCTCTGTGGCAAGTTACACATCGACAAGGCGCTCAGTTTAGCCAACATACCATGAACCAAGCCTTGGAGCTATATCACATCCATCTCTTCGCAAATTATCGGCCGAAAACCGATCGACTATACAGAAACTCACAAATACTGGCTTGAAGCCTAAAGAGATCAGAACCTTCATACGAGAGAATACAGACGCAACTGCGACTCAACAAGATGTGTATAATGCTATCGCACAAAGCAAACGAGATGTTTTGAAAGGCCAAAGCAGCATACATGCACTTGCTAATGAGTTGGATAAAGAGGGCTTCTGGAACCGTATGCGACTCAGTGAAGATAACAGAGTTACAGCGGTTTTATTTGCCCATCCTCACTCATTAGCATATCTTCGGCTATATCCAGAGGTGCTTATATTGGACTGCACATATAAAACAAACAAGTACAAGATGCCTTTACTTGATATTGTTGGTGTTGATTCATGTGAGCGTTCCTTCTGTATTGCTTTTGCATTCTTGAGTGGCGAGAACGAAGAAGATTATATCTGGGCATTAGAACGACTTCGTTCTATGTATGAGATAAGTCAGGCAAAATTACCATCTGTTATCTTAACAGATCATGCACCTGCTTGCATGAATGCAGTTGCTATCTGCTTTCCTTCGATACCATCTCTTCTTTGCCTTTGGCATATCAACAAGGCAGTTCTTCGTTATTGTATCACAAGCTTTGCTCGCAGTTCAACCGATAAGAAAGGGCAAGAGGATTGGAATACCTTCTACCAACAATGGCATGATCTGGTTGCATCACCATCTGAACCAACCTATGAAGAGAGGCTTGAAGCAATGAAAATAGCTTGGTCTAAAGCTCATGCTGAAGAACTTGCTTATATCATCCAGACTTGGTTATCTCTTCATAAAGAGAGATTCATCAAAGCCTGGGTTGATCAATACTTGCATTTTGGCAATATTGCTACATCTCGTGGAGAGGGAATTCACTCTGTTGTCAAGGCCTATTTAGGTACTTCACAGCTCAACTTGTTTGATGCTTGGAGATCTATTAAGCGGGCACTTGAGAACCAACTATCAACACTTCATGCAAACCAAGCACAACAACGAATTCGCAGGCCTATTGAGCTTCATATGAGTTTGTATGATGTGGTTTGTGGTTGGGTATCTTTTGAAGCCCTACGAAAGACCGAGAAGCAAAGGGAACGTATCCTTGAAGAGGATTTCCCTGAGTGTACACACGTCTACACGACAGTTAATGGCCTGCCATGTGCACATGTATTAATACCTCTACTAGAGACCAACCAACCTCTTCAACTTCAACACTTCCATCCACATTGGCATCTTCAAAGAGAAGGAACACCACAACTACTCAAGGAGCCACTTCGTCAACGCGATCATCTTGAATCTCGTTCAACACTACCAACAACAAGTACACAACGAGAGCTATCAGGATTTGAAGTTGTTGAGAGAGCAATACAGCCAAAAGCCTTGCCGAATTGCTCAAGATGTCATGAGATAGGCCACACAAGGAATATGCTTATATGTCCCTTGCGAGCTAATGATATCATCGCAAACACAAGTTCTACACTAGTTGCCTCAACTTCAGGCTTGCCTACAAGCTCAATCTCAGCCTTGTCTTCAAGCTCAACCCCAGCCTTGCCTTCAAACTCAACTTCAGCCTTGCCTTTAGTTACAGCTCCAGTTCTCAACTACAATATGATCACCCATGTGCTATCTATACAAGATATATTGCAGCTCGAGAGATATGGTATAATTCACAGCCTCGTGGAAGTATAAAGACTAATCAACAATATCGCAAAGCAATGAAGTTGCCTCAACGATACAGCAATACTGTCTACAACTGGGCTCTTAATTACAAACAGATGGGGAAGACATGTACAGTTACAAGGCCGGCACGAGACTGGACTAAAGAAGAGATAATAGCTTATATTGACTTCAGCGAAGCTGAAGATATACGTGTTGAAGCAAATGTGGCTATGAATATGGCCTCGGAACATGAAACACATCGACGAGGAATGCAATCAATTTGGGAAGCAGCTGAGGAAGACTTGATTAGGCAGAATGCCTTGTATAATCCTCAGTAAAGGAGCAAAGAAACACGAAGATAGCTACTGAGTTCCATACTAAAGCCACTGCACATAGCCATCTGGTGTGATATGCCGAAAGTGAATCCCCGAGGCCTCCATTTGCCGCAACGTTTGTTGGTTATTATGCATTCCTTGAGCAGGGCTTACCCAAGTAGTTCCCGGATACATAATATTCTGTTGGCGGTATCTAGCATCGTAATGAGCCAATGCAGGCACAGACCACATAGCGTTAACATCAGGATTAGGCCGTGCTTGCTGTTGTGTATACACATCTTGTAGATAACCCCAATGCCAAGTGCCGTTGACAATAAGTCCTTGTTGTTGAGGAGCTAGAGTCACATTTACACGGTTTCCCATAGGCGCAAACTGAGTAGTTTGTGCTTGTGCTTGTTGTTGAGGCGTGGCAAAAGGCTGACCAGGTATATGGTGTGTATTCATCCAGAATTGAACAGGGAACGGCATATCAGTTGGATGAGCGAAACGGTCGATTGGAACCTGGCTATTCGGCGGAGTAGGATGAAGTATATACGGATTGTTATTGTTTTCTCCTCGCTGTCGTGCATTTGCGGCTGGGGTCGCAGTGTTATCCTCGAGGATGACAAAGGGGCGAGACATTATATCAGTATACTGTTTAAAGCTGAACAAAAGAGATCAAGTTATAAAGGTTGTGATTGAATCTGTAGAAGAAGAAGCTGATGAGGAAAAGAAACGTTCGATTTCTTTAAAGCTACAGTACTATATATACTTGAAATAAAGCATTGACTCAGAGATATCAAGTCTGCATCTACTCGGCGAAGATAGTAAAGAGCCTCGTTGACTCAATGCCTCAAGATACTGACTCACCTATCCAAAAGCCTCATTAAATCAATGCTTTAAGATAAAAGAGCCTTGTGATTCAATTTCCTATTTAATGGCCTAGGAATATCTTGGAAATACTTCAATTTAATGCTTCATTATGGGCTTGAGACTGCTTATATAACATTATCTTACGGGCGCACCTGGGTGCGTCCCTATGCGGAGCCCCATATGACCAAGTCGAAGTCTGCCGTTGATCAAGACACGGATAAGTGTACAGATATCTGTAATTCAGAAAGCAAGGGGGCCCAGTCTTGTTCCTGGATTTTGCCTCATACTTTTGAACAATTCAACATTAGTTCCACTGCTACCCATCTACTTGAATGTCCCTCTCGTAAAATGCATCCTTCTTATGATACAAGACACTGTGGGCGTCCCGTCCAGGGTCACTGAGTCGAGCTGGCAGTAAGAGCGGCAAGGGCGCTAACCTTATTGGACCACAGCAACCTCGAGGCGCCTGCATCAAGCCATGCTCGAGGGTCGAGCCCGGTCCTGTCACACGAGTCGTCGACTCTTTTACAATTACAATTGGGCCGCATTTCTGACATTACTTGCTAATCGTTCTTTCCCCAGCTCTATCATTTACATTTGGTCGTCCTCGCAAAGTTCATGGTAGGGCTCCCACCAAGCTCCGAGCCAGTTTAGCTCCATCTGCCCCGCGACGGCGAAACGTACGCCAGTCACCTCTAACGCAACGTCCTGACACAAACTCGACTTCGACACTTGACAGTCTACCAACCTTGAAACCTCGATACATCCCTTACTGCCGCCGCTATGGCGAACCCTGAAGGCCTCGAGCCTCCTCAGGGCCCCAGCAATGCTGATCCAGGCGCACGTCAACTTGGTGAGGTCCCATCTACCCCTTTGATGACGTCCTCTCGAGGCTCATTACTGACACCTTTCCCAAGCCGAGTCCTCCGACTCCGAAGACCAGTTTACAGATGCTCAGTCCGGCCCCGTAAGCCCCAGTGCCAGCCCTCCTGTTCCCAAGACCCGAGTCGAGAGGGTAGACGACCAGCCAGCGCACGGTGAGGTCGCTGGTACCGACGCCCACGAGAAGAGACTCCAAGACGCAACCCCCGATGAGATTGCCATTGTCCCTGACCCAGACGATGGCCCGACACCACTCGCCGAGAAAGCACCTCCGACAACAGACATACCTACCACCGTAGTGGAGGAATCAGCCGGTGACCCGCCAGGGCCGCACTCCGCCGAGTTTGAGGCAAAGCGAGAGGCCGATGCGTCTCCGGACGTGATTGTGACACCGGACGGGACGAAGAAAGCGGGTGACGAGAGTTCTTCCGAGTCTACTGGTACGGGCCCCTGATAAGCACACACGATTGGCACACGCAAAGCAAGCATATGAGAGCGTGGTTGGCCCCTTTTGTCATTGGAATACTTGTATTGACCGTCTGTTGCTTTTGGCTTTGCTCCTATAGTTACCAGTCAGGATGGAGAAGAAACCAGTCCACCTGATGATACCGATCCCCCTGCTGTGCAGAGTGAAGCTGCTGCTGCGAATGAACCCCAACCCGACGAACATGACGATTTCGACGATAACGAGAATAATGAGGAGGGTGATGACTTTGACGACTTCGAGGAAGGGGATGAGGATGAGGACTTTGATGATTTCGAGGATGGCTTCCAACAGGCAGAACCCCCACCGCCCATGCCTGCGCCATTACCAGAAGTCGAGCTCCCATTCGTGAGTGCCTCCGATATCTCCAGGCCACACCTCATGCTGACGTTGAGACTCTAGCCAATACCCGACTTCGATGGCTTGACGCCGGACGACATAATAGCCACTACCGAACCCTACCTTGCCAGCCTATTCCCTCCCGAGAACCTCACCTTCCCCGACTTCCCTCCCTCCAAAAACCCTTCCGTCTTCTCTACAGACCGCTCCGCCTCCCTCTGGTCCCAACTCGTTGCTCCTCCTCCCCTCGCTCCCCCAGACTGGATCCGCTCCCGTACCCGCCGCCTCTTCCTCGTCTCCCTCGGTGTCCCCGTCGATCTCGACGAGATTCTCCCCGCCTCCAAACAGAAGAAACTCGTCCTCCCATCTCTCAATATTCCCGCTTCAGCCTCCCCACGCACATCCTCCGAGTCCCGATCTCTCTCCCGCTTACGTCAAGAAGGCGGAGGCGCAAACGCATCCTCCACATCAGTCGATACGCAAGGAAGACCAAGCTCGAAATCAAAAGGCGGGAAGAAAGGTCCACCACCACAGCCGGATTTGGATCTTGTGTCGGCGAGACATTTGTGTATGACGACTGGGGAGGCGTTGAATGGTATGACGGAGGAGGAGCTGAAGGAGCATGTTACCAAGTTAGAGGCGATGCAAGGGAAGGCTAAGGACTTGCTGGAATACTGGCAGAAGAGGACAGACGAGAAGATTGGGGACAGAGAGGCGTTCGAGGGTGTCATCGAAAATTTGGTGAAGCATGCTCGGAAAGTAAGGAAGTAGTGGTGTATACAGCCTGGCGTCTAGGCATCGTGTTCCTAAGTGGACATGCGCTCATGATATAATATAATACCTTCACACAAGTACGATGGGGAGGGATTGTGATATGATCATAACATTTTCCTCTTCTCCTGGTGTGTCATAGCCTCTGATCTACGTAACGCATTCTGCTTTTTACATATTCTGCAAATCAAGGCGGAGGGGCCAATCCCCTCTGATGCATAGGGGACAACATGTAGCCACTGTCTTCATCCAACCCCCTTCTTCCCCTCGTGGCGGTATTCGCTCGGCACGATCCTGATGACCCTCGCCTTCCGCTTTTCAACTCCCTTCAACTCTTTTGTCATGCCTTACCCCCCGCAGAATGATTCGACTCCCTTTGTAACTAGAATGCTGTGAACTCATGTCTGAGGAGACACATTTTGGTGTCATCAGACGAAGGAGGATATGAAAGACCTGAAGACAGGCCCGAGAGATTCCTAAGGACCGCGTTTTATTCTTGACTGATTCCTTAGGAGGTGCTGGGCTCGAGGGTAACACCACTGTTCACGAGTCAGTAAATGAGAAGTTCCAAGCACAGTAAAGGGTGTTACTCACGCGACGATAGTAGCCCATCCAATAAGACGCCAATGCTTCTCGATACGCCGACTGAGTGCAACCTTCTCGCCGATGTTGGTGCAGGCAGGGCTGGTAAGTACAAGCTTGGCGGCATCGTTCTTGATGGCGGAGACCTTAGCGCCGGTGGAGGTAGAACCGATGTTGACCATGATAACCTCGTTCTTCGCAAGCTTGGCGACCTTGGCCTGCTTGCCATCGGCGGTACGGACACCGAGCAGACGACGGAGGAGGTAGAAGTTGACCTCGATCTCGCTGTAGATCTCAGGGAGTCTGCCCTTGAGACCGAGGACGAAACCGACGAGACGATCGGCACGGCAAAGGGTGGGGTCGATGCGGGTTCCGACACCGATGAGACCACCGGGAACGGCGTACTTGAGGTCGTTGGACTCGGAGTTAAGGGAGACAATGCGGCTGAAAATGGGAGTGCACTTGAGAGCGCCGTTGTCGTCGCGGGAAACGATACCGGGGCGGATCTCGATCTCATCGCCGAGCTTGACGACACCGTGGAGGATAGAACCACCAGCAACACCACCCTTTAGGTCATCGATCTCAGCACCAGGCTTGTTGACGTCGAAGGATCGAATGACGATCATGTGAGGGTCCAGAGTGAAGTCCCTCGGGGGGACAGGAATGGTGTTGACGATAGCCTCGTTGACGGCGTCGATGTTGAACTTGAGCTGGGCGGAGATGGGGATGACGGGAGACTTGCCGGCGACGGTGCCGCGGATAAACTTGAGGATAGACTCGTAGTGCTGCTGTGCGGCCTCTTCGCGCATCAGATCGACCTTGTTCTGGAGGATGATGATCTTGTCGAGCTTCATGATCTCAATGGCTGCCAAGTGCTCGGAGGTCTGTGGCTGGGGGCAGCTTTCGTTGCCGGCAACCAGGAGGAGGGCGGCGTCCATGACGGCGGCGCCTGACAACATAGTGCTCATCAGAATATCGTGACCGGGGCAGTCGACAAATCTGTAGGGGTCAAAGTGTTAGTCCTCTGCCTGTGGAAAAGATTTGATATCTGTGTTTCCACTCACGAGACATGTCGCAATAATCTGTAGGTACCCTCACAACCATCTCTCTCGCACGGCGGGTCGACCTCCTTGTCGCTCTTGTAGCTCCGGTAGCAAGTCGGCCTCGGGCACTTCTCGTTGTCGCACTTGTAGATCTTCGCGTTTGCGTAACCAAGCTTGATGGTAATGTTCCTGATCAGCTCGTTCTTGAAACGAACGGTCTGCACGCCAGAGATGGCCTTGACGACCGTCGACTTTCCGTGAGCGACATGACCGATGGTACCGATGTTGATGGTCGCCTGGCGGGCGATAATCTCGGGAGTCAGGGGCGTGAGGCTGGCGACGTCGAGGTCCTTGGGCTCGGTCTGCGGGGGCAGGTAGGGCTTCTGGGAGGTCTGCTCTGCAATGGCGGGGTTGGTGGACTTCTTGAGGGCGGACTTGAGGGGCTTCTCGTCTCCGGCATCGTTGTTGAGGTCGTTGGGGCCGTCGAGAGAGCCATCGGACTCAGACCCGGAGTCGATGTCGTCAATCTTGGGGTCGCCGTTGGCAGCCATGGTGGGTGGTGGAGGCGGGGCAAGTTCTGGCGCGATCGCGGGAGAAAATTCTGGTGTTTCGGGGATGTATGTCTATGTCAAGACTTTTGAACACGATGGCGCACTCTGTCGGGAACGATCGAGTGTCGAGCAAAGGAAAGGTGATGCCGGGGAAGAGGTCGGAATTGGTGCAGTTGGTGAGATGCTGAAAGAGTGGTTCTCGGACAAGTCTGAGGCCAAATTTCGGTGGTTGTGGTGGGCAGCGCTTTTGGGAGGATGACTCTTACTTGGCCTAGCACAAAGCCCTCGTCGCCGATAAGGGCGATAAGAGACTGTGGGGCATCGACACCCCTCAGCCTGGTTTTGACTACCCTAAAGCTGAAGTGTGTTTAGTAAACGAGAGTGACAGGCAAGGCTGTGAATCATGAATAAGGCTGAGTAAGTTGGTATAAAATCCACATCACACTGATCCAATCGTATATTCCATGTTTGGCAGTCGTATCACTGTGTTATTGGCTCGGCTTGCTATGTTGCCACTGATACACCTCGTGTTGAAGAAAATCCTTCTGTATGCACGACACCTTAATCGTGATCCATGAACAACCCGTCCAGAGCGACACGGGATCGTCAGTTCAGGATGAGAATAACATCATCACAATATCAAGCTGCGATGCACGATCCTACGACCCAAGAATAAACCGGAATCAAGATCCGGGACTGTCTACAGCTCGGTCTTTCCGATGACTGCATGCTCCGGGAATGCAGACCATGGGATCACATCCAGCCGCGTTCCTGAGAAACAAGATCAGGCCATGACTAGAGCCATAATGATACCAGATGTAACCTCACATATCCACGTGCTGACCTGCATCTAAAATATCTTAAATCCCAGGAACAAAGGGTGCAGTTGAGCGGACCAGGGGACGGAGAGGTTGGGAAAGGGTTGTCGATGCTGCATACGACTAAAAATAGATGGGTGAAAGCCGTGGAAGGTGTGAGGGTGGAGGTGGGGGAATATGAAGATGGTGAGCAGGTTGGATGGATGAACATCGATGAGCCGGCAGTTCAGTCGAACCCGTCCAAGCAATGACGGACCTGTGACCGAGCTCACTTCACTAAAGTAACGAATGTTGAAGTACAGATAGAAAGAGAACAGAGCAGCTCCCCTACACAGCACGAATACTGGGGAAGCTGAGGCCAAAAGCACGGGCCATCGCATAGCAGTGCTCGGATACTGCCGCGTTGTAGAACAACCACTCTGTCCATGTATGCCTGAGCTTTAACTCCAGGAAGTGTTGGTTCGCGCATGCACAACAACAAGAAATGTCACTGTCGCTGCTGGCTTCTCCTTCTGGCCACGACGAGCGAGTTTTCTGGACAATTGCCAAAGTCACCTTGCTCGGAGCGCTGGACCCAATGTGGACGAATCGCAGATGCCGAGTTGGCGCCCACGGCGGGCGCGAGATGCAGGTCGCCCTCCCAGAAGAAGGTGTGATTGGCAGGCGGCTGCATTCGATAGTGACCGGGGTGGATGGCCTATCAGAGGGGTCAGCACACATGTTGGCATGGGTGAGGATGGTGACAGGGATGGTTGGAGATGGATGGTGGAGGACTGGATTGGATGGATGGGGGAAATAGTGAATGCTTGACTTTCGCAATGCTGGTCAGTGCGTGCCTGTGGCTATCTCTCCCCACTGAAGCTTCGCTGGGGAAGATCGCTGGGCTGTTACTGAGGTGCAAGCGAGGTCGTTGTTTGGCAGATCATCAGTGGGGTCGCCTCACTAAAACAAGGTCCAAGCCCAGCCTAAGTCCAAGTCCAGGGTCCATTTGCCGAGTTGAGCAGCAGCGCTAAAACATTAAGCTCAGTCAACAGAGGCCCGTCTGTCCTAGGAGAAGTCCATGGCTCTCCTGTGCCTGAATGTCGCTGGAGTAATTAATCAATGAATGCAGGACGCAGCGCAGTGCCCAGCAGGGTCCATGCAATGCAATAAATGCAGCATCTTGGTATTGAAGGTCCGGCCAGGCCAGGTAGGGTGAGGTATCATTGCCATGCCACGCCTGGCCCCCAACCCCTCCTCATCTACCAGCCGCGCACCTCCATCTACCTGCGCACCGCTATTCTCTCGCTGCCTTGCCCTCTTTGTCCGCCTCTCTCCTCTATTCTGGGCTTCTTTCTCACGCCAGTTCTCCGCCCACCTGGCCTGACTCGACCCTGACCTGCATCTGCCATGCTAATCTAGAAGCTCGCTCCCGTCCATCCGTCGTTGTCGCCACTTCTCTGCCTCCTCCTCCTCCTCCTCCGCCACAGTTACTCTTTTTTTGTTCAACTGTCTCCTCTTTGACCAGGTCTGAGCTTCTTCCCAGCCTAGTACCAGTGCTTTATGCTACTCTTGTAACTGGGGGACCACCGCCTGCCTTGTCTGCCGTCCGTCCCATTGATAACATCAGCATAAGCCCAGCGCATTCCCACCCCATTCATTGCTGACTCCCCTTGCCCTTTCAATCCTCACCTCCCAAATTCTTTCATCTTCAATCCTCACTCTTCTGCCTCTTTCTTTCCCTTCTCGTCGCAGCATCCATCCCAGACCCGATTCGACTCCTGGGAACGTGGTCTCGGCCAGCCAATCCTCATTCCTCAGTGTAAGTGACCTCTCCCTTAGCACAGTCGCCACAATCCTCTGCACATCACACCACAAACCACACGCGCCCGCAAGCAGGAGGAGAACACCAGAAGAAAAAAAAGATGAGAGGCCCTGGACAAGCGCCCGGAAGCCCAGACAAGTCAAGCACAGAAAGTATCTTCACCTCCAGCCAACGAGGTGCAGCCCTGGCCCTCGTCACCCGCATCTCCGCCCGGGCGGTTAACCTCCCCTACCCCCCCTCATCCCCCCAATCACCTGCGCGTACCCAGGAATAGCATCAAGCACAGCAGCAGAAGCGGAGAAGCAAGCAGGAAGATCGTGGCGCCAGCCGCCGGTTCATCATCCTTCTTCACGCCATTTGTTGCATTTCTGTGTCTTACCCCATTTGCCTGTGGGCGTCTGCTGGTGCAGCGTCTGTCAAGGCCCTCAAAACCACCCTCTACCCTCCGCCGACCCCCATCTCCAGGAGATATGACCTCCTCCCTCTCTTGCTTGATTGACGTTGTTCTTTCTTTCTCCTCTTGCTCTCCTCGGTAGCTGGTCTCCCTCGTGGTTCTTCATCATCATCATCATCGTCGCCTTTTGTGCTTCTTTAATTCATCACCTCGAAGGCACTCCGCCATCCTGGGACAAAGCATCGACTGTGTCGAAGCTTCACTCTATCTACATACCCTCTTGCAAAGAAACGAGCTCAGCTTGCTTGCTTCATCTTGCACATCAGAGGCTTTCTATTTTACTTTCCTCTGCGCATACTCTCACACTCTGGGGCCAAGATGGCATTCTCAGGTCCGTCTTGACTTACACGCCAACACCCTCAACTATCCTCTCTCGCGCCCAGACTTCATTCTCATCTCCCAAAGCACTCTCAAATAACTAACAACTTCACTACAGACGACAAGAAGCGGCCTGCCGCCCTCAACCTAACCCCCAAACGCACCGGCACCGCCGACTCCCTCTCCACCGACACCTCCTCTCTCAAGGCTCCTCGCACGCCTCGCTTTGCGGAAGCCACCTCCGTTCACTCCCCCGTCGACGGCGAATCCCCCTTCGCTGATCCTCCGTCCGACTCGGAAAAGGCTTCCTCTCGTGGCCAGCCTGGTGACGTTGGCTTTGGCTACATCGGTGCAGGCACAACAACGACCACCATCAAGGGCGGAACCAGGGAAATCACCGTCTCGATGGCGCCGAAAAGCCCCCTCAAGAGCGCCATGAAGGTGCCTGGTACTCCGGCGCGCATGATGATGAATCCTCTCAGCCCGACGTTCCGTGAGGAGGATCGTCTTGAGAAGCAGGAGCTGAAGACCGATAAGGAGCAGGCTCGTGATCTGGTAAGCTTCCTTCTCCTCCTCTCCACCTTTTCCAGGAGCATGAACCTAACAAGGCATGCAGAAAATCAAGACTCGCGTCCGCATGGCCAAGATGGCTCTTCGTGGCGTCAACTTCAGCTGCGCCCTCATCATCCTCGCCATGCTTTCCACAACCCTGACCATCTTCAACTCTACTCGGTCCCTGCCCGACCACAGCCGGATGCCCTCCTGGGCAGAGGACACCAAGGCTTGGCCCCAGATCCTCGTCTTGTCCATGGCTTGTGTTTCGCTTCTCGCTTGTATCATCGTATTTGTCGCCTACTGCCGTGGAGGACACAAGCGCGCTGAGAAGGTCGCTACATACTACACCATGTTTGCTATTGGATGGGTGAGTCCTCACAACGTCTCAGTGAGAAACCTGTGCTAGATCTCAAGACTGACAACTCCTGTAGTTCATTCTGAGCTTGGTCCTCTGGGCCATCTCTGCCGCTCTCTTCCAGCACTCCAAGAACAGCTCCAACAACAAGGACATGTGGGGATGGTCCTGCGTGAGCAACCACCGTTCGACAGTCTACGCCGACGAGGTCGACTACGCCCTGCTCTGCCGTCTCCAGAACTGGACCCTGATCTGCATCATCATCGAGATCGTCGTCGAGGTCATCGCTATCACCCTCTACAGCATCGTCTTCTACCGGTACTACTCCAAGCGCCGCCTTGCCAAGTCCATGGATCTCAGGGATCGCGCCCGCTCCGACATGTATCTCGCCCAGCTGCGCTCTCAGTCTGCTCCCAACACCCCTGGTTTCGGTCCCAAGTCGCCCGGCATGTACAGCCAGCACGCCATGTCTCCTCGTCATGCTCCGGCCGGCTTCGGAAGCCTCAATGATGCCAGCGGTGGCAACGGTGACGGCGCCAACCCGCCATTCACCCCTGGCGGCCGTATTGTCGAGCCTCAGTCTCAGTTCGCCCCCCAGTCTAGCTCCGACTTCGTCCTTCAGCCTCCCCCTACCAAGGCTCCCTCAGCGACACCGAAGACCCAGCAAGGAGCTTTCACGGCAAGCACCTCGCAAGTCCCCATCCCTGAGCCACCGGCCACGGCTGCTCCTACACAAGGCTACTACGGTGCATCGACAGCTGCCGCAGACGAACCCGTGTACGATGCGGTGCCCATCCCTGGCGCTTACAACACTGTCAGCAGCCCGCCAGCCACCCAGACCACGTTCAATCGGTATAGCTAAGCTGCCGTTCCAGAACGTGTGCGAAGGGCCAGGGTTGAAAAGCGTGATGCGCGGAACAGCGGTGCTTTTTACGGGAATGTCTTCAGACTATTAAACGGCGTTTCATTGGGTGCTTTCGTCAAGCAAGACAAGAATATACCGAGCAGAGGGAAATCATTTGGGAGTTTTTATTTATGCCTGACCTTTTGTGACGAGGGAACGATGACGAGATCATCTTTCCTGGGGAAAGGTTTCTTATTCTCTTATGTTGTGCGTATATCCCGAACGGAGGAACTCACATCATTTTCTTTCATCTTCATAATTTTCGTTATCCTATGTATCAATTCAAAACTTGAACCACGAGTGGGAAAACCGTCTTGTCGACATGCCAACGTGAGAGCCACATCTTATATGTTCCATCTTGAAACCCCGCTTCAGGCAAGATCTTATCAGGCTTTATGTAACACGCGTGAAGCTGGACATCTATGCCATTCCCTCTCAACAGTCTCAGCCAATGGCATGTATACCAAGCCTTTGACTTTCATGTAACCTTATCCTTCCTAACAGACCAAAACCGGCGTTTTCCCCTCTGGTCAAGATATGCAGACAATCTCCCCTCGGCAATGCCAGCAAGCCTAATCATCGATTCTGACTGTTCTATCGCCACGGGTAGTCTCGGGGGGAAGCAAGATTGCCTTCCCTTTCTGGGGATCATGTCTCGGCAGCGGGGTTGGATGTTGGATCAGGAGATGAGATGAGTGGTGGGCAAGAAGCAATGCGGCGTATGTGAGAACGTCTGCGGGGAGAAGAAATCCAGAGGGTCCGAGGCGCCTTCCTGATGGAGACAATAGGCTGCAGGCTTGGTATTGGATGAGGCGTGCAATTCCTGGTTTGTGATTCTTGGTGTTTCTCGTCTATGATATGGGAGTGAACTCGGGAGATACAGTGCAGAGGGAACTCTTGTTGGCGGAGGGATTTGGGTGGCTCTCTTCGGCTATTTAAGAACATGGTCCTCTTTTTCAATACAGTCTGGTAATTCAACAACAATATCATCAATGTAGTTCAAAGAACAAGTCAACATGAAGGTCTCAATCAGCGCCTCCCTCGCGTTCGCCGCCCTCTCCTGGGCCAGCCCCGTCGACCCCGTACGTCAAGCACATCATCCTTAAGCCGAAGTAAATAGTACTGATAATGTATTCTTACCCAGGTCGACTCCGTCCACGACGTAGTCTCCGCCCTCAAAGCGCGAACCGACGGCGCCACCTTCTTCCACGCCGGAGCGGATCACGTCCTCCGTGCCATCGACGACAACTTCCAAGTCGTCGGCACTGCTGGCCTCACCAAGAAGCAAGCTGATGACTTCCACGGATCCATGGGCGAGACTGTCGTTAAGCGTGATGCCGTTGATGAACGTAATATCGTCTCTGCTGTTGAGCAGAGTGTTCGTCGGGATCATCAGGATAACCCCCTTTTGAGCGCCAGTCGTGCCCTCTGGCTTGCCCTCTTCGGGGAGGTTGCCCTTCCAGCGTCAGTTCCTACTTTGTTTCCTTATTATTGGTCTGTGTTTTCCTTGCTTCCGAGTCCTGAATGTGGAAAGATTGAGGGAGTACTGTGAGATCCGAAAGGTATCGAGCCCGAAGTACTTGTTGACGTGATCACTAACGTGTACTATTCACAGTGCAACCGATCCTGCTTCTGTTCCGGTGGACAGTTCACGTTCTGCCGCTGCCGCTAAGTTCTCGGTTGGTAGAAAGTCATAATACGTGCTCTGAGGAAGGAATCTGTGGGATAGAAACCACATCTATCTACTAAAAGGGCGCAAAGCTATCTTCACTTTTCAATGAAAGCCAGACGAGTCAATACCATATGAGAAATGCGATTTCACTCATGATCAGATTTTCACAAATCACTTTCCTGAACTGAGTTTGTTGATCTATATGAGTACCAGTGGGTTTAGAATCAAGGACACACCGGGAAGCCCCCATCGATTACGCTGCTTGTAACTTTCATTCTTGTTTCACATATTGGATGAACTTCGTAGATACCTGAAGCCTCATCGACCATTTGTATAGAGAGAGACACCTTGTCATGGTGACTATGCGAAGGATTGGATAAGGATTAACTGTTCGATCGACTTCACGACAAACAGAACGTCACGCATGCTTCATACTTTCAACATTATTTTTAAAAGACGTTGCATTACTTTTGGTAGCCCGCCCACACCTCGAAAGCATAAAGGTGTAAGGACTTCCGGAGCCTATCGCCACGCAGCCAAATGTCAATCTCCGCCCTTCCTGGCGGAGGGAACCAGGGGTGAAGCGGTCCCGGACAGCCCTCTAGGAAACGCGATATCTATCAACAACTACCAAATGAAATAGAAAGATTTGGGAGACAAAGGGTTCAAAAAACCTGCGAACAAAACTCGCAGTGGAACCCCTGCCCCTCCTAGGTGACCCGACTTTGTCGTGGTGCCCGCGAACAGATTTTTGGGTATGTGCGCCGGCAGCCCGAGAACGAAACAGCGATGATGGAGGGAGTTTAGATGAGGTCGGCAACGTTCATGGGCATCTCCTCAATCTGGGTGCTGTAGAACTGCTCAATCTCACGCATCATGCGGACATCCTCGGCGGTGACGAAGTTGATGGCAACACCCTTTCGGCCGAAACGACCACCACGACCGATACGGTGGATGTAGTTCTCGCGGTTGGCGGGAAGGTCGTAGTTGATGACCAGGGAAACCTGCTGGACGTCGATACCACGGGCCAGAAGGTCAGTGGCGATCAGGACACGGGAAGAACCGGAACGGAACTCCTTCATGATCAGGTCACGCTGAGCCTGGTCCATGTCACCGTGCATGGCGGAGACAGTGAAGTCACGGGCAGTGAGCTTGTCGGTGAGCCAGTCGACCTTTCGGCGGGTGTTGCAGAAGATGACGGCCTGGGTGATGGTAACGGTCTCGTAGAGATCAGAGAGGGTGTCGAGCTTCCACTCCTCCTTCTCAACCGCAATGTAGAACTGCTTGATACCTTCAAGGGTAAGCTCGTCCTTCTTGACGAGAATACGGACGGGGTCACGCATGAACTTGGTGGTGACCTCGAGAACGTCCTGAGGCATGGTGGCGGAAAGCAGGACGACCTGGGTGGACTGGGGAAGGAGCTGGAAGATGTCGTAGATCTGCTCGGTGAAACCACGCTTGTAAGGTTGTTAGCAATGATTCAAATTATAGTTGAGACATCATAGAACCTACAGAAAGCATCTCATCGGCCTCGTCAAGGACGAACATCTTCATGCTGTCGGTCTTGAGGAAGCGGCGCTGAATCATGTCCTGGACACGACCGGGGGTACCGACAACGACCTGAGGGCCGTCCTGGAGGGCCTTCATGTCATCACGAACGCTGGTGCCACCAATGCAGGCGTGGCACTCAATGTTCATGAAGTCGCCGATGGCGACAACGACCTTCTGGATCTGCTGAGCAAGCTCACGGGTGGGAGCAAGGATCAGGGCCTGGCAGGCCTTGACAGAAGGGTCGATCTTCTGGAGGACGGAGATGGAGAACGTAGCCGTCTTGCCAGTACCAGACTGGGCCTGGGCAATGACATCGTGACCCTTGATGACGGGCATGATAGCGCGCTGCTGAATGGCAGAGGGGCGCTCGAAACCGTAGGCGTAAACTTTGAGGATGCGTTAGAAGATAGGCGTCGCGAAAATGGCGAAGACCACCATATGGGTCAAAAACTCACCACCACGGAGGAGCTCAGCCTTGAGGCTCATGTCATCGAAAGAGTCGACGGTCTCATCGTAGTTGGACTCGATCTGTCCTGTAGGCGCATAGTTTGTCAGTGGCTGATGTCGTGATGCGCGCTGCAAGCTGCAAGCCGGGGTTCGCTAAGATTGTGGGCGATGCCCTCGAGCGGGGATGCAACACGTGCAGGCGGTCATCGCAAACCGCAGCAGTCGGCCCTCGAAGCGAAACCAGACGAGCAACCAGCAGAGGAGAGAAACTCACCCTCGGGGACGTCCTCGAGTCCCTTATCGGTAGCCATGATGTCGGTTGGAGAAAAAAGTCTAGATCAAGCACAGCTCGATCTAGAGATGTCGAAAGCGTGGGGCGACGACGGTCGTGAAAAATGCGCAGGCTCCTCGTCTGAGAAGGCTGCTCTGGTCGTAAGAAGAAAAGGAGTTCGTCTAGATCCGCGCTCTCGATATCAACGAGAGCTGACTGGTATCTAGGAAAGGGCTTCTGGTATCGTGGTTGATGTTTGTTCCTGGTGGAAGGTTGAGGAAGAAAGAGGGAGGGAAAAAAAAGTCGGCTGGAGGGGCCCTGGCCAGATGTATTTTTTTTCTGCGCTGCCCGCCTCAGCGAACGAGCTGGAGCATGGACAGCCAATCGTGTGGCTGGAGAATCGGTGGGGCTGACGATACAGTGGGTTGGTGGGCTCGACGGGGGGCGATAGAGGCGGCTGACGGCCGCTGTAGGGCACTGGACCGCACCGCCACAGCAACCACCTCACCAAAGAGACTCAAAGCCAGCGGTGGTGTGGTGGGATGTGGGTGCCAGACTTTTTTCCTTAGAGGCGTCGGCGACCTGCGATGGCAGTACGTTTGGTATGACTTGCGTTCGAATCTTCGCAGCTACTGCTCGCCCTATGCTTCGGTAGCTCTACTCCAGAGTCATGAGAGCAGGGGCTTGACTCACCCTGGCTGACTCTTTCTTACGAACCCCCACCGTACGCCTTGCAACCCTTGACCGCCTGTACCCTGCCACCGGCACCAGGTACAACCGTGGGATATACACACAGACGTCACGATGCCTTCAAGAATATCAGAACCAGAGATCCAGAGTGTCTCTTTGAGCGGCCGGGATGAAAATGGAGTCACAAACTCGGCCATGGATATGTTGTCAGGGAGTGACTCAATCCCTTCTCACCATCTTGGTGTGAAGCCACTGGGCAACCAGTATCTGAGCAGCACGCCTAATGCCCGGAGGAATATTGGACTTTTGCAAGCCTTACCTGATGAAATGCTTATGCTGGCCCTGGAGCGTCTCGATGGGATGAGTCTGCAATCTCTAGCCTCGACTTGCAAGTTCTTCTACGCCCTGTGTGAGTCAGAGGATCTGTGGAAGAGCGTGTTCCTACAGTGAGTGTTACTATACCTTGCACTTAGTTTGCCCCTGTTTGAAGACATCCTGTGGATATATCGTACTAACGGAGTATCAGGCAGCAGGCTCGGCGTGTAGACTGGCGTGGCTCATGGAGGTCTACTGTGCTGCATTTTCCTTCCGATCATCAGCCCGAGATCGATTGTGGCAACGTTTTCTCCGACGTAATCCATCGCCCCTTTGCCTGTGCCAATATCAGCTTGCGGCCCTATGCCGAGAGGATCCCGAAAAGGAACCAAATACGGCGCTTCGAGAACCTGACCTATGATGAGTTTGCCGAGCGATGGACGGAACAGCCTTTCATCCTGACTGAATGTATCAAAGACTGGCCAATACTCAAGCAGTGGACCATCAACAGCCTTCTTGAAGATTATGCCAAGGTCGAATTTCGCGCTGAAGCTGTTGACTGGACTTTTGCGACGTACTGTCGATATATGAGCAAGAATCATGATGAAAGCCCACTCTACCTTTTCGACCGCGGGTTTGCAGAGAAGATGAACCTGGAAATCGGGCACACGCCGGAGGCGGCATACTGGCGACCGGAATGCTTTGGGCCCGATTTGTTTGAGCTTCTGGGCGAGGAGAGACCGGCGCATAGGTGGCTCATTATTGGACCTAAGCGAAGCGGCTCAACCTTCCATAAGGACCCCAACGGCACGAGCGCATGGAATGCGGTGATCCAGGGCTCCAAGTATTGGATCATGTTCCCACCATCGACCCAGGTCCCAGGGGTCTACGTGTCGAAGGACAGCAGTGAAGTGACAAGCCCCTTGAGCATCGCAGAGTGGCTTCTCACCTTTCACGAAGAGGCTCGTCAGCTGCCGGAGTGCGTCGAGGGCGTGTGCCACGCTGGAGAGATCCTCCACGTTCCAAGCGGGTGGTGGCACTTGGTAGTGAACCTCGAGGAAGGCATCGCACTGACGCAGAACTTCGTGCCGCAGTCGCCAAGTCTAACCTTGGTGTCACATGTCTTATCGTTCCTGAAGGACAGGGCAGACCAGGTCTCCGGATTCCGAGACGACATCGAGAATCCTTACGCACTCTTCTCGGAGCGACTGCGAGAAGCAAAGCCAGAGGTGCTGGAAAAGGCACTTCAAATACTGGAGGAGAAGGGGGCGAAGAAGCGCAAGTGGGACGAGGTTGTTGTAAGTAAGGAGGAGGACAGTGGAGGTTTCAGCTTTGGATTTGGAGGTGATGACGATGACGATATACCATGATACCTGCGCTTTTCGGCAAGATAGAGGTGAAGACCAGTAGACGGCATGTCTGGCATTCCAAGAATGCTTGGGTCCTGGAACATAGTGATCTTGGTACGGTTGGTATGCACTGATCTCGATATACATGGTGTCACTTGCGTGCTTGCCTGGGAGAGCTCAATTGGAAGATGATATTGAAGCACGGCAATGTAAGGCTCTCATGACAGCCAAGGTCGTCTTGAATGAGTCAACTCTGGTCAGATCAGAGGCTGTGATCAAGCTATACGCTGACATGTTTATTCATTGCTCCTGAACCGTCTTGACCAAGCACGTCGTGCGCCTGTACGCCCCTGGTGAGCTGCCACCCACCGCCCTGGTGACCCCACCCACTCACTAGGTGCCTTTGCTCCCCTAGCTCGCAGCTTCCCACCCACGACAGCTCCAGGCGTTCCCTCCTGAGGTGCGACAGTGCATCCATCCCGCATTCCATCCTTGTCCCCCACTGGGCCACTCACTGCGCGGTGCTGCCTCCTCTTCGTCATCCGCCCTTGCTGCTTCCTCCTCCTCCATTGCCCACCTTGACCCTACGACGTCTTGTCGCGGGCTTTCTCTCTCCTTCAAGGCGCCGCCCTTTGCCCAGGTGCCCTTTGCAACCGAAAACCACCTCGACTGGCTCGAGCCATAATCCACAAACACGTGCCGTTGGCGCAATGTTAATCAGATATCCCTTGGCCTCGTCGAAACCATCTGCAACGCCGCCGCTCACGTTACCCTTCTTGGCGTGTTCATCCTTCTGAGCCACTGGGTACCAGTACAGCGCTCGTGGCTCTCTTCTTTCTGCGTGTATTCGGCGTTCTTAGCGTTTGGTGAGTCCGACCTGCAGCTTTCTTGCCTGTGCATGTCGTCCGTTGCTGCAGTCAAACTAACGACTCCACGCCAAGATCTCGACCCCCGTACCCTTTCGACTTCAGCGAAACACGATCTGTCGCGACGCTTCTTGCGGCCCTTTACGATTCACGACCCTCTTCGATCGAGACGAACTGTGAACAGCGGTCTTATATTTTGCTTCTGGTCATCTCCAACATCTACACCTCGGACTGCCTTGAAACGGCCCCGCACTGTGTCCGCTGGAACCATGGTGTCCGACGAGCACTTCGAGATGTGCTTGCCCATCCTTCAGGACGGGTCAATAGAGGAAGAGGACAAGGCCGACAAGCTTGAAGATCTCTTCCGGGAGAAGACAAATCTCACGGGCTCATCCCTTGAGAACGTGATCCTTGACGTCCTATGGAGGTTTCGCGAGGGGAATAACGTCTCCGCCTCACCGCCGCCCATTCGACAAAGCATCCTACGTCGACCGTCACCAGCATCGTGGCGCACCTCTGGAACTCCCATGTCAGGGTCACCGAGGCTCGGCGTGAGCCCTTTAGCCCCTCCAGGCTTCGTACCTTCCACCTTTCAAAGGACCAAGTCGTCAACAGCCTCACCCTTCTCGTCTCCTCGCGCATCTCCTCGCCTAGCTTTTGCAACCCCTGTAATACCTCACAGCCCGAATTTGAATGCTTACGAGTTCGCCCAAGATCCAACTCCAGCTACGGAGATTCTAGGAGACTCGCACTCGGAGAACGTGGAGTGGCTCGTGAACGATGACTCGGCTAGTGTTACTTCATCAGTCGGAACGCCGAGCGGTCTCAACGCAGCAGCTCCCGAATTTTCCTCCATGACCTCGCAACAAGCAGATATGTCTCCGTATGATATGCTCAGATCAATCCTCGGCCAGACTAGAACGGACGAGGAGATTGAAGCAGCACTGGCTTCCCATGGCTATGATCTCAGCGCTACGATTGTATCGATCATGGAGAATCAGACGCAGGAAGGCGGCCTCACAGTGCTTGCACCTGAGGAGCCAAAGAGTGTCCTGATTGGCAAGTCTGTCTCTTCGGCGGATGGTAGGCCCACCACTCCAGTCGGACAGCAGAAATCAGGGGTCATTTGCAAGTTCTTCATGTCAACAGGACAGTGCCTTCGTGCCGACTGCCGATTTAGCCATGACCTAAGCAATCATCTTTGCAAGTGAGTCTCAACATAAGATCCGGTCCCGCGCACGAGACATATTAATATGTGCAGATACTGGGTAATGGGCAACTGCTTGGCTGGTGAGACATGCATTTTCTCTCATGACCCTTCCAAATTCATGAACAAGCTGGCCCTTGACGGAGCTAGTACCCCGCCGCCCAAGGGTCAGAGTCCTTTTCATCTGAGCGATGCCAGCACATTCCCTGCTCTTCAGCCAGGGACTCCTGAGCAAAGCGGCGGATTCTCTGGCAGCCCAAACTACCATGGTGTCGGGGTCACTCCTCCCCCAGGCCTCAGGCCCTTTCACGGATCGGATAGTCCTCGATCAAGGTCCCGTCCTGGCAGTCGACAGCAGATCAAGGAAACAGTGACAGCTCCCGCCCTCGATGACAATGAAGCATTCCCGTCGCTCGGATCGGGCGCTGCCAAGCAAGGGAAGAAGCACCATGGAAAGCGTGGCGGACATGGCCATGGTTCCAAGGAGACACTTGCACCGAGCTCGCTTGCAGACATCGTCAAGATGGCCCCGGCCCCTGCACCTGGATCACCGCGATCTGATGTCAAGCGACTCGGTCGCAACGGGAGTGCGAGCGGCGTCCGCAATGGCGAGAACAGTGCAGCTGCACAAGCGATCCCCAACCCCAGACACATTCCCTGGCTAGAGACAGGCGAGCGCGCGAACAAGGCGTACCTTAAAGCGCGTCAGGAGGCTATTAAGCATGGCGGCCTCCGAAACAAGTTTTTGCAAAGGTACGTAAGGCGAGGCGAAAGGGTTGCATCTCAAGACGAAAATCAATACTAATGCCGGTTCGAATAGTGCTGCGCAAGCTTGGAACCGTAATGACGCACGAGCAGCAAAAGCATTGAGCCTCCGGGGCCAGAGCGAGAACGACCTGATGCGGAAGGCGCATCGAGAAGCTGCGAAGGAGCTATACGAGGATCGGAACAAGGCAAATACGAACAATGCGGAGGTTTACGTCGATTTGCATGGGCTGCACCCCGAAGAAGCCGTCGAGTATCTTGAAAAGGTGCTGCTTGAGAACAGCAAGGAGACGCGACCCGTCTATGCCATCACCGGTACCGGACACCACAGTAAGAACGGCAAGGACAAGGTTGGCAAGGCGATCCGCAACTTCCTCAACGAATGGCGGTACGCTTATCGTGAGTTCTCGGTACCCGGGGATCGCAACAACATGGGAGGCATCCTAGGCATCGACGCGCGCAGCTGGGACAAATCACTGGCTAGATCAGAGGCGGCGGCGTCTACGGAGGATGACGCTGACAGCAAGGAAGACGGAGGAGTAGACATTCTCAGTCAGGGCATAGAGATTGGGGATGGCAAGGTGAGGTTGCTAGTTAGAGATCCGCCGAAGGGTCCAAGCGGTAGACGATGACAGCGAGGGAGTCCAAATCAGTTAAACAAGACCAAAGTCCAAGCGATGCTTTAATTCTCGCGGGTTGCTGCTTACATGTCTGTAGTCGCAGTGATGGAATGGATCGTCATTGGATCTAAGTCAGATCCCCTAGGAAGAGAAAGGTAAAGCAATCGCACTGAGTCGCGTCCAAGACGCGTGCCTGAATCCCCTGAACCTGCAGCTCGTTCGACACTCTATTAAACAATAGTGCCAAACGACAGCTCATACCAGAGCTTAAAGTAAAGTGCCTAGACCCTGGAGACGCCACGAATCAGGGTCGCCCTGGCATCCCACGTTTGCCCAGGCCAGGCAAGGCTGCTGACCCTCCGGCTATTACCTCACCACCACCACCTACCACCAACCTAAAAGCGCAGTGACGACGCCTTTCTCAAACCTCACTACGTCCATCATCTGCGCTCTCCTGTTTCCCTCTCATCCTACGCGAACGTACCCTTTTCCCTTTTCCAACCTTTGCAATTCGGTCAGGCAGGCGGCCACGCGACCCCATCCGAATCCCATCCTCTGAGCTGAGTCTAGGCTCTGGTCCCTCGGTGCTTACCCGGCTGGCCCGGACTTTCTGACTGTGTCCATCTCCGTCTACTGCGCCCACCCTCAATTTTGTTTTACCTTTAGGACGCGTGAAGCATACACACGTCACCTGGACCGAACGTCATCTCTTCTCAACCTCGTGCGATTCCGATAGACCCAATCGCCATGCCGGCCGACTACCAATCCACAGCCGAGGGCCTCGCCGTCTCCCCCAGCCGCTCCGACTCACCCTCCTCGCGCCCACCCTGGGCCAACAACAGTCCCAGTTCAGCCTCTCGTCGCCTCAATCGTCTGCCAAGCCGTACCTCATCCTACCGTGATGCCCGCCGCTCGCCCCGTGCCCAACTCTACCGTATTCTCGCCGCCGCGCAAACCACCTCCTCCCGTGCCACAGATGCCTTCTGGGCCATGCCCCTTCAATATCGAGTTCTCGCTGTGCTTGCCTGCGCATTCGGATGGGCTTTCCTCGTCCTCTTCATCATCTACTCTGGGAGGTTGTTTGAGTGGTTCACCAGCGTGGCAGCGACGTGGCGTGATATTCCTGGTGGCTGGATCATCATGATGCTCGTTGTGAGTGCCACGGCGTTTCCTCCGATGATTGGGTATAGCACTGCGACCACTATTGCGGGATTCGTTTATGGCTTTCCGCTGGGATGGCCGATCGCGGCGGCGGGTGCCACCTTTGGCAGCTTGGGTGCATTCTTGGCCGCCAGGACGGTATTGAGTGGCTACGTGGAGAGGATGGTTGGACATGACAAGCGCTTTATTGCTCTGGGACAGGTCCTGCGGAGAGATGGAATCTGGTACCTGACCGGCATTCGTTTCTGTCCGTTGCCTTTCAGTCTGAGCAATGGCTTCCTCGCTACGATCCCCACCATCTCACCCCTCGCTTTCTTCATCTCTACAACTATCTCCATGTGAGTCTCCCCTTCATCGACTTGATCACTCTCAAGACTGTTGATATGCTAATATGACTCCGCAGGCCCAAGCTTCTCATCCACATCTTCATCGGCAGCCGCCTTGCCGCCATCGCGGAAGACGAGCAAATGTCCTTCGGCGACAAGCTGATCAACTGGATCGGCATGCTCGTTGGCGCCATCATCGGCTTCACCATCGGCTACCTCATCTACCGCCGCACCATGTCCCGTGCCGCCGAGTTAGCCCGTGAAGATGACCAGAATAACGGCGCTGCTGCCGAGGAGGGTCACGGTGGTTTCTACGACTCTGAATCAACGATGATGGATCCAGAGGATGCGGCGGAGCTGCTGAACGACGACGATGTGTCACTGTGGGAGACTCAGGTGGATGAGTACCATGATGAGGAGGATAGTGGGAAGCGAACGAGAGAGGAGACACGGAAGTAGGTGTGTTGAGTGTGGTCTTTGGATATAGCAGTGTATCATTGGTGCCTGGCGTTTTGACGGGACTCAAGGGTGTGAATTTGTTATGTTCGTGAACGGGAATGTGAGACAAAGGATAGAATAGACAGGGGTGTGGAGGGTTTCGTTCTCAAGACTCATGAGCAAGCAATGATAAATGTTTTTACGGTTCACACACACATGTACGTATGGTCTCTTCGAAGATTCCTTGGTGAGTTTCAAGGATAAGTTCAGTCATTGATTATAAGGTATCGAGATGGGACGCTATGCCATGCCTGTAGAAGCCAATATTGCTCAAGAAACGCCGACGCTGAAACCAATAGATGTTCCCTTCCGAGTGTGAAACCCCAAAATACAAAAGTTCGCACGCTTGCAGTCTGAAAAGCACACAAGATCGCATTCGTACAAGAATTTCGAAAACATTGCATAGGCTACTAAGGCCCTCGGTATTGGTTCATGAATTGGATGGCCTGCTCGATTGGATACCCAATGAACACGGGTCCTGTGAAGACCATCGGTGGTACCTGACCCGCCGTAGGTTGGCCCAAAGTCGGATTGATGAATGCTGGTTGTGGAGCTGCTTGGGTGTGTTGTGGTTGCGGTGAGGGTGAAGGAGTGGCTCCATGCATCTGAGGTGCCTGCTTCAAGGGGGTCACTGGAGGCGGACCACCATAAGACATTTGTGGCCCAGGGGACATGTCTCCCAGCTTCATGTCGGATGTCAAGCCAGCCATGGCAGATAGCTTGGTGTGATCGAAAGGGCACTTGCCTGAGGGTTTGGACGCCCCGGAATCTGGTGGGCTCAGCCTTGGCATGTGCACAGGAGCAGGCGGAGGTGACATGGGTAGACCGTGACCTGAGTACGTGTCAGGCACAGGGACGGATATACCCCAAGGTCTGCTTGGCGATTCACCGACGCGAACCTCCTTGAGCGGCCTATCGAAGTGACCATCACGTTCTGGATCTACCTCCTGCTGGTGCTGCTCGGCTTCCGGGTCGGTCGTGACACTGATAGCCTGGGCCCATGTCTCCACCCTCTGGTTTGATGCACCATCCGCGTCTGCTGGCACTTGGGCATCATCCGCATCCTCAGGCAACATGGGCTGATGAAGCTGACTAAGGCCTTCAATCATGCTCACAACGTTGCCATATTTGGAGTCAAGTTTCCGAATCTGATGCTCGTTCTTCTGATAGCGACGTAGGCAGACTTCATGGCTCCGGGGCAGCTCATGTTTGTGTGCCTCGACATAGTTGGCTATCTCCTCGGGCGAATGCTTGTCCATGAAGCGGATAGGACACTTGATACTCGCAGTTGCATTGGTGCCGGCCTGTGAAGCCGGTTCCTCAAACATCGCTGCGCAGATAGGGTCGGATGGTGGGTGGGGAACATGGCTTTGACCATCGTGGATATGCGGCGCCTCCGGCTCATCGTCCGATGGCGCGGAGAGCTTGGTGAAGGGGCATTGCAAGTCTCCCTTCTTACCCTCAACGGTATAGTCATGTTCTAGTTGCGTTGACATGGAGGTCTGATGAGACTTAGATGTCTGCGAATAGGTCACCCGGCTCGAGTCGGTGGTCTTGCTAGTCTCCCGGCGGGAGGCAAGTTGAGAAGCCATGCGTCGACCGTCCCGAATCACGAGTGCAAGCTGGTGTTGAGATACTGAAGCTGTCTTTTGTGGGAGAGGAACCGCCGCGTTCTCGTCGACAGGTGTATGTGGAGGAAGCTGGAGGTTCGCGAGCGTCTCGGCTATCTCGGGAGCGGCCGGAGCATACTTGTCGGCCAAGTATTGGAACTGCAGGAAGAAAGGCATCAATGTTAGTTTAAATGCTTGACTTAAGAATGCATGCATATTGATGAAGCGGATGCCAGAGGAGGATATCAGAAAGTGGTAAAGTTGTCGGTCTCAGCAGACGGGCCAAAGATGGCCGCTGCTCTTGATCTAGAGCTAAAGTTTTTCATCATGTAGAATGTGGGCCAGGGAACGCGGGTTGGAGGTAATGAATACGAAAATGAGACAACAAGGAGCTGTATATGTGTTGACTTACCTGTTCGTGAGCAAAGCGAAGCTTGTGCTCAAGCACGGTGCGGCGGTCAGTAAGGGTCTGGACCTCGTCGGCTAGGGTGTTGAAAGCGTCCGCCAGCGTGTGAGCGAGATGGAGGTCATTCACGCCCATGCCGACGGAGAGAAGCTGGTGCAGAGGCGGGATGGGATGGGCAGCGAGGAGGCTAGGGTGAAACCACGCGTGCGATGGTGTGTGTGGGAGTAAGGCAAAGGAGGAGAAGCGTCGGGAGCTACATTGTGGTTGGATTGGGATTGGGAGGGAGGGAGAGAGGGAGGGAGGAGAAGGAGTGTGACGACGGAATGGAAGAATGGGGGCCCCTCGCTCGTGACCCTTTGGTGGCAGAAGAGCTTTGTCAGCTGTTTTCGTGGGCGCCGTCCTATTTCTCCAAATCTGCTTTTAGCTACCCTAGAGCATAACCAGGTGGTGATGGTTGCATCTCTTGGTCATCATTCCCTCATCGTGGAAGACAGGGGTAATTTTTATGTGTTCCTGTGGATTCCATGGAATAGTTATAGCATAGTTCTGAGGGTATGGTTCTTTGGCTTCATCTCATCAAGTGTCGGCTCGTCATCACCTTGAATTCCATATGCACGTTGCATCCGTCTGACCACCACGCATCCATCGCTACAGCTTAGTTGCCAGCGAAGAACCAAAAGTTCCATGCTGATGCAGAATCTCTCTCCATGGATCTGATTGCCTGATCAAATGCAGAACTGTTCTGGTACTTGAACTATACATATATTAAGGGAAGTCTCCTCTGTCAAGTCCTTTCGAAGATCGGCTTTCTCATCTGCATGGATCCCCACGCCGTCACACAGGCCACGACTTATCTTCCTCCCCTGCCTATCTCTACCAACTAGCCGCAATGGTCCTCCGCATCCTCAACAAGAGCGATTTCCCCAAGATGGACTCAAAGATCTCGATTCAGCCAGCTAAGCTCATTAGTGAGCAGACTTACATCGCCCCTAAATCTCTCCTTGTCACCGAACTCTTCTTCCAGGTGCCTCTTGATTACTCCCAGCCAGACTCACGAACTATTACTCTCTTCGCCCATCGCGTCACCCAGCATTGCACCAGCAAAGAAGACTCAGCCGAGCCGAAGCGCTACCTTGTCTATCTTGAAGGAGGCCCTGGTTTTGGAAATGCTCCCCCCCAGGATCACCCACTCACGGCCACTGCGCTTGCGAAGGGCTACCAGCTGCTTCTCCTCGACCATCGCGGAACCGGCTTGAGCACTCCTGTCTCAACGGAGATGCTGAGTGAACTCGGTGATGCGGATGCTCAGGCCAACTATCTTAAGCTCATGCGCCAAGACAATACCGTGCGAGATTGTGAAGCTGTCCGCAAATGCCTGACTGAAGGATGGCCAGAGCATCTCCAATCCTGGAGCGCCCATGGGCAAAGCTATGGTGGATTTATCAGCATGAGCTACCTTTCAATGCACCCCGAGGGACTCAAAGAAGTGTTTCTCACTGGTGGATTGCCACCGATTGGGGTGCCTGTCGACGAGGTGTATCGTAAGACCTTCGGAAAGGCTATTGAGCGCAACCAAGCGTACTTCAGCAAGTTTCCTCAGGACACTGAGGCTATCATACAGATCATCAGTTTCGTTAAATCGAGCAGAGAACCAATTGTCCTGCCAGGAGGCGGATTTCTCACCCCGCAGCGTCTCATGACGCTTGGCTATGCTTTTGGTATGCACGGTGGCTTCGATATGATTCACTCCATCATCCTCCGCCTCAAAACTTCGCTCGACCAGTTTGGCTTTCTCTCGAGAGCTTCTCTCAGCTCCGTGGAGACTAGCATTCCCTTCGACGACAACATCATCTATGCAATCCTCCACGAGGCGATCTACTGCGATGGTCCCATCCCATCTGCTTGGTCTGCGAGTCGCGTAGGCAAGCAGACGGACGGTTACTGGTGGCTCAAGGGAGATCAAGAGAAATCGAGAGCCGATGAGCCCCTCTATTTCAGTGGAGAGCATGTCTTCCCTTTTCACTTTGATACATATGCCGAGTTGCGACCTCTGAAGGAGGTAGCGGAGAAGCTGGCCCATGTCAACGACTGGCCACCTCTGTACGATGTCGACAGACTGCGCAAGAACGAGGTCCCTGTATATGCGGCGTCGTTTATCGAGGATCTCTATGTCAATTACGAACTGGCTTCGCGAACAGCAAAGCTGGTCAAAAACACCAAAGTCTTTGAGACGAACTTGCTGTACCACAACGCGCTGAGAGCAAAGACGGACGAGGTGCTGCCCCGGCTGTTTAGTCTGCGAGACGAGGTCATTGACTAGATAGACTCGAGTAAGAGAGAAAAGAGAAAGATACCCTATTCCTGCGAACAATCTGTGTCGACGCGCCACCTCATTGCCCTGTTGTTTCATGTGTGTTCTTCCTTTGAAGCCAGTAGCTATCCATTGTTTTTCAAACCCTCGACGACAATTTCTTCTCATGACGCCCGACCTCCATCGCTGGCAGGTTTCGAAACTTATCTTGTATCTCATGCCTCCTGCTCGTCTCCCTCAGCATAGCTGCCGCAAGCTCCGGGTTCGCAATCAAGAACTCGCCCGTCTCAATCGGTGCATGCTTCCACATCAGCGCCTGCAAGAAGCCGACCCTCGCAAGGACCATGGTCAACAGAGGATCCGTTTCTGGAACTCCATCGCGCAGTCGTCCACACAAACGAAGAACCTGAACATGAGCTGCCTCAGTGCCAGCAGTTTCAAGCATATCGATCGTGGATCGCATGACGGTTTCTTGGAGGTCATCCATCAGGAAGCGTACGGCACATATGTAAACATCAATGTTTAGTTCGTATGTCATCAGCCAAACCGGCATTTCGTGTGGTGGAATACGATTCGTCGGGTGATCGACCCTCTCGCCGTCCAAGAACATTCCTTGTTCTCGGAGTCTTCTCATACGCAGTCTTGGAGCGACTGAAACGGGTTCCTCAGGGAACTCGCCGCAGTGTGGGCATCGTCGCCCTGTTCCGGTCACAGCAGCACATCGATCGCACCGGCAGTCAGCTCGGTGGGTGCCGCGAGACTTCGGATCCGTAGTCCGGGGAGTTCTGCGGCGCTGCTGCCTTTCTCTGAAGGCCGCATCCTCTCCACTGGAGTTGGAGTAAAAGTTACTCGATGAGGAATCACTGCTGCTGGAGCTGTCGGAGGCCGCATCTGCAGCTGACGAGTCTTCTTGTCTCCCCTTGCCCTTATCCGGCGTGTTCCCTGTGATGTCTCTGTTAGGCTACATCTACCTACGACGCAATGGCCCATGACTTACTCAGAGCCGAGGTGATCGGCTGTATGGGTTCAAAGCGACCCTCGTATAAGAAGGCGACAACGAAGTGAAAGATACCAGGCTCTTCTTCTGGAAGATCGATCACTTGATCCTCAGCTTCTTTGAAACCACCACACAGCGCCTTCGCGAACCACTTTGATTTGATAAGAACATCTCGATGGACCTCGGGACATAGTCAATACCTTTCTTCCACAGCTAGACAGGCACGCGCCTTACGAAGAACGTCTCCACATTCGGAAACCGCCCGACACGAATCGGAATCGATGGAGAACCGAACCTTCCATCTACTGTCGTGAGCCAGAGATCTTTCTTAGGGTCTACAGATGGCGCAGGCGATGGACTTCTCGATCGAGCCTGAAGAACGATTGGGCCATATGTAACAATGACTGGCGCGTGTGATGGAGCGGTTGTCCGAGCCGAAGCTGATAACGACGGATTCGGAGCGCTGCTGCTGGCGCCGGCAGATTCTCCAGGCTCCTCCATGACACTAATCCTTGGTCGGTAGATGAGGCGAAATGTGGAATTCGATTCACGAGGGGACTAGGCTGGAATCAAGGGAAAGCTTGCGACCGGAAGGGTGAGGGATGCTGACGCTGCAATCGTGCGGCAGAGTGAGGCTGACGCAGATGTCGGCGGCTAGCAGCAGGGTAACATTCATATGCAAGTCCCGACTTTGGCACGTCCTGCCGTGATGCAGCAGCGCGTATGCAGTGCTCAGCAGAGATAGGCAGATAGGCCTTTTGTGTAGTAGCAAGCCCCCGACTGAAGAAGGAAGGCCGGAAACCCATCCCGTTTCGTCCTGCGTGGAGAAATGGTTGTTGGTTGAATGCTCAGACCACAACGCAGGGATTAGTGATACGTTTCATTGCTGTTTCTGCTTGACAAGGCAACTATTTTTGACATTCCTTTCGCAAGTCTTTATTCGAGATCGAGCTCAGCTTGCATTTGTACCTCTAGACGCCGTCAGGTTCGATGCCAGGAATATTTGGGTAAATCACTTACGCCACAACCGATTCGCTGCCGAGCTGATAATGTTGGCCTTATTAAGCAGCTTCTCCTCATATCTACCTCCGTCTTGTCCCTTGAATCGGGATTTGTGAGGTTGGGCCTGGGCAGTCAGGGAGTCTTCAGATCCTCGAATGGCGCAGTGGACGGTCTTACCTGCATCAGAACGGGAACCAGCTCTTTAGGATCTGCATTTGCAACAGCAGCAACACTTCGGAACCCACTTTCCCAAAACACTCTCCTGTGGACCAACAATTAGTTTTGATCTGACCAGAGGATGACCTGATACGAACGCGGTTCTGCTCTTGACGAAAGGCAACTTCGCAAGTGCGAGCAAGTCAGTCCTGGCGCCAGCCATTAATCGGTCGGAGAAGTGGTCCAAAGCCGCCGCCATAACCCTACCTCTGTTAGCTTTGTATCTATGACATCGGCCAGCAGACTTTACCCCCAACCCATCTGTTCGCAAAACTTGATCATCCCTGCAGCAAAGCCCTGGCATGTTTGTGACAAAGTTTGGACGGTGCCTCGGGGCATATCATATTTGCGCGCAACGGCATGTATAGGCATCTCATTGCAGAGATCCTGAAGCTGCAACGCGAGATAGAACCGACGGTAGACCCGAGCCTGATCTAGCTCCGCCGGAGTGCCCTCCTTCATCGTCGCGCCTTGTGCCCTAAGCAAAGTCGGTTAGAGATTATGCGATGCGTGGATAGCTTGGAACTCACAGTCTCATGACGGTCGTTGGCTTGATTCCCAAGAAGGAGAGCACACGCAGTCCGCTCTCATCTAAGGAATCAACTGCGTTGCGGAAGATTCTCCAGTTGACAACCGTGCCAAAGTCTTGTACTGGTGTAAGCATGTACAAAATATGAAGCTCGCCATCCATCACGAACGCTTGGAGGGCTCTTGTTAGCTCCTTATGCACAAAAGACCCATAATCAGGGTCGATGCCCGAAGCTACGATGGCGTGGCCCAGCTGAGTCGCCTCAAGACTCGCGTCCTCGTTGCGGGTTACGAAGCCCATTGCCTCTATCTCCCCGAGGCCAGCATGCAGACGCTCCTCGATGTTGGCATTCTCATCAGAATGGTACAAGAGCGACCTGTGGAAATGATCCAGTAGAGAGTCGGCACTCTGTGCTAACCGGATAGCGATGGCCTCCAGTATGACCCTGGAAAGTGCATCAATACCAAATCTGATCTGCGATTGTGTCGTGACATACCTTTGTAGACGTCGGTCCTCATCTCTTAAGCAGCTTGAGACGTCCGGAATTTCAGCATTCATCAGATGAACCACATCGTCCAAGTCGTTATCACGACAGCAAAGGTAAGTCTCTCCGACGGGAGATTTGCCCTGTCTTCCGGCGCGACCTCGCATTTGTCTGAGAAGAGATGGGCCGACAAAATCTCTTCCCATGCGGGCGTTATGAAGAATGACTCTCCTGGCTGGCCTGCTATTGCTCAGTCACAGGCTCTCTTGACACAGACAAAGTCGACCTACAAGTTGATGCCAGCTGCGAGGCTGCATGTCGCAACGCAAATGAGCAGTGTACCTGAATCATATGCGGCCGCGACTAGATCTCGCTCCTCGGTGGTCAGGCCAGCCTAGTTTTGTCAGAATCGCGAAAGCGGTTGCCGCAAAGGCCTGAAAATGTTCAGAAAACACACATCTGATAGCCCATGTTAGCGAATAGCACACCTGATGAGCTTCATGAAAGATTGCTTACGATGGAAGGCAACGCCAGAAAGCACGGTCTCTTCCAAGACCGGATCTACACCCGTACTGAGGCTTCTCAGCTCACTGAGGAGATCGATACGCTTATCCAAAAGTAAGGGATCAAGTGCCTGTGGAGATGGCATGATACGGCTTAGCCACCGAGCGTCTGACTCGCAGCCATTGCGACTTCCAGCGAAAACGAGTACTCCATAGCCTTGAGATGCTGTCTCGTACGCCAACGAGAGAACAGAATTCAAGACTGGGTCCCGAAACTCTTTGTGCTGGGATGCCTCAACTCTCCGGGTAGGTGCAGGTGTAGACTGGGTGGCTGATATGCCATGCAACTGCTCTGCGGATCTCACGAGACTGCGTGTTGAAGCAATTGGGTATACCTTACCATCGTAGACGAGGTGTTCATGTATGGGTACAGGCTTGTAACGAGTTTCGTAAGAGTGTGCTCCGAGCCATTTTGCCATCAGGTTCAAATTCTGTGAGTGTGTCAGCAGCGTTAATTCAACGGAACCAGTAAATCATACCGGAAGTGTAGCACTCATGCCGATAATCTGCGTGCCCTGGTCAAGGCTGAGGATCTTGGTACCGATCATCTCGAGGAGGTAGCCACGATGAGCGTCGTCTATCATATGCAGCTCGTCTAAGACAAGACTGCTAAGCTGGCTGACTGATCCGTCTTCAATCGCAATATTGACCAAAGAATTCGCCTGCGATGACGATCAGCAGTTGGCTTTTGTCTAATGGTTTGCTGCACACCTTTTCCATCGTGCATACTCCGATATCGAAGTCGGACCAGGTAGACCTGACTTTGCCTCCACCAAAAAACCCAACCACTCTGAGTGGTTCCATTTCAGCTCGCCGCTTCCACATCGGTATCGTGTCATCATCTCTGGACAAAGTGCTGGGTCGACATAGATTCTGAACAACGGCGCGCAGGTACCGGACCTTTTCCTGAACGAGCGCGACATAGGGAAGCACGAGAAGGGCCTTAGCTTGGGTCTCAGAGAGAACACGTTTAATCATGAGCACTGCAAGGAAGTCAGCAACTCTGATGCTTCTGCGCAGGGTAGCTTCTGACCATCTGCAACCAGAGACTTGCCGCCACCAGTTGGTGCACAATATACGAGGTTCTTCATCCCATCCAACAATCCCGGCCCTTTAAGGCAAGTTTTCTGCCAGGGATACATCTCCTTGATACCCAAGGAAGTAAGATTATGAACGAGAAGATGCGGAAGCTGGTAACTCGAATGAGCCAGAGAAAGCTCCGGATCTGTGAAAGTGGTCGGTGTCGCAGCAATCTGTCTTCTTTGAGAGTACTCTGACTGACTCTTATCACCGGTGAGATCTACAATAGCGCTTGGCAGAAGTCTCGTCTGCCCAGAGGGTAAACTGCTGGCTCGCCGAAATCCCACAGAGCCATGGCTGTTGATGGGTGCAGGACGACTGGGAATGACATCAGTGATAGACCGGCTTCGTTTCTGGCCAGTTTGCAGGGAGGACGATGAAGCTACAGAATGAGATTGATGCTGCTGTCGAGTTGTATCGAATGTGGTTTCATGAAGTATACCCGGCATTCGGTGCATGGTGGGTGGTGATGGTGCTGGGGTCAGCCAGCATGATTGAGCACTTGACGTGTCGCGACGAGGTTCTGGATCAGAGACTAGGGCACCATGCCGCAACTAGCCACCAAAGAAATCAACTGGCTATATGAAAATATGCTCTTCAGCTCCGATGACGGGCAAATATACGACCCCAGCTTTCAAAGGCCTTGCATCAGCACATTCGCGTGTCGACATTGGATACCAAAAACTCAGTTGAAGGGAACGCGAGCCTTTGACGCGAGGTCACGTGGTCAAGGCAGCAGCACTGTATTGGAGCGACTCCCAGGTGTCCAGTGCTGGAAACAGGAAGGAGGGCCACTTTAACGCGGGGCGTTCCTGACACTCACGTCGGTTGTCTGCAGGCGATTGCAGGGAAGCATGCCCCGCGAGTGGTGATTGGCTGATAGGATGGATGGACGCCCTCCAGCAGGAGAGAAAACCCTGCGCCCGCGCATTCTCTCCGATGGGCCCCAAATCGACGGGTCACGGGAACTGGGAGAGGTGACGACGATTGATGGTGACAAGTCGAGATTGAATCCGTGATCCAAGCGGTCAAAAGGGAACGAATACATAGCGACACACACACAAAACAGTCGCTTTGAGCTCATCTTTTTTTTAAGTGTCTTAGTGCTCTGGTTGGGCCAGTTGGCGATGGGGTGTCGTTGGTGTCACTTCATCGCATCGTCAATTACGTGCATGAGTAACTTGGTCAGGCCGGGATATCCTCCGACGGCAGCTGAAAACGAGGTCTCTCACTTCTCAAGAAAAACGCTTGAAAAGTGCACCAGTTCTTATCTCAGTCTTTCAGGAAACACATAGAATTTAATTTGAGCACTCGCCTCTGTCTTGCGCCGGATGACTGCCCATGCTTCTCACGGTCGCAAGGAATGAGGTTGGCTCTAGGGGTGGCGCCGTTGGCAGGTGCTCGGGAGCTGGGACGATGCTAGGCGGGCTGCAGTGGGTTGGCTGCTGATGGGCTTGCAGGGCAGGGCGAATGGAGGGATGGCCCCCTCCCCCCTCCCCAAAAACCTGAACCCAGTCACTCACACAACTCACCCTCTTCACATCTCTCCCCCCCGTGGCAATTCCAAGGCCCGCCCCACGAGGGACGGGAGTTCCGCCCGCCTGGAGTCGGCTGCCACCAACTCACCACCACCGCCGACCGACGACATGTCCCACCTGCGCATGCATTCTCGTCGCTGTTTTTGCTGCCTCTCACCGCGACTTCGACGTCCTTTGCCTTGTCAGTCGCCAAGACGCATGCCTTGATGAGTTTACCTGAAATAGCGTTCGCGGATAGTTTCTGCGTTATGCGATGCGATGCGATGCCGTTGTTTCATGCGCCCGGAGACTCGGCTCGTTCCCATACCGAATCCACCTCGGCAGCCATGTTCGTCGACTTCAGGTCCCAGGCATCGTCTCACATTGGCCATGGCTTCTTGCAATACGCAACCGAGCCAAATGCAGATGCCTATGATACCCTCATGCTCATCATTCTGCCGTCGTAGGATGGTACCGTGCTCGCGGTGCAGGTTGAAGAGGCTCGTAGATCGACCCAAACCGGGTTCGCAATTAGCTAAGACCGCTCTTCAAACAGTAGGTGACCCAGTGAGTTACCAGTGCAAAAAGAAAATAGTGCGCTGCGAATAGCTTGGACTGTTGTGCGCGAAATCGACTTGTTGCGTGTCATCTCGTCCTTCTGGATTTGGTGGCGCACCAGTATCAAAGGCATTTCCACCCCTTCCCTCCAGGTTGTCTTGGCTTGTGGAGCTACGTCCGTCCACTGTCGGTGTCATCGTTCTGGGTTTTGGGCGCACGCCACCAGACCGAATGCCGCTGAAGGCCAGCTCATTCCCGGTGCCCTGTTCATCGCACGAGGAGAAACATATCCAGCCCTTCCTTCGATGGTCGACTCGCGTCAACCTTATTGATCGCTCTTGTTATGCTCAGGCAACCTTAGCCCTTAGCTTACGACGAGGATGCCAGTGCTCCTAGTAGGCTTGCGGAGGCTGTGGCGGCCAAACCCCTGGTCCTGCCGATTTCACTAGTACAGAATATCAAATGGTGTCCGATTCGTAAAATAACAAAAGGCCAGTGTGGGCTCCCTGCAGCGAGGAAGCAGGCTCAGGAGGGAGTCAAGGGCTCGAGGGGCTGATTACTGGTGGTGCACGCTCGTGCATGGGAATGTCGATGGAAAAACTGGGTCCGTCGATGGCCCAGGAAATTGATGGACGCCATCGTATATGGCTGATCCAGTCTCCCCCTCTCTGGACCATGTCGGTGTGTCTGGCAATGGCAATCTGTATCGAGAACCTGAGGCTACCATAGTCAGCATATGCAGCGCGCTTTTCTGATGAGGCGTGGAACCCTGTCCAACAATGTCGGCCCTGACGTGTCAGAGCTGCGGGAACAGGTGTCGTTTCCTAACTCAGATGCTCTCTGAACCCAGAAATGGCACAAGCCCCATGACCAGGCAAGCCGCCCGTCCTGGCGGGCATGATCTGCGCGGATAGTGCGGTTACAAGAGGAGCGGTAAGCCCGCCACCGACATGCCACCTACGCATATGGGAAGGAGACGGGCCGTGCTCTCTCAGAGCCAGACGAAATCTTCTGTTTGGTCGAAGGTGTTCAGACAGAAGCGTCACATCACACAAACATAGGATGTATTGAGCTCATGGGGAACGATATGACGAGGGTCAGTCTGGGGCCCTGCCTGGGCCATGGTTGTTGTTTCATTGCACTGCAGGCGGGATGGAGTGCGCGCCCCATTACGATGACTCGCCACACATTCGTGGCCGCATGGCCCTGAGCTGCCACTTCGCCGCCTGAGCTGTTTCGCGGAACGTAACGTCCTATACGAGCGATTGACACCTATCTCGCTGTGCACTTACAGGAAGCGTCCAGGTGTTAGGGACAACCGAGTGGCCATGAACCGACTACCTTTCATTCTGATGTTGCTCTGCGGCAGTAATGAGCCTCGGAGCGTAGAAGGAAACTTGACAGAGCGCAGAACGCAAGACACGACTTTCAGCCAATCGTCTGAGATAATGAGCTTTGCGTAAGTATGCAGACTGTGGAAAGTGTCAGGTGGGATTTGGCGGCTAGGTCAGAAGTGGACATGGGCTCCTTTGCATTGGTTCATAGCTGTTGTTTGACTTGTTCTTGACCGATTCAGGCGCCTCATGCGTACGATCTTTCTCTTCCCCATCGATCAGTGGCCTCTCTCTACTGCATACCGAGAATCTGTGCCCGAGAGTGAGGTCGCACAAAAGCCAATTCGATACGGGCGGATCATGGACTGAGCGAGCCGGTCGATTCGTCCAGATAGGACCAGTGGATGACTCTAAGTACAGAGTGACCGCACTGCGATTGAGTGAAATGAGCCTCGTCTGATAATCACGCCTGGCTTTCCGTATGTTTCGGGCGGAGGACCCCAAAAGGCGCGACGAATGGAATGATGCAGTGCGGCTCCCTTGAGCCGTGGCGCTGGCCGGCTTACGACGATACCTGGAACAGGCTGCGGAATGGCCAGGAGGCCCTGGAACTATGTCCTTGTAAGCCTGAGAGATGACTCGTGAGTATTATTTCCGAGCGCATGGGTTGCTCCGATACATACTTCTGCAATGCCTGTTTGGCCATGGCTAGTGCCTACCAAGCTTATGCTAAGGGGATAGCGACATTGTAGCCCCCAACCTTGTTGGAGAGACAAGTTGTGGGAAGACAAGATGGCGCGGTGCATCTCTCTATTCAGCGCATACGAGTACACTCAATTGTATCAGCGCCTCACAACCGGCGCTTTTTGAGGAAAGCAAGACAGCAATGTGAATGTCAGAAGCCCAATGTCACTGATGGAGCCGCAAGAGAAGTGCATCTTGCATGGTGGGAGGCTGACAACATCGCGCATAGGACATCAAGGCTATGCTGATGGTAAGAAACGCCAGTTTAGTAGACGAAAATACCCATGAGATAAATACCAGCTCCCTGCGATGGCAGAAGTGGCCGGCGTGGGGACTGGTGATGAGGTAGCACGGTAGCCGTCCCCCGGGGTGGATGTTGAGGTTTGGTGAGTTTTCATCGAAGCCAGCCCATCACGATATAAAGCGAGCGACTCGCCTGCTATCGGGTTCACGTAGAGATAGCCAGCGAAAGTGTTAAGATCTATGTAGCACTAGCGTCACCCCCGTGCGCGTCTAGCAGCATTGCCAACGAGTGCAGTGGTTCCTGCTCATCACTACAGGCGCCCACACACACTCTTTCGCTGCTGGCACTCGCTCTCTGTGAGGTCTCTTTTCGCTCTGAGTCCCTCGCCTTCTGCGAATCTCTCACGTTCTGTGAATGACTGACACACACCCTCTCTCCGAGGCAATTCCATACCCATCATCTGCATTCACATCACACAGACAGCCTCTCACTCTTCGCTGCCTGGCCGCAAGTATGCCGTAGCAGCGGTGACCAGCACCATGAGAATAGTCTCTGTACTTTCCCCATCCATACCAAATATCAGCCACCGCTGGTCTTTAAATGTAGCACGAGCAGTGTGACCATGTTATTGCCTTGATTGTGTATTACTAGTAGACTAAGCCGTGTCTCTGTCTGGACTGTTGCCCCCGTCCCGGCGTCTGGGGCCCTGTCCCATGTGCGTGCTCATCGACGTAGACTGACCTCCGGTACCCTGCGCTTGGAGGCGCCTCCACCAAATACCCAAGTCACCCACCACCCTAGTACGGCCAGGCCCCTACGCCCTTGCCTCATTCATTTCTCTTCCTTCCTTCTACACACACCTCAACCTGCTCCTTCAACCCATCGTGAGAAGCCTCAGGTCGCCAAGTACGTCTACGGCGTGACCTACGACGCTATCTGTCGTTTCTTTGTCGCGACTAACTGGTTTTTCTCTTTTTCGACCGCCACCGATCTTTACTTGGACATCTGCTTCCTCGTCTAAGTGCCGTATTTGGGGCATGCCTCGAGGCCTTGCCCATCTCATCTCGCTGCCTCCCCAACTTGGCTTCTGCTGGATGAGAAATGCCTCGGGAAACCGTGAGTCAAGCCGTTCCGTGCCCAGCCTGTTTTTCATTGCGCCTTGGAACTTCCTTCACATCTGTTTTTCTCTACACTCATTCTTCATTTGGCCGTTCACCCTCACTCGACTTGCTCACCACCACACATGCCATATGCTCTTACTGACCCGTCGCAGTCAACCGGCTCGCCCGACGCTGACGCCCAGCCAGATGTCAAGGGCGAGCCAGGCCCGGAACGAGGCAACTCGTCTGCTCAGGGTGATCCCGCCGACACGCAAACTGAGTCTCATGGTTCGAGGGAGTCGAGGGACGTCAACGCCGACTTGGCCGCAGGTTACGGGACTCGCTCCCGCAACCGTGGTGGTCAGAGCAGGCCCAACTACGCTGAAGACAAAGACATAGAGAACGATTCCTACGACTTTTACCATGATTCCAAGGACGCTGACACGAAAAGACCCTCGCGCCAATCTGCGGCTGTTGCTAATGGTGAGGTGACGAACGCCATCGCCAGCTCACGGAAGTCCACCACCACCACTGCCACCACTGCCACCACTGATGACCCCAAGGTCGCGACAGTTGCAAATGGAGTCAAGGACAGCACCTCCAGTAATGCTGCGGCCAGCTCGACATCAGGCACAACGCAGCCTTCGCGGAAGCGCAAAGCCACAGCAGCCGCTGGCGCAACAACAAGCAATGGCTCAACTACATTAGCGACGCGGCGAGGCGCGCTTGCGACACAGACACCGGGCACAGCATGGCCCGAAACCAACTTGCTCACTTTTGAAAGCTGCAAGGCGCGCCCGCAGAATGGACGCATGGTTGCTGACGACGGCACGGTGCTGGAAGCAAATGGTGAGTGCCAACCACCCTCTCTCCCTCTTCTTCCCTCTCTGCCTTAACTTTGGCTGGCTTTGGCTGGTAATCGCACGACCTGGGCCGGGCCGGGGGGATGGGCAGGCCCTGCGACAGGATTGGGACGGGCTGCAATGGGCGGATTGCCGAGATCCACCCCAAGCCTCCAACAGGCGCCTCAGCAAGGGCAATTTCGAAGCGCTAGGCTAACACCACCACTCGCAGATCACGTCTACCTAGTGTGCGAGCCGCCAGGCGAGCCATACTACCTGGGTCGCATCATGGAGTTTCTGCACGCCAAAAATGACAACACTCGGCCCGTGGACGCGTTGCGCATCAATTGGTATTACCGGCCCAAGGACATTGGCCGCAAGGTTACCGATACACGCCTTGTCTTTGCGACTATGCATTCCGACATCAGTCCCTTGACAGCGCTTCGTGGCAAATGCCAGATTCGGCATCGCGCGGAGATCGAGAATATGGACGAGTACCGCAAGACGCCAGACAGCTTCTGGTTTGAGAAACTCTACGACCGCTATATCCAGAAGAACTACGATCTCATCCCGACGCCGAAAATTGTCAACGTGCCTGACAAAGTCAAGAAGGTTCTCGACGATCGCTGGAAATACGTGCTAGTTGAGCAGGGGCGTGGAAAGGAACTAACTAGCGCTGTCAAGCTCTGCAAAAGATGCAGCAGCTATTGTGCCAGGTACGTGTGTGCACGCTCAATTCGCTTTTGTCTCACTGCATCGCGGCCTCACCCAGGCGAAAAGCAAGTGCAGCCGTTTGGGGGCCCGTTGGGGTCGTCCGGTCGCCCATTCCTCCCTGTCCATTCATTGCCTGTTTGGCTGTCCTCTGACAGTCCACCCTTGTTGTGTGGTTTTTACGGGCCTGTCATGGGTTCTGGGATCCCATGAGAAAGGGTGGGCGCGGCCCTCGTCGCTGGGTCCTCTCAGTTGGCGGCCTGACGTTGCATTTGCCTGCGACCCTGGCACACCCCCCCTCCCAATCCGATCTGTCCCGCCCTCCACGACGCGAATTAGTCTATCGCTGCCCAGCAAACACTATGACCGCATCCCCACCCACCAAACCACACTGGTGCTCTCCGGGTGGACTTTGATGCAGGTATCTCGTTGAGGGCGACACAATGCCGTTTGTCAAGATGACGCCCACTGCGCTGCTACCAAGAATGCAGAAAATCGCCTCCCTTGGAAACTCGTCTATTGAATAGTCGGCTAATTGTTTCTTTTCAAACAGCAATGACTCCGTGGATTGTGCCGTGTGCCACAACACGTACCACATGAACTGCGTCAAGCCACCCCTGCTCAAGAAACCCTCACGTGGCTTTGCATGGTCCTGCGCTGCGTGCAGCCGCGCTCAGGAACGCAAATTGGAGGCTCGCCATACACCAAATGTCGCGGATCCGAATGCTGATGTTGAGGATGAGGAGATGCTTGATGAGGAGGACGATGACCTCCATGCGATTGATACGGAACGCAACAGCCCCGATGGGGACGAGCACCATCACCAAGGCACCACTGAGCAGATCTATCAAGCCAGCCTGTGGCCATACAGGTATCTTGGCATGCACTGCAAGCCAGAGGATGCACTAGATTACGATGATCGCATATATCCCAGAGCGAGCACCCGCATTGGCCCCCGACACCAAGCCATTGTCGGCCCCTGGACCGGAGAACCCGCGCCGCTGGCCCAACATGATGTGAGGAGAGGGAAGAAAGATAGTAAAGTAAACCGCGACGTGAACTCAGGGCAAGACAGCGATAAGAATCGCAAAGGGAAAAGTAAGAAGGCAGCTCAAGATCAGTCAATGATTTGCTACGAGCGTGGTGGTGACCCGAATGAGCTGGACCCTGCCAATACCTCGACTCTTATTTGGCAACCCCCGCCATCAGGAAGCCCGACCCCAGACGAGGTGGTCGAGTACATGGACAGGGCTCGACAGTTGACGGACAAGCTCAAGTTGCCGAAACACTCTACTAATCTTCAGGATGTCGCCCTGGAATCTTACTGCCGGAACGACTACGATGCCGAGAAGGCCCTCAAGAGCGTCCAAAAGGCCGATCGGGACGAGTTCAATGAGCCAACGTTAACCCCGGCTGAACTGAAGAAATTTGAAGAAGGGATTGAGAAATACGGGTCTGAGCTCCAGGCGGTCAAGAGACACGTCAAGAGCCTGAAACCAGGTGCCATTGTGCGCTTTTACTATACTTGGAAGAAGACACCTCGTGGTCGCCAAATCTGGGACAATCACAGCACTCGCAAGAGTAAGAAGGAGGTCAAGAAGGCTGAAGCAGAGGCGAACAAGCTTGCTGATGATGTGGCGGATCCTGATGATGATTCGGCGTTTGATTCCAATAAAGCTGCGGAAAGGAAGCGCTCGTTCATATGCCAGTTCTGCTCAACCACCACATCGCGACAATGGCGTCGGGCACCCAGCGCCATTCCGGGATTGGTCACTGAGACTGGCGCAAAGGCTACGAGCAAAGACAAAGGACCTCAGTACGTACAGGCTCTATGTCGTCGCTGCGCAGAGTTGTGGCGACGCTATGCAATCCGCTGGGAAGACATGGAGGACGTTGCAAAGAAGGTCGCTCAATCTGGTGGCAAGGCCTGGAAACGGAAGCAGGATGAGGAACTCCTCAAAGAGCTTCAAGCTGCTCGTGAGCTCGGAATGGCTACGCCCGATGAACGACCATCTACCCCATTGGCTGCCGCATCGACTACCAACGGACAAGAGCCTCCTAGAAAGAAGCTTAAAGGAGCTCCCGAAAAGGACGGTGACTTGGCTGTTTCGGACGGCGGCAGCGCTTCTGGGTCCGCAGCGCCCAAAAAGAAGGACAAGGCAGCGGAAGCAACGGTGTTGCCTGAGATGCCAAAGCCCCGGGTTTTACCATGCGCCGTTTGCGATGAGAAAGATCCGCCGGACTCAGCACCTGGGAATCAACACGTCACTTGTCGTGAATGTCGCCTAACCGTCCATCGCCATTGCTATGGCATCATGGAACAGCGGGGTCCCGGAAAATGGCTCTGTGATATGTGCACTAATGACAAGAACCCTCAAGTCTCAATCGTGAGTTGACCCGTGCACCGTCTGTTTGAACTGATGGGGGGAAACCTGAAAGCTAACAGCCACCAGCAATACAAATGTGTTCTATGTCCTATCGAGCACACTGAGCACGAGTTCGTCGAGCAGCCCAAACTCACGCATCACAAGAAGAAGATGTCCGACAAGGATCGCGAGCGTGAGAAGCTCGAGGTGCAACAAGCGCGAAAAGCAGCCGAGCAATATCGAAAACGCCAAGAAGAACTCAACCGCCCAATCAACCCACGGGAGCCTTTGAAGCGCACTGCAGACAATAATTGGGTGCACGTCACCTGCGCTGTTTGGACACCAGAAGTCAAGTTCGGAAATGCAAGAGCCCTGGAGCCTTCCGAAGGCATCCCATCCATTCCACGAGCACGATACGAGGACGCTTGTCAAGCATGTCACGCGACAAACGGCGCTACCATTGCTTGCCACCAGTGTCGCATGAATTGTAAGCTGAGAATGACCTAGGCGATGAACACTTTTGGCTAACACCTGCTCAGTCCACGTCGAATGCGCTCGTCAACACGGGCATGTGCTCGGATTCGACATCACGCCGGTTAAAAGCTCCCGGCGCGACCAAATGGACACAGTCAGCATCAACGGCGTCGACGGAGTCTTGGCAGCACGACTGTGGTGCAACAACCATCTCCCCACGAAGACGGCGGTCTTTCAGATGAACGAACAGGTCGGGGACCTCAATGTGTTGCAAGTCTACGTCCAAACGTATAAGCAAGCAGATCTTACCCTCACTGGCACTGTTCGAAAGGCCAACCTCATGGCAGCAGCTGCAAAGCTTTCGGGCCTGCCAACACAAACTCTGGCCCGAAGACAGTCAACGGTGACTGGCGGCAATGGCGTTGTCAAACCTGACAACGTCAGCGAGCCGCAGTCTACTGCTGGGCAGGCTGGCCAGTGGGTTTGCATCAGCTGTGGCATTGATGTCAGCCCGAAGTGGTGGCCCATTGACCATTCCCAGGAGCGGGAACTCACGAACGGACACTATGGTACAATTGGATCCGAGGCAAGGAAGTTCGTTGAGCAGAGGAAATTTCAATGCCACCGCTGCCGAAAGACGCACAGGACACCCAAGCCACATGCGATCCCGCCTCCTGCAGCGATTGCAGCGCCTGCCGTGGCCCAGATATCGCATCCGGACCCGATAGATGCTCCAATGGCCGCCTCATCTCCTCGGCACGGGCCTCGACCAATGCATACTGATCCAAGAGATCCTCGACCAGTCAGTCGAGGTTGGGCACCGCACACGCACCCACACGTACCACCTGCGCCAACGACTGTTTCCCACCTTCCAAACGTACCTGGCCCAGAATACCCTTCACCGCATGCTTTGCCGCCACGGCCAGGATACGCAACAGGCCCGTATCCAGGCCCTGTAGGACCCCCAGTCCATAGCGACTGGCCGCCTCCGCGACCGAGCAGTCAGCACGGCTCCCCACCGCAGCACATGAATGGGGGACCGCCGGCACTGCATAGCGGTCCTCCACCCCTTTCTGGTCTTGGATCACTTCGACCGCCCCCGTTGTCGGGACTTCTTCCACCAGGACCGATTTCTGGCTCCCCACACCATGGAATCGGACCTCAGCCGTATCTCAACGGCATGCCACCCTCCCCAAGACGGCACAGCAGTGGTCCGGCCCCCCCATCGCCATACATAGGCCCTTATGCAACGGGGTCCAGCCACCTTCCGCCACCACCGCGAAACGGTCCGCACGGCATGGGCAATGGTGGACCGCCACCGCCGCCGCCGATGCGAAACGATGGTTATCCAAGCGGTATGGCCTCACAGAGACCAGCTGGCGCAGTACCATTGCAGAGAGCAGGGTATCCAGCTCCGCACGCCAGCCCTCCTGGATCAAGGAGTGGCCTGCCACCACCACATGAACCATCTGGACGCTCGGGATCTATACCACCAACGCGCCCCGAGCAGCGTCCTGCGAGTGGCGCCAGCGCCAGCCCATCACTGCGCAACCTATTATCTTAGAGCAGGACCAGGACAATCTCGAGGAACTTGGTTCTTTGGGGATTGCATTATAGAACCGGCCAGCCCGGGAACACGGAGTTTGGGTGACTATGCTGTGATTGGCATTTGATATTGTTAGTTGAGTTGTTGGACACTTTGGAGTAGTAAGTTGGCAGCGAGGTATACCACAGCCGCCTGATTGTTCGAAACGTACGTAGTTAGCTATGCAAGACTCCATTAGGGTCCGCGTACTGTGTACAATCATCAAGTGTGATTCTGATTGAACAACAGCAAGTAGAGCTGAGAGTATCAGACGTGGCACTCACCGTGGCTGAGTGACACCAGTGAGGCACAGTTACCGGTGGCGGCGCAATATCCCAGCGGCGTCTGGTGCGCTACCAAATAGCAGTAGCACCATCAGTAGCACCAGCAGTAGCACCAACAGTAGCGGCGGCGTGGTACCCGCTCGCTATGCGTCGCGCCCGTAATAGAACTGGAGCTGCTAAGGCCAAAGGCGAGGCGAGACATCGGAAGTGAACGTCAGCAGCATTGCTCGACTTTCTGGGGATTGCTATTCCCACTCCGGCTTCCCTCCTACTACATCCTGCCCAGAACCTCCCGATATTTCGAGCTCGGATCGCGACGCCTGTTCCTTCGGACAACTTTCAGCTCATAGTCACCGGCACCGTCTCATTGATCACTGTCGTCAGCGCTTCAACGCATCTTCTGTCGCTCTGTCTCTTGTTTGAGCGGATCTCAGCTTAACTGTCCGATCCAACACGAATCCGCGACCGAACCATCGACCAGCCTGAGCATCGAGGAGAGACACCGCTATCAGACAACGCCCAAGATGGCGCAGATGCTTCTCGATCTATTTTATTCCTTCGGGAATTGTCTCAATTGCTTCCCGGGCTCTCCGACCCTCAAGATCAACAGCCGCAACTTCAAGATCCAGCGCCTGTTAGGAGAGGTAAATCAACTACCATTGCTCTGCATGGTGCCATCCAGCTGACTCGTCTCTACCAGGGTGGTTTCTCATACGTATACCTCGTCGAAGATACTGCGTCCCACCAGCTCTTCGCCCTCAAGAAGATTCGATGTCCCTTTGGCGCCGAATCCGTCCAGCAGGCAATGCGCGAAGTGGAAGCCTACCGTCTTTTCGCCCACGTCCCAACCATCATCTCAGCACACGACCATGCCGTTGCGACCGAGCGTGGCGCCGACGAGGATGCGAAAACCGTTTATGTCCTCCTGCCCTACTACCGCCGCGGCAACCTACAAGACATGATTAACGCGAACCTTGTCAACCACGCAAGCTTCCCAGAGAGGAGGCTGATGGTCTTGTTCTTGGGCGTGTGCAAGGCGTTAAGGGCGATGCATAAGTATAGGCCGCCAGTGGAGAGGATGGAGATGGGGAGGGAGGAGGATGAGCGCGCCAGAAGTGGTGCGACGAGAGGCAAGAGGACGGAGGAGGAAGAAGAGGGCGAACAGGAGAGGCCATTGATGGAGGGTGAGAACCAGATCAGCAATGGTGGGAAAGTACAATCATACGCACATCGCGACATCAAACCAGGTAAGCTTGCCCCAATAAATCTTCAACTACCTTCACGACCATGCCTTAACATCATACCTGCTAGGAAACATCATGATTGACGACTCCGGCTCAACACCTATCCTCATGGACCTCGGCTCCGTTGCCCCCTCTCCCATCCCCATTACCTCCCAATCTGTCGCCCTCCAAATCGCCGACACCGCCGCCGAACACTCAACTATGCCCTTCCGCGCCCCCGAACTCTTCGACCCCCAAACCGGCATGGTCATCGATACCAAGACCGACATCTGGTCCCTAGGCTGCACACTTTTCGCCTGTCTCGTAGGCAAGACCCCCTTCGAAATGCGCTCCGATGAGACAGGCGGTACCCTCTCGCTTTGCGTCCTCGGTGGAGATTGGAGATTCCCGGATGAGGGGAAGCAGGCTGTGAAGAGAACGAATAGCATGCGCCCTCAGGGTGAAGGATCGAATGCAGGAGCCGATGCCGATAATGTTAAGATCAGCGACCCGATTCGCGAGGTTGTCAGGCGGTGCCTGAAGGTTGAGCCCGCCGAGCGACCAGATATTGATGAGCTGATCAATATGGTTGAGGGTGTGATTGATGAGCTTCCCGAGGACAGCGCTTAGAGGCGGCGGAGGAAGGCGATGTAGCGTTTCGTGTATCTGAGGGACTGAGTCCAAACGGATGTATTTCATTATGGACGAGTGGAGGTGCCATGCAATTCGTAGGCCGGTGATGGGAGGGATGCCTGGAGCGACATCTTCATGTCACGATGGATGAGGTTTTATAAGTTGGGGAAGTGTGAGAGATCAGGTTGTGAAGGTACATATATATGCATGTCTGTGTGTATCGTGGGAGACGGGGTTGTAAGTCATATTGGCCAGCGTTCTTCTTACGCCTTTATTGTATAGAGGATTTCTTGATACGACTACCATGATTCCCTATTCGACGAATTCCCGAGAAGCGGGATTCATCCGTCACTTCATTCACTCCGTATCATCAGGGCCTTACGGAAACAGGTTTGGCCTATCCTAACGATGCGCAACAAAAACTTAGGAGGGGGGGAATCCCAACATTACACGGATCCCCGAACCGGGGCACGAACAATCGTCATCCTCCGCTTCCTACAGCTGGAGCTTGAATGTCGCAACCTCAAACGGCCGGAGCTTGATGGCAATCTTGCCGTCCTTAACAGGAATAGACTCAAGCTCATCCTCCAAGATGTTAACCTTGGCGGCCCGCTTGACATCAAACGTACTACAAATGGACCCGCGAGCCTGACCACCAAGCGCCTCGTACACACGAACAATAATGCTCTTGCCCCTGTTGACGTTGAGGCCCTCACAACGTGAAATATCTTGATCATCGTGGCCACGCTTGACGGTGTCTAGGATTAGAGATTCGGCGACGTCCTCTTGAACGAGCTTGATAGGAGAGTCCGTAAGGCTCTCGATGGCGGCACGGGAGCCGGAGACGATCTTCAGTGGGTTGTTGAATGCGTAGGCAGCCTTGATTGTAGACGAGCCGAGCGTACCGTCGTGCGGGAAAATTGACCATCGGATGGAGTGGGAACCCATATCGGCGTGAGCGTCCGGCGCCTTGGGCGAGCGCAGTAAGGAGAGACGCATCACCTTACCGGCAGTGGCAAACCCGTACTTGCTGTCGTTGAGAATGGAAACGCCATAGCTGTTCTCAGAAAGATCGGCGAATTTGTGGCAGCACACCTCAAACTTGGCCATGTCCCAACTGGTGTTGTAGTGAGTCGGACGCTTGGTTATGCTGTACGCAGTCTCGTATGAGGCCTCGTTGCTGACGATGTCGACAGGGAACTCGACCTTCAGGAATTTAGAGTTCTCGTGCCAGTCAACCTCAGCGGCACAGTCAACCTGAGAAGGCTGGCCCTTTACAGCAGCCTTGAGTGTAATATATGACTTGAGCGAGCTGTGCTCACTGATCTTGATGTCGGTGACCAGAGTGACACGGTGATCCTTGACCTCGTGGATCTTGGTCTTGCCATACTGGAGCTGCTGTCGGGTGTTCAGGTGGTAGACCTCAACGTCCCAGGCCTCCCAGAAAAGCGGAATGTCGTCGAAAATGACGAACTTGTTGGCTTCCGCTCCCTTGGCAATAACTTCACGATCATTGACACAATCGTACAAAGAAGTGATGCTGCCTCGCTCGACTACGACACGAAGATCGTCGTTCTGAAGAACGAAAGCATCCTCGTCAATTTCCTTGACAGAAACTGATGGCTTATTGGCCTGAACTTTGAGGTTGCGCAGAGTGAGCATGGGACCCTCGCCACATGCCACAGCTGTCTCAGTCTCGGACACTTCCACGATCTCCTTGCGATGCCAGGGCAGAGTGTTGATGGCAACGGATTCGTGCAGACAATCAGACTGAGCGCTGGATACACCGAAAGTATCATAAAGCTCCTCGAGTAGCTTCTTGCCCGTTTTGAAGACTTCGGCATAGATCTGGAATAATGATTAGTGTATGTTACACCATACGGATCAATCGAAGTATAACACACCTTGTCCGAATCATCGTAACACATCTCGATGGAGCTGCCTGGAAGGCAGTCGTGGAATTGACACAGTAGCACTGATTCCCACATGTTATCGAGATCTTCCGAGGGATACTCGTATGACTTGTACTTGATGGAGGCAATAGTAGCAAGGAGCTCAATGTCGCGAAGCATGAACTCTGCTCGTCGATTGTTGCGTTTATTGTTGGACTGCGTGGTATAGGTGCCTCGATGAAGCTCAAAGTAGAGCTCGCCATACCAGGTCGGGAACTCATCAATCTTGGGTTCCAAGCGATCGAAGAAGTCATCAACACTTCCACCAAGCTTCACCTTCGGGATCGCCCCAACCGTGTTGCTCATACCAGCGCAACGGCGGAGCTTCTCCAACTGCTGCCAAGTTGGGCCACCGCCACCATCACCTTTGCCAAAGACAAGAAGCGACGAGTTGTCAACACGCATGGTCTTGTGCTGGGTCACGCTTCGCTTCAAGTCACCGAAATTAGCCTCGGCAGTGTATGTCTCTGACGGAGGCATATGGCAAATGACCTGGCTGCCGTCAGGGCTGACCCACATGAAGGTGGTATGAGGGAAGTTATTGATGTTGTTCCAACTGAGCTTTTGGGTCATGAAGCGATCCATACCAGCTAGGCGACAGAGTTGAGGCAGCTGGCTCGAGTAGCCAAAGGTATCAGGCAACCAGAAGGTGCGGCAGCGGGAGCCGAAGTTGGCCTCAAAGAACCTCTGACCGTAGAAGAATTGACGCACCAGGGACTCGCCGCTGGGCATGTTGGTGTCGTGCTCGACCCAGCTCCCTCCGATGGGGTGGAACCGACCCTCCTGGACCTTCTCCTTGACCCGGTCGAATACCTTGGGGTAGATTGTCTTCAGCCACTTGTATTGCTGGGCCTGAGAACAGGCGAAGGTGAGCTCGGGGTAGCGCTCCATGAGATCGCACTGGTTAGTCCAGGAGCGAACCACTTTCCTCTTGGTCTCATCGAAGGGCCATAGCCAGCAAGAGTCGATATGGCAATGGCCAATACCGAATACAACCGGGTCCTTACCCACGTCGTAGACTCTGCTGTGGTCAATGTCAGGCCCCAGGAACTGACGAGCAAGATCGCGTCCCCTGAGAATGGATTCCTGGTTGTCCACCTCAAAGATGTCGATGATCTTATTGGCGATAGCCATGGCTTGGTTCTGCTCAGCAGAGTTCTCGGGCAGCTCGCGAGCGGCATCACCGAGCTCCCACATGTCGAAGTACAGCTTGCGAGCCTGCACATTGACAGCGACGATGTCGGCGTGATCGAGCCTGAAGTAGCGGTTCTCATCTGGCGCGGCGATACTAGTACCCGGAGGTGCGTTGCCAAACATGGAGTTGCAAGCCATCTCGATGTAGATAATGTGCTCCCCCCCATCGCGGTACTCCCCAGGGATGATCCATTCACTGCGCTCGCCGCCACCAGTGAGGGCATGGATGACTGTCCCATCCTCGGTGTACATCAAAGCCTCACTGTTGCTGTCCCAGTTTAACTCTACCAGCTCCTCGTCCTCGAACTCTTTCGGGACGGTAAAGGCCAACTTGAACCAATGGGATGTCCATGACGGGCCGAAGGACTCTCCGACCTTGGTCTTCTTGAACTCATGTTTCATAGCTTCATCGAAGAGTGGTCTCTCTTGACCGGGTGCATCCCAGACCCAAAGCTTGACATGAGGTTCACCAGAAACCCTGCCATTCTCCAAGTTTCTATGCAGCCGAACCGTGTTAGTCGGTTCGTCCTGGGAGGATATCTGGGGCCCAATATGGGGAGAGTGGGGAGATACGTACGCTAGCAGGTTGACCTTCTTATACTGAGTTGACCGAGTAAATTTGTCGATGCGTTGCTTGAGAATGCTCGTGATTGGAACACCGACAGGCTTCTTCACGAGGATGGGGTAGCTCGAGCCATGGCTCTGCAGATCACCGCCGCCTCCCATAACGTCGGCTTCGATGGAGTGACCTGGAGCTGGAGGAGCGGAACGATTGGTGAGGCGTCTCAATCTGGCCGGCAACGGTGTGAGACGAGGAGGAGGAGATGCGTGCCTCGGGCAATTGGGCGAGACGGCAACTGGTAGAAAGTGGTCGATGAGACTGTCGCCGTGGCTGGATCAGAAGGGACGTCAGCTGTTGTTGACGAGGCCCAACCAGTAGACACCACAGGATAAGAAGATGAGACTCTAAAGGGGAGAGAAAGCAGATGACAAGGAAAGAAGATGGAACGAGATCAGCCCGCAACTTCCTGAGCTGGCATGAAATAGCAATGAGACTTTGGAGCTTGTAGCTGGTCGCATGAGGGGACGGGGCTCGTGGATGCGTGGGACGGAAAGCAACCGAGGACGACGTCGCCCAGTGAAGGCGATGGAGGCATGATTGGGTGACGGGGGGGCAGGCCTTTGGGGGGGGCAAGGCGGGGGACAGATTCAGTGGGTGTTAGTGGGGTGGCAGTGCTGAAACAGGACGCTGGAAACACACTCGAGTCTCCAGAGCGCGAACACCATCGAACCCCCGGCAACCAAACACCCACACCACCATCAGCAGCAGCGCATCCCTCTCGCTCTCTTCTCTCAATCCATCCCTGTCCCGACCCAATCTGGGAAACTTTGGTGGCGGCGTCTGCGGCGGATGCGGGGGAAGCTTGAGCTCTCCAATTCTGTCCCAGTGGGGCTCTGTCCATCATCGTGTCTCGCAATGCCCTGCTTCCCCAGCCGTGGCAACGTAGCGGTGTCGTTCCGTCTAGTGCCATCTCGGAAGGTCGTCTCGTAATCGCTGGTACCCTGAGGGCTTCCAAGCACACTGCAGTCGACTGGCACTGCTGGACATTGACCGAGCCTGCGCTTGCTGGCCCGGTGCCTGATGCCTGAGGGTGACAAGCCGTAGTGCGTGTGGGAACACAAACGGCGACAGTCCGACGTACCTCATCTTGGCGGTCGATCAGCTAACAATAATCGAGGACTTTGACCAGCAAAGTCGATGTAACAATCGTCACCGGCGGTAGTCTCAGCGTGGAGGATGGCCGAATAGAAGGCTGTAGCAAGGGCGAAGATGCCGAAGCCCGGGGTCATGGACCTGGGGTCAATACATCAGGATCGAAATGCTCAGAGAATTGGATAATACCATTAGGGAACCAAGGAAAGAAGAAAATGGAGAAGGATAAGTAGACACCCAAGGAAGCAAAGGACACGGCTCGTTGATGATGTGAGCAAAAGAGAGTCAGCAGCCGAGTCACAACAAGGTCCAGATGGATGGCAATCGGCCATATGGTACGGTGAAGCAGTCGCGATACAGTCACCAGTCAGCTGGAAGGTCCACCTGCCCATGGTCTTCCTACATTCTATATCTTCAGCATGCAGATTCGACGGTGACTCTTGATCAAGACGTCAGATCTCCCATTCACAGCCAGTCGGTCGATGCCTCAAGCCCGACGACATTGTAGCCTAGTTGCAGCAATGCGTCGGTTTCAGGCAACGCAGCTTCTCTGGTCAGATGATATGAACTTGTAGGGAAGCGCGCAATGAACATGATTGATGCAATTGACTGGAAGTATCAAGTCAAAACTTTTGGGTTTCTCTGCTGTGTGGTCGCGATGTGAAGGTTCCCCTGTTCACACGTAAAAAGCAATAAGCCAGTGGTGATGAGTGGCTGACCGGGAAAACCCCACTGCGAAGTTGTTCCTGACCACTGGATCAAACGTCAACCAAACCATTAGACCGCCTCGACGACCATTGCTTCGTGAAGGCAGTTTCCCGGCCTGATCCTTAACGAATGAGTTGAAACTTGGGAAGACGATTGTTATGCCGTGCTGAGCCTCGCATTCATGTTGCGACGTTGCGGGCTTCGAGCGCTCCGAAGCCATAGCTTGTCACGCAACCTCAACCCCTTACCATCGACCCTCGCTGCATCTCGCATCAGCAGAGCATCCACTCCGACCTCAATTTTGTTTCAGTACAGAGGCAAAAAGACCAAGACCACAGTAAAGCTCTCTGATCTCCCTCAAGGGCTTGTGTCCACCGAGACGCTTCCATCACTGGAGGCTTGTGGGGCTCAAGATGAACCAGTCTACCCAACAGTGGTGCTGCAGGCGCGGCGCAACATGCAGAAGTTCGGCAATTGTGTATTGCTGACACGCGTTGGAGGCTTCTACGAGCTGTACTTCGAGCATGCGGAGGAGTATGGACCCTTACTGAACATCAAAGTCGCGTCCAAGAGGACGAGTGCAGGCCCAGTCCCAATGGTAATCTCAAGTCATGCCGCCTTGCCGCATTCTTCATCTACTAACGTGAAGCCAGGCTGGTTTCCCCTTCTTTCAGCTAGAGAGATTCCTGAAGATATTGGTCCAGGACCTCAATCGCTACGTGGCCATCGCTGAGGAGTTTCCTAACGAAGCCTCAGATAGGGTCAAATCAGGTGGTCTTATGCACGATCGCCGTGTCGCTCGTATCGTTACACCCGGCACACTCATTGACGAGAACTTCATTGATCCCTATGCAAACAACTATGTTCTTGCCATTCATATGCGAGACGAGACAGCCCATAGCTCAATTCCGGCATCACCTGTCATCGATAGCCTGCCTCCTAATGGCACAGACACTACTCCGTTGGGCTTGGCTTGGCTGGATTTGTCTACCGGTCACTTCTTGACACAAGCGACGGATATGATGGCACTCCCCTCAATACTATCCCGGATCGCACCTCGCGAAGTGGTCCTCGATAGGGACTTCGAAACCCAGCGAGACCATGGGATCTTCTCCATTCTTGCCGAGGATCGATATCTCATTACATATGCCTCCCGTGGATCTTTGCAGACAATCGACTCATGGACCCCATATCTTGAATCAGAAGTCCTGCCTTCCTCCAAGGAAAGCTTCACTGAGGATGAAGTACTAGCTGGCAGCCTCCTGCTGGAGTATGTCAAGGACCGCTTGCAAGGGATGAGCATGAAGCTGCAGCCGCCATTGCGTCACGAGAACATGAGCATTATGAATATCGACAAGAACAGCATGCGCGCTTTGGAAATCAAGCAAACGATCCGAGATGGTTTCTTTCGTGGCAGCCTGCTCCATGCTATCCGTCGAACCGTTACGAAGAGTGGCGCAAGGTTGCTCAACGAGTGGCTGAGTGCCCCGTCGACATCTTTAGACATCATCACAGCTAGACAAGACTTGGTTGCCTCTTTCATCGAAGCAGAAGATCTTCGTGATGGCATCATCTTGCTCCTGAGACGGAGTCATGACTCTCAGCGTCTTGTACAAAAGTTCGCCCTTGGTCGTGGTGACCCCGACGATTTGCTAGGGTTGGCGCATACAATCCAAGCGACGGAGGATATTGTACGCCTTCTTCAGAACTCAGTAGCATCTGCTGACGACAATTGTCTCTCCGCCTTGTGCCAGAGACTCAAGCTGGAAGATCCGCTGAAGCTGGCCAAGCGCATCAAAGACGCCATCGATGAAGATGGCATCGTTCTGCAACATGAAGTGGAGGACTCAGAGGCCAGCCAGATGGTGGCGCTCGCCGAACAAATTGCCACTACAGAAGGATCGGAAGAAGATGTTGCCTCCTTGCCTAAGGGTAGGAAGAAGCGACCAACATCCCTAAAGGAGCACTACGCCGAAGATAGAGAGACATGGATCATGAAACCAGCTGCCAGTCCAGCCCTGAAAAAGCTACATAAGGAGCTGGGAACGCTTCGTGATGAAAGGGAGGTATTGGTGGACACCCTGCGGCAGAGGCTTAACACACCTAGTCTGACACTGCGATGGACTCCTGGCTTGGGTCATATCGCACATATCAAGGGCAAAGATACGAAAGCTCTGAGCGAGTTCCGATCTCTCTCAGCAAGCCGATCAACGAGATCCTTCCACCTGCCAGAATGGACATCGCTTGGACAACGGCTGGACCACATCCGGTTGAAGATTCGCAACGAAGAGCAGCGTGTTTTCCAGTCACTACGTGAGCATGTTGTGCACAATCTTGTCAAGCTTCGTCGGAACGCTGCCGTCCTGGACGAGCTTGATATCGCAACATCATTTGCCAAACTGGCCATAGAACAAGGTCTCACGAGACCGAAGCTAAACACCTCAACCTCTCACACAATCATGGGAGGGCGGCACCCAACGGTCGAAGGCGGGCTGTATGAACAAGGTCGGAGCTTTGTCCGGAACGACTGCCTGGTAGGTGGTCCAGCAGATGGCCGCCTCTGGCTGATCACCGGTCCCAACATGGCTGGCAAGAGCACGTTCCTGAGGCAAAATGCCCTGATCACCATTCTCGCTCAGGTCGGCTGCTATGTACCTGCAACGTATGCCGAGATCGGTATCGTCGACGCCATATTCAGTCGCGTAGGGTCAGCAGACAACCTTTACCGCGACCAAAGCACGTTCATGGTGGAGATGCTTGAGACAGCACAGATCCTGAAGACAGCGACACCGAGGTCATTCGTCATCATGGATGAAATTGGTAGGGGAACAACCCCGGAGGATGGCACGGCAGTGAGCTTTGCCTGTCTGCACCACCTCGTGACGGTGAACCAATGCCGGACGCTGTTCGCGACACACTTTCACGGCGTAGCAGATCTGGCGCAGAGTCACGGCTTTTGCGAAGCTGTTGGAGACATCGGTGCAGTCGTACAGACGTATTGCACTGATGTGGAAGAGGATCAGGATGGAGGGTTTGTCTACGTGCACAAACTACGGAGGGGTATCAACAGGCAGAGTCACGCGCTCAAGGTGGCTAGATTGGCTGGAATGCCTCAACCAGCTATTGAGATGGCACGGCAGGTGTTGGATATGCCCAAGGAAGAATCACTGGAGGGTTCTCCGAATCGGAAGGCTGGGGTGGGATCGTAAAATGTAAGAGTAGGACCTGTTTGAGGATTGTTAGCCTCTGTGTTCATGTATCAAAGATGAAAAGATAAACATGTGTAAATTGGGTTTGGAGTCATAGGGTGGTGATACTTGTGTCATCCATGAAAGATTCAGGGTTAAAAAGCTCTTGAAGTGTTTGCATAATCATCCGAAAGAAGGGGAGATTTAAAGAAAATTGGGCACCAACCTTTTCACGCAGTGATGAACTCGATTCGCTCGGACATAGGCGGAATCAGCATCATGCACATACAAGTCACCGGATTGCGGGATCGTAAGATTGGTCAGGCTCATTTGGTGAGCCAGTTGCTCCGGGGTGAATTGACCAGTCGATCTATGTACTAAATCGAGATTCGTAAATCGTAGGCCCGGCCACTCCGTGCAGAGCACTTTTTCCGTTTTCAACGTGGCGTTTCGTTTAGTCGCTGCGCATTGAGTCAGTAAATCAGTCGTCGCTGGGGAATTGACGAGCGGAACATACAAGAGACCACCGAAACCCTCGTCGTCAGAGCCCTCCTCCTCGGACTCATCCTTCTTCTCAGCCTCCTTGGGAGCGTCGGTAGCGGCGGCGGCGACGGGAGCAGCAGAGGCGTAAGCATCAGGGTTGGCGATGCGGTCCTTGAGCTCCTCAATCTCGGGCCAGCTGTACTCGGTCTCGACAGCGACGGCAAGAACCTTCTTGTAGGAGTTGACGAGGCTGTGCATGATGGAGGGCAGGGTGGGGTAGTTGAGGGCGAGAGAGATGGTCGCGACGGTGGCGATGGCCTGGGAGAAGGAGGCAAGGAGCTGCTCCTCACCAATGTCGAGGACATCGGCAGGGAAGGTCTGGCCCTGGTCGTAGACCTGAGCAATACCCATACCGTAGGTGAAGGGAGAGATGTTGAGCATGTTGAGCAGGGTAGCCTCGGAGGCACCGACCTTGCTGCCAGCCTCAACGAGCTTCAGGTCGGTGGTAATCTCAATGGTACCACGGGCAATCTTGGTGGGAACACCGAGAGCCTGGAAGAAAGAGGTCTTACCGGGCTCCATGCCGGTGTTGCCAGCGGGGACCCAGACATCGGCGGGAGCGACGGCACCAGCACGGGCTGGAGCGGCGACACGGTTGACGAGAATCTTGTCACGGACCTCCTTGAGGTCGCCGTTGGTGAAGACGAAACCGACGTTACCACGGACGTGGGGGAGGATACGCTCGTACTCGGGGTTGTCGTTGACGAATCCCTTGAGGGCACGGCGAACCTATTGAGCGAAATCTAGTCAGCGAAACGTCCTGGATCTTTCCCCGAATAGAAGCGCGTGGTTCGTACCATGGTGTTCTTGCCCATCAGGACAACACCATCTCCACGGAGGGAGTGGCGGATCTCGTGCATCTGCTGAGACGAGACATTGTCGATGGTGACGATGAAAACGGAGTTGTACTCCTCGAGCAAGCCCTTCAGCTTGTCGAAGTAGCCGGCCTTGTTCTTGCTGCCCCCCATATCTTCTTGTTGATGAAGGTAGGTTGTTTAAGGGCAACGGGGTATCCTGTGTTGTGGTGGTGAGGTGCTTTGAGCGTTGGTTTGAGTAACAAGACGAGGTTCTCTCCAAGCCACTTCCGAGTTTTGGTGATAAAATTTCGTGGTGGTGCAGTTAGGGCATGCGTGCACTAACCACTTCGGGGTGAATTATAGTGGGACAGTGATGGGCTCTGATTGGCCTGCGCGCTATGAGGCTGCTCTCGCCGTTCTCGATGATATCAAGTTCACTATCACGATGCAGATAAACCATGATGTTCAAGTCTCGAAAAAGTTGGGATTGGGATATATCCCTTAATTTGTGAAGACATTGACGCGGTTGGCCTGGATCAAGTCGCTGCAGCGTCAGACATCATCTCTGCCTCTAGTTCGCGACACATTGAAGCTCGCTATGATCAGGTACCTTATATCCCCCTTCATAACATCTCAGAATCTACAAAGGTCCTTTAAGCAGTATTGTAGCAACTGTAGAGCAAATAAAGAGATCTTGAAATGGAAGAAAAGGCTGTTGCAGGAGCAGGCGACACGGGCATGCGACAGAAAAGTGGTAGAAGCCCATCTCCGATTACTTTTCACGTCCTCTCAAGGAATGTTATGTCATCCATGGTATCACGGCCAAATCGACTACAGGATTCTTTATCCTTTACTTGGGTCGGGAGCTTGATGCTTCGTCACATAGCCAATTGCTCACCTGAAGACGAATTGAGACGCAGAATGAGGCATGTGGGGCATGCAAGGCTAGCCTCAGAAATCTTGCAGCTTATGAGCTTCAGGACCTCTCACAGGATTGTCGACACCACGGCTCAATACCCTTTTCTTATTGAGAAGACATCCCAATTACTTCATTGAGAAGATGAAGACGCCTTACAATCATGTTCACGCCCTCGGCGAGTACATCTTCGCTGCCAGAGGCGGAGCTATCCATACGTTCAATATCGCGGCAGGCCAGCACGTCTCATCATGGAAGCATCCCGACACAGAGAAACTAGTCGCACCAGAAGCAGAAGATGCAACTACTGATGCAGGCGAAGAACTGAAGGAAGATGTTGAGATGGAGCCTGCGGTGCCAGCTTCTGATGGACCTCCTGCCAAGCGGCAAAGGCTGGATGAGAACGGTGAGGCGAAAGCTACGGACGATGGCGAGGTTGAGGCGGAGGATGCCCAGAACCAGCAAAAGGGCGACAAGAAGAAGGGAAAGAAGGCAAAGAACCGGTCCCGCGGAGGAGAGAACAATCGTCTGCCGCAAGCACCGGAAAAGCCGCTCATTGTGCTCATTACTTCTACAGAGGATGGAAAGCATGTCGTCGCAGTCAGTGGACATGACAAGACGATCTGGGTGTTCGAGCATGATGGCGAGGGAAAGCTAACCCAGCTCAGCCAAAGGTATGTGATCACTGAGGTATTTTAGAGATGAACACGGAATGACAGCTAACCTACCGGACACAGAAAAATGCCCAAGCGACCTATTGACATCGCAATTGGACCAGACAATACTATCATCGCTGCTGACAAGTTCGGCGATGTCTACTCCCTTCCTCTGCTCTTCGACCCTTCAGTTCAACCAGCCAAGCCCGCTGCTTCACTCCCGGCCCCCAAATCTAAACCGTCGGCCACTACCCTCACTGTTCACTCCAAGCGCAACCGTATAGCCCTGGAAGCTCAGCTTCAAATGTACGAGGCTCAGAACCGCAACGGTGGCAGCAAAGATGAAGCCAACTCCGACGGCCCAACTTTCGAGATGGACCTGCTGTTGGGCCATGTGTCTATGTTGACTGCGGTGAAGGTCATTGAGAGTGAGGGGAGGAGATACATCCTCACAGCTGATCGTGATGAACATATCCGTGTCTCGCGCTATATTCCACAGGCGCACGTCATCGAGGGATTCTGCCTTGGTCATAAAGAGTTCATTGCTGCGATGGTTGTGCCAGCTGGTCGGAACGACATCCTTGTCTCTGGTGGCGGTGATACAGATCTGTTCGCGTGGGACTGGAAGAAGGGCGCAAGGTTGTCGTCGACGAGCGTTCTATCGTTGGCGCAGGTTGTGGCTCCCGAAGTGACGAAGGTTGCGGTCTCAAGTCTGGCTACATTACTCTACCCGACGGCTGAGGGATCCCTAACCTATGTTCTTGCCATCTGCGAAGAGTGAGTTCCTTTCACTTGCACCGTCATTTGTAACGACTACTGACCGAGTCGCAGCATCAAAGCTATCTTCACCTGGCAACTTACCGAGGATAACCAGCTCAACCACCCAAGCGCCATCCAACTTCCCGGCAACCCCCTTCACCTCGCTGTCTCCCCGTCACCCGCCACACCCTCCTCAACACCCCGAATTACCGTTGCACTTGATCCTTCCGCCGACACTCCCTCAGCCAAGAGCCTCAATAGCTTCACTCTGACTATGAGCGAGGGCAGGCTGGCCTCAGAGAATTTCTCTCCTGTGGAGGATGAGACAGTGTCTGCATCTGAGGCAGAGCTTACACAGGAGGACATCAGAGCGTTGCTTTATACAACCGAGCAACTGAGGAAGCAGGAATATGTTGGTGAGGAGGACGAAGAGACTACCCAGGAGGCCGCAGCATCAGTTGCTGCTGAAGCTGCAGCTGCTGTAGAGTAGGCTACGCTGCTATCTCACGTATGAGGGTGTGAGCCGTTGCTAAATACCATCGGGAGCCATGAATGATGTTCATATGCAGACAATAGGAATGCTCATGGACTAGTCGAAAAGTGAAACGTATCAAATTGCCGACGGCAGGCTATCCTGCATAAAGTATGATCTCTGTATATCCAGTGTCTCGATCCAAAAGAAACGCCGACCTGCGCCATCACAAGTTGTATCCCGTTAGCGTGAACAATCTCTCCTCTTCTCTTGTCATCCATTTCCTTGAACCAGTCGCCCACATCAGATGAACATCTTCGCAACACCCATAATGCTATCACCCCAACCATCACCACCTCCACCACTCGAAAACGCATCCCTCCTCTCCCACGACATGCCTTCCGAGTCCCGGCCCCTCTCAACCCTAACACCTCTGGCAGAGCCTCCAAAGTCACCAGCCATGCGCATTGCGTCCCTAGCAAGGCCGAAGCCATCGCCGCTGGCTGCGCGTGATGCCATGCCGAGCATGCGTTCCAAGCCAGCAGGGATGCGCAGACCGAATCGGGCCAGGAGAGCGCCGAGAGCGCCAGTTGTGACGAGTGGCATGATGACGAGGAAGAAGACCTTCCAAGGGTGGCGTTTTGCGTAGTGGACGAGGTCGCGGAAGAGGCGCTTGACTTTCTTATATGCTCGGGCCATGAAGCCTTGGCGAGGAGATCGCTTGTAGTACGATGGTCGGCCTGTAAGCAAGAACTGTCAGTTACTGTCTCTCTTCGGCGTTGTTCGGTGGTGAAGAGCTTCGTTGAAGCTTTCGTAGACCATGGTAGAACTTACTAGACCCAAAGAAACTACCACGGCTCATGTTCCCAAGACTGAAGAACGATCCTCGTGAAGCATTATGCTTGTGATAATTGCTGTCCTCTCCCAGCCCAAAGAACGAGCCCCTCGAAGCATTGTGCTTCTTGTAATTTGAGTCAACGCCGAAGAAGGAAGCAATACCGTTGCCTCGAGAGCGAGAGGAAGAGCGGGAACGAGATCGGTGCTTGCGACGAGAGCGGGATGAGCTGCGTTTGTGATGTTTGGAAGATGGGACAGAGAGCCCGTCGCCCATGGCTAAGGCATCGAGAAAGCCAGACATTTTGTCGAGGTTCTCGGTGTGAGGTGGTGGAATTGGTCGAGTTGCCGGCGACGAAAGTCGAAATCAGACTGTCGGTGAGACCAACGGTTCAACGTCCGTATATGAGACAAGCTGCGCCGAGCAGAAAACTTGCTGCACCAGTCCAGACAGCTGTTCAGAACCAAGTTAATAATTTTCTGGTTGACTCGATGAAGCTCCCTGCTTTTCTTGCCCTAGTTTTCTCGCCAATACTGCCCGCTGCTGCGAGAGGATGGAGAACGGGATGCAAGCTGCAAGATGCAGGTGAGGGATGCGCTGGCAGTTGAACTTCCTCCACAGCACCAGATAGAACAAGAGGGGAGGAGAGGTCCCCTGCGCGCTGCGAGGGTCCCCTCTCAGTCGCGGGCTGGGGCGAAAATTGGCGTGGCTGGAGGCTGGCGACCCGCCCAAGGACCCCTGATCCTGGTCCCTCACTGGAGCATGTCTCAGCCAGCGACAGGGGTTCTCCAATTCTCGGCACTCTCGTCTTCGTCTGTCTTGCTTGCATCGAAATGTTTGTTCGAAATTATCATAAAGTCTATGCGAGAATATCATCATCCGTCACCGTTTATCTGTGCTTTTCAACCTCGTCCCGTATCCTGTACATGCTCTCAGGCCACCACTGTCCTCCTTGCTCGTCTATCCACCCCACGCTCTGCATCACCGCGGCCACCCTCGTCAGCTCCCATCCACCAATCTCCCCAATCCACCAGATATCATCCAGCAGCATCACAAACACTAGCCAGTGCGCCATGATGTCCATTGCCAGCTGCTGCAGCTCGCTGAGACCCTCGATTCCTTGCACAGCTCCCGTGAACCCGGCCTCTACGGGCACCATCGCCAGCACATCTTGTACCAAGTTCAGGAATGTCGTTGGCACTCGGTTGACGAATGAGGTGATGGTGCGATGTGATGCTTGCGAAGGTGCCGCGTTTGTCACGCGTGCGAGGTAGTCTTGCAGCCACGAGGGCAGCGCAATGCTTTGGCTGGGCTGAGATCCCGGAGTGTTCTGGGTAGGGGAAGCCGTAGCTGACGGCCCATGGCCGCAGACCTTGGAGGCAATGTCAACAAGGACATCCAGTGCAGAAGCGCAAGCTTGCACTTGGTCCTTCTCGCTAACAGTGGTTTCATACGCGATGAAATCCGGCTGTGAAGATGCCGTCAGGTTCATCGCCATGGCCTTGCTGCGCACAACTTCGAGTGCACGGTGGCATGTAGCTGAGATGATGGGTAGAAGCAGTTGCTTCGAGTTGCGTGAGCTTCTCCCATCATAGGCGATCAAACTTGCGTCAGGCGTGCTACCGCTTCCCAGCGGAGGCGAAGATACTACTTTGCTCGGATGGAGGAAGTCTGCCGGACGAGGGCTCGCATCATGCTCCGTCGCCATGGCTATTCCCGTATGCGCTTCGTGTGCCGCTCGGATCAATGAAATCCATTGCGAGTGTGCTGGCGTGAACTCGTCCGGGAGTGCCTCTGCTCGCGCTCCAACTGCTGCGTGATGCTTGGTAATCTGTATTCGAATACTCTGACTTGCCAGGCCGTAGAGAACCATCAGCGGCGCATTGGCCAGGGCGAACTCATAGTAGCTTGCGCCGGTGATCTCTGCCTGCGTCTGGCTGAGCGATTCATTGTGGTACCTATCAGCCAAAGCCAGAAGCTCCCTCATCTCCTGGATATTCTCTGCGTTGGTTTCGCTCGATTTGCTGCAATCGGCAGCACATTTTCTCAAGGCGTCGTGACATTTGCAAACAGCAGCAAGGGCAAGCATTGACTTCATGATAAGGCCGCTGCGAAATGCAAGGCTCGGGAACCCAATTTGCAAGGCGTAAAGGTCGTCTGTATCGTACGCGAAAGCTCGAGCTGTATGAGACAAGTAATGGCTCAGCAGCTCTGACTCGCGTGCATCCAGCGCTTGGCCTGAGCGAGAAGAGAAGTCGAAGTCGGCAGAGGGAAGCATTGGGGACACGGGGAATGGGGACGGAACGCTGCTCGTAGTGGAAGATAGAGCTGTGCCCGGATTGCTTGCGGGTATTGGCGGTGAGGGTAGCGAGAAAGCATGGAATTGGCCCCAAAAGTCGTCGTCCAGTTCAGCAGGCAGATCGAGGAACTGCTCAGCTTGAGGACTTGTTGAAGGGTGCTCGGGATACTTGCAATCAGCATCGCGAGCCACGCACCTTGAGCAACGAGGTTTGGCCTCATCGCACTGGGGCAAGATGTCAGTCAATTGAGTTTCTCAGGGCATCGTGAACGACGAGGACCGACCTTGCGTCTCGCCTGTTTGCATCGCATGCAGCCCATCCGGGATTTCCTGTGAGCTCTCCGAGAGCGAAACTCCCTCTCTCTGTCATGTGGCTCTTCCGTGTTGGACATGTCGGTCAAGTCTGCCTCAATGTGCTTTGGTCGCGTGTTTTTCTTGCCGTCAGGACTGGTCCGGACCCAGATCCGAGGTGTGCGACGATGCGACTTCATGTTATAAGTCTCTGTGACGGTGGCTGAGGGTGCCATTGTCGTCATAGGTCATGTTCTGCTCAAGGCAGTCTCGGAAGTAGAATTCTTGGGTGTGCAGAGGACCAGAGTCAGAAGAGAGTCAGACACGGACGGGAGAGGTCAGGTTGATAGCTTCCATGGCAGCCTCAGCCCCAATGAGTCGCGTCATGGCTTCTGGAGAGATCGCGGAACCCAATGAAGTATTTGACATCAAATCCCTGCTTAGCAGATCAGGGGTCTAGATGAAAGCTACCCAAGTGCCGGGCGTTGTCACATCTCGAAGGCTGCAGCGACGACAGTCTACTAGTTAGCTCAAGGTAATCGTGGCTTGGGGCACATGCAATTCCAGTGCAAAGACTAGCCTCGACTGGGACAATAACTCAGTCACCACCTTGAACCGTCCACGGCCGCGGGAGCTGCGGATCACGGGCATGACTCCACTGTCTCGGGAAGAGTGGGGTGGAAGCATCCATGATTTGGAATTCCAGAAGTCTTGCTTGTCTGTGGAGGGCCAGGGCCAATTACCTTAAGTTAAACCTAGGGTGTAATAGGCAGCTGAGGTTGGAGACAGATGCCTACGGGCGGTAACTCAGGTAGGCTATGCTGAGCCCATAGGCCGAACTTCGTTTTTGGTTGGATTGGAAGCCCTCGTGTTCGTCGCCCTGCCGAATTGAAGCTGCCATACGCGTACCAAAAAGGCGGATTGAGTGCATTGGGATGGTTGATGGTGGCTGGCACCCGGCCATGTCAGCACCGACAACCCGGAGAGCGGAGGTAGATGGACTTAACACTCTTTTGCTTTGACCTGAGCACGACGGAGAACTCTCGGTGTCTGACTGACTTGCTGATATTAATTCACGCCGGCCTGTTCAGGGCTCCTATCATCCAGTCAGCCGCATCAGTAAGGTGCACGCTGTACTGCTTTGGTACATCATGGTACATCATGGCGGGCACTCCGTACCAGTGATTCCCCAGTCACGTCCGGATTCTCACTAACGTTAAGCTTACGTTACTAATTTTCTACGGATGCCATTCACACAATAATGCCCATCGCCATGATATGAGTTAGTCATCAGAGCACGACCCGTCTGCAAGGCGTATTCGCTAATCTGCGTTGGTACCAAACAGCTTAGTCTCAATAACCCACCCCACTTTGGCACGCTGCTGCGTATTTGATAATTACCTTGAACGGCGTTTCCGGACCAAGCCGAAAGCCCGTTCAATTGAAATACTTGTGCTCAAGTCGTAATGCTTTAGCCAGCGCTTTTTGATACACTATGGGGGTTTTGACACCAGAGAGGAGGCCCCTCTCAGTGTGTAACTGCCATGAACATTACTTTCAGTTCCTGGAACTCGCGTGGACTGGTGGGGATGATCGTTGGGGATGTAAATAAATGAGCTGGTGAGGTGTTCTAAGAGTCTATTCGTAGCCCCTTGGAAGCATCATTACTGTCACCAGGACGCATCACTGACAGTCTTGGTATCTTCTCCCCATTGACCAGCAACTCTCGTCTCCCAAGTTCCATAACTGGACGGGCAGGTTCTGAAGGCGCGTGGGGTCAATCTCCGCGGCAGCTTTGGTGAACCCCAGGCTGAACTGTACGAAGTCCTTCATGGCTTTGATCCAAGTCCTGCGGCCTCCAAGATCAACCTGCTCATTGCGCAACATTGTCTGCTCAAGGCATAAATGTATTGTTGGCAGAATCTGCAACATTAAGTAACCGCGAATGCTCGGGATCTCCTCAGCCTTCAGAGCACCGCCGTTGGCCTTCTCGAAGGTTTTGATGAGAGGGGTGACGCATGATTCGCAGAGACGGTCGACGCTGTTCAATAGGCACGACTCAACATCGTCTTCCCTGCCGCTGATAGGATTGATGGGTGAGTCCATGCTGCTCAAAACAGAGTTGGTATACAGGAGCGCTTGACAGATGATCATCCTAGTTTCCCAGTAAAACCTCCAGAGCATTTCTGACACAGGTGACGCTGGCTCATGCCAAAAACGTGGTGCTCCGTCAGAGATGAGAAGATTGCGTATCCAGTCAGGAGCAGTTTCCGGCACGTTGAGGGGCTTCATCGTGTACCCAAACGGACGAGGCAAAGTTTGCGCCCATTGCTCAAGCTTCTCATCAAGCAATACGGCCCGGCCCGCAATGCTTGCTAGTCTTTCTAAGCCATCAGGGTTATCGATGCCCCTGAATACAGCTCTCCACTCAGAGCAGAGCATAGTGGACTGGTAGAGGAGGCTGTTATGTTCGTGTAGAGGCTTCAGTTTGGGATCCTCTAGCGTGCGGTCCTGATCTAAGGAGATAGTAGGGCTCCGTCCAGAGAGAAAGCTACCATGCAGCTACACCATGTCAAGACATCATGTCAGTAAGGAGGCCGGTGACTTCTACAAGGCTGGTATGTCCTCACCGTTTGACGAAAGACCATGCTGCGTATCTGGAGATCTAGAGGTGACTGACTGGCTGTCCTCGACACAACCTGCTTGTTCACGAATACGGAAGCGCCGCAAATGTGGCTCAGCCAGCTTCCCGAGGTCGACATTGACGGATCAACGAATGCCTGTATATCGCTTCTTGTCAGCGGGACATTGTGCTCCAGCTCAAGCCATATGCCTATCGAGAACGCTCACCTCGTGGATTCCTAGCAAGACTGCCGAAGCCAGAATGTCCCGCATCGGTTGATCATGGTCAGACGAGATGACATGTCTCATATTGCGAAGGGCTTCACCGTAGTACTCAGCGCCTTTCTCCACAGATTCGGCACTGCCGCATCTCTTTCCATGGTTGACATGAGCGAGTGCCTGGATGGAGTTATGCAACAGACTGCGCTCTTCTGCATTGGCGTACATAGTAGGAAGGGCATCAAGCCAGGAAATACTGACACCAGGGGTGGCGCCCACTCCGGAAGTCCAATCGAAGAAGAACCGGGCCAAAACCGGGCATCCTGGGGACGAGAGCTACAGTGGTTGTTCGCTGTTAGCGAGGCGAATGTAGACTGGTCTCACTGCAGACACAGACATGGAGAATGCAGGAAAGATCTGGCACCACTGACTTGCTTATCCGGCCTCTCAGCCGTCTTTTCGATTGTCTTCTCGGTGTGAACGCGCCATGTCCTCTCGAATTCATCTCGGTACTTGCATTCCGTGTACGCCACCCTAATGCAGTTCTGGCAGATGGGTTTCGTCTCATCACACTGCATACATGTCCATAGTTAGTCATCACGTACCTCCTAGAGGTCACCTCTCTGCGAGTATTGGGATGCGCTCTACCCGGATCTTCTTAGCTCGACATTTGTTGCAGCCCCTACTGGGTAGGCCGCGTGATCGGAAAGCCATTTCGCTATGCTCACGGCTTCGACTTTCCGCAAATAATAATCAGGATGACAGAAACGGGTAGAACGTGCGACAGACAGCATGAGGTAGCCAACGAAAGAGGAGTCTAAGCGATATGGGCTCAGCCACCGCCACGACCACGTCGTCGATCGGCTTCCTGAGAGGACAGGAATTGAATCGGAGGATGCACGCTTGCCAAAAGTCTGTCTCCGCTTTGAGCATCTAGCGCTTATCAGTCGACGATTGTGTTGGGTAGCGGATACCCGGAATCTAGGACTCTGTGTACTGGGCTGATGGTTCGAGCTATGATCGACTTGACGTGGATCTAGGACTTGGATTTCCCATGGCGCCTCTGTCGTCACAGCGAGAAGAAGCTTTCGTATTTTCTAGACTGGGCTCAATCCCAAGTTCTCAAACTTCGTGAATTTGTGTCGTCTCTGCGGAAATACACGGTCATTTGAAGAGTGAGGGCTATTCTGGTTGCCATTTCACGTGAACCCTTGGTATAAACAGAGACCCAGGTCAGCCATATCGACGGACCATTGCAGTGGCCTGATGGCAGGCTCCAGGACACCCTCAAACGATGGAATCTGCCCCTCCATCTCCTTTCTATCTCCAGATCATCTCGCCATGTGCAATTCTTTGCCGCTTAGAGATCTCGCCTCATCGTAAGCAGCGCGAGAGCCTGGGATTGCCCTTGGAGCCTGTGGCACAGCTGAAGCTATGGCCATGACTAGTTGTCCAATGTGGGTGGCCCTTGCAGGCATGCTCGTTGATACTGCGACCAGCGATCACTTACCAGATACGGCAGTGCGTGCGACGAGGTAGCTCTTGTGTAGATATATAACTAAGATGTGATCTCTTGGCACGACTGGCACACCTAACGACAGTCGTCTCCCTCTTATTTCTCTATATTTGCACAACACGCTATTCCATTTCCCTTCCTCTATAAATTATGCTGAACCGTGGCGGACCCTTTTCGAAGCTGGTCGGTGGCACTATCGGCCTGGCCAAGGAATACAAGGCCGACAGCAAGGAGCGCAAAGCTGCCGCTCAAGCTCCATCAGCTCTGCAACAGCAGCAAGGGTCGTCTTCATATTCAGCACAGAGCCCTGCAGCAGACGATCGGCACCATGACAGCGACTCCTCCGATGAGTACAATTACCTTCTGGACCTAGACCAGGCCCAGCTGGAGGTGTCTGGTACCATACGCACGGCACAGGATGTCTCTCAAGGCAGTCAATCGTTCGACGTAGACCAAGCAGTACAATCGTTTCTTCAACACAACCCGTTCACTGGAGAAGATACCTTCGGTCTTTCAACCTTTGTTCTCCTACCTCAAAGGCGACCCAAGTCTCAGGCGAAAGGCTTCGTTCGCGCCTATGCACCCGAGCTGCAACACTGTGGCGTCAGCCAGACTGCATGGCTAGAGTTCCTGGACAACTTCGAGAGGAGCATCAGCAAGAACGCAACCTTCCATGTGCTCAATGCCGGCATCTTCGTCGCGAGCAACGCAGCTGCTGTGACCGCCGGCATCAGCCCTGCCATGCACATGGCCTCCATGGCCATCCACGTCTCTGTGGAAGCAGCCAGGCGCGGCTATGTCAACCACGCACAAAACAAGTTCCTCGATATCATGAACAGGGAATGTTTTATGCCGAGGAAGCTGTACTGTATGGTCGTCAAGTACGAGCCGTCATCTACTGATCTGGTGCAAAGTGTTGACCTAGAACACAACGTTTGTCAGAGTATTGGGTCACGACAGGACCAAAGCAAATGGAAGGGTGTCTTCAGCAGCAGCTCCATGAAGATTGAAGGCGATATGGAGATGCCCGACCCTGCGCCGCTCATCTTCCCCGACCTTGATGCCGTCAATAAGAGCTCAACGTCGACCAGTTCGTGGAAGAACTTCAATCGCGTAATGCATGACTACAAGGATCGTCGAGCAGCGGCCAAGTTCGAAGCGGAGCACCCCAACAACTCGAACATGCCTTCTGCCCCTCGCAGGGAGTTCGCGTCGGAGTATGGTGATCCCAACTCAGATGTCAATCGAGGTGGCTTCATCTCGATGATGTCGAAGGGCACGAAGACCTCCCTTGGGCCTCGTGGAGGTCTGGCAGACAGGATCTCGGAACAAAGAGACGCTCGCAAGGAGAGACGGAAGGAAAAGAAGTCGAAACGGCCTTTGACCAAGATGCTCAAGGCAGATGCATTGTACCTGATGGTGACGAATCTTCCTAGTCAGGAGGTGCTGGACAAGGTGGCGGCACAGGCGCAGGGCTAGATGGTGGCAGAGCCGGTCGACGAGATATGCAAATCCCCTTCTAGATACCATTGAAGCGACGAAATAGAGGTTTCATGCATCAAACTGCCCGCTCCCTGTTCTATGCCGGTCAGAACTTGTTGGCGGTAGATAGATCTGGACACAAATCGAGGACTTCACCCACCACAGCTCAAGGTCCCCACATTCACAGGGGCCGGGCATCCACCCACCTCGCTGGCACCCCTGCCCAGCCGCCCGCTCCCACAGCCCAGTGAAGCCCCCCGTGCCCACCAACCGTGCCCACCAACTACTGCTGGCTAAGGCAGTCTAGACGCAACCCCTACCGCAACACCGTGGCCTGCAGCACAAATCCCCAGGGTCCCAAACTTTTTGGACATTAAGCTTCAACTTCGCATCTGCACAACAAGCATCCCTCCTTCGACCGGACAGTGGTGCAAACATGAAGTTCGCCCACTTCACCATCGGTCTGCTGGCCCTTGTAAGCCCGGTTGCTGCCTGGAGCAAAGAAGGTCAGTCCAGTCCACCCAGTGCCTTTGACCACCGTGGCCTCAAGCTTCATGCCCAATTCGCAAAGACAGAACCCCCTTTAGACTGACCAATCTGTCCAGATCGTGAAATCTTCCGCATCCGTGACGAGATCGCCGCGCACGAAGCCGACCCCGCTGCGACTTTCTACGAGATCCTTGGAATCACAAACTCCGCCTCGCAGGATGACATCAACAAGGCTTACCGCCTGAAGACACGTTCGCTGCATCCCGACAAGGTCACCCAGCAGCTTCGCGCTGAGCGCACCAAAGGCAAGAACAAGGGTGGCAAGGCACCTTCGCAGTCTGATATTAAGAATGCCGTGAAGCAGGCTTCCGAGCGCCAGGCTCGTCTGTCCCTGATTGCCAACATTCTGCGTGGTGAGGGTCGTGAGCGCTACGACCATTACCTTGCCAATGGCTTCCCTCTCTGGAAGGGCACCGACTACTACTACAACCGCTACCGTCCCGGCTTTGGTACCGTCATTGTCGGTGTGTTCCTCTTCATTGGTGGCGCAATTCACTACTTCGTCCTGTACATGAGCTGGAAGCGCCAGAGGGAGTTCGTCGAGCGCTATGTCAAGTACGCCCGCGACACGGCTTGGGGCGGGAACCTCAACATCCCGACTCCTGATCCCGAGCCAGCGGCTCAGGACGATGACGAGGGCCCGCCGCAGCCTATGAACCGCCGCGAGAGACGTATGCGCGACAAGGAGAACAAGAAGGAGAGCGGTCGCCCCAAGAAGGCTCGCAAGGTCAAGAGCACTGCGTCGTCTCGTGAGGCGTCCACGGGTCCTGCTGGTCAGAAGAGAAGGGTTGTTGCTGAGAACGGCAAGATCCTTGTCGTTGACTCCCTCGGTGACGTCTACCTCGAGGAAGAAGACAAGGAGGGCAATGTCCACGAGTTCCTGCTTGATGTAAGTCTCATTCCTGTCAAAGACTAGATATTCCGCCCTGACCATCAATTATAGCCTAGCGAGATTCCTCAGCCAACCATCAAGGATACCGCTATCGTCCGCGCGCCTCTCTACTTGTTCGACCAGACCGTTGGCCGCTTCCTGCCCCGAAAGGCTGAGGAGGAAGCCCTCGACGTCGTCGTCGACGAGGAAGATTCAGACGAGCCGCAGCGCACCCCGAGCAGCGACTCCGCTGGCGAGGACTTTGAGATTCTGGACAAGAGTGTTGATTCTCTGGGCAAGGCCAAGTCTACTGGCACGCAGAAGGCTGGAAAGCCAAGCAAAAGGAAGGGTCGCAAGAAGTAAACAATGCGCGGTAAGCTTGTGCTCTTGCATGATGTTTTGGTTGTGGATTTGGTGTTAGGTAAGGGACAAGAGGGAACTGAGACTTCCGAGTATGAGTGTTGATGTGCGTGTGCCTGGAGGTGGACATCATGAACTGGCGAAAATAAAGTATCAATGACATTTAGAAATAGAGCGATCAGAGCTTGACCCCGAAAATATGATAGCAGGGTTTTGGATCCCGTCCAATCCCTGTACTCAATTATGTTTCTGCTGTCGCTGGCACGCACGTTGCACTTCTCGGTCACTAATACGTCGGAGCCAAGGAGCAACTCGGAGCTTATTTCCAGCTCTAATCTAACCCCAAAGAACTCGATTTGTTGACATCACCACTACTCTTCTGACCAACAATCGAAAGTGTCGTCAATCGACAGTGGACAGTTGAAGAAGTATGGTTCGGAAAAGGAATCAAGTTCAAGGGAGCCTCGAGCCGGAGCAGCCGGAGCATCTCAGCTCGCGCATCACAACACTCCCTCGCTTGTCATCCCCCTTGACCAATCCACATGTCCCCAATGTCGCCAATTCCAGCAGCGGCGTCCTCCTCCTGACTATCGACAAGATCCCAGCCTGGTATGGAGACAACCCATATATCCACGCCGGGTACCGCCCCGTCTTCGCCGCGGTGACGCCATGTTTCCAGAGCTGGCTCTACCTACACAACCAGACGGCCAATATCTTCACGCATCTTATTCCTGGCGTACTGGCCCTCATCCTCAATGGCGCTTTGCTGTGGGCTTTTCGTCACTACTATCCAGACGCGACTTTCTGGGATAGGATGGTATTTCACGTGTACTTGACAGCTTGCTCGCTGTGCTTTGGCACGTCAGCGGCGTACCATACGCTGCTATGTCATTCACATGAGTTTGCAGACTTGTGGGTGCGGCTGGACTATGTGAGCATCTCGGCCCTGATACTTGGGTCTTTTGTTCCGGGCCTGTACATGGGCTTTTACTGTGAGCCGTTATTGCTGAGAGGATATCTTACCATGGTAAGCATGCTGAGAAAACGCTCCAAGGCACACTGCATGCTGAAAACGCCATAGATATTCGCGATGGGCGTATACAATGCGTACTCTTCCCTGCAGGATCGCTTCGGGGACAAGAATTGGATCACCTCGCGGCTAGTTCCGTTCGTTGGCATGGGGCTGTCTGCCTTTATCCCCATCATCCACGCAGCGTTCCTATTTCCCTATGACCAACTGCAGAAACAGTCCGGTCTGAACTACTACTACCTCGAAGGGGTACTGATGGTCATCGGGGTCTTGTTTTTGGCGGTATGTGTGCTCGTGACGCTTGATGTGCCTTAGCCCAATCAGCTGACAAGAAGCAGAGTCGGTTCCCTGAACGTTGGTTGCCAGGCACTTTTGACCTGTGCGGTTCACATACCATCTTCCACTGCTTCATTGTTGCGGGAACTTTGAGTCACTTTGCTGGCATCTGGTCCGGGTATGATTGGAACTACACCCACCAGCGATGCTCAGCTCTCTAAATGTGGGATCAGAAAGGGAGGATGATGGAGGAGTAATGACGGACGAAGCATATAGAGAACGTATAGAACTATAGACTAGAGGCGCTGCGACTTGTTATAGTATGCAGCTTTCCATGAAGTAGAAGCGCCAATGGTATATATCCCAGCCATGTTCAATGATCAATTTCCAATCCTTCATCACTCCAACGGAACCACCGCATGTCATGAATGAAATTATGCCCGTCGTTCAGGTTGGCCATCATAGGCGGGAGAAGGAACCGAGACAGGAGTAGAGTCAGCCTCAAACTTGTTCGGATCCCTGGTTTGGCCATGGGGACCTTGTTGTTGGTACATCCCGGGTCCTTGATAACCTTGTGGCGGAGGCTGGTATGACGCCGGGATAATCATGGACTGATGAGGATGTTGGTTGTACTGGTCGGGTTGGTAGACCATCTGCTGCGGGTAATATCCTGGCGCAACCATCATGCCAGGGGGTGGTTGGTAAACGACAACTGTAGATGCTTGGTTGCGTCTGCTCGTCTCGACACAAGCAATGACGAATAATGAGAAGTGAAGGATCCTGTCGGAGCTATTAGCATAAAATCCTCCGCCAGAGGGAAATGTCTGTGTCATTGCAAGTACATACACCTCCATAAAGCCAAAGGCAAGACAAGCCCGATTGAGGGTCGCGTATGTCGATGCGCTCGTCCCGAGAATGTCGCTGTCCGTGAAGTAGATGTCCCCGTACGTGTAGAAGTACCAGCCGTAACCGAAGAGAATGTACATCACGGAGGCTACCAAGAACCCCAGCCAGAGGATGAGGTCGACACCTACGCAGGCGCCTGGGTGTATGCCTCTGCGGCCTCCTCTTGCGAGAATGCTGATGCCCTCAGCGACATTCCAAACAAATGCAACGCAAGCCTGTTGAGGTCAATCGTCAGTTCTGAGCTTTTGGTCCTGCCTTCTGGGGACTGGGGCCTTACGGGTGGTAGGAAGAAGATAATGGCTGGGGAGCTCCAGTTCGTTCCGAGGGAAGCAGAGACACCGATGAGGATGAGGTCGAGTACCGTGGAGATGATTCGCAGTGTGAGTTTCGATGCCCACATCCTCTTCGGAGACTCGTGCACAGCTCGTTGCTGTTCCATCGTGGAGTGAATTCGCCTCTTCAACGAGGCAACGCGATGACTTCAAAGCAAGCAAGCAACACCGTCGATGAAGGCATTCACTTTTCGAGATCACGAAGAGCAAACAAACAGGAATTGGCGATCCTGAAGAGCTGGCGGTGCTGGATTTGCCCGTCTTATTAGGACCGCGCCTAATCCGCCCTGTGGGAGCCTTGCGTCTGTGCTGGTGGCGCCGGCGCCAAGATGAGCTGAAAGATACATGGCCAGGTTGGTTTCAAGTGATCAGCCACCACGGCACTTAGGGCGCTGGGCAATCATTCTCAAAGCGGTGTCTATGGGAGAGGAGAGGGGTGCGCCATGTCTAAAGATGGACATGGCGAGCGGCGATCTGGTGAAGCCGCTTCTGTCTGGATCTCGCGTGTGACCTAATCTGCACTTCTAGCAATGAGGCACAGCAACTAGCATCCTTTGCTCAAAAAGAGGCTCAGATAGGGTTGAGAATTGGGTCTTCAAGGCCATAAATCTATACCAGTACGGCCAGTCGATCAGTCGTGATGGCATGCTGGCAGATCTTGGCCTCTTGGTTGCTGCCTTTGAGTCGTTTGAATCCAGGGTTACATTCGCAGCACGAGGTGATGCACGCCCTGGGTTGCAGCTCGATACCCCGATAAGCTGCCATCTTGGATAAATGCATGCTTGGTCCCTTACTCGCAGCCCTCTGTCTCCTTTGTGCATCCTTTTCATCTGTCGGGACGACGATTATATGGCCGGTCTATTCCCCCCGGTTTTCTCCTTGTTCTAGCACGTCAACGATAATGGATCCAGGCACCCGGCAACGATCTTTGCCGCACTATCTAGATCCCACTAGGCCATAGTATTACTTTGTTAAGCCCACCGGGATTCGCCCCGCGATGGCCTTCGACGCTATCCCCACAAGGCCGTTCCGGCTGTATAATCAACAAGCCGGTCCCGACGTCGGAGACAATTTCGATAACCTCTCCTCGACATGGCAAAGCTACATTGCCAGATGTATGACCTTGGCATAATTCGGCTTCGCTGATGAATCTGCCAAAGTGACAATGGCATCCAATGCGGGCTTCGATCGTGACTCGGATACGGCTGTGTCTCAGGATCTTCGGCAGGAGACCGAGGGCATGGCCGGACCCGAGAAAGCCGTCGCTGGAGTTGACGAGAACGCGTCAGCGGCCACTTCTGAGAAGGTGACCGTTCAAGGTGGCCATGGACTACAACAAACCGTGTCGGTCCAAACGACCCAGTCGAAGTACAAGTCGAGTCGTCTCCTACGCTTCATGACCCCGAAGAGATGTCGCTGGGATCCAACCTCCTCTCCTGGTTTGCCCATGCCCCTGGCGTTACTCTACGCTATAGTAAGTGGGACAACACAAGCCTCGGATCATACTGCTTACACGTTGCTAGACAAGCACATTCACCGTTGCCAACTTGTACTATTGTCAACCTATTCTGAACAAAATCGCTGAAGAGTTCGGTGTCTCGTATGAAGAGTCCTCGCAGGTGGCAACCTTGCTCCAGGCGGGATATGCTACCGGACTAATTTTCGTCCTGCCATTGGGTGATATGCTGGAAAGGCGACCGTTTATCATCTCCCTCATCTTCTTTACGGCCACTGTGGTACGTAGTTTGAGTCGAATGTCTACAGCACGGTACTAACGTCAAGATCGCAGTGGATCGGTTCTTGTATCACCGACAATTTCACCGCGTTTCGAATCATCTCATTCATCTGTGGTATCACAACTGTCACTCCCCAGCTTATGATCCCTCTTGTTGGAGAATATGCACCCGCCCATAAGAAAGGCTACATTCAGTCCATCATCGTCTCAGGTCTCCTCCTTGGCATGCTCATCGCTCGACTCCTCGCAGGTGTTCTCGCAAACTATACAAGCTGGCGCAACATCTATTGGTTCGCATGCGGTGTTCAATACCTCATAGGCACATGTCTCTTCTTCTTCATGCCGGACTACCCGTCAACGAACTCTGGGCTTGGGTACCTCAAAGCGCTGTGGACTATCGTTTGCTTCTTGGTCACAGAGCCTTTGCTCGTGCAAGCATCACTAATCGTGTACTGTCTTTTGGCTGTCTTCACATCTTTCTGGACCACGTTGACGTTTCTGCTCGCCTCACCACCATACGAATACAGCTCTCTCGTTATTGGTCTCTTTGCTCTTCTAGGCATCGTCGCCATTTTCACCGTGACAATCTGGGGCAAGTTCATCGATCGCTTTGTGCCACTCTTCTCAGTTCTCATCGCAGAGTGCATTGTGCTTGTTGTCGTCATCATAGGGACTTTCATCGGGACGTTTACTGTCGCTGGACCCATCATTGCTGCGGCCGGCATCGATGTTGGCCTTCAGGTCGTTCAGGTTGCAAACAGGGTAGCCATTTTCACCATCAATCCAAAGGCGAGGAACCGAATCAACACGGCATACATGGCTATCGCCTTTGCAGGCCAGCTTTCCGGCACAGCCATCGGGAATCGACTGTACGCCCAAGGAGGGTGGCGTTGGAGCGGAGGCTGCAGCAGTAAGTACCTAGTCTGGCTTTTGCCTCTCCATTATCAATTACTGACGATGTTTAGTTGGCTTTGTCGGTGCTGCGATCTTGTTCACCCTCCTTAGAGGTCCTCATGAGAAGGGCTGGGTCGGCTGGGCTGGAGGTTGGAATATTCGAGTGAAACGACCAGCAGTAGAAGTAACAGAGTCAACGCGATCTGGTAATGATTCTGAGAAGAACGGGGCCCCTGAGCCATGACAGCCTCAAGTACGATATATACTGTTGCTGTACCGGTTAGTCCCATCTACCAGCACGTTCATCAATATCAGACCCAAGATGCATTCCAGCGATTGTTCCATTCTTTGTTGCTAAATATGTATTGCAAAAAGATGTCCATGAGATGTATCTATCGAGGTTGGCAGACTTTTCGCGTCTGGTGAAGCTTCACCCAAACCCAACTACACCTAAAGCAGGCCTTGAGTTCTTGTCGACACCCTTTCCCACCATGACGAGCGACCTGGACCTCAGAGGCCAGCCTCGTTGTTGAGTCAGATCTTGACCACTGAGCTAAGAATCTTATCCTGGATAGCATGGGAGCTTCTGTTCGCGATATCCCCAAATCGTAATTGACCACCAGCATATCCGCATCAAGCAAACTTGTGGCGCCAAGCGCAATTGCTGTCAAAGCATAGAGCCCTCATACCTCAATTGGGGCGACCCTGGCCTTGGTGCTGCCAACCCGATCATCAAATGATGTTCATCCTGCATGCTACTTGCGAGCCGCAGAGCCACTGTCCTCGAAGTCCACGACGACGTCCTTGGATGCGACCTTCTTCGCGTCGTACCAGATGCCGAAGTGTGCAAATGCACCGGTAAAGATCATCTCGATGTCGTAGCTGAGGTCCCGGACCTCTCGTCCTGTATCCGTCAGACGTTTTGGGAGACTTTTGAAGTCAGGAAGTTGGCCCCAGTGCACTTCGCAGTACTTCTTGACAGTCTTGTCGCATCGCTTGGGTGGTCGTGGAGCGTCCGAGTAGACCAATTCGGTTTTGGAGCCGCCCTCCAGATCTTCTGGGTTCTCAAGAGCCTCGGAGTACTGGCAGAGCTTGATTTCGCCTTCGCCAATCGGTTCACCCTGCAAAGATCGTTAACCCAACAAGTACCACGAACGTTCAATTCATTAGAGATCTCACAGCTCGGACGAACCAGCTCGTCTGGTTGTCTGCCACATAACAATCTTCCACCTCGCAGTATCTCTTGTCTGCCTCGTCATGTTCCTCAGGGTCCCACTTCTCCCAGGTGCATATGGTTCCGTAGCTTTGTCGAGCGATCCGGGATTGAACAGCAAAAAGACGTCCATCCGCCTTCTGTTGGTTAAGTCCGTGAAGCACGGCACCTCGACTGATGGCGGTCCAGCTGCACAATAGCCCTCAATTAGCATCCAGCGCAAGGTCAACACGTCTAGATACTTACGGCTTTTCGCCTTCGCTCTGAAGAATCTCTGGTCCTTGTTGACCAGTCGAGAGTTCGGCTTCGAGGCATTCATAAAGGTGGTGAGACGAGCCCAACCCACCAACAAGTACCACATACTAAGCCCCATTAGCTCGTTGCCGTCGGTGAAGAGCATCGATCCTCACCTTGGCCGGCGCGCCCTTGAAGTTTCCCCGTATTGGGATGGATGCGATCTGCTTGCGAATCAGGTCTACGATCGACCTCGTCACAGGACGGAAGATGTCCTTCATATCATTCCTAGAGATGTGGTCAGCGAAACGCTCACGCTACTATGTGAGAAGTTGGTTGTTGACTGACTGGGTCAGAGTCACCATCGACGGCCAGTCCTTGATGGACTTGTCATGTTGTGGGAGGTGAACTCTCTCAGCCTGCGCGCCCGCTTCGAAATGCCGCTTAATGATCTTCTCCCATTGAACATCGAAGATGTAGGGGTCGTTGGATATCTTCTGCCAAATCTTGTAGCTGACCTTGGATCGAAGAGCGGCTCGAAAGCCCTTGTCGAGGATCACAGCTCCACAGAGCTTTCCTACAGAAAGTGAGGATTGGTTATTATACAAACATTGGACAACGTACCATCTCCCCGGACGCATTCCTCAATGATCCAAGGTCTGATTGACCTGATCCTGTAGGTAATCAGATCCTGGATGATGATCAGTGCTTGCCGACCTGAGGGGCGAAAGGAGTTCCACGCACCACAGTGCCACCCCCTGCATCGCAAACGATGAAGCAGTCATCAACCTGGCAAGTCAGTACATTACCTGCTTTCCATCGTCGTTATCGTACCTGAGCAATGACCTCGCCATCTGCGGTGATCTTGTCATCAAACTTCTCCTTCAACACAGTCAGTGCGGCTGCTTCAGGCTCTGAGATGAGACTCAGGATCGTGTCTTCTGGTGGGCGCGTCGGTCTGTCATCGCAGATACCGGCTCTTCGAGCGGCCTCTACCATCATCTCTTTCGCGTAGTTTGGCCAAATGGCAGGAACAGACAGCACGACGTGGAACCGCGAGTTCTCTGCGAGAGTTCGAACGGCTGACTTGGCCATCTTTGCGCGGGTCAAGGCCCAGAGCTCCTTTAGAAAGTCGGCAACCAGGTCCATAGGCTGTTTTCCAAGGTCGGCCATCTTCGAACGAGCCTCAAACAGTTCATCGGACGCGTAGACATCGGCGGGGACATCTTCGGGCTGGAGCAGGAGGAGCTTGAACCAATGAATGGCATCTTGGGCTTCGGCCGCGCCATAGCCCCAAGCGGCAACCTCCTCGGCGCGATACGTGAGCATGGTGGGACATTTACCCCTGTCAGTGTTGCGGCCTCCAGGCCAGTTTGTGACCATCTCGATGTCCTCTGGTTGAGTGGTATGCGCAAAGGCGGTCCCAGAGTACCTTGCAGTCAAGGGTCAATACGATGAAAGCAAGCGAATTCAAAGGTTAGGGCGAGCGAGACTCACGTGGTTCCAAAGTCGATGCCAATAACCATGACAGACTTCTCGTCGTCCTGCGACCTGGTTTTCCTCGGCATCTTGCAGATAGTTACCGAGATTCGAGGGGAGAAGTGGAAGAGTCAAACGAGCTGGGATGCAAGTTGAGGGCAAGAAACGAAGAGACCAGGATCGGGGTCCAGTGCATAAAGTCAAGGGATCGGAAGAAAGCAAGCGGAAAGGATGGAGGTGAACGGAGTATTTATGCGTAACGGTCGTTCATAGCAGAAGAATCGGTTGAATCAGGGTGAATGCTAACGTCTGTCAGCTGTTTCAATCGCATGTGGTGAACAGACTGCTGCAAGTGCGGTGCCGGTCCGACCTCGCGTGATTCAAGCAGACGAGCAGCGCATCATTCAAGGTAGGAAACAATGAAGAGAATCTAATAGCGAGCAGAAGCTTGAATAATGAGAGAGAATTGTTTTCAAAGGGAACCCTGCTTGCCACGCCATTGCAGCTGGCGATAGGCGATCCCGCCACAACTCAACAACGGCGAGCGAAGCGCATGGGTTGGCCCCGTGGACAGTACATTTGGGCCGAACACCGACACTGAGCCTATTCAGAAGCCCTCGAGAACTTCACTGTTTCTGCTCGACATCATGGAAAGCGGCATAGCCGGAGATCAGTCGACGGACAGGAGTGGTGACCCAGTCACTCGTGTCGAGGTTCAACTGCCGAAGATGGTCCAAGATGTGACAAACGCATCCGACGTGTTGGTCTCTGAAGCTGAGAGCCAGAACCCAACAAAGAGCCCAAAGACTGGTACTGGTGAAGCAGCGCCAACTGACGACAGCGAGTCTCCGCATCGTGTTGAGACCAGGGCGTCATTTGCCCGAGCCAACGCATCGTCTCCAAAGCGCCAACGGCTGGCAGAGAGTTGCTCTGGGGACGAGAATGAAAATCCCAATGACGAGAGTTACGATCCCAGGGCGTCTCCCAGCAAAAAGACCAATGTGAAGAGAATCAAAGTGGTCAACCTGACTTCCAACGCGAGCCAGCATCGTTCTTCAGAGCAAAAGTCACCCCCAAAACCACGCGCGAAGAAATCGTCAGCATCTTCCAAGAGAAGTTCTTCAGAGAACATCGCCACGGCGCAGGCTTGCGGCCAAGGTAGCCTCGAAGGCATGAAAGCCACTCTGCAAAGGAATACTGCCTCCATCACAGGCAGCACACTGAGCACCGTTCCAGAGTCTGCTACTGAACCTGCCATTGAATCCCGGAGCAATAATGGTCCCATGCTTTCCGGACAAAACAGTCAGCAAACCCCAAAGACTGGTATGAGGATGTTGAACGGAAAGACGCCCAACAGTCCCGACACCGTGACAGAGGAAGAGTCGAGGATGCATCCGAAGATTCGCGCTGCATTTCTAACCATCAACAAATGCGTCAAGGCTGAATGGGAAGACGTGGAAAAGGTGATTATGGCTCTAGAGGAGCGGGAAGCAAGCGCGAACAAGAAGATCCGAGTTCTCCGTTCGGAGAAACAAAAACTTCAAACCGACAACGCTTCGCTTTCGAAAATGAAACCTACAGAGTCGGCAGAGGTTGTTCGTCTCTCAACCGAGATCCTCAGTCTGAAGACTTCCCAGGCCTATAAAAGGTTGCGAGTAACTGATGATGAGATCAGTGACCTTTGGGGCAGGGTTGGTCACAACATCATGTCCCTGAGCTCTCAAGTCGCTGAAGGAATGGTAAGGTCTCCTAAAAGTGGTATTCAGGAGCCCAGATTCCCGTTTATTATTGGTCAGGCCGTACAGGCCGCCCCAGTCAGCGTTGATCAATGCGCCGCTCTCTTGAGAAACTGGCTTTGGAGGTATCTCATCCAGAGTGTCATCGAGTCGGACCTTGGCCCATGGCCTGCATCGGTCAGCCAAGCCTTTGTCGCTTACTATCGCAAACTAATATGTAATTGCCATTGAACCCAGATTTTATAGCATCTGCTTACAGTCCTAGCACTCTTGGACAATGAAGAAGTGAGCCCTGAGTTCGTCAGTGAGGTCAAATCATCGAACTGCTGCGGCATACTTGCTACCCACGCGGTGCAGGAACAGCGAGGCTTCAGCATCAAGGAGTATACGCCATCGCACAACCGAGACAGGCTACTGAGGGTTCGAGGGAATATGATGGAGGATCTAAACGCGTTCTGGGACGCAAGTGAGGCCGAGTGTGAGGAGGCGGAGAAGTTACTAGGCGAGACCATCAACAAATCGCATCGCTTGGGCAAATACTTGCTCTCTTCCAAAGCATTATTTCGAATCGGCTCCCTCGACCCCTTCACAGTCCCCACTGCCCTGGGAGAGACCGATACACGGCCAATACAACACATCGTCGTTGCTCCATCTCTCCTCAAGCGCGGGACCGCAGATGGAGACAACTTCGACCAGAAGACGTTTCTTCACATGAGGGAAAGCTTTGAGATTTGTCGCCCATAAGCGTGAAACTTACTCTTCAAATGCTCCTCTGGACACGATTGCTGGCTTGGTCAAACTGGAGCTGGAAAGATTGGTATGTCATTGTGCTGCCGGCCGGTGCCGAAGTTCCTTTCTTCATGGGTCGGGCCTTTTCATATTGAAAGAAGAGATATTTGGTAAGGGGGAATTTGATCGTAATCTTCGAGGCGCTTCGGGAATTTCATTATATTTAGTCATGATCCTCTTCTGATACGCCTGGACAGCATTCCATCTCGTCGTCAGGATAGGTAGCCTTGCACCAGAAGCAATAATGATGCTCTTTCCGCAGATAATCCAACACTTGAATCAACTTCTCCGCAGGTTCGAGTTCATTGAAGGCGTCAAGCTCCGGGTCCTCCTCATCGAGATCATCGGCAGTGGCATAGACAGTGTGCTTCTTGCCCAATGCTGCTTTGTCGTCTTCATCCTCATTGTCATCTTCGTACGTCGGGAGCCTTGATAGAGACTGCTGAAGATCGTGACGCATCCTGCGATCGCGCTCTTGCTCTTCTCTATGACGAATGAGACCGCGATATAATACTGGAAATGACTTGAGTGGTCGCGTCGATATGTCTCTCTTGGGCTTCTCCTGTTCATGTTCATCCGGAGACTTTGAGTTCTGCCGGGCTGGCGGTTGCTCATCATCCAGTCTCTCGGCCATTCGCTGGGCAGCGAAGAATTGCTTCTCCAACCTGGCATCCTCACGCTCTTTCCGAACCCTCTCACGGTACTCATCCGGGTCCAGCTTGACAGCCTTGACGCCAGACTCCTCCGCCGCCTCTCGAATCTTCCTCTTCTTCTCGTTGTCCATTCCGATACCTCCACGGTCCTCCTTGATCTCAACCTTGATCGGCTCAGCTCTTCCGCCACTGTCGCCATCGTCTGTCTTCTTTCCGAGGCCACCACCTGTGAACCCCATCTTAGCCATCATCGCAAAACCCTTGCTCTTCTTGGCGCGTTCATCGTCTAGCAGGGACTTCGAGAGTGCTTTTTCTCGCGCCTCGGCTTCTTCCTCTGCAATCTGCGCTTTTGATTTGATGAGGCCGCGGGCGCGGGATTCTTTTTTGAGGCGCTCAGCGCGCTTGACAGATGATTCCTTGAGGGGCTCGGGATCTGCAAACGTCATGTTCATGTAGTCATCTTCTTCGTCGCTGCCAGGCGCCATCTTGAGGATGTGTTCACGGATACTAAGAAATGAGCAGAATTATTATAGAAAGCAAGGAAAATGAAAGTAGCTCCAGTAGTGCGCAAAGAATCTTGCTCCGACAGGCGAAGATGATGAAGAGGTTGTTGAGTTGGTCGTGTCGAGCCGTGACCCACTTCACCATCGCTTCTGTCTTATTCCAGCACAGTCACGAGCACACGGCGGCAAGGCTACCACTCTCGAGAGAATAATTACGTGCGGCCTACATGGGGTTGAACAGCTAACAGTTTTGAGCCAACATGGCCCCTTATGCATCTACGGTGTTGGATTATGTCTGATTGACATCCTACATCATCAACAGTACCGTCACGCACGCAGGGTTCAGGTAGCAGGGCCTTGGATCAACTCAAGAGGCCGGAATATGGCTTCATAAAAAAACGCCGTCTATAATGATTATAAACAGACACCAGCTCTTTAATTCGACTGGCGTTCCTTTTGTCTTTTCCTTGCCGACTTCTCTCTCTCGTAAGCATTTGCCTCCTTGCCTTCCTCGCTCTGAATCTCTGCAACGAGCCTCTTGTACTTCTTCTCGTAGGCCTCGTCCTTCATCTTCTTGATCCGCAGTTTTTCCCTCGCCATAAAGCGCGTGTCCTTGCGGAGTTCGCGCAGTGCACCCTTGCGCTCCCGCTTGTGATCCTTCTGCAACTTCGCCAGCTCTGCGCGGTCCCTGTCCGGGTCGTAGTGCTTGTCGGGATCGTACGTCTCCTCGAACTTGGGAATGAAAGTCTTGATGGCCAGGGGGCGGTGGTTGTGTAGGAGGAGTGGTCGGCGTGAGATCTGAGCGAGACCATTCATACGATCGAGCTTGACCTGTACCTTCTCGAGACGATCCACAAGAGCCATAGGAATGTGCTTTCGGTTGGCCTTTGCTTGCAGATGTGCCAGGACTGACACAGCCTGAGTGAACGTCTCTTGGAAAGAACTCTTGCCAGTCCAGATGTCTGCCGCGACTCCGCAAATTTGAGCGCTCGTATCCAGAATAGACACTTTGAGGACGTTCGTCTTCTTGGAGTCCAGGTCTGAGGTAACACAGTCTTCAAAGCTAAGGCGTCTCAACGCAGCAGCTTGGGCACCGCTCGTGCGCATACCGTTCGGAGGTGTGTGGATCGGAAAGTTGCCTGCTGGTGACTCTGCAGCCATTGGTGCAAGGGCCAGCATGGTGTTGAGGCAGAAGTTCAGAATTTCCGGCGCGTATCGCTTGGAGAACTCTTGGTACTGCAAAGCAAGGATCGACACGTACATCCCAGTGGCATAGTCGGAGAGCTTTTGAGGCACCTTTTGCCCTAGATATCGACCCATTGTCAACATGGCCGGCGTCACCACCTGATGGAAGTGGTCTGATGTCGGGAAGATGCTGCCAATGGCTGTGAGAAGGATAAGGTCAGACGGCTGAAGTGCAAGAGGTCTCGACTCAGCAATCTCCTGGAGGTGCTGACGGAACTGATTTGAGATTTCGAGGGCATAACTCTTCGACAGTGAGTGAATATGACGGATGATGTTCTCTAGCACCGCAAAGTCTGGAGAGTTCTTCGCGTCCCATGGACTGGCGATGAAATCTACCAAGGCGATCGAGAAGTTCGTCAGTCTCTCCTTGTTCTTGTGGTCCAGCTTCGGGTGGTATAGGGCTCGAATTCTCTGGACTATTGTCGGGAGGTGCTTGGAGGAGTACTTTGAGGCGAGAGACTTGAGCTCAGCGCTCGAGGCTGGGCAAGGGAATGTGAACGGGAGCCCCTTTTCGTCGCTTCGTTCTTTCGCCGTGGCGGCGATCGTGGCGTCGGGTCCGAAAATAGGGTTCTTAGACTCCTCATCGTTGAGTAGTCCTTTCACAAAATCATCTTCTTCCTCTTCCTCGTCATCCTCAGCACCCTCCTCGCCACTCTCGGCGTCTTCATCTTCGTCTCCCTCGTCGCTGAAGTCCTCGATTTCTGACCCGCTAGCCACAAGGCCATCCTCGATAAAGAAATCGTCCTCATCATCGAGTCCAAGGCTCGTGGCGGTAGGGCGCGTCTTGATGCCGCCTCCAAGACCAAAGTCTTCCGGCTCCTCCTCCACAAACGCGCCATCTGCTGCCATAGAGGTATCCTTCTCCGGTTCAGACTGGTCCTCTTCCTCGCTGTCGGTGACCTCCTCACCACGCATGCGCCTCTGTCGCTTGTCCTCCAGCTCTTTGAGCTTCTCAGCCTCTTCTTCAGCCTTCTCCTCATCCGTCTTAGTCCTTTCGGCAGGCTGTGCGCGCTTGTCTTGCGCAAGCTTCTTCACCTCCAGGTCGAAATTTCTCTCAAACGTGTCCCTGTCGACACCAGCAATGGTAGCCGCGTGTGCCATGGGGTCCTGAGCCTTGGCTGCTCGGCTGGCTGCAAGGAGAGACTGAATGTTGGGCAGCTCCTTATCCAATTGAGCTCGTAAATCTTCGTCTTCCTCCTTGGCCGCTTGTCGCTCGTACTTGTGCATCTTCGACTTCGCAATAACCTCTTCCATAACCTCCTTCTTCGTCTTCTTGCGCTCTGGCTGCTCAGGTTCTGCTTCCTCGTCCTCGTCGAAATCGCCTGACATAGCTCGAATGCGCTTCAGTCTTTGACGCTCCCGAACTGACCCGTCGCTGTCGTTGCCATCATCGAGATCCGCTTCGTCGAAGTCATCGACAGGCTCATCGTCACCAAAGCTGAGTACCTTGCCATTATGAACAAGGCCTTCAAAGGGCATACTATCATCACCCTCAAGGTCGAAAAGAGAGCTCTTCTTGTGACTGCGTTGCTTCTCACGTGCGAAACGCTCCATCATCACGTCCTCCTGCGCCATGTTGGGGTCGTTCTCTCCAAATCGGCGATCGAGAATTCCTCCGACTTTGTTCCGCCGTTGCATTTCGAGGAGAAGGGTTTGCCGACGCTATTGATTTCTGTCAGTGACCGTGGCAACACCATGCGAACAAGTTTGTCTTACTCTCTCTTCTCCGAGAGCCTTCGCCTGGCCAGGCTTGCCCATGACTCCGCGAGCCCTTGCCGATGTAGGCTTGTTCGTCGTTACATCGTGCTTGGCTGGGCGAGCTGCGTGCTTCAGGTCGAATGGGTTGAATTGTTCGCGAATGCCCTCGAGGACGACCCCACGCTGAAGACGCTTATCGTTGCGAGAACGTTCATCCTGGGCCTGTTGACGCCTCTGTTTCTTCGACTTTTGTGGACCGATAATTCCCTGCTCCCTCAAGCTGGACTTGAGGCGTTTGAGCTGTGATCCTGCCATGGCTGCGATGTGTACCTTGCTGGCGCGACAAGGTAGCCGTTTTGTCGATGCAGTCAAAAGTCTTCAGACGACGACTTTTTGGTGGAGAAACAGGCGAAAGCTGAGCGCATGAGCTTATCGATAGAGTGGATGGGAGTGTGGGGCGACCCTTTACAGCACCATGCTTGCCTCAACCCGAGCTCATGCCAACCAGAGCCGCGACCTTCACCTTCTTGTAACTTCATCAGCAACATGCTGCCTTTGGCTCGAAAGAGGCCAATATGGGTTGGCAGGATACGCTCACATCACTGTATCGCGATGAGCGCGTCATTCTCACCACCATCGGCGTGGTTAGCTTTGCCATCGTGACCACGATGATCACGACGCTGACCATCATTCGCGACGACAACGAAGTCCCTCCCGCGCAGCCTAAGACGCAGTACATCACGCAGGACACGGAGAACTCACTGCAGCTGAGCACGCTTGACAAGCTGTTGGAGCATCCGAACTACTCAATCAGGGAGATCGCTATCAAGATCCTTTATGATCGAGCAATCAACGATCCTGAAACGACGGCTTTCTTGCTTTGCGGTGCAACACGGCCTGAGTATGATGAGCGCATAAAGTCTTTGCGTGCCTTGGAAGCGCTAGTTCACCCTGCTGGCGGTATGCATCCTAATTAATCTCTGAAGACACACCTAACTCCTGATAGGCTTCGACGGCTTGTCCAAGCTCGATGACCCCAAGGCGTACGCAGCGCTGGTCAGGTCGCTGGAGATTGGTCTGGAAGATTGCGAACTTCCAGACGTTCGGCATCCCAGCTGGGATGAATTCAGACTGCGAGATGCCGCGGAGAAGACAGTCTTGCTGTTGCTGTCTGACCTCGCACTCAAGTTCAACGCCAGGGGCATCCTCAAAGCAAAGTTTGTCGAAAAATGGCTGGCCAAGCAAGCATGGGGCGAAGATCCCGAGGAACGCCTCCGCAATTTTCGCAATTACATGGAACATCGGAATAATCGTATCGTTCACATTGTGACGAAGGTGAAGGAGTATCGTCGAGGGCTCAAGGCGCTGGAACGTGCCGGCCTGATCGACAAGGAATACTCGCGCGCAGGGACTCAATTTATGACAAATGTTGACATGGCCTCTGAGCCGCTCACATTGCGGGCTAGGGAACACTCGGCGGAAGAACAGAGGCTTCGTCGCCAACATCGCGAAGCCATGGTTCTGAATGACGGGACACGGCCGCTTGGACGTGAAGATATCATCGAACGCGACCATAATGTTGCAATAGACTGATCAATTTAATGTTGAAGCCCCATCTCCTCTGTGTGGCTGTCAGAATCTAGTATTAAGGAATCTTTTCAATTATTCCGTTTAGCTCTTGGCCCATGATCAAAGAAGTATCGGATGCAGGTGCCCATACTATAAACACCCGTAGGTGTGCTAACAGGACGCCAAAGTCATTATATCATACAATCCGTTCTTCTTCTTCATCCCAAGTTGTATCCCCGGTACGAAGTCGATACCAAGAGTTCCACCATCTTCAATTGTCCTCGTAGAGCTCCATCAAGCCTGCCTTCAGGTTTGTCACACTCTTGTTTCTCACCTTGAGCTTGTCTTCGAGGGCCGCAATCTTATCCTGTAACTTAGCATTGCGAGACTTTTGCTTACGCAGTTCCTCGCGTAGGCCGTCGCGTGACTTCTCTACGCCGCGAGCGCGTCGAGCGGAGATGGCGAGGAGGTTCCGAACTGTACGCTGCGCAGAGGTGTCGACACCATGAGAGGAGAGAATGGAGAGGATCTCAGAAGAATGATCGGGCTGGCTTGTGGTAGATGGGGAATCAGTGGCTGGAACTGTGGCGCTTGACGTGAATGAAGCTTCAGCATGAGAGTTGTCGCCGACAATGGTGTCATCGTCATCATCGGCATCATTGTTGTCCTCTTTAGTCCCACGACCAGAAGGAGTGGCCGGATCGAAGGTGACAGACTTGCGACGAGGTCTCTCGCTTGGGAAGAGGTTTCGTGATACGCTTGATGGGGTCGGTAGGCCAGCAATAGTCCGCGTGCCGGTCTCAGGTGTGACCAGCCCTCCTGTCGATGTGTTCACGCCACGTGCACGATCTGCGCCCGCCTTCCTCGCGCTCGCGTCGGTGATATCAATCAGCTGCCTTTCGTCGTCAGAGTCAACTGCGAAATCCGAGAATTCGTCTTCTGAGCCGTTGCGTCTTCTGACGGGCTCCGAAAGCGCATGTCTCTTTCGCTTCGCCGAATCGGGTGTTCTCACGGCGCTTGCCATCTCCGCGCTGGACGGATAACTAGCCTTGCCTATGGTGCTCGGTGACGCTCCTGGTGTTCCTTGGGGTTCTTCTTCATCCAATTCGCCAAGGCTCTGCCGTCTGCGGCCTGGTGTGAGCTGCACGCCGTACGCGGTCACCTTGGGTTGCGTCAAAGTTGGCGTCTTTGGACGTGACGGTTGATCGTCAGGCAATGTTGTGGCCTGCACTCCGCCTTCGCGCGCTCTCGCCTCGTCCCAAAACAGGAAGAAGTTGCAGCCGCTGAAGAGCGGGCAGGTCCAGAAGAACTTGCCCTTATTGGGGGTGTCCCTTGTGACCTCACGAAGAGCAGCTCGTCTTCGGTTAGGCTGGCAATTGCCTGAACAATGAAGATTAGCTCGTGTCGTCAAGACGAAACCCAGCATGGGCTCTTTGTTCCTTATTAGTGCATTACTTACACCACCACTTGCCGTCTATGTAAGTGCCGTAGAGTCGTTTGAAGGATGTAGAAGGGGTGTCGGGATTTGAAGGTAGAGCGTGGGTACTTGGAGGCACATGCGTCATGGCCAAGCAGGGAGTCGTGAGGCGAGAAAGGACGTTGCCAGGATGTTTTCGATGAAGAACCAGATCAAAATGTTTCGCACAAGCGAGCCTTGCCTCTTGGGTGAAAGCAAAGCGATAGCTATGATGGCATGCTGAAAGAGGAATGTCGTTGGAATGTTGAGTTGAGGTGGGGGAGGGGTGGCTGGGAGTTGACTGCCATACGCTTGCGGCTGTTAAGCAGATGACGGGTGATAGAAGGGCCTCAGCTGGAAGGAATTTCAACGAGCGAAGACACAGTCAAAGAGAACGTTACAGACTGAATACACGTATCATATCCAAACGACTGTCTTCATGTTTGTATACCCGGAGGTAGTTGATGCACGGTTATTTAGCTCGCAATAATTGATCGCACCGATATGCACGTTGCTAGCCGCTCAGAGAGCAACGCTAAGTGACAAGCGTGAGGTCATCACAGTCTAATAGAATCAAGTTGCTTACCATCCTCCTGGTCCATTCTGGTATGTGGTTCCAGATCTGTTAGTATCGTGGTGGCCGTTCGTGGCGGTGCGTCTGTGGCGGGCTGAGGCGCATGTGTGATAGACAGATTGTCAGGAATCACTTCAATTCGGCGGTGAGAATAGCCGCTGCAGGTGACAGCAACCCCTGCAGGCAGCTGTGGACAACAGGAGGTGGCATTGGACAAACAAACACACACAAAACGCGAGCTGCATCGTTGCTCTCCTTTCTTTCTTCCCTTCTCTTCCGTGCCATGCTGCGATCGTTGTTCTTCCCCGGCTTCTCGGCCTTGCTGCAGCACCTCGACCCATGAGACCACGAAGACAACGACATCGTTACGTGTGACGAACTCTTCACTGTCCACTGACCGCATCTCCCAGCGACGCGTTCTGGTCCACTCAATTCGATAGCTGCCCTGAGCTCAGGTAGCCGGAACACACCCGAACCAGCCCTTTTCTATTGTGGCAAGTTACTAAGACGGGACGACAAGTGGCAGCAGAAACAGGGAAGCAAATACCCCTAGGCGACATCAAGTCGGTCAACCAAGGGGCCCCCTTTTTCGCCCGCCGTCATTGCTGTCCCGCCCGTGTCCATCGCGTCCGTGCTGCGTGGGGTGGTGGGTGTGTCAGTGTGTATGTGTGTGTGTGTGTATTCGGACCTGGGTGTAAACAAATGAGACACGCCCCTTTGGTTATTTTTTTATGCCAACCACTCGTTGTCTAGCTCAGGCGGCAACTGGACACACGATTTAGGTATCCAAATCTCCTTGGGACCCTCTTTCAGAGGCCACCTCGGGTCCGCGAACCGACCATGGCCTTTTCCACCTCAACAACTTCCACCTCGACCCTGACTGCACGTCTACAGCCTCCCCCGTCGCGTTCGCTGCGCAGACCATCCGCTACCGCATCAACGCCTAATCTCAACTTGGCCTACGCCGCACAGACGCCTTCATCCCACTCTGCCACCACCAGCTCTAGACTGGCCCCCGCTGCTCTCGCGCGCAAAACGTCCCTCGCGACATTGACAACCAGTTCTTTAGCCAGCATACCCGATGCGACCGAGAGCTACGCCCTCACCTCCGTCTTGACCGACAACCCACGAACCATGGCTCCCGCTACCCCAGGCCGCCTTGCCACTCCGGCAGCTGGCGGTCCTGTCACCGTTGGCGATGTCGTTGAGGTTCCAGGCAATATGCTGGGAACTGTTCGCTTCGTCGGCTCAGTGCAGGGCAAGAATGGCACTTTTGCTGGTGTTGAACTAGACGAGGACTTTGCGGCAAGGGGGAAGAATAATGGTGACGTCGATGGGTAAGTAAACCTTCACGGCACCAATGTGCTCTCTTTGCTTCAAGTTATACTTACTCGGTGCAACTTCTAGTGTATCATATTTTTCAACAATTGTACCTGGCGCTGGTATCTTCCTCCCCGTAGCCAAGGCTGTGCGGCGCGACTCTCCCGGGCGCCCGTCCTACGGCTCGATCCCTCAAACACCAACGACCCGGGACGGACTGAGGAATGGCAACCAGAACTCGACCAACTTCACACCTCCGACTCCTGGATTGCCGAAGCTATTCAGTGCTTCGGTTGGCCCCGGTGCCAGGGCGCCCAGCCCTCAAGGCAAGCGGCCGCCGCGAACTTCTCTCCCGCGTCCAGACTCTCCGGTACGTCGGCAGCAGATGACCCCTGGTCCACGACCGTCCATCGCTACTCCCGCGAAGACACCAGCTCGATATGGTAGTCCCACGAACCGGTTTGCGCAAAGTGTGCGTGGGACAGCCGGGGATCCTGCCAAGAAAGGATCGAAATTGGATCGTATGCCGAGTTTCGGGCCGCGCAGCGCCTCCGCCCTGGGTTCAGCATCCGGTATGGATGACGATTCGACGCCCACTGCCCGACCTCCCGCAAACAGCAATTTTGGTTCGGTGTCCTCCTATAGCACTAAGATGCGACCGCCTTCACGCAACAACATGAACAACGGAGCAAATGAGGAGGAACTCGAACGCTTGAGGGCGCAGCTTGAGGAGCGTGACCGTCAATTCAAGGAACAAGCTGCGAATCTTAGTGAGATGGAAGCAAGTCTGACAGAGCTTCAGAATCTTATGGAGAGCTCTGAGAACATGTCAGGGCAGAAGGGCGAGCTTGATGACAAGGATTCACGGCAATTAAAAGCCATCATCAGAGAAAAGAACGAGAAAATCGCCATGTTGACAGCTGAGTTCGACGCACACCGAGCTGACTTCCGGAGTACTATCGACACACTCGAGATGGCCAGCACTGAAACAGAACGTGTATATGAGAAGCGGATAGAGGAGCTGATGGGTGAACTTCGCGAGCTTGAATCGCGGAATTTGGATGTCGACTCCGTGGCTAGTCAACTGAAGCAGCTCGAAGAACTCGTCCAGGAGCTTGAAGAGGGCTTGGAGGACGCTCGGCGCGGAGAGGCTGAGGCTCGTGGCGAGGTCGAGTTTCTACGCGGCGAAGTTGAGAGGACACGAACTGAACTCCGACGTGAACGCGAGAAGATCGGCTCCCCTCCACATGGTGGCAGTGGAGACACAGCTACGTTGAAAGAGCTTGAGCAGAAGGAGGACGAGATCAGGGGTCTCAAGGCTATCATCCACTCCCTCAGCAGAGACTCGATCCCAAACACAGAGGACAGGACACCCACGCAAACAAGGGGTTCTTTCATCACGAACGGCGACTCGGTGGAAAACAAGATCGCTCGCGATAACCTCGAGCGCCAAGTTGCTGAGCTGCAGTCCATCCTCGAGAAGAAGACTGGCCGTGAGGAAGAGCTTGAACGCGAGCTGGATGCGATCCGCAACGGAAACGGGAATCAACGTGACTCTAAGAAGATCCACAGGTCATCACTGCGCGACTCGAGAGATACCGTCATCTTGTCCCGTACGCAAGAGGTTCGCTCCCCGGAAGCTGCCCACAAACGTGGAGGCATTCTCGACAGCATGCCTGAGAGCGACTCGTACTCAACCGCAACGGAGAATAGCACTCTCTGGTGCGAGATCTGCGAGACTAGCGGCCACGACATCCTCACCTGCACCAACATGTTTGGCTCTGAGGCTGCCGCCGCTGCTGCCGTGGGCAAGTCATCGACCAATGGCAACGCAGACCACAACTCACTCAGGGCCAGTGATGCTGCACCTGCGCCGTTATCCCCTGCCAAGAGCAGGTCTGCGCGACCTGCCTCCCCGGGCATCAAGATCCTGCCGAACCCGATGGAGTCTGGGCCGGTGGCTGGCAAGGAGAGCGGCATCATGGATCCGGAGAAGTGGTGCGCTGTGTGTGAGCGCGATGGCCACGACAGTGTTGACTGTCCATTTGAGGATGCTTTCTGAACAGGGAAAGATGTTGTGGATGAATCAATGATCGAAGTGGAGAGAGAGAGAGAGACGATGTTTGATGTTACATGGCGTGACGATACCCGCCCCTATGTTGACGGCCCCCCCCTTCAGCTTCACTACCCGTGGGTTTTTCTTCCACACATAATTGTTTCACCCCCATTGTAATTGGGGTTTCCTCCAGCATTGGTCTTTGGCGGTGATACCACATGCATGACCTGTTCCATCTTTTCTTTCCTCAGATTCTTGTATTCTTTCTATGGATGTGTGGTCCGACGTTCTCGTTCTCTGCCCATAGCTTCACTACGCTGTTGCAGAGGAACTTGCGGGCTAACAATAACTCCTTATCATTCTGTCGTATACCATTAATAAGAAATAACCCAAGGCAAAATGCCTTGAGGAAAACATGATGCTACCAAACAAAGTCGCTATGAATGCTACGTTCCTTCGTTTCGTTCGTGTTATTGAGCCAAAATGCACATGATGCCCAGTATCGCCAGAAGCATCGCCCAACAAAACAAGAAATTCGAATGATCAAATGGAGTCCGTGGGCCCAGACGCAGGCATGCAGTTTGTCGCATCGGCATTGTATGCATCCTGCTGCAGGAGTGTGATGAGAGCCCCTTTCTGGGATGGAGTGAGGTTGCCGATGCGCTTGATGATACAGCCCATGGCTTGTTCCGGGCTTACTCCTGTCGAAGCTGCGCATGCCTCAATGGCAGGTTCAGTGCCTGGTTCCAGTGCAGCGTAGCCAGTCGGGAGGGTGGTGTTGAATGATTCTCCAAGGGACTGCCCTGCATCCTGCCAGGCGCCGCAGGGATGGGGGCCAGCAAGATTAGAAGGGGGCATTGACGGTTCACCGTATACATTGGGCACAGCAACCTGTGAAATGCCCAGAGTAGGGACCGTGTCTACCAAGTCGGCCCAGTCTTGGCCTGGCATGACATCTTGTAGCGACATGTCAGGCTCAGCATTGGATGTGTTGGAGGCTGGAAGCCAAGCACGAGAGCCGTCCACGACTTCATGAATGAAGGCATTTTCGGGAGAAACGAGTGCCGGAATTGCCCAACCGTTTTCGCCAGCCACGCTGCCGACTCCATCGCTGCTGGACGGTGCGCCCTGGCCTTGTTCGGATCCATCCTCTGTCTTGAGGATCTGGTCCAGAAGAGCCAGCTTCTGTCGACGCTTTTCTCCTGTGACAAGTCAGGTCAACACCATCCAGTCGGCCCACACGGGACGTCAAGAAGAGGGTATCCACAGATTGACTCACTGTAGTTGCGACTCGCTACGCGATTTTGTTCTTTGCGTATCTCAGAATTGCGTTTTGCTGGGCCTTTACCCTTAATATCTGTCTTAGTGGTAACGACAGGCTGCTCTTCATTCATGGCCGCTGGGCTCCAAGTTGGCAAGATACGCCGCCTCGAAGGGCTCACCACCAGGCAAAAGACAGCCACTCCGATTGCCAGGCTTCGGTTTTATACAGTCACTGGAGATGCTGCAACGCCCCAGAGGAGGGCTGCCTCCCGCCTGCGTTTCGCAGTGGCCGAAGTGTCAAAGTGTCTTGATGTTGCAGCCCGCTGCGACGGCTGCATACAGGGCCCTTGTGATAGGCGTTGCGGTGGCGAAGGGGTCCAATCGTCGGAGAGTACCGAATGTGTATCTTAACTAGATGCAGAAACCCCGGCAGATAAGTCGAATTCTATCGATGATAATCATTTGGGTTTGATATTTGCATGTTTCGAAAATCTTTCCTTCTCATTGTACGGGCTCGGAGACACCCTTGGGGGTGAGGCAAGCTGAAGGCACACGGCCATTTTATAGTACAGGCAGTGAGTGCGTCAGTGATAGCTGTCAAAGCATCTGCCGGACCTGCACTACTTCGATCCGGGTGAAGAATAGGATGATTATCTAGAACGGGCTCAATTGAGCATTACAGATGATGAATCTTTAAAGGCACTGTTGATCAACATGTGTGAGTTGGGACGTGAACCTTGAGGCTGAGTGGCCAAACGGGATTTAAGTCCGATGTGGAGGTAGACCTGGTTGGTATGTTGGTAGACTACTCTGTGCACTGTCCCATGCGGCTCGGCAGAATCAGGTACTGAGCCAGATCTGCTGAATAATGAAGTGAGATCGCTTGTCAAGTCCGATGAGGCAGCACCGGATTGGCTCGCCTGACTAAGGCGGGAGGACAGCAAGCCAAAAAAGAAGAAGAAGGAATAACAAGCCACAGCCTATACCTCGAGAGATACGAATACTCTGACACTCAGGTAAGCCAACAATAACGGCACCAACAACCACTGTGAAGGCTGGTCGCCTGGTTCCTGGCCGGCGTCATGTTCGTGGTGGGACCTTGGTGGGGTCATGCGAGTTAACGTGGAAAGAAAGGCCTTTGTTTTTTTTTCTGAGGCGACTTGAGGCGGAGAGGCGGCGTTGAATCGGGAGGGCAACCCCTTGTTTCCGCGGGTGAGCATCATAGCGGGGTACCTCAGCTCCCCACATAACCCGCCGCCGCAAGTATGTACTTCTCTATCCCCTCTTCGATTTCCTTCTCAGGAATTCCACCGCAACAGCCTGAGCACCACCAGCCTCCACTGCCTTCCAGCACTCATCAGCAAGGCGTCCGTCCCCTGTTGGCCCTGCCAGAAATTCAGACAGACATCCTTTGGACTTTGGACTCTGACTCTCTTTCAGCTTCATCCTCCTTCACTGTCGCACACCCAATCTCCTCTCCTCTCTACCGCTCTTCACTCTTCCGGCAACATTCAGGCCGTATCCCAGCTCCCAACCAAAACAACCCGCTGTACCTTATCTTCGAATCTTCTCTGCGAATTTCTCCAGCCCCGCCATCGCGAAAGCTCACCAACAGGCTACCAGCTTTCCCCCTCCGCCTCTGGTGTCGTTTTCTCCCCTCTCATATCTCTCCTCCCACAGCCTTGACAGCCGCTGCTGTTGTAAACCGTCGCCATGGTTAAGGAAACCAAGTTCTACGACACTCTGGGTGTATGTACTCCCTCGAACCTCCACCCCTCATCCCTCATGTAATACCGGTGAACACTCAAGCTGACTCTGTTACCCAGGTCTCTCCCACAGCCACTGAGGCCGAGCTGAAGAAGGCATACAAGACCGGCGCTCTCAAGTATCACCCTGGTAAGCTCTCACAACAATCAAGTCTCCGGCACAATTCAGTCGTCCTTGAATGCGCTGACACCTACCAAAGATAAGAACGCCAACAACCCGGATGCTGAGGGCAAGTTCAAGGAGATCTCTCACGCATACGAAATCCTCTCCGACTCCCAGAAGCGCCAAATTTACGACCAATATGGTGAGGCCGGCCTTGAGGGTGGTGCCGGTGGTGGTGGTGGCATGGCTGCCGAAGACCTGTTCGCTCAGTTCTTCGGCGGCGGCGGTGGTTTCGGCGGTATGGGAGGCATGTTCGGCGGTGGCATGGGCCAGCGCGGCCCCCCTAAGGCTCGCACCATTCACCATACCCACAAGGTCTCTCTCGAAGATATCTACCGCGGCAAGATCTCTAAGCTGGCTCTTCAGCGCTCTATCATCTGCCCCAAGTGTGAGGGTATTGGCGGCAAGGACGGCGCTGTTAAGAAGTGCCCCGGCTGTGATGGTCAGGGTATGAAGACTATGATGCGCCAAATGGGTCCTATGATCCAGCGCTTCCAGACTGTCTGCCCTGACTGCAGCGGAGAGGGTGAGATCATCCGCGAGAAGGACCGTTGCAAGCAGTGCGGTGGCAAGAAAACCATTGTCGATCGCAAGGTCCTTCACGTCCACGTTGACAAGGGCATCCGCAGCGGCGCCAAGGTCGAGTTCCGTGGCGAAGGTGATCAGGCTCCCGGAGTCCAGGCTGGTGACGTCGTTTTCGAGATTGAGCAGAAGGAGCACCCCAGATTCGACCGCAAGGATGATGATCTGCTCTACTCTTGCGAGATCGATCTTGTAACTGCCCTCGCTGGTGGTACCATTTACATCGAGCACCTCGATGACCGTTGGTTGAGCGTCGACATCCTGCCCGGCGAGGCAATCTCACAAGGTATGTATCCATCATCGTGAAATGAGTACGAACCTCCTTACTGACAGCCTTTTCAGGGGCGGTCAAGATGATTCGCGGCCAGGGTATGCCGTCGCACCGACACCACGATTTTGGTAACATGTACATTCGCTTCAACGTCAAGTTCCCCGAGAGAAACTGGTCCGATGATCCTGCCACTTACGAGGGTCTTCGCAAGCTTCTCCCACCACCGACTCAGCAGCCTCTGCCGGCCGATGCGATGACCGAGCCCGCCGACCTCGAGGACCTCGACAACGCGCAGCAGAGCCGTGTGTTTGGCGGCGGCCACGGCGGCGGCCCTATGGACGAGGATGACGAGGATGGACACCCTGGTGGTGAGCGTGTGCAGTGCGCTTCCCAGTAGATGTTGACCCCCTCGAGACTTCGGCATGGCCAGGAACGCAGAATGAGCCACGTTTTATGTCGTCATATATCAGCGTCGGTGCATAGGGCAGGGCCGGAATCCACAAGGACGATGCACAAATTGCAGCCACCCCATCTCGATTGTCACACTCCTCCAACAGACCTATCCTTCCTCAACAGCAATCTTATTGATACCATGGAGGGACTCGAAGGGGATCGGCGTGCAGCGCCGTAGCTCGGCATCAAGGCATTGAGCCTTTTCGGTTCGAGGAAAATGATGAGGGAAGAGAGCATGCATTCCGGGACCCCACACGGTTTCGGGAACCAAATACTGAAGGGCAGAACTTTTGGCGTTTAGAGGGCATAGAAAGTTGTCTTTTCATGAATTGGAACTTTTCGAGTTGATGGTTTGGTTTTTCTGCAGATGTAGATGGGAATGAGTTGAGATGAGATGAATGAACCAATTTTATGTCTTTCACTTGTGCACCTTGATGGCCGAACGTCACCATGGTTAATGAGCCCGCCTTGGATAGATGTTTACTCTTAAGTGATGAGATCATCTGCGATCATTGACCTATCTACTAATAACTAGTATAGACACCGTCCTCCCCCCCCTCCCGTACCCTTGCGTTCTATGCCAACTCCCAGTCCATCGCAATAAGCACTCCCTGTCTCTTCACAGCTTTCTGGAGGCAATATCCTCCTCACGATAACATCCTCCGGGCTTTGCCATGATGTTAAGTAAAAAAGGGAAGGAAAAGAGAAAAGGAGAGATTGATCAAAGTCAAAGAGATTTGATTGGGAGACATGAAGATGTGGGTGTTTTTCCATTTTTCATCGCGTCGCCGAGATATATGCTGATGCTCATGCAATGCGAGTCTACTCATGCTCGTCATGAAGTGGTAAAAAGAAAGAACGCCGGTTTGTTTCCTCCAACCAACCCTCCTCATCGAAAGGTTCCGTGTAACTGCGAGGGTCAGGGAAAGGAGATCTCTCCCACTACTTGCAGCACACCACAAGCAGCGAGCAAATAGCTGCGGAAGCGAGTCGAGTGGGATACCAGGGACAGTCCAGAGTCGTGAATAGATGACCCTGGCCTGCCTGGAATCCTCCACAAGACACCGATTGCCCGGCAGTATTGTGACACACTTGAAGCACACTTCTTTGCACAGTTGCATATATGCAGTACATTAGATCCATATACATTCGTCAAGACATTTGAGATGCCATCGCCCCCTGGTGTCACCACAAGGAGCGTCCAGTTGCTGTTCGACGCATCACGTCTGACTGCTTTCTTCCTTGTTCGGTTTCCAGAAGTTCATCAACCGACCGAGTCGGCGTGATTTCCCGCTCTTGGTTTTCTTCTTGTCCGCGTCATTGTCCAGCGTCACCTCCATCGACAATTTACTTCTCTCCCCGTGTGAGCTGCTGATGAGCCTACTCAGACTAACGAGACTCGATCTCCGCCTTCCGAATGCCGTTGAGCCAACGGAGACTGGTCTGGCATCGCGGGAGGAAGGCTTGGGATAGCGTGGGTTTGGGCCAGTGAAGGCACTGTCCCTAGTCATCGTCGAGTTGCTCGATGTGAGCGAAGGGATGTCGTAGTCCATTGAAATGCGCACCTCTGGTCCCGGCTCGCCCATAAGCAGCGATTGGAAGTTGTTCTCGTCGTTGACAGATGATGGTGCGGTCGAGATCCGTTGTGCATCAACGGACATAGGAGACCTGGGTGAGGGGTACGAAGATGCAAGACTGGTCGAGTAGGGGCTCACAGGCATGTTGGCTGAGTGAGCCGAGTGAAGTGGTCCAATATCAACGGGAGAGAGCTCCTTCCCACCAGAGCTCTTCCTGTATGAAGTTGCTGCTGAATGAGAGGACTCTGGTCGATTCTGGAAGACGTTTGCAGACCTGAAAATGATGCTGGGGTGATCCTCGACAATGACGTTGTCATGAAGCGAGGTCTTGGAGCGCTCGTTTCGCACACAATGAACAATAGAAGGGTCCTTATCGCTCAGCCCAGAGCTCTTCCGTCGGATCATGGGCGGAACCAACTCCTGCGTTGCTTCTGGCACCAGCTCTTTCGATGCCACAGCAGGCGGGGTCAGCTCGCCATCCGATTCTTGGTCAGCATCAAACCGCCCATCTGTGCTCTTCGCCTTATCCTTTGGAGCGCCGTCGTCTTCTTCGTCCTCTTCGAAGACATCCGCCATGGTAGAACTGCTTCCAAAACGGTGAATGCCGTGGCGGCCTGGATCGAACGGCGGCAGATCAGGGGCTGACTCTGCGCGGCGATGGTAGTGCATGCCGGGTCCACTGAAGCCTTTGAGACCTTGCGCGCTATGCAACCTCCTCTTGCTGGCGTTGCCTGCTGCCTGTGCCGCATCCCACTCAGGGTTGTTCGGGAGTGGTGTGTTGAATGGGCCAAGGGCAGCATCCAAATCGATCATAGGCGTTGAAGGCTCATCAGCAGAACGTTTGGTGGGGGCCGGGGTGGGGGCTGTTGATTCTGGTTGAGATTCTGTGATCATGACAGTCGGTGTTGGTGATGCCAGAGGCTGGGGTGTTGTGTTATCCTCCTCCTCGTCATCCTCTGGTGGGACGACGGCAGCAGGCGGTGTTGGCGGGCGCTCAGAGACCTTCCCACGCTTGGATTGCCCTTTGGGCTTTCGAGGAAGAATCGATCCAGCCCAAGCAGAGGCTCGCTTCTTCTTTTTCTGTTTCTTCTCCTTGCGGCTCTTCTTGCCTGATGTAGACTCGCTTGTCTCGCCAACGGATTCCGAGCCATGTTCAGAAGATGATCCAACCGATACTGCTCTTGTCATTGAGTCATCAGAGCAGGCACTCTGAGGTCGGGCTTTGGTGGGAGAGCTTGTTGCGAATGCGTCCAACCCGAAGAAAGACCAGCGCTTGGACGATTTGGAGGGACTAGGCGTGGGCTCACCCAAGACCGTCGGAACAGCGGGAATATCAACGAGGGCGGGAATGGAGTTGCGCCGTCGCGGTGATGACTTTGCCTGTGCGGGAAGCGGCTGCTTGAGAGCATGTTCGAGCACGGCGCCAGCCGTACTGGGCCGTGAATCGTCTAGGTCCCTCGTCGGACTCCGTGACAAAGGTGCCGGGCTGCCTCTGCCAGTCGGGTCTCCTGGAGAACTGAGAGAGATCAACGAGGACATGCTCCCTGTGACAGAGTGTCCTGGCTTTGCAGTCATAGTACTAGAAGTATCGCTAGAGACTAAGGATAAAGGCCGAGGAATGAATTCCAAGGTATCCGAGAAACCAACACGGGCTCTCGGAACTGGCTTCGGCTCTGTTGTATTGGGTGCAGGAGGATCAAGGACCTTGTGGTCCTCATCGTTCGGAAGCTCCTCTCTTCCTTCTGGCTCTTGGAACTCAACCTTCGACTCGGGTGGTGTTGGGGGATCTGTTCGAGGTGGGAAAGGTGCGAACTCGGCTCTATGGAAATCCGTAGGGCTTGTAGGCGCGCTGCTCCCCTTGGACAGGGCGTCGTCGGCAGGTGGAGGAAGTATAGGAATCTCGTTCGAAGAGACAGCGCTTGAGAATCCACGACGGTGGCCTCTGCGTGGAGGCTGGAAAGTGGGTGATGCAAATCCGCTTTCCGACTTCGTAGGGCTCGTGCTCATGACTGCGATCGAGTTACCATCACGCAAACGTCCACCAACAAACTCACTTCCACCTCGACGGTGGCCAAAGCCCCCCGGTCTTTGAGCTGAAGCACCGCCAGTTCTCGGTGTGTTCGGTGAGATCGGAGGGCTCAAAAGCATTGGTGAAAGAGGCTCTGGTGGTAGGGAGGCTCCGGGATTGAAGCTGAAGGCTGGAAGAGCCATTCGCCCGCCAGAATACCCTAAGTCATCCGAGTCAAGATCGAACCTCGGACTGGGGGATTCAATGGCTGATTGTGGCCGTCTGCCGCTCGCTCGTGACAAAGAAGAAGGAGCGGACGAAGGCGACGGTAGAGCGGGAAAGCTGAAAGGCGGGTTTGGCGGAGGTGCTCGAGGCTCGTGAGGCGAAAGAGGTGCCTCGACGGCGTCCAAGGTTGGTGACAGATGGCCAGCCGTATCTCTGACAATTGGCATTGGCGCGGATCCGACTGGCCCATCCGAAAGGCAGGTGGTCGCCATAATTGCTCCAGCCGCACCACGGCGACTAAAGTGACGGGCAGCTAGGAAGCTACGGAGGGTTTCATCGAGAGCCGAGAAGAATTATTCGCCCTGGGAAGGATGTCGTTCGATTGGCTTGGTTGGATTCGTGAGCAGTGGCTGAAGTGTCGTGAAAGATGTCGGCTCGAGATGACGGTGCTTCGTGAATGCACACTTGGTGAACTATCCGATAATCGCTTGATCTGCTCTTGGTCAGCACTGACGTTGACAGCGGTCGGCCGTGGGGATGCGACAGGGTCGTCAATGCCGTGGCAGGGCAGTGCAGACTCCTGCGTCTCAAACGCTCGAAAGGAGGGTGCTAACGTCGGGTAACGGCAAGAGAGAAAGAGTCAAGTACTGACGTTTTGAAGCAGGAAACTAAGAGGCGTCCCTGGAGAGACAATGACAAATGCTATGCTGGCAAACGCAGTGTGCAATTCCAATGACGAAGTCGACGATGAAGAGGTGAACCGCCCAGAGAAACAGGCAGTAACGGTAGGGGAGAAAAGAAAAGGAGCGGACGGGCAGAACCAGCGGCCAACGAGGAAAGGAAAGAAAAGTCTTGTCCAAAGAGCCGTCGCTGGAACTGCACCAGAGGGTTGAGGTTGCTGGAGAGAGGGAGGAGTTGAAGGTCGGAGGCGACGAGAGCGACGCTGGGGAAGTTGAGAGGAAGAACGAGGACGAGCACACCAGCGAAGCCAGAGACGAGGGAAGTGAGTGAGGGAGTGTGGCCGTCAGTGGGTTGCCCAGTGGTGGTGAACCTGGAGAACGACGCTGCTGAGCCGGGGGTCGAGGAGGGAGGGGGGGCGTGCGTGGGTGGGCACGGGCAGTAGCAGGAGACTGGGGGTCTTTGAGGAGGAGTGAGGGAGTGAATGAGGTTGGAAACAAGCAGAACCTGGCTACAGAGGGTCACAAGGCCTAAAAGCAACACATTGTCGTGACTAGAACACACAATGCGCGTCAATAATAACCATGATTAGCAGGAAAATGGTCGCCACCGCGGCTTGACTCGACTCGCGACAACAGAGGAAGATGCATCGCCTCAAGGGAAATTGAGATTGAGGATTTTGGGGGGTCCCTGAGGCTTGGGTTCTCCACAGTGTGCCACAGTCTCTCACTGAGGACGCCCACTAAATTCCCCTAGTCCACTGTGCCTTAGGGACCTGCAGCCACATTGGCATCATGGCTTTCAGGCGATACGACGCTGGGGTACCTGGCAAATGCAGGGTCATGACACGCTTCCTCAGGTATCTGCGAGCAAGGACCGCATCCCTGTTTACTGGCTGGCTGGGTGGCGGCAACAGCGGCGCGCGCTCTCTCTATGGCACTATTGCTGCAATTGATTCCCCACGCGTGAGAGCCGGAACTGGTCGGTGTTGGGGGGTGGTCCAGACTGGCAATATGAGCGAGAGAGGGAAGCGAAGCACTGGAATCAGAGGGGAAAAAGGAACGAGGCAGAAAAAGCATGCAGCCATCACGCATTAACCTTCATTCACCCATTCATACTCCTCCGTACGGTACACCAGGTAACGTCCACACTCAAGTCAGCTAGCTACCGGAAGCCCCGAGTCTCCCAACCTTGATCATCTTAGCTGGAGCCTGGCGCCTTGAAAGTCTGTCCTCACATTTGTGCCTTCACCAGTTCTCACATCATCAAATCAACCAGCTCGTATCCCACACCTCTCCTCCCTGTTCCTCTTCCTGGTCCGCTTGAGGCAGTGTCCAACTCCACCCCTGACAGGATTTCCCTTCCTCTTCCCACCTCTCATATCGACCACCCACTCACTGCCACTACCATCACCACCACCAGTAACGCCTGCAGGGGTGGTCATGCAAACTACTGCACCGCGCTGCATGTCCTAGGCGCCTCGGCCCCTGGCTGCTTCGTTGCACGGCGTCAGTCCTTGATTCCTTGTTGTTGTTCCTGCATCTGTTGCTGTCGCTACCAGACATTGTGAGCTCCCCATGTCACCCTCCCCCGCGCCGCCGTCGTTGATATGAGCGCTTTACCAGATGCGTGTCGATTCATTGATATATCGTGCATTGTACGATACATGTGTGAATAAGACCAACAGGCAACTCATTGTGCTATCTACACCGACTATCACACTTCACACAGTCTGCCGCTGCTCCAGCGAACTACCTTCTGCATCTTGGTTCTTGGCCCGGCATCTGGAGCATGCCATCCAGCGGCCCATCCATGGTATCCCACCCCCCTGAGATCAGGGAGATGACATCCCTCAGTCTTGGACGAAGCCATCGTGAACTTTTTCTTACGCGTGCTAGCCTTGATACGAGCGCGTAGTAACCTCCGTCTTCAACTAGCGGCTGCCTTCGCGTCAGCAAGTGTCAACAACTTTTCTACGGCCTGCAAACCCGTCCATGCCCGATTTTCACTCCATCCTCCGCGTACCTGCTTTTGTTCGTCGGCCTGCAGATCGGAGCATTGCGCCGCCTCTGCCGCTCGGCGATTTTTCTTGGTGGGGATACCGTCATGTTGTGCACCACCACTACTGAGGCTAGTTGCTGCAGGGAGACTTCGCGAGATCCAGCAGCGGGCGCCTCCTTGCCTTGCCTGTGATTTCTAGCCGCTTCACTCAGGGTTATCAAGCGGCGTTGGCTTAGTTACAAAAGATGCGTCTTCAATGCATGTCGTGCAATGCAGCGGCGTTGTGCCGTTCATGGCTGGCTGAAGCCATACACTTGTACAGCGGCAACTGGGCCATGGATCACAAAGTCTCGGCCAGGCTGTCCTGCACAATATTCCCGGTGACGGTCAGCCTACTGTACCATCATCGTACATTCGCTGGCACAATTGGCCCAAGTCACCACGAACGAAGACTACTCTTGGTATTGCCTGGGCAGCCTCCATCAATGTCGTCAATTTCCTCGGCATTTCCCACTCCAAAGCGGAGCTCAAGCAGCCAAAACAAAAAGAATGGCTGAAGCGGAAGCGAAAGAAACAACAAACCCCTCCTTCTACAGGTTACTGGTGTGCCGTTATGGTGATCTTGCGCCGCTGTGGAGAGGGCTGGAGACGGCCGGCCGACTCCCCCTGACAGATGGGACGCAAGCCATGCTGGGATGCGGGCGCTTGTTCGGGAAGTCGATGTGCATCTCCCTCGCTTCTGCCAGATTAGGATGATCCCTTTCCCCTCCAACCCCCCTGGGCTATCTCCTGCTACCTCCTTTTCTGTGAGAGTTTCTAAGGTTTCTGACGAAGCAAACCCCGTGAGCCTTGAGGTGAGACAAGACATGGGCTCGGTCATCTGAATCCCAGAGTTTCAGATGCAATTGCATACATGGGGGAGACGGCAGCCAAAGATTTATGCACCTTCAACGATTGAACAAGTCTGTCTCAGAATCAGAATGCCCCCATGTTTACCGAAATCCCATATCAGCTTTCAGCTCACGCGTGGCCGCATGCTCCGCGGCCTCCTTCAACCGGGCCAGCTCACGACATCATGGAAGGCACATTCTCCACGTGTTGAGTTTGTACGTACACACCGCAACAAACCTTCCGAGTACGTTTGTCGCGCAAACGAACCACGCCTAATCAAGCAAGTGACGAACCCGTCAGCCGACAAATGACAGTCGGTCGCCCAGAGCCTCGTGACAATGCGCGGAGCCTATTTGCCAAGAGACACCAACGGCAAAGCAAGAGCTCCACCACGTCGTCCCAAGGCCCTAGAACTGAAGGGCGCTGAGTGTAGAATGAAGACCTGCGCACGCACGGTTCCACTTCCAATCTCAACTGCTCCATCGTGTTTTGTTGATGTTGTGGATTGACACACGATCTTGACAGATTTGATCATCTCCAGCTGGAAATGAACAGCCACTCTTGTCTCTTCGACTAGGCAGCACTGGCCACACTTCCTTCCAAATCGTGAAGACAGGGCTGGCCCTCAAGTTTCCTCCAGATTGGGCCAACAGGGATGTTTTCAGGAGTGTCTCATCCACGCCCATTCAGGCGCTGGCTGAGAGCCGAGGCGCCGCCGTGAATGATTAGACGTGATTTCACCTCATTCCCATAGAGCCAGGGTTGGCTTTCCTCGATCGCAATCATCGTCATCTGTGCCAAATTAAGCCCTTTCGGCCAGCCCGGCAAAGCCTGACAGGGAGGGTACTAATCTCCTCCAAAGCCCGTATTGGTGACACGACTCCACAAGGAGAGGAGTTCGTCCCTTCGTGTCGGTGCCAGCTTTAATTATAAGACAGATGATGATGTCTGGCCCTTCGGGGCGCAGTTGTGTGAAGACCGTCATAAGGCGGTGGCGTCTCCTTCCGTTGCTTCTGACTTGAGAGCTGCTGGTCGAGGCCTCTCCAGGCTCATTGCTTCTGTGATCTGTTGAGGCCGCCTTGCCGAAACTGTCGGCTTGCTATCAGCGCGCGTATCCAGAGGCAGAATGAATCAGCCAATTGTCCGTGTTAAGGCTCTTCCTCGTCCTTAACGCTGAATGGGCCCAGTTCCAGGTCCACGGTTTTTAATGCTCCCCGTTGTGGACCTGGTTTATATTTCATGCGAACACCAACTCGCGAGTTGAGTCATGAATTGGGCATCTTGGTTGCGATCAATGCACTGGCTGAGCTGTGACGTCTTATCTTTGCAGCGTTGTGTTTCTCCAAGCAATGAACGTGCGAAATGCGTGACATCTGTCTGACCTGGAGTCCCCTACAAGCTATGTATATGTGCCAGTGTGGCTTGTTGCGGATGGTCTTCGTCCGCCTGTCTAAGTCAAGGCACCCGCCTCCAAACCCATGATTGGATTCGACGGGTGTGTGGAGAGGACCCTGAATCTAAGGAACGCGGTTTCTGGCAGAAATGGCGTTTGATTGCGTTGTGGAGTAGGCCCTCACCGCCTATTAAGGGTTAGGGTTGTTCCTCCATCTTGAACAGGGTCGCGGCAGAAAAAAAATTGGAAAGTCATCGGCGCCTCCACCAGTAGCTGCCAACAATACATAGCACTTTCGCCTATTGCTGCACGACCCAGCAACCGCAATCTCCCGCATCCCTCCAATTCAGATCAAGACACCAAGCAGGCATGTCATCAGACTCCGCAGTCGGCACGGCCTCCGTGGCTGAGCCTGGCAAGTCGCTCGGCATGCGCAAGAATGGTGAGTTCATGCGATGTGATGTGACGCAAAAGACGCGTCTATCCCAGCCGAACAACAGGACTGATAGCATTTGATCATAGGCAAGCAATGGCACTCAACAAAGAAGGCCTTCCGCCCGACTGCAGGCCTCACGAACTACCAGCGAAGAGAGAAAGAGAGGGTCGCCATGACGCAAATGAAGGCGAAGGAGAAGGAGCTGAAGGATGAGAAGGAGGAGCTGCGCCAGGTTCGTCCAGCCTTTCCAGGATGATCGCTATAACACGAAGTCAGAGCTAACTGTCCTCGCAGCAAAGGATACAGGCTATTAGGGAAAAGCGGGCTAAGAAGGAGGAGAAGGAACGCTATGAGAAGATGGCCGAGAAAATGCACAAGAAGCGTGTAGAGCGCCTGAAGCGGAAGGAGAAGCGCAATAAGCTCCTTAACTCATGAGGACTTGACGTCACGATGCTCACGAAGTAACGACCACGAATGCGAAGCACTGGTTCACCTCTATCTAAGACCACATCCCGCTCGGCAAGACTGGAGAGACGTCTTTCATGGGCTGCTTCCCTCTCGTTGGAAGTAGGGCAGCCGCTCGATCAGGGGCTTAGGATCCGAACGTTATATGGCCATGCAACGGTGCTGAACACAGATTTCAGACCTCAGTCTGTACTGTGTCGCTGGGCTATTCACAATGTGACGGCATTAGCTTGTACTGAGACATCATGTCTGGCGGCATATTACTCTAATATGCCGGAGGTATGCGGGCTAGCTCGGCACGGCGAAGGTGCAGAACGCGTGAAGCAACGCGTCAGATAGCTAGAAGTACCAAAAAAGGAGCTCATGTCGTTTGCGCAAAATACTACTGATTCTGTGCTGTGGGAAATGTGTTTGATAGGACCTGTGAAGGGGGATCAGGCCTCCAGGCACATATGACAATGCAGGTTAGGGCAAATATGTTGATTCATCCTGCCACGCATTCAGTCCCTCTGGTCCTGCTTGTCCGAAGGCACCCTGCCTTGAACAAGATCACTGTAGTTCGCTATTCTTCTTGTGCCCTCTTCCCTTTATACATGCGGTTTTTCTAGTGTCAGTCTCATAACAGAGTATGTGCACATTCTAGACAACTTCTCGTGACGTTATTGCTCACACGAGTGTAAATACGCAGCTGACGTATAGGGCATTGTTGTATCAAGAGTCGAACACGTTTTGTAAGCAGTTCATCAACTTTGACTTCCAGATGTGACCTTCACATTCTCGTCCTAACTGATTGAACACAAAGAATAGATACCCTTGATTTAATGGTACTCAATAAATTCATTATAGTTTCTCATCATACAAAGCTGCCTTTTTGTCTGTACTCCTTGTTAGCCCACTGCAAATAGTTACCCTGGACAACGACCGAACATGTGAAAGTCGTGATCTCCACCTCGGTGGAGCAGACATCGGCCAGTGCCCCATTTCAAACCCAAAGACGATCCAAACCACCATCCAAGGACGGCCCCCCTTCTTACGTCAGGGGCAGTTTGGCCGGGACGCTCAACAAGCCCGCGCGCCATGGCAAACTCTAATCTCCATGACAGTTCGAGGGCTGTCCCTCACACGACTCCTACCTCCTCGCCAGCATCTGCCCGCCGCCAGATCAAGCGAGCCATCACGGAGTTGTCGCCGCCCGGCAAGATCACACTGAACGGCATCCAAAACCAGCCGGCGCATCATCCAAACGACTATCGCCATCGTCTTCACCATCGGCATCACCATCGGAAACACGTGAGCCAGGATGTGAGACGGGCGCATATGGAAGATCCGAAGCACTTGGTCAGGCACTCTATTGATATGGGACGATCCTCGATTGCCCAGCAGGGCCTGGGCGCGAGTCCGATGCCGAGCCGCAGAACCAGTATTTTGCTACAAAAGGAGGAGGAAATCAAGGTCGGAGCAAGCGTGCAGGAGTCAAAGACGAGCAAAGAGGAGAAGCTACGAGAAGCACAGAAGAGGGCAGATTACCGAGCTGAGTATGTTTGAGGGATCCGGGCTCTACGTCAATGGCTTACCGTTACATATTCACTGACTGCTGTGCACAGTGGGCTGAAGGAGTCTCTCAGCAACCTGCACGACTTCGCGGCAGACGCAACTAAACGACTTGACGAAACATACTACTCCGTCCTTGAGAAGATGGATGCCCTACAAAACACCATAACGGCGCTCAGAGACCTCGCCGACACATCACACGATATCTACGGTACTTTCGAAAAAGACTCGAGAGACTTGGAGCATGAAGTTGTCAGCCAGATCGGAGCTCTAGGCCGGTTCGAGGACCAACAGAGCCGGATCGAGTCTCTGCAGAGCCGAATTGAAGGCGGAAGGGAGCGTATTGGCGTTCTGAGCCAACGCGTAGAGGTGGTCAGGGAGAGAGTGGAGGGATGGGAAGAGGCAGATCGGGAGTGGCAGGAAAAAACCCGGAAGAAGATGAAGCTCATCTGGTCGACCACAATGCTCATTGTGCTAGCTGTGGTGCTCCTTTTCGTTGGGATGAAACACTCAATGGCCGGATCGACATCCTCAAAAGAACCGACAGGAGTCCCCTTACCTGATGCCGATCGGATGAGTAGACTGCCCAATACATCGGAACCGTTGTCCCCGTTGGACTCGAAGGGCAAATTGGGGAAGCTAGGAGTTCGAGATGATGCACGAGACAGCACTGCTAGAGACGAAATCGCGGACCTGCAGGAGACTTTAGACGGGAGACGACGGGTGGTAGATGGAGAGAGGTTGAGAGCGTTGGATGAGCTTTGAGTTGTTCTGCGAGCGAAATAGATCAATACCATATAATACCCACGAATAAGAGAGATTTCCGAACAGCTGCAAATGTATGTCAGATCGTTATTTGGGATTGGAGGTCGTGATGCAAATTCATTTGGGGCTACGATGCAAGGCTCCTACAACACCCTGGGCGCTCTCCGTAATATCTCCGAACCCCCGCCACAAGTAGCCAACAATCCATCACCGGCGCCGAAGAAAGTCATGATTCGCAATGGACAAGAACGACATTGAGGCCACCACACCTTGAACGTCTAGGGCATTGACTGGCAACGCAACCGCTGCCCAGCGTTGCTCGGCAGTGGCTTGGTGAGGCTTGGGACATCTTGGCGATACCACGTCATGCCCCGCTACAGCGCCTGGGTGTATTACGCGGTTCGACCCGCGGTATGCACTGACTGAGGGAGAGAGCAGGGTGAAAGAAGGAAGATTTTTGCGACGTGATGGTTTGGTTGGTCGTCAGGACTACCTGCGGCTGGATCTGGGACGGATACCTGCATCGACGACAGACATTACAGTCTGCTACGTACTTCTACGGATACTGCCTTGCACCGTGCCGAAGTTCCAAACTCAAACTCTTCCACCCCCATCCGCCCGTCTGCTTGTCTGTCTTTACCGTATCATTTTCACAAGAAGCTCAAAAGAGAGAATAAACGACAGTCCTGCTGCTGCTGCTGCTGCATAGGTCAGCGGCAAGGCATACTTCTCTTGACTTACGCGTGCTCCGAGTCAAGTCAGAGTCACCAGGTCACTGGTCCCTGCCTGTGCTTCTGGGATTCCCCACCACCGGAAATCGACGAAAGCCCCGTCAACCTTCCGGCCCAGCGCAGCGCAGCGCAGCGCAGCACCAGCCCTGTGCCGTCGTCAGCGCTGCTCGCTCTGCCCCGCGCGCGTCACCACCAATATCCAAGCTTGGGCCTCTCCTGCCCACAAGCTACCGACGTTTGACGCCAGTGTCTGTCAACCTCTCCGCCATTTTCTTCTTCCGTTTTCCTTCTTCGTCATCCTCCTCATTGTATTGTTCGTCGCAGCTGCTGGTATTACGGTCTTACAACCCTGGTTTCTCGAATAGGAGGACAGCTTTCCTCACATACACTCGTCTCCAGCACCGCCACGAAGTGCGCGCTCCAGGACATGGCGTCCGACGACAGTGCAAAGCCAATCGATGTTGCTGCCGATTCAGCAGTCTCACTGCCCATTCGCAGCAATGGCAGCAATTCTTCTATTCCACCGCCAGGCCAGACCCTGACGGGCAAGCAAGAACATTGTTCGTATCCCTTTACATAGGTGTTGATACTAGACCATGCGTCGCCCCGCCTTTGCTGACATTCGCCATTCGCAGACCTCAAGAGGGAGCTCATATCGGAGCAGGTCAAGTGGGAGATCAACGAACTCAACTCGCCAACGGCCTTGCGTCGTTTCGGTGCCCCATTCAAATCTCCTCACGGCGAGGTCTCTCCTCAAGAATCCGAGCTGCCTATCCTTCGGTATATCTTTGTTCACCATGTCCGAGATTTCCCCTTCCTGGACAAAGCGCGCGAGAAGGAGTTTTGGCAGGACAAGCTGCAAGTGGTGCGTCTTCATCCTATCATAGGCGACCTTGGTCGGATCGAATGTGCAGGCTGACAATTGTTTTCTGGCAGTTTCTCGAATCGTTTGCGAATAAACAGATCTCGTCGTCCGAGGATCGCTTGGAGGAAACCAAACGGCGTAAGCTTGCGATCAAGGCCCGGAAGCTGGTTGAGCTGATGATGGTGTCCGGTATCGGCACGGCATCTGGCTTTGAAGAACGGATCAGGTTCTCGGAGATCGAAATTGTCGACAGCAACGCCATCGACACGGGCGTAATGCATACACTTCCCGAGGGCAACTATATCAACGGATGGGATGTGAACGTGGCTGGCGTACGGATCACCTCTGTGAAGCAGCATATTCGACACCACAGACATGCCGAATTCTTGCTGCGCATCAAGAGAAAGGGTGAGCTGGAGCACTTCGTGGCGCGGAGATATGGCGACTTTGCAAAGATGCATCGTCGACTACGCCTGGAACTCCCTGGCAGGATACTGCCGCCACTGCCGAAGAAGAACAAGTCCAACTCCACTGCTAGTGGTCTCATGTCAGCGCTGAGCGGTGGTGGCAATGATTCAGACGCATCATCTATCTCATCCACGTCGACCCGCATGACTGGCGCACCGGGCAATGAGGGTGGTGGTTCACTCCTCTCCCCTCTTGGAGGTACGCATCGCATATTTTTTCTAGAGAAAATACTCACATCAAATCAGGTGGTCTCAAGGCCGGTTCTGCTGCATCGATACGTTCCAGCCGCTCCAAGGGCGGCACCCCACGTTCCTCAGTTGATGGTCGTGGTAGCCCTGCTGTTTCATCTTCAACAATCAAGAAAGCCGACGTAAGGAGATAGACTCTAATAATTCCTTTCAGTACTAACAAGCACTTAAGAATGTTATCCTGTGGCGTGAGAACCAGCGGATATCACTGCGGTCATTCCTCCGGTCCGTTCTGCACAACCCTCAGTTCGTCAACACCAAGGCGGTTCAGGAGTTCCTCGCCGCAGACCCCATCACGCCGACGGACGAAGATGTCGACGATATTGAGCGAAGAAAGATGGTAGATCAACAGCGCATTGAGGAGCAGAAGAAGTTCTACGAAATTGCCCGGAAGCGTGCTGCTGAGCTCGACGAGTACATGGAGCAGTAAGTATCATCAACCCTTTGACCGCTTCCATTTTACTGACAGAATGCTTAGGTTCCGGCGTGATATTGTGGAGCGAAACGGTCTGACTATGCTCTTCAAGGAGATTAAGGAGAAGGAGACAATTGGGGACCTCAGCATACAATATCGCAAGTTCGCTGAGTGGCTGCGCATCGAGATTGCCGCTGTCATCTACCATCTATTCCTGGCTGAAGACAACTCTCCCGAACTCTTCGCTCAAGCCAGGCGCATACACTCGCTCATCCCCTATACCATGCTCAAGAACGTCATTCGCATCGCCAACCCAGCAGCGGTCATGTCTGGTGTGCTGGATATCTTCTTGGCTCAACCCTTCGGCGCCCGCTCATTGCTTCAGCGTATCTTTTCGCTCACACTCAATGACGGAATCCGTAGCTTCCAGAAGTCAATTGATGCCCTCACCGCTAAGATTGGTGACCCGACATTCACTGAGAAGCTGAAGCGCTATGTGGGAGCTGAAGACCACATCCGTGCGGCTATCTGGGCGGAGGCAGAGGATGAGAATGTGGACTTGGTCGTGGCGATTTTGCGCTCAGATCTGATCGAACCAGAATTGACTGGTGAACAGATCCAAAGGCTATTCAACGCGTACGTGGCCTTCAACAGTGCAGTCGAGAATGTGGACGAGGAGTTGAAGCAAGGCGCGCAACTCTTTTCATATCTTAAACAGCTTCTGAAGCTTTGCACTCGTCAGAGGGACAAGGCGATGATGCTGAAGCTCATTGAGGAACCTGTGACGTTGCAGCTCTTCCGCGACCTCTTCACCATCTTCTACGAGCCGCTGGTCCGAGTCTATAAGTCAGCCAACGTGTACAACAGCGTAACTGACTTTGCAGTCTTCATCGACGACATGATCCAGGTGAGTTTCTCCTTGTGCGTGATTTTTTTTGATCGATGATCTGATATGTTGCTAGGTTGTGGACAAATGCCGAGACCAGGATGCGTCCGCTGATCCAAATCAGACGGTGCAAGCGTTTATCGATCTTTGCGCACGTCACGAACACAATTTCTACAAGTTCGTGCACGAGGTCCACACACATGATAACGGTCTCTTCACCCAGCTCATGGGTTGGATTGAGGGCATCCTCGAGTTCCTGCGACACGGCCCCAAGAACGGCAAGCTGAACATGAATGCGCTGTTTGAAGGCGGCGTCAGTGGTGGTGTGCTTGAAAAAGAGAAAGCCATAGCAGAGATTGACTCTCTCATTGCATGGCAAGAGGCGCGGAAGAAGTGGCATAATGACAAGACCCGGCAGAAGATGGCAGCAGAGGGCCAAGTGGGTGGCGACATGGTGCCGCCTGGTCTAGCATTTAAGTCGGCAGACTTCGGACTTGACGATGGGGACCTGGAAGATATGAACTACGATGACGGCTCGGAAGAGGAGGCTGAGGCTGAGGCCGAGGATGAGCTGGATCCTATTGAGGCGGAGAGGAGGCGACGAGCGAAGCAACAGGATCGCCTGAGAAGATCGGCAGGCGAGCCGACGAAGCCGCAAGTGAGCGAGGTGCACAAGCTGAAGGATAACTTCTTGGTTATGCTGCGGGATGTTCTTGCGAATTAGAGGAAACACAGCGAGAGGAAGAGCAAGCACGTTGCATAGAATTAGATGATGTTTGTGAAGCGAGTCGAATGGGATGGATGATGCGTAGTTGTTGATGAGACATGCAATACCACCATGATTACAGCGCTGGATTCAGAGCAGATGCAAAGAAAGAGCAGAACCACGAGCAGTGAGCGATGGTCACCCCAGTCGGTGCTTGCTTACTGTAAACATATCGATGACACGACGTTGAAGATGCGCCTCGGGATCGCGTGTTTGGTGCATCGGAGCCGTTGCTGGTGGGCCCCATCCTGCGTAGAAATTGACTGGCGCTGATTGGCCGCAGTGCCCTTCGGTGGCACCCGCACTGAGGTCCATAGCCGAGTCCTGCCGAAGCGCAGCAGCGGACCTCCATCATCGACTTGGGCTTTGCCTTTAGTGGCTCGTGACTCCAGCTTCCCCAAACTCCATTCCCCTTCCCTTTTCTCTCCCCTCCGTTGAATCCTCGTCCACCACCCTTAATTCCCCCACGATCTCTTCCGGGCACGACCCTCCTCCAATCCTCTGCCCTTCTTCCAGACACTTCCTTTCGACGGACGGTTTACCCTCGACCGAGACGACGTACACAAGATGGCTTCCGCTATGGCCATGAGGAGACTGGCTGCGGGCCCTTCCTCGGTGCGTACTTTTCGCCATCCTTCGGCCGGGCATTCGCCATCGACAAATGTCATTGGACTGCAATTAGACGAAGGAAAATACATGAAGCACTTATGCTGACATGGTTTGTTGCAGATTTCGAGGCTGGCAAGGACGCAGACCCGGGGATTCTCTGCGACGCGCTCTGTTGGTCAGTCGCCTCCCTCCCGACATGCATGATGGCATCCCCGGAAGTACATCACCGTGAGCTGACTTGCGACTTTTGCAGCCCGAATCATTGCGCCGACCGGATCTGTCAGGGCCAAGGAGGCCTCCCCCTTCGTCAGCAACAAGTACCCTGTCATTGTGCGTCTACCCGACCGTTCCAGGCTGCGCTGAACCGAAAGACCTTCGGAAACCCGAATAGTTCAAGACTAATGTATCAATGCAAATAGGACCACGAGTACGATGCTCTCGTCGTTGGTGCCGGTGGCTCCGGTCTCCGTGCCGCTTTCGGTCTCGCTGAGGCTGGCTTCAACACTGCCTGTATCTCCAAGCTTTTCCCAACTCGATCGCACACCGTCGCTGCTCAGGGTGGTATCAACGCTGCCCTAGGAAACATGCACGAAGATGACTGGAGATGGCACATGTACGATACCGTCAAGGGATCCGACTGGCTTGGTGACCAGGATGCTATCCATTACATGACCCGTGAGGCGCCCGCCTCCATTGTCGAGCTTGAGAACTATGGTTGCCCTTTCTCTCGTACTGAGGATGGCAAGATGTAAGTGTTAATTAGCCTTGTAGGGGTCTTGTTCTCCAGGCTGATACCCAATATAGTTACCAGCGTGCCTTCGGTGGTCAATCTCAGAAGTACGGAAAGGGAGGCCAGGCCTACCGTTGCTGCGCTGCTGCTGACCGTACCGGCCACGCCCTGCTGCACACTCTCTATGGGCAGTCTCTCCGCCACAACACCAACTACTTCATCGAGTACTTCGCCCTCGACCTGATCATGCAGGACGGCGAGTGCCGTGGTGTCCTCGCCTACAACCAGGAGGATGGTACTCTCCACCGATTCCTCGCCAACCACACCGTCCTCGCCACTGGTGGTTACGGCCGTGCCTACTTCAGCTGTACCTCCGCCCACACTTGCACTGGTGACGGTATGGCTATGGTTGCTCGTGCTGGTCTTCCCAACCAGGATCTCGAATTCGTCCAATTCCACCCCACTGGTATCTATGGTGCCGGTTGTCTGATCACCGAGGGTGCTCGTGGTGAGGGTGGCTACCTCCTCAACTCCGAGGGTGAGCGCTTCATGGAGCGTTATGCCCCCACTGCCAAGGATCTTGCCTCTCGTGACGTTGTTTCCCGATCCATGACCATGGAGATTCGCGACGGCCGTGGTGTTGGTGCTGAGAAGGACCACATCTTCCTGCAGCTCAGCCACCTTCCCGCCGATGTCCTTGCTGAGCGTCTGCCTGGTATCTCTGAGACTGCCGGTATTTTCGCTGGTGTTGATGTTACCAAGCAGCCCATCCCTGTCCTCCCCACTGTCCACTACAACATGGGTGGTATCCCGACTCGCTACACCGGCGAGGTCCTCACAGTCGATGAGCAGGGCAACGACAAGGTTGTTCCTGGTCTGTTCGCTTGCGGTGAGGCTGCTTGCGTGTCGGTCCACGGTGCCAACCGTCTGGGCGCCAACTCCCTCCTCGATCTCGTTGTCTTCGGTCGTGCCGTTTCCCACACCATCCGCGACAACTTCAACCCCGGTGACAAGCTGAAGCCCCTTGCTGCCGATGCTGGTGCCGAGCACATTGAGGTGCTCGACCAGGTCCGCACCTCCGATGGTCCCAAGAGTACCGCTGAGATCCGCCTTGCCATGCAGAAGGCTATGCAGACTGATGTCAGCGTGTTCCGTACCCAGGAGAGCTTGGACGAGGGTGTCCGCAAGATGACTGAGATTGATGCTCAGTTCCCTCAGGTCGGTATCAAGGACCGCAGCATGATCTGGAACTCCGATCTTGTTGAGACCCTCGAGCTGAGGAACCTTCTCACTTGCGCGTAAGTCTCATCGCATATTGAATAAGTTGGGTCGAAAACCTTTTACTGACATAAAGCTGTAGTACTCAAACTGCCGTTTCCGCTGCCAACCGCAAGGAGTCTCGTGGTGCTCACGCCCGCGAGGATTACCCCGACCGTGATGACGACAACTGGATGAAGCACACCCTGAGCTTCCAGAAGAAGCCCCACGGCGGCGTCGACCTTTCTTACCGCAAGGTTATCGGCACCACCCTCGATGAGAACGAGTGCAAGCCCGTTCCTCCGTTCAAGCGTGTATACTAAGCCTCTTCGCCTACGCGATAGAGGAAGTGAGGATGGTGATGAGTGGAGGTGGTAGGCACCCCTCGTGTTATTGCATAGATGAAAAGGGGGTGTGAAGCGAGAAAAAGGGTCGACACAGTCACTGACTGGGCGCATGTCTCATTTGTCTGCATGGTATATATCCTGGTAACCGGAGTGGAAGGGAGAGTTGTTGTGGTGGGAGGATGGTTTGCAGAGCCTTTTTAACGTCACGGAGAATGTAGGCAGATAGAGCTGACTGTGAGGTCAGATGTAAGAAAGTGAAACTTTGTCAAAATGCTCGAGTGGCATGCCTCTTCGTGTCTGTCTAGTGTATGCTCATCCACCATGTCGCCCCGGGTCCTGGTTCAGACGCCCGGCGCAGAAGGTGAGGGCAGGCGTCGGGCTGTCGCTAAGGTGACAGGAAGGGCATGCGCCTCTACCCTTTTCAAGGACTTTTCAGTGTTACATGGATTTCTCTTGACACATGGGCCTGCTTCTAAAGCTTCACCATTTAGAGGTAAGGTAGCTTCATCAACAGGGTATCAACAACGGGATCATGCAAGAGCCTGAACACTCCAAAAGTCTCAAAAAGTTGCTATTTGAATCAGTTATGTGCTAGGAGACTGTACAAGGAAAATGAACCACCCAGCAGCATCATCGTCCACAGCCCCATCCTTCTGGCGAGTAGCGGTGTTGCTATTGTCTTAACCGAGACAAGCCACGGCAATCTCGCCGTTGACCTTCCTGGCGCTGGAGATAACGGGGATCCAGATCTCGACGTGAGTCTCGCTGGGCCAGGAGGTGATGTCGTAGTAGTCGTAAAGTGGGTAGAAAGTGATCTGAGCCTGGTTGGGGCAGTCCACATCGAAGGTGATGCCCTCGCGAACAGTGAAAGTCTCCGACTCGGTGACCTCAACACCAATGCTGGCGGTGAAGATGTTCCATGCCGCTCCCATGCTGACGGAGGTGGTGACGCTGAAGGTCTGGCTCTCGGTGACTTCCCACTCGTAGCCAACGCCGCTGCTCAGACGAGGACCCTGCTCGTAGTCTGTGGGATGGCGGATACCCAGGGCCTCGAAGTTGATTTGGAAGTAATCATCATCGTCGGTCTGGCGCTTTGCAATCTTTTCCGCGACGAAGTCCCGCTGCTCAAGGACGTCGCTGGCCATACGCTCCTCATCAGAGGCCGTATCGTTGCGCCACTCGAGGTAGTCCTCCAGGCTGGAGTGACCCTTGGTTATACCGTTACCAAGCGACTTTGCCCCGTCGAAGACTCGTCGCTTCAGCTTCTCGGCGGCACCACCGCTGCTGTCCTCGTCGTTGAAGACGTTGACGAACTCGAAGGCGCCGGTGAACTCGCCTCCAGCACGGAGAGGAGAGCACCTGGACCGAATGGGGTCGTAGAGCTGGTGAACCTGACCGAGGGAGATCTCGCGCGGGCCATCGTCGCTCTCGGTGGGCTCCTCCTGGAAGCAGTGGGTGAGGAGGCAGTTGCCGTCGTTCCACCACCAGTGCATACAGGATGGAGCGGGATCGAGCTCGCCGTTGATGTGGGCGACTTCAGGGTTTCCCTCCATCTCGAAATACTCAACCAGAGAGCGGCCTACAGTATCACCAGGTTAGCGAGGGAAATCAGAGAAGTTGAGAGTTGACTTCACTAACAGTCTTCCCAGTTGGGGCGGCGGTTCGCATCACAGAAGCGAACCTGGGCGTTGGCGAGCCCAAGGCTCATGGCGAGGGAGGCCAGGGTGAAGCTCTTCATCTTGAAGTGTTGTTTTGGAGGGCTCTTGATGTCAGACAGGATCTTCGCGTGTCTCGAGGGCTTGTTGGAGGCGGTGCTGATCTACAAAACATACAACCAAGACAGCGGAACTCAAGTCATTTTATAGATAAAACCTGAGGAGTCTCAGAGTGCCTGTTGATCCCTTCAACCGTTGCCATGTCGTTCAGCACATTCCCCATCGCCTCACATAGCGATCATCGCGATCTCAACGCAAGCCAAGACTACGGATGATGTTTCTTTGGTTGTAACAAACAGAGGTTGTTCAGGATTCGGATCCATGCTCGAATCCTCGGGATCACCGGTTGTTGATATTAACGTGATATAGGAGGGATCATCCTTTTGTTCTCCTCTAGCCACGCGATTTGGAACTAGGTCCCACTGATTGACAACGTTGTTGTAGGAAGTGATCTGCAGGCCCCGGGAAACAGAGATCACCAGGAGAGGTATAAGTTGCAGGGGCCAGAGTGAATAGTCGTTCCGCGTTGACGTTAATATCAAAGGTTGCATGAATGGGCAATCTCTCGTGGTCCGCCATTCGAGAGGATGGTCCCTGAAACCACTCTATTCTCAAACTTCAGTTGTACTGACGATAATAGACGTCATAATAGTGCCAAGTGCCATCCGTTTGGTAGACTACTATAGTTCCAGCCAACACTATGCTGGACTTGCAATAGCGTGTGTGTTGCCTACTTGTGAAGATCGTTGCCTTTGAATACCGCGTGCCTCCCTGAACTCCTCGTAACTCCATCGAATCACTATGCAATTGGGGCAGCCATCAATCCGCAAAGTCGCCGAGTGGACACCGCCAGCATCCTGAACGCCAAGAGCCAAGAACCTAGGGCGTATAGCATGATGCGGTAGAGCCCCAAAGCCTCGAATCCTTCACAAGTCATCAAAGACCACCAAAGGGCACCGGCACTTCAGGCTCCATAAATTGTGCGCATAGGGCCCAGCCTGCACGGATACAGCCAAAGTCGGGGGGAATCCTTCGGTATGCACTGCCTAACAACCATCCCCCTAGCCTAGGACGGGGCCTTTTGGGGGCTGACGAGACCTGCCAAATCGAGAATCACGGCTTACGCCTAGGGCTTAGCCTACGTCAAGTCCCTGGGTTCGCACGGAGTTGGCGGCCCTCTTATAAGAGCCGTCGACGAGGATCTCCAGTGCTATACGCTCCGAAGACTCCCCTCCGCCAAGCATCGACGGCAGTCCTCAGGCCGAGTTTTCCCAAACCACCGTCCCCCTCCTCTTCGAGTCTAGTTTGAACGGCACGTTTACGGTCGTGCGTATGAAACGTCGTAGATCAGGCAACTAGCTGAACGCACGAAGACAAAAGGGGTTGTTGCCAAGAACGACGGAAAGACGGAGACTATCAAGGATCTTTTGCACAATGTCACCGACCGTAATGACGACAATCTGCAGGTTCAGCCACGAGCCTTTGATACGAACTTGCTCTATGCACCATCGAGATGAAGCTGAGGATGAGAAAACGCCACTGGCGTACCACTCTGAAGCTTAGGAAGGCTTGAAGGAATTGCTTCGGACGTCCCCGAATTGCTATTGACACGGACCGACAGCTCATCTGATGCAGATCATTACAGTTTGGCCCTTTTCAAATGGATCTTTTATGATCTCGAATCATTTGACAATATGTGTGGACACTAACAGACGATCGTATCATTGTCACCAGTTCGCCTCAGCTGCCAGCAGCCCCAGCTGCCAGCAGCCCTCAACTGTCAGTAAGCCTCAGCTGTCACTTAGCCTTGTCGTGGAGAACCAAGCCCATTGTTAGATCTCCCTTGCTTAGCGAGACTAGGCGGGACTAGGCAGAGCGAGATGCAGCCAGGGAAAGCTACGTCATGTTGTCGAGTCACCTGGGTCACGGGACGCCTAATAAGTAACATATGGTTGCCGTTGCATCCTTCATTGAATTCTACTAGTCATAAGATTCAAATCCCTGCAGGCTGAATGTACAGCATCAGTCTTACTCATGATGCCGTCCCATAGTTTCCTGCCCGGGCTCACCTCTACTTCTCACTTCCTTCAACCCCTTCCTCGTCGTCGTCATGCCTCTCAACCGTATACTTGTTCACAGCCTCATACCACAATAGCCCACTCCCAATCGTGAAGCCAATACTGGCCCATGTCAACGACAGCTGGCTCTCATACTCACACCACCCCCCATCACCACCCTTGGCCTGCGCACAATATCCAAACGCCGCTGCAATAGTCCACCCCACCGAACCAATCATGTTCCACACGCCGACATGCCATCCTAGCAGGTTCGGTGCCGGGATATACCATTTCGGCTGCGTCTCGAGCATGTAGAATCCGGAGGAGATGATGAAGAGGACGCCGCCGAAGAGGTAGGTGAAGTAGTAGACCCCATAGAGAACCCCGGTAGACAAACGGTCGTAGGCAGGTGGCATTGCAAGGATTCCGGAGACGTAAAAGACGGTAGCACCAAGCGCAAGGATGATGGAGGCCAGGAACCCGATCTCATGGAGGTAGTGGGTGCGCAGGTCATGCCACGACGGGTACCACTGCCAGGCATGCTTCTCCTCCCCTTCCTTCTGCGCCTTCCTGTTCCACTTCTGATGATGATGCCTACAGCTCCGCACATCTGGCTTCACGATCAAACCCTCCCTGCCATCCACCGCCCTTCTAACGGCCCAACCGAAACACCCTGTCCTCTCCTCATTCCATGCCTCCAACACGAGCAGAAGAGCCCCAATCTGGAAGAGAGTCGCTCCTACGAACGCCGTCCAGCCGCTCCAGTCTGTCAAAGTCTGGCTGGCTAGGCTTGGGTGCTCTAGAGGAATCCAGGCTAGGAGACCACAAGCGATGAAGATGAGACAGCCGACGGTGAAAAGGACGGCGACGAGGTAGGAGATGTCCCAGTAGGGACAGGTGGTGAACATGCGAGCGATGCCTTTTAGCACGGCTCGAGGATGGGAAGTTGGTAGGATGTGTGGGTGTGTGCTTTTGTTGACAGCGATAATGTGTCTCCCTGCAGTTCAGGTCAGTATCCATCCTCATTACAGTACACCAGCACAATTGCTCCCCAAAACTCACCTTTGCGATTATCTCTCGACCGCCACCTCACCTCGGTCCCAGGCACCAAACCCTCTTCTTGCTCTCCATCAGTTGTCCCGATAACTCTGTACCGCGCCCTCGTTGGGTTCAAGAACGGCAATGGACCCGTGACAGTGCTTGGCACGAGCTGGATCGCCTCATTGCCCTCGAATGGAGCGGCGCGACCAGTAGAGGTGAATCGCTTATTGCGACCCATCTTGAACGCGACCGAGGATGGGAAGAGAAGCGTTGGAATTTGCTGCGTGGTACCTTGCGCACGTGGAAAAGTGTGAAGATGTCTTACTAAGAACCCGGTGAGGTGAGGTTGGGTTGGGTTGAGGCTGTCGTCTCATCGCTGGGTGACGCACGTGTGGAGGCGCTACCAAACTCAATTGTTCAACTACACACACATTCACCTTCTATGATGACATGGGCGCGCGGCTTCGAATGGTCCCGGTCCATTTCGTCCGACTTGATTCAGGGGAATTGCGATTCCTCGCCATTTGATCAGGCACGCACGGTAATGAGATATCTTCGGAGGCACAGGGCACATTGCGGGCTTGCAAGCCAAGTATTCATTCAAAGAAAATATTGGTCTAACCCAGTTTCCAAGACAGGGAAAATGTTGCCGACCCCGATATGCAAAGCCACCAGCTGCCTTTCCACCCTCAATTCTATCAAAGATAAGGTATGCAAACGTAAGACATGGACAGATTCGCGCAATCTTGCCGCGAGACCCAGAACAAAGGAAATAAAAGGACAAGCTGAGAAAACGGCCGGTCAAGGAAGAAATATGTGCAAGAAAGTCGTCCGTCAAGCGGAGTCAAAATTTGATCCAGAACGCCAAAGACATGCGTTGGTAATCCCCATGACCGTGGTTATAAGGAGTAGTTAGGCAATCCCAAAATGGAATTGATGCTTCTCACCTCAATAGACCGGTTCAAGAGGCTTCTAAAAGGCTTGACCTTGGTATTGAGGTTGAGCGCCAGGCGGGAGCTGCTGTTGCGAGTACTGCCCCTGGGGAGGCATGAAGCGCTGATCAGGCTGTTGAGGAGATGGTGGACCCATTGGCCTGGAGAAGCTTCCTGGGGTGCCATAGCCTGGTCCGGGGGACAAATTGCGCTCCTGCATCATCATCTGCTGATGCATCGCCGCTTGCTGCTGTTGCCGCTGAGCCATCGCCTGTTGAGCAGCCTGCTGGTTCGCGCCATGTCTCATCTGCTGCCTCTCGCGTTCCCGGGCATCGATATGTCCAACGAGCCCAGGTCCCCCAGGAGCAACCTGGCGTTGGTTTCCAGCAACGTTGATGAGCGGCTGTCCCGTCATGCGGGCCATATACTCCTGATCACGGGCTGACATGTGTGAGCTCGTCTCGCCTTGAGAGCTGGGCCGGTTCACCATATCGCGGGGTTGGCCGCGACCATCATCGAGCATGCCAAACGAGCTGCGTCGCCTATTGTGTTGTGGGCGTCCACCCTGCTGTTCCGCAAGGGCATCGCCAGAAGGGCTCCGAGCATGCGCGTATTGCGGCGCAGCAGCAGCACGTTGCTGTACGTACTGCTCAGGAGACACACCCTGTTGAGCGCCCCCAGGAGACATTCCTGCTGGCTTCCAGGGCCGGCTTCGTGGCTCTTCAAGTTCATGCGGTCCTCTCGGCCTTGGCTGGCCATCGCTAGGACGCTGCCCACTCGGCGAGTAAGGCCTTTGCTGCTGAGCATGAGGCGGCATGGGGGGACCACCCGGGGCTGGCTTGCGTAGTGCAGCTCCATAGTTGACAGTTGGGCCAAAGTTGGGGATATCTACTTCAGACCTTCCTTTTGGCGGCGGGTCAGCACCTCCCACAGTCTTGAGAACACCTGGCCGCTGGCGTTCACCGCCCAGGCCGTCAGCCCCATACGGGCCGTAGTTGCCCTGCGGTCCTGCCGGCGGACCACCGGGACCCATTCGCTCACCAGGCGGCCCGCGATAAGGATGCTGCCGTGCTGGACCAGGATCATCCCCATACGAGTCGAGGATGTCATTCGTGTCTACAGGACCTTGATGGTTATACGCTGCAGGACCAACTGTGCGGTCTGGCAAAGGCTTGCGATGGGGAGGTGCTGCACCCATCTGCATTGAACGTTCAGAGGCGCTCGTTCCTGGTCTTGAGTTCGGCCCAGGCCGGAAAGATTGAGGAGGCGGACCCCGCCCATCCGGACGGCCGTGAGGCGGAGCGTTGGGAGGCGGAGCTTGGCCAGGAGGGTATGGAGATCGTCGTCCCTCCTGTGGTGGGTAAGCAGGCGAGTTCGGTCCATGTCCATACGGGCTTGGAGGCGCGTTGCTGGGCGAGGGTCCCCGAGGTTGCTGATTGGGAATGTTTAGAGGCGCAGGATAGGCTGGCCCGGAACGACCTTGGCCCTGACCTTGACCTTGACCTTGACCTGGAGGGCTCAGAGCTTCACGTGAGCGATTGTCGTTAGCAGACATCCCTCCAGGAGCGGCGTATTGTGGCTGTACCGATGGCCCTGTTCTTGTGTCCTCCGAATATCTACCGTAGGGATTCTCCTCCGGATTGGCATCCCTAGGCAAGGCGACGCCGCCGGCCTTCGCAAGCTGGGCCAGAGTCGTGCTCGACAGCCGGCTGTTAGCACGACGCAGGGCAGGTGAATGGTAAGCCTTGTTCTTCTGCTGACTCCCAGATGAGTTTGTGTGGTTGAAAGCAGGAGGCCGTTGGACTGGCTCAGGTGTTTGCATCCGACCCATCCCATTGAAGTCGTGGCCTGGCGGTGTTGGTCCGCGCTCGTCGTCCGAGCTGCTCATTGTGTCGCCGCTGGCCATGCGATCCTGGAGAATGCCGCGGAGAGGCATTTGCTGGTTTCTTTGGGGAGAGTTGGAGTACGGACTGGCATTGCCACTGTAGTCATTCCGTGGGGGTGGTGCTGAAGCCATGATGCTGGGATCTGAAGAGTTGCGCGCGTGGTGAGGCTGAGCGCCGCCCATGGAGGGCTGAGGTCTAACATCCGGCCCTGAGTCAGCACGTTGCGGTCCACTGAGGGAGAATGACCGCGATGAGCGAACTGAGCCACGCTCCTCCGCGAATCCGACTTTGGTCTTGGGTGCAGAGCCTCCGTTACCGCCGACGTAGCTCAAGCGTGCGCTTCTACGGCTGTCACTCCGTGAGTGCGACCTTGTACCATCCTCAATGGCGTTCATGCGAGCTCCTGTCGCTTCTTTCAGACGCTTGCGCCACTCTTTTTCGTTCCAGGTCGTGCTACCTTCCTCGGTAATCAGTGTAGTGACGTCGAGAATTTCCAAGTAGCCGTAACGCTTATGTTTCGGCATGGCATACATGAGCGATCTGGAGTCGAGTGTGCTGGCAATGAGCCTGCCTGGTCGTCCATATAGGCCAAATGTATCCCAGGTGGGGAATAGGAAGCGAAGCAACATCTCGAAGCCACTCACAGCTGGTCGAACCTCGGGCATGATGAAGACGAAGCCTTCCGTTGCGGAAGGCGGATCCGAGTGGATAGTTACGTGACCCTCGATCTTGAGCAGGGTAGACGCATCTACGAGGGACTTGGCTTGTGGGTAGATGGCGTACGCAGCGTGAGCGTCGGTAATGGATGCGATGGGTTGCGCCTTCTTCTGTTTCTTTCCATCCTTGCGGGTGTCATAAAATTTGATGTCTCCCTTGAGGACTGGCGCCGGCGAACGGTCGTACGGAGACCGCTTCTTGAGCTCCTTTTGGAGCTTGGCGTACTCCTTCTCATCCGGCGGTGAAATGACGCACCAACAGCGCCTCCATGGCACACCAGCACCGAAGCGAACCCGCACCCACTCCTCAGTCTTGAAGCGAGAGCGCTCCATGATGACGTTGATGTTGTTGACAGTCTTGCCCTTGCCAGCAATAAGAGCCCCAGTGTACGCCTCCTGCAGAGTGTTGTTCTCGAACATAGCAAGGCGAATACCGGCCGTCCATTGCACAAGAGAGTGGTGAGAGTTGAAATGTAGGAGGTATCGGTTCCTGCCAGCGGTAGAGATGCTGAGGATGTTCTGCAGGGGTTGTTCCTCGTTGGAGCGAGTAGGCAATGACTCAATCTGCATACAAGACACGTTAGAGAAAATTGCTCCAAGTCAAAGGTGAGAGGAAGAGTCTCACCATCTTGATCGAAGCATCAGTCAAGTTGATGAATTTGGGCAGGACCTCGCCGTCCTCGCCGGCTGCATCGAGCTCTGCAGCGTCCCATAGTGACAGAACAGTGCCTACAAGCTGGGCAAAGCACTCAGTCCAGGTGCGATCTGGGTTTGGTCGTCCCTCTGTACGATTGCAAACACTGGTCAGCGATACGCTCTACAGGCAGACGAGCAGGGGAGTAGAGCACAATGGCGCCAAGTACGGTCAAGTCTGCCCGCGCCGGAGCGCAGAACGACAAACGAGGGGTTTAACTCACGTGTGTTCTGGTCATCGAGCTTGAGGAAGTAGCCCTCCTGGTAGAGCTTATTTGAATGGCTATTCAGGAAAGAAAAGATGGGCTGCAGTTCGGGGATGGTGTCTTCGACGTCCATGACGGGCGGTTGGTAGGTCTGGACCATGGACAATGGACGAGACGATGTGCGCTGATGGCCGCGTTGGGGGCTGCCGGAAGCCGAGACTGAACGGACGTGGAAGCTGGGAGACTGTTCGGAGTTCAAGGCATAGTCGGGCGCGTGAGGCGGTGTGATGGGACGGGTCTGGTGATGATTGTGGGAGGGAAATGGGCTGGCGTTTGCTGCGAGGTCTGGCTTGAGAGGCGGCGATTCGCTAGGAGGAGAGGACGAGGGTGTCGGGTTCTTTGAGCCAGTTGCAGAAAACTGAGACATAAACGAGAGAACTGGAGATGTAGAAAAAGAGATCAGACAGTCAGCGGCAGGCCTTTGTTGCAATGGTGGACTGTTGCCGGCATGGGCAGAGGCATGGATTTGGGGAGGGGGAAAGGACTGTGCGTGCTGAAGAGAGGGGTGTGTGTAAAGCACTCCGGCGATGGTGGTTCAATGCGAATGATCATCATTCAATGAGCCCCATCCACTAAAGAACCGGCGCCCGGGGGGGTGCTTTGGGCCTGAAGGGGAAGGGCAGGGGGAGCGGCCTGTGTTACAGGGTGTGGTCCTGCAGGTGCTGGCATGGCTAGGAGTGCTTGGGCGGTAGTGAGGTGAACGGGAGGCAGGGGTTAGAGGGAGCCAGCCGAAGCAGTAGCGGCGAGCAGAAGATGACGATGACGCGAGAGAGACAGGGTAGTGTTGGTGCAACAAACAAGACTGGAATGCAATGCAGATTGGAGGCTGGCTGGGCTGGAATAGGCTTTTGGGGCGAGAGAGTAGGACACGGGATGGGGGCCAGAACAAACCTCGATTGCGACCCATGATGGGCAGAGCAATGCAATGCAGTGCAGTGCAGCGCTGCCCCTGCTGTCGATGGAAGGAGGATGCTGAAGTGCGGCGTAGGTATGTCGGAAAGAGGAGGCTCGAAGTCAACGGTGTGGCTCTGTCTGCTGGTATGCCGGTCGAGGAGTTGTGTCTAGAGAATCTGCGACACTGGCAGGACGTTCGATGACAGTCCGGGGTATCTGGAGAGAAGCAAGATAAAAGTGAAAAGGGAAGAAATCAAGAAAATAGAAATGGCGTGCGAAAGTTACAGTACGTGTGCCCGAGGTGGAAGCGGTGGAAGCGTTAATAAGGGCCAGCCGGAGGGTGAGGTGAGGGTGAGGTGAGGGTGAGGAGGGTGTGAGTGTCAGTGACAAGCGGTACAGCGCTGCACAGCGTTAAACACAGTGGAAGTGGAACCTGGTGACGGTGACGGTGACGCTGCGAGGCTTGGTTTTTCCCTTAGTTGATTGCGTGGTGCGTCTAAGGCACTTACGGCTGCTTTTTCCCGTGTTTCCTGTGGATGTGCTCGTGCTCGTGCTTGTGCCCTTGCTTGGTGGTTGGCAGTGGTAATTCAGGTTTGGGCCATCAAGGAAGCGCCGTATCACTGGGGCATGCTTGGCGATGATGATGACGATTGCGACAGGCAAGGGTCCCAGTTTGTTTTGATGCTGCTGTTCATCTATCACATCTGCTCATGAATGAGGTGGTATTCAGACAAAGAGATGCGCTGCTGCTCAGTTGTATGTTTGCTTCCGTCTCTTTTCAAATTTTCCATATGAAGCCCGTCTTCGTCAAAGAGGTCACTCTGCTCCGGCTGGTACAGCACTGTGCACTACGTGAGGTAAGGTTCTGTCCAGCGCCAAAGCGTAAACTTCCAGCCACTGCCAACCACCATGTGGCTCCCTCCACACGCCCTGCAGCCTCCCAGAGGTGAGCTGTCAGACCTGGGCTGGCCGCTCCGGGCCTGTCATCATCGCCTAGAACCAAGATCGAGCCCGAGCGCCTGATCCGGCGCCTGCACCATCCCGTCAGTGGCTTGACGTCTTCCATTCCCAGCGCCTATGAGCACCAAACAATCACTTCCCGCCGGTCGATTCGTTCCTTCGCGGCACATGCCGGATCCCAGGTTGACCGTGAGCAGGATTTACCTCTTCAAGTCGCCAAGCTGCAGTGCAAATCCACACCGAGCCCGGCCGGCGAGCCCTGGTTACCAACCATTTTCGGAGTACATTACATCCCTGAATATCGCAGTGATTGATTGACTGAACTGACTGCTGCGTCTCCGGCGTTGTGGGCGTCAGCGCTTCCCACCGTATAAGCCTCTACCATAGGCCCTCCCTGGCCATCCACCCAACCACCCCTGCCGCACCAGACATTTGTCTCAGAGCTGCAACAGCCGCGACGACGCGTGGCACTCTCCGACTCAGCGACTATCAACTTTCCGACTCTCCGCGGACTCTCTCATGGTGCCAAAGACAGCCGCTTCATTCCTTGCTGCGCCTCGAACATCGTGAAACAAGAGACGACATTTCACGCGCCATCAGCAGCAGATCTCCAACACCCTTGAATGCGTGGACAGCTGAGCACTGGACACCGCCCTCGTATTCGCCCAAATAAGAGCTGGCGACTGTCAGATCAATCTCGCTGATACGGGCTCTTCCCGTCGCCGGAAGCTATCAGGCATAGCTGCACCATTGTCCCACCGGTCTCTGGCCTAATTTACGGCCCGGCCGAATTCGCATGCTATCTAGTTCGTGAATGGTGGCCAACCCAGGATGTCGGTTCGTGCCAGTCCTCGTGCGCGTACTCTGGAAGGCCGATCTCAATTCCTGGCTCTTCTTCTTCGCAAAATAAAGACCTCCAAATGTCTATGATTGTGGGGTATTTCGTGGCTGTGTCCGGAACCGTCGGTATGCGGCCAAGCATTTAAGTAGCAGAACCTTACCTCCTCCAGCTGTCGCAATGTCGTACTTTGGCGGTGGTGGTCTTGGCATTGTGGTGTTCTCTGGACCATCCACACACTTTATCTCCATGCAGGATGGCTCGGGATCGTCCCATCTCGGTTCCATCCCACGGCCCCTCTAGGTGCATCCTTCTGGTGGTTTTGGGGACACTATCAGCGTGCCAGCGGGACAAGCGAGTCAGCATCTTACTCGCTGTGCCGGAGTTTCGATCATCCCGTTCTTCAGTTTTGCTCACCGTCTCTCGACGAGCATAGCTTAGCATATTGCTGAGAGCAAAATACGCGATCCGCGCAACACCGCCAGTTGCGATTTCAACAGCTACATTTTCGAAGCTTGGCGACCTCTCTGCGACTCCATGAACCTCTCCCCTTGTGATGCCCCTTCTCGTTGTCAATGGACACTGGTTCTGGCATTCAGATTTTCTCAGCGTCGTGTGGAGTGGCTTCTAACCCCAAATCACGATGTGTGGACTTCTCAAGCAGTGCCAAGTTGAATGGCCGCGGGGGTACTGATGGGGGATTGAGGAGAACGGCCGAAGCATGACGAGGACTACTCCGTATGGCTCTCACATACGTGTGCGAATACGCTCACACCTTTGTGGATGGATACTTTCTGCATGCGGTCAATAGCTCTATCTTGCTTTGGGGACCGCGCTTGCACCAGAACGGCAAGACGGTCGCTTGGGGGTCCGATGTAGCCAGGGCGCACCTTGTCAGGGAAACGAGCCCAAGGACGAGACTGACCGGTCCCCAAATGCCGCTGTTACGTCATGTCTGGCGGTAGAAACGCGAATCCCATGGCGGAGAGAGAGACATCCGATCTCTTGAGAAAGCGGTGATGTCGCGGGATGGGGTTCGTGGATGTGATCTACAGATGCGGCTGGGTCACTAAGAGCCGCTTTGAGAGATTGCCGGGCTCGATGATGCTTCGAGATCGAAAGGAGCTGACTAGCTGTGTCATGGCTGCGTGACAGATCGACATGCGCTTGTGGTGCCTGATCGACACCCGCGATGCTCCGTTAGGAGTGATATCTCGAGCGAAATTGCCTACCCTGAAGTCCGTTGCTTCATACAAACACGGTGTAGGACTGTCAAACAAGCAGGCATACAATGAACATCAGCATCGGCTTTCTACTCATATAAGAGATATGTCTGGCTCTCTACTCATCTGCTCGGCTCTGTAGTTCTGCCATGGTCCTTGAAGCCTATGTGGACATTTGTGCCGTATCTCGTCGAGCAGCGGCGTGGGCAAACCCGAACTTGGTAGGAATCACAGACAAGCCATGGAGAAACGACGTGAAGCCACCACACTGGCCAGTGTGACCAGATGAGAACAATATGTTTACGAATTATTCAGTTGCCTGCACTCAGCACATATTTTGGATACTGAATATCAAAGTTTTAAATCTACGCGCTCGTGCCCATCACGTGTCATCACCTGGACCAGACCCCATACCATCGTCATTCGCGATCCGCTCAGTGTAATCATCCCGCACCCAAACTGACCGTCACTTCATCGACATCTCATCAAGCTCCGCCGCGCCAGTCGCCTCGCGGCCATCAGCGCAACGGGCAACCCTTTGGTGGTCACTGCTGGGATGCGCCCGCCACCGAATCACTCATCCACCTTTCCCGCGACCGCCTCCCTTGCCCTCCGCGCCGTCTCCCGGTCACGGCCATCCGCTCGCCCGCCGCGGCGGGGCCGACTCGTACTCTTTCACGGCCGGCATCTCGAATACGATCTAGGATCCTGCCGCTTTATATCGTCGCTGCCCTTTCGATTTGAAACCGGTGCTGCGCTCTTCGCGAAGCGCCAGCCGCGACCGTTCCCTCCTCCGTTCCTTTCGCCGCCTTCAGGATCCTTCTCGGATCCTCTTAGTACACATGACAGGAGCAGGGATCGAGGGGCAGTCGTGGACGGCGAATTTATCAGAGGCAGGACGAATGGTGATGATGCTATCTACGAGAGCGACTTCTTAATATGCGCAAATGATGGGGTTGGCGCCTGGGCTACCCGACCCAGAGGCCATGCTGGGTGCGTACTGACTGATAGCTGCCACTACGTGTTGAGAAATTTCGAATCTAACCGCTCAGCAGGCTATGGTCTCGATTGATACTGCATTACTGGGCAGCCGCAGCCGAGGCAGCAGCGGAGGAGAACGAAGAGAAGCAACCACCCGAACCGACACCGACAAAGTATCTTCAATCAGCATACGAGCGTACACTCGAGGTCACCACCAAGCACAATTGGCAAGGCACTACGACAGCTTGTGGAGCGCAGCTCTACTTCAAGCCTCCCAAGGATTCGTCATCAGGGAGCCATCCTACCCCTGTCCTATACATCACCAACCTCGGCGACTGCCAAGTTCTCGTCTTGCGGCCCAGTACACGCGAGGTGCTCTACAAATCGCACGAACAGTGGCACTGGTTCGATTGTCCTCGCCAGCTGGGAACAAACAGTCCAGACACGCCAGAGAGGAACGCTGTAACAGACACACTCGACATTGAGGTCGGTGATGTAGTCCTAGCTATGACTGACGGTGTAATTGACAACCTTTGGGAGCACGAGATCGTGGACACGATTGTCAAGAGTATAGAGGCGTGGGAAAAAGGCAATACCCCGAAAGTTGATGGCGATAGGACCGGAGGGAGGAATGGTGGAATGAGGGCTGCTGCGCAAGATCTCGTTGCTGCGGCGAAGAAGATAGCCATGGATCCCTTTGCCGAGAGCCCATTCATGGAACATGCCATCGAGGAAGGACTGGCAAGTGAAGGAGGTAAAGTACCTTATATCCGTTTCTATTTCTTAAGCTAATGTGTGACTGGGACAGGCAAACTAGACGATATCAGCGTTGTAGCAGCACTCTGTGTGGCTGCTGACGAAACCTGACACTGGAGATAATGGTTTGATAGCTATGTGAAAGCAAAGCGACTGTATGCTAGCATAAAAACATGTCTTGAGATGAAATGAAGACTTTTTTCCTTTTTGCGTTTGATAATGACTTGCTCGGATAGCTGTAGGAAATTGTTCACAAGCCCTGCAATACGGAGCTTGCTTAGTTGTCTTGTCAAGTCTGACTACCACTGCTACAATCGATGGCTATAAGTAACTGCTGATCCTGAGCTCTGTATTGGTTCTCGTTGCTGCCGTTACGCCTGATGAAACGTATCAGTAACAAGTCTTGAAGCGCATTTGGACTTGCGTAGACAAGGCGGGGCTTATCAGTGGTGTCGCGAAGTCGCGATAAGAAATTTATTTCTCTGACCCAACTTGCAGTAGGATGCAACCTTCAATCTTCAAAGAAGCAGAAGACCCTCGACGACTTTTATCGCTGCACAGCCACCGAAACCGCTGCAAGTGCGACAGAAATAACCGACAACGACATTCACGATTGATTACCGAGGTTCAAAATGAGGGGCAAACGGTCAAAGCAGTACCGCAAGCTCATGGAGCAATACTCCATGACCTTCGGATTCCGCGAGCCGTACCAGGTTCTGGTTGACGCCGAGATGGTCACAGATGCATGCCGCTTCAAAATGGACCTTGCTGCCAGTCTTGAGAGGACTGTGCACGGCAAAGTGAAGCCTCGTAAGTTTGATTGCGCTTGAAGCCACAGCATCGGACCATCTACTGACAGGTTCCTGCTCCCTGCAGTGATCACGCAATGTGAGATTCGAAAACTCTATGCCCAGAAATCCGTCCCCGGCGCCTCCGAAGCGATCGATTGTGCGAAGACTTTTGAGAGAAGACGATGCGGACACCATCCGGATGAGTACCCAGAGCCACTGAGCACCAAGGAGTGCCTGCATTCAGTTGTCGATGGCAAGGACTCCGGTAGCAATAAACATCGCTACGTTGTAGCCAGCCAATCGCAGGAGGTGCGAAGGATGTTGCGCGGAGTGAGAGGAGTACCGCTTATCTACATCAAGCGCAGTGTCATGATCCTCGAGCCCATGGCGGACGAGAGCGTCATGGTGCGCGCCAGGGAGGAACGAAGCAAGTTCAGAGCAGAGCTTAAGTCGACATCATCGCTAGGCAAGCGGTCACGGGAGGACGATGATGAGGCAGAGAAGGACGGCACCGGCGCTGGTGAGGGTGAGAAACCCAAGAAGAAGAAGCGTGCACCGGGACCAAAGGGACCCAACCCGCTAGCAGTAAAGAAGCCGAAGAAGAAGACGACGCAGCAGCAGCAGCAACAAGACTCGAAGTCAAAGCCGACGACGGAAGAGCCGACCGAGCCAGAAGGTGGTGAGCCAGCGAAGAAGAAGAGGAGGCGGAGGAAAGCCAAGTCGACGGCCGAGGGAGCAGCAGAGGCCGCGAACACAGCAAACAGTGAAGGACTGGGTGAGGGAGAGGACTCATGAGGATGAGGGCTGTGATACTATGAGTCCGTTTGGTTATACCCTGTTCATACGGAGTTGGCGTTTCATCATACATTGTAGCCATGAACATTGGGAGGGAATGAAGCATTCAATAAGCCTTGCAGGCGTCACTTTCGTTGGAATGTACGGGAGTCTGGCGCATATGCCAGTAGTTGACATCGCATCAATACCTCGCCAATGGCTTTGGCATCATGCAAGCTGCGTGCACTTGACAACAGAGCTATCGATATGAGGCAGATATCCATTGATAGGCCATTAGACTATGTATGCAACAAGACATCAAGGATGCTACACACCTTGCCTCCCTTTACATGAACATCAGCATACACAGGGAAGCTTGGAGCCGCGCAATCCATCAATCAATCACACCAGACCGCCTGTAGCGCTTCATGTGTTAGCGGCCCCAACGCACTGCACTGGGCAATGAAACCCCCCCTGCAGCAGCGCCACACCCCACGGCGGCCCCTTGGCGTCCCGACACTCGCATGTGCCATCTCTCCCTCCATCAAAGGGGACTTCCCGACTTTATCTTTTGAAATCCCCGCCGTTTCGTCCGTCACGGGGCTCCTGTGTCTTACACAACACAGCTTCCCGAACAAGTCCTATTCGCCTTGCTCTCGTCACGCCCCATCCCACGGCCTCGACGAGTGACCTGGGCTGCGGGACGTGGACTTGAACTCGTCTCCAAACGCCTTTCCAAGGGGAGGCCTTGCGTGCGCCCATGGCCGACAAACCTGCAGGGTCGCCGAGCACCGGCGTCCAATCCCCGACGCCACCCGTTTTCGAGGAACGCGACGACTTCGGACTCCCCATTCGAAAATATGTCAAGCCCCCAGTTGAGGATGACAAGCAGAGCGAGGCGACCAGTCCTGCACCAGAGATGAAGGAGGAAGCCAAGACTCCGAGCATCCCGGCCGGCCAGGAGAAGGCAGAGGTGCCAGTTGCGAAGGATAATGGCGTGGTCGACACAGATACTGAAGACGAGACGTTCGAGGATGCGCGATCGAAGACCACTTCTGAGGCTGCGACGTCACCCACGAAGCCGACAAGCGACGACCGAACGTCTGAGCCCCCTGAGCCAGCAAGACCAGCGAAGGACGTCATGAAGCCCCAAAACGATGATGCAATTGATACGCAGGAGACTCCGAAGGCGGTTGCAGACCCGAAAGACCCAATGGAGGTTGCATTACCGCCGGGTGATGGAACTGCGACAGAGGACGACTCCAGGAAGCCCACAACTCCCCACGGAGCCGAGGTGGACGAGGCCCCGAAAGCACACAAACGATCAGACTCAGCGATTGGAGGCAAGGGCCCCGGAATGGCCAGCCAGAGGAACAGTCTTTTGAACGAGGTTTCGGCTGGCGAGGCTCCCGTCGGCGAATTCTCCCACCAAACACTCCCAGGGAAGGACAAGGACAATGCCAAGGAGGAAGACGAGGAAGAAGGCTGGCAGGAAATGCCTTCCTACGCTCGGTACGATATGTACAATGACGATGACAAGCTCATTGCGCGAGAACACGACGATGAGGAGGAAGAGAAGGTGCAGTACAGTGGTCTCGGCGGAGCCGGCAAAGGATACACTCGAGTCCAGATGGACGAGGATGCTGAGTCTGCAACCAGCATGGACGACCACACAAAGTACCTCTTCAAAGGAGGTGGCCTTGGGACAAGTATGACGGATGGCGATGATGAAGAGGCTCGAACAGCGGTGTCACAGATGCAAGCTACCAAAGATCTTCTCACCGAAGGCCAAAGGATAGCGTACGTTGGTGTTGTCCGGCTGGAGGTCGCAAAGATGATCAAAGAGCGCGAGGATATGCCAACCACGAAGAAAGTTAAGAAAGATACGGCGATGGCTGCCGAGGCGACGAAGATGTGGGGACAGAAGATGATGATTCGATTGTATTCTCACATGGACATCAGCGAAGCTGAGCAAATAATGATCGAGCAGCTCGCGGAACATGGTGTCGTACCACGGGATTTGACACCTGCTCTGCTCACAAATGCCCGAGTTCAGAACCCTATGGCACAGAGCAGGATAAGTGAGGAGCTGGCAGAGTCGGAGGACGAGGATGGGGATTCGAAACCCGAGAAAGAGAAGTCCGAAAAGAACGACAAAGCATCCGAAGCAAGAGCGGACCAACAGAAGCCCGATGACGGATCTGTTCCGCCACAATATCCGGAAGATGATGAGTTGCCAGCACAACCTCCACCTCCGTATGAGGCTGTCGGCGGAGAGGACCTGCCGGAGGTCAAGACGCCGTCGCAGATGCCAAAGACAGAGGAGATCGAGATCGACCTTCGGTGGACGGTTCTTTGCGACTTGTTCCTTATCCTCATTGCTGACTCGATATACGATGCCCGCTCGCGAACCCTACTTGAGCGGGTTGGCGAGAGCCTAGATGTTCCGAACTTGGATATCTGCCGCTTCGAGAAGAGGGTTACAGACGCTCTGGAGATGCAGCAAGCAGCTGAGAAAGAGAATTGGAACGAAGACGAGCATATGGAAGCCCGGAGGAAGAAGGCCCTCAAGAGGAGATATATGATGATGGGTCTGGCGACTGTTGGTGGCGGTCTTGTCATCGGTCTTTCCGCAGGTGTATTGGCGCCAGCAATCGGTGCGGGTCTCGCTGCCGGGTTCTCAACTATTGGTATCGGAGGAACCAGTGCTTTCTTGGGTGGCGTAGGCGGTGCTGCTATCATCACAACAACCGCTGCGACGTCAGGAGGTATTGTCGGTGTGAGAGCTGCAAACCGCCGGACGGGTGCGGTTAAGACATTCCAGTATCAACCACTGCACAACAACAAGCGTCTCAACCTGGTTGTCACAATTTCTGGGTGGCTGACTGGTAAGATGGATGACGTCCGTTTACCGTTCAGTACGGTTGATCCGATTGTTGGCGATATGTACTCAGTCCTGTGGGAGCCGGAAATGCTGAGGAGTATGGGTGACACCATTAATATTCTCGCAACTGAGGTAAGAGATGAAGGCCATACGTTGGCGTAAATAAAAGCTAACCAATAGCACAGGCTCTAACTTCTGGACTGCAGCAAGTTCTTGGAAACACTATCCTCGTAGGTTTGATGGCTGCTCTTCAGTTGCCCGTTATTTTGTCGAAGCTATCCTACCTCATCGACAACCCTTGGGCTGTGTCACTCGACCGTGCATGGTCGGCTGGTCAAATCCTGGCAGACTCGATCATCGAGCGCAATCTTGGTACCCGGCCCATCACGCTGGTTGGTTACTCCATCGGCGCCCGCGTTATCTTTTCATGCTTGCAGGAGCTGGCTAAGAAGGGAGCCTATGGACTTGTGCAGAACGTGTATATGTTCGGTACACCCATCGTGGTGAAGAAGGAGGAATACCTCAAAGCACGGGGTGTAGTCAGCGGGCGATTCGTCAACGGATGGCACAAGAATGATTGGATTCTGGGTTATCTCTTCCGGCTGACGAACGGTGGTATTCGCCGCGTCGCTGGTCTTGCGCCCATCACTGAGCTTGACTTCGTCGAGAACGTCGATGTCACGGAGCTCGTGAAGGGCCACATGGAGTATCGTAAGGCCATGCCATCACTGCTGCTAAAGTGCGGCTGGCCTGTGGAGAGCGAGGAGTTCACGGAAATCGAGGAACCAGACCCGGAGAACCATGGCGAGCGCCAACGCGAGCTCATCAATGAAATTGAGGAGGCTCGTAAAGAGTTGGAAAGAGAAGGCAAGGCTGCGCAGAAGAGCAGCAGCAAATTCAGCCTCTGGAGTCGCAACAAGAAGACGGGCAAGGCAGAGTGGGAAGTTTACGAAGAAAAAGACAAGGAGAAGGCGGGGGATGATGCCGATAAGTCGAGCGATACACGGAGGTCTGCCAGCGACAATCATGGTGTGTTATTCGATGTGGATGCGATCAGAGCCGAGTTGGCCAAAGAGCAGATGGGTTACAACACCATGGAGGAGGAGCTTCAGATCCGAGAGATCAAGTCAACTCTTCCGCCCATGAGGATCGAGGTTCCACCGGCGCAACCAACTGCGTCCCCCTCAACTCTCCAAAGACCCCTTAATGCTAGAGGCACTCAAAGCGCGGACATCCTTCCGCCTCGTCCATCTTACAGCTCACATGTGTCTGCCGAGCGTGGATCACGCGCAGCATCACCAGCTTATATGGGATCGCCGACACCAGCATCTCGAGCAGACCCTCGCGATGACGGTATGCAGATGACCTTTGATACCTCGTTCGACGACGACATCTCTCGACGCCCCACGCCACCGCCGAAGCAAGATAACTTTGGGGGCAGGCCTGAGATGAAGTCATCGCAGACTTTGCCGAACATTGCGCTCCATGACCCGTGGGGAGATCCTGACGATGACGATTTTGGCAAGGAGAAGGAGATGACCATGACCTTTGCATGAGTGAGGCAGCAAGGTGTGGTGTGTATATGTGTACGTACAGTGGTTGATCAACGATTCTCATGATGAAGCCCCCTGCCGCGTGGGACTTACTGGCATCTAGGCGGCGTTTCCCAGGATTAATCCGATTCATTGGGCTAGACTGTCCCTTGATGTTCACCTCAATCTTTATTTCCATGTTTCCCATGGTGCCAATCTTAATTCAACACTTTGGAGCAGGACCATGACTGTAGATGATGCATGTGTATCCACCGTGACGGTTAAGCATGAAGATCGATTCAAGTCATACTTTGCCCCAGACTTGCGCTTCTCAAACTTCCCAAACCCATCCACGTGGGTAGCATCGAGCCTATCCGTCGTGGTGGACACTCACCCTTGAATCTTGACTGTGTCGTCCCATAGACTCCAGGCTAGACTCCGAGTAAAGTTATTCCCCTTCTCGTTGTGAATCGAGTCAAGAAACCAAAAAAGTGACCCATCAAGAGTGGAAGCTATAAAAGCCGGCATTTCTGCCGCGGGTTTCAAGGATGTCGGTCGTCAAGTGTAAAGTCGTATTTCTCCCTGAGTTGTGATGCGCTTTGCAGAATCAAAATGGTCGACTTCCTAAATAAGGTCCCAGATCATGGGTCCGCCCTCGTTGGCATCTGCTTGGTCATATGTATACAAATAGCATTTCGACTATGGGGGAGTTTGGGAATGAGAGACGGACACGTCGTGAACAACAGAGTCGCACCCCTTGGAGAGACCGAGGCTGAGGGAGATGGGGAAGATGAGAAGGAATGGGAGGATGTGGATGATGACGAAGCAGTAGTTGAAGAAGGAGAAAATAGAGAAGAGGACGACGACGACGAAAGGGTCAATGAAGGACAAGAGCAAGAACAGGGGCAAGAATATGAGGAGGACGAGGAAGATGATGAGGAAGAAGACGACGAATGGGTCACTGATGATGTAGTCTCAGCCTCGGAGAACATCGTCGAAGATGAAGAGGCCAACGAAAACATGCAGCCCGAAGCTGACGATGGAAACCAGGAGCAAGACCCGCCCCAGTTGAATGAGGAGGAAAGGATGGAAAGGTTGAGAGCCGTGGTTCACCGTGACCGGGACGCCTTATTCCAGCTCTATCAGAACATTGCCAGCACTGGCGCGGCAGCCGGAGCAGCACCACCACCCCCAGCCGAACCCATTCAGGAGGAAGACAATCCTGCAAATGAGGAGGATGACAAGATATCCCTGGAGAGCGAGGACTCCGACTTCATGCCAGAGTCGCCACCGCCCGCCCCTACTATCCAGCTCAGATATGACGACGTGAGATACACCCTCAGACGGAGAGTCACCCCCTGCGGTGACTACGAGTTGGATTTCTGGGCTCGGCGTCACCGGGAAAAGCACGGAAGCCACTTACTAAAAATCGAAGGTGAGTTATCAGTGTTGAGCCACCAAAGACGGAATATAGACTGACCACAGCCACAGATCTCGATAGGGAAGACTTTGCGAGGATTGAGGGTACTCGCCAGCTTCATTTTCGGAATTTGGATGTTGTTAAGTGCGACTCATACCTCTACATCGCAGAAACCAGACGTCTCACCGCCAGGATCGGGTCCAAGTCCGACATCATAATCGTCGAAAAGTTGAAGAGGCTCATATCCATTCAAAACGCTATGGTGAACGCAGATAGACCTGATCTCTCCCTGCAGCCCACACCAGCCGACGTCTTCTTCATGGAGGTTTATGAACAGCCACCAGGGAACCCGGAAGCCGTACCACCTCCTGCTGTGCTCATCACCGCTGGCAAAGCTGACTTGTCATTCGCGCCTGCTCGCCAAAGACAGGGGATCATTGAGACCGGATACCTCTTTGGACCATCAGGATGGCCTCCGCTGGTGATTGAATCAGGGCTGTTGATCGAGGAAAGCTCTCTCCTGAAAAAAGTTCGATGGTGGTTTCACGCATCCCACGGAAAGGTCCGTGTGGTCTTTGTCGTCCACCTCGCTACTTTCAACGGCAACCCACGCAGAATTCGAATTGACCAGTGGACATGCGGCGACTATGGCTCCCGGATGCGCCTTGCAAACCGGGCCACCATCTGGCTACGTCCAGAACAGAGGTGGAGGACTTGGCCAGGGAACTTCACGGCTCATTCAATGTATGTCGACACGGATGAGAAGATCCGCCCTATGGGGGACATTGGACTTGTCATACCGGGGGAGGAGGTGTTTGGACTCACCGCCAGGAACGGACAGCGGAGTCGAGATCTGAAAGGATTGGGGGCAGAGATGTGGAATAGCGCGACAGTTTGGAACGATTGTGCAAGTCATGAGTGGAGGCCTCGAAACGATTGAGAGCGAGTTATCAAGAATGCGTTCATGGAGATCTGTGGCATAGTCAGCGTCTGCTATTGGCGACTATCTCCTCCCATTCTCATTACTTACACTTGATTGACAATCATTGATCCAGCAGTTTTATTCAAATTCACACCACCTGAGTGTGGAAATGAATGACTCCAACGATCAGTCTGAAGATACAGAAGTTCGGGTTCTCTCTGAAGTCTGCGGTCATCGGCATTTGACGAGAAGACCTTCGAGCGCAGACCTGTGCTCTGACCACCATTCGCTGCCTAGTTCATGAGCAGTAGCAACATCATCGTAGGTCTCAAGGCAGCAGGAGCTTCGACTCGAGGGTAGTAAAAGCCATTTCGAGGGGTGTAAGTGGTGCAGGGTAGTCCAGCAAGCACGACACGTGACCCGCTCTCCATGAAGCTCACTGCATCGACCAACTCAGGAACCCACCTCCGCCACACAAGCGAGACGACAAGGGGGAACAAGAGGCTCCATCTCATCACCCAAGAGATCGTCACCCTGGTCAGCCTAGTCAGTCTCCAGCTCCGGAGCCCGTGAATTATTATTTTGGCGGACCCAGGAGGCACAACCCCCCCCTTATCTTGCTTCGTACTCATCCTCACCTTTGTCTTCAACACCCTTTCCTTGAACTTCTCTTTCGTCTCCAATCTGCTTCTGTCTTAATATTTACCAATTGCCCGACCACAGTCACTCTTTAGTACTTCCTTTTCCCACCATTCCCTCCAACGTCCTCCTGCACGACCACTTCCCAGGAAGCAGGATTCGCCCGCACCACCCCATCCTCGATTGAGCCAGATCACACGTCCAGACGCACGCAACACACACACACACCGTACCCTCGACACACCCAATGGCGTCCCGCATGCCCCTCCCACGTTTCCTGCTGTCGCGCCCTGCGGCCAGGACCTGCAGCGCAACCACGACGTCACCTGCTCGTGTCATGCTGCGCCAGCAGACCAAGTACCACAACCGCTTCTCTTCTCAGCAGCAACGATACTACTCTGAGCCTCCAAAGACCGGTAACGCCAGCAAGGTCAAGTTCTGGCCTTTCCTTGCCCTTATTGGTGTTACTTCCCTGGGTTACGTGGGACTGGTTAACAGACGGAAAGGTGAGCCGAATCCTGTCGCGAAGCCTCTCCCGAGATCCTTGACAGCTTGCTGATGATACCATCTTCAATAGACATGCCTGCCGTCGCTGCCCCCCAGACTGCGGGTCAACTCCCTGCCCCGGCCAAATCTACTCCTACCTTCTCCCCCTCCGATGTGACCGTCCTCTTCGTCCTCGGCGGTCCCGGCGCCGGCAAGGGCACGCAATGCGCCCGCCTTGTCGAGCACCACGGCTTCACCCACCTCTCCGCCGGCGATCTCCTTCGCGCCGAGCAAAACCGCCCCGGCTCCCAATTCGGCGACCTGATCCGCGACTACATCAAGAACGGTCTTATCGTCCCCATGGAGGTCACCGTCCAGCTGCTCGAGAACGCCATGACCGAGGCCATGCAGAAGAACGGCGGCAAGAAGGGCAAGTTCCTCATTGATGGCTTCCCTCGCAAGATGGACCAGGCGCATAAGTTCGAGGAGGCCGTGTGCCCTGCCAAGTTGGTTCTCTTCTACGACTGCCCGGAGGAGGTTATGGAGAGCAGACTGCTTGAGCGTGGCAAGACCAGCGGCAGGTCTGACGACAATGCTGAGAGTATCCGCAAGCGCTTCCGTACCTTCATCGAGACCAGCATGCCTGTCGTGGACTACTATGAGAAGGAAGGCAAGGTCATCAAGGTGGACGCCACAGCGCCACCAGACCAGGTCTTCGACAAGACCCAGAAGTCCCTCAAGAGCCGTCTTGGAGACTTTTAGAGGACATAGGACCTCGAGTGCCGAATATTTGGGGCTGGTTTGGTGGAGGCGATTTAATGGACATGATCAAACGGTTTGTTTGTACAATATGTCACAGCTAGAAGTTACGGAAGGGACTATTATAGACTTGTACGGACTTGAGAATTACGTAGTTGCGGCAAAAGATCCAATCTACGTTCCCAAGCCTGTCACCTCTTCAACCTATCCCATGATTAGTAGTAAACGTATAGAACACCTTCAAATTCAGAAACATTCAGTCACAACCATATCTATCCAAACACATGGGATCTTCGAAGAATCCTCTTTCATTGTTAAGGCTTCGTCAAATTTCAGAACATGTATAGCGCAGAATAAGTTCAAGGCTAGCAGCCCCAAGTCTATGAGACACAACAGCCCCTGACTGTGCCAGCCATCTCTTCTTTCCCCTCTGCCCCTTTTCCTTCTGCAACATGAAGCAGCGTTGAGAAAGAGCATACGCCGCACGGCATGCCGTAAGATGGAAACCCTTCAGCGCCCCGCGTCCCTTTGTGATTTTTTTACCCTGCCCGTTCAGATCATGCGATGACTACGCAACAGTTGTCAAGATTCGTATCATGTTTCAACATGCTGCTTTTATGCCTCCCCACGCTTGCGTGCTCCATCCACTGTACTTGGCGCAGAAAGATTGTCAAATTTCATCATGACTCTCCTTTGCTTCCAATATCCTCACTGCCATACTTCCCTCACGTCTGCATCAAGTACTTCAATCATCATTGTCGTTCCTCTCGCGAGGCTCCCGGGGTTCTCTGGGCTCGCGCTGCTGGTTACCCCTCCGCCTGTCCTGGGCGCGCTCACCACCCATACCCAGGCCGTTCGTCTTGCGCTCAAGCTCCTGCACCTCCCGCTCCCGCTGGGCCTTGGCGTTGGCTTGCTCCTGACGCAAAACGCCGAGGACGTTCTGCAGGGTCGTGCGCCAGTGGTCGACGCGGGTGGCAAGCTCACGGTACTGAGTCTGGCTGAAGACACGGTATGTGACCTTGTGGACGAGGAACATGCCACGCTGCTGCGAGAGCTTGCCCTCAACGAGGCCAGCACGGATAACATCGATGGCCCAACGCTCGACCTCCTCGGAGGGGATCTGAAGGGCCTTGGCGATGCGGGTGTACTCAAGCTCGCGGCTAGGGGTGGCGGCCGCAAGGCTGGCGAAGGTAAGGAGGCGCATCTTGCGGTGAAGACGATCGTGGTCGAGCTTCTGCTGGTCAACCCAGCCCTCGTGCTCCTCGTTGAAGTCGTTGTAGTCCTCAAGGTCCTGCTCAGCGAAGATATCGAGCAGCTGAGAGTAGATGGGGTGAGAGTCGCTAAGAGCCTGGACGCTGGGAACGGCGCGAAGGTCCTGGAAGAGGTAGTGAGTGGGGGAAAGGAGAGCCATCTTGACGGCACGGAGGGATAATCTTTGGGCGTCCTCGGATGTGAGCTCTTCCTGGTCGTCGGCGTCCAGAGTGCGGAGAGCCCGGAGAATGAACTCATATGCTTGGCTGCGACTTGTTAGTTGACAATGTTTTGAGGAACGGTCTTCAGAGCACTGAATACTCACGTCTCCTCTCCAGAGTCGAGGGCAACCTCGGCAACCTCCTCGTAAATCTGCTGCTGCATCTCCTCCGAAATTTCCCACTCGTCCATCCATCCGCCCATCTTCTCAAGGTAGGGCCTCAGCGCATCAAACATGGAGTGAGCCTTAAGGAACTTGAGAATCTCCATGAAAACCCTCGCACGGATCGGGCTTGAAGGCTCAAGGAGGTTGAAGACGGTCGTGAGCGCGTTCAGCGACAATGCTGGGCCGTGAACGGGGGAGTTGGCGAGAGGCTTGGCGAGGACACTGCAGAGCGTCGGGAGGTACTTCTTAGGATCCGCCGACTGCATGACGAGGTGGATCATGAGGTTCGAAGCCGCAGTGAACTCCTTCTCGGGGACGGTGTTGAGCCCTGAGGCAGCGGCGATGAGCTTGGCCAGCACTTCGTCCTTCTTAGGGTCCTTCTCGAGCAGCTGCTTCGCCTCCTCGGCCTTGAGGTAGTCAGCCATCTCCGCCGCGAGCTCCTCAAAGGAGCCATCGACGAAGAGCAGCTGCGGCTGCGTCTGGTTCTTTGCGGCAGGCATCGTGATGCGGGGTGAGCGCTCCGTCGAGGGGTTGCGCACGTCGTTCGAGTTTCGATCGGGGGAGGGGTTGCGATCCCAGGATGATAGATTGTGCTTCGTCCTCACACGGGAGATTCCTTCCTCCTTCTCGGCAATGATCGAGATCCTGCTGTCGAAGATTCGCGCCGGGGATAGGGTTCGTCGCTGGTGTTTAACAGCACGTTCGGGCGAGGTCGTGGTGGTTGAAGCCTTTGCAGGGTCGGACACTAGAATAGCCCTTCCTGTGTGGTGGGGCTCCCTCTCTCTTGAGAGTCACCCCGCCGATTTTTCCTGCCTGCGCCTTTGTGTGGTCGTTGGTGAGAGATAAGCGCGATAAGGTAACGTGACCTCCACCTGGATTGGCGATGGCCTCACTCAGTCAGGGACTCTCTGTCGGATTATAAAGTTTACACATTTCATTGGTCGGCAACAGATTCTTGAGATCACTAGAGTAGATTTGAAACACTTTTGTATCATTGCAGCAGCAATTAGTATCCGCTCATTATCCCAAATCATTAGAAATCAAGTGTCAAACGCCTTTGTACACCCGGCCGAGAGCCATACCGTACTCGCAAAGCCAGCACCGTGTACACCGCGTGAGAACCCCTTGGAATCCCCGAACCAATATAAACAGCCCTTCTCTTCGTTGAAGTCTCTGATATTCACCGACCATTGAGTTTGGACTTGGGCTTTTTCGACTTCGTCACATTATCACCTACTGGGTAGATGCTGCCGCTGTCGTCACCAAAGAGCTGCTGATCGCCTTTGCCTCCCATCTCCATAAATTCTTGCGGTGCTCTGCTGCTGGCGGGCCCAGCTTCTTTGGCAGTGTTGGTAACTCGGTTCTTGTTCTTCGAGAACACCTTCACAGGCTCCTTGTGGTCGCCGACCGCCAGTTGTGCTGTTATTTGAACGGAGTTGAGAGAGGAGAGGAGTGTGCGTTCGCGGACTGGAGCTCTTCGGTTCACCTCAAGTCCGGCGACACCGTTGACGAGACCGCCGGTACTGTCATTAACACTAGGCGCACTCTGCGTCAACCAGGGGTGCTCGAGACACTGGTCGATGGTGAATCTCCGTTCAGGATCAACCACAAGCATGGAATCAATGAGATCCACTATGTGTCATTAGCATATACCAAACATCATGCTTCACCAGGTACACTTACAAGCCGGGTCGCCGACAGAGTCCCAGTAGGGCGAGGGGTAGTCGAACCGGCCGCTCTTGATTTGCTGGCTCAACGTGAAGGGGAAGTCACGAGAGTACAGCTCGTCCGAGAACGGTGGGAAGCCGCAAAGACAGATGTACAGCACCACGCCAAGAGACCAGACGTCGACTGCCTTTGTGTATTTTCGTTGCTTAGTATCAGCGAGAATCTCCGGTGCAACGTAGCTAGGCGTTCCGCAAAGGGTTGTAGTGAATGACTCTTCGCCGATGATTTTGGCGAGGCCAAAGTCAGCTAGCTTGACATGCAGGCTCTTGTCAACCAAGAGAATGTTTTCTGGTTTGATGTCTCGGTGAACAATGTTCCTCTCATGCTGGGCGGAGTGTTAGTGTACGATCATGTGGTAAAGTGATCATATGAGGGTGACTCACCAGATACTTGATGCCCTGGAACAGTTGCTTGAACAGCTTCCGGGTCTCGTCCTCGGTTAACTTTTGACGCATGACAATGTAGTTGAACAGCTCTCCCTCTGGTGCCAGCTCCAACACAAGATACACTCGATCTCGCTCATTAAATGTATCTTTCAGACACAGAACATTCGGGTGGCTCACACCCATGAGCATCCCAATCTCTTGTTGCAGGCCTTCCGTCTTGGACCGTTGGTCCGAGCCGCTCGGTAGGGTGAAGATTTTGACCGCATAGCGCGTACCAGTGGCCTTTTCGATGCACAAGTAGACCTCGGCGAAATGACCCTTTCCGAGCTTCTCGAGGAGAGTGTATTGCTGTAGGAACTGGCTCGACTGTCGGCTTCGGGGATAGTGGAAAATGAAACGTGCGCTGCCACACACGGCGATCTCGTCTTGATCTTCTAGCTCACGACGTTGGTTGCGGCCAACGAGAGCTTCGTTGACGTAGGTGCCGTTGCTCGACAAATCCTCGACGATAGCGACTGGCTCCGAACCCTTATTCTCGGTGAACAGGAGGCAATGGCGGTTTGAAATTGTGCCGTCCCGAACAACCACATCTGAACATACTATTAGTCTGTTGAGCTTCTGGGATTGTATGCTGCGAGCTTACCACACTCAGGATGGCGGCCGATCAGGTAACCACCTGAAGACACTCCGCCAATCTTGCTCCGCTCGTATGCCTCCTCTTCCTTCAGCGTTGAAGCCTGATCGCCATGTTTTTTATGTTCAGCCTCCTTAGTCGCTGCCATCTGGACTTCATCTGGCTTCGGGCACGCGCTCCTCTTCTTCAGCACAAGGGGTTTGTCGCCATGTCGAGGGTCAAGAGGCACCAAGTAGCCCCAAATTCCCTCCTTGACTTCGTCGACAACCTCGTCCGAGAGTGATGGATGCTTGTCGCCAACGTATTGGCTGAGGGGCTGTGTGTCTTGCGGTGGTGATGACAGAACATGTCCATAGGCTTCATCGGTCTTGCGGGGCGTCGCCCCAGCATCGGGTGTTCCGGTAGCCTCCTTGTATCGATCGTCTGAGCCGTCGGTATTGTGTGTCACAGGTGAAGGAAGCTGTCCTTTGTGTGATACGGGCGTCTTGTCCTTGCCACCGGGTTGGGACAGGCGCTCGGAACGTCGCGGCTTCTTGGAGTCGGTTTCGCCCTCAGGCAGTGAACCCTTTAGCAAAAGTTAGTGTTGGCGGCAAACAATTACGACATTACCCCAGACAGATAGGTCGAAGAGGTAGAAAACTCACGCGCTGCCGCTTCAATTGGCTCTTCTCGGTGCGAGGTGCCATGGTGGTGGCCCCCCAGCTGATGTCTGGCAAGGCGTCTTTAGCAGTGATGCGTGCGCGCGCGCTGGGAGCCTTGCGGGATTGCGAATCCAAACGAGATGGCAATGTTCAATCTCGGGTAAGATGGAAGAAAATCAGATGAGATGGACCGTGCAGATGCTCACGGAATAAGGAATATCGGACGTAATACTGGCGGCAGTCGTTTGGAATGGGGTGATGGCACGCAAGAACCGGATGGGAGCCTGGAGGTGCTGGTTTGAAGGTTCCCTTAGCCTCGAAGGACTGGGGCGGAGGACAGAGCCCTCAACCGTTGCGATGGCGCTGACTCCAGTGAGGCAGGGCGGCGTGGTCAAGACACGGAAACCCACAGCTGCAGCCTTCCAAGCCCGTTTTAGCGCACGTTCGGCTGCTGGACCCTGGTCGAGGGTGACTCTTGGACGCTGGTTCTGTTTGCTTTTGCTTGACCAGTTGATGACGAGGGGCTAGGACGATGACTCTTGACGTCGGGGCACTCTCTGGCTGTGTTTGCTTCTCACCGAAACCTAGGCTGGGATAGGTGGCAGGAAAAGGAAAGAGATCAAGGATTCCAAAGTAGTCTTGAATACGGGGATAAACCGCCTTAGTAACCGTGCATAAACAGCACAAACGCAGTGGACAGAAGACGATGGAAGACTGGTGCACCTGGCCCGATGTCTCTCGCTGCAGTCAGTGGATGAACAGTGGACGGAGTGGTCTCATCATGTGCGTCGATCCGGTGCAGGAAGAGTGTGCCTGTTCAGGCTTCTACCATGGCCATGCAGCACCGCCTCAACCACAGCGGCACGTAAGCCACAGGCCCGCTCCCTCAGCCACAGCATCGCCAACTTTCTCGATCGCTGCCTCGCATCTTCGATGAGCGCCAACTGCGAGATGTCCATGCACACGCTTGACCTCAGTCCCATGGCTTGGATGCTGGTTGTAGTGGTTCCCTGTCCTTCCATCTCAGCATAAGAAGGGTCCGCCCATTACGTCGTCGCGCATGCCCCTTAGTGGTTGGTCCCCTTATCTCGTCATTCCCCGGCGTCCGCTGCACCTGAGCGTCAGCCCGGCTGATCGCTGGGGGGATCGACCACACGTCCGAGTCACACGCGCTTGGTGTGAGAATGACTTGACACCAAGACTGCTCAGAGCCGTGCTCGTATTCAACATCGTCTCGAGACATTCACCAGCATCGTGTTTAGATCCCGTCATTCAGCACTTAGCGCCTGTTCATATCATCCAGCACTTCTGCTGTGCGTCATAGTTCCCTGATGCCAAGTCCATGTCAACACGGACGATTTACCATATGTGAACCTTTCCTTAGCGACCCTGCGTGTTGCTAAGGCCCATTCTAGTTGCTCTTCTGGTTGCTTTTCTTGTTTCTATTCTTCCTAATCCATTGTTTGCGTTCTCAGGTGGTGCTCTTGTCACTCATTTAACAACCGTTCTCGGGCTGAGCGCAAGTGTAATATTGCCTAGAGTCCAGTCCTGTTGGAAGTTGCTCGCACACACCTGAGCCTGGAACTTTATACACATAGTCATGTTTTCAACATCTTCCTTTTAGCATTCTATCTTTGGAGATGAATTCGACCAAAAGTCTACCATGGCTGCCTGTAGTCACCACCAAAGTCCCATCATAGTTTCTCCACAGTCACAGCGATCCTGCAATTGTCCACTTGCTCTCGGGCCACATACATTAATGAATTATGCGTGCTTTCACTACCATTACCGTATTGCCTGCATGACCACATTGTGTCTCCTGTACGTGAGCTGTGTCATGCGCCAAACGTCGCCGCCTAGAACGCCAAGCTACAAGCAGCGTGCCAAACCATCCTCGCTACCGCGCAAATCCCAAAGCCTTCGAATCCAAATACCGTCTGTCTTCCCCCATTGTGTATGCAAGATGCTCGCTCAATCAAAAGAACCAACCCCACAACTTGTGCTTGAGCCGATGCTCGACCCCGAGCTCCTGTGTCCTGATAAGCGATCCAAGTGGTGACAGAGCGTAAAGCCTGCCAATCTGGCCCAGAAATCAGGCTCCTATCTTTCCGGTATCGGTGACTTTGCAAGTCTTCCACCTGCGCTCACGCGCTTCTGTAGTCTGGCCTCTCTCTCCCGCTGCAGTCTTTCGCTCGGGCTCATATTAGGAGCGAGCGTCGGGACCGAGTCGTTTGAGATGCCGGAGTTTCCTCTTTTCTGCTCAACATACTGCTGTGCGTGCCGTCCCAATGGGAAAGCAGGCAGTGTCACAGGAATTTCTGCACCATTCTGAATCAGCAGCTCTGCTACTGGAAACGGCACAGTCTTCCCATCCTCTGAGTTCGGCGTTGCTGTTGGGGACGGAGAGGCTGGATCTGCGGCGGCCAGCGCCAACCAGACGGCATGCGTGCCTCTCATCTTATCAACAGTGTTCGGGTTGGATTTGAGAGCGAGAGCGTACAGGACCTGCTGGATCTCGTTCTTCTTAATAGCAGCCAGAAGGGTCTCATCGGCCGTGCCGTATCTTGACAGGGTGGTGGATATCGGCTGTACGTAAGTCCTGTCGACGTATTTGGCAGTGATGAACTTGAGGCGCTGTTCACGAGTGGCCTGTGCCGTTGGCTTGATCCCAGGCTCAAGCTTTGCTTCCCAGATCATGTTCGAGACGCGGTTGCCCACCAGTAATAAGATCTCGACAATATCGACGGTGAATGACTTGATATCCAGGGTGAGTGAGCGCACTTTGCTGATATGCGTACCCAAAGATCGATGGATGCCGCTGCACTCGATGCAGAGGATGATGCCCAGGTTGATCGAAACCCACTCTACTTTGGACCCAGAACCGCAGTCAGCGCACCACATGTTGCCCTGATCGTTGTCCCGGACCATCTGTAGGAGCTTATCGGGATTTTCGTCATATCCGGAGCTGCTCGTTCTCATCATCGTAGGCCGGGATCCCACTGTGGTCCGTCGCACAGGCATACCACTGCTGCTGCTTGAGTGATGATGCGTTCCATGGCCGAGGGAGTGGGATTTCCCAGTGAGGATAGACCCAATGTCCCGCTTAAGAGAACCATCGGCCGCGCCCGTAGGGGTCGCCTTCTCCTGGAAAGCTCTGCCCTCCATGGCACTCTGTAGCGCGTTGTTGATGGACACGATCCAGTTGTTCATGTCTTCCTCAGAAGTGGCCTGGTAAACACGCTTGTAATTGGGCGTGATCACCTCGAAACAGAAGCGCCTTTCAGCGTTCCGAGCCTCGCGAACGGACGCCATTCGAAGATCGATAGGGTCCATGTGCAGGTCGAGCTTCTGCTTCCAGTTACTGTACTCGGCTAGCTTTCCTTGATCCAACACAATCCAGAATCTGCCAGATGATTAGCTACTTCGTCACCGGCAATTCGCTATCGAAACTCACTTGTGCCATCCTTGCTTGTTCAGGTTACGAGGATCGACGTGGCCGCCAGGGCGATTCAAGGCCCACAGGAGCCCTTCTTTTCGTTGTGTTACGGCTTGCTGACTTGGATCACGTTCCTCAAGGTCTCGAATGCCACGGAATTTAGAGGCTGCCCCCATGTTACCGGCCCCTGATTGTAGGCTGCCTGGTGATCTTGAAAGATCACCTGGTGTGGCAGCACTGGCGGTATTAGACCCGCCGGTCGACGCTACCCTTAGCTGCGAGCCTGTGCTGTCTGCCCTACCAAGATCAGAATCAGATATGTAGCCGCTGGTGCCATTTCCGGTCAAGGGAGCTGAGGAGCTTGCCAGGCTGCCTTGCTCAGGCTCCATGTAGGCGGTGTTCGTTTTCTCGAGTAGTCTTCTCTTTTCCTCCCGTTCCCGTCTCTGGTACTGATACTCTTTGTCAGCCTCAAGGACCTCTGTTGACAAGGCATCCAGCTGAGGGACCAGGTCTTCAATCTTCTTTGCGGTTCTCAGGAAACCAGTTGCTTGCGCGTCCGCGAATTTAGTGAGATGAGACAAGACTTCTTGCGCTTTCCGTCCGCCATGTAAGTCCTGCACGAAGCTAGAGTAGTCAAAGCGCTTGAGCTCAAAGTTTCGTCGCTTGGTTTGGTACTTGGTGTCGCTTTCAGCCAATTTCTTAGCTTTGACCGAATCTTGGCGCTGACCAAGATACCGAGATACGTATGCGTAGTAATCTTTGCTCTCCTCCTCGAAGTCGCGCTTCTTGGATTCGGCTTGCTTGATGTCGACCTGATACAGCTTGCTGATAGGGTCGATGATAATCTTTTGAAGGTTCACGGCATTTTGCCGCTCGTAGTAGAGGATCTCTCGTGCAATCTTGTCAAAGTAGTGCTCCAAAGCAGGCTGCACAGCATTGGCATTGGTCGTCGAGGCTTCACGCAAAGCCTCCATGAAAGCGGCAAAAGCGTCGTTCGTCTCTGTTTGCGCTAAATGCGCCGCCTCCGCACGCTTCAGAACCTTCTTCATCTGCGTGCGCATGCTTCCCGTCTTCTGCTCCAGGGCCTTAAGCGTGGCCCGGAACACTGGCCCATCGTCGGCAATGGTAACATCGTCCCCTGGCTTAGGACAAGCCAGGTCGACTTTGACTGTCTCCTTCAACTGTGGCGTTTTAGGGAGCTGACTGATCGGGTCACTTGTTGGCAGGAGAGGTGAGACAGGCTCTTCAGGATCGCTGGTTATGCGTGAATCGACTGACTGCGCGGATGCGACGCGTATCTTGGGTGGCGAGGAGAGAAGGAAAGGAGTTGGAGAGTTGGGTTGGCTCGGAATATTGCCGCTGCCTGAGACACCGTTAGCTAGTCCAACGACAGAGGGCAATGGTGCTCGCTTACTTTGAACCCAGTATGAGAAGGAAGCAAGTGTATGAAGACAATGTGCGCGAGAGTCATATTCGACGAACTGCGTGGGTTAGCATGTAGCACGTTTCTTCTAACGGACTCTGAATACGCACGCTGCAGGAGTTCCTCCATCCTCCTCCCCTGTCCTCGGTGCTTTTCGGGGGCTTCCACTTCCATGTCCATTCAAAGGACACAGATGGGCTACCGCTGGTAGAGTAGTCTCCTACCAAAGCCACATTCGCATTCTTGTGAAGGTTGGGATCGGCATGAAACTCGCGGGTGACCAAGTTCTCGACTTCGCGATTGGATGAGGCATAAACGAAAGTGAGACCTGAAATATTTGTGTCTGCAATGGGCACAGCGGCCTCTGTTTCAGTCGATGTAGGTAGAGACTGATTGTCGCGACGGATTACGAAGGTGAAGGTGAATATGAGCTCGTCGTCGTTGCTCAATTTGAGGAGGAAGTTGGAACCGCCGTTCGGGTTTGTAGGTTCAGGATCCTAGAAGAGAGGGTGTCAATGGTGACGAGCCGACCCAGGGCATAGAACTGTAGAGAAATTCATACCTGGATATACTCTACAGGCGCAGTCTCGGTCGGTGGTCGAGAGACGGACACACGAGTCGCAGGGAATGCATTGGGAGTGACATTGACTGAGCTGCGCTTCCTTGGGTTTGTGACAACGAGAGAGGTTATGGTTACTGGAAGGCAAGCATGAGTAACGGCAGGAAATACGGTGTCTGGCGGCGGGGGTGTTGGGAGGAGGCGCGAACGTACATCGGCTCTGGTCTCTCAGGAACAGAGCAGCGCCATCGTCTGGCCTGCTGCTGACGTTACCCATGGCGTTGGAGCTGCTTAAGCAGCGCGCAGGAAAGAGAGTTACGCGATGCTGGCAATGGGAATGTCGTCGAATCGGGAGGCAGTGAGCGAAATGATGCTTTGTCGAATTGACACGCGGGGGTAGGGCGGCGGGCCAGGGTCCGACATGCGGCTCGAGACGCTTCCAGTGTGGGGGATGAAGAAGTGCTGTTGTGAGGCTGCTTGTAGCTGGGGAAGGATAAGCAAGAAAGGATATGTACGCGAACGCAAGGAACGCTGCAAATGACGAGACTAGTGGAGTGCGAAAGTGTGCATTGGGAGAGGATAACAGGAGGAGAGGAGGGAAAGAAGATGGAAGGATGGATCTGGAGGGTGGAGGACTGGAGTGTCGCTGGGTGGTAGTGGAGGAGGAGGAGGAGCTGGAGGACGCAGGAGGTGGTGTAGGAGTGGGTTCCAGGTACGAGCACAGGTTAGTAGCGAGCGGGTGCCTTGTTAGTGGAGGGGTACTGCGTCCACCTCAGTTGGTTGCAGGGGACTGCCGCCTGGAGGCGCAGCAGGCATAGCGGGGTGCAGAAGCCACAGAGACGGCGTCAGGCACTCGGTACTTTGATGCTGGTGGCCTCTATCATCATTGTGCCGGGATGCCATGATAATTGCTGCACGGGCGTTATCATGCCTGGGTGGCAAAGATGCATACCAGCTGACCCAAGCTACACACTCCCAGGTGCCTGATTCCTTATCCTTTCGAGCCATGTGCCTGACTTACTGACGCTGATCGATCGCAAATGGACACGCCTCAGGCAAGGTACCTGAAGGTAGCTCCCTCATCGCCGGTTTCAGACTTTGTCCCATTCAAATCAAAGGCTAAAGTCGCGGTAAAAAAATTATGATCTCCTCTGCACAAAGAGACTGACACTAAAGAGATTAAGCTCAATCAATTTGGCCCAGCCCGTGTTCCTGGATCGAATTAGGATTACGGGATTCCCACCTCTGGCTGCGTGCGCGCCTTTGCTGGTCGCGACACTCGCTACTTCACAAAGCAGCATCTCCAGACTGTAGCCGCAGCAATGGCTATAATAAAAGATAGTCCTGTGGTTGATATTAGAGGAGTAAGGGAGGCGCAATACTAACTTCGGTAGCAAACTTGATCATTCAGCATGTGATCTGAGGCAACAGTGTCAACTGATCATCGTGGCGGGCCTGTACCTTGCAGCAGCCATCACACATCACCCACATAGGTGGTTTGTTGTCAGCAAGCAGCCACATGTCCATGTGGCCATGCTTCCAGCCCCAAATACGAAGTGACTGTGTCGTGCAGTGTTACATCATGCATCGTGACTTAGACTGCGTGACTGCTTCAGCGTCGTAATTCTGATGACGACGTTTGATCTGTGGCTGTCAGAGGTCAATCTGGGCAAACACTCTGGTGTCGCGTGCCACTTTCAGGCAGCATCAAACTTACCAACGTTCCCTTGCGTAGGCGGCAGGGAAAAGCCCTGACAAGAAACGAGCCTCACTCCAGTAGAGGTGCCCACGTAACTCTCCCCAACAGGAGACACCATGCCATGTGTATCATCTTCTGATTGGAAGCAAGTTTGAATCTTGATAGTATCTCACGTACATCTACATGTTCTTTCCTCCTCTTCACCCAAAGCCACGTCGATCTGTCATGCATCTAGGCTCAGGGTACTCCACGCTGATCTCAATACGCTTTTCTCTCCTCACCAGTATCGTCACGGCGGTCATAGAGCTTGAGAAAGGCGATCCTCGGAGATCCGGAGGGAGTAGGAAGGCTGACTCGGAGCACAGGCGACCTTGTCGCTGTGATTACATCTTCGATGACAACGTCGATCTCGGACTGTAAAGAGATTTAGTGATGGGCTTCGACGACTTCAGCCTTAGCACTTGTCCTGGTTTGTAGGACGTGCAGCTTGCACCACTGTATCATGCAATGATTTTCTCACCAGTATTCGTCTTTCAGACTCATTATGCATCGTGTGCCTAACATGTCCATGCTCATCCCAGCACGGAGAGCTCTCCAAAGCAGAAAGATACCAATGCCTTCAGCTTTGAAAGGCGAGGAGGTGGAGGTTAAACATCGCTGTAGCCCGGCCTCAGGTCGGTTTGGCACATTCAGAAACACAGTGACAGTGACATCATCGGGCGCCGGACAGCTTCAGGCATGAGATACGACCTTTAAGCGCCCTGGCCTACTGAAACTTGATGGTCGGTCACTGAGTTCAGTGTCAACCAGCTCAAAAGTGACTCAGAGAAAGAGAGATCCAATGCGAGAGTTGATGTGTGGCCATCTCGTCGACCAAATCACTTACTTGCATAAGTGCGGTGCTGCGAAACTTGTGGCTTGATTGACATGCGCCAGTCAATCTCGAGACGCAAAGGATTATGTACTCGGTATATTCTTGCGTCTCCAGAGCACGCTGCCTTCCAAGGGGGGCTGAGGTTCTCTCTCCTAGACCACTGACTCACAGTGAGGCAGAAGGTCTAGCGGCTTCCAAAGGGGGGTTCTATTACCAGCATGTTTGTTTTTAGCACTGAACCAACAGTCTCGAGCTCTGGATCGGCCCAAAGGTTGGTTATCATGACACAATACGATTGAAGTGATAAGTACCACCACAGATCTCGTTCAAGCACTTGAAGGCCTGCTTCACCTTGGACGCTCCTACAAGTGCTTGAGAACCTATACAGGGGTCTTGACCCTTGAACACAGTCTCGGAGATCGATCCACATATCTAGGACCATTATCTTGAGGAAGGATAGGTATTAGTGCCTAAGATCCCTTGTGTAGACCCCTTTATGTACTCTGACTGGCGCACCTGCATAGTCAGCTAGTAAGTGTCCCTAGGATTGTGGAAACGGAGCTGGTGGAAGCACTGGAAACATGAAGCAACTCTAGAAGAGCAAAAGGGAGGGGCCATTTCTATGTGGATGAGACTAACAACTATCGCCCCTTCGATAGGACAGGGAAGAATCTCTAAGAAAAGCCCTACACTGCGCACTCTCCTCCAGAATCCTATAGGCCGTGTACACGATACCTTAGCAATACCGAACCTATTCGACTTATTACCAACAAGTGCACCAAAGTCCTACAAATCAAAACCTAATGGATCATGGTCTGGACGTTCCAGAGACTATATCCCACGCTCCGACGGCTTTTCAGATCAGACCGGTTCTGGAGCACAAATGATCACGGAAAATCGATTGCGAATTACAATTGTAGGTTCGGATGAGGTCAAATGTTGGGGATAATGACCGCACCCATCGACGTGAGATCTTACAAGATACAGGAACGTTGACTGATCTGTTTCCTTATTGGTTGTTGTCCTTGAGGTATGTGATGTTAGAACTACCTCCCACAATCACGGTCATCCTTTCTTGTATAATAGTTGTTCAGTGCGGGCGTATGCACGCGATTCCCGTCTCGATAGCATTATTCACGCTCTATGAACATGGGTGAAGTGCTCTTGAGACACAGGGATACTGTTCAGTGTAGAGAAATATGCGGTAGGTCAATGGCGTTGAGCAAGCATCAGAAATCCGCGGCCAGTTGCCTCTGGAGCCCGCAGTAGCTTGTAGCGCCCTTACTTTACTCTTTATCCTACTCTTTATCTTAGTTCTTATTTTACTTTTCGTTCTCCTCTCTATCTTGCTCTGTATCTTTAAGCGGTCGGTAGCGCCAATAACATGAATGTCGCCTGAGGACTCTGAATGATACCGAAATGCTTACTCCCTGCTGGAACTTTGCAGCTGGATTCAGGGTCTGTAGGGCGATGTCCCAACATAGCCTTCCCCACAGATCTTGACAGGATCAGTTTAATTACAGCCATAAGCGTGAGCAAATACTTGGCAGCAGGAATCAACACCCCTGCTTGCCCTTACCCAGACTGGATATATAAATCTTGCAACCATCAAATTGTATTATCCAATAGCGTAGTTTCCTAACTGGCCCAGTACGTGCGTGCCTGCAAGCCAAATGGGCTCGGCCGTTCTAGGTCTGACATGAAATACGCTTGTACGTCTAATTTGCACAATCGAGGATTCGAGGCGTTATTTCGACAGGGCCCCCAAGGCCATTATTAAGGAATAATTGAGGGTTCACCTTGATCTACAGGAAGAAGGTATATTTAGGTTTCGCTAATGGCAGTTACCCATGCGATGTCCAAGAGGAGATACATGCTCTACGTCGGCCTTTGACCATACTTTGGGATCCTATGAAGGCGAATGGTAATAAGAAATGACACAAGCAGTCTGGCAAAGAGAGCTACTGTGAAGAGAGAATCAGCCACTCCCAATTGCGCCGGCCATCAGGGATGAGAGAGCCAACCGTGGACTGACTGAAGGCGCCATGCATGAACCATGCAAGTCGCAAGGTTACATCGTACTGGCACGTGCATGAAGCTGTCACAGGGTTTCACATGCTCACGGCAAGGGTCCCTAAGATTCCCTAGGTAACTCAAGGTTATGAATAGCATCATCTGCAGCGTAAGATCGTAATAACACCAAATCAGTTCTAGTCAGAGCATGTTAGATCTCAAATTGGAAGGTGCGTATCGATCAGCCTGGAAGGCATGTTTACAAAGTATTACATTCTCCCTTCAGAAGCTTATGCTACTCACCATTATGCCCTACTGGGGTAAGATAATCCATGGGTCAATGACTGACATTCAGCCACCTTGTGCATGGGGTAGCAGAAAGCTATGGAACACGAGATTACGTTACTGCCTCGGAGATACAATATTAGGCTCTATTTCTGAGCAGAACGAAATGTATAAATCCTCACGAAGAAGATCATCTGCCCTGAGGCCGAGCTTGGCCTCTCCCCGTTCACACGCACTCCCGCCCGAACCTCGTTGCTGCAAGTCTGTAGTAACTTCAGCAAAGCCATGAGGCAGACCTTCGCTACGTTCGTCCTATGGACAATCTTTGCCTCGTTAACCAGCGCGGCGGTTCTGGACAAACGTGCCACTCCAAAGAAGCTCCCCAAGCGTGCAACAGAGAATGACCTTCGTTATCAGCCAGCTCTCGGTAAGACCCAAGCTACGGTGTCAGCCTGTCCTGACATTGTGCTCGTCGCGACTGACATGTTGTAGACTTCGACACCGACTCCTGCTACAACACACCAGCTATCTCTTGCGATGGGTACATTTCGCCCGGTCTACCCACTGACAGCTTGACCGATGGCTGTCGCAGTGCCGAAGACCTCGAAAACTCCAATGTATAGTACGTTACGCACAAGACCACTATTCCTTCTGTCCCGTGACTCATGATACTCACGGATGACTGCTTTCAGCTCCCGGCAACGATGCAATAGCGGCTGGTGTGCGTATTATTACGAGTACTACTTCCTCAAGGATACAGCGGCCCCGGGTCATACCCACGATTGGGAGCACATCATTGTGTGGGTTCCCGATGACTCCAAGACGCAGAAATGGGTTTGCGCTTCAGCCCACGGCGGATGGGAGTGTCGAGAAGCGAGCGAGGTCCGGTGGCACAACGGCGAACACCCGAAGGTAATAGAATCCATGCTCTTGGTTTCCCTTCTCCTGGGCCCCTTGAGGTATTGATCTGACACGGCTCCGATAGATGGTCTACCACAAGGACAAGGCGAGCACCCATGCCTTCCGGTTCGCAAATGCCGCCGACGACAAGGTAGAGAACCACCGCGGAGAGTGGCAACTTGCCGACCTGGTCAGCTGGAACGGCTTCCCCTCTACGGCCATCCGCGATGCCCTCAATAACCACAACTTCGGATCCGCCACCTTCTCGTTGGGCAACGGGTTCGCAGCACACCTGCGCAATGCCATAACCTCGGACTGTTCAGAACTACCTTCGGACAATCCTGTTTGCGACAACAACAACTTCCCGTATGAGTTTGACCCAGAGAAGGATGAGAATGGGTCGCCTGGTACTCCGGCACCGAACGATGGATGTAATGCAGGAGGAGGTGGTGGTACGCCACCACCAGCATCCGAGTTCAAGGCTATGATCGTCGGAGACTCCATTACGCAAGGCTTCGAGGGCGATTGGACTTGGAGGTTCAGACTTGATACCTGGGTGTTCTCAAGTGGTCTTAGTACAAACCTGGTTGGGCCATGGGTTGGGACACATACCAATGCAGAGGGCAGCGATCCCAAACCTCCCCGTCTAATTGGCAGCGGAGTAAGTTCCTCCCGTCTTCGATTTCAAAGCACCTTCGTCGACAACCTTGGGGCATGCTTAGCTGACATACGTCTTCTCCTCTTTATAGCCAGCTCCCCAGGATGCTCCCAGAGTCGAAGGCACCTATGTAGGAGGACTTGAGTGGTTCACACGGCACTGGGCACTCTGGGGTCGGCAGGCTGCCCAGGTCAAGGGCGAGATGCGTAGCAAGGTGTCCGAATACACGCCAGACTATCTGCTGGTCATGCTCGGCTTCAACGATCTCGGATGGTTCGTCAACGGGCCCGACGGCTTGCTTGCAGACATGAAGACCATTGTGGACGAGGCACGCGCTGCCAAACCAGATGTTCGCATCCTCCTTGCCAATGTCGTGCATCGAACCTTTATCGATGGCCGAGAGGACCGGGTGACCAACACCAACACCTACAATGAGAAGCTCAAGGCAGCCATTCCCGGCTGGAGCACCGAGAAATCACCCGTCAAGCTCGTCGACGTCAACAGCGCGTACAGCTGTTCTCCACGAGGTGGATGCAGCGCCGCATATGATGGATTGCATCCCAATGCCAAGGGCGAGTACGAGATTGCCTCGGCTTTCTCCAAGACCTTGCACGCGGACTTTGGCATCGGGAGCGGAGCACTCGCGGTACCGGCGGATGCAGCTTCTCAAGGCTTCAAGAACCCCACGACACCCAAGAACCTCAAGGTGGAAACTGCGCCATGGGGACTGAAGATCACTTGGGACAAGGTCTTTGGGGCCAACAGTTACGAAGTCCGCTCGCGCCTCAAGGGGTTGGATTGGAGTTACTGGCCGAACGGGATATCCTGGCCGATCAATAGGTGGGACAACAGCTGGGTGCTTGATGGACAAGAGGTGCGTATATGCGAGTAACAACACTTCTTGGAAAAGCTGCTGATCGTATAACCCTTGCATCCAGTGGGAGTACTCTGTGCGCACCAACATGGGCATTGACAGAGTCTCAGAATGGTCCGAGACCAAGAGCGCCGTCGCCAAACCAACCAACCCCAAGGGCCCTCCCAATCTCTGGACCGAGCCCCGTGGGAACTCCATCTTCGTGAAATGGGACCCTGTGCCAAACGCAAAGCTGTACGAGGTCATCACCTTTGATATGGACGCCTCCGGAACCACATTCCAGAACAGCCGTGGCGTGCAGGGAACGAGCGCGACCATCAGTGACAGCCTCGAGCCTGGCCACAGACAGGCAATCGCCGTCGTTACATGGGTCGAGTCCGGCCCCGGATGGCCTTCGGTTGGTTTGGCGGTCCGAACCGGCTATGGCGCCCCCAGCGCGCCACAGATCAACGTGATCAATATAGACCCGACTACGGTCCGGCTATCATGGGCCACACGAGAGGCGGCAGCGAGCTACCGGGTGTGGTTTCGGAATTGGAAGCTCAACGAGGAGTTCCGGACAGATGACTATTCCATCTCGACCAGCAACTCCCACGATGTCGCTTTCCTCTTCCCCGGCACTTGGAACTACGAGTTCCGCGTGGTGGCCATGAACGGAAACCTGACAGGTGGGACTTCCAACAGCGTTATCCCCCCTGTCTATCCTGGCTTCGAGAGCAAACGTGCTGCTTCTTCCAAGAACGCCTCTGAAGTGGCGGTGCCTCTGCCATTCCTGAATGAGTTCCATGCTATCGAGGGGATGCTGTTGGACAAGGAGATGAGCACTGCTGAGGATGGTAGATGATGCGCTGGTTCCCTTCCATGTTCTTCATGCTGTTACATTTTATTTACTCGAAACACCCTTGAAGGTCTTTCCACGTTTCTTACCGTCACCGAAGCTTCTTTCTAATTAGTACATTCTTCAGGTGATCTCCTATGTATGTGGTATAAATTCATGCTATTTCGACCAGTTCTTCCCCGCTTAGCGTTAGCTCATGTATTTTCTTTCTCTAGTGAGGACTAGGAGGAGAGAATAGCAAGTGGTCACCGAGGACAGTATACGACGTTAACAAGCTGTCGTACTTGGCTCCCCAGTCCGTGTACATTCGTCATGTATAAGCTGAGCAAACCGCAAAGCTGTCCCATCTCTAAATCTCGAAGAGCCCTGATTCAATCCCTCGACTGCGAGTCTCAGATGTACCTATGCCTTCAGTCCGGTTGTAGGCTTCTCATCCTTGACATGCTCTTCATCTACAATGCGTGAATCATCATCAAGATTATGTTTTGCCTTCTCCCTTTGTTCATCAGAATAGAACTCTGCGGCTTCGCGCTCGAGGTCTGTAGGTCTCGTCAGTGTCTGATATAAGTCGACAAGCAGGAAAACTTACAGGCGGCGCTGTCGATTTTGGCCTGATCGGTGTCGACGAAGTACAGGATGGTGAGCCCAATCAGGCCTGTGCCGAGAAGGAACCAATAAGCTGAATTATTCCGTCCGTTATCAGCTTTGATGATAGCGGAGGAGATGAACGGTCCGATGAAGCCTGATGTCTTGCCGACGCAGTTGAACAAGGCGAAGAACATGTAGGCCTTCGGGGCTGGGACAACCTCGGAGATCATCGTAACGTTGTAGGAGCCCCAAGCGGCAGTTTGGAACTAGAACCGCTGATCAGCGTGATAAAGTGCAAGGTCCAACATATGTATACTTACATTCCAGACTTGCACAAGCCAGAATTCCCACTCATGATGGAAGCCAAATTTGTTTGTGAAACGACCAATCCCTCCGTATAATTGCCTGAAGAAGAGTGAGTCTTGCAAGCGCGCAGAATCCTGTAGTGGGAATGGTACTTACGGAATGATAGTCATACAGGCGCCATAGAAAACACCCTTCTTGACGGAGAACCGATACTTCCTCTGAAGGAGAAGCATGAAAACGGTTCCAGAGCCCCCAGAAAGATCTGCAACCAGGTTGAAGGCATTGAGTAACAGAGGGTTGTACTTGATGACACTGAGGACTGTTAGTAGCCGAGCTTGACAGTGTTGTATATGGTCCTTACTCGTTCTGCAGGATACCAGTAACGCTCCAGTACGTTCCCCAAGCTGTCGATTGAAGTTAGCTCGTTTGCTGATATACACGTTGGAAAGAGGGAACTCACTTTCATGGAGGAAGAAGTAAGCAGCCAGGTACATCAAGCAATGCTTCAGCTGCTTCGCGCTCTTCGCAGCACTCCAAACTTGCCTGCACGCCAATTCGGTCAATATTCTCACCCCCCCTGTTTTGTTCAAGAGAAAGGAACCTACTTTGGGCCAGCCGTTAGCCACCCCGATCCCTTGGGCAGCTGCTGCCCAGGGCGGTGCTTGTGGACGATGAAAAAAGGCAAAGTGCAGATGACGGTGACAGCACCGAAGTAACCCATGAGTACACGGTAGGAAGTAATCAGCTTGTGATCGCTGCCATGGCCAACGCCAGCGACGATACCGACAGCGATGGCATAGAATATAGCCACCAGAGCTGATCCAACAATATTGACCAGATTGTACAGCTGGAGTCTACAGTTAGCTCGAGCATCCTGAGGTCGCCCGTAGTGTCGTTGCTTACCTTCGATCTTTCGTAGGCGTCAAGTTTGTTATGCTCCTCGGGCGACTGAGTGCCTAATCGAACGTTCTCCTCAGACTCAATGATTTTCGGCAGGTCTCGCACCAGCGAGGGGAAGGTTGCCGCGTAGAAGGAGTTGACAATGTTAGCAGCAAGGGATCCGACAACATATAGCGCCTGAGCGCTCTCCCATTGTCCTGGCCGACTGATACCACACATGCCGAATTGACATATGTACAATATCGTTTGACCAACTATCAATCAAGTCAGAGTACGACTTTGGAGGAAACATTTCACATGCTCAGACTTACCGATCATGATCCAGGGACGCCAATTGCCGTAGTCGGCGTAAGGGCCCAGGAACATGAGTGTAGCCAGTTGAGAGGCAAACAGCACGCCTGTGACATTGAGAAGCATGGAGTTGACTACACGATGTTAGTCAAGACGAAAGCTTCACTTAGTATCCTGGCCACTTACTGGGAAGCCACTGCCCGCCCCAGGTCAAGTAGCCATCGGGATACCGCATGTTCACCAGAGCCTGACGAAAGCCACCCCCATTGCCGCCGATTGCTGCATCGTTGGTCAGAAATGGATTTCAAATACGCTGAGCCGTGAAATAGGGACCAGCAACTCACGGGCGCCATTGAGGGAGAAGTCTATCAAAGTTAACAAGTTAGTCATGCCCAAGTCTTCAAATTATCTGACGAAGTAATGATACTACTAAAGAAGATCTCTTACAGAAAATGCAGAATGTGACATATTCCCACTTGGTCGTAGGAATCCGTCTGCCTGTCGTCGGAATAGTCTCCCGCTGGTTGATCACCGCCCGTCCACCAGCAGCCGCCTTGCCCCCACCCGAGTTCACTGGCGCGGCCGAGATCTTCTCATCTGCCTCTGGCGAAGGTGAGCGCGCTTGAGAGAGCGTCTCCGCATGCTCAGTGGTGATGTTTGACTCGCCTTGCGGCCGCTGCTGGTTGGCGGTCGTCTTGCTTGTGACATGCCCGGCGGCCAAGGCATCGCTTGTAAGTGCCGGCTCCGGCCCTGCCGCTGTGGCGTCCGGGGAACTGTGGGTCTCCGGGCCGGCAGCGGGTGGTGATGCCCCGGCTTGGTTTGGGTCTACGCTGGGAGACATGGGGTCTTTGGGATTGCTTCTGGTCTACAATTCAGAAAAAAACAAGTATAAATTGACAGATAAATTATATTGTAAAGTCCGGGACTGCGTCTTCCTTTTAGATGCACCAGCCATCCGGCATCTCAGACCAGGCCTGGTCGGCCTTTGTCCGAGCCTGTGGATCAGCACCCTCTACCACTGCCTCGATGCAACCCCCGCATGTGGAGGTCTGATCGAGAAATAGATCATCTGCCGTCAAGTCGCAGATCAGAGTGATCTTTCCGCCGTTAGCCGGTGCGGCGGTGTACGTTCTGCTTGGTCCTGATACTCCAACGTTCCTCTGCGGGAGATGAATCCAAAAGAAAACCACGTCTCTCAACACGTAGCGGATGAGTATCAAGTCAACACATAGCCGTCTTCATCTTTATCAAGCTTGTATCCTTAAACTCCTCGGTAGTGCAAATCATGGGCCACATTCGCGCATGACCTTGTGGGGAAGCTCAACTGTCTTTCCCCATACTCCCCCAGACGCATCTCCCGCTGTAGCTGACAGCACACCCAATCCTACGGAAATAACCAGGCGGAGGTCCCTCGGAGTGTGATCTTCTTCTTCGGCACTTTCTCCGACAACGCAAAGCTGGCTTCATGCAGTAGGACTCCTTTCCCCTCCTGTCGGATGATTCCCGCGTGTTGGACAAGATACTCGAAAGCCGACGTCGGTAAACCCGAGAGAACGGCCGTCTCACGGACTATGGAAGGGCTGTTTAGTTCTAAGGGGCTTTGTCAAGTCCAGAAGAGGTCCTTTTGTAATCGGGTTAGGAAGAGACCTTCTCAAAAGCAGACACGGGGTGGGAAACTGTCCCGTCATTGCCAAGCATTCCGATCCTTTGCCCTGCATGTTCCATATGCTCACGGCCTTCTCTTCGACAAGATAAAAAGACACAATACAAACTCGAATTCAATGCCCCAAGTACTACAGATGAAGGGTATCTGATGCCATCCATGCCAACCACCAAAACACAAACTCATGCCCCCATAGTTCCGTCAATATGCTCGGCTAACAGCAACAAAAACATGGCTTGCTTTGCTTCACAACACGCAAAAATGCTCCACCTTCCTTCCCGCCATGTCTCTCCTCAAATTATTACCGCCTGGGGAGGTTGTTCCGCGCAAACTGCCCTCCAGGCGCCCACCCTTGAGTAACGCTATTCTTCACAATCTGCGCCGCAGCCGCCGTAGCAGCCTGCCTTTCCTTCTGACGGTGCCGTTCTTTGAGATAGATCGCAGCCTCGGGCCGCATTCTCAGAATCCTGAGGATCATGTCGTCGCTGGGGTCTGCCTGGGCTTCCCGCCGCTTGTCTTCCTTGGCTTTGCGCATCGTACCCAGGTTCCTGCTCATCATGATACTCTTTCCGCGGCGGATCGTGCCCATGCTCGCGAAAGCTCCCGGTACACCTAAGCCACCGACGCCTGGTGCACCACCGAATGTTGGTGGCGCGGAGGCGCGGTGTGCATGTTGTTGGTGAAGAGCCTGCTGTGCACGCTGTGCAGTAGCCGCAGCCATTCGCTCTGACTCCCGAATGAGGTCATTCGTATCCTGGAAGTAGAAGAAATTGAGCGACGCGAGCTCGTGCCACTTCGGTGATTTGAGAACTTCAGCTGCCACACCGAGCTGCTCTCCAGTCTGCTCGTCGCGAGCGTTGAAGAACGCGAAGAGCATTTCCAGCCAATTGTAGACAATATCGAGCTCCTTGGGCGACAATTGGCGTTGCAGCGAGGGCTTCTCCGACAAGGGGGGAACAAGCAAGCTCTCGATCGTCATGAGGACTTCCTTCCACAAACGAGTCATGACCGCCACCATCGTGGCATCTGTCAAGGTCTGCTTCATGATTGCGAAATTTGCATCGAAGTACTCAAAGAGGGGCGAGATGACCCTATCGATCTGGTCCCTCGTAACAGTGGGAGCAGTCGGCATGGTGGACGTTCGTTTCTTCCACAGGCTCGTCATTGACGCTCCGATACCGCCAGTACCTAATATGTGCCGGAGTGTTTCTCGAGAGAGTGTGACGTTGATTTGTGCCGTAAGCTGTGGCTGTCAGTTGACTGATACACAAGATCAGAATGAGTAGTTCTTACCTTGTCTGTGATCTTTCGAACCATTTCCTTCTCTGTCCGTCTCAAATGTCGGAAAGCCTTCGCAAAGTGGAATCTGATGTCATCACGCTCTCCTTCCATGCTCACTCGGACGAGCACGCGTCCTTGGGTATCCAAATCCAACCAAAACTCCCGCGGCAGGTAATCGCTGAAATGCACAGGATCAAGTTTCAATGATGTTCTCCCAACAAAGTCGTGGTCACCGAACGTATCGTAGTCCCATACAGTGGCAATAACATTGACAGAACCTTGAACCGTTACGTCGAAAGATTCATCCCAACGTGGGTTGAGATTGCGGTAGATGATGCGGGTTTTGTGAAGTCGTTTCTGGTACTCGTCACCGAAGACAACATATGGGTCGCTGAAGCCGTTTGGATCGCACGCCTTGAGATCTTCGGCCTCAACGATCTTGACAGTAAACGTGTACTTATTCGGCTTTCGAGTTTTCTTCTTTGGTGATTCGAACTTTTCCATGATCTCAGCACACTGCTCAACGTTCATGCTCCTCTCAAGCCTGTCAAGCTCCTGCATGGCATACTCGATATTATTGAGCTTTACAAAAGACTAGTTGTCGAGTCAGTAAGCAGTACTTCAAACAAAAGACATCCAGTCACTTACTTCGGGGTAGAAGTGGAACGGCTCAGGCTTCTCCTTCGTCATCCACGCATCCTTCGCATACTGCATCCACTTCTCCTGAGTCGTCATATTCTGAGCAGCCAACTCCTCAGCAGTTGGCCGATCCATTTCTTTCGTAAAGCGCTGCTCAACTGCCTCACAATACCTGCCAATGCCCTCGGAGAAAGAACCTGCAAGGGCTGTCATAAAACGGGCATAATGCTCATCATTGTCCCACTGAAGCTTGCAAATCTGGTCGACAGTCTGATTGAAGAGCATGAACATGTCGATAATGGACACACTGTGGCGTTGATCATCGCGTGGCACAAGATTCGGGTTGTCGCTGCGGACTTGGAACTGATCCTGCTTGAGCGCTGCGTCCACAAGATCCACCATTCTCGACGATGTTGCGTTGATCCATCGCCAAACAAAATCGATGAGGAGGCTCTCGATGTCGAATGCGAATGGCCGTTCAGGGAGGGACTCGCGATGAATGTTGCGGATTGCAACCAGCTCTCGGTAAAGGTCGAAACCATCCTCAATGTCGATCGCATCCTCCTGGGTTTGAGAATTTTGCATGATGGACTGTATGATGGCGTTTGCATCTTCCTCGAAGCTGGGGAACACTTCATGAACCAGAATGCTGAGAGGGTTCACTCCCATGATCTCTGGGGTGTTTTTGTAACGTTTGCGAATCCTATCACACAGCTTTGTGACCGACTTTCCTAGTTTCACGACGTGCCCAAACTCCCAGTCCTCCTTATATGCTGGTATCTCCTTTTGCATGTACTGTCGATACACCTCAGCACCTTTCTGGGACAGTGTCTGAGACAACTGGTTGGCGAATTCGTCAATAGCGGCGGTGCTAGCCGAAAAGGTCGAATCACTATAAATATGATTCTCCAGGATGAACATAACTGCGCCGATGTTTGGCGGCTTGCTGTCGTAGCATTTGTCCAACAAATTGTAAAGCTCCCGGAGTAATGAATCGTGCAGAGCTGCCATAGTATGCTGATAAGCCGCGAAATCGTGTACAGTCCATTTGCTTGGGGGTATCTCTGTCAATGGTGTTGCCCAATTAGACATATGAGGTGGCTTCTTCATGTCAGGAAGAGGAGACTTGATAAAGTCGAAGACGGTATCGAGCTCTTCTGGAACTATCTCCTGGTCCATGAACTTCCGTGACGCGACCTCCAGCAGGGCGATCAGCCGTGAGCTTTGTGGGACGCGCCATCTGACACAGAGCTCTGTCAACAAATCTAATGATTGCTTCGATAGCGGTTGATAGTCAAGCTCCGGATCGGCATGTATCTGGTCATAAGCCATCGCGTGCTGGGTGATGTACTTGAGGAATGCACGTGGATCTGCGGGAATGAAGGTATAAAGACTCTCATCCACAGTCCTGATGCTAGAGCTTTCGTTCAACGACAAGGCGTTGAGACCCAGGGAAGCGTCGAACCCAAATGAACCAATGGACTCATCATCACCATGCGCGAGAGCTCGGCCCAGTTCAGCGTAAGCTTGATCGTCAAACGTCGACTGAGGTCTGGAGGGAAGCGGCTTCTCCACCGGACCAGTCGAGGTCTTGGACAGTTCCGGCTTCGCAATGAGGATGTCCATGAGCATCTGAGACAGATGGGGTGCCTCGGACTTCTTCCAGTCCTCGAAAGCGTCTTCAACATCAAAGTCATGGCTGGTCAAAGTTCCTCCACTACCAGAGTTCAGGCGCAGTTGATAGGCTTTGAGATCTTTGAGAGCGGCTTTCTCTGTCCACACGTTCCGATGCTCATTGATCTCGCTCTGAACCTCGGAGAAGCTCATGCCAAAGATACTGGCTACGACCTGCACCATGGGCATATCCTTGACATCGTAGCTCAGTGGCACAACGACCTCGATCGTCTTACCGGCCCCATCAGCGCCACCCACCAGGTTCTGGTCGTTCGTCAGGAGCTTGCTCTCGAGGTTCTTGAGTCTCGAGAGGAGCTCGGGTCGGTCGCGCTCATGTCCAAGATCCCGCAAAATAGCAGCTGCCAGTCGAACAAACAGAGCAAGGTGACGATCTGGTAAGAGCTTCCAGGAGTCATCGTCGGGTCCGCACGCCTTCTGAGCAGCCTTGGTAGCCGAAGAGTAGAAGATCAGGACCAGAGGCTCGATCTTCCGTTCTTTGTCGATAGTCTTGATGAAGTTCTTATCAGAGAACGCTGTATACGCCTCGGCAAAACTCCTCTTCACAGCCGCATCGTTGAAGCCTGGAAGCCGTTCGCCACCCCTCAAAACACCACCCAGTCTGTCCAGCAAGGGCGAAGCAAAGTTATGCGGCAGCTTCAGACTCGAGGTACTACCAGAGCCATATTCCTGAATAAGCTGTCCAACACTGGTGGAAGATCGAGCGGCGGGCTTCGGTGCGGTGACGTATTGCTTTCGTTTAGCTTTCGGTTGGAGCAGGTAGTGCAGGTAAGCAGCACGTAAGGCATGACTGCGAGCTTCCTCGTGCTCGACGGCGAAGTTGTACGATCTCGAGAAGTGGCGGGACCGTGACGCTTCTCGACCAGAGCTAGCCCTGATGCGACGACCAGGAGCCCAGGACTGTCGCGACGTCGAAGACATGGTGTGTCGTGTGCGTGTCGTTTGCGCTGATGCCCGTCAAGACGGGCGAGGGGTGAGGGCGGGGAGGTGGCCGTTTGGCGGTCAGGAGGAGGGGAGATGAGCCCCGAGCCCGCGTGTAACGGCCTAGACCATGCCTTTCGAAGCAGTGAGAGGAGCGCGCAAGGTCCGTGAAGGTTGAAGCTGTTAGAAAAGGAACGTTCAGGCTGGAGGTGAGGCGACGTGGTGGAAAACCGAACAGTCGGCTCGTGGGTTGATGTTGACCAGGGCGGGTGTTTTAGCGTTGGGCGCGGGAGCGAGTCCAAGGGAGAAACGCTGGACTCTTAGTACCAATTAGCAGCAGTAAATGGGGCAGTGAGTGGCAGTGGCTTCGTTAGCGGTGCATCAACGTCATCAGCGCGACTGGGGTCTGTGCCCCAGGGGATCGAGGACTGTGAAACAACTGCCGAGAGCCAATGGCGCATGCAGATGGCGCCAGCGGCTCTGCCAGATCAGACAGCAGGATGGGAGAAGGCTGGAAGGTGTTTCGTCCTTTATTCGTCCATTCAATGACTCTTGAACAGTAGTTAAAACCGGACCAAATAATCAGCAGGAATACGATCAAATTCCAGTCCTCAGACCCCTGACTGTCGACGGGTCTATCTTTGGCATAGAGCGGGGTTGACGATGCCCCTGTCTACTCGTACCTGAGCCCTACAGTTCAAGTGAGGCTCCCAAGCCAGCAAAGCATCTATGGTCGTTGCTTCGATGTCCTGACCACTGTTGTATTTCATCTCATTGCTGTTGTTCTGACAGTTTTCAATTCCCACATCTAGCTCCAACCCATCAGTCTAATCTGAGTTGGGCAGATGAATATCGGAGGTCTAGAAGCTAATGACGCACCGCTGCATTCCATCTCGTATAAGTTCCACAATGCATGCCTTGAATTAATCGAATGCCATCTTGAGACTCGAAGAGAAGGTGGGAGGTCTTTTTAGAGACCTTCAGTCACGAGGAAACGCACAAATCACCTCTCACAATCACCTCTCCCAAACACCCGCAGAGATGTTCGAGAGCTCCAATAACCTCGCAGCCTTGGCCCATCTCTGATCTACAACCAATACATATCCATTCATGCATGCAAGTCTAGGTGTTCGCTGTGACCTAGGGTATCATCAAACCATCCCAACATCTTTCTGTTCGTATCCCAAAGCCTCGCCCATGCTCTCTACTTCAGTTGCTTCAGGATCTCGCTCAAGAAATCCTCAAAGCTCAGTGTGATATAACCATCCCTATCATCATCATACCTGTGGCGCAAACTGTGTCAGCAAAATCGGCCAAACTAGAAGAAATCATAGAAATCGCGGGGTCACAAACTTCTTAAACACATCCGTCATGCGCTTCAACGAAATACAAGCTTGGACAAACAGATCAAAGCTCATCACCCCCTCCCCACGCTTATCATACGTCCTGAATAGTAGTTCCACAAAAGGGGCGCTCAGACGGTACCGGAACGCAATGAGCGCGTCAGTAAACTCGGAGAGGCTGATGTTGCCGCTGCGGTCAACATCGAAGCGGTCGAATAGGGTCCGCCAAGAGGCAAGGAATGACCACAGGCCACAGAATTCGTCGAACCCAATGGTGCCGCTACGGTCCGCGTCAAACATGCGGATCATCATACGCACGGTCTGGGGGTCGAAAGAGGTCCAGTCACCGTTGACGAGAGCCGCAGAGAGCTCCTTTTCGGAGAGCTGACCGGTACCTATTGGAAAAATAAACCCGTCAGCCATGTTCTGCCCCCACGTCTCTGTAATGTGGCGCTCTGATATACGGGAATGCTTCAGAGATGAGTTCACGCACCAGCTTTATCGACGGCCCTGAAGAGAGGCAGCAGGGTAGGATCCGAGCCATTTCCTTCCGGACCGGGTGTCGGCGGTGGTCTCGACTGTGCCGGAGGACGAGTCTGTTGGGGTGGCGGTCGGTGACTGGTCTGGTGTGGCGGCGGCGAGGCATGAGGACTGTGCCCGCCTCCAACCGTCGGACGAACAGAAGGCGGTGCCGGCGCGGGCTTGTCGTATCGCGAGTGTTGTGGAGGGGTGCTAGTGCTGTGCGAAGGGGCTGCGCCGGGACTCTGTTCCAAATGGTACGCCTAGGTCAGCTTTCCAGTCTACTAAGGCCATCGTAGGGATGAGACTGGGCGTGGGAGGAGCTTCGAGGTGGGAGGGCAGGAGTCGTACTTTTTGATCTGGCTCAGCGAATCTACCAACGCATTCGTGTCAGTACGCGCCTTCAGAGTACGAGTGTAGCCATGACAGCTAGGAGCACAAGACAGACCTTGGAAGAGCATCCGGATCGTAATTTCTGTTGTAAGCCATGATGGGCAGAGAGATCAGACGCTGTCTGCTGGCAGCGCGCTATGCTGGAGAGAGTGGAAGTTGTTGAGTGAGAAAGGAGAGAAGGGTTCTTGGTTGCAGCTCAGTGAAGAGGTGTACTTTGCGGTTAGGCCGGCAACAGAAGATACTAGCCGCAGCAATTGGGTATCAGGGGATGGAGGGATGGATGGAGTAAGGGTGCAATTATTGGCAGAGTCGCAGATGAAGAGGGATTTGAGTGGACAAGCTTGGAGCTGGGCTTGGGCTGGGCTGAGGAGCAGGAGTGGGAGAGAAAGGTGGAGGAGGGGTAACAGAGCGACAGGGCCCTGCTCCAAGGACAGGGCAGTGGCTCACAGCTCGGCGGGGCAGTGTCTCGATGCCAGTCAGTGCATTTAACAGGGGCAGCCTTCAGCCCCGTCACAAGTCACAAACGCATGGACGGCAAGGCTGTCATCAAATGGAAACGGTAGAAGTACACAGAGAGTGATGTCAGCATGGTCTATGTCAATCGCAACTGCATCGCCCCGAGCCGAATCAACCGTCCATGCATGGTAAACCCGGCCAGCTGCAGCATCGATCAGCAAGTACGAATTGCGGCTATGTCGACAATCATGTGCATGCACTGACCTGAGCTGAGCTTTCCGAATCCCGAGAGATGGAGCCCTTGATGGATTTCAAGGTGTCATACAGCAGTGCGTGCTGAATCTGGTCCTGACTCGTGGTGCATGTAAGCTTCCATAGCATCCGATTCTCTAGGTTGTCCTGGTCCCGTTACGGGGACGAGCTGTCTCCGGTTTGATCGTCGCCCAGGCCGTTTGGTGTATTTCTTTTTATGGCTGTGCAGAAACCTGGCGAATACAATCAGAGATGCTGTAATCATCAATGGCTGGTGGTTGATCTGTTCAATTGCCATCCAGCGACACCTCCGAATACCCTCTCGGTATACAAACCAAGATGCTATAGCACATTTGGCAACCGCCAGATCACGCCCTGCCCAACCTCGCATCAGCGCCCAGCCCGTCATCGGCCTTGACAATCACGACTAACCCCAAATCCAAACATAGACCATGTCATCGATCTTCACCCCTTCCCGCGCCTTTTCTGTCATTCTCTCCTCCCCACTGACCCGCCACCCCTCCTTCCTCCTGGCTCCTCCGTCACCACAGCTCAAAAAAGGAACCGGCACCACCACCAAAAAAGTCTAAAGAGCCCTGGACTCCAGTCATCTCATCTCTATGCAACCCCTTCCTAATTTCTAATCCGCCTTCGATCCTCCTATTTCTCTTTGTCTCAGCCTTTCCTCGCCCAAAACTACAATTATTCCTCAGCCTTGTCCTCCCACTCAGCCTCCCGCCTCGACACACACCGTCTTCCTCCCACCCCTCTTTTCCCTCTCTCTCGGCCCGCGTGCCAAGACTCTCGAGTCTCGTCCCTCAAGATGGGTGACGCGTCACCTTCGGACTCAGATTTCTGGCTTTACGGCTATGGGTACGTGGTGCAATTCTCTTCTCTACTTCCCCTGACTCCCTTCTCGTAGGCTTTGCCTGCTCAGCCCTATCCCCCACTATCTTAAGCTTTCGTTGCAAAAACTCTATTGGGTACTCTTTCACTTACATCATCTTCTCTCTTTGTCTTATAGGAGCCTCATCTGGAAACCCCCTCCGCATTTCGGTACTTACACGCCGGCTTTAGCCACCCCCTCTGACCTCTGATCTTTCCCCTTTGGTTCCTCGCGGCCCCTGCCACTTGCTGTCCTCGTTTCCTCTTGGACCCTAAAGGACAAACCGATTTACGGACCTCTTCTTCCTCATCAACCATGTACTGACATTTTCGGCTCTTCGCTGGCTCCCTTGTCTAGATAGAAGAGTTCCCGGTTATGTCTGTGGCTATGTTCGTCGGTTCTGGCAAGCCAGTGAAGACCATCGCGGCACTCCCGAGGCCCCCGGCCGAGTCGTTACCCTGATCGAGCGTTCCTACTGGTCGTCCCTCGTTGACTCCCATGATGTTGCTCCAGACCGAGTCTGGGGCGTCGCCTACCGCATCATCCCCGAAAAGGTCGCAGAAGTGAAACGCTACCTTGACATCCGCGAAATCAATGGCTACTCGATTCATTATACGCCATTCCATCCTGCCGACGAGACCTCCGCTACGATACCAAACACCCTCGTGTACATCGGTACCCCAGACAACGAGCAATTCGTTGGTCCACAGGATCCCCAGATCCTTGCCGAGCATATCCTCCGTAGCGAGGGGCCCTCTGGGCCGAACAAGGACTATCTGCTCAACCTTGATGTAGCCCTCAAGGAGTTGACTCCTGGTGGGGATGATCACATCGCTGATCTAGCAGACCGTGTTAGGGCCCTTGAAGCTGCTGCCTTCGAGGTACCCCAAGCCAGTCACGAAACGAGCGAGACGAGAGACACGATCCTATGTGAGGAGCAATGACATGGTGGTTCTTCACGCAGCGAGGAGGAAATATGCTTCATGGGTCAGGGGCTTCTCATTTTCATCTGGAAGGCTCCTGCGTTTCCACGAGGCCGTCCCAAGCGCACCTCTGTACCCTGCCAAACCTCCGTCCCTCAATAATTTTAGGCCACAAAAGCAACCATCGGTACGCACTTCTGTCCTGCCTCCTTAGACAGCTAGTGTAGACCAATCGCTTTTCTCAATTTCCCAACCTGCAGATGCGCGAAAGCTGTCTGCCACCTCTCGACCCAAAGTATTGACCAAGAAAGAAACGGTCACCTATCGTCCGCAAGTGACGGCTACTGACCGAAATAGAAAAGACCAAGAGAAAAACAATTTCCTGCTCACCATATCCGGGCGAGCACCACCGGTCAGCGTGACGGAACTTGGCAGCCTTGTACTCCATGCTGCCATGCCTCCGATGTCGAACCTTGATCGAAAGAACCCTTATCTCAACTACGTCGTCGAGAGTCTAACCGGCCGTTATTCAACGAGAAAACGAGGCGAACGAAATCGAACTGTTGGCGGCATTTGCCAAGGAGACTGCAGGTGCTCTAGTAGCCTCTTCCGGCTTGGGGAGGCATAGGCGGCGCCTGCTGGAACTGTTGTGGAGGGGGCTGCTGTCCAGGCTGCTGCTGAGATGGGTCTGCGTAGCCGTACTGTGGCTGCATGTATCCTGGAACGCTGTCAGTCCACCCCGCGTCCGGATACGCAGGCGCAAAGTATCCCGTACCCTGTGGGGGAGTGCCATAGCCCTGTTGAGGCTGAGGCTGCTGTGGGTATCCACGGCCGCCGTACGGCATCTGACCATACATGTTGGGCGGAGCAGGCATGAAGCCAGGCTGGCCACCATAGGCCATGGGAGGAGCACCATATCCTCCGCGACCTCCAAAGCCGCCACCGCCGCCTCGACCGAAACCGCCACCGCGCGGACCGGTATCCGAGGCCTTATCAACGCGAATCTGTCGGCCGTCGAACCTGCAAGTGCACACGTCAGCACATGAATATCATCGGCTGCGTTTGCCGACGAGAGAAGTGTCCCTTCGGAGGGCTGCAATCCAGGCTACGTACTCGACATTGTTCATAGCTGCGATGGCCTTTTGGGCATCCTCTTCCTGGGTGTAGCGCACGAAGCCGAAGCCACGGCTGCGACCAGTGTCGCGATCCTTGACGACGACCTAGATGCATTCAAGGTCAGCTCAGATGGACGAAGGCACATGATCGGTAGCGTGCAAACGCGGATGCTGTTGTGGTACTGCATTGACGAGCACAAGGGTCCTTGTAATCATTTGCGAGCATCGTGTGCGCGACTGCGGAGGCCAAGGGGACTTCTGCCATAAGAAGCAATTGATCAAGTGATCAATGACAGCAAGGGAGTGCGACCGTCATCAAGGTTGGAGATGTTCGAAGATACAATTCGAGGACTAGGACGTACAGCTTCTTCAACGACACCAAACTCCTCGAACTTCTGGCGCAAGGTGCCTTCCTCAGTGTGCCAGGCAAGGCCACTATTTTTCTCGAGTTAGCGGAAAAGCTTGGCCCGCCAGGGGAGGCATATTGGCCGTCTGGGCGGCGGGGTGAGGGGGAAGCACATGGCTTCCTGGGCGTGCGGCAAGGGCAAGGGGTGGTGGTGCCAGAGGGGGTGTGGAAAGCTTACCCGATGAAAAGCTTCGACATGATGTAGGTAAGGTAGGGACCGGAACCGTTGAGCGAACAAATACGCGAATGGGCGGAGCAAGAACTGCTGCGGCTGCTTCACCACGAACTGGGGATGATGCGAGATGTAGAAGCTGTTGAAGGAAAGAAGAGAAGAAAGAATCAGCTTGAGGATCCGGCAAGTGCTGGAGGAGGTGGGCTGTGCAAAAAAGAGGTGACCAGGGGCGGGAAACAATGTCTCGGGGAGCAGCTTGGGGGTGAGGAGAAGCTTCAGTGAAGACGAAGGTTAAGCAAGGTGAAGCAAAAAAGGCAGGCAATGGCCACGAACCAAACACGGGAAATCGGTCCAAGTCAAGAAGTCGAAAGCAGCCGGACGCGCACTCGAGCAAAGGAAGAAAGGTTGAATGAACCGAGAAGAAGGAGAAGGGAAGAAAGATGGGGGAGGGGAAGAATGGCCGAGGGGGAAGCAGAAGAGGGTGACGAAGTGCTGGTGACGAGGGGAGAGGGAGAGAAATGACCTCGTCTGGTAGCCAGATTGCACTCAACAGGCACCGGTGTATGGGATGCAGAGCTGTGCAGTGTAGTGCAGCGCAGCGCAGCACAGTGCAGCACAAGGCGGTAGTACTGGACTAGCAATGCAATCCCCGATTCAACCCAAATTCGTGGGCCGGCAAGGCAAGGAATGACGAGCCAGAAGACACAGAGGCAAAGGGAAAGCCAAAGCAGGGAAACCTGGCAGCTAACACACCAGCTAGACAGAGGCAGAGAGGGTACGAAGCTGCCAGGTACCTCAACTTGAGGTACTACAAGATGAAGCCAATAACGGGAGGTGGAGGGGGACGAGCTTCTGGCTGGCAATGTTGGCGGCAAAAAGAGTACCAGCCATAGTAGTGCAGCGATGGTGGTGCGGGTTTGGCGCATGCAGTGCATCAACCTTGAATAACGGCTGGCCCTCACTGTACTGCACTGGCAGCACACAGGTGCCAACAGCTGCACCATCAGCTGACATGGGATTCAGGAGCTAGCTTTGCACTGCTTCACACAAAGGGGTTTGTGTTGTCACTGCCGTGCTGAGAAATTTCTCAGAATCTTCAGCAACGACAAGCTGAGACTGAGGCCTGATCCCCAGAGCGCAACAATCAAACGCAAGCGCACTGGCACGATGGGTTTGCTGGCTGGCTGGCTGCCTCCCCGCCCTGAGTCGCATCCGCCTTTCCGCACCGCATCCACAAGAACCACCACCACCAACCTAATCCACCATCCACCCACGTCCACCTTCATCCTCCCCAACTCCCTAGTTGGGGCCACTGCCACCTCCTTTGTCGCCCTTCTAATACAAGCTACTAGCTTGTATGCAGCGTGGCAGACCAAGCCTGTACCACTCACCCCTTGCCCATGGGAATGCAAGCCCAATGGCTCCAACGCGGGTCCTAGAGAAAACGCACCCCCCATCTATCCAATCCGCTTGCGCTACCAAGCCAGCACGTTGATGGTGCTCTGCTTCCTGGCCACGAATGCCCAGCACCATATGTCGTCACTGCTCATCTCTTTTCAGGTGAAGCCACTGGGCTACCTATTGCTCAACAAAAGTGGTTGCGCAGCATAGAATGCCCAATCAACTACTCGAGGGCTTGCACGGTACAAAGAGAAAGAAAAATGGACTGACCTACTCCGATCTGCCAATAATGGCTCGCTTCTTGTGCCGAGATGGAACCGCCAAGGACGTTGGACAGATCACTGCTTGGCCAATTCGATTTGCTCGCCAAAGTTGGAAAAATTCGAATCCTCTTCGTGCAGTGAGTATAGCCTTCACTTTCCCTCAATTCGAGGAACGAAGGTTCTAGGGGTTGATCGATGAAACGAAGCGATAGGAAACGATCAAAGAAGACTCGGGAAAGGCGCAACGGTCCAAGTGTGTACTGTAAAGAGCTTTGTCGCGTGAGCATCCAAAAGCCTCCCTTCCCGAAACCTGCCAGAGACTTTCTGTTCTTATATGTTACCAGGAAGTCTGAACAGTTACCGTTTCTCAAAAAGCAGTGAGTCTTCCACGTATCCTACTTGAGATCGAGCTCCGTTTGTGTTTATTTTTGGCTCGAAACGTGATGACCCTGTTCTTGTTTCGACAGCCTTGAGACGTTCAAACACTTGTCAAACGCTTTCGTCTCTCCAATATGGCGGATCTACATCTGGTACACCAGTTCCGTTGGTTGTTTCGTAACTTTCGGTGGTATGCTCTCAACTACACATTCTACTCCAAGTCTCCAGGATTTCATTGTTCGTTATCCCACCGGAAGTTCTTCACGGATGGCCGTTGTGGCGCAACGTTGGCCGTGTTGTTGCCAAGAGAGAGAGAGACGAGACGACTGCTCTCGTCAGCGTAGTGAGGACCTCCAGTCTCCTTGGGGCTCCAAGGGTCTCAGATTCAAGCTTTGTGGTTGTTCTTGGCTACTCGTGCGCCGCGATAAGGAGCATATGCGCGTAGTATGGAGACTGAAACTCCACCGTCCCACTCTAAAGGTACAGGCACTTGAGGTACCTCCGCCAGCCAGGATCGAGCAATAAATTGGGCGTCGACAAACGTCACGTCGTTCTGTGCCGTTGCAAGCCCATTTCGGTGTCCAGTCTGGAATCTTGTCTGTCGCAAGGGGGGGTGTGGGTGGACACGATGGACGACGGGCTTCTCGGAACGAAACCATATTCGCTCTGGTCTTTCCCCAGTTGGTATAGAGGCAGTGGCTGTGCAAACGGCCACCACCCACGTCCGACGTCAATTCAGATGCTGGTCGCCGTCATCCCGTTTTCTGGAGGTGAAGCGAACCGGGGTTTGGGTGCCACTGACTTCTTGAAGCAAAATTGTGAAACGAGAGATGAAGTTGCTTTCTCAGATCCGTCCGGTGAGATCGGTCCAGACGCTCGCGTTTCTAGCCGGAAACCATCATATATGTCCACTCGGGGCAAAATGACAGACTGAACCTCCAGGCAATGAAGCCCACGGCTTCGATCAATGGGACAAACAGGGCTACACTCAGTCCAGTGGGGTATCATCTCCCCATCCCCACGTAGAGGAATCTGGCAAAGAGTGAGTGATTTGCAGCGGGCAGAGCGCGTCGCCACTTTCTGGTGTTGTAAGAGGAATCAAGTCATCGTGAAGAGAGAGAGTATGCTCTCTGGGATCTGCACGGTTCCAGGCAAGGCCAGGCCTCCGCCCTCTGTCCATCATTCCACAAACATGCAAGCTTCGGCTTGCATCACTTCGGCTGATACTGTGGGAGGAGGTAACTACTTGTCGCACCCTTGTCTGCCACGGGGAGGGGGCCACACCTTGCACAAAAAGCTTGACTCTGCCGCTGTCCAATAAATACCCCAGTCTGTAGCGTTCAGCAACTGCGCTAGAGCATGCAGGCGTGTCAAGGTGCAGCCACAGTCTCAGGCAGGATGTCAATCGCTGTGAACGGAGATTTAGAATCATTAGCCAGGTGTTCAAGCATGCTTGCTGAACTGTGATGAATCGCCTCATCAGCGGCCCAACGTTCCACCTCGTCGGCGAGAGGGAGTCGTATACATGCACGGACGCCTGAAGCATGCCTGTCGCTGAGAGACAAATTTGATCGGTCTGGGTTCCCCAGCAGTTGCGATGTGACCTTGGCAAAAAGCCTTAGCCGATGTCGAGACAACCTTAAATGCACCTCCAGCCCTAAGACGTACCTAGACGAAGAGCAGTTACGAGCATATAGCTGTGACTTCAAATGGATCCTGGGAGAAGAACACATCGTAAGAGATGCCCATGGCCGTGTTCTAATGACTCCGCTTTCCATGGCAACACTGGCCCCTGTCAGACCAGCAATACCTCCATTCACCGCATTGTGAAGCTGCAGCACGGCGGGTCGATGCATGTACGACGAGGAAAAGACCATCAATGAACATGCCTAGATTTGAAAGCAGGCGTGGGGCCGAGAGAGTACTTTCAAGTCAATGCTTTTTCGATAAGTGAAGTGTCGGGGTCATGATTGCGCCGCGTGACTGCAGACATTCGGGCAAAGCTGTGTTTGATGTTCCATCATCGAGGCACCATGAGACAGCAGCCCAAGAAAGGGTTCCAGAAAACTAACAACGAGGTTCTAAGAGCCCGCTTGGCCTTGGGAACCTTAGAGGGTATCTGGGGGGAATCAATGGATTGAGGTTCGTGTGGGCAGCTGCCACATGTGAGGAGCAGCCGCACGACATCCTTCCACCATCATCCTCGCTCACCTAAACCGCATGTTTCGTATGCTTTTGTGGCCATCGCAGTTGGCTCGGTATGAATCGTGGTTCGACTCCAGCTATCGCGAGGCAGGAGTCAACAAGATACCTACGATAGCCAAGGCTCTCCCAACCGGAGCAGGATGTCTCGTCGTAACTGGAACCTCGACCACAATGGTGCAGCTGCACAACTTCGCTGGGAGCGAGCCAGTCCGATTTGAAGCCGAACTCAAAGTCTTGACCATGAACAATCATGGTAAGGCACGATCGCTTCTACGGCACAGCCTCAATGAGGCAGACTGTACCACGAGCCGCATCACCTCATGGATAGCTCAGATACAACAGTTGGATCGGCTGGAGGACCATGCCGTTATTCACACAAATGTTAGTCTGACCGCCGTCGATGGGAGATCTCATCTTGTCCCCTTCGCCATGAGGGACGATGACTCCCGAACCTTGGGCCCAGGTCCGAAAACAATAGGGCGCTGTAGCAGCAGTGCTGAAGAGCAGATCGATCAACTGGATGGATCGACATCCTCCCGCCACTGCACATCCGACATACGCCCTTTCGAAAAGCGACAGCGACGTAGAACACGAACCAATCGATATGAAGTTGGACGGGGAATAGACGAAAATCCTCAAAAGCGACTGAAGCCATCCCGAAGTCGAAGGGAGACCCGCAATAGGAGGACAGTTCTCAGTGCAGAAGTCATGAATCGCTTCGTGTCTGACGTAGTTGCGCGTGATCAAATTACCGTAAGTGCTTGCGACTGTCTACATTCTTCGTACACTGACCGCATTTAGGTGAAACCGAAGCTGACGGCAGGCATGTTCCTCAATGGGAAAAGCTCCAAAGCACCACCAGGTATTACTCCCACAAGGCCCGAACTGTGCTCCGCTAACGTTGATAAGCGATGGATCTAACATTTAACGCAATGCCCTTCCTTGAAGAAAGCCTTGAGGCTAGAGATCATCCTCAGCCGGCTTCTCTTACAGCAAAGCATCTCCTCCCCGATGAGCACCTATTCGGATGCTTAGACGAGGCGGTGAACCAGGAAGAAGTAGCCAACGAAGCAAATTCCTATCAGAAAAGCGCGGAAGCTGATGATCAAGGCTCCCCGGCTCTGCTTGAAATTGGGGGGAAATCATTGCCGAAACCCCCTAGGGACGAGGCTTCTCTGTTCGTGGAGTCTGCACCGGGAGATACCCTCGATGTTCGGGATGAGTTGGGAAATCAATCATCTTCTTCCAAACACAACCTGCCATGCTCGGAATCAGTTTCATCAAGCGCCGCCGCGTTGCGGCACAAATCGACAGCCACTGAAGGCAGCGAAGGCTTTCAGAAACTCTTCTCCAGTGGTGTCTTTGAGTTCGGTGACCAGAATCGTAGGGAAGCAGCTGAAACTATAAATTATAAAAACGCAAGGCGAGCGATTGATACTCCTGCCCCACGCCGTTATCCTCTAACATTTCCGTCGCCCAATACAGATCTTGGCTCGGATCAGGCGATCATTCCACAGAAAAGCTCACATCATATGTTTGAGAGGCAGAATCCCTCTGGTAGGGCATTGACCAGAGACGATGTGCTACAGGGAGCCGCACCTCATAGAGCTGGTCCGTTTGATCTCGCGGACACGATGACCCGAGCTCGATCTCCAGACTTATACTCAGAGCTGGATAAGCATTTTCAGCCGTTCATGGCAACTTTCATCGATAGTCGGGAGGAGCCTCGGCCGGGTTTTCATCCGAATATATCCTCTGTTGATTTGAACCAAATTCTATCTCATCGACTGCAAAGCGCCCAAACACACTACGCATGGTCCAAGTCAAACAGACATGACTTGGACAGCCAGGTTCCTGCCATCCGGAAGAGACACGATGAAGTATTTGATTTGGACGTTGCTAAGGGGTCATCGCGCAAACCAGTCACGGAGAGCTTAGAGTGGAAATATTTAGCGCACAACTATGGACTTCCAAGTCAAGCACAAGAAGCACCGAAGGAGAGTACCAATGACACCGGAGCCTTGAGCGCTACGATTGAGGAGTTGGACAAAGCCGTTGCGCACGAGGCTGCGGCAGAAAAGCTGCGAGAGTCGTGGGCAGCCTGGGGACAGTGCCAAGAGCAACCTGGGGCGGTTGTGCATGGAGATACAATGTGGGGAGTGACTGAAGGCATACTGCAACGGACGCTAACGTTGCACCATATTCCGAAATATCAGCCCGATTACGTCCGAGAAGCTGGCCATCACTGGCATCAGCAGCGACGCGGGGAGGGGTCAAGTCATGATATTATACAGAACTTCTGGCAAACAAGACGACATAGCTAGTGAAGTTTATTCTATCACAACGTAGACTAAGCGACTTCGATACTTGAATGCTTCAATTCTTGGCTCTAATTACTCTGGCTCCTGATCTTTCCACCTGTTGACCAAAGCATCTACGTCTAGACCACACTGACGAGACTTTGCCTCTAATGCCTTAGCCTTGCCTACAACCGGCGCATCAATCATCTTGCCGTCGAGAGTCCAAGCTCCGCGGCCGGCTGCAGCGGCCTTCTCATCCGCGATGCGCACTCGCACTGCCCATTCAGCCTCCTCCTGCGACGGCGCGAACAGTCTTTGCGCAACCTCAACTTGCGATGGATGAATACACTGCTTGCCATTGAAACCCATGGACTTTCCGTTCTCGCACTCCTGCTCCAGTCGACGGATGCCCTCATCGCCGCGGAAGGACGTGCACACGAGGTCAATGGCGCTAGGAAGATTGGCTGCTCGAGCGGCTGTGACAATTGCCGAACGGGCGTAGAGGAATTCTTGGAGTGAGGGTGTTCGCGTGAGGGAGAGGTCAAGGGCAAAGTCCTCGGCTGCGAAGATGAGGCCACTAAGGTAGGGAGTTGCTGCGCAGATGGCAGAGAGGTCCATCACGGCCTTTGCAGATTCGATGAGGGCAATGATCTTGATAGGGTTGGAGGAGTCTTCGCGATGACGATCTGGAGAGACATGTCGAAGGACATCTGTGACGAAGGTGAGGTCTGCAGGGGAATTGACTTTCGGGACGACAATGGCGTCGACGAGTGGTAGGGATGATAGGGTGGTTAGGTCGTCGAGGGCGAAGGGGGTAGAGACGGCGTTGATGCGGATAGCAAGTTCAGAGATGGATGATGGCCGTGATGAGAGTGAAGAGATATGTGAGGCTAGTTGAGAGCGAGCAGAGGTTTTGTGAGTGGGAGTGACGGAGTCTTCGAGGTCGTAGGTGAGGTTGTCGGAGGTGAGGGAGAGGGACTTGGTGAGCATCTTCTGGGAGGAGCCGGGAACTACAAAGTATCAGTCTCATATTAACTCTCGACTTGAGGACCATTTAGAATGTTCTGGGTTTACCATATAGAAGTGAGCGCCGTATGATGGACGCTGAACGGGCTGCCATGATGCCGGTGTACGTCAACCGAGGTCTTGTAAGTGAGTCCGCGAGCTGCTGGAGCTCAGTCCGTCGGAGCTTCCTAATGCTCAGGTCTCTCAGCTACTACACAAAAAGACACAGCCGTAAATCCAGGTAGCACTTTCTCAATCAGTGAAAGTAAGAAATCTTAGGTCATGGACATTCAAGCTGTTCGCAATGTTGGACAGTGCAGCGTTAGTGACGTTGGAGGTCGGTGTCCTAGCTCCAGGTACCGCACTCACGGGCGGGTTCTGCCTGGCTCCACCGCCTGCCCATCGGGTACCCTGTCCCTTGATTCGTGTCCCCTTTCACTGCCACGACGATTCCCAAGCTTGAAGGATCGCGGGAGGTAAACCAGCTTGCGACGACAACGAACAACAGCCACACTGTCCTCTCCTTATGCGAACCCCCGACGAGCCATCTTCATAACGACGCGCGCGCGCGACAAGGACATCGAGAGGGACGACAAACTTCACAAATAATCGAAAAATGGATGCGGATAGAATGGAGGCCGCGCAGCCGCTGCAAGGCAGTGCTGGCGACCTGAGCTGGAGATTGAGCTCCCATCCCATCACACTTCTGACTTTCCTTGCCTTCAGAATATGTAGGTCTCTCCTCTGCTGCACACATATCGACTTGTGTCAGTTTGTGCCTCTCAGATGCTAACTGCTTGCCACAGCAAGCGTCCTCGTCTACTTCCTTGGTCTCTGGGTCTTCAACAGCATGTAAGCTTTCCTGCTCCCCATAGCCCATCTAGTTTAGGTTTCTGACAGAGAGCCTCCAGGATCATGATCTTCATCATCACCATCCTCCTCCTCGCAGCCGACTTCTACTACCTCAAGAACATCGCTGGCCGTCGCCTCGTAGGCCTTCGCTGGTGGAACGAAGTCGACCCGCAAACTGGCGAGTCGAAGTGGGTGTTTGAGAGCAGCGAGCCAGGCACCAAGACTGTCAACGCCACCGACAGCCGGTTCTTCTGGCTTGCACTCTACGTGCAGCCTGTTCTGTGGCTGGTTATGGCCATCCTGGCCTTGGTGAGGCTTCAGTTCCTTTGGCTGCCGCTCGTTAGTAGGTTTCTCCCCAGATCTCCATGCGCAAAGTTAGATGCACCCGTAGGATGAGTTGCTAATTTCATGTCCTCCCTATAGTCATCGCGCTCGTCCTCACGATTATGAACACCCTCGCATTCTCCCGTTGCGATAAGTTCAGCCAAGCATCCAACCTTGCGGGCAGCGCCTTCAGCTCCGGAAACCTCGCTGGCAACATTGCAAGCAACATGGTCGGCCGCTGGTTCTCTCGCGGCTAAACCTTTCGACCACGCGCAGAGCGGAGGCATGCAAGACGCAACACGATATAGCGAAAGGGGTTGGCCATCACATTCGTCGCACAGATTGTAATGTGGCTTTGGGGAAAGAGACTTGATGGATGCTGCATCTACGCGGCCCCTTGGAAGAGGCTGGGCACATTTGGCGTCGGTGTTTGGAATCAAATCGAAAGGGTCATGATCGATCCTTGTACACTATTGTCAGAAGACGAATTATCACCCTATGCGGCAGTGGGGCCCGCTGGGTAGAGACGTGGAACGTACAGCGATGACTACAAGTCTCCTCCGTTGTAACAACCAACTCAAGTCTGATATAAATCGATGAGACGGAATGGCGTAACGGTAGTGTAAGCTCAGTGACAACAGTATTCATATCTTCAACCTCATGAACGAGTGACGCGGGTATAACATTTCGCAAAAGCACACAATCCCCTCCCTCCCTTGACATGAACGCCCTATATCTGCGCCCAATAGTCCAAGAAATTCCATTTATGTATTCCAAAACCAAGGTCCTGCGCTCTTAACGACCTTGTCCACGCCGCTGAATCGCATCATCCAGCTGTCTCTCCTCTTCTTCCAGCCTCCGGATCTCATCTGGCGTCATACCCTCCTCAACCAAATGCGCCACACTCCTCGACACACCGTGCGGCGTGCCTGCCCCGTCGGCTCTCCGTCCTGCATCCGGACTCTCATGTCCAGTATCATCATCACGGTACGGAACATAGTCTCCGTCGTCGTCGTGATGATGGTGTCCACTTGGTCCGGGCATATCGCGTGAAGTAGCTGCCGCTCCGGCAAGGTTACTGAGGGGAACTTGCTGGTCGTTTGAATAGGTCGAGTGCGGCGACTCGGCGACCTGATGGACGTCCTTGTCCCCGCCCATGAAGGTCGTCGAGGTCGTGGGGTTGTTGTACTGTCCACGGTCTTTGCCACGGCGACGGCGACGAAGCATCCAGAAAACAAGACCACCAATGAGAGCTAGGAGGACGACAGCTCCAGCAACAGCAATGCCAGCGATCGCGCCCGTGGAAAGACCTCCGCCGCCACCGCCTCCACCATCATTAAGGTCGCTGTGCAAACCACTGGCTTCAGCTCCCCCGCTCGTAGATACACTTGGTACGGCGGTCGAGGAAGATGCGCCACCGCGTACTGTCCCACTGTCCACGTAATCGGTTTGGCTTCCCTCTGGATATTCCTCATTGTCCCTTGCAAGTTCTTGCTTGAATATGACAAGCTTGCTGGCATCCTCGGCTTCAGCTTCAGAAGCGACGGTGAATAGACTGGAGACTGTATCACCGCTGGTTTTGGTGTTTTTGACGAACCATCGAATTCTGATGACCATCTTGTTGCCACGAAAGTCCTCGAGCGCTGAGTTCGTGCGGCGGAATTCAGATAAGCTGAGCTCGACGCTGTTCCCTTCAACTGTTCATATGCACTGCATTAGTTTGTGATGACTAGACGCTCGACAAATGCTTATATGGTACTCACCATCCATTCTGGTTTGTTCATCAGATTGTCCATCACGTCCAGTCAAACTGACTTCGTCGATGCTGCTGTATTCATCGCTGTCAGGGCTCTCCAGCCCCTGCCATATGACCTCTTCTATGACAATCGAAGTATTGCTCGTGGTCCAGGCTATAGTTGGTGGTGCGGAGCTGGGATCGAAGCTAGGATTGATGATTCTCTGTTCTGGAAGGCTGTCGAGATTGAATGTGATCACCGGCCTGTTGCGGTCACCACTACCGCTCGTTGCTCCGGATCCGCCATTGCTGTCCTGATCCCCCTCAGATACATCTGTGCCTGCCGGATTCTGTGCAGTCGTTGTAATGGGAGTCGAGTCCTCGAATCTGTCTCCAGCCGTCACCTGACGTCCAAATAGCCTTTGCCAATCCATCTCGCCAGCCGAATTCCTCAATGGTGTGTTTCTCCTATTGCCGTTATCCCGACAATTCGCTTTGCGTTCGGAGTCGTCGTCCTCGCAGCCTGATCCTCAGCCCAAAGAGGCGACAGCCCTATGCCCCTCAATGAGACGCAACCCGATGGTAAGAAGCGATGAAAACACGAAGGGAGCGGGCCAGAAAAGAAACAGCGCTTGAGGCTCGAAATAGATGCCTCCCAATATCAGTCAAATAACAGCAAAAGACGCTGACCAGAGACGCAAGCTGTCCAAAGCGGGTGGGAGGAGACGAAAGGAAAGAAGAAAGCCAAGCAGCAGCTGAGAATTCGTCCGCCACACGCCCATCCAGCGTTAACCCGCATTCAAAAGCCCAGGTAGCCTGCTAACCTCGACGACGACGACTCAGCCGCAGCCGCACACGCAGCACAGCCAATGGAGCAAGTGCTGGGCGGATTTTTGGGCGTTGGGGTCATGCCAGGACGGGCATGGGGCGGCCGGTGTCAGACGCCAACGGGGATGATGCTGCGGCACTGCCCGGTCAGGGGAACAGCCTGCTGCTATTCTGGGGTTGCTAGGTCTGTCCTTGGCTGCTGAGTGCTGTACAACGCTGCGCTCGGTATTGTGTACATATATCATCCAGGGGGCTCAGTCGCCGAGTAGGCGTTCAAAGGAAGTAATCCTTTCCGATCATGGCCTCGTGTGTCTTCCTTCAAACTGCGGCCATGGGCTTCCACTAACACGGCGAATGCGACACATGCGCCAGGCAAACCAGGATCAGAATCAGAGCCCCTCGACTAATACGACCATCTTGGATGGACCCTGACTACGGCCTGCTAGTGTCTCCAGGATGTGATGACCAAATTTTGGGAACGGCATCTGGTCTTCTCTATCCCTTCAGACATTCCCGTGAGTCAGCCTTGCTACAGCTTGACGAGGCTCTGTCAGTATCTTTCAACTCGAACAGCCAAACGAAGAAGAAGAAAAACATCCGAAATATGCTCCGTGCTTCCCAAGTCAACTCATCCGTTTCCATACCCCCCCGTCGTTCGTCGCAGCCCTACACCGACAGTCCCACCAGCTAGAGGCAGTGCTGTCCTATGACAGCCCGTCTACGGCTGGATTCATCGCCTCCACTGCGGCTGACATCCTTTCCCCTCCTCCTCCTCCTCCTCCTCCTCCTCCTCCTCCTCCTGCTGATCGACGCAAAAACGGAGGGTGGCTTCTTGGAATCATACCCCCAGAGTCTGGTATATTCCTAGCGCCTCAGTGAACAGATTCACAATCCCTCAAGCGCGCGCTGATTCTGCCCGTTCAAGAGACATGCATTGACGCTTTTCTCAGACCAACAGGACAGCATGCAGCGTCGCCCTCGCTTCAATCTCATTCGACCATGTCGCAGCCCCCGGCAGACAAGTTGACGGCGTGTCGCTGGTGCTGACATGGGCAGACCCAACATCCACGTTTCGTGTCTCGCATCATATCCCACTGCGCCGCTTCCTTCTGTAATCCTGTAACAACTCCCGTCATTCTCCTGCATCACATCACGTACCTACCTTCGGCGCCGATCGACAAGCTGGACACGACAAACGTACAAGAGGTAGATCGGCATGACTGTGACCATGCAAATCTTCTCGATTTTGAACTTTCTGACTGTACCATGTTAGCATAGCGCAACCGCGTGTTCCATAGTCTCTGGGTTCAACTACCAAATCACAAACGGATCTTCACGTAAGGAAGCTGCTATTAGAAGTCACCCTCATGCCTCATAAATCCTTTGAAGCAACCGGGCTTTGTGAATTCACAGCAGAGTGCGACTTCCTTGCCGCAGCTTGACGGAACTATTAGCTAAGGTAGCCTTTCCAAGACTCCTTTACCACGATCCTGCCACAACAAGAGCCAATAGTCACCATAGAATCCTGCCAGGTGATATAATTCTGAAGCCTGGACACCATTCCCTTTGCCAAGGGCAACTTCCGTGCTCAGATGGAAGCCTAGGTTTCTAGACTAGCATCTAAATGAGGGGGATCCAAGGCGATTATCGAGGTTCATTACATCACTCACCCAAACTCCACCCCTTCTACCAACCTGGGGAGCTGCTGTGGGAGCCCAGACTTCGATATTCTGATATCTTGCAAATTCAATCGGGAAAGAATGCGGGCCAGAGATCCGGTCTTCAAGGAAACGTCACAAAGAAACGTCAAAGTGGTCATTCAAGAGCTACTCAGCTAATCATGACGTTATCAGTCATATTCCACATACAAGCGCAGGGTTGTTCCCCCTAGGTATAACCCCATGCATGTCATTAACGCGCCCTTGAATGCTGACCCAAGAGACCACACCAAAGTCGACCCGTAAAAAGTTTCTCGAACGACAACGCCTACCCAAACCCATAAGCCCATAGATACCCAAAAACGCAGTCTTGCACAAGCAAGTTGTCTAAAACGTGAGCAATAACGAAGACCCCAGTGTAAGGAGCATAGAGAATCGAAGAAAAAGAAGAAGAAAAAAGGAAGCGGAAAGGGGCTCTAGGCCCGAGGAAGCTGAACATGAGCCTGTCAAGAGTGTGAACAGAACGAGAAAGAAACAACATATAAATCCCCCTGCGCCAACCATGATGAGCAAACTCGGAAAGAAGCACAGGAAAGAGGAAGCCACCCGAAGAATGCCACCTTCATCATCTGATATCGAGCTGGAAAGGCTTGAACCGACCGCCGACAGTTGCGCAGCGCGGACACGTCCTACGTGCTCCTTGTTCTGCCATCAGAACCTCAACACAGGCATGACAGATGCCACAGATACATTCCGTGCAGGCGAAAGAGTTTTTGAGCAGCGAAACATTCTTGCACGCGGCACAGTAGATCTGAGGATTCTGTGAGCTCCAGCTGGGTGAAGAATCAGACAGGCCGCGCGAACGCATATGAAAGTTCTCGCCGCTCTCGGTACTGCTCTCCACAGATGGGAAAGGGTCCACTGTATCCTGGTTGTATGATGGTGGCGTCAGAGCTTGTTGCAGAGGAGAAGCCTGATAGCTGCCCGGTCCCTGGAATTGCTGCTGATTGAACGGTGGTAGTGAAGACCTGTGGAAAGACATGGGTGACTGTGGCATCTGTCTATGTCATCAGCAATGCTATCTAACATCGACGATTATGAAGGAGTACTGACCGGTGTGCGATCTTCGTCAATATCGCCTGCAGCTGATGCTGCTTGATCGGCGGCATCTATCAGATCCTCCCATCGCTTACCGTAGTCCGCCGATGGCTCTAGTGATAGAGCGTTGCGATCGTTGCTATTGGGACGCATCCGCTCTTCGTTTTGGATTCTTTTCAGCCAATCCGCGGCAGAACCTCTTGAATTCTTCTTCTTGTGATGTGCCTCGCGGCCCCGCTTCGTGACCGACTGCTTCCTGGGACGATTCGGTCCGGGTCGCTGTAGTGGGGGAAGCGTTGATGATCGGCCAGGCGGCGAGTTGGCCAAGAGGGACGGAAGGATCTCGCGTTGTCGGTTCGGGTTGTTTGAGAATGGATCGCTTGTAATGTCGTTGTTGGTCAGATGGATTGGTGGGAGTTCGATAGAGCTTCGAGGATATCGTCCATGTTCGCCGAAAGCCTGCAATCGCATCTGTCAGCATCCGCAATCCTTGAACAGTTCTGGGTGATGTATAGATAGGTGCTACTTACGACTCCTTCATCTGGATCTCGCTCCGGTTTGACACCGTGGAGTTCGGCAAGCACGGCGGCAGCACTGGCCGCTCCGATCAACGACGCTCCATTGGTATTAGCTGAATCGTCAATGCGACGAGGAGTGCCAGGATTGCTAGAACCGGCGCGATAGTATCCGTGCCGATCGTGAAACCCTGATTTTCGTTTAGAGAAAGTCCTGAGAATGGCATCAAGTGATAACAGACCTTGTGTTGCTGGCGCCGCGGCCTGATCAGTGTGGCGGCGTTCAGAAGGCGGGGTGTTGATCATCAACAGGAAGCTCTCCTCAGTCGCAGGGAGCTTCGAGATGTAATGCTCTGGGTGCGCGCGACGAATATGCTCCTGCATAGAGCGGTATCGCTTCTCCTGCGCAGCGGAGGACTCTTGTCAGCAATTGAAATGATCTCGAACACCCCGGCGGCAATTCGCTGATAGGTTGGGGGCAATGAGTGGACAGTCGCCGCAGATCGTCCAACAATTCACACTTACTCCAATGCACCGCTTCCGACAACTTGATCCATCTTGGTTCCGCAGGGGGCAGACCACCTCATTATTGGTGTCTGTGATGGAAAAGGAGGATGTTAAAGAAGATCGCGGCGGCATCTTGACCCCACCATGCGTTGTCAATGAGTTGATGGCGACGTGCGACGACACTGTCCGGGGCAGTAGTTGTACGACGGAGAATGAGAGCTTCCAAGATCTGGAAGAACTGCACCATAGATGTCCTAGATGAGGGATCGAAATGCCGAACCGACAAGGGAGCTTCCCGGATTATGTTACGTGGAGCGTTTCGAAGGTTGGGAGCTCGATGAAAGAGCTGTGGCGAGAAAGAGGTCCAGTGCCGGTACGCGAATCGCGGGGCCTTTGTGTAGCTGCGCGCGGAAGCGAACGGATGGAGTATGCTCTGGATAAGAATGTGGCCACGGTGATTCGATGATCGATTGTTCTATGAAGGCTGTCGCTACTCGGCGAGGAGACTTTGGTGACGATGTCAAGATTGAGGGGAAGGCGAGGCGCTCATCGGTAAGCGAACTGCTTGTCTTCTTGCCGGAGATAAAGTGCGAAGGTCTGTGAAGCAATTGATGATGGAGCGAAGCTAATAAGAGGTCGAAGAATGAAACCAGAATCCCGGACTAGCTTGAGGCGCCGGTGAAGACTGTATTGAAGGGGCGATGTAAGATGGTTGGTAAGAGTTCAGGATGATGAAAAGGTAGAATCAGAGGTGAGCAACTCTACGTCAGTAAGGGCAGTTGCGAACGGCATGTCAGCCAACGGAGGATGCCACCGAGTAAAGAAGGGGTAGGAGACGCCTCGAAGTGCCTTGCGTTCAGCTCCGAAGCTGCCATACGCTATCTCGAGCTGTAATGGTGTGTGAACGAGAGGGGAAATCGCCCACTGAGAGCGACGACCGGGTAGCAGGAAGACGGTGGTGGGAGGGGTGCTGGGCCTGGGAGGCAAGTCTAGAGGGTGGAATGTGGACGTTGATGGGTGAAGACAGGCAAACAGGCGGAAAAGAAGCGGACGAAAGATGTTTGAGCGGAAGGAGTGAGTTAGTAGGTTCTGCACCAGTCCGTGACTCGGGTAGTGCTGGACGGAGGGCAGCCAGAGAGAGACGAAACCGAGGAGTCTGCTGGTGATCAAATCAACAACCTAGAGACAGGCCCACGGGCCAATGGAGAGCTCAAGATCATGTGTCTGAACAGCTTCTGCAAGCGACACAGCGCCGAGCCAAGCCCTGACGAGTAGCAAAGCGTGGTGGCAAAATGAGCTTTTTGCAGTCTTGACCTTGCCTGTGGTGCCCATGTGAGCAGAGCTGGTCGCTGCAACCGGGAGAAGCTTGTCGCCTCGAGCGGCTAAGGTCATGGGGAGCTAAGCTCCCGTTTAGCAGCAGTACCCAGTGGTCGGTGACAGGGTCACAGCTTTTCTCGGGGCGGCATGAATGACTCGATAGCGCATGCACCAGTGGCCGCAGGTCGGTTCATTTGGGTTGTCAGGGAAGCTGTCTGGAACTGTAGCTTTGCATCATTGTACTGCGAGTCAAGCATGGGCTGACCAACGAGAGGGCGGTGCTTGGCCGTGACCCCCCTCTTCCTTTCGTAGTGTCCCCCTCCACCCCGCCTAAGCTGGGAAGGGTCTTTCTCGAGTCGCTGGGGCGCATGGAGCTGCCATGGCTGATGGCTGAGGGAGGCTTTGGCCGGGCTGAGAAGCGCAGAAACGGAGGGGTGTGTCGTGACTCCAACGTCAAGGCTGTCGTCGTTAGTAGAATTTCTTTTGGTTAAGCGAGCAAAGTTTTACTTTCGCTGCTTCATTCTGTTGTTTTCACAGGGAATGAACTTTGCACACGTTCGTCCACTGCTCCTTCCCGACATTGACCGAGGTGGATCCAGTGTTAGCAGCAGACAAAGCACGAGCTCCCTGGAGCTTGGAGCTTCCCCCAGTAATTGACGCCCCGCTGCATCGCGCCTGGCACCTTGGTCTTGGGCCCTTGCTGCCAGTGAGCTAGCTAGAATCATGGAACAGTGGGGGAGTAGTGGGGCTGCTGAAGAACTGTAGAGAGGGGGTCTCCCTGTTCGCATTGCTTTGCATTCCCTGCATTCCCTGTTATCGGATAAGCCCACCACCGAGCTCCAGCTTCAGCTCACGAGAGCTTTCGCAAGCTTACCACAGCTGACCAGAGCTCATTGTCCACACATCCTGGGCATGATCAAGGCAATCTCACATCAGGATTACATTCGTTTCTCGATCGCAACTTTCAATAGTCCATCTTGGGTTTGCCATGCTTTCGGCACTGTCGGCGACGCCGATACGTCAATCACCTGCCATTCTACTTTCGCTAGTGCGTTTCCGGCATTGTTGCTGTTGGGCTATTCACTTCACACTTTTTTTTGCTGCCTTCTTGCTCTTCTCGCCACCGAAATCTCGAGTCATTCAGGGGACTGGATCTCGAATGTCTCACAGCATTGCCAGCTTGAGGCTGATGCGATCGCAATTAGACCGAGGCAAGCCAGAAAAAAATTGTGTCCGTAGCTCCAAGGTCAGCACTCGTTCCTGTTGTGGGTGCAAGCTGCCGTAGCACCATGCCGGCTTAGACGCCGAGAGCTCAGATCCTTGACATGTCATGCGTCCTGCCATCGTTAGCAACTGGCTACGAGCTACAGGCTCCATCACGTCACTGACAGGGGTCTCTGCTCTTACTACAAGCCACGCGCCGTATTTCGTGGAAGACTATCATCGCATGTATAGCAGACAACAGTATAAGCCTAGAATCGCAAGAGACTTTCCCCAAAGCATTCCTGCCCACGCTCGGGGCGCTTCCTTCCAGGAGGAGAACACGAGGGCTCACGATGCTTGGACACCATTTGTCACCGTTCGAGGTCGAAGTATTGAGCGCCACGAGAATAGCTCCAGTCAAGTATTTCGAACATGGAACTCAAGAAGAAGACAAAGCCCAGCCTGTACGTGTTCTGACTGCGGTCACCAATCACTTGTACATTCGCAACATATCATTACGGTGCTGGGTTTGTGACTATCGAGCACTCGAGACATGGCAGGGATAACTATAGAACGATGCCTGGGTTGCAGAGGACATGGGACGGTGCTCGTTGTCAACATCTGCATGGCGCCTTATGCTTTGCTATTTGTCTTACTGGTACCCTGAAAGCTATTCACTTCCTACCTTCCTTCTCCTTCCTCAACAGCGCATCCCGTACCGCTGCCCTCGCATTCCTACTACCTCCCAGCTTCGGCCCCTTCAGCACGTCCTCGCCTTGCCCAGGCGCCGCGGCTGCCTGGGCTGGTTTCTTTCGCTGTCGCCGACGAGCCATGTCGTCCATGTACTGCCGTTGGAACTGCTCTGCAAGACGGTCATCTGCCGTGGAGCCGTCGGCATCGCCATCCTGCAGATCGAGACCTGTGATTGGGGTTTCGGGTTGTGTAGTATCGTAGACGTCGACTGATCTTTGCATTAGTAGGGAGTACGAATGATCAAGTGGACCGTACGAGCTTACGTCTGTTCTCATGGAGGATCGCTTCGACGAGCTGGTCGCGCTTCACGTCATCGCTTGCGCGGCGTTTCCGTCCCCTCCAAGGCTTGCCATCTGGGCCGAGACGTTGTTTCTTCGGAGCTGGGGCGAGGCCTTGGTGTTGTGGCGGTTTTCGTGTAGGAACCTCGCTAAGATCGACTTCCATAAGCCTACCGTGACGAGTGGGCTGCTCTACCGTGGGGTCGACAGCTGTTGATGATGTTGCTCCAGCCGATGTAGCTACTGTTGCTGATGATGATGAGTTCTGCGGGTCGGATGGTCGAGAATTATCTGTGTGGGAAGAGGTGGTGGGTTCGGCGCGGCGTGATAGTCGGGATTCTATGTATTCAGTCCTTCAATGATTAGTCGCTGCTCAAGATAGCCGGGCGAGGAGTTTCCGGGAAGGCATGGGAAATAGACGTACATGTGCTTGTCATTAAGGGAGGAAACCAGTCCAGTCTGGTGGGTGAAGCGATTCGTGATGCCTTGTACCACCGCGGCCTCGCCATGCTGCGCTGCGCGCGAGGCGACCAGCGCGCTGCTCGTCGAGTCGCTTGCGGGATCGAGTCTTGAACCTGTCGCTGAGAATCCAACGCCACCGGCGCGTGCCTTTCTGGCGTTGCGCAATCTCAACGCTGCAGCTGCGGAGGTGCGCTCATCTTCATCCTCACTTGGGTTGTTGTCGCGCGCTGCAGCTAAGGGGACTGTGGACTCGGCGGCCCGGTGTGAGGAGTCTTCTCGCTGGCGATAAATTTTGCGCTTCTTTCCGGGTCGAAATCGAATGGGCTCATCAGCTGTGCCGGTGTGAGTATCGCTTTGGGGAGGTTCTGAAGACATGGTTGAAGGTCGGTCAGAAAGAGGGAATGAAGGTGGAAGAAATGCGAACGTGGTTGTGGGGTGGCCGATATAGGAAAGCCAGCCATTGCACGTACAACGATGATCAACAGGACAGCCAGAGCCGTGTTACCAGCTCATTCATACCAGCAATCGCATGTTCTCATCTTCCCTATGTATTTGGATCTGACGCGATCTTCTATGCTGCAAATGTCATCTGGAACTGATCCAACTTAGTGTGAAGAGAGTGTCGATATAGACGAGTACCGGCTGCTGATCAGTGATTGGCTATGACGTCGCCTTACTAGGGGACCAACTTCAGCAATCGGTCCATCCAGCCCAAACCTCATCCGAACAGTATCTATTCCAGTCCTCAACACACAGTCATGGCAAGCAAAAGAGTATGATGCATTGATCCTGTCGTTTCTCGCAACAGGCCTGACGGTTCTTTACAGGTCTTCTTCATTGCCCATGGAGGCCAGGTCCAAGGTCCGTAACATGCCTCACGATATCAACACTCACTGGCCGTCCAAGAAACACGAAGCTAATCTGCAAGCAGGTGTCGGCTTCCGGTAGGCGCCTAGTCTTCACCCCTCTATGCGCGTATCAGTGTCCCCCTCTGACATTTTTCTTAGCTACTTTGCTCAGAAGAGGGCCAAAGAATATGGCGTGACTGGATGGTGCCGCAACACCCCAGATAACAAGGTGAGAGACAACCTTGGGAACTCGGTTTTCTGGGCGATATTGCTGACGTGTGGATGGAAAACAGGTCGAAGGAGAAGCACAGGGAGACGACGACGCCATGTCGAAGTTCCTCAAGGCAGTGGACGAGGGTCCTTCACACGCAAAAGTCGTCCAGCTAACGACAGAAGGCCGAGACGTGGTTGAGGGTGAATCAAGCTTCGATATCAGACACTAGAGATGCTCAAGCAAACAAATGTTCGAGAAAGGAACGCCTGCATGATGGTATTACGCCTCCGTCTAGGATCCAAAAACACAGAAACGGCATTACGCCTCTAGAAACCTCGCCCTCTTCGCTTGACGATGGGCTTCTTCACCGCTCCCTGGGTCGTGAACTTCTTTGCAGTACCAGCTGACTTCTTCTTCACGCTCGTCCTTTCCTCCTCCGCCAACTTCTGCTCCTCCTCTCGCCGTTTATCCTCCGCCATCTTGGCTTCGATTTCCACCTTGCGGTTAAATTCCGTTTCGGTCACCCGCTTATCTCGAATCGAGAATCCCTTCTCCTTGACTGAGTAGAACACACCGCCTAGGTCTGCAAGCCAATGGGGATCGACTGCCGTCACTGTGGACACATACACCTTGGATGTGAGCATCAGCTCGTGGTAAACCACGTAGTCTGGCGGGTGGCCTGCATATAGGGCACTGGTGGGGTGAAGCTGCACCCCTAGATTCGTCCGCAGATTGATATACTCCCCTGAGCCCTTGTACTTCGCCGCCTGGTGGTAGTACCCAGCGCAGATGCACTTCCGGATAACGTCCCAGTCAGTTCCGCAGCTGACCATCTCCATCTTCTGCATTTTGACGATATCCATCAGCTGATCGCGAATCTCCTTGGCTCGCTTCAGAGACTTGGAGTGTAAGAAGTGCTCAATGCACCATCCCTCGGAGAACCGCTTCAACTTCCACTCGTCGTATACACGCAAGTATGTCAGGTGATCCGACTCGTGAACCCAGAACTTCTCACGTGCAGCATCAGCCTCTTCCTGTCTCTCCTTCGGTCGATAAAAGACATTGGGGACGGAGAGCATGGATACAATAGTAACCATCTCCTCGCTACACCCGTACTGCTCAGCCGTGATAAGCATCTTGGCAAGTGAAGGGTCCATAGGGAAAGCGCTCATCTTGCGGCCCAGCTCCGTCAGCTCTCCCAGATTGTCCAGCGCGCCGAGAGCCCACAAGTCGAACATGGACGTAGAGATGGTGTCCTGCGGAGGGGGGTCCATGAAGTCAAAGTCCATCAGATCCTTGACCCCTAGCGACTTAAGCATCAGCACGGTGTTGGCAAGATTCGTGCGCTGGATTTCCGGGATAGTTTGTATGTAAAGCTCTTCCTTGAACGCCTTCTCGGTGTACAGTCGGTAGGCCTCTCCAGGCTCTGTGCGACCAGCACGACCTGAACGCTGGGAGGCGTTGGCTTGCGAGATGGGAGTGATCTGAAGTGTATCCATGCCCATCTTGGGATTGTACACCTTCATTTTTGAGTAGCCAGCGTCGACAACGAATTTGATTCCGTCGACTGTCAGACTTGTCTCAGCGATGTTGGTCGCGACAATGCACTTGCGTACACCGGGCGCAGCTCTGTCGAAAATCTTGGCTTGCAAGTCTGCTGGCATCTGACTGTAGATCGGCAGGATGCTAAGTTTTGGAGGATCGTTCAAGGCATCGAGCCGCTTTTGGACAAGCTCGCACGTTACTTCGATGTCCTCCTGGCCTGTCATAAAGACAAGGATATCACCCGGACCCTTGGACACGTGGATCGCCAGTACCTGCTGTACAGCTTGGTCGACATAGTCCTCGACAGGTGACCGATGAAACATAACATTGACGGGAAAGGTTCGCCCAGGGATAGTGAAATCCGGTGCTCCTCCGAAGAAGTCTGAAAAGCGCTTGGCGTTCATAGTTGCCGAGGTGACGATGAGTTTGAGATCTCGCCGTCTCTGCAAGATCTTCTTGATGAGACCCATCAGAATGTCGGTGTTCAGTGCCCGTTCGTGTGCTTCGTCCATAATAATACAGCTGTACCGGTCCATGTCAGGTTCGTTGAGGGACTCTCGCAACAGAATACCGTCTGTCAAGTACTTGATCTTGGTCTCTTCGCTGGTGTAGTCCTCGAATCGAATAGCATATCCAACAGTGCTTCCGAGAGGGACCTCCATCTCTTCCGCCACTCGTTTCGCAACACTCATGGCTGCAACACGACGGGGCTGAGTGCAACCGATGATGCCCGTCTTCCCGTAGCCATCCTCGTACAGGAATTGTGTCAGCTGCGTCGTCTTGCCGGAACCTGTCTCGCCGATCACGATGGTGACTTGGTTCTCCCTGATGACTCTCAAGAGATCTTCACGGACAGCAAATGCTGGAAGGAATTCCCTCTGCTCCCGAAGCGATTTTGACTGGCTGAAGTTGCTGGCTCCCTCACGCTTCTGCATGTGCGTGCTAAACTTGTTGCCCTTGGCAGCCTCCTCCTCCCCTGCCATAGGCAATGCACTGTCGCCGTCCTCTTCTTTTGTCCCCATGATGTTTCCCAGTGCCGTTCCCGCCATACTCGTTGCTTGTTGCGCTTGTCTCTGCCGTTCCCGTTGTTGCCTGACCTCCCTGACCACCTTACTCCCCTTCCGGCTGAAGACCGCCATATCGCTTTGATAGTCTCTGACTGCAGGAACAGGGTCGAGCTGCTTCGTGAAGATCGTTCGGCCGTCGAGAAAAGGTGGTCGCAGGTCATGGACTAGCAGGTGCACTCTGGTAGTCTCTTGGTCGTCAAAGTCGGACTCCATGTCCCTCCTCTGCGCGACACCAGACGACAACATCCTGTTCGTCTCCCATGCATCATTCTCTTTGTTCCTCTGCTCCTGGCGGGCATCGAAACGGCCCACCATCTGTTGTGCTTTCGCCATCTCCTGCTGTTGGCCATCGTATGTTGAAGTGTCGTAGGAGGCGAAAGGGTTGTAGGAGTCGTCGCCGAATACATGACCACCGAGCTCATCACTGCCATACCAGTCGCGGTCCAAGGCTAATGAGTCCTCATCTGTCGGCTTGACTGCCTCCTGTTCTCTGGCTGGCGTCTGCGCGTACCGCGACTGTGCGCGAGGAGTCGAGCCGCGCGACCCATTGGTGAATCTGCTCTGTGACCTAGCCGAGTCGATGCGTCTTCTTTTGGGATTGAATCCCCCATACTCCCGATCGTCCGCCATTTATGGATATCGATTTGCAAGTTGTCGCGGAAGCTCGCAAGCTCCTTGCTATGATGATGTCGCTTGGTTCGCGTCCTGGGACGGGAACAGCGAGCTTTTCCCACTGTGCAACCCTAACATAACCCTAACCTGCTTGCTCTTCGCACATTTGGTCTCACTTTGCGACGCCCGCCTCATCAAAATTCTGAGTCTACCAAGTCGATCTTACCAGAATGGCACACTAGAAACAGAAGCAAGCTGGTTTGTAACTAAGTACGGAGCGAATCAGGACAAGATATAACCATTGTCATTTCTTCGACAGAGAAGTAGGTACACGGCAGGGCTTATCGATAAGCCCCCACTACCAGAAATTTTTGGGAGTCCCGCCTCTGGCTTGGGAATCTACAAGGCCGCCACATACAATTTCATTGCTTGTCGCATTTTTTTGGCGTTTGTGATACCCAGGAGTCACGATGTCCATGATCACTGCAGCGCAATGGGTGCGGCGAGGATTCGCAGCACCCTTCCCTACCAAGTACGATCTAGACGAGACCGAGTATGAGAGAATAGCGGAACTGGCGAAGCTGCAGCTCGACGATGCGGAAGAGGACCTGAGGGAAGCGCAGGAAGAAGAAGATGATGGAGACAAGCAGAAGTCTTTGGCAGATCATGACGAGAAGATGGATGTCGAGGACTCTAAAAAGCCCAAGAACAAGTCAAAGTCCAAATCATTGTAAGTACTATACGCTTACCGCCTCACTGCCATTAGGTATTAACATTGCGAAAAGCGCGGACGATGAAGACCTGAAGGAGTATGACCTCGACAACTACGACGACGATGAGGACGATGGCGCACCAAAAGACGGGCCAACGAGCATTTTCGGCAACGTCAAGTCGCTCGCATACTACAACTCGAACAAGGACGACCCTTACATCACGCTACAAGCCGACGACGATGATGAGGATCGCGAAGACCTCCAGATCCTCGCGACTGATAACCTCATTCTTTCTGCAAAGGTCGAGGATGAGATGGCGCACCTCGAGGTGTACGTCTACGAAGATGAGGCAGACAACCTCTACGTTCATCACGACATTATGCTGCCTGCAATCCCGCTCGCCGTCGAGTGGCTCGACATTCCAGTGAACAAGGGAGCAGAGGGTAGTGAGCAAGTCGGCAATTACGTGGCTATTGGCACCATGGAGCCTGATATCGAGATCTGGGACCTTGATATGATTGATTGCATGTATCCCAATGCCATCCTCGGCCAAGGGAGCAACCCGCAGTCAGGCGAGAAGAAGAAGAAGAAGAAGAAGTCCAAGAAGACCAGCGACGAATATCACGTCGATGCCGTTTTGTCACTGGCTGCCAACCGCAAACACAGGAACCTACTGGCTTCCGCCTCGGCCGATAAGACTATCAAGCTCTGGGATCTAAACACTGCGACTTGTGCTAAGTCTTACACTTACCACACCGACAAGGTCTGCTCAGTAGCATGGCACAATGTTGAGGCTACTATTCTCCTGAGCGGCAGCTACGACAGGACTGTCGTAGCGGCGGACATGCGTGCGCCGGATGCGAAGGCTCCGCGCTGGGGTGTTGAGAGCGATGTTGAGAACGTTCGATGGGATCCTCACAACGAGAACAACTTCTTTGTCTCAACTGAGGGTGGCGCTGTCCATTACCACGACATTCGTAACGCACCGTCCGATCCCACAGGCACCAAGTCAGTATGGACACTACAGGCTCACGACGAGTCTGTCTCGTCCTTCGACGTCAACTCCGTCATCCCTGGCTACATGGCTACAGGATCTACAGACAGGACAGTCAAGCTTTGGAATATCTCCGCAACAGGCCCGTCTATGGTTGTTTCCCGCAACCTTGATGTTGGCAAGGTATTCGCCACAAACTTCGCGCCCGACCCGGAGGTTGCTTTTCGACTTGCCGTCGCAGGCAGCGCAGGTACTATGCACGTTTGGGATACCAGCACGAATGCGGCGGTGCGCAAGGCGTTCGCGCAGCGTGTGCCGGAGCAGAGCGGGAAGGGGGAGGACAGGCTCGTTGGTGTGGATGAGGATGAGAGTAGCTCTGATAGCGAGGAGGGTGATGACGATGAGGAGGGTAAGGAGAGTGACGATTCTATGGATGAGGATTAAGCGCAAGAAAGAATCAAACATGCAAGCATTTCAGGTTCAACTCAATTGTCACAAGCGACTCGGCAACTGGCACATGTTCGAGACTGGATGTGCTCAGTCTGTAATGACTGGAAGAGCAATTACGCAATGTTTGCCAATCCGACGCAAGTTGTGTGAACAAGAACACGCATTCATGAACTCCGCCTCACTCTCGAGCGTTTGAGATAAAGGTGCACAAGGGCAAACCTGACGGCACTCGGTCGATCAGACCCAGGGGCCTTCGCTGCCATTGCCGGGCATGGAAACACAGGTACCCGCCTCGGGAGCTTTGATCTCCAGCCGTCGTTTGAGAAATGGGGGTCTGACCGTGGGGAAATTGTCGAATAGGTAGAAGAGGGTGGGTTTTCCAAGTATAGTAACGTATGCCCGGTCTTGAAACTGAATAAGCGTGAAACGAGACTATTATATCAAGGTGCGTGAGGGCGCGGTCGGACAGAATCAAAGCGAGAATGAAGTTCAGCTCTTTGTTGCTGGTCTGGTAGATGAGCGCACCGGAGCACGGTCTAGCTTGGAAGTACAACCACTGTGGCTGATGCTTTCCGGTGTAGGAGGCGGTATCAAAGATAACGCCACCTCAGTGCAAGACAAGCCCGGGACGATGAGGTGTGATGCTTCATCTCCTCATTTTGAGCCAAAGGACGGTTTGATTTTGCAGAGTTGCAATTACGTGAAGGGCTGGCTGTCCTACGTGGCAGCTGGCAGCTGTGTTCGGAGGCACTTAACGCGACCGCGCTCTGTGACAATGCGGAAGACTCAGAGCTTAAGACGAATCGCATGAAAATTATCCGTTCATCGGCCTGGTTCGCCACCTTTGGTTCATTCATTTCGAGCCGGTGTCATCAAATTCTGGTAACCCTTTCCGCAGCGAATGAACAGGAACCACGGCTGACTGCCCCCCGAGTAGCAGGGCTGATCGGGAAAAAGGAACGGGCGGGCAGACGAGCGAAGGTTCTCCCCGAATTCAAGCGGGCTGGTAAAGCCAACAACCCCTAGACGTGGGCATTGATGAGCGTCATCCCACGAGAACAGGGGGTCAGGCTGTGTGTGTGGGTGGCGCCCGCTTGCGCAGGCACAGAAACTGTTCTCAGTCCTGAAACAGAACGCCGACAGGGATTGTGCAGGAAAGAGACCAATAGGAGGACGCAGCCGTTTCCTTCAACCTGGATGCACGTCGAATGAGGGAATCGTGGGTGGGTGGGTGGGCTCCAACGCTCGGGTCCCCTTGGCTAGGCCTTTGGACAAGTTGCTTGGTGCTAGGACGACTGGACGGCGGTGGCCGAATGGTGGTGCGACCGCGGCACAGAGCCGGTGCGCGCTTGCGTTCGCTGTTGTTGGTGTGGTGACCTGTGAGGAGGTAAGTCATAAGCTTGCATCTTCACGATGGTGATGAACCACAGCGTGACGCCTTGTGGTTGTACAACTACGAATCATCGGGATGAGGGGCAGCCGATGCAAGAGAATGCACGAATCTAGGTGTGTGTAGCACGGCACCCTTTTTCCCAGGGCGATCGATGAGGTGTGCAGCCGAGAAGTTGGATGCTGTGGCAGACGGAAGATGCATCGGGATGGCGAGGAAAGTTTGTTGGGCTGGATAAACGGTCCAACTCATGTTGGGCAGGTTGTCTGCTTGATGCGTTGTGCAAAGGTCCGTTTGTCTACCTGGTCTTGTCTTGCCACGCATGCCCACCATTTTCTCTTCGCTGTCGTCGCAAATTCTAGCTACGGAGTAGTGGTGAGCAGGCTTGCGACCATGTGAAGGGCAAGAATGCAAGGGCCTTGGCATTTTCTCCATTGAAAAGAGTTCGAGAAGCAAGTTGAGATGGTTGTGAGAGCGGTTTTCCTTCGGCGTGGTGGTGCCGGTGAAGTCAAAAGCCACGAGCAGCGTTGAAGGGGGGGCCGAGTCGACAATACATCACGCAGGGCGGAGGATAGGGCAGTAGTAGTGGGTACTGGGGACTTTGGAGAACTTTGGGCAGGGCCCTTGCATGAATCGAGCAGCGGGTTCCTGGCGCTATCGACGGGGCGAGGCCAGGGCTGTGGCGCATGTGATTGGCTGCTGGTGGCGATCCTGTCTTCCTCTAGGCTGTCTACAGCACAAAATCCAGTGTGGACCTGCCCCGAAAACGTCCGCTGCCCGTTTGCTTTTGATGGACAACAGGGGTTCCCTGAGAGCAGCTGTTCGTCAGTGCGGTGCAAGTGCCCACTCACTCACTCACCCACTCTCGGTTCTGCAAACGCGCCGCTTCTCTTTTCGCTCGCCTCCTCCTCCTGATCTGATCCTCTTCTTCCTCTTCCAGTGCTTCACCGTTTTCCTTTACGATCACACTCTCTTTCCTGTTTGCACGCTCATTCCTAGGCGCAAGCCTTTCTTGTTGCTGCATCTTCACTTCTTCCAAGAGCCAACGCTCTCCTTTGACCAATATCAACCGCGCCCTCCTCCTTCAGGGCCTTTTTTTTTTCCACACACGCCTACGCGCTTGCAACATTCTCAAGCGTCGAGAACTCTCACAGCTCAGACGCGAACTACGGGAACCGCAAAAAGACTTCACTCATTTTCAACTTCAGAAAGTGAACTCAGACTTGACGCTCGAAGCTGTCATCTGATTCTACTGAACCCCCCAACCACCGCAACGAACCGAAGGACTGGCCTCCTCGCATTGCTGTGAAGCACCACGAACTGTCACCGCTACCAAGTGTGCAACGCATCACAAGCTCACCTAGCACGACTCAGCTCATTCAATTTCGACGCCGAAGAGCACTTGACTGTCAAACAGAGCTTCTCCAAGTCGCCGAAACAGGTCTGGTCTCGGCGAAACATCAATCTACCATTGTCGCTCACCACTAGCGACACCAAGACGCCTTCGCGTGCACCAACGCTCCCTGCGCTCACTCACGGGGCAACCGCCTCAGCTGCCACGATCATCACGATCACACGCCTTCCTTTTACCAGACTCTATTTTCTCTTCGACCTACTGCTCTTTTTCCATTCGCATAGTCACGTTGTCCGTGGCATAAGGTTCATCGCCAAATTCGACTTAGTGGCCATCCCCCCATTTGCGGCACCTCGGTAGCTACCTTCCGCCTTGAGCTCTGGATGCAACACGTTGACTGCCCCTCAGCAACCACCATCGCTCATCAGGCAGGCCGATAAACTTGTAACGTTTCCAACGCTTGAAGACTTGTGACCTCTTCCCCGGTAACCTTCAAATCCTCCAGCGGATCACCGCTGTCGCTTCGACTTTCAGCTTCACTCCACAACTTCACCACCATCATGTCGCTCTCACGCGCCTTCACTACTCGAAAGGTGAGGATGAGTAACGAGCTCGCCGAGAGCAAGATGCCCCAGCGCAGTGGCACTCACAAAGGCGTCTCGCCTCAGAGCATTCGGACCAAGATCTCTGGTCCTATGCAGCTCGTTCATACAACCAATATGCTCTCCTACAACGCTCCCGACCTCCCTCGCTCCACCCGCAGCAACTCAACCGCCAAGTCGGACACCGACTCAGATGCCCTCAGCACTGGCGACAGCACGCCGCCAACCAGTCCCGATGCATGCCTCACCGATGAATGCCCCTCGCCGCAGCCAAATCACCTTTCTTCCTACTTCATCGCCCCTGGCAAGCCTGTCGCTCGCGATCTTCAGCCAGAGTCCGCGCCTGCGATTCCGAAGCGCTCACCATCACACACCAAGAAGAACTCGTATGATGCCATCGCTCGCCAGCGCTCAATCTCTCAGATGTCCCGGGATTCTGGTCGCACCATCTCGTCCAAGCCCAGCCTCACCTTCTCTCGCTCCTCGTCAACATCTACCCGCGCCTCATCCGCGTCCCACGCTTCGTCTGCCCAACATGTCTCCAAGCAGATGCCGCCACCAGTTCCTGCCGTCACATCGCCCATCAGCAGCCCGCAGTTGTACCAAGGACCCTCACCACGATCAATCCCTGAGGCGCATCCCTTTGGCGCTGAGCTAGCCCAAGTTACGGAACTGGCTGAGGAGTACAGCATGCGCGGTTCACCGCACGTGTTGGATGAGGACGAGCAGTACCTTCAATCTCACGGACTCGTGAAACTTAGCGCGGACGACTACATGAACGACGTGCAAGAGATCTTCAGCGCCTTCTTCCAGCAACCCCCGAAGAGGGCACCGTCACGGAGCATCCCACAACAGCAAGCCCCGGCAGCTGGACCCATGTGGATCTAAGTCACCTCATTCACACGTGGTGAAGGATGAGATGTTGAGGCTACTTCGAGTGTATATACTTTTCTGGACATATTATTCATTCAGGACCCGGTGGGTTCTTGAGGACTTTGGAGACGAAAGCGCGAGGGATATTGACACGCGCACCACGATACCACACGGACGGACATTGACTCTTACCTTTCCTTATTTTGCAGGCAGGAGAGTTCAGCTCAATACAGGAGGAGGAAAGGGGATTGGAGCCTGAACTACACACTCATTTAAGAGGGGAAACGGCGTTTTAGATAGAGTCTAGCGATCGTTTTCTCTTCCGTTTTAGAGGATTGGATGTTTATCTTAACACTTTCGAACACTCGATTGGTGATCTCATATGCTGCCTGCTTCGTGAAGGTACGATGTCTCCCTGTTCGGCCTTGGCATCTTGGGCAAATGCCCACGTAGACTGATGCTCGGCCTTGCATGGTTTGGCGGCGGGCCACTTGCAACAGTAATCTCATTGCTCCATCCCTTTGTATAAGCGCAAACTATTTAGAGAAGCACAATCTTTGCACTCTTCGAATGATGCGACAGACCTCTATCCCTGGAGGAATTACGGAACTTGAAGCATCCCTATAGCCGGATAAACTCGATCGATCGTGGGGTCGGAGGGGCAATGTACAATATACCTTCTTTGTGGCCCCGCCCTCCGACGGCGGATGAGGCTCCGTCTTGCTTGATGATCTTCCCCCGGAGAAAGGAAAATGGAATGTGTTTCATGTTCCGTCGAATCAAGCATGGGGCTAATGGGTTTGGGGTGTGTAGATCATGGGGATGTGTTTGGAGGATTTGCTTCCGTTGATGGACGGATAGTTGAACGCATGGCGGAGGCAGTGAGTGCTGCATGAGGATTATACCTTATGCGTGAGCAAGCGATGGATGCCTGAGGGCGGGTTGTAATTACCTGATCTTCTATTTTAGCGTTGGACGCTTTGTCGAGTCACTGTTTCTAAGTCGGCTATAGACTCATGGTATAAAGAGCAAGCCTTGGCGCGTCCTCCCTTGGGACGGTCCTGCGTCGGCCACCTTGATACGACATGTAGGTAAAGTCCCGTTGACTTGCAGAGTGGGATGGAAATAGAAGTGGTCTAGGTTATTACCATATGAATCTCTTGCGTGCATCTCTCAACGCACATTAGTGGTTCGCGAGGTCCTGATCCCAGGTGACACAAGGCATGCGCAAGACTGATAAGACGATGGGTCTCTACCATGAGCGACAGATGCGGCTACTCGTGTCCACGTAACCTGTGACAGTAGTGAAATACAACCCATCAGAATAGACGCACATATTTTCCCGTGAAGAAGAAACACGCCAACGCCCCAAGAACAGACTTACCGCTGGAGGGGTTGACCAATATACAGGGTAGGGCAGCCATGTAGTCAGCGGGTGAGAGCAACATACTTTGAGTGCAAAAATGAAGATGTCCTTACGTTGGAGTGATTGACTGGGAGTTCTGAGTTATGAGAGCTCCCCGATAAGGCACTCAGGAGCAACGTCTGGCATCATGGCCGAGGCAACCTCCATCGGCCATCGGTAATCATGGCGAGGAGCATGTGCTAGCAGTGGGGGATCTGCCGGCACGATGATGACCGATCCGCGTCAGAAACCGACAATTCCCTACGCATCCCAGAGAAAGACAAAATGAGCCTCGGCTCCAGGCAGGGCCTGAGAAGACCAAGTATCGCGGTATTCTCAGCGTCGCGCCTTAAGGTTGCCTGATGGTCTGCGCATGCATGCGTGAAGGACGGACGAATCCTTGACAAGCTACAGTGCTTGCAGCTAAGGGCGTGCGTGCCGTACAGCGGTGTTGGAACAGTGACTGCACAACTCCCGACTAGTAGCAGAGGCTTGCAATGACGATGCATTGACATGAGATTCATGTCGCAGAAGGCAGCCTGTCATTACCGTAGCGCAGATACAACCAGCCTGGATCAGGATATGATTCAAGATCGACTTGGCACCAACCGCACCGAGTCAGGTACAGACCGGCAAGACAACGAGTCAAGAGACTTGACACAGTCATCTTACGAGAGTGCGTAGAGAGACAAAAGAAGAGACGGGAAGCAGGTAGAATGCTTATCCTAACAACAGCAGGCGTGGTGATCCGGGTGGATGTGCTGTGGGGAAGGGGGGCGTGTGGGCTGACCGGAAGGTTGGGAAGATTCCCCGAGACCCGGGCAGGCCCACTGAGTGCGGCCTGGGGGAATTGCTCTCAGGGCAATTTGGCCACCACGACGTTCCCCAGGTTTTGCCCCTTTGGCTGCACCCCCTTTCCCACAGGTAGTAGTAATGTGCACCACTGCAGCTTAAGCATGCCTATCGAATGCTTCCCCCGGCTGTCTGCCCACCTGTTTGGCAGTATCTGATTGCTTGCCCCAGATATTGCATCCTCCCCCATATTTTCCCTTATTATTTTCTCTTCCCCATCCCGGGGCTCCCGTTCCATACGTGTACATGGATGCCTTGCCGTCATGCCACCATTCCAAAACAAAAGCCATACAATGCCAGTCAATCGCGGCCCGATGCTCATCGCCAGCGCATCGCTGCGCCAGTTGACCGTCAATGCTGGCTTGGGGCTTTGTTCTCTTTCACCTAATGCCCCGAAAGGGGTGGCTCGGGCCATCACCCGCCTCATCTCTCTGCTTTGAGCACAGTCCCCGTTGAAGGACGGGTTGGCCGGGGACCAGTAGATTTTAGGTACTGCACCGGTCCGTGCCTCGCCCTGTTTTCGCTGCTCTTTTCTTTTCCTCCCCCTTTGCATGCTATTCTTACCGGCTTGTCTGTGCCTGGCTTTCTCATGGGCTTCTTACCCAACGTGTCCCATTGCATGCCTGCATCATCATCACTACACCCCTAGGTGCTCTCTCTTCTTTGTCCTGTCTCTCGGCCCCTGGCTGATCCATACCCCGGCGCGTGTCTCCAACATTCTTCCCGTACCGAAGCACTGTGACACTTGCACCGTAACATCTCAAGCCCCCATTTCCCGTGATGAGCTGCTACCAGCTTTCGGGATCCAAACCCACAAAGACCCCCATCCACACCCCCCTTCCCTCCCTGTCGAGCCCGTGACTAAGGACCAATGTCGCGTCGCCTAACCTTGCCTGTCAGGTTGCCTTCCCCGGGTCATGGAACGTAGAAGAAGGTCAGGAGAAGGCCTTGGGGAGCAAGGGAGGGGTGTATGTGGGATTTGTTAGGCACGAGAATCTGTTGGTGAGAAAGCAGGGAGTGCGTGGCCTCACTCTTGTCCTTCCCATTGTCTGACCAGAGCTATCGGGGTGTGCGTCAGTGCTATCCGGCCGCCCTTCACTTCTTTTCCCTTGCCTTGTTCCTGAACCTGGCCTGGCTGGAGGTGTGCCGTTTGTCTGTTGGTAGCCCTGGCTCAACTTGTGCCCACGCCCACGCCCACCAATTCCCATTCACCCATTCTTACCCAGGCGGTGGACAACAATCAATAATAACTTTTCTTGTTTCCCCGGGTTTTTCTTAATCACTGCCTCCCCTTCCTCTTCTCCCTTCCCCAGATTTTTCTTTCTTCACTCAACTTTCGACCTTCTACACTCTGCCCAAGAACTTTTACACACTTGCTTGACTCTTGCCTCAAGCATCATACCATACTCGTCGACTCTCCGGCAGCTTCTGACTATCTCGGTAACCTCGGTCTACCACTATCCTCGGTGCTTCCCACACTCTCCCAAACTACTCTGTAAGCTCCCAGGACGACCATCTTCTCAGTGCTTGATCTAACGAATTCTCCTCTATAGGCCATCTCCCACTTCTTCACAATGTCGACCAGCAACATCGTCGCACCCATGCCTGTGCATCCCCACCCACAACGCAAGCTTCGCGTTCTCACTGCCCAGGACCTCAACATTAGTGTGAACGCCACCCTCGCCTCCAACCAGACCGATCGTTTCGCTACACCAATCCATCGAATCATAGAAGACGACTATGTCGTTCCAGATGCACCTCCGCCGAGCCCAGTCATGTTTCGCTCTGACCTCTGGCCTGCCTCAATCCGTCGCTAAGGGGCTTCTTCCTCCAGCTGATCAGGCAAAGCTGTCTCCGTTCATCACGGTGCCAGTGAATACTACTTCTTTCGCATCAGAGGCCGCAAGGCCAGAAGCGACCACAATTTCCGAACTTGGTTTTCTTCAGCATGTTAGACTTTGGGCCACGCAGGATATCACAGGCGTCATTCAAACGGACAGCTCAGGTAACTGGACGCTCGAGGTCGATGGAAACTTCACAACCTCACTTCCGAGCTAAAGCACCTGTTGTTGCTCCTATTTTCTTTTGTTTTCCTACATCGCACTTGTACCAACATGGAGTTAGAGAGAGGGCGAACGGACTACTATTATCACGACATGAGCGAATTCAGGGTGCATCAAGGGAAAGACAAAATTCTTGGAGGGCAGATCTCTTCATTCTCACACTTCAGATCTGCCAGGGGGCTATTACTAGCTATTATTAGCTATTGTTTACTTGGGTTCAGATTAGTCTCTCGAACTTTTATTGCAAATTGACTACTCTTCATTTGGTACGCAGCCAAACAGTGATGCCTTGGACCCCAGGAAGAGTTTCCTCAATGACGAGGCGGCCGTTCGTAACAGGCAAACGGATTTCCCCGCAATGGTGCTAAACTGAAAGGTTTGGCGGACTCAGCCAGTGGTGCTGAGTCAAGGGTTGCGGTGAGGCCATCTTCCATTCTGAGATTAGGCCTTCCAGCAATGCATCGATGATAGGTCAAGGCACACGCCACGTCTGGATGTGACACGAGCCGGGCCGGTATTGGTTGTCGGCCATGGAATCAGGAGGCACAGGGCGTGTGGCAGGATGAATAAGCGGCGATACCACAGACCGGAGTCTAATATGGCAACTGAAGCGATGGGCATGTGCAGATGGTTGCAGACTAGCATATATGAGGCTGATGATGGGGTTTCCAGCTGGTGATGGATTGGGCTAGACGCAGTCCGGAGTACGTAAGGCCATCATCAACGTTCAGCTATACTGTGGGCCAGGCATCGTACCACTATGTCGTTGCAATTGTCCGACCGTGCGTAAACAATCCCATCCACAGCCACGCGATGTCATGTTTCGTAGCGCAACGTCCTAAAGCTTCTTCTCACACTGCCGTGCTGAACTGTGAAGGAACTTTTCGATGGTCCGGGCGGGAGATCCCGTTGGCAGGGCGGAAAGTGGGTCACCCTCCGCGCGCCGTACCCGGTCTGGCTGCACCCACTTTACGCGTCCTCCGCCGCGGGAGCATCGTGACACGCGCAAGAAAGACGCGTCTTGATCGCGTCCCATTGCCCCGGCCACCCACTCTCAGCTGGGGGCATTCCAAGGCCTGCCCTGGCCAAAAAAAGACCTTGCCCTGGTATTCATCTCCCCCCGCGACCGACAACATACCAATTCTTCTTTTTCTCCCACTCTCTCAACGATAACCTTTCGCGGCTTTCTTCCCATTGCGATTTTTCTGTCTTGGTCATTTGGGCAGTTGCATACTACAGCATTCGACACACTTGAGCCTTTTGTATACGCTCACTCAATACCTTATCGGGAAGGCTTGAGCTACTTCTCCTGCTCTTGACCTCACCAGCACCGACTCGACCCTGCCGGATTGAATCAAAGCTCGCACACATACTTCCATCGCAGAAATGGCAAGGACAGCACGAGCAAGGCAGGTCGACACTGCCGCCAGCACTATCACTGGCTTCACCCGCGTCTCCAAGGCTGGCAGCCTCCTCCTCAACGACCCTCTTGCCGCAAAGAAGACCGTAGCCCTTATCGAGCCCACAACTTCTCGAAAACGCAAAGCTTCCTCTGACGACGAAGAGGAGGTCCAGCCTCGGCAAACCCGCAGCGCTCTCGACTCGACGAAACGCACCTGCAGACGCGAGGAGCCTCCGGTTGCTCCTGCTGTGAAGGTCGCTACCCCAGTCAAGGGCAAGCGTGTCGCCAAAGCTACACCCTCCAAGACACAGAGAGCTCATAAGCCCAGTGCTTCAACGATCCTCGCCAAGTCGAACCGCGAATCTCGGACTGTTCAGACCAAGATCGACAGCAGCTTCAGGAAGGCAGCAGTATCCGCATCAGCAAAGAACAAGAGCAATGGCACTGGTCTCCCAGACCACCTCGCCGAGCTCGTTCAGCTCCATAGAGCATTCCTCAAGACTGTTCTTCTACAATTTTCTCACAGCGGCTCCAATGTTCCACTCGATATCCAGACCCTTGCGCCCAATGTCTCTAGGAGCTGGGGTAAGCGGCAGGTAACTATGGAGGATATTCGACGATGTGTTGCGCTTGAGGCTTCTGCTTCTGGAGACGTAGCCTCGCCATTTGCTATTACCGACTATGGTCGTGGAAAGCTATGTGTTGAGCTCAAGTCTCGTGGCGTCTCCGTGGCTAGTCCTATCAACGAGGGCGCACTGTGCCTCCAATTTGAGAACAACCTCCGTGCTCTCTGCGCAGAACGCTCTACAGATGACATGACCGATGTTGAGGAGATCGCGCTCGACAAGCTTTCTCTTGCGGATCTCCCTAAGGCGGATATTACCAACATGACTACGGACGTCAGCGCGAACCCCCTTCTTACTAAGGGTCAACGCGCCCTAGCCGAGCTCAAGAACGGTCTTGTCGCTAAGCAGCAACAGGAGACTAAGCAGACTGCTGCAAGCAACGCACCGATGCTTAACCCAGATGGTACTAAAATGAGCCTCCTCGACCGTCTCCGCCACAAGCAGCTGGCCAAGGCCAACGGACCAGCTCAGCCAACAGGTCCAGAACTCGAACGCCGCGCAGCCTTGAACCGCGTCGCCGATGTGGCAGCTACCATCTCAATGCTCAGTCTCTCAAACTCAATGTCTCTCCCACGACAGGCGTTCACTATGGCTGTTATTCAGGAGAGGCTTCGAGACTCGTTGCGGGTGCCGGTCTCGCGGGACGAGGGTGCTGCTTGCGTCAGACTGATTGCTACCGAGGTGGCACCGGAGTGGCTCAAGGTGGTGAGCATTGGCGGTCGGGAGAACGTTGTTGTGCAAAGGACGGCACAGCCTGTGGACCGCGTTTTGAACGAGCGGGTGCAGAAGCTCCTTGGCTGATAAGATGAAGCAAAGTCTTAGTTACAAACCAAGCATGGACAGGAAGAGGAGGAATTATTCAAGGAGACTAGCATGGAGTTTTCAGTTGTTTTTATTCCCCGGTATACTTGCCACAACGGCTGTGGTATTCTTGTTTGCATTCAAGCACGGTGTTTAGGGTTCCTGTTTAGAATTCAGAGGTCTACGGTCAACGGATAGACAGCATGCGTGAAGGTTACGGGCCAGAGTTACAATATATATTAAAGCATGTTGACTTTACTTGCCGTTTCCTACTAGGCCCTGATGTAAGCTGGTAGCCTTATGATAAGGCGGCCGAGGAGCGGCCCGAGGTCGCGCTCCATGCAATTACAGAGTGGATGTCTCCGACGACATTGACTCACAAGGACCTATCAGTACGCTAGCAACTTGAGAGAGCGCCATTCGAAGGATAGAGGCTCACCTGCCCTGTTCAGATACGAGTCAGCGGACATAGTCCGGGCCGGGAGTGGTGTGGAGACGGAGCATCGCCGAGAGCGTAACTACTTATCCGCAGTCCAGCGGCCAAGATGTGACGGAAAACCAAGAAGACAGCAGTTGCTGGCTTTTTTTTAATTAGAAGCATTGCTTACCATGACCTTGGAGATACCTCCAGGGAAAGCTGACGACTCGTTGATCATTGAGCAAGTTGCACATTGCCTCTCTTCTTTGACGACGGACTACGACTCGGACATCGAGTGCCGAGGCAGGGCAAGCCGGAGCCGATCTGCGAGATAGGCCGCCGAGGTCGGGGCTTCGCCGAAATCCCATCCTTTCCTTGTCATAATCGTCATTGCGACCAGAGCAATTGGTCACTTCTTGCCATTACATCTCTCGATGCACGACACATGTCCAGCACACATGTCGCCGGTTCTCATTGACCATGGCAAAGCCAGACGAGCACGCAGCTGCCAATGGCGGCGATCAAGACACCAGCGAGCGTCATGAACATGATAATGATACACCGTCAAGGACCGACTCGAGCGACAATGAAGATACGAGGAGCTCGGTGGAGGAGGAGCCGGCGCAACGGATGACTTCACATATTTCGGGACCAGACGATCTTGAGGCCCAGCCAACGATGACGAACGTGACGAGCTACCGAGAGCCTGGAGATGAGGTGTATGGCAGGCTTTCGGGGAGGAGAAAAGCTATTATTGTCGCTGTGTTGTCGTTTTGTGCCTTCTTGTCGCCCGTGTCTAGTACTTCGATCCTTGCTGCGACCCCTGAAGTGGCAGCAGAGTATAATACCAGTGGCTCCGTTATCAACCTCAGCAACGCTGGGTACATGGTCTTCATGGCGTTGTCGCCTCTTATTTGGGGCCCTATAAGCCAGGTTTTTGGCAGACGACCAGTAAGATATGACCGCTGGCATCAAGACTTGGGATGACAGAGCACGATGCTAACGGCTTGCCAGACGAACTTGGTGACATCTGTATCGTTCTTCTTACTTAGTCTTGCAACGGCTCTTGCGCCAGACCTTGGCTCCTTCTTTGTGTTCCGGGCATTCTCAGCTTTGGTCGGCACATCTTTTATTTTAGTCGGATCTGCATGTATCGGGTAAGTCTGACCTGCTCTGCGCTGTACGCTTTCACGTTTCTCATCACTGACGGCGCGAAGTGACATATACAAGCCTGTGGAGCGAGGAACTGCGATCGGGTGGTTTCTGTCAGGGACATTGATCGGTCCAGCGTTTGGCCCCTTCATCGGGGGTATCATCGTGACATTCTCTGAGTGGAGGACAATTTTCTGGCTCCAGACAGCACTGTCTGGAACAGGCATGTTGATGACTTTCTTCTTGGTCCCCGAGACCATTCACCACAAAAAGATTGAGGACCTGGCAGAGTGTACTCGCAAAGAGAGGACCTGGGCCATCTTGGGGATGATTAACCCAGTGCGGCTAATGGTCTTGTTCAAGAACCCAAGCTTGATCATGGCTGCTGCAGCGAGCTCGGCCATGGTATGGAATATGTACAGTCTGCTGACCCCGATCCGCTACGTACTAAACCCGCGGTTCGACCTGGATACTCCAATGCTAGGAGGTCTTTTCTACCTTGCGCCAGGCGTGGGGTATATCCTAGGTACGTTTGGAGGAGGACGATGGGCAGATCTGACCGTGAAGAGATGGATCAAGAAGCGCGATGGTTTGCGAGTGCCGGAGGACCGACTGCGATCCTGCATTCCGTTCCTCGGAATCGTAATGCCTGGCTGTGTCCTAGTGTACGGCTGGTCAGTCGACCAAGCTGTAGGCGGCATTCCCCTGCCTGTGATCGCCATGTTCCTGCAGGGTGTAGCTCAGCTGTTCTGCTTCCCGTCGATCAACACGTACTGTTTAGACGTGATGCCAGGCAAGGGGGCTGAGGTAGCGTCAGCCAACTTCTTTGTGCGCTACCTCGCTGGTGTGCTCGGCACTGCCGTCGTTCTCCCGGCGATTGAAGGTGTAGGCGTTGGCTGGTTCTCGACTCTCTCTGCAGGGCTTCTGGCATTGGCTGCAGTTGGGCTACTCGCGGCGATCAGATACGGACAGACATGGAAAAAGAAAGTCAAAGACAAAGAGAGGGCGAAGCGAGCGGCGAAACGTAGGATTCATTCTTCGAGCGAGGGAGATCAAGCCACAGCGGCCGAACAAGAGGGAAGCAAAGAAGCAGTTCCGAAGGACGAAACCTCTAGATAGAATAGATGCCAGCAATACCCTCGAGAGTGTCACAGTTGCCTTGTGGCATCATGGCTTTCCTCGGAGCGTGATCCACTGCGCAGCTGTTGATATTGATACTCCGTACAAGGCACATGTGACTCTATACTTGAGGAAGGAGCCGTCCGTGTCTCGCACCTGCCGTCAGCCTCTTACTCAGCCTGGTTGACTCGTGTGGCTGTAACTCTCAGCTGCCGCCGCCACTTTCACTCCTTACGGTACTTTCGGATCACCAGTCATGCTTCGATTGGCTTGAATTCCGGGTCAGATGGCGCCAGCGAGCATGGCGTAGCTCCTGGAAGCCCGGCCTAGAACGAGGTAACTACAGTAATCTATTTGTAACACCCTACCTGGCCTTGTGGCGATGCATGCTTAATGCCCAGCAGCATCCACCCTTCACCCAACTATCTGCCCTACAACCCTATAGGAAGGACGGCTCGGTAGTTCATACACCCATCTGGATCGCGATCGGGTCGAGAGCCTATGTCCTTCTGGTGTGTACCACTTTTGTGCCTTGGCCTTCGGAGGCCCCGACTTGTCCTTCCGTACCCCGTTCCGTACCGAGCCTGTTTGTTGCGGCACCATGCTTCGCGTGTAAACGAACACAAATGAACACAAGCGAGGTCAGAGGCCAACCGCAAAGGCAGGAGAGGACGTCGACAGCGGAGGCGTCCGAGTCTGGCAACAACAAAGGGAAGCTTGTTTCCGGGGGTGAAGTCTGTCCATGTCACACCACACACGTGTGTCTTCGCGTCCATTCCTCACCTGGAGTTTCGAGCTGAGATGACGACTTCTGCATTCAACAGACCCGAAAACACACAGCGTCAACTTTTAGCGGCCTGTACTAGCCCGTCGTGGTGCTGTGGGTACATTCCAACGGCACGGTCAAACCGAAAAGAAACATCCACCTCACACGAATCGTCGACGACGACATTGCCCTGTCTCGCTTTGCTTGAATCACCTTCTGCTGCCTGCCGTCTGGTCGCTCGTTTTCCTTGTCCGATTCAGCGGATCATGACTCCACCCGTCAAGCTCTTTTGCATACGCCGTCTTCAATTGACCCAACTCGTCCAAAGGTTAGCGCAGGTATAATCAAACCGAGCAAGGGCCGCCGTGGGAGCAAGTGGGACGGGAAATGACGACAGAAATGAACGTTGCGGTGTTTGATAACATCAGATCCACGCATCACCAAAAGAATGTAGCCAGCCGAGAAGTCCCTCATCTGTACGAGAGATGAACGCGATACCCACGGGGATCACAGCCGGGGCCAGCGGTGACCTCGTTGGGAGCGTCTACGGAAGTCGCACACGAAGACAGCCAGAAGTCTGGTAATCTGGTACGACATCTGGGGCCTGGACCCCGCGACGTTTATCATGGCGGTAGCGGGCTGTCCAGGATGTTATCGCAGCTCATCTCGGAATTTTCGATCCAATCGCAATTAAAGCAATGTGAAAGACAGCGTGGGATGAAGGTGGCCCCCGCCCCGAAGGCTGAAGGCATGCTTGACCGTGCACGGGAAGAACGCCACTCAGTGGAAGCGGCATGGCTTGCCCACAGTGGCTTCAGGGGCCGGTGTGGCACCCCGCGGCGGACCGCTGAGAGTGAAAACACACATGCGTCACAGTGGACTGACCGAGTACACGATGAGATGCACCGTCTTAAACTCTAGAGGGATTGCATACATTCCAGTGCGTCGACTTGTCAACGAAGACAATGGGCGAAGATACCTCACGAGATTGGACATTTGCGGTGATGACACTCAACCCTAGCCGCCTGAGCCTTGCCGATCACCCCTGACCGGAACCCAATAGCACATGAGGACTCGACGCACGCACCGACGAGGGTGTTGGATCTTCCGTCGGGATGCCATATTTGGGCAGCCCATGGGGGCAATCCCTATCAGCTCTGCTGAATGGTCATTGCATGGTGCGACCATGTCTAAGCGGCTGACAGGCGAGTCGCAACAGGCAGGAAAACTGTTCGCCCGTATCTAGTGTTGCCATGGTGAGACGGGGCCGAACGCCATTTCATATGGAATCTGACGGCAGGATGCGTGATGCATTGTAGGTAGCCTGTGGATAAGCAAAGCGGCGACAGCCACCATACGCAAAGCTTGGGTGTTGATTGAAGGGACGGCTGAAGCGCATGATGGCGCTGGCCCTAGAGCCGATGAAATGCAGGCAGTTCCCTATCTATGGCGGGAGCTCGCAGGCGGCTTGGATGCATCGAAGGGATTGACGGGCACCATGGGTCCAGGCTCTCAAAAAGTCGGGATGTTCCGTCATATTCATCAGAATAGGTATGGAAGGGCGGGCGTCGGCAAGTGTGGTGATGCCGCTCTCTGCCGGGCCAAGAGAAAGCTCGTTGTCAGCGAGTGCGAATTTCCTCTCCAACACGAGGTTCTGCAGTATGGGATAGGGATTCGGCATGCGGCGCGCCAAAAGCATCTATCGCCGCTTGTAGATGCCAGAGACACGCCGTCGTGGACACGAGAGTGGATTGGGTGGATAGGAGGGGAGGAAGCCGGACTTGGGAACAAGGGCGAATGGCCAAAAGGGGGTTTAGAGGGGGTCTACCACCCACAATAAGGCAACACTGGTTGAGGTAAGGTGAGGAGGGTCAGCAAAGGGGCACAAGGTCTAGGAGCAGGGGCTGTGGCTCGAGTAGGGGGGTTCGTATCTCCAACGCGATCCACCGACTTGGTCGGTAGTCTGTAATGGCGACGAACGAAGGCTCAGCATCGTGAAGGAAAGGTGCGTCTAGTGATTTTTGAGGAAAGGGTATTTGCTATTCTTGCGTCTCACGGCGAACCAAGGTGGTCAAACTGGACGCGATGGATTGATCATGGTGCATTCGAGACGAGTCCTTCGACACAATGTGTCACGTAAGACGGGGCGATCTGGAATAGGGGGTCCCCTACTGTACGAATCCAAGCCCAGGATTGGCACCGAAGCCTGCATGTCCCTATCTCTGTTGTTATCGCCTCACCCTCAGTGCTGATTAGAGCATCGCCGGAGGCCATGTCGCCATTTCGCAGTGTCTCCATATCAATCTTAACAAGGCTGTCTGACATGCAATCGACTTCGTGTTGGCTGCTAGGCTAGACCGCGCTGAAGGAGTCTTAGTAAGGAACTAACAAACACCCACACGATGTTGAAGATGTTGACATTCGTTAGCACCAGTAACGCTCCAGGGGAGAGAGTTTACGCAACGGTGCACGCTCTTCGTATGTTAATAAGGTTCACGTTAGGGAGCTGATGTTCCGTTTGCGCGTGCTGAGCCACGGCCGACTTATGTATCTTGTGGTGGCACTGTCGCATGCCGGCCAATCGATCGCTGCTGGGAGCATTGAGAGACCGTGAACGGAAGAAAGCGAGGCCATTCTGACGGGTCAATGTGGTTTCCCGATGACCTCCAGGCGGGATGCGGTAGGGGTTTCCAGGTGCTGAATTGGGAAATACGGTCCTCTGTGGTCCTGTGCTGCAGGGACCCCTCGCCTGAGGCTGAAGGCAGACCCCCTGGCACCCTGATAGGGACAGTGAGCTGCCGGACACCGTAAGATCATCACTGTCACTGTCACTGTCACAATGCCAATCCCGCTGAGAGGCGTGCACCTTGAGGCCCTAAATTCCCTACTGCACTCTCCCCTAGCGCTACATTCTTCAGCAGCATTGGCAGTCCCACCACCCGCCCGCAGCGCACCACTCTCGCGCTGCCTTTTTTCTCCCTCCCGTCTCACTCGCTCGAGGGTCTGTCCCCTTCTCGCCGTACACCCTCACCCAACTTCCCTCCCATCCCTCTCATCCTCCAAAACCCCCAATCACCGCCACTCTTGACGAGCCTCTCTCTCCCCCCGACTCTCTTCGCGGGGCTGGCTGAGCTTGCATCGAGTCGTCTTGCCTCTTTTTCTTTTTCTTGACACTCGACTTCTATCTTCGCTTCGTTAGCACATCGTGCACCTCGCAGCAACTCGCCCTTCCCTGCTTTTGCCAAGGGGGAACACGCTACGAGTTTACAGTTACGACTACGCCTGTTGTTTCAACGGCTGCCACTCCTTTTTTGGTCTATCCCTTCGCTTGACTCTCTACGACTCGAAGACAGACAAATTGCAATTTCTTGCCATCTCTCGCTCGGCATTCTCTGCACAGTCTCACCTCTCGTCCTCACCATCATATCATACCTTGCCCTTGCGCTTGGCTGGACTCGACTCGAAGCACCTCGACAACCCCCGACGCAACTTCTCCCACTCGAACCCTGATAACTTGTGATGCCTTTCCACATCCCATAGACGACACTAACGACTTTTCGCAACGTTCCCAACGGTTCGATTGCGTGACGACTCTACAATCACGGGGTTCCCGTCTGTGATGGAGGCCAGGTCCTTCTCAAGCAGTCGTTCGAGCTCGCAGGATCCTGCATACAAGAAACTTGATCCATTATTACCGCTTGCGAGCGTCTCAGAAAAAACCAGGATGAGGACAAGAGGCATATTTGGACCCTGCCTGTACCGCAGGGTCATGATCTGGGTCGTGACCAGCTTGATTGTTGTCGCTATTGTCCTCTTCAAGACTCAAGAGGGCGTCTACGATGTCGCTGTGAACTTGCCCGGCAGTCTGAGCCATGCGCCAGCCGCACAAGGCTCCGGCAAAGGGCCTTCAACCCCTCAGCAATTGAATGAACAGGTGAGTCCCAGCTCTGAGTGCGATATGATAGCATTGGACATGTGACTAATTGTGCGAAGACTCAACAGCAACAGCAACAGCAAAAGCAACAGCCACAGCAAGTACCCAACGTGGCTGCGCAACAGGGTCAGCTTCAGGGCTCAGTCGAGGTTCATGAACACATTGAGACCGAGGAGGAGCGGAAGAACCGCATTGAGATCCTCAAGCGGATGCCGTGGTTGGCCTTCAAGCAGTAAGTGCGGTGTTCAGGATGCCTTTGAGCCATTACGCCCCGTGTAGTGCGTGCTAACCGCTCGCCAAATAGCCTTGACGGTTACTTCTGGGGTCTCAAAACCGTTGTTCCTAAGTCGCATCATGTACCCGAATACCCGAACAGGACTCGTGAAGCCCCGTACCCCGAACCTCCACGAGTTCAACCCCTGTCAGTAGCGAAGCCGTATAACCCTTACAACCCCGAAGAGAAGGTGCAGACATGCTACCTAGACGCGGACGAGAAGATCCCAGCACCGGATATCTGGGCTTATCCCGGTATCCCTCAGCATATGCCTGACCCAGCAATTGGATCATACGAGATTTTCGGCATGAAGGACAATATCTGCTTCGATCGCTTTGGACGCTACGGACCGTATGGCCTCGGCTACGATAAGGAAGAGGGCGGCGCTGGCGTTGGTAATGACACGGAGAACTCTAACAGTGAGCGGATCTGGGCCGAAACGGGCAAGATCGACTATCGCAACATTGATTGGGGCTATGCCCAGGATCGCTGCCTTGAGAAAAACAAGGATCGATTCTTGACCCCCGATCCGACGTCCGATGAGCTCAAGCCAGTGGCTGGCAAGAAAGGTCGCATCGCAGTCGTCATCCGAACATACACTGGCTTCAAGTGGACGGATCATGCTATCTTGAACTTCCGAGCCCTCATCAATGAGCTCTCGCTCAAATCAGGCGGCGAATATCAGGTTCACTTCTTGATGCACGTCCGCGACGAGGACATTCCTATCTGGGCAGATGATGAAACCGTGCAGAAGGTTCTGGATGCCAATATGCCGAAAGAGTTCCATGGTCTGGTCACCCTGTGGAGTGTGCCTCAAATGAGGCTCTTCTATCCAGGAGAATTCGGCGACGCGATTGCGAACCCCAGTGGCTCTGACATCCATGGCGTCTATCGAAGCGCGCATTTCCCCCTGCAGGTCTTTGCCATGCAGCACCCCGAGTACGAGCATTTCTGGAACTGGGAGATGGATATGCGATTCCTTGGCAGCTACTATGAGCTGTTCGATCGTATTGGAAAATGGGCCGACAAGCAGCCGCGCCCAATGGCCTGGGAGCGAAGTGCTCGATACTACATCCCTGAGCACCACGGATCATGGGAGGACTTCTCTGCGACTGTGCGCAACGACACGTTGCACTCGGGCCGCCCTACTATTTTCGGCCCTGTGCGCTTCGCGGGAAAGACGCCCCTTCGTTCGGAACAGACAGGCCACTCCATGCTCCCGGCGAGCTGTGAGTACGGCAAGGACAAGTCCCAGTGTGGTGTTGGCGAGGGTGCTGACATCATCACGCTCAATCCCATCTTCGACGTAGAGCAGTCTGGCTGGGTGTTCTGGAATGATGCAACTGGCTATGAGGCGCCTCCGCCGCGACGATGCGCTATTGTCACCGCTTCGCGTCTCAGCCGGCGTCTGCTGGCCGCCATGCACGAAGAAGTCTTCCTCAACCACCACACAGCGTTCTCGGAGATGTTCCCGCCAACCGTGGCTCTCCACCATGGCCTGAAGGCAGTATTTGCGCCTCACCCGATCTACATCGACCGTGGGTGGCAACCCCTTGGCTCCTCGATTGATGCTGCCTTCAACGGCGGCCGCGATCACTCCACATCCGGCCGCGGAAGCCCCTTCGATCTTGCCAATGAGCACAATCACAAGGGCACAAGTTGGTACTTCAACAGCGAGTTCGCCGGTTTGGTCTGGCGCCGTTGGCTCGGCTACGCTCAGGTTGATGGTCGTGATAAGCATGGTGGTATCGCGGGCCAGGGTACTCTCCGTGGTGGAAGGGAAGAGGAGGAATCAGAGCTCAGCACAGGTCGTCTGTGCTTGAGAAGTATGTTGGTGCATCCGATCAAATTCGAGGATCCCAATGAGAGGAAATGAGCGCGAGAAGCTGGGTGAATGCCCGAGGCTTTCGCATTACTTACCTTTTTCTCCTGATGACACGACACGCCAAATTACCCACATGAAAAGCACAACACCCCAGAGGAAGAAACGGGCATACCAGGTCACTATCATATTTCCGCATTGCGACACAGCGGTGGAGTTGGGTCACCCGAATCATGATCTGTTTTCGCGATGGGCTTGGGGGCACAGAGGACGACTTTTTCATCTTCGGTTCAACGTTCTCTGGCAACATTCTTCTTGTCCACTTCGCACGCCCCCATACCTCAAATTTGTTTGGTTTATACTTGCATAGAATATCCGGGCGTTGCCGAGTAGTTTTGTTTTGCTCTCGGTCTTTCTCTCAAACCATTTTCATTTTCATCTCTTTTCTCTTGCTGCCGTTTGTCCAGACTCCTTTCTCTTCTCCCTCGTTGTAGTCACTATTGAAAGTGGTACACGCAAGGGCGACGATCATGGTGGAGCTCCCCCCTGGCCTACCTGATCGTTAGGGCGAAAGTTTCATCATCCTATTTTGAACGCGTCAGCATCTGATGCTCGGTTGCGGCATGTTGAGCATTGCTATATATCTGCTACCCCTGTCCTCAATTTACGAGGAGGGGATCTGTGGGTGTTCGTCATTTGGGAGGCGCTGCTGGGTCAGGTGGCATCAGACCGACCAACTTGACGGTCTGCGGCGGGTTGGAGAAGAGACTACTAAGGGCTTGTGGGCCTTGGACTGGCGCGGTTCCCTGTATCGTCGTTGTGAGGACCATGACAGACTGGGGAACAGAATGGAAGTGCCCCATCAGTTGTGTCAACTATCATGTTGGTCACACTGCGGGACGGGGCGGAACAGGCTTGGGGTGTGAGCGATCTGCTGAATTTTGTATATATCCGCTCCGTGTGCTTTCACGCTAAGGCCAGCTTTGAGAAGAAGCGACGAGAGGCCTATTAGCCGTGTGTATGGTACGACCAGATCGACTGTTGGAGAGTTGATAGGACCAAGGATCGAAGAAAATAAAAAACAAGTTCTAAACACTTTGGCCTGTTTACAGGTGACTGACGAGGCCGTTCGTGCGTGCTCTCTACTTAACACAGAGTAGTAGACTACTTGGTCGCGATCCACCAAATACCCTAATTAGACATTGAAAGCAGTTCCGTTCGCTCCCTCCCTCGCGTGGACTACAGAGTGCACTGCCTCAGCTATCGTCTGCGCAATCTTACGCACATCATCATCTGTCACAATGAATGGCGGGCAAATCAGTATGGCGTCCACAGCCGGGGAGCACAAGTAAACCGCGACCCCTGTATCAAAACACATCTTTGATACTTGCGCAGCGAGTGGTCCACCATGTGCTCGTCCCATGTTCCCAAGATCGACAGTTCGGAAGAGACCTAAACCGCGGAGACAGCCCCCATTGTGCTTCCACTCTGCTGGCAGAAGCTCCTTGAGGTGAGCGTCGAGCAGGGAACCCATTTTTGCGCAGTGAGGGATGAGCTTGTCACGGAAGAGGATCGTTTGCACTGTAAGTGCACCAGCGCAGGCCATGGAGTGGCCCTGGAAGGTATGGCCACTTAGATACGCCTTACTGCCTTTTGAGAACTGCTCGAAGGTGGAGAAGACGCTGTCGGCGAGGAGAACCGCAGAGAGAGGCTGGTATCCGGCTCCGAGACCCTTGCCGATGGTTTGGAGGTCGGGAGGCACGCCACCGAGTGATTGCCAGGCATGGTAGGTACCTGTGCGACCCATTCCGCACATGACCTCGTCGAATATGGTCAAGACGCCATGCTTCTTGCAAAGCTGAGTAACGCGGGATGTGTAATTTGTGGTAGCTGGGCAGGAACCCAGTGTAGCGCCAACAACTGGCTCTAGAATCACGGCTGCCACGGTACGAGGACCAAGCTCTTGGAATTTGGCCTCGAACTCTGCAATGAGCCTGTCTTCATACTCGGATTCGCCGAGGCCATTGCCGTCATTTTGGTAGAAACAGCGACTGACGTGGTGGAAGGTTGGGGAGAGAATATCACCGAAGACGGCTCTACGGGCTGGATTGTTGCCGGCTGCTAGAGCGCCGAGTGTGTTGCCATGATATGAATGCGTCCTGCCGATGAAGTTCACTCTTTCTGGCTGGCCTTTATAGACGTGGTATTGTCTTGCAACTTTCAATGCTGACTCGACTGCCTCTGAACCTGAGGTCAGGAAGAGGACTTTCTTGAATGCCCCCTCGCTTTTCTCCAGAAGTAGCCGACCTAGCTCCTCTGCAGGATCAGAGGTGAAGAATGAGGAGTGTGCAAAGGCCAAGCTGCGGGCTTGTGTGCAGATGGAGTCGATGACTTCTTGGTTGCCGTGGCCGAGACATGAGACGGCGGCACCGCTGCTGCCATCTAGGATCTTGCGGCCGTCTGCTGTGATGAGATTGACACCTTCGCCGTTGACAGCGGTTGGATATGTCTTCTCAAGTGATCGATGGAAGAGCGCCGAGTCTGCAGGGTTGACTGACATGATGCTTGTGGTGTCCCTGACTAGGGTCCAGAAATCGCTTCAATTGGGTGTTTGTCCATGATGCCATTCTATGGGGAGTCTTGATACAATTCCATCTGACATCTCGTTCATCACTTGATGGCCATCGTCCGATAACAAGAATCAAGGTCCGGGTCCCTGGCCCGAACCGGAGCTGCCGCGGTTTCGGTCGGCGCATACGGCGTCCGGTAGCGGTTGTCCCATCTTGGCAGGTGGATCAGGTAAGTAGCCAATCAGATGTCGTTTTCGCAGCGAAAGGAGGAAGTAGCCTGGAGTCAACTTACACGAGGGTGTGGTGGCTTCGGGGAGGTGTGGATTTGTTATCGCTGGAATTTCTTTGTGTTTGCATGACGATTTGGTGGTAGGTTGGATCATGTGGGCTATGAGAAAACGGGCGCCGAAGGCGAGAGTTAGCTGGAACGGCCTCGGGGCGAATAGATAGGGAATGAAGCTCAGCGTACAGACCAGGATGAGCGTCGAAAAAGTGGCTTTCGACAATCTCGTCTATCGACAGTTTGTCATGGGAATGGGTCGAGAGGATCTGAAGTGTGGGTGCCAGGCGTTTCGTCGCACTGTGTTGTCGCCCAACCGCAAGGATGAAGCACCCAACCTTAGCAGACACACAAAGACATAAGCCCGATCACATTGGTTACCCAAGCTCCTTGATCAATCAGCTGTTCCAAACTTGGTGGCGTGAGTGGCGTAGACTTGTTAGTTCTATCACCGCACGCTTCTCGCCGCCCATCATGTCTCCAGTACCACTATCTTTGGGTGCATTGCTATTGGGCTTACTGCTCGCCGTAACATGGCTGGCCAGGCCCTTGAGAGCCTCTCGACCAAAGCAGTTGGCCAGTCCTGCGCCATCAGAGAAGGGCAACACAGGTACGTGGTGCTGTCTCATGTTCATGTTTTACGAATAAAGTGGAAGCACTTATAGCTGACTCCGTGACGAATAGCTGAGCCTGAGCATATTGACAAAACGTCAATACAGCCAATTAAACCAGACTTCAACTGGCGCCTACAGCCAGAGATTCCATACAGACCATGGCACGATGGTCCCTATCATATCACTATGGGTAAGCGACCTCTGAACAAATGGTATGAACCGAGTCTGACATTATGCAGGCCTGAAGAACGCAAACATAGAGAGTTGGATCGAGTTAGACGACACGTACCTGGAGAAATATCACTTGAAGAAGCGTCTATACACGGAACATCGCGAAGAGGTGCTGGCTGTTCTTCCAGGATGCGAAGATGGCTTGTTTGAAGCTCTGGAACTGCTCAAAGAAACTCTGATTCGGCGGTATCCCACCATGTTCAGGCTTCATGACGATCATATCATAGAGAACCTTGTCACGGGGGATGTGTGGGACCTCCGACCAGAGTCCGCTACATGGCAGAAGTACCACCCACTTGAGGTCATGGGCCTCCTGGCGACAGACGACTTTTTCTTGTTATACAATGATCCTGCGACAGGGGAAACAATGTTGAGAGCCGGAGGAGCCTGCTTTCCAGGTACGAGCAAATCAGGCCGAGTCGCAAATTCTCACAGTATACTGATGAAGTCCCAATACAGCTGGATTCAAGGTGGAAGAACGAATAGGTCTCAGCTTGTGGGAAATTCACGCCGGCAAAGTCCCCCAGTACGAGTCAAAGCTCGCCAAGTCCATGGATCGCTTTTTCATGCGTCTCAAAGTCGGCTCAGTCATCAGTCGATTCAACTACGCCATCGACAATTCAAGCGAGCTCTTTCTCCGCAATCCACACCACAACCTGACACCAGAACAGCTTCTCGGCGATCCACCGAAGCTCGAGGATCTACACCTACGGGTAGAGAGGCAGGTTCTCCAAAGGCTACCGAAGACGAGGGCCTTGTTGTTCACAATTCGGACGTATGTGACACCAATCACCAAGGTGACTGAGGATAAGGAGGTGGCGAGGGCGTTGAGAACGAGCATCGGGAGCTATACGGAAGATCTGAACCGGTATAAGAATAAGGTGTTATGGGACGCAACGCTTCAGAAGCATATCGCAACTGTATTGGGGGAGACAGGTGAGGTCTCAGTGGCGGCTTGATAGAGGGGAGCCAGTGACAGGTCCCTGACCTCAAGGAAAAGGCTGGACGTCCCCTCCGACATGTCTCCTTGGATTGGATGGAATGGTAGACCAAAGAGCATAGACCTAGCCAAGACTCCATGCCATGTGGCAGCAATCTCACAAGCCTGGCCAACTTCAGACTTGACTCGACTTTACCTGTTCCTAAGGCTGATATATATGTTGATATCCTGCATATCAATGCTGCAGGGGGTCAGTAGGACCCAGATCCGCCTCTGTCTGTTCATTACATTTCATATGAAAGTGCATTTGCTCATTCTCAGCTTAGGAGCTGTGGATGAGACGCAATCACTCAAACAATGCTGGAAGTCGTAGCTGTGCAAGTCGGACACCAAGGATTTCATTGTTTGACGCTCCGCCTCTAATCAAGATTGGAGGGGTAAAGAACACTATCAATCGTGCCATAGTTTTCCTTGATAGTCCGCGAAGACACGAAGCGTGTCAGAAGGCCCCAAGTGCCAGCCTTGTCATTCGTTCCGCTGCCTCTTGACCCGCCAAATGGTTGGTGACCAGGCATTGCACCAGTGCATTGGTCGCTGAAGGAAAAGCTAGTTAACACGAAAGATGTTCCGGATCCTTGAAGGGCTGGACTTACTTGATGTAGAAGTTGCCGGCAGCAAAACGCAGCCCATCCACGGCGTCGTTGATAGCCTGACGATCCTTGGAGAAGATGGCTCCAGTAAGAGCATAATCAGTCGTATTGTCAATGAGCTCGAAAATCTCTGGGCCGAACTTCGCATCATCGTAGGTGTAGAGGCACATGAAAGGGCCAAAGATCTCCTCCTTCATGAATCGTGATTGCGGGTCGGTTGTTTCTACCACGGTCGGACGGATGAAGAACCCAACAGAACAGTCGCATTTGCCTCCGGCCAGGACCGTAACCTTTGGGTCATTGTGGGCGTCTTGAACGTACTTCTCAACTCTGTCGAAGGCAGACTTGCTGATGACTGGACCCATGAAGTCTGTGAACTTTTCGCCCTGTGTTAGTGCTTCGGTTTCCTTGACCAGAATGCTCTTGAATTCTTCTGCTCTTGATGCTGGCGCGTAAACGCGAGAAAGTGCGCTGCACTTTTGTCCCTGATATTCGAAAGCAGCTCGAATTGACTTCAGTGCAGCGTTTCTAATATCGGCCGAAGGGTGAATCAGGTGGAAGTTTTTGCCGCCTACAGAATGTATGAAATGATCTCGTTAGCGATACTGCGACTGATGAGCAGCTGTTCATTGTTTCGTACCCGTCTCGCCAACGATACGAGGATAGGATCTCCAGAAGTTCATCTTGGATCCGATCGTGGTGGAAAGGCTCCTGAAGACGGTTGTAGAGCCTGTGAAATGCAAAGCACTCATGTCTCTACTCTCAAAGACTTTGCTGGTAACCATGTCGGCATCACCTGGTAGGAATTGAACAACGCCTGGAGGAAGACCTGCCTCAAGCATGATGTCGTTGAAGAGCCAACTGGAGTAGATGGCGCCTGGGCTGGGCTTCCACACGACCACATTGCCTACAATCAAGGGAGCAACGACCAAGTTGACGGCCAGGGCTGTGAAGTTGAATGGGGCAATGGAGTAGACGAAACCATCCAATGGACGGACTTCAGAGCGGCTGTGAAGTGTTAGTCAGTGTGTAGTACTCATTGACTTGGGCTACGCGAACGTACTTCCACACTCCAGGAGCATTAAATGGTGGCTGATTCTTATACAGAACTTCTGCCAGTGAGGGAAACATAGTCAAGAAGTCGATACTCTGGGGATGATTGTCAGTGAGGATTACTCAAGCCGTAAGAAACAACGGACCTCCGCAGCGCAGTCGATGTCAGCTTGGTAGGCATTCTTTCCCTGACCAAGCATGGTAGCAGCCATCATCTTATAGCGATATGGTCCTCGAATCAACGCTGCAGCGCGATAGAAGATGGCAGCTCGATCGTGAAGCGAAGTCTTGCACCATGTCTCCTTAGCCGCAAGTGCTCCCTTGATGGCCTTCTCGACCAAATCCGGTGCGGCATGCGAGTAACTGGCCAGAGTGTCTTTGTGGTTGAAAGGGCACTGCTGAACCTGATTTGCTTCTCCAACGACCTGGCCCATGTCAGTCGGGTAGTTGTTGTGTCGATCCCCATGCTGCTCACATCTTGGCCGTCGACATTCGGATGCACTGTGAATGGCATAGCTTTCTTCATGTCATCCAATGCTGCGATGAGCTTGGATCTCTCCTCAGTGCCGGCAGCGTATGAGACCTATCAATCAGCTTTACTGTCAGCTATCCATGTTTGCAATTTTGGTGACGGTGAGCGTACCAACGGCTCATTGCACATCGCCGGTAGGTTGAAAGATCCAAGTGTCGAGCTGCTATCCATGGCTGTCATCTTGAAGCTGTTCGAGGATAGACGTCGCGTTCGAAGTTGCCAATCTGATTAGATGCGTCTTTGACTCTGGAAGTTTTACGAAATTTGGAATCAATGAAAGAAGTTACCTCCCAAGCACAGCTCTCTTACACGGAAGCTCCAACTGTGTGGAGAGGACCCTTCCGGTGTCGCACGCGCGTATCCAGCTCAAGGTGTTCGGCGCGAGCTTAGCTGATGATCCACAGGAGGCGGAACTTGGCTCCGTCCGAGCCATCGCACGCCTCGGGAAAGAAGTTGGGGTGCTTCCTCTAGCGAGGGAGTCTTCATTGCTTCCCCATTATCCGTAAGCTCGTCTCTTCAAGCCGTGTAAGTGGCTGCTTTAGTTGCGAAGACGCGTGCCCAAGCAGAGATGTTCTGGATTACACAATGGCCTAAGGTCGTTCCCGATGCATGACTTTGAGATCAGATGTACAATTGGTATGAATTGGCAATGTCCAGGTCTCAAGGTCATGTGCTTGCTTGTAGTCAATTCAGCAATCAGCCTGTGGATGTGAATCTACTCTAAGAACGCGCCCTTGGTCTCTGCCAGAATAGCCTCATACTCGGGCTGGAAGGACATGTATGTATTCTCGGGCGTATAATCGTACTTCTTGGAGTATTCCAGCTCAGGCACTGGGACGTATTGCTTTGGGACTCCGTTGGCCGCTGCCGCCTCGATCAGAAGCTGGCCATGGCAGGCTCGCTCAAGAGCGATGAAGAGACCGGCTGCCTCCCCAATATTCTCTCCACAGGTGAGGATACTAGAACCTTCACTGTCAGGAAAATGGACATGAGAAGAGCGATTTCGCAAGACTCAACTCACCCGTGGTTTTGCAGAATGAGACACTTGTTCTTGGGCCCAAGAGCCTTTGCAAGCTTCATCCCTTCTTCTTTCGCCAAGACGGTCCCTCCGAAATCCTTGTATACGGATTGGTTGTCATAGAAGTAAGCAGAATCTAGTTAAGTGAGTAAGGATAAATTATGGCAGAGGAGGATAGTTAGAACCTTGGACCAGCATCTCAATCGGCCTACCGAAAGCCGACCACGCACGACCGTAGGGCGAGTGCATGTGAACAGCCGCATTGACATCAGGCCTCATTTGGTGCAGGCAAGAGTGAATCACGAATCCAGCCCTGTTGGCAGTATGAGGGGTCTCTTCTTGGATCTCGCCCTCTTCGTTGACAAGCACAAGGTCAGAGACCTTGATGAGACTGAAGTGTTTTGCGTATGGATCTACAGCAACAACTGTCAGCTATTCCCCGAGCTGTATTTCACCGCTCACGATGTTCTAGCAAGGAATTATGCTCACTGATCCAGAATAAGTCAGGCTTGACAGGATCTTATTGCATGGTCAGCATCTGCACAATTACCTTCACAAATCGTATCTTACCCCTAAGGCTTACATGGCCAGCCACGCCATCTGCGTATCCGAGCTTCGCGAATACACGAAATGCGCCGGCCATCTGAGCCTTTGCCCACTTGCGTTCCTCATACTTGTCTGAGAAGGTGGGAAGCTTGCTCGCCTTCTTCAGCTTAATTTCTGATGGCGCTGCTTGTCTGGAGCTTGTCGAGAGCGTGACATCGCTCTGAGTGGAAGTCACCGTTGCCATAGTTTCTGCCACAGTGCATGAGGATTAACTCTACTCACGCCGGATATGTGAGCGAAAATGTTAATCGGGCAAGTTGGGGAGGGCTCGTGTTCCTCTTGGTGCTTCAGCCTTCCACCACATACATACCAAAATGTCAAGATCAATCCTCACGAAAACATATCTCTGTCAGCTCCGGCCCCTCAATAGACGAACGCCACCCCTACCAAGGCAGATGTTGCCTATGATAGTGTACATGTCCTTGGCGAGGCGAGTAGTTATCCGGGGCTACCAACAAAAGTTCGGGCCGAGCACCGGTATTAGCCTGGCGTCGCTTATCAGAGGTCACCTTGGGGGTGGAACAACGCTGCTTGAGATCATCAATGGAGCATGTGGATCCTGTGATATCGCAGGCCACTCGAAGGGGATGGAGAAGGAGAATGTCCGCATGGGAGAGATACAGGGCGGTACAGCAGTTTCGAGTAGGGTGAGGGAAGCATTCCAGCCTCCACGTGCAGACTACAGAACTGGCAGTTGAGCCCTGGGTCTATCATGCAAGCGATCGTAAACAATCTGCATAACTATTATAGGATGCAAAGCATGCGGAAACAGAAGTATGCGATTGAAGAGCTTAGGCGGCATACAATATGCACCGAGATTCCAGCTCTTACGTCCGCGACTCAAAAGATCAGGCCATATCCCAGTGAACTACATGACTCTATTCAAACTCAGACTAATCAAAAGAAGGACCATTTACCATACCAATGTTGCCTGTAAACTCTCTCCTCCGGCAGCATACCACTACTTGGTGTCGGGGGCGACGCTCTCTACAATCTGCTGCTCCTGATCAGCGGCCAGGATAGCACGCTCAGCGCGGGTGGCAGGCTGTTTGGGAAGCAATTTGAAGATCCAGGGCATTGCCATAGCCAGCAGAGCAGCAGCACCACACAAAGCCGCGACAGCAGAGAAGCCCAGAACATGACGGGGAGCGTTGACGCTGGGCCATAGATAGCTTCCATAGATGAGGGACAGGTGACCGAAAGAGTTGATGAACGCAATAGAGACGGATCGTTTTTGTGAGGGGAAGGAGATGACTTCGCTGGCCCAGTTCAGGATCAGGGGCACCGCAGTATAGATGCCGGCAATCAGGAAGCACATCATGGCGTACTTGGCGGCACCCTGATCGACGAACAATGATACCAGGCAGGCAATAATAGGGGCGGTGAACAGGCCAAAGATGTGCCATCGACGATCCTGAGTCTTGTCCGAAGTGTATGAAAGGGCCAACATGCAGATACCGCCGGTGGTCCAGATGGGCACCGTCATCCACTGAGCCGTCACGCTCGTGTATCCCAAACTGCGGAGGATGGTAGGAATGAAGTATGAGATCGTGGTGCATGTGCAGTCCAGGGTGTAGAGCAGGAGGAAGAGCCAGCACTTGGGATCACAGACGACAGCCTTGACCGCTTGGAAAGACGTAAGCTTGCCGCTGTCAAGAGTCATGTTCAAGTTACGATCGTGCATGATTCGAACGTGAGCGGTGCGTTGCTGCTCCGGAGTCAGGTAGCGGCAGTTGTGAGGGTAGTCAGGGAGGACGAAGTAGAAGCAGATTCCGCAGAAGACGGTCAACACGCCCTCGATGAGAAGAAGCCAGCGCCAGCCAGCAATTCCTCGGGCGCCCTCGAGGCCGGAGATGATGCCACCGGCGAAAAGGCCACCAATAGCAGGGGCGACACAGCCGGAGGTGTAGAAGATGCAGATACGCTTGGCTTTATACGAGGCTTCGTGTCAGTAAGTTGTTCCACTATAGTGTGTGGGATTGACAAACATACCGACTTCATCACGCTTGTAGTAGCAGGAGATCCTAGACAATCAGGCATTAGCCTCAGGGAAGGCAAATCGTGTTCGAAGATACTTCACTCACATAAAGATCGCACCAGGGAACAGGCCAGCCTCAATGGCACCAAGGAAGAAGCGTCCGATCAAGAAGCCTTCATATCCCTTGGCCTGTGACATGCCAATGACCACGGCACCCCAGGCCGTAACAATACTGGGCAAGTAGAATGACGGGCGGATCTTGTTCATGACCAGATTTGAAGGGACTTCGAAGAGGAAGTAGCCGACGAAAAAGGTTGCAATGAACAGGGAGTACTCTGTAGCCGAGATGGTTAACCTACGAGTCATTCTTCCACGTCGGTTGGCATCTCGACTTACGGTTGTCGGACATGCCCAAGTCCTCACTTAAGCCAGCAGCGTTGGCATTAGCCTAGGCACAGTCTCGTGTTAGCACACTCAGAACAGACTGCGAGGTCGTGGATAGATGGAAGCGTATAACGTACAATGTTGCCTCGATCGAGGTAGGCGAGGATGTACATCCACCACAGGCACGGGAGGAGGATGAAGTCAATCCTCCGAACGATTGCCTTCTCCTCAGCTGTTCCAGGGACATAGTTGTCGAAGGCAATAGCCAACTCCGGGTCTTCGTGGGCAGCGACATTGGCAAAGATGTTCTTGCGCGAAGTCGGCTGGATGACGCCTTTGGATTGGGAAGAGGTGGACTGTGCTTCGTCAATGGTCATAGCGACCTTGTCGTCTTGGGGTGTCGCCATAGTGAACAATTCTTGCGTTCGTATCTTCAGCCCTTGGGACTTGAAGGCTATGGGGCCAAAGCAAGATGAAGCAAGGGCTTGGAGGCAAGTTTGGGAGGGAATGGAACGAGGTTTGTATACTGCAGCCTCACAGAGCATGTCAACTAGCCTCGATCAAGACAATCGACTGTCTCCACTGAGATTCAATCCCAAGGATGCTGCGTATCTTAGGCAACGTTTAGTGGAGTTCTTGGTTTATCTACCACCAGGATGGAGACCAGCCCAAGCATCTGGCACCTAGTTGTCGCCGTATCAGGGCCCAAGCTTGCTTCCAGCACATGGCCACGACTCGTAAAACCTGGGGATCAAGGCTCAGACTGTGTCACTAGAGCTCATGGTCAGGATGTTCCCCGCAGTAAGGACGATAGCCCATGATATCGCCCTGCAACGCCAACCCGAGAACGAACAGCGACAGGCATCAAGCTTATCTTGGCTTAGACACCCAGGCCGAGCAGGGGTGGGCCAATCGCGAACGAGGTAGAGGCCGAGGTCAGCAAGTGCGAAGCCACGGCTCCAATGGACCCAATGGACACTGATGCCGACAGCGAGCAGATTCGCAGGGGGTCGCCTTCGCAGCGGGTTTCCTGAGCTGGCCTCGTGAATGAAGTGCGGGCGTCGGATAGTCGATAGCTGAACCCCGATCTTCGGAGGTCCATCCCGCACCGTGCCAGTGGAATTGTACAGCGAGAATGATGTCCGACATCTAATGGCTTTCAATTACGGATTGCCTCAGATACTCAAAGTCAAGATATACAAAGGCTTCTATCAAGAAGATTGCAAGGGCTGACTCGAGCGTCTTCCATAATCCTTCCACCGGGGCACATCTGTCATTTCCCCTCTCCTCGCTCTGCCTGTAGCACCAGCATCTACTACTATGGCTTCCAAAGATTCGACAAGTCGCATCACCAGCGACAAGTTTGAGGCAATGAATGCTGTCATTTGGAGTCAGATCACCGCTGACCCAAATCTGCCACGAGAGCATCCTACCACATCTCTATGGCAGCTGCCCCGTCATCCACGCGTGGGTAGCATCCAGTCAGCCGTGCTGCCGGAGGAAGTCGACCATGTTGTTATTGGCTCAGGTATTGCTGGACTGGGTGCTGTCCGTACGCTCCTCGAGTCGCCAGTAGCAGGTCGCCAAACGGTGACGCTCCTCGAGGCTCGGAATTTATGCAGTGGTGCTACTGGACGCAATGGCGGCCAATTGACCAGAGTGCCCCCAACGCTGTACCCTCTCTTGTCGGAGTACTTTGGCACGGAGCAGGCTAAGAAGATCTTCAAGTACACTGTCCAGGGTCTTGAGGAGATGAAGGCTCTGGCCACCAGTCAAGGTGCGGAAGTTGAGAACTACACAAGATACCAACCTCTGGAGAAGTTCTTCGCGTATTATGATGAGCAGTCATGGATAGAGACGGTTGAAGGCGTGGAGCATTACGAGAGAGAGAACCCAGAAGACAAGGGCGTGTACAATCTCGTGAGCAAGCAGGAGTGTGATTCTGTATGCACTCTCTAAGCAATCTCCTTAGGCTGCCCGCTGACATTCACCCCAGAAATACAACATCAAAGGCGCACATGGTGGATTGAGGTTTCCTGCTGGAGTCATCTCTCCACACAACCTCGTCTCAGCGACCTTTGACAAGCTTCTGGAGAAGTATCCCAGCCGATTGACAATCGAGACGAACACTCCTGCCACTGCAATTGAATACCACCCCCAAAGCAATTCGAGACACCCATACATCATCAAGACTCCTCGCGGCAACATCCGAGCAACCAATGTCCTCCACTGCACAAACGGCTGGTCAGGTCATCTCCTTCCTGGTCTTCGCGGAAAGATGTATCCTCGCCGTGGCACAATGTCTGTTCAGAATCCCGGAGAGCACTTCCCGGACATGAGCCGAAAGCAGTCTTGGTCTCTATATTTCACCCCTAAGCTTGATGAGGCCACTGACGCCGTTGAGACCGGTCGGTATTACTGTTTCCAGAACAGAGAGACGGGCGATCTGTGGATTGGTGGCGATAGGGACAGCATCGATGGCTTCATCAGCTCAGATGACAGCAAAGTCGACCCCACAGCCGAGAAGAACATTCGATCCATGCTCCCTAACCTTTGGAAAGACGAGTGGATCAAGTCTATGGGTGATGTTCGAGGCGTCTGGTCCGGAGTCATGTGCTATACAGGTGACCGTCTCCCCTTCATTGGCAGGCTTCCTGACTCAGCGACTGGACGCCGCGGTTCCGGCGAGTGGATTGCTGGAGGATGGAACTCATATGGTATGACAAACGGCCTTCTAAGTGGCTCATCCCTGGCCAAGCTTGTATTGGGCGAAGAGGTGTCATTCCTGCCGGAGTCTTACTACATCACTCCAGAAAGACTGGGTAGCTCCAAGCTCAAGGTTGCGGAGGTTGTACGTGACTACTTTGAGAGAACAGGTGCTCATAAGTATGTAAGAGAGAGCAGCGTCCCGTCGAAATTGTAAGGCTGGAAGGTTTTAAGTTGCAGATAAGCTTGCTAGTCTACTACTTAGTGTTGCTACGTTCCTGAGAGCCGAAGTGGCACTCAACCGTACGGTCTCGGATGTGGTCCGGTGGCTATTACTCTTCCCAAGTAGATAGAAAGAAGCCGTTTGAAGCCATGTAGCAATCCTACGTGAAGTACCCTTCACAGGCCATGCTTATCTTGTTCCGAACCACTCCACCGGTGATAAGGCCAGTAAGCGAAGCTGGGATTCGCCTCGACTTCGACTTGTCTCCACGATGCTAAACAGGACTCGCCTTAGTGCACCACGTTCCCCCGCACACTGATAGCGCTAGCGAGGGAGGTATAAGTCGGCCCTGTCCCGCGAGTCAACATCCTCTCATGGCCCCCTTCTCTTTCGGTGACAGTTGCTAAGGGAAGCTGGGAGTTATTGGTTGGAGGCTTGAACAAGAAACAATGTCTTCGTTCTTCCCTTTCGAAGGCGGCAATTTGCGACCTGAAGCAGGCTTGCCGCGGCCAATCGCTGCTCATCCCGAACACCATAGCCGACCCAGCTTTCATCTATCAGCTACTGCAGATCCACCAAGAAAGCGACGTCGTGGAGGCAAGGTGTATTCGGTAAGTCTTCCATTACATGTAGTCAAAGCCAACATTGCTGAAATATGACCAAGGGATGTGGCACGTGCCGAGCTCGGAAGATCAAGGTGAGTGAAGCAAATAGGAAGCATTCAAACTTGTCCCAAGACGCTCAGTGCCATCCAGTGCGATAACCGCCAGCCGCGGTGCTGGAACTGCGAGCGCTCAAGGCGATATGAGTGCGACGGGTACGGTGGGGGAATAGCGATGCCAGAGTCCTCGCCATCTATCTTCAGCGTCATGGACGACATTCTTGCCGGAGACGATGATGACTTTGGTCAAGGCGACCTGACCTGGACGGAGTTCGATGCAAACATTGCCAACGAGGCCATACCTTCAGAGATAACTCGGCAAGCCCAACAGGCAGTAGCCGACTCTCCCTTTCGGATATTGCAGGGCCTAGACACTCCGACGCTACAGGATATCAACTCTGCGGCACCACTCTTGAATCTCGGTGTTGGCGACAACCAGAGTGATTCAAGATCATCACTTACGACTCTGAACCTGGAGGCCTCACCAGCTGTTGTGCGCGAGCTACTGGACCACTATCGGACTCACGTCTGTGGTTTAATGATGCCAACCACAGCACCATCACGAAACCCATGGCTGCACCTTTATCTTCCACTGGCTCTCCGCGGTCCTCCATCATCTCCTAATGAGGCTCTCTTATATGGTATACTTTCCGTCAGCGCCCACAACAGAGCACACTTGTGTCCGGAAAAGAAAGAGAGCTTCCAGAAGCAGGGAAAGGAGTACAGCGAGAAGGCAGCTGCAACACTGCGATCTGTTCTGCAGTCCGGGGCCTGGAAATTTGACCTCGAGCAGAATGAGGAATCTAGCCACGCGCTGATGGCTGCAGCTTTGACGCTGACAACGATCGAGGTAAGACAAGACAACACAAGACAAAACCATGTGGCTTGGCCTGAAGGGTGCTCATAAACAAGCAGGTCTTCAGCGGATCGAGTGAAGGCGATTGGCACCGGCATCTCCGCATGTGTAAACAAGTCATCGACATGACTGGCGGCCTCTCCAAATGGCTCTCTAATCCAACATGCCTCACACTGCTCCAGATCTTCCGCTGCCTGCAGATCGTCGCCTCTACCTCTGACCGCTCAGAGGACCCTCCAGATCTCTTCCCAGACGATGATCTTGACGAGCGAGATCTGCATCGCCAATCACGCACTGACCATGGCTCCGACGATGACTCTCCTCAAGCCAATGAAGTCAGCCTGTCTGTATCTGTCCGAGCAGCATACCCTCTGGACGTCACTTTCGGAGTCTCAATGAAGACACTTCGCTGTCTTACACGCATCAACGATCTTTCCAGACTGAGAACCTCCCTCCCGAAAGGCGACCCTTGGCCAGCAGACAAAACAACCGCCGTCTATGCCCTCGAAACCGATATCTTCAGCGCCTTCGACGACTCAACAGCCTTCGCAGGCCATTCCAGCAGCGGCCAGTCGGGACTCGAAGGCGTGTCAGACTGCGTTGCGGACTTCATCCAGGAAAACCACCTCTGGGCCTTCCACTACGCCACAGCCATCTTCTTTCGTCGCGCCGTCATCGCCGGTTCCCAAGCCCCTTCCGGATCTGAATTCAAACGCCTTTCCGGGCAGTATCTTGTCTCCAAAACCCTCGAACACCTCGAGAACATCGACGCCGTGTCCAGAGAAGTTGGCGTCGCAAATACTCTCTGGCCAGGCTTCATCGCCGCCGTCGAAGCTGTACACATCGAGCTTCGGCACCGAGCATTGGTCTGGCTGTCGCGAGCAAAGTCCCACGGGATCGGGAACATCTCGCAGGCGATGAGCTTGGTCATGGAGGTATGGAGGAGGGTGGATAGGCAGATCTTTAGGAGGCATGGTGGTGAGGATGTTGGGGGGAAGAAGGTTGGAATGGACTTTGAGCTGGCGGGGGTGGATTGGAGAGAAGTGATGAGGGAAAGGAATATGTATATCATGTTGACATAAGATGGTTACCGTGATGCAACCATAGCGGCTATGTTGTAAGATGGTTAGCTTACATCCACGTGAACTGAGAAGTTCAGCATGCGGCACGGCAAATCAGTCTAAGTCACAGGCAGAGAGCATAGCAAATCACATAGTTTCTACCGAATACCGACCGACGCAAGGTGTCATGCACGGAACGAGAGGTGGCACAAGGGATAAGATTTCAAAAACGTACGCGAAAAGCACAATATATTCCCATCATTCACTCATAGCTGAACCTCGCTCTAACTAGATCCAACTCCCTGGCCCCAGTCTTGCATGGGGCCAAGCGTCAGGAGTTTCCCTTTTCTCCTAGCCATACTTCGCTGGGGCAACAAGCTCAACTGCGCATGAGCTCTAGTCTTCCCTCCGGCGTTCCATCTCGCCCCATCCCACCCCATCACAGGAAACAGCTGTGCAACACAGAAAGCAAGCGAAGCCAAAGCAGAACATACAACCAATCACCAGTGGAAGTAGAAATGATGCTCGAAGACCAAGTCAAGCCACGAGCACCGCACCGGAAAGAGAACGAGTGAAAGCACGTATCCCATGTACAAGAATGTTCGAAAGCAAGGTGCATCCCATCGTGATCGCCAGTGAACAGCATGAAGAGGGCGAGAGCAGTATCGCACTCGTCCGTATCCAAAATGCCATCGGCCTCGAGCGCGAAGAGCAGAATAGACCAAAGACGAAAGCCCCTCCCTTGATCCAAGTGGACAAGAGGAAACAACAAGGTATCGATACCACACAACGCCATCAACACCCTAAACGCCGTTTCAGAGGGTGAAATTATGCCAGTCATCCCGATCGCCTTGATCGAGGTGGAAGGCGAAGAGAAAGGGGTATTTGAGGTGCGGTGATAAGTTCGGGCTGGTCAGAAAGCAGTGGGCCAGGTCAATGCTACAAGAAGCGGCATCGTATGCCCACTAGAAGAGCTTTATTGGCCAAAGCTTACTTCTTAAGGACGGCGTCGTAGATGCTCATAAGAGCAGTGACGGCGGTGCCAGTCAAGATGCCTGGGACACCTCCGTAGACGGCGCTTCGCAGGCGAAGGATCGAGGTCTCGTTCAAGAGGCCACCGAAGGTGACCAGCTGTCCGTAGACAACGAAAGAGACAAGAGCTTTGACGATGCTAAAGGTCAGGGGATCGACATTGTACTCGGCAGCCTGAGCAGCGGCCTTGGCACGGGTGCGAGGTCCTTGGTTGTTGGTAGCGCTGAGGTTGAAGAAGTAGCCAAAGACTCCAGGGATGATGAGGCTGGTCAGTGCCCAGGTGAGGAAAGGAGACCAGAAGGCGGCGGTAACCAAGAGGAACGCATCGGGCAGGTGAACAGGCCAGTCAGAGGTGCCCAGGAGGCGGAAGGCTGGAATAGTGAAAGCGTAGCGATTAGGGAGGATCTCGGGACGAATGCAGAGAAGTTCCCAAGCGGAGACAACAGCGAGAACGCTGGTGACAGTGCTCAGGTTATCGCGAGTAGCCTGGGTCACATCGCCAATACCAGATTCCTGGTAGATGGAAGTGGCGCGCTGGCGGATGGCAAGGGTAGAGCGGTCAACGGCATTGGCAACATCAGCAGGAGTCGCCGGGAGGGGGATGCGCGCAGCGACCTGAGACAAGCTGCGACCAGGAGTGCGAACAATGGCAGTGGAGGTGCTTGTATCGGCACTTCACAAAAGTCAGCACATGCTTCAGCCGAGTATAAGCTGATAAGGGTTTGCGTACTCAGGGGTGGCATCCTCGATAGCCTTGCTAGCCTTGCGCTTAACAACCTTGAGGGCCTTGTCGGCCTCATCCTTGGCGGCATTGAGTTCCTTCTTGATAGGAGAGCCGAGAGCCTTGGAGCGCGAGTTGAAGTAGCCAGTAAGGCTAGAGCGCGAGGAGAACTTGGTAGAGTTCTCAGCGAGGTACTCATCAAGAGCAGCCTCGAGCTCGCTCTTCTTGTAGCTTTCATAGCTAGAGATGGCTGTTAGCTACAGCAACGTTATTGGTCTGATAGAAATTGCGAATGCGACCAAATGCAAGATTCAGGATATGTGAGAACACTCGCAGACTTCATTGTAGACTTCCGATCTCATGAGAAGACCCAGAACTCAACTGCGCGAAGGTGGACCCATGGCGCGAACGAGCCGAGCGCGTGTCGCAAATGGAGACAGCATAACGGGTGAAGCTCGCATCTTTGTGAAGACATAGCTTGCGAGGCGGGAGATGAGATGGACCTCTTGCAATTGCTAACCAGGGTGCAACAGAGACTTGCGCAAGGGAAAGCATGTCATTGCTTGCTGTCTCGATCCCACGCGTGTGCGAACTTGTCGAGACGCGACCCTAGTGAGAATCTGCAGCGCGTGCGCCGGACGAAATGACACCACGCGCAGAACAGGAAAAGGGCCAATAAAGCTTTGTGAAGCTGTGGGATTTCGCGAAGAATAGAATGACATAAAAATTGAGAGTATACATACTTCTTGAGGCCGACATCGTCTGCAATCTCAACGAGGTCGCTCTTGCGCTGGGCACGAAGCCAGCTGTTTGTGTTTGTGGATGACATTTTTTGAGTTGAGGTTGCGACTGGACGGCGCAAAATCGTTATTGTCTGGAGAATAATGACCCAAAAAGATGGTAAGTGAATGCGCGGTGATTAAGAGTATTGATGGCAAGCTGGCGCAATGCAAGACAGTTGATGTGATCGTTGGGCAGGGAAGGCAAAAAAGCAACAGCTTGTGTTGTGTTGTTGTTCCGGGGACGATGATGACGGGGTGGGAGAGGTAAGAGGTGGATGAAAGATGATGCGGGCAACCGGGGCGGCAGCCAAAATCCAGTGAGGGGGGCCTGCAGGCAAGCGGGAAAAAAAGTGAAGAGTGTGAGGGGGGTGGCCAGGTGATGGATGTGCTGTGACAGTGCGCGCGACGGATGCGGCGGTGGGAACTCACCTTGAGTGACGAGACGGGCAGCAAGGAGCAATGGTAAGGCAACGGGAGCGGGTGGATTTGGAAAAGGGAAGGAACGGGGGAGCCGGAGGGGCCTGCCGCTTGTTTATGTGTCCGGCCGACCGACAGACCCCCAAAGTAGAGCAGACAGGGAGGAAGGAGCGTCACCTCCCCAGCACGACAACCGCAACGGCTGGATCGAGGAAGGAACGACAGCCAGCCTCAGAAACCCTCCTTCCACTCTCACTCGCTCGATCTGGTCACGCAGCTGCCACTTTAAACTCAGAAGCCGTTGACCTCACTCGCGCCTTCCGTCATTACTGCTTCTCGTCATTTCTATCGTATGAAGCTGAGATGAATACAATTGCACCTGTTAACTATTCTGTTCATCCTCATCGTCATTCTGTCTGGGCCATTCGGGGAAGAAAAAAACACTTCCCGAAACGAGCCCCGTCACCGACACGTCGCAGAAAATAAATCGAGTGGCTGGGAAGACATTCGGACACGGCGCACCCACGTTTTTTGACCGTTCACTTTTCTGCACCCAACTTTTTACGTCGTCGCTGGACCCCAGCCACCGTTGTCCCATCCGTAACTGACTGGCGGCCCATCCCATCCCACCATTGACGGATCGCCCAAGTCCAGTCGAGGCGCACGCGAGGGATGAGATGAGGAAAAGCGCCCGGCTCGCAAACCCACATCAGCTGCGACGTCCCTCTCCCACGCTCTGGTCTTTTGTTTACATCTCGTCAGACTGGACCACTCGCGTCTGACAGCGCCCTCGACTCTCCTTGTTCGCCTTTTGTCTTTCCGTCTTTTCTTTCCTCTTCATGCCTGTTTTTTTGCTTGCCTTGCTGGTGCTTGCATGTCATCGCATAAGGTTTTGACTTGTTATTCTCCGAGCCCTGTTCCTCGGGATCGCCTCCCGTTCCCCAGACTCCCCATCTGTCAAGCCATGCCGCAATGCCCTACCTTATCCTATGAACATCCCAGTTCGCAGAGCAACATCCCTCCTCTGATCTGTGCATGACCCTGTTCCTGGCGCCCCCATCGTTCACCCTGAGCAACCCAAAAAGGTCCCCTCTCTTCAGTCCAGTGCCGTCTGCTTTGTTTACATGGCTCTCCGGCCGGCTCATTTCGCCGCGAGCCTTGTCCAAGCCTGCCCAAGCCCAATCAGGCACCTTACTGTCGCACCTCATTTAACATCATTTCTCTCATCTGACTTGCATCCACTCGATCGATCACACTTGACGCATGGTCATAATTCTAGCGCCTTGACCCAGCATCACTGGAGGTCAAGGCACCAAGTTGTTCCTCTGCTGGGTATTTTGCTCATGACTATGGCCGTTGTGACGAATCGCACGAAGAGGATCGCACAGCACTTCAGGGGCCGGATTCCCCAAAACTACTCATACATTCACCATTACTTTACTGGCCGTAGCCTTGACGCTTATGCGAGTGCCTATCCTGCGCTTCATTATGCCCGTTTTCAAGTTTGTCTGTGGCTTGTTGCTCTTATTTATCCACCCAGCTCGCGAATCTCTCCTCGCCACGCTTGACCAGCCTGATCGGGACCTTCAAGTCGCCTTGCAGCTTCAACGTGAGCACTGACGTCGCAGCCTCCACAGTCTTCCTGCTGCGTTCCTGTGCTGCCCTGTATTTTGACTCATCGTCTTCTCCGTCGTCTTCATCAACGGCCAGTTCCACACTATGATCGCGGAATAGCACGGCCAGTGCCGCAATGATCTCAACCTGGGCTATTCGTCTTCCCAAACAAGACCGCGGCCCGTCACTGAAAGGGATGTACGCTCCACGTTCCGGCCTGAAAAGCTGTGCACTCGTGTCTGGACCACGGTAGCCTCCAAAGTCCTCCTCGGTCGTTCCGTTGCCCTCCGGGTCTGGTGTACTGCCCTTGGAATCGTTCTTGATGAACCACCGCTCCGGCTCGTAGTCCCAGAGATTGTCCCTCTCGGGACGAAGCTTACTGGGCTGACTGGGCCAGTAATTAGGATTTCGCTGCGCAGCCACCGCTACCAACGAAATCACTGTGCCTTTCGGTACCATATACTCCTTGCCGTCCACGACGAGGGGCTGGTCGCGGTGCTGGGCTACCTTGGGAACCTCGACCACCGGTGGAATCAGCCTCAACGTCTCGTTCATGGCTGCGCCAGCCATGCTCCCCATCAATGGTCCAACCATGGCTTCGTAATCCCAAGTTGCGGGGTCCGTCTTTCCCACGAGGTCGTCCAAATCTCGCTGAAGTCGTCGCTGTGTCGCTGGATGTGTCGCCATCTCGATAAGCGTAAAGTGAAGTGCATTCGCTGTCGTCTCATGTCCGGCCACGAGCATAATGAAAGCATTGCCGATGATGTCGTCGCGTGATAAAGACATACCATGGTTCTTACTTCCCGGCTTCTCGGCCTCGTACGTCGATCGAACCATCTGACCCATTAGATCCATGCCTTCTTCATCTCCTGAGCGGCTTCCTTTGCGAGCCTCGCTCTCCTTCTCATCAAGAAGCTCAGCCATGTATTTCCTGTAGTCGTCATGAGCGATAGCTGCTTCTTTCGTAGCTTTGAAGGGCAAGCGGCCTATTCTTGGTCAGAACTTCCCGTCCTCAAGGTAATGACAGCTGGCCAAAGTAAACTTACGGAGAAGTCCTGCAGGGAAGATCAACAGCAGGAAGATGTGCTCCAGCAGTTGCTGCATAGTATCTACGAAGCTCAACGTATGGCCTTCCGGCGCCTCAAGAGAGCCGTACTTAGCCGCCGCCGAATCCGCTCCCTCAGCCAACGTCTGGCCCGGCCACAACATCTTCATCCCAAACCCAACATACCCAATGATATTCAACGTCAACCTCATAGTGTCCTTCTCCAACGACTCAATCACCCTTCCCTTCCTGCCCTCCGCCGTCCACAACCCCAACATGCCTGTCGCCTGACGAATCGACTCGTAAAACACTAACGCAGCGTTCTTCTCGTTGAAGCTGGCGGAGGTGGCCTTGCGGTGCATGCGCCAGGTAGCGCCCTCGCACGTCACAACGTTCTCGCCGAACATGCGCAAAACCTCGTAGCTGTCTGTCCATTTGGGGAAGGCTTCGCGGCGGGAGGCGATGGCTCGGATGGCGGGTGCGCTGGCGGTATAAAGGTAGAGCATGAAGGGAGAGACGACGAGGATGAGGTCACCGTGGATGGCGAATTGTTTGTGGCCGGTGTGGTGGGCAAAGTCTGGAGTTGCGACTCTGGAAGGGATGGTTAGTAAGATGGTATGAGAGCGGGTGAGAGGACGTGAAAGTGAGTGAGAGACGTACGGAAGCCAGTTCTCCCAATGTGACCTAGGGAGGAGTTTGATGAGAGGGATCCAAAGCTTGTGCGTAATCTGCCATGGCAAGAAGACTGGGCTGACAGCTATAGAGGTTCTCCAAATTAATTACTTGGCCGGCTTCGAAGGGCGAACCAGGAGAAACTCACGAGAAATGATGTAGGGAATGCCACTGCGCTTCGCAGCAGCGATATTGCGCCTCAGTCCAAGAGCAATGGAGCAGCATTTGTAGGCAGCTGCAAAGCCAATGACCCAGACCAGAGATCGAAGAATCATCCTGGGCGAATGTGAAGAAGCTTCTCACTCCCAGTCATGGAGTAATTGGCCGTCGAGAGAGAGAGAAGGTGCTGAGAGTCGCGTGGAGGAGCAAGTCGCGAGAAAATGGATGATGGCTATGTTAGTTGGCCGCCGTGGTGGTGTTCCTAGTGTGAAACCTCGCACGTCTGGGTAAACCCTCCCCAGAGCCAACGAAAGACGAGATGAGACGAAGGACAAGCCAGCCCGCGCGAAACCCAAAAAAAGAAGCTTATGAGAAAACAGAAGCGACTATGCAAGGAGGGAGAATAGTTTGAAGAAGGAGCTTGAGGAATAGCTCTGAGGAAAAAGTGAAAGAGGAATAGAAGGAGGGGACTGCGCAAGGGAGGGGGGGCGAGGGACCAGACTTTTGGAGTTCCAGGAGGCTCGACGTTGAAACATCTCGGAACCAGGTGTCTCCCGTCGTGCTGGACTGCCGCCGTGGGCCCCCTTGGCGAACCCCGTCGAATACCCAAGTTGGACGGGCACAAGGCGGTTCTGGGGTGTGGGTGGCTTGCTTTTCTTTTCCCGTCTTCATCTTTTGTTGCTTTTGTGTTGTTGGAGCTATTGGATTGGGACTACGGAGTATGTACAACATGGTTCCTCACAACGACACGACGCTGCAATGCCACACCCGACGGTCCAGGACTTTCAGATAATCACTCTGGCGCCTGTTAGCCCTGTTACTACTATCAACAAAACATCACAGAGATTGCATCTGAACAATTCTGTCTCAGTACCTGTCAAGCACAACTTTTCCCAGAGACCCAGCTTTCACTCCGGTCCGCATATCCCTGCCCAGCTCGCAGAGCCGGCGCCGGAGTGGCGTCTCGGGTTGCCAGCGTTCCGTAGAGCTAACTCTAAGCTTCTCCCGATCAGATCCCCCATCCCGCATCAAGTGACTGGATCTCAGGCCAGATCTTCCATAAACTTGTTTAGAGGGTTTTCTTCTCTGGTTTGGTTCGCTGCAGCTACATTTCCCTGTGTGATTTATCGACAGCGTGAAGCTTAGCTTTGGGTCTAGGACCTGTCAGTCACCCTGCGTAAATACGCGGACAGCTGTTCCTGTCTTTCTCTCTTTACAGGGGCCCATCATCTTAACGACACACAGTGGGGCCTTCCTTCGACAATCCGTGCCGGTGTCACGATCTAAGACAGCCGCGCAAGACATCCCTCACGGATCGATCTGGTTCCGTTGCACTGGAGCAACAAGTCCGTTGATATTATGATGGCAGCAAAGATCAATCGCAACGTATTATACACCTTCGCAGAGGAAAAACATGGCACCTCCGCATAACGCCCTAAACCACAGCCAGGCCTTTCCCCCTCCCTTCGCAATAGTTCCCGTGATACAAGATGAGCGCAGCAATCACGTGTACCCATCCATGCCTTATACACCCTTCTCACCTCCCATACGGATGGAAACCGCGATGTCCTCCCCGACCTCCTCCACGGTAGTTCGCGCCGGGCTGGTTCATCCTCTTGGGTCCAGTCGGTGCTCCAACGGGAGCCTTGCTTGGACCATCACCACCGCCCGGCTGAGGGACGTCGTCATACATGCCTTCCCAAGACGTCGGGCCGCCAGCTTGGCCTCCTCCTCCCATGTTGTTGTTATAACCTCCGCGGCCTCCAAATCCGCCTCTGCCCCTTCGGCCACCGCCGCCTGGCCCCCCCTGAGGTCCTTGCGGCGGTTGCTGCTGGAACTGGTCGTAGTTACCCTCGTAGGCACCAGCACCACCTTCAAAACCGCCCTGGCCACCGCCGCCGCCTTGTTGTTGCATCATCTGCTGTTGCATTTGCTGCATCTGCTGCATCATCTGAGGGTTCATCATGTTCTGACCGCCCTGACCTCCGCCTCGGCCCATCATCTGTTGCTGCATTTGCTGCATCTGTTGCATCTGCATCTGCTGCATGGGGTTCATCTGCATGCCGCGGTTCATCGCCATCTGTGACTGCATCATAGCGAAATACTGCTGCATCCGCTGGAAGTACTGTGCCATGACCTGCGGTGACATCCCACTGCCGCCCATCTGTTGACCCATTGCACCGCCGCTTTGTCCACCCTGTTCATCCTTCTTGAACCGGTTGCGACGCTGTGCTTCCTCCTCCTCGCGCAAGTTACCACGGGGTTGGGCCCGCTTGACCTCAACAGGTTTGCCGTGAATCTCGAGCGGGATGTTGATGCAAGCGTCGACGCCGGCTTCGCTTTCGAACGTCACGAAACCGAAGCCTCGAGGGCGGCCGGTGTCTTTGTCCATCATGAGGGTTGCATCGACAACGCGGCCAAATTGCGCAAAGTAGTCCCTGAATTCCTGGTCCGTCGTGTCCTGGCTCACACCACCAACAAAGATCTTGCTAGTCTTCTCTTGCTCATCCCTTGGAATGGCTCGCTTCGGATCAATCTGTCATAGTCTGTTAGTAAAGAACGCGTAGTCTATGCAGCGTCAGGAAGCCTACAATCTTGCCATCGAGGAAGTGCTCCTTCACCATGACGACGTTGACCGTCTTAGCGTCTCTGAATGTGAGGAAACCGAAGCCGCGTGATCTGCCGGTGTTGCTATCACGCATCACGGTGCACTCAACGACCTCGCCAAATTGTGAGAAATAGTCTCGGAGAGATTCTGGGCTTGTCAGAACTACAAGTCAAGTATGATTTACACCAGATGTTCCGCCACTTACGGTCTGTTGTTTCCCAATTCAGTCCACCGATGAACATTTTTCTAGACAAGCGTTAGTTACTATTTGTCCAAGAAGTCTTAACATATAGCATGATGTATTCCAGCATCGAAGCACAAAGGTCTGGGATCCACGGGGCGGCTGCAACGGGGCGGCTATTTGGGGCAGCCTCCAGAGACATCGACGGACAGGTGATCCTGTTGGCTGGGGTATGGCATCTCCCAGGCTGAGCGCACGTTGTAGCCACAATGCCATGGAGAGGCAGTCAAGCGTATGATTGTAGAAGACAGAGCACATGCAGGCTCTCCCCAAGTATCAACTTAGAGATTTGTCGAAAGTTGGGTCTCTGTAGTGGCGACGCGATATAGTGTGTTGGAACCCGTGCTGAGTAGATGAGGGGGGTTTGGTGATGTTGTAGGCCGTGTTGAGTAGCAGTGTGATTTTGGCCAACAGGACCCTTCAGCGATTCATTCGCAGCGATGCAATGGACCCCAGAGAAGCTTGTATCGTCGATAATCTTTCTTCGGTTCTTGCTATCGTGTCTCCTTGTCTCTTTTGCTAAGCACTGCTCTGGAGCGCTACTCGCTGTGCCCCTGGCTACAGTCGTTTGTAGATTGACCAGCTCGCACTGTCTGGGATACTCGGAGAGTAATCCGCAGCTCAAAAGCTATGGAAGCTAGTGCCTTCTGAGGTGACTATCGGTGTCTGAGTTCTCTCGGTATATCCATGTAGACGTATGCCAACTCTTGCGCAGCCCTGGTCGGGACGACTCTCTTTCTGCCATACGCTGGTCATGTTCTCGAGGCACCCAAGCTTCTCCTGATGAACGCATTGATAGCATCACATGCGTTTGCCTCGTAGAGGATGTGCTCTTTGCGCTGCTGCCAGAAACTCGCATCCAATGCTCCCACGAATATAGCACCCTGTTCCCTCGTAGAGTCTTCTACCGAGCTCGTGGATCCCAAAGATGACACAGTGGCCTACTGTGTTGCTACGCCCAAATGCAAGGAAAGAGCAATCATAGCGGAGGATCCGCTAAAGCATAGGTCTAATCACGTCATGCAGATTGGAGCTCACTTACCCTTCATCTTTCGCACTGGCCCTGTGCACACTTCCATACGGCGGTGTATGCGGCCGTTCTTCCTGTCCAGCAGCTGATGATTGAGCCATGGTGGTATCATCACCACCACTTGGAGCGACGACGCTCGTATTACCTCCTCCCAGGTTGAAGTCGACGTCATCGTCGTCGTCCTCTTCTTCTTCGTCGTCCTGACCTTGAGCCATCTGTGGATCGGCCTGGTTATTGTTTGGGGCACTTGAGGGTTCATCCTTTGCTGCCTGGGGAGCGGCGGCAGCTGTTGTAGACTGAGGCCCAGGGCCGGTCTTCGAGGCATCGTTATCGTCGTAGCTATATCACTTGTTAGAGTCTAGGATGTTGCGGAGGCTTTTCGCTCGATCCAGGCTTGTTTTGACGTACAGGTCGGCGAAGAGATCCTCTTCGAAGTTCTCGTCAGTCATCTTGGTTGATTGGTCACTGGCCTGCGCAACCAGTTCTTATGCCGGAATGAGAAAGAAAGAGGTGAGCAAAAACAGGAACTGCAATAAATGAACGAAAAGAGTGCGCGATTGGAATTGAACGATAATTGGCGCAGCAGGTGGTTGTTATGAAGTGCTGAAGGGCAGAATGTGTCGCAATGAGGAAGCTTGCGGACCTGGGAGAAGCTTAGGCGTTGAGTTTAGCTGAGTCAGCGCAGCTGTAGCCAATCGTGATAAAGGTCGGCCTGCCTCTCGCTAGATGCTCTTTGTGAGGCCATAGGCCCCTGTAGCCTCCCCGCTGTGGTGCCTGTGCGCTGGGGGTCTACAGTGGCCACCTAGCTCAACACCCCCTCACGTCAGTGCATCCGTCTGCCATTCGACATCCCAACCTCCACCACCAAGCCCGTGTCTCGAGTCTCGGGGCTAATCTTTGGCCTCGACTCGTGACCTGAGTTCTTCTTCGCAGCATGACGCCTCGTCCCAGTTGACGACCATCTGCCCACCATGTGGTCGTCATCTAGTGGCGGTAAGAAGCCCGCACAGCCGTCGGTGAGTCTCCTGCCCTCAACATCTCAAGACATCCCATCCCATCGACGTAATGCCTGTGCTCACTGCCCCACCGTCCCAGGAAATGGTCCAAGTCGGTATGTCCTCTCAACGTTCGGTCACCTGCGCAACCTTGACCGTGCACACAATGCTGACCGAAGCTCGCAATGGGTTTACACAAAGACCGTTCAGAGTACGCTGTCCCAGACAACCTGCGTCTTGGCTTAAGAACTGACAAAGACCTAGGTCGGCCTCACCATTCTGGAGACCGCCTCCACGCGAGCATACCCCTAAGAGGAACGTGACGATGCCAACGAGCCAGGACCCGAATATGGTGGTTGGCGCAGCGTATTCGCACGCAGATATGCTCAAATTCGAATCCCTGTTCGTCATGTCGCCCTCGCAAACGCAGCTTGCAACGGCTAATCAAGTACAGCAACCTCTCCAGCTCATCCTCCCGGCCCAAGACCCCGCCATCCTCCTCTTCTACGAAACATCGACCTTCCGAGATCTCTCCACCTTCGAGGCCGACGTCTGGCCCATCATCTCCTCCTCTAAAACATTACTTCAACTTCCTGTCGAATACGAACGATGACTGGAAAGCAGACGAGGACGAGATGATGGGCTATGAGGACGATGATGGCGATGACTTTGGTCTGCCCAGTATATCTAACATGAAGAGGCGAACACGACGGATGGCTTCACAGAATCGTACTACAGACTCGAACCCATTGGGACCGCCGGACAGCTCCTTTGGTGGCCTGCAGGCGAGACGATACTCTAACAGTGCCGATATCGCAGTCGAACGTCCCACGCCTTCGTATCCCGTTCCCAAAAAGAGCGAAGGCAAGATCCTGCGACCGCAGTACAAGGATATTCTTAAGGGTAAATACATACTCAAGGACATTGCGCTGGAAGTGATCTGCTAACATTGACCAGACCCAGGAAATGCCCTCCATCTGATCAACTATCCCTCTATCCCCAGCGGCGCAACTCAAAAGGAAGCGGACGCGATCAATTCCAAGATCACACGAATCAATAAGTTTAAAAAGCTGCTCCAAGCCTCATCAATATCTCTCCCGGAACTGAGGGCGCTCGCATGGTCTGGAGTCCCCCAAGAGGTGCGCGCCGTCACCTGGCAACTACTGCTGAGTTACCTCCCTACGAATAGCGAAAGACGGGTCACCACATTAGAGAGGAAACGAAAGGAGTATCTCGACGGAGTGCGTCAGGCCTTTGAAAGAGGCGGCTCAAATACTACGTCGACAGGTACACCTGGAAGGACAAGGGGCCTTGATGAAGCCATATGGCATCAGATCAGCATTGATGTGCCCAGAACGAATCCTCACATCGAGCTATACTCCTATGAAGCTACACAGCGCTCCCTTGAGCGTATCTTATACGTCTGGGCGGTGCGCCACCCCGCCAGCGGCTACGTTCAGGGCATCAATGATCTCGTCAGCCCGTTCTGGCAAGTTTTCCTTGGTCTGTACATTGGCGATCACAACATCGAGTCGGGTATGGATCCCGGCCAATTGCCGAAGTCGGTGCTGGACGCCGTTGAGGCAGATTCATTCTGGTGCCTGACGAAGCTCCTCGACGGGATCCAGGACCACTACATCGTTGCGCAGCCTGGTATTCAGCGCCAAGTCGCCGCGCTACGCGATCTCACAGCCAGGATAGACGGCAATTTGGCGAAGCACCTGGAGAAGGAGGGCGTCGAATTCATCCAATTCAGCTTCCGCTGGATGAACTGTCTACTCATGCGCGAGATCAGTGTCCACAACACCATCCGCATGTGGGACACTTATCTTGTAAGTCCGGCTCTCGATTCTAAACAAACCTCACTCTCTCATTTCTTTACTGACCCTATCGCCAGGCCGAAGAACAGGGCTTCTCTGAGTTCCATCTCTACGTCTGCGCCGCCTTCCTCGTCAAATGGTCCGACCAGCTCGTCAAGATGGATTTCCAAGAAATTATGATGTTCCTACAAAGCCTGCCCACCAAGGAGTGGACGGAGAAGGACATCGAGCTGTTGCTCAGTGAGGCATTTATATGGCAGAGCTTGTTCAAGGGTTCTGCAGCCCACCTCAAGGGCCAGCCAGCGAGAGCGCCCCTGACGGATCTCCAACTATGAATGGAAGAAGGACATTTCATGGGCGAGGGCATGTGATCTGGTTGGGTTAGTGGAAGTGGTGTAGATCCTCTTAATGCATATATGGCGCCTGGATAATTGAACATACTCGAATCTTAGAACCTTCACCTTGGTCGTCATATCATTAGAAAATCTTGTGATATTTCGGGTACCATCCTGAACGCCTCGCTTTTGATATGTAGTCCGCTTTTCGCCCAGAGAAAGAAGTAAAAGAAAAATAGAAGAACCCAAATGCCTTCAGCCATAGTATCCCCCCAGGTCCAATTCCTTTTAATCCGGATGCTCCATCACGTCTCCAGTGAACGCAAGCGTGTCCCGGTTTTCGTCTACGACTCTTGCCCATTCCAACAACAGCCTCCAAACGTACAACTTCATGTCCTCCCTTCGAAGTACCTTATCCGCCCATTCGGCGCCCCTCTCAGCGATGAACCTTGCAGCGGCATCACCTGCACCTGCCCCATCTGCGAAAAACTCGAGCACGGCGTGCAGATCCTGCAATGTCGAGTCCAGAGGCACGAAGTGCATCCACGGTACAAGGCGGTCGTCGTGCCATTCTGTAAAGATCGTGGATTTGAGTGGCAGAGAGGTGGAGCGTAGTAGTGATCGAAATCGGGGGCTCAAAGCAGCGCCATCAACATCTGGAAGGAATCGGTTCGCAAGCTGTGACAACAGAGGGGCCTCCTTTTCAGCGGCGGATGCGTCGACAATGCTTGACAGCCATGATCCGAGGGCGCGCTTCTTGCGTCGCTCGCTAACGTAGAGATCCTTAGGTGGAAGATTGAACGCAGCGCCCTGCTCGTCTTCCTTTTCAAGTTGCGAGATCAAGCCTCCATCAAGCATCTTCACTAGACGATCAGCATCCCCTCTCCAAAAGACCTTTCCGTTCTTGCCCGCCCACGGTCTCCTGAGTGAGTCGGCATCTATCAGAGCCTCATCACCACTCAGATACATAGCTCCAGGAATCAGAATATCGTTGTTCCTCGGTAGTTTCGAGCCGCTGAAGAGTGGGATCAGCTCATCCGTGATGGGCGTGGTTCTGGGCTCAGTGAACACGCGGTGCATATGACGCATGTGAGGCTGCTCGCAGGGGTCTGTTGCCGCCGTCCAATTCTGAACGAATCCCCCAAAGGCATACGTAGGCTTCCAACCGAGTGGCACATCGTGTTGAGAAGCGTGGCCGGTGGTCTGTATCAACGCAGGGGAATCTGGGTTACATGTGCCCAATGCCATATCCCAATGATTGCGCTCGGAAGAAATCCACCTCGGTTCAAAGTGCAGGATCTCCTGTTCATCAAGGGCGGACAGGCTCATGAAGTTGTACGTTACTTCAGCCAAGGGAATGAGCTTTCGCTTCTCTGACTCCTCCCGAACCAGTCTTTCGATCTCGCCAAAAGGCACAAGAAGCCTCGCATCATCGGCGAGATTGACAGGCATGTCGAGATCAGGCATGTGCATGCTGAACTCTCGGACCAAGTTTGCCCAATCTTCAAGCCAGTGTGGGTGGTCTCGCGCCGCTTCGTGTGTTATTGTCTCTCCATTCCGGATGCTCACCACCCAGGGTGAACCCTTGGCCCGCTCACGGAGGACCCTCGGGTCCAGACTCCAGAATGGCGTCAGATCTTTGTAAATGCGGTCAAAGAATTCTTCAACGATAACAGTGTTGCTCTCTGTGGCCGCCTCGACCCATTTGTCAAAGCCAGGGGGAGGGTGCCTCCCTCTGCGGATGCGATACCGGCTCCCAGCAGCCCACATGTCTCCTGTTCTTTGCGCAATGAGATACTCAAATTGAGTACTGGCGTTTACCATAAGATCCCGGATGGGAGACTGAACGCCACCAAAGGCGATGGAAGGCTTGACATTGCCTGCATTTTGAAGCTGAAGGTTCGAGCCTGCAGGCGTGGATCTGCTGGGCCAGAAGTATAGCCAATGCGTGACCACGAGGCCTGTGAGGAAGATGACGGCAACATAACGTGCAACGAGGCCGGACGGCACAGGCCGTAGGCTGAAGAACCGAAGCAGCATATCACCACGCGTCGCAAAGAAAAAAGTGTGCAGACAAGTTCAACGCATGGCCAGTAGATCCTGGGCAAGGCAAGTTGTCTGGGCCCAGTTGTGTATGTAGCGAGTTACGCTGTAAGGTGCTGGTGCGAGTGAATGACAGTAGAGAAGAGAAGAGGAGAAGCGAACGACGTGAAAAAGGAAGATGTCTTGTCAATTGAAAGAGCGTACGGACATCTCGAGCAAGGAAGAGAGCGGTTGATGTGAGCGCGTAAAGAGATCGAAGATTAAAAGGGGAGAAATGGCAAACGACACGCAAGACTCTCCAACCCCGTGGCTCTTTCCATGGTCTCGGCTGCCCTTGGCCGGGGGCCGCGTCTTGGACGTTGTGGCCGCGACCAGGAGTCGCCAGGGCACTATGGAGATTAGAATGCAACCTGAGCCAGTGGCAGCGTGCGTTAGGGGACAGTGGCATCCTTACCACCCACCCACTGTTGCGCGGCCCGCCTGGCGCGAATCCGGGGATCGGGTGCCGTGAATTTACCTAAGGCAAGGTAATCCGTACTGTGCACTGCTGCCGGGGATGTCTCATATAATGAGGACCAAAGGGTCCTAGAGACAACATTAGAAGGCTGAATCATCAAGCATCGGACTACTCCTAAGTCGAAGAGGGAGAATTAAGTGTAATTTGCAGTACCAATAAGCACGTGAACTTCAACTACAGTCCGGGCCATAAGTAAAGCCCTTTTTCACTGTGTAAAAGCTACAGATGGTCAGTGGACAATGATCCAGAGTCAGCAGGCGAAAGACCTGGTGTGCTCATAACCCCATGTGATGACCCCAGCGTGACATTGAGAGGCCTCAGCGAACTCTAAGAATAGCAATTATTCATACATTAGATCCATTCCATTAGAATGCTCATTGTTTCGTCAAGTAAATGCACTGCTCGGCTTACTCTTCTCGCCAAACCTGGATCAATTGTTCCAGGGTAGGTCGTCCCTCGGCTATTCCTCGCCTCATTACCCGTCGACTCTCCCCTCGACCAATCACAGCCCCAGCAATTCCCGGACCGAACTCGATCGCTCCAACGGGGGAAGAATGACCAGCTGGGCGGCGAATTCCACACAAACGTCAACGAAACCTCGCAGCCTCCAAGGCACGTCCAACATCTCCCCTCCATCCGCTGCCGCTATCCATCTCCGACAATTTCGAAGCTTGGGACAGACCTGCCGCTCAGGTTTTATCAACACACGCGTTCCGTGCGCCCAGAGTAATTGCGAAGAGCCAGAAAAGAGACGAGACACATTCGAGCCAAGATGCTGCAGTCGTCACGGTCGGCAGCCGTCATGGCCCTCCGAGGTACGTGGGACCTGCAGAGGGACGGAGGAATCATTCAATTGGGGCTATATGCGATATACTGACGGCTTTCACCCTTCCACAGCGAGACCGAGCACCGCCATCCTCCCCTTCCGAGCTGCCGCCGCGCATATCTCCACCACCTCCAAGAAGGATGCTTCCGCTGTCACACCTCACCACGCCGGCGGCCTGGCTAAGCCTCGCAAGGAGGTTCCCCTCGCCAGCCAAGAGGGCACCAAGGGTGTCATCCAGTACGCTCTGTACGTTCACGACTCCCGCTCAGCACGCATCATAGCCGAAAGAGACCACTAACCATGACCCCACCGCAGTACCTCGCTCGATATCATCACCAACTGGGCCCGTCAGTCCTCCCTCTGGCCCATGACATTCGGTCTCGCCTGCTGCGCCGTCGAAATGATGCACCTTTCCGCCCCCCGCTACGATCAAGATCGTCTCGGTATCATTTTCCGTGCCTCACCTCGTCAATCAGATGTCATGATTGTTGCCGGAACCCTTACCAACAAGATGGCCCCTGCCCTGCGCCAGGTCTACGATCAGATGCCCGATCCTCGTTGGGTCATCTCCATGGGCAGCTGCGCCAACGGTGGCGGCTACTACCACTACAGCTACAGTGTTGTTCGTGGCTGCGACCGTGTCGTCCCCGTCGACATCTACGTTCCTGGCTGCCCACCTACCTCCGAGGCGCTCATGTACGGTGTCTTCCAGCTCCAGCGCAAGATGCGCAACACCAAGATCTCAAGGATGTGGTACAGGCGCTAGAGCAGTGTCTCCTTAGGGGATGAAGGCGGAGTTGATCAGAAGTATAGCTCCAAGATGGCGAAGCTGCTACGGAAAGATGATGGGGAGGAGGGGAATGCATTGGTCATGTCAATGGCTAGAGTGGGCGATACGTATCATCAGGGTTGCCTTTCCTTTGTTCCTGCTGTGCACATACTGTATTGCAGATGGCCAGAAACTAGAACCGCAGAATTAGCTGCGAAATACGATGTATAAGTACCAAATGACGGAGGTCCCCCCATGTGACATACATCGGGATACTGTGCACATGATACAGTATCCCGATAGCTTATTGGTGCTTTCAAACACAGGATGCGGAATGGAAACCGGAAGATGGAGTGGATGTGCCTGTATGTATATAAGATGTAGCACCTAAACCTGAAGGGGGTTTACCATGCTTTCCACCGCTGAACGTCGTATGAAGCAAAGACCAAAAGTACAACAGCCGCCCGCAAAGACTCGCTCTCTGCCTTGACAAAAAAAAAAAAAAAAGCCTTGCCATGTCCATAAGAAGAGGGAAAGGAGAAAAAGGACCAAATGATGAGGAAATCCCCCGACCCCTCGTCCGGGTCCCCATGACCGCCTTTTGCATGTCACATTATACTGTTCCTCCAGCTTTCAGGAACAATCTCCACCACTTCAACACCTGAGGCCAGCAATCGTCGCCAAGGCCAAGCTGTGCTTGGACGATTGACTCATACGCCGCCCAGTGAGGTCTTCTCCCCTGTCCCAGCGTATGGTGTGGCTAATAGCCAAAAGTAGATAGTCAAACCGTATTGGAACACGCCTTGCACAGGTATGGGTACAGCCAAGTTCGAAACGTGGCGCTTTCCAACATGTATTTCCGGGAAATGCTGTTTTGCTGAGCTCAATGTTGTCTATTCTTGACCAAAACCCATAGTCTCCTCCACAGCAATTGTAAGCTTTTGCTGCAGTTGCTCCAGGTTCTTATACGGAGGCAGGTCAAGACGGTTGAAACTGTACAAGTCTGGGTTAGCATGCATTTATCGCACAAAGAGCTTTGGAGTTGCTTACCAGGTATGTGCCTTGGGCAAGTTCCCGACTTCGCCGGCCTTCTCAATTGTAAAGCGGCGCGGGCCATCACTGCCTTGGAGATCCTTGAAGCCGTTGACGGGAATACGCGATGTACCCGTTGTAAACTGCAGAAGACGGGACTTCTGCTCACCATCCCACGACCGCACAGTCTGCCAGAAGTTTTGGACAACTTCATCCGACTCAGTGTAACCACGGTAGTCCGTGTGCTTCTTCCAGTCGTCGACGTCAATCTCTGCGATACCTCCGATCAGAAGCTCAAGCTCACGCTCATCGAAGACGTTGATGAGCTCATGGGGGATGAGCTCCTGGAAACCTTCCTTGAAGGCCTGAAATTGTTCGGCAATACGCTTCTCGATTCTCCACTTCACCATCAAATCCACGTACTCCTTCTTGTTCTCGTTCGTCACCTCGATGTTACGACCGTTCGGAATGAGATCTTCGGTAGTCATGACGCCGAAACGCTCATCTTCGGTAGAGAAAGTCTGCTCCAGGATTCCTCCCGAGATATCATTGTCCAGCATCCATTGCAATGAGCGATGGAAGTCGGCGTCCACACCCTCCATATCAGCCAAGGACACAGCCTTGCTCAACATCATCTTGTACAGCGCGCCAATGAAGAACGCATCAAGGAAGCGGCGATGGAAGATAGCGAGACCAACAACTCTGCCGATGAACTTGAAGTAGTTGAGATGTTCGGGGTTGATGCCTGAGTGAGGGTTGATCTGCAGGGTGTAGTTGTCGTGTGCGGAGTATTCGAAGAGACAGTAAAAGGGGTTGAACATTTCGTGCGAAAGCAAGAAGAAGAACTCTCTCGAAAGACCGCCGTAATCCAGACCATCCTCACCATCGAACTTGATCATCAGACGTTTCTTCAGGTCAGTCGCAGACTGCCTGGTGATCTCTGCAAATGAGTCTTCGAAGATGTGAGAGCGTCGGACCTTGATGTGGCATTGTCCGCTAAGGATGCGCATCGCAGGCTGAGAACGGAAGTAAATGAGCTTCCTCCTAAAGTCACGCTTGTACTGTGGCACGTTCTGGTCCAGAGAAGATGGAAGGCGCGGATCGTCCCATGTAGTAGTCTTAGTGTTGTGGTCGACGAAGTACACCCTCGCTGTGTTGGTAAGGCGCATTTCCCACCCACTGGGAAGGGGTCCCAATTGCGACACGGGCTGTTGCTGAATTGATCCGTTTGTGTTGTTCTGGCCACCGTACATCCTGATGTACTGCTGGCGACGGGGATCGACCCAGGTCGTCGTTCGTGTATTGTGGTCGACGAAGTAGGGTCGGCCTTCTGGCGTCCAACGCTGCTCCCATCCGGGGGGAAGTTCCCCAGATCCAGGGCTTGTTGCCCCGGTGTGCATCATCGTGCTATTAGCACCATTAGCAGCACCGGAGCCGCCTGGGCCGCTTTGTTGTGCAGGAGATGCTTGTTGAAGAGTCGGGGAGTTGGAGCCAGTCCGATCTTCTGGCAGCGTTCGGTTCTGGTGGCGTTGTCGTTCGACTTGTGTCGCGGCCTCTCGATCACTTCGGGTTTCGCCCACCCCGTTCGCACTCGGTCTGTTCCAGCTCGTGGTCCGCGTATTGTGGTCGACGTAGTATGTCCGACCAAGGTTGTCTTCTCGACGCTCCCAGCCTGCTGGAAGCCGCCCCTGTGCATCCTCGAAAGGGCTCAGCCCACTGCCGGCGCGAGGCTGGGCGCCTCCCGAGGTCCCGGCAGCTCCTGATCCAGAACTGACACTGGCGCTCGCTGGACGGTGCGGTAGCGAGGCAGTGTTAGGCGAGAGAGAATTGCCGTTGGCACCGGCGGATGAGCCAGGTCGGTTTTCGATCGGAGGCGCGGACAAGGCAGACATGCTAGAGCCTGCGGGCGTAGCCAGAGAGGGCCGATTGGAAGATGCTTGACCAGCGCGGGCCGGTGCGCTCAGATTGCAAGATAAATTCACGATGACCTTCCCGTGAACAACCAGATTGTCAGTCGACTTCTTCAGATCCCGAGTGAGCATTTGGTCTAAATAACGGGTCAGCATTTGACAGAAAAATCTCTGAACCTTGATTAGGCCTACCGTCGGTATCGGGGCTCAGATCTTGCATGACATCGCCAACTCGAATGTTAATAACACCAAGGAAACCTTGGTCCTTCTTCTTGAACTTCTTCTGATCGAAGACCTGTACGGCGAGGATGCTGCCCTCATTTGCACGGCTGATCTTGGGTTAGTGTGTATATCGACAGCACGTAGTGTTTGATGCTCACAAGTCGAAACTTTCGTTCCAGTACGGGTTCAGGGTCCGCTTGCTGACACTTGTGGTCTTTGTCTGCTCGCCATTGATGGTGGCAACGGCGAAAGGATCGGGGAAGCCTAAGCATCATTAGATTGTGGAACAAAATCAATAAGACGTGAAACGACGTACGGAAGACATCACGTTTATAAAGTCCATCAGCGGCGATGACTAGAGCCTAGTTAGTATACGTTTGCTCGATAACAGGGTGAACGGCCGGAAATGGGGTTACGAACTTGTGACCCGAAGATTAGGCTTGCTGTGATTGTCCAGTTAGCAGTGAAGTTGTATTGGCTTTGAAATTCATGGAAGCTTACGCCGGGAGGCCAGCGTCAGAGCGGCTGGCGCTCATGTTGACGTAGCTCGGATGCTACAGAAGCCGAGCGTGGCAGAGCAGCTGTCGTAACTATTTGTAGGGAGCCTGGTCGTGGCGTTGATGGTAATCCCTGCGGTCGAAGGGATGAACTTCTCGAAAGCAAAGAATATGTCGATGTTTGTAATGAAGAAGTCGAATGGAGACGTCAGGAGTCGGCGGAGCAGATGGCCGTTGAAGATGTCGAAGGGTTTGGGGGCTGTGCAGCCAGGGAGCCAGACTCCCCGCTCCAGGTGCGAGGGCGCGGCCTGGAAGGTGAAGCACAGAGAGATGCAGATCAGACCTCACCCACGAGCAGACCCGGGCAAGCAATAAGCAGCAGATAAGAGCCGCGTCGTCGAGGATGGCGGAACGACGTCGGGAGGCGGGAGAAAGAAGGCGTCGTATGGTGGTGCAGGCGTGGATGTCGATGGAGGGATGACGGTGTGGATTCGCAAGACGACGACGGCGACGAAGGCGGGCGGGCGGGCGGTGGGCAGCGAGGGCCGGTGGGGGAGAGGGACCTTTGCAGCAGGACAGGCAGAGGGAAACCTGGGTCTTTAGCGCAGTGCTGGGCCGCTGGGCGCCTGGTCAAAGGCGCTATTGGTATTCACTAAGATGCTGGAGCATGAGGCGGGGCTGCCATCGAGAATGTCCAGTTCGCAGGTACGGGTACGGCCAGTAGCGGCCGGACGAGCACATGGGGCCGCGTACTCGGTACTTTGCTGCTAACGTTGATCCATCCAACTGGCACTGGGGATGCAATCCGGGTTGACCACACAGGCCCTCGCTTGGCTGCCAGTGGTTCCAAGGATAGAAATCGACGCTGGTGGCCTTTGAGAAGGTTGTGCTGCTGTGCCTCTCTAACCGCCGAACCGCCGTCCCTGGACTGCCGTTATCCGGATTGTCAGACTGTCCAGTGATGACACAACATAAGATATGCCCACTCGGCTGTGGCTGTCACTGCATACTGGCATTACATACGGAGTAGTGGCGGCTGGAAAGTGGCCCAAGCCTGCCGATGGATCAAGAACATTCTTCTGGTTCTGACGGCATGATAACGGCACCATCGCCAAGTTACGCGAAGACTGGACCCAACGGCGGTTACGACTTTCTACATTCTCACGTTTTGGCCTGTGAAGATGGTTCCATCTTTGGGAGAAGACTCGCGCGGCAAGAGCTTTGTAAGCTGAAAGTCAGTTTTTGGCCACCACCGAACAAGTGGTAGTTTTAGTCAGGTATTACTGGATATTGGTAGATATCATCTTACACGGAAGCCTTTGCCTGCAATATCAAGCAATGCCAGAGTCAGAGGGCTCAATCTCGATGTCGTCAATATGTGCAGCAGGCTCCAGGGAACTTGCTGAGCCAAGGGCACCTTCGCAATTCTCTGCATCAGACCACCTTCCTTGTCCTAAACCGGTGCTGAACCTTTGTTGGACCACTTTCTCTATGTAGCCGTGTGTAAACGTGCATCATTCCTAGCTTCTGACCTGAACTCCGGCTTCTGCTGATCCCCGTCCCTGAGATTGTAATACATGGTTCAAGTAGTTGTCCGCTGCCGATTCCATCCTAAGTCTCTGTCTTTCTCATTTTTGACTTCAATGCGCATTATTCCTCCGACGGGCCCAATGGTTATGGTAGATATGCCATCTCAATTCCCATAGAAAACACATGAACCTCGGCCGCCGCGCCCTTGCTGAGTCCAACGAGGATCTGAGTAAGGGTTAGCTGGCTGTCCAGACACATGGACAGGTGGGCCTGAGGCCTGGGCGGCACCTCCCTGCTCCTAGTATGGATAGCCTGCCCGGCCTCTGCCCCGGAAGCCTCCTCGAAACGACCCTCGGGGGTTAAAGCCACCTCGGAATCCTCGCCCTCCCCGGTAGCCTCCCCTACCTCTGCCTCTGGTCATGCCGGGAATGTTCGTTCGCTTGGGCGTGACCTTGATATTGCGACCCTTGAAAACACTCTCGTTCAGGACCAGGGCCTGGGCAACTAAGCTGGGCTCCGTAAACTCAACATAGGCGTATCTGTGACAGAATTAGGACTACCGTCAATGATGTGACTTGTGGATGTGATCCTTACCCCTTCGGCTGTCCCGTGAACTTGTCGAGCAAAATCGTCACCCTGTTGATCGAACCACAGCTCTGAAAATGCGCCTGGATCTCCTCAGGCGACGCAGAATAGTCGACGTTGCCAACAAAGATGCTGCGGGCATCGATAGACTCTTTGTCGTCTGCCAAGTCAGCCGTCTGCTGATCCAGAGTCTGCTGCATCTCGCGCAGCTTCTTGGCCTCCTCCTCCATCTCTGCGACTCGCCGCTTCATCGCCGAGATCTCCTCCTGTTGGAAATCAAGTCAGCATATTTGCGCTGCCTGATGTGTGTTAGGTCGGCTCTACGGACCTCTTCGTTCTCGCCAGCCTCATTTTGAGGCGCCTGCTCCTCCGTCGGCACTTCCTCGATCTTGTCCGTGTCCGCCATGTTCAGATCGTCGACCGCAATATCGGGGGGTCCGATTGAAGCTGCTAGGATAGAATTTAGCGCCGATACTGATGTAGATGCGGCTTCGGCGCGCGTTGGCTTCGAGAGCGTCGATGCGCGACGAGATGTGCGCGGATGGAAACTTACACCTTTAGTGTCTGGAAATCACCCTCGCTTTCTACCAGCAGCACCTCAAAGCTCGGTGGCTTGGGTCAAAACGAAACAAAGGAAGGACGGAAAGCAAGACGTCGCAAATTGAGGCGTGCGCGGAGGCTGCAGTTGGTTGTTGTAGCTTGCTATCGGGCGCTTTGTACGTAGTGACACAGGTAAGAACCGAAGTTGAGCCGCTACTATTGCAAAGGATGGAACGTGTTGCTCGATGTCTGCTCAAGGCATGTTGGACTTTGATTCCCTTTAAAATTTCCCCTGTGTCACTCACGTTCAATGGTCTAAGCGCCTTCATACGGCTTGCTTTTCTGCGTGATAGCTGACGTTCTTGTTGGTGGTGCTTGTTTACATCATAGCTGCCTCAGACATGTCTGGCCCTTCTGTACCTGACGTAGGTCGCGAGCACGGCTGCACCGGCACGGCTTCCGTACCTGGCGAGGGAGTGTGAGGGAGCCCAGCCAATTTGTTTACTCCTAACTTCGCGCATCACAGCATCGTACGCGCAAATTTATGATATCCTTCGACTGCATCTCTACCCGTCGTAAAGGACATGGATAATCGAGATTCGGACCCTTTGCTCAGCCGCCCTGGGCACCATGACGACGATGGCAGCTCTGTTGAGCACCGGATTCAATCCTATCAAGCCAAAGGACAACAAGTATTATCATCGCGAAAGAAGCATTTCGTTGTGATGAGCTTAGTTGCGCTGGATGTGGCGGCCCTTCTTGCCAATATCTTCGTCCAGTTGATCTCCTGCGAAATGCATCAAAGCGATGAGCCTTGGGTTCACATCCTGGTAGATTGTCTCGAGGCGGTAGGCCTCACAATCAGCTCTTTGTTCATGATAGAGCTCATAGCATGCCTATTCTCCTTCGGTCCCAGGTAAGGGAACTTTCTTTGAGACCGATTGGACTCGTTTACTGAGGCTTGCTCAGATATCTTTCATCATGGTTCCATATCTTCGACTCCGCAATTATTATACTGAGCTTTGTAATCGACGTCGCGTCCCGGGGACTGACACAGTCGATTGGCTCACTGCTCATCGTGCTCAGACTCTGGCGCTTAGCGAAGATATCGGAGGAGCTTGTGCTCGGAGCAACGGAACGCATGGACCTGCTGGAGCAGCACCTCCAGGATCTCGAGAACGAAAACCGTCACCTGAAAGCACAGCTGAATCTGGGTTCCCCTGGTGAGTTGGTTAGGTAAAGGAAGATCCCACCATCAAATGCAAGAGACATCAGCGTGTGTTGTATTGAGTTGCTTCAGCGATTGCGAGGAGTCTGGAAAAGTTTGGTGCGGCACCTGAATTTGCCTCCATCTCTTATATAAACAAGCTATGCTATATGTGTGGTATCAATTCCGAGCACTCTGTCATGACTCGACTTGCTCTCTGCTGCATAAAGAGCGCCATCCGGTTCGTCCAGTAAACGCCTCCAATGTTCGGAGTACCTCGCCCATGCGCCGTTATGCTGATGCCAGTCATCATCGTCTGTCCAGTTCCCACATGTTCGCCAATCCATGCATACGATGCCGCCAAAAACACAAAGTTAATAATCACGAATGACGCCCTCGCTTGGGCCCTCCAAATGTATCCTTGCCGCCAAAAGCGCCTCCCCAAAAGTCATCGTAGTCGTGTCGCCGCTTGCTTCCTGCGCCTCGGCCCAAGGTAGAGGATGTCCTCTTCCCAGGCATATTGGCCCTGCCTTTCGTCCTGGACGTTCGCGGCGTCTGGTTGGCTGGTGGTTGTCTCGCGTCGGAAAGATCCAGGGTCGCGATATTTGGGTACTGAGATGCTAGCGAAAAGTTGTCCTGTGAAGGCACGACGAAGTGGTATGGCTCGCGTTCGCTCTCGGCGGGAGCAGTATCTGCCTCTGTCTGGGTCACCGGCTCTTGTGTTTGCTGAGGCTCTGGTGTAGATGCCATTTCGGTCTTCTCGACTTCGTCATCGCTTTCCATGGATTGCGTTCGATCCCGGCCATCGTGTCTGTCGGTTGCCCACTTCCTTAACCGTGTTCGTGCTGGTTCTCCTAATGATCCATCGTCCTTATCCAGAAAGTCGAGTAGATCTTCCAAGCATTCTTGATATCCATCTGTCCGTGCCTTGGCTTCGTTGAGGGCTGAAGTCTTGTAGAGCTTGGTGACAGACAGGGCGGCTGCCTTAAAGACGTCGAGAAGTTGCTCTGGCGATTCCGAGTTTGCTGCCTTGGAGCTGCTGCCGGCAACAGCGTCTGCCCCTCGCATAGGGTCCATGATGGCAAGCTGTTCCGCTGAGTGTGTGGTGTTGTGATGTCTAAGTTGATCTTTTCGTGGGCGGAGAGAGTGGGCCTATCTTAGGGTATGTCGGTTCGTAGCAGTGAGTCACGCCTGTGGCTGCCTGACGCGTCGGATGGGTAACAAAGCTTGCAATACTTGGAGTAAACAATGTGAAGAGACAATGGATGGGCGTGCTGGTTGTTTGGGAGGTCGATGGTAGCTCGATGGGTTGGGTATGAGCGTTTGTCGGAGAGGCCTAGTTGGCTGGAGGTTGAAGCCTGTTGATGGCTACAGTGCTGTTCCGGCACTAATCGAGGGGCACGGGACACTGGAGTGGGGGTCCTTCAAGGACTCAGCCACGTGACCTGGGCGAATGTCCCTGGTTGATGAGCGTTAGAAACGGGTAGAAAGCAGGCTCTTCGAAGGCATTAGAAAGTCTAGAGCGGAAAATGAGGAATTCATTTTAGTGGAAGAACCAAGATCAAGCTCATTAGTGATTAACCTTCTGCGAACCTGTTGGTAGGTGATGAGCAGCTCCCCAGCCTCAGCGAGGCGTGACGTCGTGCCGGATTTTCCATTCCCCGGTGCGCAGCCCAGCTGCACGGCCGCTGAATCGTGCAGGGGTACCACGCGCCTAGCCCCGAACGGGATCTCTCTCCCTCGACGTGCACCTCATAATCCCACCTACAGCACTTGAACCTTCGAAAAAACATCTACACTCAACGCCGCCTTGAATGAGTGCAGCGCGATCCACGCAAAGGCTTCCGCATCGCGTTCTGCCATCGTCACACCAACAATTTCGCTGAATTTATCTACTTGCTACTTGCGATAACCCTTGTGGCCGACTTCGGACGCGTCTTGAAAGACGCAAGTCGCGTAAAGAGGCACCCAGGCCAGAACGGCCCTCATCACGATGGCGCCACGATCCAGTACACACGGGGTCGACACTGACGTCGACGCGTCAATGTCCGACGCGCCAGAGCAGCGCCGTGGAGACGAGATGGTAGGGTTCCCCCGTAACATTCTTCTTGATCAAACATGAGTTCCTGACAACGTGCAACCTAGGAGGTGGACGAGACCCCAGATTATACCGATTCCGACACCAACCCAAATACAACTGCCAGCAGCGTCGTCGATGGACCGATCACAGACGGCCGCAAGCGACGTACAGAGGCCAACCAACTCCGACGGAGCATATTTGGAAAGAAGCACGACCGTCTAGGTGAATCCAAGGTAAGCATTTCAAAGGTCCGTAATGTCACACTGACTCAAGCTTACGTGTAATACCTTACGTAGGAAGATGATACCATCCGCAGATTTCGCTATCTGCTCGGTCTGACCGATCTTTTCCGACACTTTATCGAGACGAACCCCGATCCCAAGATTCGCGACATCATGGCAGAGATTGACCGTCAGAACGAAGAGGCACGGGGCAAGAAGGGCGCCGGGAGACAAGGTGGCGCGACCAGCAATCGGCAGAGACGAACGGAAGCCGAAGAAGATGCAGAGTTGCTCAAAGATGAGAAGCACGGTGGCTCTGCAGATACAGTCTTCCGTGATTCGCCGGCGTTCATCAAGGGAACCATGCGTGACTATCAAGTTGCAGGCCTAAACTGGCTCATCTCTCTTCACGAGAATGGCATTTCTGGCATTCTCGCCGACGAGATGGGTCTCGGCAAGACTTTGCAAACGATCTCATTCCTTGGATATCTGCGCCATATTATTGGCATCACGGGCCCTCATCTCATCACTGTACCGAAGTCTACCCTTGACAACTGGCAGCGCGAATTCGCCAAGTGGACACCTGAAGTCAACGTCTTAGTCCTCCAGGGTGCCAAGGATGAGCGTCACAACCTCATCAATGAACGTTTGGTAGACGAAAAGTTCGATGTCTGCATCACGAGTTACGAGATGATCCTGCGTGAGAAGGCGCATCTGAAGAAGTTTGCCTGGGAGTACATCATTATTGATGAGGTGAGCTTCCCAGTCTATCAATTTTGGTCTTACCTAACATTCAGCAGGCCCATCGTATCAAGAACGAGGAGTCGTCCTTGTCGCAAGTCATCCGGCTTTTCCAGTCTCGTAATCGCCTTCTGATCACTGGTACCCCACTGCAGAACAACTTGCATGAACTGTGGGCGCTCCTCAACTTCTTGCTTCCCGACGTCTTCGGCGATGCCGAGGCCTTCGACCAATGGTTCTCCGGACAAGACCGGGATCAAGATACTGTTGTGCAGCAACTTCACCGAGTATTGAGACCTTTCTTGCTTCGCAGAGTGAAGAGCGATGTTGAGAAAAGTTTGCTACCAAAGAAAGAGGTCAACGTGTACCTTGGCATGTCTGACATGCAGGTGAAGTGGTACCAGAAGATCTTGGAGAAGGACATTGATGCAGTGAATGGCGCAGGGGGTAAGCGGGAGTCCAAAACCAGACTCTTGAACATCGTGATGCAGCTGCGTAAATGTTGCAACCACCCATACCTCTTTGAAGGTGCCGAACCAGGACCGCCGTATACCACCGACGAACACTTGGTCTACAATGCTGGCAAAATGGCTGTCCTGGACAAGCTCCTGAAAAGGCTTAAAACACAAGGGAGCAGAGTCCTCATCTTCTCTCAAATGAGTCGTCTGCTGGATATCCTGGAGGATTACTGCGTCTTCAGACAATATCAGTACTGCCGAATTGACGGCGGTACAGCCCATGAGGATCGTATCGCTGCTATTGATGAGTACAATAAGCCCGGATCAGAGAAATTCGTCTTCCTCCTGACTACCCGCGCTGGCGGCTTGGGTATCAACCTTACCTCGGCCGACATCGTTGTCCTGTACGATAGCGATTGGAACCCTCAGGCAGATCTGCAAGCGATGGATCGCGCTCATCGTATCGGTCAAACCAAGCAAGTGGTCGTGTACAGGTTTGTGACCGACAACGCCATCGAAGAGAAGGTTCTCGAGCGAGCTGCACAGAAGCTTCGTCTCGATCAGCTGGTTATCCAGCAGGGTCGTGCACAAGCGGCTGCAAAGGCTGCTGCGAACAAGGATGAGCTTCTGTCGATGATTCAACACGGCGCTGAAAAGGTCTTCCAGTCCAAAGGTGGCGCTGGCAGCATGTCAACACAAGAGCTGGGAGATGCCGACATTGACGAGATTCTTTCGCGTGGCGAGAATCGGACAAAAGAGCTCAATGCCAAGTATGAGAAGCTCGGCATCGATGACTTGCAGAAGTTCAGCTCCGAGTCGGCATATGAGTGGAATGGCGAGAACTTTGCCAATACGAAGAAGAACGTTGGTCTGAATTGGATCAACCCAGCTAAGCGAGAACGTAAGGAGCAGTCATACTCCATGGACAAGTACTTCAGGACCGCCATGTACCCGAACCCGAAGGCAGATGCAAAGCCAAAAGCACCTCGTGCGCCGAAGCAGATCCCTGTTCACGACTTTCAATTTTACCCACCGAGGCTCCGCGATTTGCAAGAACGTGAGACGGCGTATTATCGGAAGGAAATCGGCTATAAGGTCCCGCTTCCCACTGGTGAGGACGGAAATTTGTCAGAACGCGAGGCTGAGAGGGCCCTGGATCAGCAGGAGATCGACAACGCCGTCCCTTTGACAGAAGAGGAACGCGAGGAGAAGGAGCAGCTCTCTACCCAAGGCTTTGGAGACTGGAACAAGCGTGATTTTCAACAGTTCGTGAATGGGTCTGGGCGCTATGGACGTAACGATTTCGAGGGTATCTCCGAGGAAATCGACAGCAACAAGACTCCAGCCGAGATCAAGGCTTACGCCAAGGTGTTCTGGCAGCGCTACACGGAAATTGCGGACTACACCAAATATATCAAGACGATCGAGGATGGCGAGGAGCGGACTCGGCGAATGGAGCACCAACGCAAACTGTTGCGCAAGAAGATGCAACAATACCGTGTGCCTCTGCAGCAACTCAAGATTAATTACTCTGTATCGACTACCAACAAGAAGGTGTACACCGAGGAGGAGGACCGCTTCCTTTTGGTGCTTCTGGACCGGTATGGCATAGATTCAGAAGGCCTGTACGAGAAGATGCGAGATGATATCCGCGAATCACCGCTATTTCGCTTCGACTGGTTCTTCCTCAGCCGCACGCCTATTGAGCTTTCGCGGAGGTGCACCACACTTCTCACGACCATTGTCAAAGAATTTGAAGACCCAGCAGGCAAAGGCACGAACGGCGTAAATGGAAAGACGAAACGGGACCCAGACGATGAGAACGACGAGGATAGCGTCCTTGGTGCTCCTGCAAAGAAAAAGGCCAAGAACGGTGTCAAGGTATGCTATACAAACGGATTGAACTTGATCTCCCACTGACTCATTTCACAGAATAAGGCGCTCGACAACGTCAAGTCTAGCAAGGCTAGCACGGCATCGCGGTCAAGAGCCTCTAGTGTGGCCTCTACGACGTCGAATGCCGCAGCTTCAACTAAGGGCAAGGGCAAGGGCAAGAAGAAGTGAACGTGTGGATGACTACCTGGTCATCAAATACTTGCTTCTGTTCAAATGAAACCAGGGGCAATCAAGGGGACGAGGAGGAAGCAGACTTGCGTATTTCAATTTGGGAATAGATGTTTGGCGTTTCGTGTGGTCTGAGCCGGTTAGCTACGCATGCAGGACAGTAGTGAGGCGGACCTTGGCTTATTGTACTTTAATTCTCACCCGGCTCATATCAGAAACTGTGGCTGCGACTAGCTGAGCGATGAAATCACACATGGATGTATGAGACAAAAGCTTCACCATGCCAGATGTGAAGGGCGGCTCGTCTATTCTGCTATCGTATTCCAATCTCTACTCATGGTCGACCTGGACACACGTTTTTGGTTGCAGAGAATCTCGTAAGTACGTTGCGAATTACACATCCTTCCAGTCATGGCAGCTCAGTCATCTCCGTTCCGAGGTCATCCTTCTTTGTCCCCTTGATGTCGTAGTTACCAGGCCGCCCTTTCATCAGCTGCATAGAAGAACAGAGAGAGGGCCAAAAACAGGAGTGTGTCGTCATAAGGGCCATCCACGCTTCTCCTAAATCTCCTCTTCCCTTTTATGGCCTCTCCCAAACCCAACGCCGAACGAAAATGCCAAAAGATCTTTCATGCTGCCCTTTCCAGTTCTCTCGAGGAAGGGGTAAGCAATTTGTGCCGCAACAAGGCTTTGGTTGCAGGGGAAACCTCTCATAGGTCCACAGTCATGTCTATTTCTGCACGGTTGTCTCCGCTTCTTCACTGCTTGATGCTGTTCGCATGTTCCCTCTCAACCTCGTACATGAAGTCGAAGTAGCCCTTGTCGAAGTGGTGAACGCGGACGTAGCCGTCCTCACCTCCACTGGCGTAGCTCTTGCCAGTAGGGTCGGCGGCGACAGTGTTCAGAGGACCGAAATGGCCACGGACACGACCGACCTCATCCTCGAAAATCTTGTGGTAGAAACGAGCTTCGAACTTGCCCTGGCGAGCAGAGGTGGTGGTGACACCCATGGCGTCTTGACCACCACCGAGGATGACGAAGTCCTTCTTGGGGGTGATGCACGCACTGTTGAGAGGGGTATCGGCGGGGTAGGTTTTGAGGACGGCGAGGTCCCGGGCGGAGATGAGCTTGGCGGTCTTATCACGGCAAGCGGTGATGAAGTAAGTACGGTCGGCGGACCATTGCAGGTCAACGATGGAGTTGTCGAGCTCGTGGACGGCGACGTTATCGAGTAGATCGCCAGTCTTGGCGTCGTACTGGCTGACGCTGCCATCCTCGTGACCAGCGAGGATGTACTTGCTGAGGTAGCTCCAGCCTGCAACGGTGGCCTTGCTCTCGTCGCAAACAATGGTCAGAACCTTCTCGTCAGACTGCTCGGCATCGACATCGGGGTTGATATCCATAACAACGATGTTGGAGAGGTAACCCATACGCTTCTCGGTAACACCAAGGAGCTTGGTTCCATCCTCGTTGAACTCGACACGCTTGACAGCAGTAGGGAACTCCCAGGTCTTGAGGCAGCGACCAGTCTTGACCTCCCAAAGGCGGATGGTGTTGTCGGCGGAACCGGAGGCGATCATGGTGGAGGTGGGGTCGACATCGACAGTCCAGATGGCACCGACGTGGCCATGGTAAGTACCGAGACGCTCGCCGTTGTGAGAGAACCAGACGCAAATTTGCTGATCCTTGGAGACAGAGAAGATGAGATCGCCATCGAGGTTATAGCTATGAAGAATGATGTTAGTTGGACTGTCGTGAGATGGATGCAACTGGCGCCATCGGAGGCTGCGGGGGGCGCATCGAGGGAGTCGTACCGAATCTGGGTGAGCGCACGCTCGTGCCCTGAAAGTAGGATCGGTCTCATGATGTAAAATGTGTTGTGAGGAGTCGATACGTATCGAGGGATGGGCGAGTCGCAGGATGGAGGTCGAGGTCGAGATCGGGGAGGGGTATTAAAGGGACCGGGAGGTAGGACTCGCTGGGTTGACGCTCGAATGCAGCGTCGTGGAAATTTTGGTATTGTTGTGCGTTTAGCGGGGCATCCACCCCGCGGTGAGAGGGAAGCGGTGTTATGATTGGAGGAGAGCTGCTGACAAGGGGAGTGTCCCAAAACGGAAAGGCGGTGAAAGGCTGTATGCATGGTGAGTCAAAGGCTACATGGGAGCGATACTCATCAGTCCTCACGAAGCTGGCGGCATAATGTCAAAGTAATCCAAGCCAGGCCGGAAGATGGGTCTCATACAGGGTGTGTAGAGTCATACCTTGTAGATTACCAGTAAGCAAAAGAGGGAGGGAATAGGGAAGAACGGCATAATAATCGTGAGGGTTAGGGTTCTTGGCGCGTCTGTTGAGGCCCTGGGATCAACAATGGGAGGGAGCCTTTGTTCAGCTTCGACCAGGTAGGTTTCATGCAGATAGAATCCGATGCCAATACCTTGACATCCAAGAGACGATCAACGAGTACTTGGTCGCCGGCTCACCGAAACCAAGAGTACGCCACTCGCTCAGGAGAATCCACACAGACAAGGTCTGGTGTAGAAGACGGACCCACGACGCGAAAAACTTCACGGAACCCGACTCAGGCCACCTTGTTTCGAGGAAGCGAGCGCGGAGCAAGGCACACCGAATTTGGCTCAGAGGACACTAGCCCTTCGCTGTGTGCAATTATTTGCCTACAGTCATAACATAATGCAATTGGCCACGAAGTAGATCTGGATGATGCCGTTGTCTATGACTCTTCTCTTCCATCCCAAGGACGACTCATCAGGCCCTTCCAGGATATCGAGCACCTGACTGGAATCCTTGACAATATCACCTCTCATGATACTGCAGTCATCACTGTTCCTTAGGGCGAAGTTTGACTCACTCATTAGGACGTTGGAGGTTGCAGGAGATCGACGTTGTCGCACAGGCTGGAACGCCTCAACGCCGGTGCCACTGAACTCTGTGAGGTGAGCCAACAGATCTTGAGCATTCTTAGCGAGACCTAAGTTGACGAGAAATCTCCGAAAAGCTTGTCTATCACATAGCCTCTGCGTCAGAGGACAGCCACAGTGCCATAGCGTGCACCAACCACTAGCTATGCCGCTGGTCACAATGCGAGGCCGTTGCCAGCACTGCGTTGCGGCATCCTGGCGTGAAGGTGGTGTTGGTGTTCGTGGTGGTCGCGTCGGTGCCGGAGCCGTGCTGAGCCGTAGGCACTGGGGACAGCAGCAATTGCGCGCTGTGAGCACTGCGAAAAGCACTGCTGTTATCGGCTCCGGGACGCCGCTGCGCCGTCCGGGTCACTGGAAGCCAGCGGCTAGAGCGATTGTTGCAGCCGCGGTCGCTAACTATAGCTCGGTGTCTTCGCCCGCTGCCGGTCCGACGTCGCCTTCCAGCGGTCATCGTAATCCGCTCCACCATCACTTCCCTCGTTCCTTATCATCCCATTCCTCTGTTGCCTCTTTCCTCCCCATCACCTCTTCGTCCTCTGCCTCCCCAGCTGCATGTCGATTCCCTCATTCTCCCCTTCGGCGTCACTTCTCCAGCACAGCCGCCACAATGGTCGCGACCAAGCTTGATGGCACTGCCATTGCCAAAGGCATCAGGGAGAGGCTCGGTACTGAGATTGCCGAGAAGCAGAAACTCAACCCGCGCTACAAGCCCTCACTCAAGATCTTGCAAGGTAAGTACTTTTGAGATCTTGGCCTCTTCTTCGACCGTAGCATTCGCTAACAGTTTCGCCCTTCTGCAGTTGGTGATCGCTCAGACTCATGTTCGTCCAACTCTTTTCCCTCGTTCCGTGCCCCGCCATAATTTTGCATCGCGGGGTCCATCCCACTCACCCCCACTGACCTTCGCTCTGCAGCCACCTATGTTCGCATGAAGCTCAAGGCCGCTCAGGAGGTAAGCCAAACTTACGAGACCGCCATATTGAGCTTTAATTGACATCCATGAAGGCCAGTATCGAGTGTGAGCTTCTTCACTACCCGGAGTCCATCAGCGAGCCTGAGCTGCTTGATCAGCTCCGTCGCCTGAACAATGACCCCTCTGTCCATGGCATCCTTGTTCAGCTTCCTCTCCCTAAGCACATCTCGGAGTACACAGTCACATCTGCGGTGGCAGATGAGAAAGATGTCGATGGCTTTGGTGCGAAGAACATTGGAGAGCTTGCCAAGAAGGGCGGCAACCCTCTCTTTACCCCTTGCACTCCTAAGGGCGTCATGGTTCTGCTGCAGGAGACCGGCATCAGCCTCGCTGGCAAGACTGCCGTCGTTATCGGCCGCAGTGACATCGTTGGAAGCCCTGTCAGCTACCTGCTGCGCAACGCTGACGCCACCGTCACGGTCTGTCATTCCAAGACCGCCGGCCTTGAGAACCACGTCAAGAACGCCGACGTCGTTGTTGCCGCCATTGGCGTTCCTGGGTTCGTCAAGGGTGAGTGGATCAAGGAGGGTGCCGTTGTCATTGATGTAGGCACCAATTTCATCCCGGATGCGACAAAGAAGTCAGGACACCGCCTTGTAGGCGACGTCGACTACGAGTCTGCTTCCCAAGTGGCTTCCTTTATCACCCCTGTTCCTGGCGGCGTTGGCCCCATGACTGTGGCTATGCTTCTGCAGAATGTTGTCGATGCCACGACCCTTTACTTCGAATCACAGAAGCTGAGGAAGACCATTCCTCTTCCTCTCAAGCTGGAGTCACCCGTCCCTTCCGATATCGCCATTTCTAGAGGCCAGACCCCGAAGGAGATCACCAGGATCGCTGCTGAAGTTGGCATCGCTTCACACGAGCTCGAGCCTTACGGGGCCTACAAGGCCAAGGTCGACCTCAGCCTGCTCCAGCGCCTGGAGCACCGCAGGAACGGCCGCTACGTTGTCGTCACTGGTATTACTCCCACTCCTCTCGGTGAGGGCAAATCTACTACTACCATGGGTCTCGCCCAAGCACTTGGAGCCCATGTTGGCCGCCTCACGTTCGCCAATGTTCGTCAACCGAGCCAAGGTCCCACCTTCGGTATCAAGGGTGGTGCCGCTGGTGGTGGCTACAGTCAAGTCATCCCAATGGACGAGTTCAACCTGCACCTCACTGGTGATATTCACGCCATCACAGCTGCGAACAACTTGCTGGCTGCTGCCATCGAAACTAGGATTTTCCATGAGAACACACAGAAGGATGGCGCTCTCTACAAGCGCCTGGTTCCCGTCAAGAACGGCGAACGGAAGTTCCAGCCCATTATGTTCCGCCGTTTGAAGAAGCTGGGCATCGAGAAGACTGACCCTAACGAGCTTACCGAGGAAGAGATCCGTCGTTTCGCTCGCCTGGACATTGATCCCGAGACCATCACCTGGAGGCGCGTTCTTGATGTTAACGATCGTCATCTCCGCGGCGTTACAGTTGGCACGGCGCCTACTGAGAGAGGCCAGACCCGTGACACCGGCTTTGATATCTCGGTAGCCAGTGAGTGCATGGCCATCCTGGCGCTGAGCACCAGTCTGGGTGATATGAGGGAGCGCCTAGGCCGTATGGTCGTGGCTACTTCCCGAAGCGGCGACCCAGTCACTTGTGACGACATTGGCGCTGGTGGAGCTCTTACTGCCCTCATGAGGGATGCTATCAAGCCCAACCTCATGCAGACCCTCGAGGGTACTCCCGTTTTTGTCCACGCTGGCCCATTCGCGAATATCAGTATTGGACAGAGCTCGATTCTGGCTGACAAGCTGGCTCTCAAGCTTGCTGGTACCGAGGCGGACGAGGATCACAGCGAGAAGGCCGGCTTCGTTGTCACCGAGGCTGGCTTCGACTTCACGATGGGTGGCGAGCGCTTCTTCAACATCAAGTGCCGCACCTCGGGACTCGTGCCTGATGTTGTCGTTGTTGTTGCTACTATCCGTGCTCTGAAGGTCCACGGTGGAGGCCCCCCGATCGCCCCTGGCGCTGCCCTAAGCCCTGTTTATAAGGAGGAGAACGTGGAGATTCTCCGGTCTGGCTGCGTCAATCTGAAGAAGCACATCGCCAACGCCAAGTCTTTCGGTGTCCCTGTCGTTGTGGCCATCAACAAGTTTGCCACTGACACTGACGCTGAGATTGCTGTTGTTCGCGAGGAGGCTATTGCCGCTGGTGCTGAGGATGCCATCCTGGCCAACCATTGGGCTGAGGGTGGCAAGGGCGCCATTGACCTCGCGCATGGTGTTATTGCTGCAAGTGAGAAGCCCAAGGACTTCAAGCTCACCTACGACCTCGAAGGCAGCGTGCAGGAACGCATCGAGGCCATTGGCCAGAAGATGTATGGCGCCGAGAAGGTTGAGTTCAGCGAACTTGCGCAGAAGAAGGTCGACACATACACCAGGCAGGGCTATGGCAATCTGCCTATCTGCATCGCAAAAACGCAGTACTCCTTGTCTCACGACCCTGACCTGAAGGGTGCGCCTACTGGCTTCACGGTGCCAATTCGTGACGTCCGTATGGCCGCTGGCGCAGGATACCTGTAAGTGAAGTTTCTCACCTCATCCTAACTTGACTGCTAATATGCTGTCTCAGGTACGCTCTCGCTGCGGACATTCAGACCATTCCTGGTCTGCCTACTGCTCCTGGATATCTCAATGTGGATGTTGATCCCGAGACTGGCGAGATCGACGGCCTCTTTTAGAGAGATGGTATTAGTGTTCATGGGGTAGAAAAGGAAAGGACTATTGTGGGATATGTTCGGTTTAGAGAGGAAACCTTGGAACTCAACGTGGACATAAATGACTCTGATATAGCAACGGAATGTGCGGACACATTGCATGGTGGGCGTTTCAACACAGCGGGAAATTTTGTTCTTTTATGTTCGACCTTCCAGGGGGTCGAATGACTATATACCAGGTCGGCCGCATTTGTCTCTAGGGAAAAAGTGACGAGGCAAAAGGAGACCAACACGCAGACAAATGTTCATGATACAGTGAAGAAATTTCAATGGCAAAGTGAAGGTCAGATTCAGCAGCTCTCAGTCTGACCGGTGGCGATACAGAACTCGCCGTCAGGGCCAGAACCGATCTTGGATGGCTCACTGCCGTCATCGTTGCCCTCATACCGATCGCAGAACTTGCCCTCACGCTGGCACGAGTTGTTGATTGTGCAAGTATCACCGTAGTTGGTGTTAATGCCGCAAAGGACGCCTCCGTCCACGGCGACGACGTTGGTGAGTGTCTACGAACTGTCAGAGACGGCCTTTGACTGCGCTCAAAAAGGAGAGGGCCCATAAGGGTACTCACGATCCTGCGAGGGCCGCCATTGGGTTGGCAATTCCCACAGCTACGGACGACCTTGCCGTAGTCCTCCGCATAGAAGTCTGTGATTTCGACGTTGGAGCCGCCGTTGAGCTGGACGATCTTGTCGCTGGCGTGGAAGGCGCCACCGCCGTTGATGTAACCGGTACCAGTGTCCTCCTGTGAAGATGTTCAGTAGATGATCAAGCTATAAACTACCTAGGAGACAGGAAACGGACGATGGTGATGGCATCCTCGCAGACATCGCTGTGCCAGACGTTGTTGAGTGTGCAAGTGCCGAGGCAGTGGACGCCCTCGGCCTGGTTGGGTCCGATGATGACGTTGGAGAGCGTTCCACCTTCTTCGACGATGAACATGGCATCGTCCCGACCGGTTTCAGTCTGGTCTTGACAAACGCGAGCTGTAAGAAGAGAACGAGGTCAGTTTCACATGCAAGCTCAATGGCAACGAGAATGGACAGCCTTTGCTTACAAGAGCGATCGTAGAACTTCATCTCGCCATCGAAGGACCCGCTGACGACAATTGCTGCATCGGAGAGCTCTGTGCCAGTGGCTGGGGGGATAGAGGTCGTGACCGACTGGGCGGTGGCAAGGCCGAAGCCAATGATGGAGGAGAGCACTGCTGAGGACTTCATGATGTCTGTTACGGAACTGAATATCGACGTCGACGGAGATGAGCTGGCCAAGAGGAACCAAGAAGGCCCAAGACGGGCCATCGCCCGGACCTATATACTCTCTATTCAAGGCCCCAGAATAAAGCTTGTCGCTTCTAATTCCCGTTGAAGAAAGAGGCAAGAGGAGTCATGATCTCAATCCCTGGCAAGAGAACGAAAGGTGTTTGGACGCAATTGTGCGTCCGCATTCCTCCGATTCGTGGACTTACTGAGTCCCCATGAATACCCGCCCGGTAAATGGGCTTAGGCGAGTCCATGTGCCGCTGATCAGTGTGGGGAGCATGGTGTTCAATTTATATGAACCCGACGATCAATGGGGTGAGGTTGCATGAAACGGCGGGTGTATCCTTTTTTGCGGGGATGGAAAATTGCAGGTTGGTGATGTCAAGGAGGCATGATGGGATGGAAGGGGAGAAGCCCTAATAGGTGGGATCAAAGTCTTCCGTGACGATCGTTTTGGGGATCGCACGGGGATTTGGAGATCCTTGAGGTTATACTTTGATGGAAGACTCGGATCATCGTCCAAGACTGCAGGACAGTACGGGTTGGTCTTCGTGTCAAGGTACCACTACGTCGATCTCTCTCCATTGGTCCGTAGGGCGGAATCTCAAATTCTACTGGCGCGAAGACTTGCTGGTCGTGAAGGCAGCATGGACTATGTGAATGCTATGAATATACTTTCTTTGTCATTCCATTGTTGCGCATGCATAGTCACGGTTCCTCAAGGACGTCGTGAGGCAGAGCATCCCCGTCAGAGCCCTTGTACCGTGTTTCTTATCAAGACTTCAATTGAGAAAGCTGCTTCCGCAGTTTCCTTGACTCATATTTGTTAATCTTTTGCCGTGACTAGGATGTTGCATCTCCTCTGCTGGTAGTCTCTGCGCTGCAGCTATGGGCACGACAACTTCTAGAAACCTAAGTTGACCTACATGAGCTTGCTGTATTCTGGAGCACTTCGCATAGCAACGTGACATTCGCTCTTGTCTGCGTCATCCGCCCCGTACACAATGAACACAGTTGGGATACATGGCTTCATCGATTAGCAAAATTCTCGGAACGCTGTCTCTTCACGGCCGAGGGGATTGTGCTTTGGCGAATTAGGAGACTTGAACTGGAGTGCATCTCAACTTCCTTGACATGCCCAACACGCCTAGCCCAACATGCTCCCAGTCGTTGCGTTCAGTCACTTCGGACACCAACTCCCTCTTGAATATCGGCACTCGCGGTGTAGCGCTTCGTCGGGGAAAGATTTCAGCAGTCTGAGCAGCCTTCAAATATCTTGCTTTCCACCTCATGGGAGACTCACATCGCAAACATGAAGCCATTGGCTCGACTTGTACGGAGGACCCGCGAAGCATCATGTTGAAGTTGGGCTACCGACTCTGGTGAGTAGCCTATGACATTTGAAGCACAGCATAGTTCTGCAACGCCCGTCAGCATTACGTCCAGCTCCATCAGACGCGTGCTCTACCCTTACAGTGTGTACTTCTTTCTTCCCTGGAGGAACGAGCGATCAAGCCAATCAGTTGTGGCCTACCTTAGGTCGAACCGAGTCGGCTGTTGAAGGTAGCGCCCCACCACTCAGCCTGTCAACGCGGCCTCCTCCGGTTGTGGCGGGACTCGCGTGCAATAAAAGAGGCGGCGCCCAGTTCGCTTCTCGCTTGATCACAGTACTCAACCTTCATGATCCCACGCAATGGTGCGGGCAGTCGGCCATCTAGACAAACGGAAGCATGCCTTCTGCTGTCAGGCTTGTGTTCGGAGACGGATCAAGGTAAGTTCAGATTCAGATGAAAGCTATAATCGTCCAATGAAGGAAGCATGGTGGCTAACGCAAGATCCATGATCCAGTGTGACGGAGAGATCCCATGCAGCACCTGTGTCCGCTTGAAGAAGGCCTGTATGCCACAGCAGCCGAGGAATGCACAGGATGTCAAATTCGTGACCTTCGTGGCGGCTCCTGATTCAGGGATCCTGAGACACAGCGACATTCCCTCTCCAATACAATCCCCGCCCAATGTCCACTTCAAGGACCATTTTATCACCTTTCTGATCAATTGTCGATTTACGGAACAATTCAGCGTCTTAGCACCTGATATTCTACCCTTGATTGAGTCATCAGGTCCCTTGCTGGACATTGCATTAGCCATTGGCGCTCTTGAGGTCAGCAGGAAAAGCTCCGTCCGAAGTCTATCACAGCAGAATGACCCAGGTCGGACCGCCCTATTACTTTACGGAAGGTCAATACGAGCTTTCGGCAGTGCAATTGCGGTTCCTGGCTTTCAGCCCGGCGAGGAAGCTCTGTGGACTACCTTCTTCCTGGGGTTGTTCGAGGTAAGCTCCACGTCCTGTCAGAGTTGATCACTGCTGTCCGTAAGCAAATCTAATCGTAAACTGTGGTGCAGCTCAGGTCCAAAGCATCATCTACTGAGTCATGGTCTATGCATATGATTCAAGGCATGGGCCAGGTGGTGCAGTACATACCATCAGTGGCGACGCTAACACAGCTAAGCAAGGAGCTGCTGGAGGTATATCGCTGCCTTGAGATTCTCAGGGCAATATTGTATGGTACAGATAGTCCTCTGGAGGTACAGAGCATATTGGAGAAAACAGGCTCCTCCCAACGTCTAGCACTGAGTTTGTCCCAGGACCTTATGATCGAGGCATCGCGTCTCAGCCATCAGTGAGGACCTAGCCCCGATCTACCTGACTATGAAAGCCGGATCACTGATATCTTGAAACCCAGAATGTTCGAAGAGGTACAGTCGCCAACAACAAACAGCCGTCAAAATGAGGTTGCCGCTTCATGGGCTCTCAAAGGCGTCACTTTCCTCCAGAAGCTTAAGGCGGTGTTGTCACAGATCGGCAAGTCATCACAACCCTTCGATCCGTTCGACGGACTCGCAATGGCCAATTGCTGCGCTATAGCTCTTTACCACTGCCGCAACTTCAGTTATTTTCCCTGCTTCACCGACTTGAAAACACCAACGCTCACAGAGGATGAAAGTTCAAGTCTTATTACAACCATTCTCGACGAAACCGAAAGAATCTTAGAAAAGTCAATGGTGCCTGGGATACTTCTCCTTTTCCCTCTTCGGGTTGCTGGGGTTAGTGCCAGGATGACCTCTCACAAAGCCAGGATCGGGAAAGCGCTCAGGAGCGTTTACACTCGAGGATTTGCTGTGTCGGAATGGGTTCTCACGGATCTTCAGGAGGTCTGGGATTGGCAAGAGAATCTTAGCGTTGTAACTACGTAATGAAACTATCTTTCAGAAAACTTCTATTGGGCCTGGCTCGAATTCCTGCGGATCTCAGCCGTTTGAGCCAGGGTAATAGCTTCCACCCCCGCGTTGACGGGGATCTGCTTCCTCTCCCTTGCCAGACACGGCTTAGGCTTTGACGTTGTAGAAGCGAGTCGTAGCCCTGGTTCTCAAGTCGGGTGCAAAGTAATCGTAACCGACCAGCTTGTTGCAGTTGTCGACGTAAGCGGTAACAGGAATAACTCCCTGATACATAATGCTCCACTAAGCATTTATGCTATTGTCAGTTCCCATAACTTCTTCTACAGGATCGCTGCCGCAGAGAAAAGACACTTACAGAGGCGACAAGGCCAACAAGATCTCGGTCGACCAGTCCGGTAAAGACAGCGCCAGACTTGATGAGAAGGTCCTTTTGAAAGATCGGGAAATTCGAATTGACGTATCCTCTCCAAACCTGAGGCTTTCCATTCGATGGGTAAGTTGTCAGGGTATTGTCAACTAGCCCATCCTTGGTTACGTTCTTGTAATCGAAGACGGAGGAGGAGGGTCCATCATCGTTGCCCTGGTCGACCTTGACGAAACTTTTCGAGCCGGAGTTGGTGATGTAGCCTTGCGTAATGTGCGACAAATTGACATTCCTAAAAATAGTCAGCTAAATGCAATGGGAATGCCGTTTTCACGACTATAGAAGCTCACCATTTGTGCTGAATGAAGCTGGCTGTAAAGTCATGCTTGATCATGGGCGGTTCAGGCTGCTTGAAATCGGAGGTGAACTCGATCTCTGAAGACAGGAAGGGAGCGCAGTCGGATTGCTTGGCGGCCGCCGCCACCAGAGCGAGAGCAGTGCTCAGAAAGATAGAGAGATGCATTGCGGACGCGAGGTCGAAGATTTGAGCTGGATAGATGTGATTGTAAGTGTGAGTATGAGTATAGCGCGATGGAAATCGTTATTCAGTGAATTCTTTCCAAGGCAGACGAGGACATGATAGTCCTTTTATAGAACCCAATCCCAGGTAGTCCCTGTAAAGCCTTCGATTAGACACATGATACTGAGTCGTCACTGACGTGGCCCATCTAGAAAATTGGTCAGCCTTTTCCACCTGTGAGGGTAGTGAGAAACATCGAGAACGAAGTACACTCATCGTGAAGATCAGTGGACACGCTCAAATCTTTCCCAATTAGGCAATCTTCGAACCGCATCCTAGTGGTGACGGTCCACAGCCGGCCCACTAGGCATGTTACCGAGGAACCGCCCATGAACTGCTTATAGGCTGTCAAATCTAGGTAGTGGATCTTTCATAATGGAAGGACGGGCTCTAGGCCTGGATTAATGGACAGGGGCCATGCCATAGAGAGCTTGCAACGGTGCTGAAGCTGACGCACACTCGTAATGCGACGACGTCGTACCCTCGGTGGCGCAGCGGGAAATGAAGACGCCACGCTGGGTCTTGAAGTCATTGATTCCTTGCCGGATCATGATCTATGTTCCGTAACTGGTAACATTCGAACCGCAAAGGGTTTTAGTCGAAATTGACTCGGACTATGGGCGGGCGGTTGTATCGCGTCTTCACCGTCTACGCAGTTGTGGTCAGAATCCTCCTTGTTCGGCAAATCAAGTGGCATACCCGGAACATGAGGGACTCCAAAATGGAAGCTGTCGGCCAGCGTCAGTATAGTCAACGTCGAATGGCTACTGCCATGGCGTCCACATAGAAATAACATTACGGGTGTAGGAAGTTCGCCTTCTATGACATGGGCACAGTTGCGAGGTTGCAGGCGAGTTCAGTTCGTGATCGCGTGGATCAGGTCACGGCATATCGTCGCGAAGGAGGTGAATACATAAGGAAATTGTATTAAACGATTGTGTCTTGGAATCTGGAAAGCTATGTAATTGAGTATTGAGTCGTCGGTCGAGATTTAAGAGCACTCCCTGGCCAGCTTGCCGAGAACGGCGTTGAGGTCGTCACGCTCATTCTTCTCAAGCTTGATCTTGCAGGACTTGCCGTTGCGGTTGGGCTTGACGGTGTAGGTAGCGCTGCCGTCGGCGTTGTTGGTGAAGTCGTAGGTGTAACCGGTGTCCTCGCTCTTGGTGCCGCCAGAGCCAGATGCCTTGTCCTTGTCAGGGACTGCGTCGCCCTTGCTACCGCTGCCACTGCTGCTAGATCCCTTGCCGTCACCGCCCGAGCCCGAGCTGTCGCTGCCTGAACCCTTTCCAGAGCTGCCGGTGCTGCCGCTGCCGCTGCCGCTGCTACCACCACGGCCACGGCAGTTGGGGTTGCCGCCACCGATGAAGCTGCTGACGATGCAGGCACCGGTATCGAAGATGTCGCTGGCGAATGTAGGCTTGCCATCGCTGGAGAAGAATTGACGGGCGGAGAGCTGGTACTGTGTTAGTTGCTAGGTGCTAGCTGCTGGGTCATGGAAGAAGGCTTACGGTAGGGAAGGCAAAGCCAGTGCCAGCGAGGGCGAGGGTGACAGCGTATGAGACCTTCATGTTTGCGGTGTTGAGAGTTGTACTTGTGAGATTGGAGAGAGTTGTGTTGGAAAGATGCTTGTGATGGGAGGAGCTTGATGAGTGTGAGGGAAATCCTCTGTTGGTGCTGTTATCCTACCAGCCTTATATAGACGGGAAGCTTGGTGCCTTTTCTGAGGATCTTGACCATAGTCTGAATAGTCACATTCCAGGATATGTCAATCAGGCTCGACACCCAGGACTAGACTGCTTAGAGGAATGAGCTCTGGAGCATCCTGAGATGAGGGTAAACGTTGTCCCGCCAAGGTCTTCCACTCCTGCCTCCCGCCTACCGCAAACCAGATATCAGATCGTCACCACAGGTACCAAACCAAGGCCCCAACCTTCGGCACCTATTTCCAAGTGCCGGATGGCCTTTCAAGTCTCCTTCAACCCTGCATACCAAAACTCGTACCTGAGGCCTGTGACGATTGCCTGTTCGGGCAACTCAGCCGGGTCCCCGCAATCCGGCACTGCTCGCGCCCCCCGCCGGGACCCGGTCTTGGCGTGGTGCCTGTCTCGGCAAGCAATGAAGGTTTCTCTGCCATACACAACCCTACATATTTTAAGGTACTGTCGCCAGGGCAGCGACTGGAATGTCTCCTCTAGAAGCTATGCAGAAGTACCGGGTCTCCGCATCTATCTCCGGAGACGAGGGACATGCCGAACTCCTCGACATGAAAGTTCACCCGACGCATGATCTGGGTATTGAGATGAACTCACGGTCAAATTGACTTATGATGTCTCTCGAAACGAGAGTCAAAGCTATTCCAGTCTCGCAATATGACTTTTGAGTGCGCTTTGCGTGGTGCAGAAAATTGCCTTGGCCCTCGAGGCATCTGACAGCCTGCAGATTCCTACGGCCTTGAATAATTGGGGGTTGTCCGTTGTCTGATCGACCGTTGATCTTCTCGAATCAGGCCATATCGGAGACCTTTCTCCTGCCTATCCTCCCTTGACGCAGACCCCCCTTTACAGTGACTTTTCATCGGACCATACTCCGCAACCTTTCTCAGCAGTCAATCATATGCCAACGTGGTGAAAGTCAGTCAGCCGTAGGTTGCTGACTCCGATGTTCGCTATCAATAGGAGTGCTCAAAAGTATTCAAATCTCATCTAGGAGCTCGGTCAAGACCTCCCTTGCCTCTCGTAAGTCCGGTGCCTCGCCCTCCCAAAATCTGAAGCCAGCAATACACAAATTTGCCCCATCCCTCCAACCTTGTGGTAGTCTCACAGCACCACTTCTGGCTCCTGCCACAAGCAGTAGAGTCTTCAGGAACATGCCCCGATTCTCGTACCAGGTGCCGTGGTGTCTGTGACGTGGCGTACCTCGATGCAGGAAACTGAGACAGGCGTCAACACATCGCTGGACATAAGGGAGGAGGGTCTCCTGGGCAGGATCGTTCCGCGGAAGGTGTATTGCCAAGTATAGAAATGGTCGGTATATTCGCTCGCGGAAGTCTGCGAGTCGTGCGTGTAGGACAAATTGTAGTTCTTGGGCCACCCGGATCTGCGGATCATCGCCTGGGGAGCTGGCGGATGGTGTGAAGAGAATTACCGGAATGTTCTCAAACCTGTCAGAGTCAGTATGCATGGCCTGCGACAACTTTAGGGATGTCTCTACCCACCATTGACTCAGCTGAAGCTCCAGTTCCTCAGCGATTCGAGTCAAGCGATGCAGGGGCATCGACAGCCATGCGGCCGCATCCTCCTGGTAGAAACAGTTCATAATTCGGTTACCAATCTTTCGCACGGCAATCTCTGACAGATAGTAACTCCATATTCGCTCGACTTCTGGATGCGACGTATCGGAGGATGGGGACGCCAGGTTATTGAATACATGAGATAATTGGTGATCGCTCGGTGGACTGGGAAATACATCCGAGTAGGCAACTTTTGCAAGTCCCGAAGGAGGCAGATTGATCTCCATTCGAATTTCACTAAGCTTGTGGTCAGCGAGAGAACATCGAGCTATTATCAGAGCGTGTCAGTCGGACTTACCACTCTGACTTTAGGCATGACCAATACAGCCTACTGACCATGCCTTCGGAGGCATAGGCTTCGTCGTTGTTCTGCCCACGAAAGTATATTTGGAGGACCTCACATGCTCTGCTGAACGCGCCCCATGCCTTCAAGGGTCTCAATGTATACATCTCGTATACGCCGGACAAGAAGAAGCATTGTGCGGCTGATATTGTATAGTCCAGCAGGCCGAGTCGCTTACGAGCGGCCAAGAAGTATGCCTCAGCTGTGCCATAGTCGTGGGTATCAGTTAGGCTTCGTACAGCATTCGGGCCGTCAACGAGGTCTGTGGTCACGGGCTCTGCGGTGAAGTCGGAAGAGATTGTAGACAGAGCGCATACAATGAGCTGGGATTGTCAGGGCTAGAGTCGAATAGATAAGGTTGGACAGACTTACCATCAGACAAGAGTCAGCATCCCAGCCAAACCCGTTCTCTGATACCCACCTTGCGTTTCGACGAAGGTCACTGGGATTGAGCACAGGGTTCTTGATATGCACATTGACAAGAAACCTCTCTGCGTGTAGAGGTGCATCCTCTTCATTGACTCCACGGCCTGGCGTGCCTGAGAAAATGGAGTTTGAACCACCGTTTGCACCATGTCGAAACGATGCCGTGCTGTCTGAGGTGCCTGGCGATGTCCTGAAGATCAAGGACTCTATTCGTGCACGGTCGTATGACGTCCGACGACCTGCGAAGACCGGCCACTCAAGGATATCCTCACAGACTCCTGGCGTCCGTCCAGCTATCTCAAGTGACTCGAGCACATTGTCAACATCCGGCTCGTTACAGGCTTTGCTGCGGGTTGGGATGGCATCCTGTTGAGGAGGAGGGGTAGAGAGCGGGTTGAGGCGAGACGAAGTAGCGCTGCAATTGCTGCCAGTGTTCTCCTCGCGCTGAGACTCTAGTAGGCCAGCCACGTAGTTTATCCTCTGGAGGATCTCAAGGCTGGCTGGATCGTAGCTGTTACAGTGTTAGACGGCTTGACTGGGGCAGGTGACGTTAGTCCTATCAGAGCGAGACATACTTGGAGTATTCCGTTCTGGAGTCGCGGAAGACACATTCGATCTCAAGATCAGCACATGCGCTACAACGGGGACGTTGGTTGTCGCATTTCGTCTTCCTAATGCTGTAGAGACTATCAGAAACTGAACGCCGTGAAGAGTACGTATGGTAGGCTAGAGACCGCTTACCGACAAGTCTCGCAAGCAGCAACAGCTCTTTTTCTAGGGTACGCTGCGGCTTGCGTTCGACTTCCTTTGCGCTTGCTGCCGGCCATAGGCTGAGGCGCTGGGAACGAGGCGCTCTGGGGTGTTGTCTCACCCGTCGAGGGAGGCCGGTCAGAAAACATACCAGCGTGCGCCGATCTCGGTGGGATCCTAGCTTTACTCGTCTACGAGGTACTGAGGTTCGTGATAGTTTGGAGATTCAAGCGAGAGGCCCAGATTGGAGTTATGACCTGCGCAGGGCATATGACGGGCCGACAATGGAGGAAGGGCGACGATGGGAGAGGGAGTCCAATTCCGGATAGCACATGGAGGCGGTTACAGGGGGTGGAGAGTGCTAAGAGGGACTAACACAGGCCACTAACTTGGTAGTTCAGCCGTGTCCATGCCTCGTTACGCCTCCTCTGCGGGGAATCAAACTGTAGAATGGCCGTCTGCGAAACCCTATCGATGAAGAGGGCGAATGTGTCTCCTCCTGAGTGTTACTTGCGAGGTGAACCTTGCCGTGGTGCGAGGGGCATGACTTACACGCTGGACCAGGGAGACACATCGGGGCGTGGAGGTATACTTAGCAAGTGCCTGTTGCCCTTGGTACGGTGATGGGCCATCGGTACACAGCTCCAACTTGAGTATTCACCAAAAAGGTGCCATGGCCAATGCCAACGATGAATAGAAAGCCATAGAACACTGCGTGTATGGAAGTGTCTGCCCATCGTGCCACGGTCGTCTCCAAAGACCCTGTCCTAGTTCCCTACGCCAGCCCCCGCCTTCTTCCCCAACTTTCTCCCCGGCCACGTCCGGAACGAGTCAGCGCAGTATGCGGGGTGGCTGTCCACCTCTGAATCAATTGGCGTTCTGGCAAGGCGGTGGCTTGCTCTGCTAGTTCTCACCTGTGCGTGGGTGACCTACATGCGACAGCGCCAAGGGTCCCCGCTACCAAGGCACAGGAGTGTCGTCTTGCCGGTACTCCCCAGTCACGCTTAGCATGAGACCCTGCTTCGCCTGGGAAGACAGCTTCACGATGGTTTGTCCTTGCCGCCAGACCCCGAGTCGAGCAAGCGAGTTTGGGTCCAAGAAGTTGAGATAGAATCCGTAGGAAAGACCTGATGCATTGCTTTCTTGACCGTCCCTCTCTCCCTTTCATCTTTAGAATCTGTAGTGAAAACCTCACGTATTTGTTCTTCAGCTCTTCGCGGCCGTGAATTCTGACCTGCTCCGACCTGTTCTTTACCGTTCTTCAACATGCCAGGCGACAAAATCTTACGAGTTGGGATCATTGGCTGCGGCGAGGTTGCTCAAGTCTCGCACATCCCCAACTTCAACTTCATGCCGCACAAATTTGAAGTCACCTACCTCTGCGATGTCTCAGACAAGTCCCTGAACCACTGCCGCGACATGGTCCGTGGCGCAAATGTTCCCAAGACCACCAAGAATCCTGAAGAACTATGCGCGTCGCCCGATGTCGACGTTGTTCTGATATGTACCGCCGACGAATACCACGTCTACCATGGTTGCATGGCTTTGAAGAACGACAAGTGGACGTTGATCGAGAAACCGCTGGCCCAAAGCTTCCGTGATCTCGAGACTCTTCTTGAGGCTGAGAAGAAGTCAAAGGGCCGTGTCTTTGTGGGCACCATGAGGCGATACGCACCTGCGTTCTTGGAGGCTGTCGAGGAAGTCGGTGGTATGGACCAGATCATGTATGCGCGAGTCCGTTCCATCATCGGGCCCAACTTCAACTTCATCAACCAGTCCTGCACCTTTCCGGTAGGTCCAGTATCGGATATCGCGAAAGAGGATCTTGAGGATCGGCAGAAGAGACATGACGACATCATGCACCAAGCGCTGGCCAACGAGTTCGGCGTGGCTGTCACGGCGGATTCGATTCGGCAGCTGAAAATCCTTGGAAGGTAAGTCTGAACTAGGAGAACATCTGAAAGGTGCTAATTCTCCCTCTAGTTTGAATACGCATGATCTCTCAGCGATGCGCGAAATAATTGGTATGCCAAAGAGAGTTCTTGGTGCTTGTCTGGGCTTTCCTGGTATCTACAGCGCCCTCCTTCAATACGACAGCTTCGCGGTGACCTTTGAATCAGGAATCAATGAGGTGCCGACTTTTGACGCCAACATCGAGGTCTACGCTCAAGACAAGATCGTCCGAATTCAATATGACACCCCGTACGTCAAGGGTTTGCCTGTCACGATGACGGTCCGCGAAAAGGTTCCCAGCCTGACAAGAGACGACGCCTCCGGGTTCCAGGAGCGTGTAGTTCGTCGGACATACGAAGATCCATTCACTCTGGAGATGCTCGAGTTCTACGAGTGTGTGGTGAATGGTAAGCCGGTCAAGAGCTCTGCAGAAGATGCTCGAGGTGAACTTGAGTTGTGGAAGATGATTCTACAAGCTGGGGAGGACTCATACCGAGATGCCAAATAGATGAGGATATATATACCTTACTTGAGTATAGAATGAATAGACTCACTGCACTTTCGAGAAAGCTTCACTGGCAAAGGTCAAATGACCTATCAACGCCCGTCTTGTAGCGCTGAGTGGGCACATTGCGACCTCCTGTTGGTGGCTTGTCAGACGAGATGCTTTCCCATTGGTTGGCTACACCCCTCCAGAAGACTGAATGCATGGCGAATGATTCCAGGAGGTGTCATGTTTGCATTTCATCTGCCGTGAAGTGAGGCTATCTATCGCTGTCAGCTCTCGTTGGATTGTGAGCTTGATTTTACTCCCCGCACCATCCCCGCCCCGACATCTCGCCCACAATCTCTCTTCTTCTAATTACTCAACTAAGCCTCAAGATGACGGGCGTTGACGAAGAATCTTCTAGAGGTGCTCACGAGGTAGTTTGTACGCCTCACAAATACACCGTAAAGCAACAAGAGCTAGTCGACATGATGCGCAAGATGGAACACGCTCCAGACCTTCAGGGCATCTCAAGCCTTGGCGAAGACGGCGTTATGCGCTCATGGGATGCAGACCGCAACGTGGTGGACGCTGTTCCCTTGACTCCAGAGCTCATCAAGGCATATTTCGAGATCGGTCCTCCCCAAGGGCAAGAAGCAGCAAATGCTCTAACGGGTGTCGACGGCAGAGACGTTCCTAAAGACCTGTGGTTCAATCCACCTAAGCATCTCATTCCACCGCCGCTGGCTGAGGAACATAGAGAAAGAGACCCTGAGAAGTTGGAGGAATATCGGAGAATGTACTACGAACGGCGCGCTCGGATGGGACTTGACGGTGGAAATCGAGGTGAGATTAGCAATGGCATCAGAACTTGCGACAGTCAAGTAAGCAAACCGGCTGCCAAGCTCATTTGACGGAAGGGGGAGAAATCTTTCTTTATTTAACAGCCTTACGATTCTCTAAGGAGATAAATGTGCAAGCAATAGAGTCGTCTAAATCATCCACTACTACCACAAAGCCTGGCTACATCATCAACTTCCTCCAGATCTCGGGAATCTAAAGTACTCGGACTGCATGTGTATGCAGCCGATGGAAGTTCTCTCTCAGGATTCTCTCGGGAAACAAACTAGTGACCGACCATAGTCTCAGCCTTGGTGCCACCAGAGAAACCATCGAGATGGTAGAGGGGCTCCAGTTTGGCGTTCTTCTGGAACAACACGTAGCGCTTGATCCACCAAGGGATCCATGTGCGGAGGTGGTAGGCAGCATGGCGACGGGTTGGGACTCCGAAGATGTAGTCGAGCTCCTCAAGAGTACGCTGCTTCGTTTCGGGAAGGCAGAACAAGATAACAATGAACGCAATGACGTTGAGACCCGCGTAAAATCCGAAGGCTCCAGTAGGGGTGAAAGCTATAATATGAAGCAGTCAGCCAAAACAATCCCTCGTGACGAGGCGAGCTTGGACTGGATACTTACAGCGAAGCATGACCGGGAAAGTGAGACCAAGAATGGAGCCAACGGTGTTGTTCCACGTAACGCAAAGCGCCACTCCAATCTCTCTGTGTGAGAGGGGAAAACACTCTGCAGCATAGACGAAGGGAACAGGCCCGATTCCAGGAGAATAGAAGGCTGTGAAGAGATACACAAAGAAGGCAATCAGGGGAACTCTGCCTCCGTAAGACTCGGGAATGAGGAAGCAAAGACCAACTGCGAGCAGGGTCCAGGCCATTTGAGGGAAAGTGAAAGTCAAAAGACCTCGGCGACCAAAAGTGTCAATCTGATCTTGTTGTCAGCTCGTGTCATCAAGCAACGGGCTAGTGGTACTCACAGTCCAGATAGCGGGGAAGGCGAAAACAAAGTTGACCAGTCCAAACCCGAAAGAGGCGAGCAGACATTGCTGTACGGAGTAGCCAGCCTGAGCGAAGATGGTTGACGAGTAGAAAGCCATGATGTTGATACCGGAGAACTGCTGGGCAGTCATGACGGTGAAGCCACCGAAGGTGGCACGGCGCAGACGGGGGATGGCGAACAGCTCATAAGCTCTCTTGAAGAAAGAGGTACCAGCGAAAGCCTCGCGTTCCTCAAGAATCTGGCGGTAAGCGTAGTACATGTCACGAGCAGCGATGACCTCGGAGTTGCGCAGCAGACGGAAGGACTTGTAAGAATCCTTGTAGCGCTGCTTCTTGAGGAGCCAACGAGGTGACTCGGGGCAGAACCAGATGAAGATCAGGATCGGAATGGCCGGAGCGAAAGCAGCAGCGAGCTGGAAGCGCCAAGCAAGGCGGCCAACCCGGAAGAAGACGAGGTTGGAGCTGAAGCCGATCAGGATACCGAAAGCAACCCAAAGTTGGAAAGACATGACCAGGCCACCACGGATGACGGCTGGTACGGTCTCAGAGGTCATGATAGGAATGGTGGTGATCTTGATGCCCATGCCGAAGCCCATGAACATACGGCAGATGAGAAGCTCCCACCATGTTTGAGTGAAGGCTTGTGCAAGCACAGGGAATACGACGAAGAGACCAGTGAAGAAGATGACACCGCGACGGCCCAGCCAGTTGTTCAGTGGGTCGGCGAGGGGAGCGCTGAAGAGACCGAAGATGGTGCAAGAGGCGTTGACGAAGCCAACAAGCCATTCGTTGTGATCGATGCCGAACTCAACAGGGAACGATAGGTTGGCTCCGTTGGCACCAGTGTTGTCCCAGCCCCTAGATAGTGTTAGAGATGATGAGCTCACAAGCAGATATGTGTGGTTCTTACTGTACGGCAGATCCGAGAGAACACACAATGATCGTGTAGTAAAGATGCCTGGGCAGACGCCACGGGTCTGTTTGGGGCCATTGTTAGTGCAACTTAGACATTTGCAGTCCTTCTCAACCCACTTACGAGAGGTCTCCCGCCGAAGCCAGTACTTGTCATCCTCCGACAATTCGGGGATGTCCTCGAAGTTCTGAGGAGACTGGGCAACGAGAGCACCCTTCTGGAAGTACTCCTCCTTGTCGGCCAAGTCGTTCTGCTGGCAGAATTGAGATACTTGTTCTGCGAGCTCCTCACGAGACAGGTGACCGAGGGGGTTCACGATCCTGGGTCCATTAGTAACCAATACCTGCACACATTTCCGTGCATAGGACTTACTTTGCGTTGACATTGTGTGCGAGATGGTCCTGGACGGCAGGACCCGGAGGACCCTCGAGATGGGCGACATCCCCTTGCATGCCATCTTTGGCGATGGAGTCTTTACGATCCATGATTGGTAAAGAGCTGTATGTCTGCTACAGCAACAGAACGGGACAAACAATATGAGAGTTTAAGGTTACGACACGACCCGGACCAAACCTGAGCTGGTTGAGGAATCAAAGCAACATCGTCGAGGAAGAGGAGGCGAGGGACGTTGACTTTATTATAGTTTAGAGGTGTAGAGGAAAGGGGGGGGGGGGGGTGTGGCTTGGTGGGAAGCCTACACCGAAGCCATGCTACTGACTCCGACTCGCGCGATGTTCCTCTCACTCGGCCAAGGTTGCCGCAGACCATCGGAGCCACTCGTCCTCACTCACTCACACCATAATCGAACTGTCCGGGGCAAGTCCCAAGGAAGCGGGCCCTGGCCTCTGACTGAAAGGACCACAACAAGCATTTTACGCAGGTCCCCCAGAGCCAAGCAGCTCCGAGCCCATGGGGAAATGGCGTGGGGAGTGGGGAAATGCTGCCCTGTCTGTGGCACCCCGTTGGAGAAAACTCTCGCAGGGAATGAAGGCGAGGAACTTGTTAGTTGGAATCGTTGCATGAAGAGGGGGCGTCGTTCTAAGAGAGAGAGTTGAGGAGGGAGCATGGACTAGGAGCCTTTAGAACAGGGTTGGGTTCTTGGAAGAACCAAGAATCGACGGATTACCTGCCAATTCCCCCTCAATTCCCTCTCGGCCTGGTCAAAACGCCCCGACTGTGAGGCGCCCGTGTTGCTAAAGCCAGGGGTGGAGCGAGTAATAGTGAGACTTTCACGCCGGCTCATGGCTAGTGCCATCATCCTTGAAGGGCCGTTTCCTAGAACATCTCAGCCAGCATCAGCACCTGCGAGCCGTCGGCAGTGCACGATCCTCAGGTAGCCATCGTCATCCACGACATCGAAGAAAACAAGCGCAAGTGGCCCGGCTGGTCCGAGGTCGGGAACCGGGTGGCTTGGTTGGGCCTGTACAGGCCTCTCAAGGGGGTGGAAGCAATCCCAAGTGCCGGATTCGATAATCGAGATTCCCCGCGCCATGTTTGTTCCTTGAAGAAGCCCCGGTTGCCCTGTGTGGGCTGTGACCTGCACAGGGCAGCACGCAAGGCATTTGGAGCCCAGCAACTCCCCGCGTTGAGATGCCCATGGGGAAATGGATCACTGGGCCACGCACGGGCTGAGGGAGCTCAAAGGCAGCGCTAGCTTTGAGACGAGGATCCTCTTGGGACGCTAACCTCTCGCGGGGAACACCGGCAAGAGAACATCCTCCTCGTGTAAGCTGGGGTTATGGGTGGGACGGGGCATCTTGACCTGTGCAGGAGACGTGTCTTGGGCTGTCAATAGCTTCATCGGAAGGGCTGGATCTGGTATGTGCTTGTGACAAGGACAGTCTACGAAGGTCAGCTGGGCACATGACAAATTCTCGTAATTGGGTGCCATGAGCAGCTTAGCAATGGTGCAATGAAGGCGTCACAGGCAGAGGATGAAGCATGTCAAATCCGGATGAGGTTACGTGCTGGGTGCATTGTCTGTTTCAATTTAGGTTCATATTGACTAATGTTCTATTGCTGTGCAGCTCATTGCTCATCCTGGGGAAACTTGGCACCACCCTGTCTACGAATCTCGTCCATTATATCCAGAACACGAAGCGACTCTGACCATGGCATCACTGAATTCTGCATTCGCCCGGCCGCGACATCAAGCGCTGCAGCATCAGCCTCCCAGTACAGGCCCCAGCCAGGGCTATCTAGAGTGAACTTCTGCTCCTGTGTCGACACGGGAACTGGATCGCCCTCAGCTGGTTGAGGCACCTTGTGGTGAACTGTGAAAGCCGACGGGATAGAAGCTGATTCGCCCTCCACTGTGATATGACCTTTCGTGCCCTCGATCCGACAGAAGATGTGTGGCGTGCGAGCCATTGACGTGGACGACAAGATACCTTGAGCGCCAGTGGACGGAACGCTGAGGATGACCGACGTAGCCGTATCCACGCCCTCGTACAGAGTCTGCGCACCCAAGACCTTGATTTCTGCTTTCCTCAAAGGATCCAGGAGCAGTAAACCCCAAGTCAAGCTGTAAATGCAGATATCCAAGAGAGTCCCTGCTCCCAGCGCTGGGTTCCTCAACCGGGAGTCCTGTCCCAGCGTCGAAATGTCCATATCCAGCCCAAGATCACAGAACATGCGATGCACTACTCCAATCACCTTGTCCTCGTGAACCATCTTCAGCAGCTTTTCAACCAGAGGGAAGAACCGCATGCGCAACGCCTCCATAACAAAGACGCCCTTCTTCTCTGCAGCAGCGAAGACTTCACGTGCCTCGCGAGCGTTGATGGCGAAGGCCTTTTCACAAAGGACATGCTTCCCAGCAGCGATTGCATCGAGACAGCTCTGCTTGTGGAATGCGTTTGGTGTGCCAATGTAAACGATATCGACATTCGGATCGTCATAAACTTGCTGGTAGCTCCCGTACACGGTCGGTGAGGAAGAGAGGCCGGGAATGAACTCTTTGACAAACGCTTCGCCTTTCTTCTCTGAGGAGGAACCGATTGCTTGTATAACATGATCCGCTTTTGCATCTTTTCGCGGCCGAGCGAGGTCGCGAACGAACCAAGAGGTGACCTGGCCTGTGCCAATGACACCCCAGCGCATGGTCGGTACTGATGACATGGCGGTGGTTCGGAGGATGATTGCACTTGGAAATGATGTTATCACCACGAAATTGCAAGGTCTAGCAAAGTCCCAGGTTCTCGAAAATCCAGAGTGCCTTCAGACCCCTCGTTGATCACTTGCTAGCTACCTCGAGCTTCCTCCACCCCACGCTAAGCTAATGCAGACAACTCAGTAGCCTGCCATGGAGTTGGAGATGAGGCGCATACACGCCAACCTTGCCTGACTCGCACTCGCGGCGTAGCCATCACGATGCAGCATCCTATGCCAGAGGACTGGCTCCTTGGGTGAGTGGTCCGCCCTGGATTTCCTCAACCCCTCATCCCGGAGGGCTTCCAGCCGGAGCTTAGACACCATGAGCTGACGGTGATCTAATGGTTGACTCCACACTCCACGCGACAGTCATCCACCACATCTCATGATGCGGGAAGACGCTTGGCTTGGTGCCCGACGGCAACACGCAGGTCTCCCGTACCGTAGTGGCATAAGCTTCTTACATTGGCATTCTTTCGACTTCGGTTCGGGGCTGCATCTAAGCTAGCTCGCTTTTGAGCGGCAAAGCTCATCGCTTAGAACCGAGAATCGGGGTAGGAAGAGGGAGTTGCCTGTGCAGGGAGCTCAGCAGCTCGCACACTAGCGGGCATGGTGGTGATAGCTGCATGACCGGAGTTGGAGAAAGCTGGAAGAATGGGTCAGATGCTTGGTCTTGGCAGTCGAGTGCCTGTGCAGGTGAAGGTTTTCGGTCCGCAGCCCTGTCCAGGCCATGATTGAGGACGTCAAGGGTCCTCAGTCACGTCACATATCCACGGGTTCCCTCGACGTCTCCCCCGGCCCACGAGGAGACTTTCATTGAATGTAATTGCAATTGGTATAGGATGGCAGGGCCTCGTAAGAAACGAGCACGGGATTCTTCTCAACAATCACCTACAACAATTGACCATCTAACAAAATATCAAGATGTTCGTCCTCGTTCCTTTCAGCAATAACGAGCAGCAATACCATGGTCAGAACGGATTGGTTGCACGAGTCTCTCTTTCAGCCGGCTCCAGCGCAAGTACTGGAGACAACTTACAGACAATGCGCGAACAACATCAAACAATCGAACACGTCCCGGCAGGCAGCTTTTTCTAGAAGCTATCGTCACATCCCACCCACCGTGTTACCGATGGTATCGATAAGCTACGGGCAACTGGGATTCCAACAAACAGGTCTCTGCCACCTTGGTGCGGCTCATGCACGGGATCTGCACTGCGTGCTGCATGGCTGGCTCGCTAAGCCTCCGAGCCATGGCATCATCTTGCAGGAGGCAAAAGAGAATTTTGTCGCCATGGACAAACTACCGACTAAAATATCACAGTCGTGATGAAGTGAAGATCGTGAGTGACGATGGCGTCTTTCAGGGTAGGCGGAAATGAAGGAAAGGTGATGGGGAAATGAGAAAACCCCTATTCTGACCTCCTGAGATGGGAAACCAACCCCTGTCACGATCAGGAGAGAGACCCCTAATGATCACCCCGGATTGTCTAATGTCGTTCCGTGACTTGATGCCTCGCTGCGACGCGTCCTGGGGGAGAGCTGAAGCACGCGCCATCCGGCTGAAGCACAGCCTGTAAGGTTCCAACAGGGTTTCTGTCACCGCTGTGAGCTTACGTTAGGCTGTTCGGGAGACTTTGGCCCGGTTGAGCGCGTTCCCTGCTTGCTGCTCGCCCCCCCAAAGCTTGGTTTTAATTTGACGTAACGTGGTCTGGAGTACGCCGCCTCTGCTAAGGCAGTACATGCTTCCATGACGCTAGCGTTGTGCAGGTCAAAGTACCTCCGTAGCAACTCTCCCCACCAAAATTTCGAGGGAAATCGGAATCGGGCCCAGCTGGACAGCTCATCACTCCCGACTCCATACTACGCTACGTCGCGCACCATCCATCGTCACGTCGCCTATTACCATTCATTCACCTTGTGCTCCTCGACACAGCGACCTGTTGTTGGCTGCCTCCTTATTTGCATCACCTTGTCAAGGCCCCCCTTATTATCTCGAACACCTCACCGATATCTTAATCATCATCCTAATTGCTTGACGTTTCGAGTCTTCGATGTCGAGCTCGGCCTCCTATTCACAATAACTCCCTCTCCGAAGCTTCGACCTTCTTCCATTTGATAAGACCCTACTATCCGACATGCCATCCCCACAGACCTCGCCGAACGGCGGCAGCAAGCGGAAGCGCGCTCAAAACAATGGCACTCTTTCGAACCAGAGCAGTGCCGATGCTGACCCGCAGTCATCATCCCGCGATGCCTCTGCCGAAGAGGGCGACATCACCGCTCCCGATTCTGAGCGACCCGGCCCAAGCAAGCGCCTTCGTGGCCACTCGGACCGTGCCAGCGAAGATCACGCCAGTGCTGCTGATCCCGGCGAGCCGAGTGACACGACTGAAGCCAGTGCAGACATTGCTGACCGGGTTGGTCGCAAGCCGCGGAGAGCCGACTCAGAGGAGGAGCTGATGCAGCAGCAACTCAAGCAGGAAGCCATGAAGCCCCCGCCAATTGGGGAGCTGACGCATCCTGTAGGCTACAAAACGAATCCCCCTCCTGTCGGTCGCGCCGTGAGGGTATACGCCGACGGAGTGTTCGACCTCTTCCACCTTGGGTGAGTCCTTTAGACTTTCGAGCTAGGCGAGCTTGACGATGCGGGGAGCTAACATCACCACCACAGTCACATGCGACAGCTCGAGCAAGCGAAAAAGGCTTTTCCCGATACTACGCTCGTCGTCGGCGTCACTGGTGATGCCGAGACACATAAGCGCAAGGGCTTGACGGTCCTCTCAGCAAAGGAGCGCGCCGAGACTGTCCGCCACTGCAAGTGGGTTGACGAGGTTATTGAGGACTGCCCCTGGATCGTTACACCCGAGTTCCTCGAGGAGAACCGTCTCGACTACGTTGCCCATGATGACCTGCCTTATGGCGCTGCCGAGGGTGATGATATCTATCAGCCAATAAAGGCGGCCGGCAAGTTCCTCGTCACACAGCGCACGGAGGGTGTCAGCACCACTGGCATTATCACAAGGTTGGTCTCAAGCGTCAATGCAGCTACCATACTGTCTCGTTACTGATCTTACTGGTCAGAATTGTTCGCGACTACGAAAAGTATCTCGCCCGTCAATTCCGCCGTGGCACACCCCGCCAGGAGCTCAACGTCAGCTGGCTCAAGAAGAACGAGATGGATCTCAAGCGCCACGTCCAAGACCTGCGCGAGAACATCATCAACAACTGGGCGACCACGGGACAGGAGCTCAGCCGCGAGCTTCGCCAGTTCTGGCCCGCCAGCCGACCTCAGAGCCCCGCGCGTTTCGGCTCGCGCGAGAACATTCACATTGGCAACAGCAGTCTGTCTGTTCACGACATCCCACGGTCGCCTGGCGCGGCTGGGACGAACAAGGAGTTTGTCACGGGCTACGCCCTGGGTCTCGTCGGTGGCGTCCGATCATGGGTAAGTACTTGCAGCTGACCATAGGTTGAACTGCGAGCAAATGTGCTGACGCTTCATCATAGATGACCAAGAACAGGAGGAATGTGGCTGACAGCCGACCTCAAAGCGATGACGATTCGGACGATGTCGATGGCGGCAAGTCACCAAAGTCTCCAGTGCCAAACATGGACGTGCCAACACCAAGGAGGGGCTAAAGTCCTGCAGTTGCACTGAGACTGGCCGGGGAACGCGCCTCACCTCGCAGAATGGGTGAAGCAGTAATACTAGTACCTTTCTTTACGTCAAGGGAACAAGGCCGAATACAAAATGGGAATGATGAGGGCCAAGGCGGAACATGGGTGTGGATATAAGTTGCCATGATGAGAACAAAAGGGGCGGTAGGCTGGAAGTCGAATTACATGGAAGCTCGGTTGCAGTCATTGATAGACAGAAGGTTGATTATAATAGCAATACAGGCGTTGAGGATTGGCAGGACTACGTTCCTAGTCACCTAGTCTCCTTGGTGAAGGTCTGCGAGTGTTGGGGAAGAAACATTCACAGAACGGCTCAATTCGATGAACAAAACTTCCCCCGTAGAAGTGGACTACCCTGCAGCAGGACGTCGCTCCTCATCAATGACAGGTCAAGACCAGCTGCCAGCGGCACATTGCGATACCCATTCAAATCTCACTCTATTCATCGGACACAGCCTTCCTGTGGTCCCACATGAGTCCAGAGCCTCATCCCTCCCGATTGGGATCAAGCATGCAGCGTTGCATTGGTCCCACCGATCTGGATGTCAGCTCTCTCACATGCCGGGAGGGTGGAGGAAACATGACTCGGGAAAAATGAGACGAAAAATAGAACAGTAAGCGGCTGTTCGTCGAATGAGAAATCGAGCATGGGAGAGAGCGGCTGAAAGACGTACGGAGTACGCGACATGTAGGGAGTGTTTCGTCCGAGGTGAGGGTGATCACTCGGCCGGGAGTGGCTGGGAGTCCCCGGGAGGATCGTTTTCCGTGCATGCACGCTCGATTTAGATGGGTATACCAGAGGTTGGGACCATTTGCTCATGTGTTTCGTTTCAAGCGGATTATACTTTCGGCAGGATTTCGGATCGCTTGGGTGTTGCACGGCCACCTCCGCTGCCGGTATCCTCATGCCACGCGGCTGTCAGGCGCTTGCAGCTCGTCTAAGCGAGACGAAGTTCAGTGTTGGTCCATCAATAGACCTAAGTGCTTCTCAACAGGTCTCGGACCACGCACAGATGGAGGCACTACACCGCTGGACCCCATCCTAGGCGCATCGAACCGAGCCTCGCTACAGACAACATACAGGTCAATGTTCCCCGATTCAAACAGTCTTCCAAGCCTGTCACGCATCAACGGAACTCGAAAGGCCCCCCAAAAGGGTATGACCCCCCGGACAACAAAGACTCCCACAGTTACTTTCTTCAGTGGTACCGAGCCCAACGACGTCGATCATGCTTTCGGCCGCTATTTTGGTAACCCGCGTGCTCCCCAAGCTAAGGCCCAGGCACGCGGCGCCCCGCTTGCCGCTCACCCCTCTTTCTTTCGCGGTTGCGGCGTCTATTGTTGGCGGCTAGGGGGCGTCGATGATTGGCGGAACAGACGTACTCAGCCACGGGTTACATTCAACGCGGGTCTCAAAGAGTGAAAAGGTGAAGGTGCCGTTCTTTTTCATCTGACCCAACGTGCATTATGACAATCTGTTCAGAAGGGAGTTTCTTGGAGAAAGGGCTTGAAAGGATGAGGCGATGCTAGTGTGACACTGTGTTGGGTGGGATGAGGTAAGATTTGGCAGCGGTGTTCCCTTCGTAAATGCGGGCAGTGCTGTGCCGTGCGCGATGGCTCGTGTCTTGAATCACAGACCACCAACTACGAGAGCAATACTTGGCGATGTGTGCAACTACGTGCGCGAACTCGTCGTTGATGCGAGTGCCGATGCAAGAGAGTTCTAGCAAGGAGGGGGGGCCAAATCGGTTCCTTCGCACCTCGATCTGAGTTTCGACGTGGCAGTTCGAAGGTGTTGGTGTGGATGGACAGGCGACAGGACTTGTCAGCCAACCTGCAGGGAATGATGTCAAATGATTGTCGAGTAGGGTGCGTGCAGCCTTAGCGAACCCCTCGTCTGCCTGCAAATAGAAACTGGTGGTGGTCGAGGGCGCAAAGTGTTACCATTGAAGAACTCTGGGGGAGTTTTGGATCCTTAGCTCATGAAACTAGAGTAAGATGTTCTAGACTTTTTTTGGTTACTGTGTATTCAGATTTTTGTCTTGTTGGTTGAGGTCCGATGGTCGATGTTTGGCTCCGGTGGAAGGATGACAGCTGCATGTGCTGCCGGGCATTCAGGCGGCAGAGTTTGCTTTGTTGCTAATAAACAAGAGCAAGTGCTCGTGGTATCGAGATTATTGTTTCACCAGTAAGGGGCGAGCCCATCATTTGCTCCAGGGGGAAAGACGGTCGATCCTTCGGGTTATTCCCATGAGCGCTTGGTCTGACCCTAGTAATCCAGAGGCCAGGGGTTCTATGGCCCAAGATGCGCTCGCGAGAAAGTGTCTACTTCCCAATTTTATCCATCTTGTCCACCAGGCGAATCTGCCTGAAGTCTCCAAACATGCTTCTTGATCAGTGCTCGTTGAGTTTATGCAGGTTGTAGAGCACTTCGCCAACTTTCCCCAGGACCAGTGGGAGCATCGTCGCCAAGCCTTCTTCACAAGCCGTCAACCGCCGTTCGGCTGTGATCCATTCTACGGGCTCTTGATCCACAGCGGGGGCAGGAGGTGTGGTCCATCGCTTAAGCCTAAAGTACGAGACCAATGCTCTGTCATGTATCAACAGCAAGGACTGTCGCAGGTCTACTGGACAGGGAGAATAGAGAAAGACGGATTGGATGAATGGACGTTGCCCACGTACTCAATGTGCTCAAGCATGCGATGGGCGACGTCACCTTCATGCTGCTATTTAGCCCAAATTCAATCTTTTTGCCTCTAGAGGCCATGCAGGCCTTCTGAGACCAGCACACATAGAGGTTGGGGGGTTTTAGGGCTGGCCAATGTTTGGGGGCGTATCGCTCCCGCTCTGCCGAACTCCTTGAACTGGGTGTATCCTTTGGGCAGGGGCCGTAAACAAGACCTATCATCTCGCGTAATAAAGTCGGCCACTTGACGGGCAAACACCGACATGCAGACTCACTGTAAACGGCCGTGCCGCAAAGCTGCGCTGGTGCCATGGAAATGGGAGGCGATCGTCGTTTACAGCATCATTACCTAGTACCCTTCCTTAACAAGGCCGAGCAAAGATCGTGTCAACGTGAAGAGGTAGACCAAGGTACTACTTCGGGTGACGATCCCGTGGACAGAAAGTCCCACGCTGGTGTTCCGATGGCCAGGCGTTATCCCGAGAGGCTTTGTGCGCAACATGGCTGTCCAGGGGGACGAGACTAGTCTGTATGATAGCCGGACAGTCTTCGGTCCCGTGGAAAGCAGTGGTCAATGCGTACTTTACGAGCGGCCCAGGCGGTGACAGAGGGAGGATCCGACGAGGTGGTCAGCATGGAATGGGATGATAGTGTCTTGGCTGCACAACGGTTGAGAACCACCGGCTTGACAGAGGCATTGCCGCGACTAGGCTAGCGCCAGAATTGGCCCCTGTGTCTTTTGGCTTGTGTAACTGTTCCGTTTGGATTGTGTATTAGCGTCTCGCAGGGGCGGCTCCGTTGCTGGTTGATGCTGCCACGCGTTCCATCAGCGCCCAGTGTACGTAAGTACGCATTGGGTAATGTACGAAGTTACGGATGGCTTGGTGCGCTGAACTGTCATGCCGCGAGACAATACGACCGTCTTTCGTGTCGACTAGAATACGCGAAAGCCGAAAGCCCCGACAGCAATTATTCCAAGGTCCTATTATCTGTAGGCAGTTTTGGGGGGGGGGGGGGGCAATATTATCTGTCTTCGTACCTTGCTCCGAGTATGATGTAGTCCTGAAGAGGACCTCAGCACCCTGGCTTAGTTGGATTTCACCCCTGAAGACATCCCCTGTAAGTACCTGATCTGTTGAACGCATCAGGATTGGGGAAACCTTGATATCCATTCAGAGCATAGACAGCGTACGCGATGCTTCCTTAGGTATAGCGACGTCAACAATGGACAGCAGATGGATGCCCATCCTAGCGTCCAATGCTGTGATTTTGCCCTCTCTCTCGAGCGAAAACCACCTCTGATAATCACCGCTTGGCCATTCATCCTGAGACGCTTTGACTTTGACCCCACCATCGTCTTGTTCAGACCCTGTTCGCAGCAGCTCCGGCCGGGCTAGGGCTGTCAAAACTCCGTGACAGCTTCGACCATCGTTCTATGCCTTATCCATGCAGGGGGCCTCGCTGCTCCGACCGGGTTCGGTAACCCGCCAATGCGGCGCCAGAACTAAACCACAATGTCAGCCCAGGTAATTTCGGAAACCTCATATTGTCAGAAGCGAAGGATTCTAGTGTAAGAGAAAGGATGACGGGCAAGAATGTGCCCCGATTCAGACACCGCCTAGCTTGAACATGTTCTCTCCTTGAACTCTCGACCTGAACCAACAGCTGAGTTAACCCTTGGACTACATGCGCTATAAGATCTACAACGGGGGAGTGTCAGTAGATCCAGGCTCCAGAAACCAGGCCAGGGTTTGTTGCAAGATGAAGATGCTACGGAATAGCGCCGTCAATACCTCTGCTTGTTCGCATCCATCCATCAGGCCCGCCTAAACAAACTAGTGTTAACCTGCGAACCCTTCCAGTGGCATGATAGTCTGGAGCTGCAATACGATCTTGGTGTTAAGCCGCTGGCCCACTGGATGGAGTGCCCTGGTCCAAGGTCCCTGGGTCCTGGGGTGAGACATCACTAAGAACCGGGCGCAGTTACTGGGCACTGCCCATTTGGGTCGGCGATCTTTCTGTTGGATCGATCGAATCTGACTTGCACGCACATCTGAGGACAAGTATTGGTCTAAATCACGAGAACTGCTGTGAACGCTTATTGCAGCATCGTAGCTACTTACTAGAATCAGACCACATCTAGTCCAAGGACAGCCGCCTTCTTGTGAAGCAGGCTTGAGACGGTCTCTCATTCATGGTGCACCGTCCTGATTTGTCCTCTTCCCTATCGTAATACAGGCTGCATTTCGTCAGCAACTAGCTCCAGGTTGCAGGCATCATCTCCTGCCTGCATGTACATCTGACCCCCCCTTATGCCCTGTCAAGAAAATGATCCCCTCCCCATCTCCCACCCATTCCTTTGGTCGCTCCGTGCTGCACGCCAGGCGAACCCTTGTAAACTTTACTCAGACAGGTGTAGGACGTGCCCCAGGGACAGACGCTGGTCTCTCGTGCCCTCGTTTTGCCCGGTTAGACGCCCACAATAACACGCAGACTTACAGACGCACACACCACAGCGAACCCTTGTTCCACGCATGGCAGCGCCCGCGCGGAAGAGGCTGCTGGCGTCCTCTTGCTGCAGTATGTGCTGTGATCCTCAATGTACCTTGTCGTAGGGCAGGCAAGGTACATGTAGGTACCTGGCGCATGCTTGGGGCCTCGGAATGTACCCCATGCGACTCGTCACTCTCGCCCACCATATGCGGGAAAGCAAAGGGACCTCCCGGCGCTGCCAGAACCGGATCAACTCCAAAGTCTTTCACGTCGTTGTTTTATTTTGGCCCCTTCTCTTCTGGGCAAACCCCTTGTCGGCGACTTTGCCGGCGAGGAATAATAGCAATGCCTCCCTCCGATGCCGACCGTGCCAGTGCCCTGAGCTCCTTGTTCCTTTCCTGCTACCCGCGTGCCGTCCGAACCTGGGACCTGCATCTATTAATGCCCCGGAGGCTGAGGGACAACATGCATATTACGCGACTCGGTTCTCTTACCAGCAACCGTTGCTCTGCTGCGACCCTACCTTGGCTTGGCTGTCATTGTGCTGCTTCCGGCTCCATTCTATTCTTTCTTTAGATGCCACCCACACTGGGTCGCCTTACACTTTTGGCTTCCCTCGCATCGGTCCTCAGCAGGCCGGCACTGGTACATGACAGCTAAGATCGGTTTATTCTTGGACCTGTCGATTCCATTCCTGAATCTCAGCCGCTTCGGCTGTGTATTACTAACTTTGGTATCCCTTGGGGTCACTCTGGGCTCGGCTACCACCTATGTGCTTCCATTTTGAGCTCTCAGCATGGCCAGCCTTAAGGAGATCATGAACGTCGACGACGATCATGCCGAGCACCCTCCTCCTCTTAAAAGGGCCCTTGAGCCGGACCCGAGACCGCCTCACGGACCCGAGACTTCATTCCCATCCAGGCCAGCCTTTCTAGCAACTACTTCTTCTTCACCCTTGGCAACCCACCGCAGCCCAGTACTCCCATATCCACCAACAGCGCCTCGAGTTGCATCATCGCCAACCTCAGCACCCTTTGGTGTGGGCTCGGACTCGGGTTTTCGACGCCGCAGTAACGCCAGTGCCGACTCAATGGACTCATATCACGGACACATTTACTTGACTGATCGGTCTGCTGTACAAGGTTCCACGATGAGGCCCGGTCTTCCAACAGGAGCTCCTGGCGAGACCCCAGTGAAGCTCACTCCGATCACCGGAAGAGTGAGCAAGGCGAAAAAGGGAATTCCCGTTCATGAATGTGATATCTGCCAGCCGCCCAAGGTACGACTTGTCTTCGCAACGAAAAATTGGAAATTCACTAACAAAGAACAGAATTTCACGCGTGCTGAGCATCTAAGGTTGGTGATATGATCATCACAACCCCGGATACCAGGACTGACAACATGTCTAGGAGACACCAACTGAGCCATAATCCTCCAGATCTGGTCTGCCCAGTGCCGGGATGTGACAAGGCTTTTCATCGAGATGACCTCTTGAAGCGACACCAACAGCGACAGTAAGCTAGCAGAGTTACCTGCAGGTATTTCTGGACAAAGACGGCAAAGACTAACGGATCATCAGTGAGCAGGAGCAGCAGCTCGCGAGTCAACCGCAGACAATGCGACTGACATCTAGTGATCCATACAGCTCGTCAGGCTACGCAGGAATGGTGCCCATGGGACCGACCTATGGCACTTCGGGGCTCAGTTCGCGATCTGGCGCGGGACCGTCGAACTCAGATTCGTCCTGGCCAACGCGATCTATGGCACCTGGAGGCCCTGGTATGCCGGCTCAGGATCAGTACTCACTGACCAGTGCTATGGTTGGGCAGCCCTCGACCACTTCGCTGATTCCTGGGTATGATCAGCCCCGTACATCGCCATCCATGATTGGGTCTATTCCATCGCTGCACACGCCCGAGACTGCCTCGTCGAGCTTGCGCTGGCCGGATACATCTGCGCCTCCGTCATCTTCCTCCAGTCTCTACTCTACCCCTTCGGATGCAAACAGACTCACTCACCTACCGACACGTAGCCTGGCCGAGGAATGGGTATCTTCTATGCCCCTCGCGTCCACCGATACCTCCTCTGCTGGGACTTTCAACACTTCGATGTCCTTCAGCTATGATAGCACGCTCGCAGACAGCATGAGCCTGCCTATTCCTGGATACCATGACGCTGAATCCCTCTACGGATCTCGCGACTATGGAAACTCTACAGTGCGTTGCCTGTCCCCACCACACATGGCTGTGGCTCAATCATCTGAGACTTTAGTCACCGCACCCACGCCACTATCGACGGATCGACTGATCGAGCCTGCTTGTCAGGGCTGGCAGCAGGGGTCCAAGACGAGTGATGCGACGCCAGATACCTTGTCCTCTCCGACGTTGACGTATGCGATTCGACAAGCGATCCCAACTTACATCAACGTCTTCTGGGAGAAGGTCGCACCAATTTATCCGATTGTTCACCAAACCTCCTTGGAGGTGGCCGTGACCATACCCGAACACCGAGAACTCCTTGCTTGCGCTATGGCGGCGGTTGCCACGCAATATCTCGACAGCCCTGACGATCGTGTAAACGGCAGCCAACTACACACCTATGCTTGGGCCAAGGCGAAAACTGTACGTGACTCCCCCTTCTCATAGCTGAAGAATATGGACTTACCTGGATGAAATATAGTACACAAAGTCAGATCCATGGCCCTTGCCGATTACACAAACTATCCTCTTGTGTGAATTCTACGCTCGTTACCGGGGTCGTAAGAAAGGCGCTCATATCGCCTCGCCTCACTTTGCTCGGCTATATCAGATGGTCAGTGGTTCCTGACATAGCTCTGTTCTGCGATTTTTCGGTTCTGGCCAAGTGTCCACGATTTTCATTCGCTTGCCTGCCTGTTTTACCATCTGTTTCCTTTCTTTTTCTCTTTCTTATTTCCTTATTTCCTTTGTACTGTATGCCACTCCTTTGCCTTCTCACCCTTGAAGGTGCCCTTTCCCCCCCCCGGCCAAGATCACCAAGACTCACACGCTGTTTGTCCAGATGAACGACCCCGAGAACACCTTCGCTCCTTTGCCTTCCGACGGATCAATTGAGCAACGGTGGCGAGTCTGGATAGACATGGAGACTCGACGCCGGATATTAACAGCGTGTTTTCTCCTTGATGTACACAGCATGCGATATCTCGAACAACCACCTACAAAACTCCGTGATCTGGACTATACAACTCAATCAACATTGGCGATCCCCCTTTCGAGTACGACGATTAAGCAATGGGATGCGCCCAAGGCTAGGGACTGGGGCGTGCTCTTGAACGGGACACAGCCAACCAGGATCTTAGCAAACATTCCGCTGAACGACATTACGCGCCAGGACGTGGCATTAGTCTCTCGATTCGACCAAGCTGTAATCCTCGCAGGGCTGTCCCTTCAGCTCCCCAAGCGCCGCAGCTTGACCAAGATCGACCTCCTGAAGTCGCCTCTGGACGCGGATCCAACCGTTTTTCGGATCGCAACCCTTTTCCCAGATTCCGAAGGTGCCAACACATACCTGGCACTTCAACACACTCCTTTACATATTCTCCTTTCGGTCTCCGGAGACAGCTGGGTCTTTAACAACAAGGTCCCAAGCCAGAGCTGCTTCGAAGACCATCGCCAGCAACTCCAAGCCTGGCGTGCATCGGGTAGCGCTGCAATTGCCACTGCATATGCAGCCCGCGCGCTCAAGGCCTTTCTTACACCTTGTATTCGTTTCAATACCATCACTGGGGAACCCAAGGTGCAACCCAATTGGGACGACATCTCGGACTATTGGGGCTTCTACGTCTGCATCCTCATCTGCTGGGCTTGTGGCTGCGGCGATGACGAGGTTGATTCTGTCCCCTTTTCTTTCACGGCAGCGCTGCAGTGTGTTAACAACCTGTCGCACCTCCAACCACCTCAGGTGCGCGGCGTTATCGGGCGCAATCACGCTCGTCTCGTGGTGGGATTGGGGAAACGAGTTCTCTTGAAGGACTGCCTTGGGGGACGGAGCATCCTCTTGGCAGATGCTGTGAATGTTTTGAGAAAACTAGACGAGAGAGATGGAGGAGCATGGTGAGACAGGATACCCGACTCCCAGACTCGCATTCGATCGACACTTTGGACATGGTGGCAAGTGCCATCCGGTGGGGTCATGGGGGGTTTCATTGCTACGGGGAGACTGTAAGCTTGGATTGCATCTTTTGATTCATTTTCTAGATCTCATTTTGGCTTTTCTTCAACAAGGGGGCATCAGCATTGGATTCTGGGGGGAAGCATTTGGTTCTTGCAACATCGTCATCATGGTTATTCATCATTTACAGGGAGTCAGGGATTCATATAAAGTCGGAAGCATATGAGCACATGAAAAGCGAGGGCTGAAGCAATATATCATTTGTTTTTGTTTGTCTTATCAAGTTACTTCTATTGCTTCTGACGTGCAATGTTCTAGAGAGGCTCAGGATCTCAGATTATATCTGGAGGTAAATCATAACATCCGAGTGCCGAAGACGGACACCTTCATACCAGTTCCTTCACTATTGAACCTGGGAAGTCTAAACATTCCTTATCGTACCTCTTGTCGAGAAGATTCGAGATCGTCGTTCTCGATCTTGGAGTGAAGGACGTCAGAGTGGGGAGCTTCATGCGGGGCTCCTCCAAGACAATACCCCTCAAGTACGACGTTGTGACGATTCACTGTGTTCTCAAATACCCAATAGCCAAGTCTTCCGGTCAAATTACGGGCAGATCGCATTCTATACATAATGTCCGCGTCTTTGGAAGATAGCAATAGGCCACGGGAGGGCTTCCCCCGACCTGTGCCCGATGGGCCGACCAACGTCCTCGAGCAGTTCTCTATGAAGGGCAAGGTCACTGTCGTGAACGGTGCCTCAGATGGTATCGGATATGCTGTTGCAGAGGCTATGGCCGAGGCAGGAGGCGATGTTGCTCTGTGGTATAATACGTGAGTTAAATTGCTGTCTTTCATACGTACCTTCAAGTGAGCCTGAGCTAATCGTGGCGGTTCGCATAGAAACGATGCTGCTGTGCAAAGAGCAGAAGACCTGAGCAAGACATGTGGTGTCAAGGCGAAAGCATACAAGGTCGATGGTATGTCTCAGTTATGATGTCAAGGGATGTCATGTGCAAATGCTGACCCCTGACTTGCAGTTACGGATGCCGCCGCGGTCGAAAAGGCTGTTGCTGAGGTGGCAAAGGACTTCGGCAGGGTGGATGTGATGATTGCCAATGCTGGTATGTAAAGTGGTTACGATTCAAAACCATCACTGTCAGACCACTTCTAGGAGGTTAGCTAACATTGCTGAAGGAATGGGCAACTCAAAGGGACTTCTTGAGATGTCACTGGACGAGTACAAGCAATTGATGTCCGTCAATGGTATGATATAACCCATGCGCTACATAGGTTTGTTGAAGCTGCTAACTTGCTGCCCCTCAGTCGACGGTGTCGTTCACTGTGCCAAGTACGCCGGATCTCTCTTCAAATCCCAAGGCTCAGGCAACCTCATCATCACCTCCAGCATGTCTGCCCACATCGTCAACATCCCCAAGGATCAACCCGTCTACAACGCAACAAAGGCTTTCGTCTCTCACCTAGGAAAGTCTCTTGCACGCGAGTGGCGAGACTTTGCCCGTGTCAATGTCGTATCTCCGGGCTTCTTCGATACAAAGATGGGAGCTGGTGGTTCGGCGGTTCAGCATGAGGCTTACAGGATGGCGGTTCTGGGCAGGCAGGGACATGTTAAGGAGATTAAGGGACTGTATTTGTATCTGGCGAGTGGTGCAAGTACTTATACGACGGGAAGTGATGTGCTGATCGACGGAGGATATACTCTGCCCTAGAGGTTGTATATTGGTTGCAAGTCTCCTTTGGAACTCGTCACCATTGTCGTGTCGTTTTGGAAATGGAAAGCGTCCTCTGATTCAAGCTCACTCTTCTACGTGTTCCGTATACCACAAGTAGAGACGATTTGCACGTATCGACCTGACACACGACACACTCAATATCCCTGTCCGACCTAACCTTTGAAACGAGTCTACCCTAGGTCAATAGAATGTGACTGTAGTAGTTCTTGGTAGGTAAGGTAGGCACAGCAGCAATCTGCAGCAATCGAGACCTCCGTCTACCCGCTCTCGTCGGCTTCTTGCACCGCTTCCTAGGGACATGAGGTACCCCGCATGGCGAGTGTGGGGTAGCTCGAGGAGGCTTCCAGTTCCTGTTGATTCTCATTAAAGGCCTCAGCACTAGTTCGGTTTCCTTTAGATGCCCAGGTCCATGACTGGCACGCTTAAAAGACCACATCAGCAGGACGATGTTCACCAGCTCAAGCAAGAACTATCAGTCAATAAGCCGCCAGTCTCCAGCCCTATACGGCAACGCTCGAAGGAAGAGGCATCCAATACGCACAACACCCCGCCACATGCAAAAGCGGCTTGCTACCCAAATGTCCCAGCGATGGTGTAGAGGAGCAGGGTGGCGGACAGGGTGAAGCGAGCAGGGGAAGCAAGCAGCCAGAAACGGAACCTACTTTGGGGATGGAGGATGGAACCCAAGCCAGCCAAGCACGGTATTCAAGCAGGATATCCGACTTGGCGACTTGGCTGCGAATCCAGAACGCGGGATGGGAAGTCTGCTGGTAATGATGAGGTATGTGTGGCCCTGGAAGTGAGAGTTTGAAGACTGAATTCTATCACTCGGGCGGATGTATGATCGCCGGAGTCGAGCCGAGGTGGCTTGCTTCTTCTGAAACTGCACGAGAGGTAAGATCTGCTTGAATGCGAAGTATTATCATCCGGGCACAGTGTGATCCTTCTCATGAGTAGATCTCACTGTCCACGTCCTGATCTCCGAGTCGTGCAGAGGATCAAGTCTCAAGTTGACTCAGTTCAGCCCAACAGTCAGCATGAGACAAGCTATATCCTATCTCTTCTAAATTGAGGGGGTCTTTGCGGGGCCGGGCGATCGAGATGGATGTCAATGTCCGCCTTGGTAAAGGCCGCAAACCTGTTCCTTCAACCTGGGAAGAGGTACAGGCGAAAAGGCGGCGCGTGATGGGCAATATTGCGGCGGGTACGGAGTACATGGTTGATTGGGGTCAGCCTGGCGAAGTGACAGGTTCACAGCTTTCAGCCACAAGCCATGGACGAGGCGGGTCGTCATTTGCCCTGAACAGCGGGACGCCAATAGAAGACCTCGCTTGCTGCAGTAGGACACGTATGGCCCCGGACTGAGGCTGCCGGATTGAGGTTAGGATACTTCGTTCCCAGAGGAGGACTATACTCGTAGGCTCGCTCAACTATGGCATCTTCTGGACCTTCGTAGCGTAGTACTTTGAATGGAGACCGCTAATCAGGACGGACCGCTTCCACCGTTGAAGATGAATGGATCGGATCGAATCAGCACCGAGATGATGACATCCCTGCAACATCTTAGTGGGAACATGGAGAGAATCCGCTACTGCTGTCGAAACTCTTCGAAGCGAGAGAGCCGCGACGGACAAATCAACGTGGAACGGTACCTGAGCGAGCTTGGTGACGAAAATGGCTCCGGATAATTGACTTTGGGGCCACAGGGTCGAGGCAGATGCGGATCCAATATCGAAGTCCCTGGCCGGACATCCGAGAAAATGGCGCCTGCTGGGGAATGCAGTGGGTTGGGGTCAATTGGTGAATTGGAATAAGAATGGATCCGATTGAAAGAGGTTCAGGCGATCCCGAGGAGGTGGCAGTAAGGAGAGCAGTGCGAGATCATCCCCACACAGAGAAGCACGGACGAGGCAGCCTCGGTCGGTCAGACAGGGGAGAGGCGCAGACTGGCGCGCCTTGGGGTTTGGATTCAACAAAAGTCGCGAATGCGAGTGACTGAGTGTTGGGCCATGATCTGTGTTCAGTAATCCGAGTCCTCCGGGTGCGAGAGATAGCGCCACTCATTCCTGACTGGCCTAATCGTCAGTCCATGTCTGATCTGCTCGTTGAGACAAGTGGACAGCGAGCATGTCTTGGAGTTTCTTGGGGAAGTCTTGGGGGTCCTTTGGAGGCAGAAGCATGTGCTGCTCAACTCGCTCCTCGATCGAGTCGGACGCACGGCGATAGATCAACGCGAGGAACTCCGTCTTGTAGGTTTCGACCCGGAATCAAATCGCTATCATTTCCCGCAATGGAGCACGCGGCCCAACTCTGGCTTTCCATGTACCTCGATGCGCATCTACGGGACAGTACGCCATGTAGGCGGTCTGGATAAGTCGGCTCGCGATTATGGAGGAGGAGGATAGGGGCCACTGGGCGTCGCTATAGCGAAAGGGTTAATAAAATCAGCATGGCATCCCCCTGTGCCTGGTCCGTGGGCGTGTGTCTTTTTTTGTCTCGAATTGCTTGGACCTTGCTCTCTCTCGTCCTCTTCTTGATTTTTATTTATTTCTTCTTGTTTGTTTACAGCTGCCTTGCACCCCTGATTGCCTGGAGCTCGACACCTCTCCTCGAATCTGGCCCGGGTCTGGCAGCATCAACACATCGAATACTTACAAGTCAAACAATCGACCGGATATCACGAAGCTCCCGCTCCCCGATTGCTCATTGCTCGCTCTGGGCAAAGTTACCTGCAAGCAGTACGTGTGCCGTGGGATGCCGAGCAAGCCACAGCCCAACAGCCGGCCGCAGCACACACAACACAGTACAATTCCAGATCGATCGAAGTTGAATACAGCGAACGAGCTCTGCAGACGCCGCTCGCGTGCTGCCCAGGGACACTAGGACTGGTGAACACGGCCCATCGAAAGAGGAGCGATCCCATTCCCCAGTCTGATCTGGTCTCACCAGCGTGTCTTGGTAGAAGAGAGCGACAGACAGCCTACGTCACGACGCGTTACATTGAGTGCTGCATGATCATCTGCGCCGCGGGAGCCTTGCAGGAAGATCACGCACCACAGCCAAACGCCGAGAAGTGCACCTGGCGTATACAGCTACGTGGACAAAAAACGCCCAGTGGCAGGAGCTGAGAATCTGGCCTCGTCAGCTGGAGCCACATCCGTGAGGTTGCGTGACAGTGGAGGCAATAGAGTTTGGGTGGCCTGCCGTTGCACCCGTCGTTCGCGTCTTGTCGCTCGCCTGGCTGGCTGGAGAAGGATACGGGCAATAAGAGGCACTGCCCAGACAAAGCAGTGCCGTAAGTGAACGCTGTGCCTCGCAAGCTTGAGGTAAAGCGGCAAAGCTACTCCAGCTGTCAGCCTGGCTGAGTTGTGACGGAGGGCTGATCGCGCTTGGTCTGGGCTGTCACAGGCTTGTCACAAGCTTGTGTCGCAGACCTTTTAGTCCCTGGAGCTCCTGCTGCTGCTCTGCTGCACTGGATTAGGTGCCCCGCCTTCACTGGCGTCACCACCACCATCTCACTGCCACACCCACTAACACCGCTGGCTCCCACCATCACCCGCTAAACTGCCCGCCGCCGCCATGGTCCGCATCCTCCCCCACAGGCTGCTCTCCTTCTCCTCCGCCTCGTCTTCCTCTCCTCCTCGATCTCCCTCTCCTTCGATCAGCAATCTTCGTGACGGCCTCACTGCCCGCACTGCCAGTCCCATGCGTCAGAAACAAGATACAAGTCCCAGTCGGGACGCCGGCAATGGCCTCGCTCTCAAGGTCGTTATCATGAGGGTCAGTTCTTCCCCTTGAGCTTGGGTCCCCGTCTCCCATATGCTAGCACCAGCTCGACGTCTCCTTCCCAAGGCAACTGCGAGCCTCAATCCCCCTTTGTCTTTTGTTCTCAAGGACCTTCCTGTTTCTGTATAAGAACAAGGAGGCACTTGACGTGTTCTGCGAACTGCAAGGGTGGATATGCGGCCTTCTCTTTGCCGAAGTTGGACGACGTCATGACACGTTGAATCAGACTTACTGACAGCTTTCTTAGGCACGAAATCTCGCTGCTAAAGATCGAGGAGGCACATCTGATCCTGTAAGCCATTCTGACACCACTCAACCATGACCGTTGCTAACAACAGCTTGCAGTATCTCGTTCTTACGCTCGGAGACGCTCGCGCCGTAACCCAATCGATCCCCAAGACTCTCAACCCCGAATGGAACACAATCGAAGAGTTTCCTGTCAACTCCACCAACAGCCTTATTCTCGACGTGATCTGCTGGGACAAGGACCGTTTTGGCAAGGACTATCTCGGCGAATTCGACCTTGCCCTCGAGGAGATCTTCCAGAATGAGCAGACCTCGCAGGAACCAAAATGGTACCCTCTCAAGAGCAAGAGGCCTGGCAAGAAGACCAGCGTGGTCTCCGGCGAGGTCCAGCTGCAGTTCACCCTCTATGATGCGACCAACACCTCAGCAACGCCACAGCAGGTCATGGACAAGTTTGCTGCTCTAAACTCCGCAGTCCCAGTCGCCTCTAACACACCTTCCATGACCCCGACCACGAGTCCTGGTGGTGCGATCCCGCGCTCTGTTCCTGGAGCAACTCCCCCGATCGATGAAGAGGACGAGGATCTCCTCGACGAGCTCGACGAAGACACATCCGATGAAGTTGATGATCCCACGAAACCCGAAACTGCCGAGAAACGGCGCCGACGACTACGCATCAAAGGCCTCAGGCGGAAGAAGCGGCAAAACCCTTATGCCTTCACGAATGGCGAGTCTGACCTCGTAGGTATCATTTACCTCGAAGTTGTCAAGATCACCGACCTACCACCTGAGCATAACTTCACCCGCACAAGCTTCGACATGGACCCCTTTGTCGTCATCTCTTTGGGCAAGAAGACATACCGCACTCGCCATGTGCGTCACGACCTGAACCCTGTCTACAATGAGAAGATGATCTTCCACGTCGAAGGCAGCGAACAGAAGTACTCTTTCGCCTTCACAGTCATCGACCGTGACAAGTACTCTGGCAACGACTTCATAGCCTCCTGCTCTCTTCCCGTCCAGCAGTTGATCGAGAGAGCTCCGCGAGCAAACCATGAAACCGGCCTCTACGACCTGCGCGAACCGCCAGAGTACATCAAAGTGGCCTCAAAAGGCCGGTTCAAGAAGTTGGGCATGTCGCGAACTTCTTCGTCTCAGAGTCTGTCGAAGATGATCCGCCCCGGTCTATCGAAGAACCCTTCTAGTATGAGCACCAATTCGGTTAAGGAGGCATCAATCGTCGATCCCAGCCAGGGCATCAAGAGCGCACTCTTGGCGCCTGCAGATGCCCTTGCCAATACAGGTATTGAGATCCCAACAGAACAAGCTCAGATGGATGCCGACGACCCGGACTTCAATGACTTCGTGATCCCGCTTAAGATGAAGAATCTTGAGAAGTGGGAGGACAAGCACAACCCTCAGCTGTTCTTGAAGGCCAAGTATATGCCGTATGCAGCACTTCGACAACAATTCTGGCGGGCGATGCTCAAGCAGTATGATACGGACGAAAGTGGCAACATCAATAGGATAGAGATGACCACCATGCTGGACAGCCTGGGCTCTACGCTCAAGGAGACCACCATTGACAGCTTCTTCCAAAGATTCCCACATAAGGCTGCTGATAATGAGGAGATTTGGGAGCTGACAATGGATGAAGCGGTCATCTGTCTCGAAGACCAGCTGGAAGCCAAGAGCCGGACACCCAACATGGGTGAGAAGGTCAAGAACCTCGTGCCCGGCATGAAGAACCTGCTGAATATCCCGAGCAAGCGCAACGACCAGGAGTCGGAGTCTGGTTCAGGAACCTCGACCCCGCATATCATGCTCGACACGGAAAACTCGGAAGCCCCGACGCTCAACCCCTCAGAACCGACTACCACCGGAGATGATAGCGACTCAGCCGACAAAGACGACTCGAACGATGAGCATGTCGTCGAGATCCGGGAGTGCCCCATCTGTCACCAGCCGCGTCTCAACAAGCGCAAGGACACCGATATCATCACCCACATTGCCACTTGTGCGAGCTCCGACTGGCGTCAAGTCAACAATGTTATGATGAGTGGTTTCGTGACAGCGAGCCAGGCGCAGCGCAAGTGGTACTCCAAGGTGATCACCAAGATCTCATACGGAGGTTACAAGCTTGGTGCCAATTCCGCCAACATCCTGGTCCAGGATCGCTTGACGGGCCAGATCAACGAGGAGAAGATGAGCGTCTACGTGAGACTGGGTATCCGAATGCTGTATAAGGGTCTCAAATCGCGCGAGATGGAGACCAAGCGAAGTAAGTCATGTTCGCCATGAATATTTAAGTGAAGACGCTGACCGATGGACTAGTTCGTCGTATGCTCAAGAACCTCAGTATCAAGCAGGGCAAGAAGTTCGATGACCCTGCGTCGAAAGACGAAATCGAGAAATTCATCGAGTTCCACGGGTTGGACATGTCCGAGGTATTGCTGCCGATTGAGGAGTTCAAGAACTTCAACGAGTTCTTCTACCGGGCCCTCAAACCGGGCGCACGACCATGCTCGGCTCCCGACAACCCGCGCATCATTGTCTCTCCAGCCGACTGCCGCAGTGTGGTGTTCAACCAAATCACGCAGGCGACGCAGATCTGGGTCAAGGGCCGAGAGTTCAGCATGAAGAGGCTTCTTGGTAACGCCTATCCAGAGGATGTGGCGCGCTTCGAGGGTGGCTCATTGGGCATCTTCCGGTTGGCGCCGCAAGATTACCATCGTTTCCACATTCCGGTTGATGGAATCATGGGTGAGCCGAAGACCATCGAAGGCGAGTACTACACCGTCAACCCCATGGCTATTCGATCCGCCTTGGACGTCTATGGTGAGAACGTGCGTGTCTGTGTTCCCATCGACAGCGAGGAGCACGGTCGCGTCATGGTCATCTGTGTCGGTGCCATGATGGTGGGAAGCACTGTCATCACCCGCCAGAAGGGCGAGCAGGTCCATCGTGCGGAAGAGCTTGGCTACTTCAAGTTCGGTGGTAGTACTCTCCTGGTTCTGTTTGAGCCTGGCCGAATGGTCTTTGATGATGATCTGGTCGATAACTCGAACAGACCCCTCGAGACTCTGGTATGTACACACTCTCAACACTACTGCTACCTTGCATCATAAATACTGACATGACATCTAGATCCGGGTCGGCATGTCCATCGGCCACTCGCCCGATGAGCCCCAATGGACGCCCGATATGCGCAAGAAGGATTCGGAGATCACGGAGGCCGAGAAGAAGGAGGCGAAGCGCCGCATCCAAGGCAATGTTCCGCTCCAGGACTCGCCCGACGGCAGCGGAGAGGATGTGGACGAGGACGTCCATCCATCACCAAGGAAGATGTCGACGAGACCGACCATCGACACCCTCAAAGCGTCGGCGATGTAAGCTGGGAGAAGCGCCGGAGAAGTTGCGCTAGTTGTGTCTGGCACAGCATCGTACGGTCAGCCTGTGGATGTTGGAAGTGGAACGACGTGATGAAAACATATAGAGCGAGCATGTTACAAGTGGCTCAGAATTCTGGACCTGCGGCTGCCTTTATCATGGAGAAGGGTGGGAAAAGACACGCATTCGGTGAGTGAGCGGGCTTTGGATTCTGCATTTACGGCTTTTACAAGGAGACTTGGCAAATTAGAGGCACACAAACAATGGCATCTTTTGTTCTTCTTCCAGTGTCGCGATCAGATGTAGGGATGTGTTGACTGAATCTTAGTGCTTCGTTGTTGCTAATTGGTATCTCGATTATGGTGACTGTAAACAAGTAATGATCCCCTCTGATCTGCAAGAGTCCTCCTTCGATTTCGGTTCCTTCGAGGATAGAAGCCTTATTGCTCTAGTCTCTCAACTGCAGCCCAGCATTCCCCCATCAGGCAAGCCTACGCACGAGAACAAGCTCTCCAATGCCTATGACGTCGTTACGTCGAGCTCGGACCGTGACTTGGAGATCTAACCGAAGTGGGGGAAGTGTTTCCGAGCATCACTAAGTTTCGCGCGCGGCTGCGCCTTACGATGCATAAGGTTGTATGGCGTGGTGCAACGGGCCAGCCGAGTGTAGGCATTCGTATATGGAACGTGTGGGGGTGGTGTGATGTTGATCCCGCCTCGGGCGGGTACTGCACTGGGGCGCGCGGGGGGCGTGGCGTGCTTTCGGGTGGTGATTGTGAGATGCAAGCGACAGAGTTTGGGGAATCCCGTCGTGTGTATTTAGAGATTCGTTCGAGGTGCGATTCTGCCATGGCGGGGAAGTATGCTTGGTGAATGTGCGGGTTATGTCGCATGAGCAGTTCATGGGTTGACTCTGAGTGTGTAGCTATGTATGCATCGTGTGCCAGCTTGCCAGCATCGGTCGTAAGTGTGTAGCTCTTGAAGATATGATCCCGATCCTGGTAGGAGACGGCTCAAGCTGAGTTGTTCTTCATTTAGAGCGACCCGGTTGATGAGGATGAGCCTCTGCGTCCGGAAGGGCCCTCGAACTTCTCAGGTGACGGGGATCTTGAAAAGGTGGTCCGCGATGGGAGATGCAGGCCGGTTGGAGAGGTCGGAGGTGAAGTCGAGAGAGCAGCAGTCGAGGAGGGACGACGGGTTTGTTGGTAGGAGGAGTAGATTTGGCGGCAGAGGTGGCCGGTCATTGTGTAAGTGGGAGCCATGGTGAGTGAGGTTTCGGTGAGATGGCTGATGTTGGCGGAGGGTTGAGGAGAAAGAGGATGAAGGAAGTTCTGAGAGCTGGAAGGGTCTTAAATGCGAGGAAGAGATAGGAGGGGTGAGTAAAGTCGTTTTAAACAAGGCGAGGCACGCGACTTATTAGTGATGGGTAACGTAAGGAGGTCGAGGTATGTTGTCATCCGGGATCTGCTTGGTAATGACTCGACAGGGCTGACTGCAAGTCAAACAGTCAAGATCAGACGCAGCTCAGAGTAATAAGCAAGCAAGCAAGCAAGCAAGGTAACTCCGTAGGTAGGGAACGAAACTTCAGCCACATACGCACGCAACAGCAGCCATCGCCCATCTTATACTTTACCTTGCCTTAGTACTCCGTCCCCTGCTCTCTTCTTACAGTTTCCCACACACCGCTGCCTACGAGTCGGTACAGGCCAGAGTATAACACAGCCCAGTTCTACTTCCCAAGTCCCCCCACCAAAAGTGAAAGAACCCTGATTTACGATCATGCCACCCAGGGAGGGAGGGGCTGGCTGTGTTTCTGGGTCAGATGGGCTGTTCTGGAGCCTGAGCGATGGCGCCATGGGCCTGTTTAGGCAGGCAGCCGGAAGGATGGGCGAATGAGAGGAGAGGGATTTCGGATGACCAGGGCGTCGTTCGATGTTTGCAGGACAGGGCAGTCTCCTCCTCTTGTTGTGACTATAGCTTTGGGTACTCTCTGTACTCTGCAGAAGGCTGTGCTTTGTTGGGTCAATCACGTGTTCTTCCGACATGCCATTGGGCTGGCTGAGGGAAGAGTTGTGCTGTGAAGTTCATAAGCTGGGCTGTACCCCTTGTCTCGTACAGGTTCCAGTAGAATGGCCTAGTCAGATCGATCTCAAGCCTGTCTGCTGCACCGGGAGCCTGGGTCAGATCTAGCCCTGCGACGGGAATATCTGACCAGATCTTACCTTAATTCCCTTCTAGCACCCGTCTTTCCGCGTGTGCGCAATGTTTGAGCATCGTGTCTTATAAGATGGCACGAACGATCTCCTCCGGGATCGGCTTCTCGGTCAGCGGAATATGAGGCCGGCGAGCGGGCCAGACTTGGTGTTGCTGGCCCTCCTATCTCGAAGTCAACCGAGTCAACCAACCTCAGAAACAATCTTCGGCAGCCTGAGCGGCTTCTCGAGTCCATTTAAGCATGCCGTCTCTTTTTGCCGTCTCGGTATTTCCCATCGGTGCATCTCATCTTCCCCTACTCCAAGCCCACGATGGCCCTCCCACTTTCACTACTCCCTTATTCCCGATTCCGAACGGAATCCAACCGCCTTGCCTCTCCCCATTTACCCATAAAATACCCTCGACACTCCCGTCATTCACAACCGCACCCACGTGATTCCCATGCTCTCTCTACCCCAAACTTAGTCTCCTCCCCACAGCTCGGCAGACATCTTCGGGGCATGCTGAGCGCGGGGTACCTATCTGCAGCGGTGCGGGAGAGCCGGGGACTTCTACGGACTTGGTGGACCACAAGCTTCGGCCTGGTGACGACGAAAGTGTCGACGACAAGCTTATAAGCTTTCTGGTCCCTGGCGAAATAGCTCAATTGATCTGGATATCTCCCTCTCCTTGTGATGAAAAGCAACAGTGTCTTCTACCACAGCAGCAATTCTGCGAGACCATCTAATTCTTCTTCTTCTTTTCTGAGTTAGCTTTTTACAACACTCACGTCACCATGGCCATCGTAGAGCTTCTCCTCTCCCCTTGGGCCCTGGCGGCCGCCCTCGGGCTCTACTTCATGTATCCCTTCTTCTTCACATATAGTGCCCTCCGCGACATCCCAGGCCCTCTCCTCGCCCGCTTCTCCGACCTCTGGCTCTTCTCAACAGCCCGACGTGGCAAGCGCTTCTTCCTCGTCCATGAGGCACACAAGAAGTACGGGCCTGTCATGCGCATTGCGCCTAACCACATCAGCATCAACAATGATGAAGCCATCCAGGCCATCTACGGTCATGGCAATGGGTTCCTCAAGGCTGACTTCTATGATGCCTTTGTGTCCATCCGTCGAGGGCTTTTCAATACTCGTTCTAGGGCTGAGCACTCGAGGAAGAGGAAGATTGTTTCCAACACCTTTTCCGCGAAGTCCATTGGCCAGTTCGAGCCATACATTCATCACAACCTCGAGTTGTTCGTGAAGAAGTGGGATGAGATGGCACAAACCAACGCTTCGCCTCAGGACGGGACAGTTCACGTCGACTGCCTCAACTGGTTCAACTTCATTGCCTTCGACGTCATCGGTGATCTTGCCTTTGGTGCTCCCTTCGGCATGCTCACCACAGGCGCCGATATGGCTGAGGTCCGTTCCTCGCCCGATAGCCCGCCCATCTACGCCCCAGCCGTCGAGATTCTCAACCGTCGTGGTGAAGTCTCTGGTACACTCGGCTGCATGCCCAGCCTGATTCCCATTGCCAAGTACCTTCCAGACCCCTTCTTCAGCAAAGGTCTTGCGGCAGTCAAGGATCTCGCGGGTATTGCCATTGCCCAGGTCCGCAGACGACTCGACAATCCTCCTCCTGCTGAGCGTAAGGACCTCCTCGCTCGTCTGATTGAAGGACGTGATGAAAAGGGAGAACCGCTTTGCCGAGAGGAGTTGACCGCTGAGGCCCTAACTCAGCTGATTGCCGGCAGTGACACCACCTCCAACACATCCTGCGCTCTTCTCTACCACGCCGTTCGCACTCCTGGTGTCATTGACAAGCTCCGAGCCGAGTTGGACGCCGCCGTTTCCCGCGACGTAACCGTCCCGACCTTCGAGCAAGTCAAAGAGCTCCCCTACCTTCAACACGTCATCAACGAAACCATGCGCTACCACTCAACCTCCGGAATCGGCCTCCCTCGCCAGATCCCCCCCGACTCACCCGGCATCGAGATCCTCGGCCGCTTCTACCCCAGCGGCACCGTCCTCAGCGTCCCAACCTACAGCATCCACCACTCCACTGAGGTCTGGGGTCCAGACGCCGAGGATTTCCGCCCTGAGCGATGGGAGACTGCCACGGATCGGCAGAAGAACGCCTTCATCCCGTTCAGCTATGGGCCGAGGGCGTGCATTGGACGGAACATTGCGGAGATGGAGTTGAAGCTGATTGTGGCGGCTTGGGTGAGGAGGTATGATGTGCATTTGAGGCAGGATATCATGGAGACAAGGGAAGGGTTTTTGAGGAAGCCGGTTGCGTTGGAGATTGGCTTCGCGAGGAGGAAGGATTGAAGAGACCGGCGCTTGAGACATTGAGGGGATGGGCGAGTGGTGAAGATGCTTCTGGATATTCACGATCGATGGAACTTGGTCCATGTCTCTTAGCCTTAGGGCTTGTAAGCGTTCAGGAGTGTATTAATCTGACGGGTCACGTTCAAAGCAGGGCGAAAATCACAAAATTGTTCCGAGGTTCGCATGCCTTAATCTTCACCGGAAGCTCATACAAAGTCATTGGCGAAACAGTTGTTCACTCCCTTATGCTACCGAATCCGCAGGGATATCTCAAAAACAACCAGCCCAATAATTACTCCTATTCCCAAGATGTTCAACGCCTGATTCAAGTGCGAGATGCCAGCTCAACACGCCTATCCCTAACCTCCCATTCCGTTCTCATCTCCTTTCACCGACCAGCAGCCATCCACTGGCCACTAGCAATGGTCCCCTGCGTCGCACTCATGCCACCCCAACTGGCGACTCTACCACCGTTTCCCTGCCAAGTCTCCTGTTGAGGCTCTGAAAACTGTCTGGACGGCTGCTCACGCATCTCCTCAACCTCAGAAGTTGCACCCCATGATCGGCAGAGCGATGCGATGGTTCGACTTCCCTCGATGTTGCGAGGTACGGCACTCTGGCAGAATATTGACATGGCTAGGATTGCAAGTCCCAGGAATACCAGAAGTGCCGCGAGGATAATGAGTGCCATAGGGGTCAAGCCGATCCCCGTCATCGCCTTGCCAGCTGGACCATCCACCGCTACCAGCGTAAGGCTCTGGCTAACAAGGAATCCGATCGCGGTGAAGGTGGCCCACAGAATGATAGACACGACCGGTGGGAGAGTCGCATACATGGAAGTCGTCTGCATACCCTCGCCCGCGCTGGAAACCCTGAGTCTGACGACACCTCCCTCCTCAGCAGCTGCTCTTGCCGCTGCATCGTAACCACCAAGCTCTCTTGCTGAAAAGAATGCCGTGAGCAGGGAACTGGTAGATAGGTATAGTACCGCGACAAGGATTTGAGGAAGGCTTGCGAGGATGACAAGGGCGGATCGAGAGGAACCGACAGGTGACTCAAGTGTCCAGTGAGGCACGCCGAAAGCAAATCGCGGTGTCTCCTCGGTGCTGGCAATAGAAAGAATAAGAGCAGCCATGGCGAGGGCGAATGGGATGATCCACGTGACCATCCAGAAGATCCAACGACTGATGGAGATGGTGCTCATCCATCGAGTCTGCTGCATCTCCTGCCTTCCAACCAATGCTTGTCCCGAGGGAGTATTGCGGCCCGTGATATCTTCCACGATGGAGCCAGTTGAGTACCGCATCGATGCATCCGGGCGACTGGCGAATGAAGCAATGGCGTCGCCGATTGTCAGGAGAGGCTTGAAGGTAGGGCGTGCAAGTGCGACAATGAGGCTGCCAGCGGCCAGGACGAGAAAGATCAGAATGACGCCCAGGAGAGCGCCATCCAGAGTGAGTGAGCATTCAGTTGGGTCTGCGTCGTCGAAGTTGGCGGAGGACGAATCTGTCTTTGCAGTGGTGAACAACAGAGCGTTGAGACTGCGGAGGGAGAAAGGTCAGTGGAATTGATTCGAAATGGGTATTCAGGGGTTCCTTACGCAACAAGGGTTCCAGTGCCAGCGATCATGGCCACCAGCGAGATCATGACCCTGCCGATATTGACAACCTTCAAGTTCCGAATCGACAGCCCCCTTCCGATGTCGAGTCGCCTCCCATCACCATGAGCCTTGTCAACATTGTTCCTGCTCGGAGCGCAAAGCACCTGTGCCGCATGTCCAGCTCCAGCAACGAGCAGGACACCAAGCGCAGCTGCGGCACCATGAGCTCCTTGGTTGACGTCGCTGATGGCTTTGCATGAGTCTCTGGCGAAGATGGGAGACTCCGATGTCCAGAAGGTGTCCTTGTGTTTGATCGCGGTGAGGGCGGTTGCAACAGCTGCGGCTACAGCCATGAGGACTGCAAGGAGGAGAGTAAGGCCCATGGTCGCGCGCCATCCGCTGGGCAGCCATCGCTTCCCCCTATTATTGCCCTCGTTGGGTTGGGCATTCACATCCATATCCTTGCCACGGATATCCCCTTCAATTCCTTCCTCAAGATCCATACTCCCCTCCCTGATGTCCGGGAACCTCTGCACCCCACCCCTCGCTCTCTCCTCTCTCCTGCGAGCAACTGACTCGGGCGTCTCTCCCCGGATGTAATTCGCAACATAGTCCGGTACCGGGAAAAGGGTGCTGCTGCTCGCGACAGTCCTGATGGTCGAGATGGAAGGGTTGGCGCCATGACGAAGACCTCGAGTTCCGGCACTTGCGCTTCCAGTTGCTGTACGTGAGGCTGAGCTTGGTGTATGACGGTGCAGGAAAGCAGCGCTCCTGGTTGAGGCATAGCGGCGGAGGATAGACGAGTGCGTTGGGAAGACGGGAGTTTGCTGCTCGGAACCGTCGAGAGGGGAGTTGGTGGTAGAGATGGAGCCGGAGAAGGGCCAGTGCATGCTGCGCTTGGAAGCTGTGGGAGAATCAGTGTTTCCGGTGTGATCTCCTTGGGCGCTGTGCACGTTGTCAGTCAAAGATGCTTCGCAGCTGCTGGGTTTGTAAGAAGGGAACAAACCCAGGAATGAGGCGGGCCTCATAACCGTAATCAGAAGGATTACGATCCATGTTGCCGGTTGATGTCAATGAGGTCTGTGGAAGTTGTCTGCGGTGATGATGTGTCTGAAGCTGGGTTGAGTATGCAGGCTTGCAGTTCGTATGATCAAGTATTAACGTCGATTACAGTCCAAGCCGCGAGCAAGTTGAGACAACAGAATATCCAATTCTTCAGCAATGCTCCCCCAAAAAAGTGAATTATCTGCCTCGAAGAAAAGAACGAAGTGAAGGTAGAGACAGACAAGAGAGCGAATATGGCGTCAGGCCGTCGAGTCCAGCGACTCTGGTCCAGAAAAGAGCGGAACGCGTCAGAGTGACGACTTGAACGGAAAGAAGAGGAGGGGGGAGAGGAGAAAGAGAAAAGAGAGGCGAGAAGGAAAAGATGCTCGCGAAGAGAAATGATGAGTGGTCAGAAACGAACCAGGCAAAAAAGGATGAGAGGAACCAGGAAACAACAAGGGGGCGAACTACGGTTCTCGGCCCAGGTTGCGAGAAGAGACGATGGCAGGCTGTGTGCTATGCTATGCTATGCTATGCTCTGCTCTGCTCTGCTCTGCTCTGCTCTGCTCTGCTCTGTTCTGTTCTGCATACAGACAGACAGACAGGTAGTCAACTTGCACCCATCCATCTCACGAGAGAGTCGGAGCACCTTGTTTCATATCAGACGTAGGGCCAGTCCTTCTTCCCCACAGCACTGCCCGAGGATTCAGGATGGCGGGTGGGCGTTGCAAGCAGAGCAGAGCAGAGAGAAGAGTCGAGCAGAGAGGAGGGTGTGAACGGACCATCCAAGCCCTTTGGCATTCATTCTCTTTGGTTGGTGTCCGGCGCTGATCCAAGCCCCAGGAAGGACGTTGTTTCTATTTTCGATAGCTGGCGAGTGGTGAGTACGTATAACGTCCAGCGCATGCAGTATAAAAGTGCCAGCGCAACAGCATGGCTCCTCTAGGGCATGATCTACCAGTTGTCCTCTTCACCGCTGTACCTTTCTGCTGCGCCCGTAACTTCGCCAGAGGCTGAGTCCTCTCCCAGCTGAAGACGACTTCCAACACATCTCTGCTCCATAATACGCCGGGTTATACCATGTGGCTCCTCTCGACAACCCCTGGCTAGGCTTCGGTACTGGATGGATGGCTGCATGCATGGCATTGTGTGGCTTGGATGCACGCATATCAAAGCTATGCTCCCCTCCCTTCCTCCTCCTCCTTCTCCCCATCCATCCTGATGCCCTGCCTGGTTTTTTTGCTTTTACTTCTTGGCTCTGGACCTTGGAGTCGACTCTGCGCCGTGCATCCGCCCCTCAGCGCCACTTGCTGAAGAGGGGCCCCGGTTGCGCAGTTGTAGGGGCTGGACTCCTGTATCAGATCCCTGACGGCTAGGTTGAAAGTGTCTTCTACGTAATTACAAGAACTTCTCTAACAGACTTGACAGTCACATCATGAGTCCACCATCGCTGATCTTTTAATCGATGACTGCTTCTCTTACAATGACAGCTGACCAGACTCAGCTAAACCTGGTTGCGTCCGGCAAATCCCCCTCATGCCATCCCAACGTCACCGTCCAGTGCATGCCGTCGATCATACATGGCGTGCGTGCGTGCGTGCGTGCGTCCGCAACACACAGCACTGCAGTCGTGCATAACGCAAGGCCGGGCAATTTCATGCTGAAACGACAGGGGGGTTCCCAGGCCCGACGAAGGAAAATGCACGAAGCACGAGCCATTCTTGACCACAGGCTCCCCCCCCCCCCTGTCTCGCACTGCTGGGGACTCAAGTTCAGGTGGCTAAAGGGGGCCAAGCAAAATGCTCATCGCTGTTGGCCCTGCTCCGACCATGGGATTGGATCGTGAGCTCCTCTCACCACACAGCCACCACCACCTCCATGAGCCGATCATGGCCAGTCACTTCACGGTCCTCGAGAAGATCAGACATCATCCTTGTAAAAGAAGAGATCCATGTACGAATGTGAACTTGAGAAATTGATTCGATGCCTCATGTGAAACGCTTCGCTAACCCACAAGAAAATACAAAAAAAGAGGACTTTGACCTTCAACGTCCCTAAGCGCCTCATGAGCCTCTCCATATCATATCGAGTTCCATTGCCCTGTTGACGGTGATGGAACATGCTATATATATCAAACCGACCGCCCCGGTGAGAAAAGAAAAGGAAAGTGACATCCGCACCAATCCTCTTGTCAATCGATGACATCGTACGTGCAACTCGTCGCCATATCCAACCGGAATCGTACAAAGCCTCAATCAGCAATGGCGCTCTCTCCACCCTGATACATCTCCTTTAGGTTCTCATTCGAAGGCACCGTAATGTTCGCCCTCGCCTTCCTCTGCGACTCGACGAACCTCGTCCAGTGTTCAGGGTCGACCTTCTGCATACCATCCCGCAGAAGCTCCTCGTGCTCCTTGAACGCCCGCAGCACACCCTTCTCCTTGGTTCTCTCAAGAAACTCTCCACCGACTTCCTCTGCAAGCTGCTGCAGCACATGCGCTTGTTGAGGGTCCGATCCAATGTCGTCGATGCTTTTGAGAAGATCCATCTGCTCTTGCTTGGTGAGTCCGGACCGGAAATGATGACCCACACGCAAGGCACGACCTTCCTCCTCCGCGATGGATCGAGAGAGCACTGAGTTTGAGCGCGACAGTGGTCGGGCCGGATGGATTTCGGAGTCGTCTTCGTTGTCAGAAATTGCGACCTCATGTTGAGGTGGCGAGCTGGACAAGTTACTTGGCACCTGCACAAGGATAGAGCCTACTTCATGCGCGGGCTCCCGCGTGTCGGGGTACTCGTCCTCGAATCTCTTGATGATACCCTTGAGCGTCTCGTCGAGATAGGTCAGCTTGCGTAGATCCTGTTCTCCACCAGGGTTCGCCATGGCTCTTGACAGCGCCGGCTGTAAGCGCTGGCGGATCTTGCGAGCTCCGGCAAGCAGGTGCTTCGACATGTCTTTAGCTTTGCCGCCAGTTGGGAGCTTGGGCTTCGGTTCCGTCTCCCCATTGTCGGCATCACGTGTGTATTCTCCAGACGGTCTTCTGGACTCATCGCCACGGTTTTGCAGGCAGCAAGTGAGTGCCTTGACAACACCCGTACCCCCAATGACATAGTCCTCATCAGGCGCTGAGTCTCCTTCAATGCTGAGCTCGTCGCCGTCGAGGACATCGTGACCGAGGAGCGGTGCAAGCACATCGGGATACGACGCTGGCTTCTCATCCGCGTCTCCAGCCTCGGTCTCTGACGAGGATATGCTGGTACCCACGCCATTGTGTTGAATCCGGCTCATGTTCCTCAGGCAATACGCCACCACCTGTTTTGCCATAGCCTTGACAATCTCGCCGGCATTATCCGAGGGTACCTCAATATCTATGCAGATGATGCTCTTTGAAACTCTTGCTGCCGCCATCAAAGAGGCATATAGAGCACATGCCTCTTCCTTAGCCTCTTCCGTCTCGGCATTCGCGAGCTTGACAAGTTCCTCGTTGCCGAAGAGGTCGATATGTGCCAGACTCCGAGCCTCCGGGAGAACTTCAACAACTGCAATCGCCTGTTCTGCGGTCAAGGCACATTCCTTCAGATGAATCCTCTTGAGGTAATGCATCTTCGGTAAGTATCTACATGATGATTAGTACGCTTCACTGAATGTCTAGCGTGTCTCAGCTTACCTTCGCAGCATCCCAACAGCGCTGGGAGTGGAAGTAAAAAGGTCGTTGTTCCGCGATAGGTCGATGAAGCGAAACTCTTCGATCGTGGAGACGATCGGCAAGATCTTGCATAGTGATGGCGGGTCAAGGTTGCAGCCAGCCAGTCCAAGCGCCCATAACGTGTTGGCGCCCTTGAGACAATCGGCGATAAGGTCGATGTTGTCGCGTAGATCATTGCCACCGAGATCCAAACCCTCACTGCGCCCTGCCGCCAGGTATTTCGACAGATGTTGCAAGCCTTCCCGATTGATGTTGTTATGTCCTAGGCCAAGTCTCTTTACGCCACACTTGATGACTCCATCGATAATGCAGCCCAGCTGCTCCATGCTCGGCTCGGTACCACCGACATTGACGAGCTCAAGAGTTGAGCCCGCTGGGCGCGTAGCCAGTGCCTTCGCGAAGATGTCTGAAATAGTCCTAGGGATAGGGAGCCCATTCGGCAGCGTTCCGTTCTGCACTGTCGGCTGCCGCGGAAACGGAATGTGAGAGACATCAAGGTACTTGAGAGACTTGCACCTGTAAAGGAATAGCGAGATGTACTTCCAGCCATCTGGACCCAATTTGTTGTTCTTAAGGTCCAGGGCCTCAATAACTCCGCCTTGCTCCTCCTGGCTCAGCTTCTGTTTCCGCCTCTTAGGATCGGGACGCTTAGCAGCTAGAAGACCAGCAAGAATAACGCGCAAGCCTTCATCGTTGATTTTCGTGCTATCCATGACAACGGCTCGAACCGGTACAACAGCTAGGAAGTCTCCCAGGGTGATCAAGTCTCCAAGCTGCATCCAGTAACCTGTCAAATCCAGCTTGTACACCAGCCCGCTTGCAGAAGAATAATTCGTGGACTCGGTGAGCTGTTCTGTGATCTTCTTGAGGATGGGTGACTCTCGAAGCTGACAGCATCGGCGATATATCCGGACGGGGTTGGTCGTCGGAGTTGAGGAAGTCTTGGGCGGCGCCTCGGGGCCTGGGGTTACGTCAAGCGTGCCGTCAGATGAGTCCGCGGAGTCGTAATGAATCTCCATCGGTATTGATCCATTTGCTTCTGCAAGTCGACGCTTCTTTTCTTTCCTTGCTTTTCTCTCCTCCTCGCTCCGCTTCTTCTTGTCCTTCTTCTTGGTGTTATCTTTCTCCTTATCGGCTGGAGGCTTTGGCTGAGCAGTATCTCCATCCGTTGAGGCAGGTACATCTTTGGCTGCGGGAGTCGGATCTTGAGCCTTTGTGATCGGTGTCGAGAAATCGGCCCCAGCGTTCTTCTCCTCCTCGACACTCTTTGGGTTTTTCAACGCTTCACCTTCGCCCTTCTCAGTAAGCTTCTTTTTCGGCCCATTGACTACTGGCTTGGGCTTTGAGGTGATCTCAGCGTCGGCGTATTTTGGCATTGGTGCGATCTCTACATCGACACAAAATGCCACCCTCCGAAGTTTGGCATCTTTGAGTTCAGATATCGGACATCGCTCCCGATCATGGTCAACGTTCAGCACTCGACGCTCGACAAGGCCGTTTCCTAATGCCTTTCCTGAGCCTGCATTGATTGAGCCTGAAGATGACAGCCTTCGGAACACTCCAAGGATGCCAGCCTGTCCCGATCTGGGGGGTGCAGGCGTGTATGGGCCATTATCTGCCGGTTTTGTGGCATGTGGCAAGACCGCATTCTTGTTCCCAGTTATCTTCGGCACCGGTGGCTCAATTTCATCATTCGGAGTACCTGACTGTGCTCCTTGAGGTAATTGCTGTGCTCCTGGGTCTTTCTGCTGTTGATCGTTTGGCTGCTTATCCTGCGGCGCCTTCGCTTCATGTTGTGTTGGAAGTTGGTTTGCTGTACCATTGGTCGTAGGGGAGCTTGGAGAGCTGGAGAATTTGGAGGAGATGTTGGAGAACCAGGATGACCGCCTAGGTGAAGTGCCTATTGAGCCGCTTTTGTCCGACGATCCTGAGCGCGCCCGCCGGCGTGGCACCGGCACTGGGCTTGACCCATTCTTCTCTGGAGATCCGTTGGTCGCTGGCGTCGTCGCCGCCGGCGTTGCTGTTGGAGTTGTTGCAGGTGTTGAACCGTTCGTCTTCGCTTTCGCGGCTAGAGCGGGATCGTTCGGCTGCTCGATGCTCTTGACCGGCTGTGCAGGCGCAGGGCTCTTCTGTGGCGTCGATGTCACTTTATCAATGACCTTGTCTACAGGTCCAGAATGTCAGCAAGTTTGTAATACCGTATGACTTGTCGTGGGCTCAGTATTGAACCTTCACGCTGCAAGTAAAATGCCTCCGGCATCGCAAGTGGGAGGGTGGCGACAAAGGCATCAGGGAAAAGCATACCCTTAGGGACTGTATTGGTCATCCAGCTGACATCGACTCCATGAACCTGCTCCATCCTCGCGATTGAAGCCAAAAAGCACTACAAAGGCGAGGAACCGGGCGCAGAGTCAGGAAGAATAGAGCAAGGCTGGAGAGGAAGGGAAGAGTGTGGTAGTCCGGAAAATCGCAGGTCTCGTAGTCAGCGTATCCGAGCCCCGTCGATGGTGGTGGCCGCTGTCGGAATCGCGAATTGACTGGGGGTAGCCGATGGTTCGTGCGGTGGGTGGGTTGCGCTCCGCCTGAGTGGTTCTGGTGCAAAAGACGCAATAAGCGAATGAGCTGATGGATATACCTAAGGCAGAGGCGAGGGAAGAAGCCCTATCCCCGGATTGCTCAGCATTCGGTGGAAGGTGCCTCGACCGTCGATCAAGTGAGGAAAGCTCCAGTGGGCTTGCTAAGGCATGTCAGGCCGTAAGTTCATTTTAAGCTCTGGTAGGCCGTGTTCGAGAGCGAGCGCGTGCTGGGGCTGGAACGAGGTTGGATTTCGACAGCGGGGTAAATGGCGAAGAGATAGGCCAGAGGGAGAACAGCGCCTGGTGTGGATGACGAGGAGGTTCTGATGCAATAGAGGAGACGTCTCGATCGAGGGACCGAAATGGCGTCGATCACAGAGAAACACTGCTCGAACTGAATTGTGCTGTCAGATGTGTTGCTGGTGGTTCTTTTTTGCTGACTGACGGCACCTGGCTGTGTGGGTTTGCCAGGGCTACCTGGGGCGGCAGTTGCAAGGAAGCAGCAGCTAGGCGAGTCTCGTGTCGTCTGAAGTCGGTGTTTGCCGTGAGATCCACGGCGGACAGCGGCTACTGAGTTCGTAGGACAGACAGTGAGCAGCTGCCTTCGTACAGGTCACAAAGCAGAGAGGGTGACAGGAATCAGAACGCAATGCGATGGAGGTCCAGATGAGCCAAAGACAAGGAATGGGTAGTGGCGGCAGACGTTTGCCTGGGGATGGACGCTGGATGGATGGCCTCAGGTCCCTTAGACGCAGATCTGGGCTGGGTCTGGTCCCTTAGACTTGGCCACAACGAGGCCACCCACAATGACGAAACCCGTGGCATCACCGTGAGCATCAGCACTGGCCCTGCAATTGCCTCACCCGCGAACACCCGCGCGCGAACCATGTTGGGCATTATTCCAACTGTAGCATTGATTAGCTGCATCCCATCCACTTTCCATCGCTCGCTTGAATGTTCAGCTAAACACTTTCATTCCCCGGAATCGTCGGACTAGGCCCAAGCCCACCCAGTCCCATCATGTGTCAACGTCACAAGCCGCGCTTCTTACTGGCTGAGGCCCCTGCGATCGTCCACCCCACAGCACCGTGGCTATCGCGGGATCGTTCCCTCATTGTCTCGCTCGACAACCTGCCTTGGGATTCCAGCGCCTGTCTGACAAACCCGTCACAGATCGTCCCTCTCGCGTCTATCCCACTCATGTGACGCTGTGCTTTGCGTCCTTGCACGGGAGGGTGTGATGATTGCTGAATCACACTGTGGGTTATTAGCCTCCGACGCAGCTAGCCGAACCATGCTTAAACGCCACCCACAAAAATCTCAAATTGATGCTGACTCAGGCAGCTAAGGTGTACATCGAACCCCAGCGCTGAATATTTTAGCCAGTGCTTTCAAGCAGGACAATTCAACATGGGTGCTCTCTCTCGTCATTAAGAATGCCAACGATGGAAGATGATCTTAAGATCGGTCATCCCCCTGGCTTGTTAACTCCGTTGACATAAAGTGTCGTACAGGCCAAGGGAAAAGAATATCCATTGTGGGCACGCGCGCTCAAACTTCATCCTGTCCATCCCTACAATCTACTAGAGAGGAGGCCAAACACGTCTATACACAGAGTCACGGATTGGCTATCTTGTTGGTCATGTTCAAAAGCAGTATGCATTTTCATGAGACCGTCACTTAGGACAATGACCTTCCTCGTAACTCCAAAACCTAGGACAACCCTGGTATAGTACCCATTTTCATCGTTCACCGTCCGACCACCGTTTACAGGTCCTGGTTCTCCAGGATCTCCTTGATCTTCTCCTGGACGCGAGCCTCCTTCTCTGCCTTGGTAGACTTGGGAGTCTTGTACTTCTTGGACTCGGCCTTCCACTCCTCCTTGGTCTTCTTGGGACCCTCGCTCTCGACCTTCTTGAAGGGGTCCTCACGGATGGCCTTGTGGGCCTCAGCGTAAAGGTCCTCAAGACCGTCAGCCTCAACATCGTCGTCGATGTACTGCTGGAACTGGCTCTGGTAACGCTCCTCATCGTCATCGGCGAGAGTCTCCATGTACTCGGCAACGTGACCGCCGAAGATGTAGTTGCGGAGGGTGTCGGCGTCGAGCTCCTTGGACTCCATATCGTAACCAGGGAAACGCTTCTCGGAGTGAGGGATGAAGATGCCACCGTCGGAGGCACCCTTCATGGCACCGAAGACACGAGCACCAGTGGAGGTGCGGGCAAGACCAACATCAAGGAAGGCCTTGAAGGGGCGGCGCTCGCCATCGTCGGTCTCGGCGGCCTCGGTGAGGGTGAACTCACCATCAGCCTCCTCAACACCAACGAAGTCCTCGTCGAGGCCGAGCTTCTTGAGGGCGCGGCGGGCGATGAGGAGACCAGTGGCGTAGGCAGCAGCCCAGTTGGTAAGACCGTGCTTGATGCCGTAGGCCTTGAGCTCGTGGGCGTAGGCGGCAACGAAGACCTTGTCACCAGTGATCTCGGAGGTCACGAGCTGCATGATGATGTCCTTGTTGGTGAAGCGGACGACCAGGCGGTACTTGGGCGCATTGTACTTGTTCTTGGCCTGGGTGATGAGGCGCTTACGGGCGTAGTAGTCGGTCTTGCCCTGTTGTCTGCGCTTGTACTTCGTCTGGTAGCGACTTTCGAGAAGTTAGCACGCCTCCTTGCCCTCGCCTTGCGGTTCTCTTTCTCGAGATGATGGAAGATTGTAACTCACCTGAAGTAGGCACTGTTCTTGACCAGCTTGTGGAAAGGCTGGAAGAAAACCCCGAGTCAGCAATTTGCGCTTCAGATATGCTCGTTCCTCCTTCCGAAGCAACTTGCGTCGACTCTCAATCACGAGCAATTGGCATTTCTGCCAAAAGGTTACAAATAACCAAGAGAATCACAGGCTTTCGCCCTTGATCTCCAAAGATAGGCCTCAACTTACCATTTTTGCGGTGTTGACCTTGGACTGGTTTGTTCCTGAGGATGCTGGATAGAAGACCGGTTCAAGGCTCGAGCAAAAGTTTTGGTGCGACTTGTGCCCTAACACCTTTGGTGGGAGGTAAGTGGGGCATTTCAACGTGCAGCCATCCGTTACAATGGAGGGGGACGAGGTGAAGTCGTCACGTGAGGCGCTTGGTCCCCTGGGTCTCAATGATGTGGGGATGGCGAAGACCCGCCCTGCCGAGGTACTTCGGAACTTGGATCAAGGGCAATCTGGGGTTAAGGCGACGACAGTCGTAGCCTTCCTTCAACATGGACGGTTATGTTGACAAAATTCCTCCTGTACCATTCATATACTGTTCTTGATATTTATGGGCAGGCTTTATCAAGATAAGGCGGGAAGTATGGCAGCTATCAAACAGCCTAAAGTCATCCTCTTCGATATCGGCGGCGTCTGTGTAAGTGTTCACAAGAGAGTGTGTCTCGGGCCTCGTTAGGATTCGGCCGCGCTATATGTGCTTCTCGAGCTGACAGCAACCACTGCAGATCAAATCTCCCTTCCAGGCCATTCTCGATTATGAGTTGAGCTTAGGGATTCCTCCGGGTTGGGTGAACTACTCTATCTCCAGGACAGCCCCTAACGGCTACTGGCAGAAGCTGGAGAGAGGCGACATCCCCATGAATGATGATTACTTCCGGGGCTTCTCTTCAGACCTACACAACTCTGAGCGTTGGGAAGCTTTCTACAAGAGGGAGCAAGCCAAGAACCCGAAACTGCCCCTAAAGGTGCCGCCCGTGCCAACCGTTGACGCAAGATGGCTATTCGACGAGATGATGGCCTCAGCGAATCACCCCGACCCTTGGATGTATCCGGCTTTGAAGAACCTCAAGGCCAGCGGGAAGTACATTCTTGCTGCGCTCAGCAACACGGTCATATTCTCTCCCGACCACCCTATGTATACGCCAGACTACCTCGATGACCCCGTCCGCAGCCTCTTCGATATCTTCATGTCGTCCGCTCATATTGGAATCCGAAAACCGGACCCATCAATGTACTGGTATGCACGCCACCGGGTCAATGAGTATGCGAAACTGAACGCGGCGACGCCAAGAGGAAAGGCATTGGACTGGGCTGCGGGTGTCCAGCCAGATGATATTCTCTTCTTGGATGATATCGGAGAGAACCTGAAAGAGGCTCGACGGCAGGGGTTCCGGACTATCAAGGCTTCTCTTGGACGCGCATTTGAGGCGGTTGAGGAGCTTGAGAGAGCTACAGGTCTGGAGCTGGCTGGGACACATCCGCGCATACCCTTAGAAGGCTCTCCAAAGTCCAAAATATAGTGTTAGACCACATCCAATTACGCGATTCTGCCAAAGATGCTATCTCGAGCTTCGTGTGGGGCCAATTCACTCTGCTCTCGTAGCTATATACAC